>OX422210.1:219322618-220727618 GCA_949130495.1 Sambucus nigra | reverse complement strand
ACTCATATATATAAAAATTTATAGTGTATGACTCAAGTTAATTATTTTATTATAACGGTCAAAACTAGCCTCCAACATGAATATTCTTACCGAAAACTTCAAAATTTGGTGTTTGTAACTAATTCAATATTTCATATCTTATGAAGGTAGAATTAGACTAAATATAATGACTTAACATTATATATACTAATAAAATATTATCCATAACACATAAGCTAATCATGAGTTAAGCATAATTTATCATAATTATATTCGGGTTGTCACAATTCTCCCCCTGTAAAGAAATTTCTTCCCCGAAATTGACATACATTGGTTGTCCGAATCAAACAAATATGAATAATGCATTTTCATGATATAATCACTCTCCCATATAGCTTCTTCCATGGAATGACTTATCCACACAACCTTCATAAGTGGGATCACTTTGGATCTCAATATCTGTTCCTTCCTATCCATGATAGGAAACGGTTCTTCCACGTAGCTCGAATCTTCCTTCAACTCAATAGGTTCCACCAATACATGTGAAGGGTCATCTACATAATTTCTCAACATAGAAACATGGAAAGCATAATGTAATAGAGCTAACTCCCGTGGTAACGCTAACTTGTAGGCAACGATTCCGACTTTCTCAAGAATTTCATAAGGTCCAATGTAGCGTGGACTTAATTTACCTTTCTTTCCAAACCTCATAACTCCCTTCCATAGTGATATTCGAAGAAACACGTAATCCCCCTTCTAAAATTATAAATCTTTTCGTCACTTATCCGCATAACTTTTATGTCTACTTTGAGCCGTTCTCATTCTATCTTAAATAATCTTCATTTTTTCAGTGGTGATTTCAATCAACTCCGGACCCCCTATTTTCCTTTCACGAACTTCGCCCCAACATACGGGTGTACGACACCGTCTACCATACAACGCTTCATATGGCTCCATACCAATAGTATATTGAAAACTATTATTATATTCAAATTCTATCAAAGGCAAATATTCATCCCAATTTCCTTTAAAATCAAGCACACAAGCTCTAAGCATATCTTCCAAAAATTTTATTGTCCTTTCAGACTACCCATCTGCCTGGGGATGAAAAGTCGTACTAAACATTAAGTTAGTACCCAGAGCATACTGCAAGCTATCTAAAAATCTGGACGTAAAATTAGGGTCCCTATCTGAAACAATAGATACCGGTGCTCCATGCAATCGAATAATCTCATCAACATACAATCTAGTATACCTATCAACTGTATACATAGTCTTGACTGATAGAAAATGAACGAACTTGGTCAACCTATCCACCACTACCCAAATCAAATCTGACCTCTTTTGTGATAGAGGAAGTCCAACCACAAAATCCATCATTGCGTGATCCCATTTCCATTTCGGTATTAGTAATGGCTGAAGCAGACCAGTAGGTTTCTGATGCTCCACTTTCACTTACTGACATATAAGGCACCTAGCAACGAAATCAACTATTTCCTTCTTCATATTATTCCACCAATAATGTTCCTTCAAATCCCTGTACATTTTAGTACTACCAGGATGTATAGTATAAATGGAATTATAAGCCTCATCTAAAATTTCCTCTTTCAATTCACCCACATTAGGCACACATAACCGCTTCTTGTACGATAAATTGCCATCATTAACAATACAAAAATCATCAGACTTACCATCTCGAACATCTTACCATTTTTTCTCAAGAAAAGGATCCTGACTTTGCAAATCATGAATACGAGTAGCTAATAAAGGCCTCACGCTTACATGAGCAAAGAATCTGTCCCCATCTTCTAGTTACAATTCCACTCACATCAATTTCAACTCCATAATATGAGAAACTCTAGCACACTGAATGCAAGATAACCTGCCCGAAGCCTTTCAACTCAAAGTATCTGCAACTACATTCTCCTTCCCCGGATGGTAGTGAATTGTACAATCATAATCTTTAATCAACTCCATCCATTGCCTCTGCCTCAAATTCAAATGCTTCTGAGTAAATACATACTTAAGACTCTGATGGTCAATAAAAATTTCACATACTTCACCAGATAAATAATGACGCCATAATTTCAAAGCAAACACAATAGCAGCAAGTTCCAAATCATGTGTAGGATAATTACGTTCATGTGTACGCAACTGCCTATAAGCATAAGCAATAACTTTACCATGCTGCAAAAAAACACAACCCAATCCCTGATGTGAATATAAGTAACAAAATAATCTCCACCATGTGGAATAATAAGAACATGTGTAGTTACCAACCTCTTATTCAAATCATCAAAACTATTTTCACAATCATAATTCCATTCAAACTTAACATCTTTCCCCTTAGTTTAGTTATTGGCAAGGCAATCGAAGAAAATCCCTTAATAAAGCTTCTATAATACCCAGCTAAACCCAAAAATTCCTCACCTCAGTCACATTATTGGGCCTCTCCCATTTTAAAATATCTTCTACCTTTTTAGGATCAATACATATACCATCTACAGAAATAACATGGCCTAAAAATTCAACTTGTGATAGCCAAAATTCACACTTGCTAAACTTAGCATACAATTTCTTATCTTTCAACAGATTCAAAATAGTTATGAGATTCTTTTCATGTTCAACCATATCACGTGAATAAATCAGAATATCATCAATAAAAACTATGAAAAATGAATCAACAAAAGGATGCAGTACCCAGTTAATAAGATCCATAAATACAACTGGAGCATTAGTCACCCTAAAAAGCATCACCAGAACTTCAAAATGACCATACCGAGTACGAAAAGCAGTTTTAGAAATATCACTCTCCTTGACCCTAAACTGATGATAACCCGATCACAAGTCTATTTTTGAAAACACTTTATCACCCTGTAACTGATCAAACAAATCATTTATACGAGGTAAAGGATATTTATTCTTAACTGTAGCTTTATTTAGTTGCCTATAATCAATACACAAACGCATAGTACCATCTTTCTTTTTCACAAATAAAACTGCTGCACCTTACGGAGATACATTAGGTTATATAAACCCCCTATCAAGTAAATCCTACAACTGAATCTTAAGTTCTTTCAATTCAATAGGTGTCATTCTATACGATACCATAGAAATAGGGTATGTTCCCGGTGCTAATTCAATACTAAATTCAACTTCTCTTTCTGGAGATAACCCAGGTAACTCACGAGGAAAAACTTCTAGAAAATCCCATACAATAGGAACATCGACTAACTGTAAAGCCCCCTTCCTAGTTTCAAGAACATATGCAATAAAACCCTCACAACCCTTACTTAATAATTTCCTCGTCTGAATAGCAGAAATGATGCAACTGGGAACAATTTTGCTTTCCCCCACAAATTTAAATTCAGGCTCACCAGGCATATTAAAAATAACTTCCTTATAGAAACGATCCATAGATGCATGATATTTAGATAACCAGTCCATTCCCAGAATTATATCAAAATCAAAAATATCCAGTGGAAGTAGATCTATAACTATATCTCTAACTCCCACAGTCAAAACACAATCACGAAAACATATTCAACTACAACCATATACCCCATGATATACCATAAATGTACCACCACGGCTCAGAGACATCTACCTCGGCCATGGATATGGACGATGTTGGAAGTACCTTGGACCAATGACCAACGGTCTCATCCCAAATAAGGTTGGTCAAGGCCGACGTTACTATCAACCTCGTCAAGAGAGGTCTTCATGATATATGGGATAATTATTCATCATGCTAATCCAGGGGATGACAACCTCGGCTGGGAGTAGGCCGAGGTTACATAAGCTATACTTCCATCAAGTCCAGCTTCTGCAGGGAATCATCCGATGTTCTTAGTGTGTTCCATCATAACCTCGGCCCAAGCTGACCTTATGACATTTCCTGCCTAACCTCGGCTCTGCCTAGGCCGAGGTCATCATGAATAACCTCGGATCGGATAGCAGTTAAAGCTTACCAACCTCGTACCCTTCCAGGCCGAGCTTGCGACCAGGAGCAGATGGTCGAGCTCTGATGCGCATGAACATATGGATAAGGACACGTGTACACAAATCATTTATAACAAATCATTCCCCTCATGTGGGGTGAATATTTCATCATCATTCTCTACATATGACAGGGAAAGATGTCTTCATCACATTAGCTAAGTCAACACACACATGCTCATTGCATGCATGGGGGGTACAGTACACCCCCCAGGTACTATATATACTTGTCTTCTCCTTCTTGGAAGGGGATCTGAAATAAGCAACCCTAGCTGAAACTCTGTTCAAATACACAGTAGAGAGAGAAAGATTAAGAGATTGTATCTATGGCCATTGGAGCCCTCATACTGTGATACACATCATACACTTACATAGTGGACGTAGGCCTGATTGGCTGAACCACTTATATTCTGCTGTGAATCCTCTGCTCCTCACCTCCTTCTACCGTGTGTATAAACCCTTACACTTCCATTGTTAACATTGAATTGAGCTAACAAACACCTTGAAGGGTGGTACTGTTTCTGGCATCATCATTTTGACGCCGTCTATGGGAACGAGAACCTATCTCTTCCTCATCTGTTGCTTAGCCTCACCGGAGACTCTGGTGGTGAACCTCCCCCCTAGCGTGGAGCTGTTTCACAATTGAAAGAGGCCCTGTAAGGTATTAATCTCATTTACTACACCAGCTCTTCTGTGCTAACACATGGCACCGGAATTACCACCACCTCTTCCGTCGCCTAGTGCGGGAGGACCTAGCTCCAGCCAGGCACCGCCCCAGTCCGAAATGGCGGAGGTGGTCGCAGCCTTAAGGTCTTTGGCTTCATGCAACAAGCAATGCAGGAGAAGTTTGCACAGCTCAGCCAAAATATGATGAGGCCACCTGGAGTTTCTCCGAAAATGATCACTTCGACAGCTGTTCAGCCTCATCCTAATGCCAGGGGACCACCCCAGGCACCACGAAAAGACTAACCTACACCCCAGTGGAGGAGGGGCGTTGCTGACCCTAGGCGCTTGCGCCTGGGGAGGCAAAGAAACCCTTATCCTGAGGACAGGTATGATGATCTGGAGGCGGAAGATGTTCCGAAAGAATGCTGGGAGCTGTATGAGGTTTCAAACAATACAGTTTGTCCTATCCAATGAAGCCAAGGTTATGGGGGAAGAAGAGGTCAAGAATCCCAACAACGAGGATCAGCCTTTGACCGACTAAGCAGAGGGTCGACCCTTCAAAGGCTCGGCCCCGTAAATGACCTAAGATAGAGGTTGTCAAGGTCGAGAAGTGCAGCTTGCTCACAAAGGGAAGAGAGGAAACGTCAACCTCATCATGGATGAGGAAGAGACCAAGAAGAGGTCAACAGTATGCGCTGTACCGCGGTTGGGGAACCCTTAGTCCACCCTTTGGAGATGGCAGGGGACAACCTCGGCCAGGCTGACATTGCAAGGTCATGGAATGACTCCATCTAACGTCTTGAGAACAAGATATGAGACCTCATCAAAAGTAGGGATCCACTACAAAGGGGTTTCTCAAAAGGCTCTCCGTTCGTGGCTAAGATAGTGGGCTTACTTACCCCAGCCAAGTTCAAGCCACCCACGGTGACTCCCAGGTATGATGGTAGCACCAATCTTGTTTATCATATTGAGATGTACCAGTTAGCAGCGAACATTTACTCAATACCAGATGAGATGAAGTGTCGGGCCTTCTCGGGGACCTTGATGGGAGCAGCGCACATATGGTTCACTTTTCTTTCGAAGAATTCAATTGAGAACTTTAAGGGCTTGGCTGAACGGTTCATTCACAATTTCTTGCTTTGGGGTAAGACCTCAAAAGAACACCACTCACCTGTTGTATGTCAAGAAGGGCAAGCACGAAAGCCTAAGAGACTACATCGCCAGGTTCAACAAAGAAAACTTAAGGTGGAGGATTACGAAGAAAATATCGCCATGACCGCACTCATATGAGGTCTCCAGAAGGGAATTTTTTTATGGAAACTGGCTGAAGACCCTCCAAAGTCCATAGAGGAGCTATTAGCAACTGCGGGGAAGGTCGTGAACACGGAAGAGGCTATGGACGCTAAGTATGAGGATGAGAACGGCGGTAGTAGCGAAAAGTTCCAAAGGAAGAAGGTTGGAAAGAAGAGGTCAGCTGATGACAAGTTTGCATGTTATACCCCTCTTACGGTAAGCTCCGAACACATCCTCAATGAGATCAAGAATGATCGATACCTGAGATGGACAGAAAAGCTGAAGGCTCCTCCACATAAGAGGAACAAAAACTTATGGTGTGAATTCCACCAAGACCATGGCCATATAATGGACAAGTGCTTCGCCTTGAAGGATGAGATCGAGAAGATGTTGAAGTCAGGGAAGTTAAGGAAATATGTTGATGGAAAGGTTCCCAAAAGGGGAAGAGATGACCCCAAAAAGAAGAGGAACGACAGATGTCGCGACGATGCCCCAGCAAGAAGAGGTGGTGGCTCAGACGGAGATGACGAAGATGATCCAGACCTCCCTCCAAAAGATGACAACACCCCAGTGAAGAGGGTTGGCACGATCTCCTTAGGCATTAGCACCATATGCGGAGGACTTGAGGGGGTGGTTCTGAAGTGGCTGACCGAAAAGCTCATGTAGTAGAGGCCAAATTAGTGGCCAAACTTGAAGTGGTAAACCTGACGTCTTCTAAAACTACACAGAAGAGAAAGAAGGTAGACATGGACACTCTCGTAGTTGGGTTCTACCGACTCGACTTCAAAGTCATCTTAGCACCGCATGATGACCATTTAGTGATCACAACAAGAGTTCATGGATGTGAGGTGCAGAGAATTCTTATAGATGGAGGAAGCTCCGCAGATGTGATGTTTTGGCCTTGCTTCAAGAGCCAAGGTCTTAGTAGATCTAGGCAGGTACCCTATCATCATCCTTTAATGGGCTTCAGCGGTGAAAAGGTCCACCCATTGGGCATGTATGAGATGGATGTATGGATGGGTGATGAATGGCTTAAGAGGTTAATCCGAAAGATCAATTTTTTTGTAATGGACGAGAATGTCTTCTCGGCCTATAACCTCATCATTGGTAGAGTAGCCCTTAAGGAGTTTGAGGCCGTGCTATCGACGGTTCACCAAATGCTAAAATTCTCTACCCCTTATGGGGTAGGGGAAGTGCAAGGTGACCTATAGCACGATAATGCTACTTTAACTTGGCTGAAGAGAGAGAGGACCATAGGAAAGAAACTACTACTTATAATATTGACACACTTGACCCTAGAGATGAAACAAAGTTAAAGAAGGGGGAGGCCGCGGAAAAGGTAGAATCCATCGTCCTCAATGAGGACGAACCGAAAAAAACCATCCAGGTCGGCAAAGCTCTAAAAGAAGAGATTAAGGAAGAGCTGATAAACTTCCTGAGGAAGAGGCAGAGTGTCTTCGCCTGGAGTCATGCAGACATGCCCGACATCGACCCTGAGGTTATGTGTAACAAGCTCAACGTGACTAACAATGCTAGGCCAATCAAACAAAGGCGAACAGTTTACTCTAGGGAGAAGTACGACGTCATTCGGGAAGAGGTTAAAAAATTGGAAGAGGCTGGGTTTATTAGGGAATTCATATATTCGGAGTGGCTGTCGAATGCAGTTATTGTGCCCAAAGCCAATGGAAAATGGAGAATGTGCGTTGATTTTACCGACCTGAACAAGTCTTTCCCAAAAGACAGCTATCCCTTACCTCGGATAGATCAGATGGTAGATGTTACTGTAGGGCATGAGCTTATGAGATTCATGGACGCGTATTCAGGCTATAATCAGATCTTTATGGATGCAGAAGATTCAGAGAAGACAAGCTTCATTACCGACAAAGGGACATACTGCTACAAGGTTATGCCCTTTAGCCTGAAAAATGTGGGGGCAACATATCAACGTCTTGTGAATAAGATGTTCGAAGACCAAATAGGCAAGACTATGGAGGTGTATGTAGACGATATGCTGACAAAAATCTTAAAGGCCTGCACTCATGTGGCAGACCTTGAACAAACCTTCAATACTATGGACCTGTACAGGATGAAGCACAACCCGGCGAAGTGTGTCTTCGGGGTAGGAGCTGGGAAGTTTCTTGGATTCATCGTCAATCAAAGAGGAATAGAATCTAACCCTGAGAAAATTAGGGTTTTGCTTGACATGAAGACACCAAAGAGTATCAAGGACGTTCAAAGGCTCACTGGAAGAGTGGTTGCGCTCAACAGATTCGTTTCCAGGGCGATCGACAAGTGCCTTCCGTTCTTTAAGGTTCTCAGAAAGGCCTTCGAGTGGGAAAAAGAGTGTGATGAGGCCTTTGATCAACTCAAGTCATACCTTTGATCTCCCTTACTCTTATCTCGGCCCATAGCAGGAGAGAAGTTATACGTCTATCAAGCAGTCTCTGAATCCGCTATAAGTGCGGCCATTGTACAGGAAGATGCTGGGATTCAGAGACCCGTATACTTTAACAGTAAGGCCATCAGGGATCTGAGCAGAATTACCCTCGCATGGAAAAGTTAGCCTACGCCCTGATACATGCTTTTAGGAAGATGAATCCCTACTTTTAGGCCCATTCCATGGTCATTCTCACCGACTCCCCGTTAAGAAAGGTCCTCCATAAACATGAGAAGTCGGGTAGACTGATGACCTGGGCCATTGAATTGGGGGAATATGACCTTACCTATCAGCCTAGGACGGCCATCAAAGGGCAGACACTGGAAGATTTTGTCTCAGAGTCTACATGGGAAGAGATTGAGGGTGAGAATAGCACAAAGGCCACAGAAGTGTCAAACAACAACGTCTTTCGACAACCGAAAGAGGTTATGCCCAAGAGAGTTAGAGATGGGATAGTCGAGAATGAGGAAGACCGGCACCTCTTTAGGGAGGGAATTATATTAGAAGAGGGTTTCTCATAAGATAAATACATATGGAACCTCTTCGTCGATGGGTCCTCTTGTGAAAGTGGGAGCAGTGCGGGCCTGATACTTTCAGGCCTGGATGGTACCCACATCGAATATGCCCTAAGGTTCAACTTCAAGGAGTCGAACAACGAGTCAGAATACGAGGCCATTATAGCAGGCCTCTCCTTGGCAAGGACCGTAGGTGTAAGATGACTCTTCCTACACAGTGACTCAAGGTTGGTTATTAATCAAGTATTGGGGGTTTATGAGGCCAAGGACGAAAGGATGGCTAAATACTTGAAGAGGGTGAGGAAGATACTCAAAGCCCTCGAAGAGGTAAAGATAAAGAGAGTACCTCGGCAAAATAACAGCCACGCAGATGCCTTAGCAAGGTTGGATTCAGCAACGAAGACAGATATCCGTAGAACAGTCCCCGTTGAGATCTTGCCCAGAGCAACCATTGAAGAAGAAGAGGTTAGTAATCTTTGTCTCAATTTGGACCTAGGGGACTCATGGATGGATCCCCTTATCAGATACATCAGAGAATGGGTATTACCGGAGTCAAAGTTAGAAAGGAGGAAATTGAGGTACAGGGCAACAAAGTTCTCAATCGTAGGAGATGTCCTATATAGGAAGGGATTCTTATTAACTCTGCTCAGATGCATCCATCCAATAGAAGTCCCCCACGTCCTACGGGAGGTACATGAGGGTTCTTGCTCCAGTCACACAGAAGGAAGACCTTTGGCGAAGAGTATTGTCACGCAAGGGTATTGGTGGTTGACCCTGGCCAAAGATGTTGCAACTTATGTAAAGAGGTACAACAAATACCAGATATTCTCCACAATCCCCCATCAACCTCATCAGCCTATGATGTCTATTAGTTCCCCTTGGCCATTCTCAGTGTGGGGGATTGACTTAGTAGGTCCCCTACTAAGGGGTGCAAATAATTACAGATTTCTGATAGTTTTCATTGATTACTTCTCCAAGTGGGTAGAGGTAGAGCCGATGATCACGATTACAGAGCAGAAGACCTTCCAATTTATTTAGAAGAACATCATCTCCAGATATGGCCTCCCAAACACCCTCATTTCGGACAACGGAATACAGCTCAAGAACTCTTCCCTCGAAAAATACTGCGAAAGAGTTGGGATAAAGCAATTTTTCTCTTCTCCTGGCCGACCTCACGCAAACGGTCAGACCGAAGTCATAAAAATAACGATCCTTGACGGGATCAAGAAAAGGTTGGAGGAGGCTAAGGAAAGGTGGACTGAAGAGGTTTATGTTGTTCTTTGGGCCTATAGGACGACAACTAAAACACGTATGGGGGAGACCCCGTTTATGTTATCACATGGCTCAGAGGCCATCATACCAACAGAGGTTGAACTCCCAACTCATAGGGTGCAGACCTATGACCCTGAGAAGAATGGGGAGGAGAGAAGGCTCGACCTAGACTTGATCGAGGAGAGAAGGAAAGATGCAGAAATCAGACAAGCAGCTTGCCAGCAGAGAGCCGCAAAATTCTATAATCAGAGCGTGAAATCAAGACCCATTACCGTAGGAGACTTAGTACTGAAGAAAACACTGCAGAAGGCAAATAAGCTTCACCCAAATTGGCACGGTCCCTATAAAGTGATCGAAGAGGTTGTACCCGGAACCTACAGGCTAGAAAACCTAGAGGGGGAACCTTTTTCTAATCCCTGGAATACTGATAATCTAAAAAAGTATTACATATGATGTTGCAAGAGCTTTTATATAAATGTATCATCTTATGAAGAGATTATTAATGAGAAGATCAAATTCCTGTGTTAGTTCTTGGTTCATTATGCTCGATTGGAAATTTATGGGGATAACATCTTAGTTGATGACCTCAGATCTTATAACATCATAATTTGGTGACAAGGTCTGAGGTCAGACATCATACTTGGATGACCTCATACCCTTAACATCATTAATTTGGTGAAATTATTTATGAGGACAACATCTTAGTGGTGACCACAGACCTTATAACATCATAGTGTGGTGACAAGGTTTGAGGTAAGACACCATACTTGGATGACCTCAGATCCTTAACATCATTAATTTGGTGAAATTATTTATGAGGACAACATCATAGTGGTGACCTCAGACCTTATAACATCATAGTGTGGTGACAAGGTCGGAGGTAAGACACCATACTTGGATGACCTCAGATCCTTAACATCATTAATTTGGTAAAATTATTTATGAGGATAACATCTTAGTGGTGACCCCAGATCTTATAACATCATAGTGTGACGACAAGGTCTGAGGTAAGACACCATTCATTGAGTTTAACAAACACATCATTACAGCAAGACTTCAGAGCTGAACACATTGCATGGAAAAGATAAGCATTCAACAAACAAATCAACAAGTGAAGAAATAAAAGCCCTCCTCAGAGGTTGACATTAAGTTATAAAATGTAAAGATATAAAGCAATGATGTTCATCAGAGGTTACAACAAATTGGGAGTTACAAAAAATTAGGAGCTTCACAAAAACTAAGTGTTTACAGCTTCAGGGTTGATAGTCGTGTCTGCATTTTCTTAGCCGAGGGTGGCCACCTCCACCCCATCGTCTTGGGCACCGACATCCTCAGTCATAGTGTCCCCTTGTGGTGCAGTATCGATGGGGGAAGCACCTCCCTCTTCTTCCACCTCATGTAAGGCCTGAGCAAACTTAGGGTCGGCATAACCCAGGCCGATGAAGTCAGCAGCTGCAAGGATACCTGATTCCTTCTCCTTCATGGCAACCCATTTGCCAGTCGCCTTGACCCCCCTCTCCAGATATTCAAAGACGAATCCCACAAACTCATCAGAGACCTTGTACTCTTCTAAGATCTTCTCGAAGGCATCTTCCAAGGCTTCCTTGACTGCAACATCGACTTTGTGCTGAAGGGAGTCAGCCTGAGCCTTCATGGAAGTGTTATGATCCTCCCTTTGCTTGTCCATATCCTTTTGTAACCCCCTCACACTTGTCTCAGCCTTCTTCAGAGTAGCCTTCAGATGATCCACTTCTAACTTTAAAGTGGCCTCAGTCTTCTCAGCCTCTTGGCCCTTTTCTATCAGGGGGAGTTTCCCCAAAGTCCAGTTAATATAGTGATACATAGTGATAAGACCCTACAGAACATAAGCAAAGATGTAAGTCTAGGGTCTGATGTAGTTCAAATACCAATGTTACACTTACGAAAACTCCTAAGAAAAAACTTAAAGGTCTTACTTGGATGGAACGATGAAGAGAGAATTCTTCCAGCAGAGGCTTATCCATGGACCGACAAAAGCACTTGTCAGACTCGGTCATGACACCGCCGATAGCATCCAAGGCCTTTAGACTTCGGCCGATGATGCTGTCACCAATCTTTAATTACTCAAGACGAGCAATTATAACATCCTCAGAAGAAATGGGGATGGCACGATCATCACTTTTCTTCTTCTGCCTCTGATCCTCAGGGGCAGGGTCAGTAACCTTCCTCTTCTTATTGGCCTCAGCCCTCGAGGTTAAAGGAGGAAAGGTGGATCATTCAGACCTATCTTTTTGACGAGATTTGTTAGACTTGGTGCTTCCATCTCCCATAACTCGTCCGCTATTCCTTTTGGGCACTCTGCAAAATAAAAAGGTATGAGTTAGATAATCAGATATGCATATATTCAGAGGTATAACTCGTTGAAATAAAAAGCACTTACAAAGCTCTGTAAGAGGACTTTCCCATAGACCAGTCTCAGAGAGGTAATAAAGGGTCATCAGGTGCTCGAATTTGACAAGTAGACGAAGTTCTCCCTGATCCTGAAGGTCTTTGAACTTATGAAGGTTGAGTTGGCTTAGCCCAGGGTCGGCCATAGCAGCCGTCGTAATTTTTCCCCATCTCAGGGGTATTCTCGGCTCTAGTGAGGACGAGGGGGAACATAGACCAAATTCCCATGGCCCTGAGGAAAAGAAATAACGTGGCTTCCAGTTATGATTTGAGGTTCGGGTAATCTGAAGCATCTTCTTTTCTGGTTTCCGAGCTAAAAAATGATAATAGCTCGAATAATTTATGGCAGATGAAGGGATATAACATCCTGTAAAGACTTGGACAGGAAGGTCTGAGTGATGAACAACCCTCCATAAGACAATGTCTCCAATAATCACCCTCAAAATATTGGGTGACAACTGGGAAGGGGCCAAGTTGATATAGGCCAATATAGACCTGATGATGGGATGGATGGGCAGACAAAATCCCAACTTGAACATCTTCTCGTATAGGTAGATCTCACCATCTCGGCCGTAAAAAGCCCTCTCTTCCCTCAGAGGTCTCATGAGCTTTATGGAGGGGCTTGTGGAATATAAGTACCTGAAGGATAGAAGGTCGATCTTACTGACTGAACTCTCATTCTCGGCCACCTCAGAGACGTCGACGTCACTCTCAGCATCATCATCATCATCTAGCTCAACGTCGGCTTGAGCAGACGTTGGGGGATTACTTGGAAACCTCTGAGCGAACTCAGCCCCTGTGACAGCCGACGGGGGAATGGCTTCAATGATTGATGGAATAGCCACACTCGGTCCAACAATTTCAACCTCAGAGGAAGAGGATGATTTGCTTGAACTTTTGTGAGACGAGGCCTGACTGGAAACCTCTGCCTAGTCAGGGATATGATCTTGTTGATTTGAGAAGTCCATGGCCTCTTGGAAGGAGTCCACAGACATAGGGTCTGAGGTGGATGGCTCAGACTCCGATATTAGAGAGGGTTCAGGTGGGGTCTCTACTGGATTAACTGGTTCGGATGGTTCAGGGTTTATAACCTTCAGAGGTTATGGAAAAATAGGCATGAGGGGGAATGCCTCTGACCTACGATCTTCCTCTTGGGCTCTTTCTACTTGTCTAATTTTCTCTAAGGAATTCTCCCTAAGAGAGGGGAATTCCTCTAAGAGTTGGTAGAGGGATCTGAGCATATGAGGTAGACGTTAGACTTGTGACTCTACATAAATTACAAACAAAGACTAGCAAATGGAATTATGGAATTAAGGATCAAACAATTAAACTTTAAGCAAAAACCACGAAGAACATACAAGAACATTTCGCCAGAAAAATAATAATCTCACAGGAAACCTCTTAAATCTCACCGAAAACCTCTTGAATATCACCGAAAAATGCAAAAACAAGATCAAGGCAGAAAAATAAAGAAGAAGGGATGGCAAAGGATACTTGAAGAAAAGCGATGAGAAGCAAGGAAGGACCACCCAAACGCACTTCAAAATCAAGAGCTCTTCTAGAGAGAGAGTTGCAGAAAATACCCAAGTCTGGAGAAGGAGAGAAATGAGGAAGAAAGAGAAGAATTGGGGTTTAAACCCTTAAGTGTGAGTGCACGCATCCCAAGGACCATCATTACATTGGGAGCCCAAAATACAACCATCATCATCAAACCTGTCAGGCACGCTACCTACTCCAATGGTTGACACTTGTCAAAAGGATATTTGACACTTAAAGAAATCTAACCTCGGACTAATACACCCCTTAGATACCTGACCACATAGGTAACTAAGGGCTAGGGGTGATTGATATACCATAAATGTACCACCTCGGCTCAGAGACATCTACCTCGACCATGGATATGGCCAATGTTGGAAGTACCTTGGACCAATGACCAGCGGTCTTATCCCAAACAAGGTCGTCCAAGGCCGACGTTACTATCAACCTCATCAAGAGAGGTCTTCATGATATATGGGATAATTACTCATCATGCCAATCCAGGGGATGACAACCTCGGCTGGGAGTAGGCCGAGGTTACATAAGCTATACTTCCATCAAGGCCAGCTTCGGTAGGGAATCATCCGATGTTCTTAGTGTGTTCCAGCATAACCTTAGCCCAGGCCGACCTTATGACATTTCCTGCCTAACCTTGGCTCTGCCTAGGCCGAGGTCATCATGTCTAACCTCGGATCGGATAACAGCTAAAGCTTACCAACCTCGTACCCTTCCAGACCGAGCTTGCGACCAGGCGCATATGGTCGAGCTCTGATGCGCATGAACGTGTGGATAAGGACACGTGTACACAAATCATTTATAACAAATCATTCCCCTCATGTGGGGTGAATATTTCATCATCATTCTCTACATATGACAGGGACAGATGTCTTCATCACATTGGCTAAGTCAACACACACATGCTCATTGCATGCATGGGGGGTACACTACACCCCCCAGGTACTATATATACTTGTCTCCTCCTTCTTGGAGGGGATCCGAAATAAGAAAACCTAACTGAAACTCTGTTCAAATACACAGTAGAGAGAGAAAGCTTGATAGATTGTATCTATGGCCATTAGATCCCTCATACTGTGTTACACATCATACATTTGCACAGTGGACGTAGGCCTGATTGGCTGAACCACTTATATTCTGGTGTGAATCCTCTTCTCCTCACCTTCTTCTACTGTGTGTATAAACCATTACACTGCCATTGTTAACATTGAATTGAGCTCACAAACACCTTGAAGGGTGGTGCTATTTTTGGCATAATCACCCCATATGAATATAAATACCCAACCCCATATTTAAACGAGTACACGATCTATTCAGATATATAGCAAATGCATAGGACACAGAAGAATGTGTGGAACCAATATCAATCAAAACATAAACACTTCTATCAGTAACAAAAAGTGTACCTGTCACCACATCCGGGGTAATATGAGCCTCTTTCATCGTAAAGAGTCGCCCACCTGGCCTGGAACCACTGGCTTATCCCATGCCCCAGGTTCCACCTATAATAACCGAGTTATAACAACCAACACAAACAATTTATAATACTAAATTATTGGTTAGTACATAAACAATTCATAAATATCATATCAAACCAACAACTACCATCTAATCGCCACACACGTCCAGAATTAATAACCTAGACGCTCTGATACCACTAATTTTCACACCCCAAACCCAAATATATTCTAATCATTTATTTTTATATTATGATTAAATCATAATATTCCGTCAATTCGAAATATAATTCATTTATCAATATTTTTTCGTGTATAATAAACATAATCATGTTCTTTGTACCATAACGTAATTAACATCAAAGTGATAATTAAACGAATATGTTATACTACGATTGACTATGCTTAAATATTATAATCATCAAATAAACCCATGCTAACTCAATATATAAGATGTGCGAGTGTAGTAAAACCTTAGTGTGACAATGACAAAATCCCCACGTCTAATCCCCAGATCCTTTTAACGGTGCAACTCTCAAATCACCGATCATATGATATCCTAACTGGCAGCGTACAGACCTGAAAATGTTAAAACATAAACCGTAAGCATTAAGATTAGTGAGGTACTCCTTCCTGAAATAAAATAACAGTTCTTTATCAAATATGTTCATATAAAATCCAGATAATCCCTGCCCTGCTATAAAATAGCAATATTATATCAAATATCTAGATATAAAATCCAAACAATCCTTCCCTACAATGAAATGAAAATTCTATATCAAATATGTGGATATATAATCCCAGTAATAATTTTTTTATATCAAATCAGTGGATATGAAATCTAAACAATCCTGCCCGTTGGCAATAACAAATCTTGTAACATAAGTCTTAACAAGTCCTTGTCATAAGACAAATCAAATTATTGTATCTTTGTCCAATTCCAATCCTGGATCATAAGATCCAAAAAAATCCTGGATATTTTAATATCCAAACAAATCATGAATACCGAAGTATTCAAACCAATCCTGGATCATAAGACCCAAACAAATCCTAGATATTTTAATAACCAAAAAAATCCAGAATACCGGAGTATTCAAACCAATCCTGGGTCATAAGACTCAAACAAATCCTGGATATTTTAATATCCAAACAAATCCTGAATACCGAAGTATTCAAACAATTTCTCTCTTAGAGCTATATCCATATTTATGTATGAAACAAATCATAAGTATACCCACCTTGGCAACTTATCAGGCTTTTCCTTTTCTTTTGTCCAGCACTTGTTCAACCGGTTATTATTCCCTTCCTATCTTTCTTACACTATTAGTATCACCATAAAAATATCAATAATCCAAGTAATATCTCAAACATAACTCAATTCATAAGCATTATATGATTCAATTCAAATCATTTATTACTAGTGAAATTCCATCCAAATTCATGTTAATATATTTGACATATCCAATTCATAGTACAAACATACATTCATTTCTTCTTGGTAATTCAATACTTATCCTATTAGGATTCCAATACAAAAGATGGCACATCATTTCAAGTTTCCTAGAGCAAGATAGGCCCATTTTTTTACTACATGGAAAATTTTCCCTATAGGTTCTTTTATTGTTCATTCATCTTCCCGGAATTTTCATAATTTTTCTACAGCATAACTTTCTATGATATTTCACCCAACATCAGTAAACATATTTAAAAATAAAAAATTAAAGTTTCATAATTTTTAAGGTTCATTTGCTATGTCAAGAAAAACATCGAACACATGGCGTGCATACTTTCACCCTTGGGGCAGATTTTATATCCGAACTTCAAATCATCACCCAAGGTTCATTTCTTGGTATTTTTACTTTATTTTTGGATATGATATATGTATATGAGTCTATTTTAATCTCAAATTGGTAAATCAATTCCAGGTAAGTATAAAAAAAGATATGGAAGTTTGAATACACAAGATTTCTAAATGAAGCAATTCCAAGGGTTTACACATTCAAGTTTGTTTAAACTTGCATATATCCATAAGTACACATCAAGACATGGAATTTTAGTAAAAAAAATGATGATTTCTATCATTTAAATCAGTAATACAAAAAAATAAACAAGATTTATGGATGAAATTACCTTAGGGGCTTTTACGTAATTTTCTATGAATTTTTCTTCAATTCCTCCTCACACTTTCTTCCTAAACTTCAAAACTCTCTTTCCTTAGGTTAAAACTCTTCCATGGATGAAATATGATGAAGGAAGAGCTTAATTCAAGGGTTATAAGTCGGCATAAGGTCACCCCCCCATTGTCCAATCAAAATATAACATGTGGCATTATATAAAACAAAATATCATTTAAGGCTAAATGACTACTTTACCCCCTGTTCGTAAAAAGACAATATCTTCCCACTCGGATGTCTGTTCGATGAACCATTTGTTGTGTTACAAACCTAACTCATATATCTACAAATATATAGCTTAGACCTTAAGTTAATTATTATATTATAACGGTCAAAACTAGCCTCCAACATGAACATTCTTACCGAAAACTTCAAAATTTGGTATTTGTAACTAATTCAATATTTCATACCTTCTGAAGGTAGAATTAGACTGAATATAATGACTTAAAATTATATATACTAATAACATATTATCCATAACACATAATGTAATCATGATTTAAATATAATTTATCATATCACAAATAGACTGATCAGAGGTGGTTCGTGGCTTTGGACACTATAAAACACGGTGTTGTGGTTCTATTTAAGTTTGTTAGGGCATACCACTCTATGGAGTGCATACGGAGTACCAATCAGGAATTGGAAACTTGGGGACCTGTCGGGGCTAGTAATGATGATGAAGCAGGCCCATTCAACAATTGAAGGAAATGAATCTTTATGAAGCTTTTGGTGACTTTTGTGAAGCTATGGTTATTGCGATGTTTTTGTATTTAGCATTTTGGGATGATTTTGTGTAGTTTGGTTAGGGGTTAGGTTTTGTTTAGGAACATCGTAGTCAGTGGATAGGTGTGGTTGGTTTGACTCCCCTCGTTGATACTTTGTGTAGTAGCATCATTATCCTAATGATAAATAAAAGTTGATTTTGAACATATTTTAGTGTACCTCGTGATGAGTTTTACATTTGAATTGTCTATACTAATCACTAAGGCATACATAATCCTTTTGTTTATGTAAATGATAAAATTAACCACAGTTCTCGGAGGTTAGAAATGAATAGAATTTTTTGAAAAGAAAATAAACGGACCCATGTATGATGTATGGGTTTCCTACGTACCTTTGGGTTCTTTTAAAATTTTTCATGAGTTTCGTTTTGAAGAGAAAATGTTTGAGAGGATCAGGTCCCGCATAGTTATGGGTAGGGGAAATGAAGAATTTTTTTTTAAGAATAGTAGGGGGTGAGAAGAGTTGTAGCGTGCTGAGATTTTGGACAAAGTGTAAAACTTCTTGAGGCGATCCAATTTGACTGAACGAGCATCTCTTCTCCACCAAGGTCTGTGAGCATAACGAAACTTCCTAGGAGAATCTTCTTCACTATGTAAAGTCCTCTCTAATTTGGATTAAATTTCCCTCTGGGTTCCCAAATGGGTTACGATCTCTGTAAGGGCTAGGTCTCCTTTCTGGACACCACGATCTTTGACTTTCCTATTCAATGTTTGTTCTATCTAGCGATGGTATCCTTACATATGGTACAGAGCCTTTAATATTTTTTATCCAAGAGTGATAGTTCCTCAAAGAATCTCTGATGCCACTCTCTCTCGAGCAGGACATAGAGGGAAGGTATTTCCAGCTCAACTGATTGGACTACTTCTATGTCGTATACTAGAAAATAAGGGGTATCCCCAGTAGGTGTTCTGATTGAAGTGCAGTATATCTGGAGCTCTTAGTCATCTTGTTGATTATGATATTAAGGCTTTTCTTGGTCTCTTCGACGACGCCATTGATTTGGGGTCGGTAGGGAGAAGATTCGTGTCTCTGAATCCAATACTTGTCGACTATTTTTGTGACCTCAGCTTCAAAACGGATCCCATTATCTGACACTAACTCACGGGTAACTCCATATCGACAGATAATGTTCTTTCTGATAAACTTGGCCACTTTATTATCAGTCAACATTGCTTGTAACTCAGCTTTGATCTATTTGGTGAAGTAATCAATGGTGACCAGGATGAATTCGTGACCGTTTGAAGCTTGGGAGTAACTTTCCCTATGATGTTAATTCCCCAGGTGGAGAAGGGCCAAGGAGAGGTCATCTTGTACAGCTCACGGGGAGGCAAGTGTTAAAGGTTAGTGAACTATTGGCATTTGAGGCATCTCCGAACATAAGCAATGCAATATTGAACTATAGTGATCTAATAGTACCCTTGATGGATGATTTTTTGGCAAGAATGTGATCGTTCATGTGGGGACCTCATTCCCCACTATGGATCTTTTGATCATTTCTTAAACATCATCCCTTACAATGCATTGAAAATAGGTTCCATTTAAGTTTCTTTTGAATATTGCTTTGTTGCAGATGATATATTGGGTGACCTATTTGCGAAAGGTTGTACAGTATTTCTTATCGGCATCTTGGGGATACCTACTATGGTTGAGGATGCACGAGATGTCATAGTACCATAACCCGTTCAATGTGGTAACAATGGGTAGGCTTAACTTATTTCTTAACTAGGAAAGGGGCCATTATTATCCCCTCGGGCATATCAATCATAGAGGCTAGGGTGGATAGGGCATCAGTTAGGATGTTCATTGCTCGGGGTAACTTGTGGAAGGTGACATCATTAAACTGAGAGGCCAGTTCTTCTATGTGGTAATGGAAGGGTATGAGTTTTTCATCTTTAACTTTTCATTTTTAGAGGATTTAGCTGATGATAAGGGAAGAGTCTCCGTAGATATTTAGGTGCTGAATTTTATTTTCGAGGCCAATCTTGAGGCCTATAGTGCATGCCTCACACTCGATCATATTATTAGTGCGGGGAAATTCTATCTTGATGTCAATTGGGGTGTGAGAGTTATCAAGTCAATGCCTTATCCTTTCTTATTGGCAGCTCCATCAAAGAAAACCTGCCATCTAAGGTCCTTATGAGAGGTGTAAAGAATATCTTCATCCGAAAATTTAGAGACCTAAAAATCGACTTCTCCCATGGGGTAATCAATAAGGTAGTCGTAGATGGCTGTCATTCTCATAGATTATTGTGTAACATACACAACATCGAACTCGGCTAAAAACATCAACCATTAGGCTGGATAAAGTGAGATTTTCTAGAAAGTACTTGATGAGATCCATACGGGGGCATAAGTCGGATGGGGAAGGCAAGCATGTAATGTTGTAACTTCTACATCACCTAGACTAAGGCAACACATGCTTTCTCTAAAGAAGTGTAGTTGACTTCGTACCTAGATAATTTTCATCTGGCATAGAAAATGGCTATTTCCTTTTAGGATTCTTCAATGTATTAGGCTAGTAAAGCCCCTGCTGCGGTATCTGTCATGGTTAAGTACAAGTGTAGGGGGAGACCTGGCTGCGGAGGCATAAGCACCGGAGTCCAGGTAAGGTGTCACTTGATTCTATCAAAGGATTCTTTATAGGACTCATTCCAGGCTTTAGTAGTATCCTTTTGGAGAAGCTTGAAAATGGGTTCATAGATAAAATTCAGTTGGTTGATGAACCGACTGATGTACTCTATTTTTCTCATAAGACTTCCTTCTCTATTCGTGGAGGTGGCATCTTAAGTATTGCTTTAATCTTGGCAGGATCTTCTTCGATCCCCTTATCAATGATCATGAATCCCTAGAGTTTTCCTTTTATGATGCCAAAAATGCATTTATGTGGGTTCAACCGCATCTGGTATTGCCACAGTCGCTTGAAAAACTTTTGAAGGGCAGGAATATGTCCTTCTCGGGTCTTAAATTTAATAATCACATCATCTACATAGACTTTGACCTGTTTATGAATAAGGTCATGCATGATGGTTATGGTAGTCCTTTGGTAGGGAGCTCTAGAATTCTTAAGTTCGAAGGGCATGACAGTGTATCAGAAGGTTTCCAATGGGGGTGAGTGAAGGTAGTTTTCTCCTGATGGTCTAGGTTCATCTTGACCTGACTGTATTCGACAAATCCATCGATAAATGACTTGAGGGCATAGCTAGATGTGTTATCCAAGATCATGAAAATGTTGGGTAACATGTAATCGTCTTTCGGGGATGCTTTATTTAAATCCCGATAGTCAACGTATATGCAAACTTTCCCTCATAACTTTAGCAAAGTGGCTATATTGGCGAGCCATGTAGGATATTTGACTATGCAAATGAAACCTATGTTCAGTCTCTTGGTCACTTCTTCTCTGACTTTGAGCGACCATTAGGTGTGGACGTTTCGTATCTTTTGTTTGACCTGTTTGCATTTTAGGAATGTGTGGATTTGTGTTGAGCTATTTCTTGGTCGATACTGGGCATATCATCGCAGGACTATGAAAATGTGTCCACGAGTTCCTTTAGCAGTTCTTCAAATTGCGCACACTCATACTCATTAAGGGTGGATCCTATCCTAATCTCGTTAATGGATACTACAACTGAAGTTATTAACAATAGTTTCATCATTATTAATTTAAATGAAATTATGTTATTTGTTATTCTCCTTATTAAGATCAATTAAGATTTGTTCATTGCAATTTCATTATCATCAAGAGTTTGATTATAATAAAGAAAATTAATATAAGGCACAATAAGATACTTAAAATCTTCATTTATTTCATTCTCAAGAAAAATAGCATTGAGGACCTCGTTAAAAGAGGTCTCAGTTACCTTGATATCAAAAAAGGGAACAACAACATCAGATGAAGAGATTTGGACAGGGTAGACAACAGGATCAGCTTGAGTCTAGGCATGTAGGATAGGCATGGCATTCTAGTTGAAGAAAGGCATACCAGCAGCTCTAATTCGAGCAGACAGATCCGATGGTGCGACATCTAAACATATCATGCAGAAACTCAGCCCCAGTGTCTGTAGTTTGAATGAGTCCTCGAAACCTCTTTCCATCGAATCCTGGGTAACTGTCACGACTTTTTCAGTGAGAGGTTAAACTTCATTCTAGAAATCTGTGGCCCAAGGGTTATTGTCTTAAAAGAATATATCTAGTCCTAATTTTATCTTCTTATCAATGTGGTCATACCATGGTTCAAGGAAGACACAAATGGAAATCTTCTCCTTTCTTGATAAACCTTCCATTCAAAGAGTCTCTCGATATAGTACTTTTTTCTTCCAAGATTATTTTCGATTGTGGTTGTCGAAGGGCTTTGAGTTTTTCTTATGAGGGTTGGTTGCCCATGACACATGATGGAAAGGCCTCTTTCAAGACAATGGGCTCAAGGATCCCCTTTTGTCAATTTCCTAGCCCCATTTTGAACATGAAGTGCATGTTCTTGAACACCCGAATCACATTGACGTTACCGTGAGGGTTGTGTTTTAGACAGACCCGATCTTTAAAACTATCTCCTGCTAGAAAGGGAAGTGGATAAACTCTGAAGTAAAAGAGAAGCATATCATTCGTCCCATGCTGGATCTTTAATACTGGGTTGCTAGTACTGGTGGTGTATGAATTGTTGTCATCCCCAAAGATGGTGATAACCTAGCCATTGGCGAAAAATTTTAGTTCTTGATGGAGAGAAGATGATAACCCTCGAATACTATGGAGACATGGATGATAAAGAAGAATGTTGAAACATGTGGGTATGTCAATAACCTGGAACTCAATGACATGATTGATCGGGCCAGCCCTTATTAGGAGTTTTATGGACCCCATTACCTGTCGATGGGTATTGTCGTAAGTATGCATAGTAACGAAAGTAGGAGTGAGATCAATGACTTTCAACCCCAAGAAATTAAAGGTTCTTAGAGGGAAAACATTGAGGGCAAATCCGTTATCAAAACGCAAGAGTGGGACTGTTTTTCCTAACACTTCAATGGAGATATTAAACCCATAATTATTGTCAGAGCTGATATTTGGTATCTCTGCCTTAAAAAAGGATAGGAGTCTAGAAGAAGTCAATGACCCAACCATGTTCATAGCTTCTTCCGGAGTAATGGAAGGGGAGACTGTAGGCCCAGTGAGGAGTCTTATCAGAGTAATTTGGTGAAATTGGGAGGGCATTAAAAGCCCCCACAGGGTGATGTTGGCTTGTGTTTTATTGAGTTGGTCAAGGACTTTGCTTTCTTTGATGGTCATCTCTGGCATGGAAAGTTCTTCAGTAACTTCTTTTCCCTTATCTATCTCGATCACACGAGGAGCCAGATCTTTATAGTGTCTCCCTAAAAATTTCACATGTCTGTCAAAACTCATTGGCCATAATCTGCACTACGTCATCTAGACTGACTTCATCAATGGGTACTACCCAATTTTCTGACTCCTAAGCCCACTTTTGAGCTTTCGTGAACAAGCCACTGAATTTGCGACAATCGATGGTCATCTCAGTGGGAACTTTTAGCCTGAACTCCAAGAGTTAGTTCAATATAGTAGGTAACTCCATATAGTTCCCTTTAAATCAGGTACGTACATCAATACAAGCCTTTATGAGGAGTGACAGAGCTTGTTCGATGAAGCATGTAAGGTGTAGGAGAAAATATGGGAAAACTTTGAGAGGTTTGGGTGAAATTACAGGTATGATAGGTGCTTTACTGGCCCAAATCTAAGTAGATGGATCGAATTCTGGGACATTCTTTAGAAAGATGGCATTTTCATGGGTTGGAAGTGGGTTATGAAGGGTGTTGGGTTTAGGATTGGCTAGTGAGGCAATGATACCCCGGCTAATTAAACATTGGATCACATTTCGAAGATGAAAACACCGGTCGGTAGTATGGCCGACAAACTAGTGGAAATCACAATGGGAATCGACTTTGAAATTTTTAGGGAGTGGATTTGGTAGTGGACGAGGGTCCAACGGTTTGGTGAGGTTTGGGCTCAGTGGGGCTTGGTAAACTTTTGATAGGGGAGCATGGAGCTCATTGTATTCTTTATTGGTAGGGTTGGGGTGACTTTTTGGTTACCAAAAGGCAATAGATTGGGAGATTTTTTTTATCTTGAGACTGTAGCACTAGAGGGCTTCTCATGTTTTTGGGGAGTGAACTATACGGTCACTTTCTTCAGTTTAGATTAGACTTTGGTGACGTCTTCCTTAATTTCTACACCAACTTCTCGGAGGGCTCAGAAGTGTGGGTAATACTTTCCACCCACGGATGCTTGGATATGTGGTAAGAAGTTCTTCTTCACGATAGTGACTTATTCCCTCTCGGAGGGTATGTTGTTCATGGTAGAAGCTTTTTCTCTTCACCTTCCTATGAAGCTGCTAATTGTTTCCCCAGGGTTCTACTTAATAATGTCTAAATCTGAGCGCGTAACCTCTAGATCTTTATTGTACTTGTACTATAACATGAATTCTCAGGCGACATCCTCCCAACTATGATTTTTGGATTCCTCAAGGGATAGAAACCAACGAATGGAGATTTTTTCAAGGTTTGTTAGACCATCTGGGCCATTATCTCTTCAGAGGTGCCAAGGAGGGTCATGGCTCGGCGATAGATTCAAAGGTGAACAATTAGGGGTTCACTTCCCGTGAACTTATCGATGTCTGGAATTTTAAAATTCTTTAGAAGTCTAGCTTTGGGATTAGGAGATATATAGGAGTAGTCCATGTAGTTCCCAAACATCTTGAATTGGTCAAACTTCTTCGACAATATCTTGAGGTCTTCCTTAACATTGTTCAGTACCTTTTCCTGAGGATCTATGGGTACTCACAGGTTAAATCCTGGATGGGCAAGGTTCAGGATAAGGATCTGAGCCAATGATGACCAATTAGCAGGTAGGGTGCATGGAGCATGTTAAAATTAATCTGGGACCTAAACAAGCTCGAGAGAGGGAGGACCCATGGGATGAGGAAAGAGAACATCGTGTTCTTCGATAATTTAAGCCCAGTGATGTTGTATCTCGTGGACCTTGGTTTTAAGGTTGTTAATCTTGGCACTGAGGTAGGCCAAGATGGTCATCAGATCGGGATGCACATTTGGTTCTTAGTCAATGTTCTCCATGAAGAGTCCGTGAAGTGAAATCCTAAACTCAAATAAGGAAATAGAAGAATCGACGAAGCTTCGGGACGGTTTGACAAAAGATCGAAGCCAATAGGTAGTTAGGCCAAACTCAGGTATGCGATCAACTTGAGAGGGAAAACGGTTCAAATTCATTTTTGAAAGAGGGAGGGAGAAAATTTTAGGTATTTCAAAAGGAGGAAAAAATGTGTTTTTCTCTTTTTTGAAAAGGAGGGAGAAAGGAGAGGAATCTTAACATGATTATTATTAATGTTATTATTAGGTTCTCACTCGTATTAGTTTTGCATATATGCAAAAAAATGCCGGACAGGACCCGAGCCTTGGAAAACAAGGTTAAAAATATATGTAAAACACGTTTGGACTTGTTTCTAGGCTCACGGATGGGGTCCTGTTTTAAAAAAAAGGAAAAATTATACTAAAATTCGGGTGGTATGCAAACCAGGAATTTTGCAGAATTTTGCATGGTAATCGATAAACTAAATATGAGTGCCCAAGGTTTGACATATATATGAGGTTTATGCAATTGTTGGGTTAGTGGAAGGGTTCACCCCTTTGGCATGACTTCCACGATATACCTCTTGACTATAAAGGAAATCATCCATCGGTACGTGAGGACAAGCCATTTCATATACCTGAGTGTATGTGAATTACCTCACTATATATCTCATGGGGATAATACGTGTTAGAGATAATTCGATAAACTCGACGTACGTGAACGAGTTCCCTACTATATACCTCCCGTCATGAGTTCGAAGAAGCGATACAATGCGGGGGGAACTGTTCGATATACATTAAAGGTACGAGGACAATGGAAGGTGAGAGTTATATCGCTTAGGCTAACTGTGACCCGCACATTCAGCGCCCATCACAAAGTGACCCCCCAATTCAAGATAAATTTTTTTGGTCAATAACCATGCTCTTGGTGATGTAGTGTTCAAAAATGCATGAGTCTTAATTAACATATTATGGAGAGAGAAATTTTTTCTTTTTTTTATTTGCATGATGAGTAAAGGGAATACTACACTAAATGGGGAGCATATACAAGTATGTATAACATGGAAACAATATTGCACATGGATACATGTGAGTGAGTATGCAACATGGGAGTATATATAATTGAGTGTATGCGTTAGTGAACCTATGCATGGATCAACTACAAGTGGCGTGTAGCATGTGTAAGTGAGCATATATACAAGTGTGATTGTGTTCTAGTGAAGCCTAGTCATGGATATTCTAAGTGGTGAGTAAAGCATGTGAGTGTAAAGTGAAGCTAAGTTTAAGTGTACGAAGTGTAAATGGAATGTATATACAAGTGTGTGAAGTGTACGAGTGAGTGGGTGAGATATATAGAAAAAGGTAAGGAGAGGAAAAAAGCTAACGTACAGATAGGCGCATATGCACATACATAGAAAAGAATAACACCGATGCAAAATTGAGTCTAGTCCTCTTAAAAAACTCCCCAACAGAATTGCCATTGTAGCTATTCCGATGTCGAGGGGTCGGGGTCTCCGAAGGTGGATCCCTCTTTCCTCCCCCTTCTTCCTTTTCGGTGTGTGGGTAGGATTGTGTCCTCTATCAGAGAGCTCAGCCGTCGTCGATGTGGGGTGATATGTAGAGATAGAGTCGCCAACCTATTTTGCACGAAATAGGTAAAAGAAATGTTACCGCCTCGAGAGAATGACATCAAGGATAATAATGATGCTTAGGAAACCAAGTGGTTTAAAGGTCCGAGGATTAAGTTACGGAATGAGAAGGTGTTAGTCACCCATACCTCCCTTTCAGTCTCTCGTAGACATGTGTTAATCTTTTCCTGTAGAACTTTATGATGTGTGTGCTTATGTGCATAAGATAATGGAGGATGGAATAATTTTACTCGTGGCATGGATAAAGGTGGAGCGAGGTCATCCTTAGGAGTGTTCCTAAAATAATACTAATAAAAAATATGATGTCAGTGTTCATCGGATCATAAATATTTATTGAAGAACATTGCATGTATTGAACAAGACACAAGAAAACCAAGCATATAAAATGTATATATCATGAATATATGAGAATGAAATAACAAAGATGGGTGGGAGGACTCGAGTCGATGGGTTAACCCAAGACGCCTACGTAGCCTGGGGACATCAAAGTCCACATAGTTCAGAAACAATATGAGGTGGGGTTTAACCCATAAATCCAACTGGGGACTTTATTTATGTGTGTGTGTAGAATAAGGTGTTTTAGTATGAGAAAATGTGATGAGAAATCCCCTTTTGGAATTTACAAGTGAACCCTCTTTTTCTTATTTTTGGGTTTTTCAATGAAAATAAAGTATGTGCGAATACTCTTAATAAAAATTAGATTTAAGATGTATGATGTGATGAAGTAAGATAGTAAAGAGAAAATGATGTAACTAATGCAAAATTAGGAGAAAATAAAGACAAAGAGGAAGAAATGGACCTCCTTATGATGACTTGAAGTATATCTTCCTTGTAGATGCACTGAACTCAAGGTGAAGTGATGGTGGTTTGAGGAGGTGGGTGGGGATATACTCAAAAGAGTATGAAAATGATGGACGGAATGTGGGATATGGGTTTTTTAGGAAAGAATAACTCTGAATTTGAGGAAATTCTCTCTGAATTGCTGAGAGGGATGTTGAGACATGTCTTTCAAAATGAGGTCATAGCCTCTATTTATAGGGACAAGGGGGATGCCGATCGATAGGGTTCTAGACCTAGCTATCGGCACAGAACCCTAGACATACTACCGATAGGCAAGGTCTTGGGGTTGCTATTCGACAGTCTAAGGCAGGTTTTTCAAAAAAAATGGCCGTAAAATGCGAATCAAAAGTTAGAATCACAGATGGTGTGTATCAATGGAAAGTATATTCAAATCCATTCAAGAATCCATTGATCCACTCCCAAGTTCGGGAGTTTACCGAGGTCAAACGGGGCCCGAAAGTGCCCATTGGTCAGTAGACAGGAAATTCCCGGAGGAAAGTAGATCGTTCGTTCGAACCGTAAGTCAGAATTGCGCATGAGATAGACCGTTGGAAATTTTATTCAGATCCATTTGAGGATTCATTCAGTCTCGTTTGGTTTGAAGAGTTGACCTTGGTCAAATGGGGCCCGAAAGTGCCAAGTGACCCTTCAAAGTCAAATGGGTTGTTCATCCATATCGTAAGGCAATTTGTGCGAGGGGAAGATTGTTGGAAAAGGGTATTTATATCCCTTTGAAGATTCATTTAGTCTCATTTGAGTTGAAGAGTTTACGGGAGTCAAACGGAGCCCTGGAACACCAGATAGCCTCCGAATCAGTTTTTGGGATAAAATGGATCGTTCGTCCAAATTTTAAGTCCGATTAGCACATGCGACGGACTATTGGAAATAGGATTAAAATACGTTTAGATATTTATTTTGTTTTCACTCTGATGGGATAGTTGACCAGAGTCTAAATGGGGCTAGGGAGTGCCCGGTGGCCTCTAAATCAGTTTTCGATAGTAAAAAGGAACGTTCGTTTGAACTGTAAGGCCCATTCATGCACATGACAAACCGTTGGAAAGTGGATTCAGATCCCTTTTGAGATTCATTGAGCTTTTGATCTGACGATAAATTTTATCAGAATCAAACGAGGCCCGAGAGTCCCCTATGGCTTTTAGATCAGTACTCGAGGTATGACCTAGAGTTTATGGTTAATGGTGAGTGCTAGGGACCTAAGGAGGTTCTTATGGGTTCCTAGGATAGGGTGTCTACAATAGGTATAAAAAATGGGGAGAAAATGGGGATATATGAAAATAGGGGGATGGTTCATCGATCGGTTATCCCAAGAGGGATGTTTTATCGGTCGATTACACACTTAGAAACATTTTATCGTTCAGCTAAACATTTTAATGGACCAAATGTATAAATGGATCTTTGTGAGGTTGTTTCTTCATTGTTTCTGTAATAATCCACGATATACTTTTTTTCTTTCATTAATTAAACGAGTTTAGATGGCTCGAGAAATTATTTTAGGCCAATTAACAATTTCAACAAATTCTTATGTGCTAGTATTAATAATTTTTTTAGTAATTTAAGTATTTTAGTCAAAATCCAAACACAACATCATCAATAGGACTTGAATATAAATTTTGAATATTAGTTAATAGTTTATTAATGACCCAACTTAAAAAAATTAAACTTACAAAAACTGTTGTGGTTAAAATATAAATAACCCAAACTATAACCCTTATACTTACTATATAAAAACCAAACCTTGCTATGATTTTTTGGTTAGTTTCAAAATCTAAACTTATGATTTATCTCAGAGAAATACCCCCACACCCAAAAACCCGATTCCCCTTAACCTCCGTCCCTCTGCTCCTCCACCCCTCACCCCGCGACCGCCCTATTTCCCCCTTCCCTATTACACCGCCAACCATCCCTGAGCCATCGCTTACACCACCATGACCTCTTCTTCTTCTTCTTCTTCTTCTTCTTCTTCTTCTTCTTCTTCTTCTTCTTCTTCTTCTTCTTCTTCTTTCGTTTATTTATTTATTTTCTTTGCTGCCATGGTTGAATCTTTAAGCTTGAATCTTATATGTGTGTGTGTGCGCGCGCGCGCATGGATGTGTGTGTGTGCGCGTGCGATTTCAGCTCCGACCCTACCCTTTCCATGGTGGTGGCCGACAACACCAAACCCCGATCTGGGTTTTCTACTACTTTCGTTTTTCTTTTTCATATATATATATATATATATATATATATATATATATATATATATATATATATATATATATAGGGATTTATCAATAAGAGATTATTTTTATATTGTTATTTTCTTTGTTCGAATTCCATCCCGTTTCGGTTTGGATGTTCAGATAGTGTAATCTCAATTTCATATTCGTTACTGTAATTTTTATCCACACTATACATGTTTATTATTTATACTCGACAAAGTATAAAAATGGTCGTAAACACGAAATCCCGACACGTACGAGTAATCGTATATTTTCTGAATATAATTGGACTCGTTGTCATTTTTCAAATAAAAGTGTCACTTTTTTTTTGGAAAATTACGTATAAAGCGAGTTGCCACACAAAATGACCCAAAGTTATTTCGTGATAATCTGAGATGCTATTACGAGCTATTTTTATTAAAAATGTGATTATGCAGGTATTGGACAAAGTTTTGTGTTATGTTAACTAATATTGGAAGTGGCATGAACCCTGGTTTATTGTCCAAATAAGGAGGGAGTTTTCAACTTTATTTTAATTTTATCGTGCCACGAACATCAATTTTATACTCACTGTAACGGTACTGACACTCGAATGATATACAATATGATAGACGGAGAATAGTAAACACCAACACAACGTCAGATTAGAACTAATATTTTAATTAATTTAATTAAATAATTAATCTCCTACTAACTTAGGAATTAATATTTTTGGAATCCCATAGCGGGACAATACCCGGAAACAAGTCTTTATGTTCATATAAATTGGAGATTTTGTTAAAATAGTAAGCCAAAATTTGACTAGATTAATATTTTCATAAAATATTAAATTGTTGTTTATTTAATTTATTTAGGCAAATTGAATCTCTTGATTCCATTTAAAGAATAAATTTTATTCCTATTACCCGCACGACGTCAGATATCATAAACCCAAACCATTATTCCCAAACACCGATATAACCACTCTCATTTAACCCCTCAAGGAAAATAACTATGAGAACTGGAACGCAACAATGAAAGATCCATGAATAACAGTGAAAAGCTCATAAACACCAGTAGGTGGTTCAATTTCACTATTATACCTTGAAATTATGTCTTCGACATTACTGCTTGTTATATCACTATGTGATAGCCTTGAACTCGTATTCTCATTTATGAACTCTTTGATTCTTCAACTATACCATGAATATTGATTCAATTTTTTATCTGATTAAACTCAAGCCAGCCCAACCATGATAACCTATTTGATTTCAATAAATGATCCTAATTGCAGCCCACCAATGTATCCCGTTGAATAATGATTTAAACTATTTTACCATACTGCAGTATGCCATGTATGTTATTAAACTTTGGTTTCAATAATCTGGTTTGCAACATAACTTGCCATTTTGATAACTATTATCAGTGAAACCTTTAGTAGCATACCTTATGATCTAGGGATTAGCACCCGGTAAACCCCCGATAACTCTAATTGGCCTGAAGGACTCATATGTTTAGTGGTAGTGCCACTCTAGCTAAGTGTACCAAGTTATTTGGTTATTCCTCAATTATTTGGAATTACCTATTCAAGTGCATTTTATGCCTTGAGCGATATCATAACGGTATATCTACATATTTACATCCCCTATAGACGATAATGTATGGGTTATCATATTATAGACTGAACCTTATTTATAACATGATAAACACCATATCCGGTTATAATCACCATACAATTCTTTAGTATATATCGCAAACTTCAGTATACCCCTGTTTAGTTCTGTTGCTATTTCATGTTATTTCAGATTATCGTACACTGTTTTATATTTCGATCATTACAAACCCAGTTATGTTACTCTCATATTTACGTTGTTATAGAACTAGAAATATTTATTGGGCAAAGTTTTGCTTATTCCTTCCTTTTCAGTTACTTTACACAGGTATCTATATATGATGATCATAATTTTATGCTAGACTCATATGAAATAAGGAAATAGTATTAATTAGAGAATAGATATACCAATCAGTTGCTAGTCAAAACCACGGTATGTACTTAGCATTGTCAACTCAGATTTTAGGATATAACACCGCCAGTGAGCAAAACAGTCTTAGATTTTGAAAGAAATATCAGTTTTACTTATGATTTAGTAATTATCAGGTTAACCCTCACCCTCAGAAAAATCGGGATGTGATAGCTGGTATTAGAGTAGAGCCAATTTAAGTAGCCTATGGGGGACGTAAGTTGAGCATTAGCGTCAAGTGAGTGATTTAGACCGTAAGGATAGTGAGACTAAGATGCTTATACCGGAGAAAGGAAATAGATCTCGACATTATATGTGAAATACTAGGATCTTGGTTAGGAAAAGGTTTTAGAGGATATAAAGAAGTGGATATTCATACGCTATGTTTATAAGAATTGTGAGAATTAGTTCTTGAACTACGATTTGGAGATAGTTGATTAGTTCCGATATTAGATTGTACGTGATCGAATGAATCATGAAGAATTTTGGGATTGTTAACGATGTGATTGAGGATTTAAAAATATACTAAGAAAATTATCTTAGGACGGGATTGTATACACTATACTCCATAAGTTTCTACGTACAACATAAATCTTTTGTCTACATTATTCAAGTGATACTCCCCTTGAAAACGATTTCCTTCATTTGGAATTCTAAAAACTTTCATTCTTGGAAGTTATTTCACTTCTCTAGTGAATTTTCATTATCAACTTCTGCATTGCATTCTAGTTATACTGCATACTATTCCCATTAGATTACGAGAAGAATTACTTATGTTAGAATGGTACTTATCCAGGATTCAATAAGAAACTATTAAAGGTGATTGTTAATGGATATGGGGAGTTCTTTAGAAGAAATTTGAAGGTATTAGAAATATTATGATTAACCATTCTACTTTTTAGAACGTGACGGTGTTACTTACTGGATCCTATCCCATGATTACAATTTTCCATCATTTTACATGAACTTGGTTACGAATTTCGATTATTTAATCAATACCATATGCCATGTAACCAACGTTAAATTATTTCCCCAGCTTACCATGGCTTAAAATGTTATTAAAAATATTATCACCTAAAACACTATGGGTTGTGTAGAAAAATATAATTCTTATCCTAAACAACGAGCCTAGCTGTAATTATATGAAAGCTTACATCATACCTCTACGTGACTTGGATGCTCCAAGTGTATCTCACTTATAAAACCATATTTTTATAAAGGAACCCTAATATGGAACCAGATAATCTTGCTATTATACAATATGACTTTTCATCCTGACAGGTAAATGATAAAATAAGTAGTTTCCTTCATCCTCTTATGTAATTGACCCATATTAATGACTTTGGCATGAATTATCGCTACGACTTAATCTCCCCCATGAAATAGTAGTTGTTTACTTTAATCAACTAGAGTTTTGCGGTACCTAGACATCCTTAGTATCAGATTACCTATTCATTTGCTATTAAGTTACTGTGATTTATCAAAAATAATTACCCGTTTAAGTAAACAAATTTATAGACATTTATTGGATACTTACACTTTAATCATACAGATCCCATGACCACATTCGACAAAGTTACGTTTGACAACATGTATTCCTATTACGTTACGATAAACATTACATTAGCCCACTCTTTATTTGCTATAATTCAATTACTGGCAACGTATGTAAGATCCTTTAATAGATAATTGAATTAGTGGCCCATTTAATTTTAGAATTCTTTCACACGAATATTTATTAGGTATCCCATAATGATTATTCAACATCGTACCCTTATGATCTTTTAGAATTTGAAAGCATCAATAGATTATGAATAACCATCAATGGAACCCTTTAGCATATGAAATTGTTACACTTTTCGTCATCATTTGTATACCGTAACCCCCTAAATCAAGAGAATCATCGATTCAGACCCCGTTACATCTATTTACGTTCCTTATATTAATAATGCTTCAGATATTGTAAAATATGGGAAGGCGGTGTGTGATACCGATTTAAATTTAATTCGCAAGTTTCCAATTAAACCTTACTTATTTAATTATAGTCTATTTTTAAACAAATTAATTCAGCCCCTAAACATACAACTAATTATGTGCGTGTGTCAACCCATAAATAAATAAAGCATACGACACAAATTTCAGGAAAAATCTCCGAAGGGAAAAACCTTTTATTTCTATAACTTTGACAAGTTTACAAGACCATTGACTTACATACCATCTTGCTTTCGCCCTCAAGAGTAACGCACGGTGTCTTCCTCAAATCCTCAAAGCAACGTCTAGAAATCAGCAGTGGTTCACTCACAGCTATACCACAAGGATGCGCAGTCCAGACACATAATCTTAAGTCTTCACAACGACTCCCTCCACAATAGCATGCATCTCTCTGGTTGTAGAGTTCTCCCCACAAAGAATGAACAAAAGCAAAGTGTGTTCTTGAACACCAAAACAATTGACCAAAGCATATGGGATTTTTGTGAATTGAAAATAAAAGGGATAAAAACCCTAAAAGAAAAAGTCAAAATAATTCTGCAGATTCGCAGTTTTCTGTCTTTCAAAATGCTGGGACTTCTTAATGAAAACGAAACCATTTAATGATTATTTATAAAAAAAAACATGTTGCCTCGGTTGTTAGAACAAAAATGGGATCTCGCTCGAACGAAGGACACTTGTCATTTGAACGACATCGTGCGACATCTCCATGTCGCTCGAACGAGATGAGATCTCGCTTGAATGACATGGGAGTCAAAATCGAGGAACGCTACAGGACTTAGAAAAATTACTCATTCTTAAATTTTAACGAAAAAGTCTGCTCCAACACTTAGAATTTTTTTTGTACAAATATCCAAAAGCTCTAAGTGCAAAGTTAAGGTATTTAAAACATAACCTTACCAATGTAAACTTTGCGGAGACTTTTTAATGAAGAACCTTGATATATTCGGGTCCGTCTTTATGTATATTGCTCTTGAACTTCTTCGACGGTTGTAACGGTATATGACATAATTAATTTTGATGGACATCTATAAAAAATTGTCCTTACAGGTATCAGTTAACCTCATCTATGAGTACTTTCTAAATTTCATATTTGCCCAACCTTTTGGATAGAAATAGAAGATTTGAATCTTTTTATGGATGATTAAAATACCAAGTAACTTCAGGATACCCAGGTTTGGAATACGTCTTTACTCGATAGGACTCGAGTGGAAAAAGAAATGCTTAATGGACTTTAGAAATGAGATAATCCAAGTTAGACTATCATCTATAAAGATAAACATTATAGCTGACACTTAATATCGTGATCTTACTATGAAACTTAACCATTTGACCTTATAGAATGTTATGGATAACCTGCATTTTTCCAAATTCCACCAATATAGTTGCCTATCCGAACCTGAGAAATCAAACCTTTGAATGATAGTCTCTAATATCCCTTTGTGATGAAACACAAATCAGAATGAGAACCAAGAATTATATTATGATAGGAAAATGAACCTATAATTTAGAAATAGATTACCTGCCTCTCGACGTGGAGAGATATCACTAAAAGGTCACATTGTTCTAGATTCAAGATACACCCCAGAAACTTAAGAACATATCATGTAGAGAAGGAATATCAGTAGTGACCAATATAAGAATGATGTTAAGAACTTTTTGAGGAATTATTATACTTATTACCAAGTCCAGATAAGGCACCAATATTCTCGTGAATTCCTTTAACTTTTTTCGATCAAGCAACAAGAATGGATTGCATTACAATGAATTTTATTATATGAATGTTTCATGCGTCTCAAGGATTCAACTCAATATGAATGATAGTAGACTGACTTGCCAAAATTTGACCTTTTATCCCAATAAAGACTGTTGATTATTTTCAATTTTAGGTAGAAGAATTTATAGTATTATAATTAATAAGAACAAACCTATAATCATTGCATAGAAGAAACAGATGTACCTAGAAAGCCAAATAACCCTGAATGTTGGGATAAGAATATGCTCTTTTAGATTATACCTACCACCTAAATGAATGAGATCAGACGAAACCTCATCATGATTTAATAATGTCTTACAGTGACTATACGACCCAATTCTAGTAAACCCAAGTATTAGAGATTACGACCTCAGATACATCAGTATATATACTAGTTGAGAGCAATACACCCTTATAAACATATTCCAAATAATAGTATCTTTATATAAAGAGGTATAGATGTTAGTGACATCATTTCCATTGTTATACGAACTATGTTTAAAGGAACTGTTTTCATTCTCAGTAGTACACATTAGATTACGTAAAATCCATTCATATAAGATATCCAAATTTTTTAATTTTATAGGATATATTTAGCATAGCCCCAATATACCTTAGAGAATCCTTTTGTCTGATATGAGTACGAAAAAATATTCGGAGGATGATTCCACACTATTAGATATCATACTTGTAGTAAATTTTAGTAAATTCATGTAAACCCTAAAACCAGTCAAATCAAGGAACCTCCTTAAATTATCCAACCTTTATCAGATGCTGCCTTATACCTCAATTAGTGATTTAATAGGAATCAAACTTTACAGATACCTTAATTTGATGTTCAAAAAGTTAAGTAAACCTTCGTCAAGATTCCCATATACGTTCTTCCTTAGTATAGGAATTTAAATGAACCGCTCTCTGAATTATAAAGCAGAATGAATAAACGATATATTTTTCCAATGAACCGACAAGTGATTTCATAAACATAGTAAAATAATTTAGTCCTTCCGTAACACACTCTCTGTCAATAGAAATACTAAAAGCAGAAATAAACGTGAAGTACGACATCACCAGAATATGGATTGAAATTCTTATAACAACCTTGGCATTTAGATGAAACAAGTTATTCGATCTAGTAATCGTAATCAACATTTTATCATCGAACTTTGCTTACCATTATCGTAATTAGTGAAGCTTCAAAGTTATTAAAAGTTTTAAATTATGTTTAGAATAATTCTAAATTAATATTACTCAACCTCAAGAACGATTGCCCTTATCATCTATTACCCTTAGAATTAGTAAACTTTGAACCAAACATGACAAATTACTCGAGAAAGTATTTATTTAACCTTAAAGATTACCAATTTTAATTATGAAAACGAAGATGAGAACATTTGAATTATATATCAGCTATCGAAATTTAATCAAATGACTATGAGAATTCCATGTCCTTAACCTAAAATGCAAACTTTCTTTCGATTAATTATGAGGAATCCTTAAGATCGTGATTTATAATTAATTTAACATCAACTTCATGTTGATCAACTTTGGAAAGCCAATATCTAAAGTTTCGAGTATAAACCGCTAAACCTCAACCTGTATTTTCAAATACCTATTATGTAAACCATTATACAATACTGTTATTGTGAAACCTATGATTCGACCTATAATATTCTCGTACCCGTAACCATTGGTATAACATGGTGAAATGCCTTTATCTGAAACGAACCTCAAACTACGAGACTATATATGAACCATGTCACCCAAACTCCTATTTATATACACGATACTTGCAAAAGCTTGTAAAAATGCCTATTAACTACCTGAAACCTCTTTTCGATTATATTCCTGATTATGTAATTATCCCTTATATGAGTATGTTATATCACTAATCGCAAGCAGACCGACCTCTGTTAACTATAGACTCATGGACCATATTTCCAAATATGCTACATACGCTAGATGACATATGCACTATGAGATTTTGAAACTTCAAGATATTGGAATTTCGAGGAAAAATTCTTTTAAGGTGGATATATTGTAATAACCCGTGATATATATTTTTTTCTTTCATTAATTAAATGAGTTTAGATGAGTTGAGAAATTATTTTAGCAAATTAACAATTTCCATAAATTCTTATGTGCAGGAATTAATAAATTTTTTAGTACTTTAAATGTTTTAGTCAAAATCCAAACGCGACGTCATCGATAAGACTCGAATATAAATTTTGAGTATTAGTTAACACTTTATTCACGTCCCAGCTTAAAAACAATTAAACTTACAAAAACTATTGTGGTTCAAATAAAAATTACCCGAAGTATAATTCTTATCCTTACCATATAAAAACCAAACATTGGTATGTTTTTTTTGGTTAGTTTCAAAATCTAAACTTACGATTTCTCTTAGAGAAAACCCCCCGCACCCTAAAACCCTATTCCCACTAACTTTCGTCCCTCTACTCCTACCCCTCACCCCGCGACCTCCCTCTCCCCCCCCTTCCCTGTTACACCACCAACCAGCCCCGAGTCGTCGCCTACACCACCGCGACATGTTCTTCTTCTTCTTCTTCTTCTTCTTCTTCTTCTTCTTCTTCTTCTTCTTCTTCTTCTATAGTTTTTTTTATTGCCATGGTTGAATCTTTAAGCTTGAAGCTTATATATATGTATATGTATGTGCATGGATGTGTGTGCGATTTGAGATTCGACCCCACCCTTTCCATGGTGGTGGTCGGCGACACTAAACCCCGATCTGTTTCTACTGCTTTCATTTTTCCTTTATATATATATAAACACATACATATATTGATTTCTCGATTAGAGATTATTGGTATATTGTTATTTTCTTTGTTCGAATTCCATCCCGTTTTAGTTTGGATGTTCGGATAGTGTAATCTCAATTTCGTATTCGTTATTGTAATTTTTATCCTAAAAATACATCATTATTATTTATACTCGACTACGTATAAATAGGTCGTAAACAAGAAATACCAACACGTACGAGTAATCGTATATTTTTCTGAATATAATTCGACTCGTTGTCATTTTTCTAATAAAAGTGTTACTTTTCTTGTAAAAATATTTTTAAAGCGAGTTACGATACCAAACGTCTCGATGTTATGTTGTTATAATCTGAGATGCTATTACGAGATATTTTTATTAAAAACATGATTATACAGGTATTGGACAAATTATTTTGTTGTGTTGACTAATATTGGAAGTGGCATGACCACTGTTTATTGTCCAAATAAAGAAGGGATTATTCAACTTTATTTTAATTTTATTGTGTCACAAACATTAATTTTATACTCACTGTAACGGTACTGATACTCGGATAATATACAATATGACACACGGAGAATAGTAAACACCAACATGGTGTCAGATTAGAGATAATATTTTAATTAATTTAATTAAAAAATTAATCTCGGACTAACTTTGGAATTAATATTTTTGGAATCACATAGCGGGACCATACCCGGAAACAGGTCTTTATGTTCGTATAAATTGGATATTTGGTTAAAATAGTAAACCAAAATTTGACTAGACTAATATTTTCATAAAATATTAAATTGTTGTTTATTCAATTTATTTAGACAAATTGAATCTGTTGATTCCATTTAAAGAATAAATTTTATTCGTATAACCCGCACGACGTCAGATATCAAAAGCCCAAACCATTATTACCAAAAACTGATATAACCACTCTCATTTAACCCCTCAAGCCAAATAACTATGAGAACTATAATGCAGCAATGAAAGATCTGTGAACAATAACGAAAAGCTCGTAAACACCAATAGGTTGTCCTATTTCACTATTATATCTTGAACTTATGTCTTTGACATCATTGATTTTTATATCACTATGTGATAGCCTTGAACTCGTATTCTCATTTATGAACTCTTTGATAGTTCAACTGTACCGTGAATATTAATTCAATCTTTGATTTGATTAAACTCAACCCAATCATGATAACCTATTTATTCCAGTAAATGATCCGGATTGCAGTACACCATTGTATATCATTGAACAATGATTTAAACTGTTTTACCATATTGCAATATACCCTGCATATTATTAAACTTTGGTTTCAATCATCTGATTTGCAGTATGGCCTATCATTTTATAACTATTATTAGTGAAACCTTTAGTAGCATACCTTATGATCCAGGGATTAAAACCCAGTAAACCCCCGATAACTCTAATTGGCCTGAAGGACTTAGATGTTGAGTGGCTTGTTGTTATATTTGCTCTACGTATGAGTGCCAGTCTAGTTTAAGTGTGACAAGTTACTTGGTTATTCTCCAATTATTTGGGATTACCCGTTCAAGTGAATTTTTTGCCTTGGGGGATATTATAATGGTATGTCTACATATTTGCATCCCCTATAAACAATAATTTATGGGTTATCGTATTATAGTCTGAACCTTATTTATACCTCAATAAACACCATATCCGATTAAAATCACCATACAGTTCTTTCATATATATCGCACTCTTCAGTATACCCCTGTTTAGTTATGTTGATATTTCGTGTTGTTTCAGATTACCGTACACTATTATATATTTTTATCATTTCAAATCCAGTTATGCCATTCTCATATTTACATTGTTATAGAACTAGAATTATCTACTCGACAAAGTTTTGCTTATTCCTTCCTTTTCAGTTACTTTACACAGGTAACTATAGGCGATGATCAACAGTTTTGGCTAGACTCATAAGAAGCAAGGAAAAAGTATGATTAGAGAATAAAGATACCAATCAGTTGTTAGTCAGAACCACGGTATGTACTTAGCATTTTCAGTTAAAATTTTAGGCCATAACACCGTGAGTTAGAAAAACAGTCTTAGCCTTTGAAAGAAATATCAGTTTTACTTATGATTTAGTAATTATCAGGTTAACCCTTATTCTCAAAAAAATAGGGATGTGATACTTTCAACTATTCTCTTACTCTCTCTCATTTTCTCCATCTCTCCTTGAGATTTTTACCGTGGGTCCTTTTAGATTTTATGGACTTTTAATTATGTATCCTTGATGTTTTAGATCCCATTATGGAGAATGCCTATGAGGTTCAGGACTTGGACCTAAACCAGGTTGTTTAGGGGGCCATGGGTGTTGATAGGGCAACAGATGTAGAGATTTGGCCAAATGTGTTCATTCTGGTACCCATACCAGAGTGTGGCCCCTTAATGATGACGAGACAAGGATAGTGTGGTTGGGGATGATATGGTGCCTGTGGCTCGAGTACTTATGAACCCTTTACCGACGGATGAGGATGATACTGAGATCCCCTTAGGAGGTGCGAGCATCATTGGGCTCTATAGGAGAAACCTTGGAATTCCCTATGTGTAAGTTTTTTCGACCTTCTCTTTGTATATCTTTTCCATTTTGTCTTATTATATTTGCAAATGCCTAACTTTGTGATGATATTCTTTAGGGAAAAATATGATAATCAGATATCTGCTGCGAACATAAAATGGGAAATAATTGAAATAACGAAGGGTATGGGATGGATATAATGTGATAAAAGTAAGTAAGTGACCTAAAGTCGTAAAATAGAAAGGGTAGAGGCCAGGGGGGTCGATGTAGTCATGCGATAAAAAGTGAAAGATATTTAACGAAATAATAATAAATATAATAATAGCATAATAATACTAATAAGAGGAATAATAATAATATATATTTTTAATAAGACTAAATTAAATAAGGGTAATGATAATAATAAATAAAGATCATATAAAAATAGGCGGGGGTATAGACCATACTAAAACATAAATTGCAATGAGGATACTACCATGATGTATCAGGACCATGTGTCATGCGTGTATCCTCACCTGATAATAATACACGGGGGTTTTTGGTCACCTCATTGCTAGTTATCCTTTCTGGTCAGCGGGATCCGAGGGTAGGGAAATTAAGTGTTAATATATAGTAACCCAAACATCATGAGGGAGAAGGTTATCCTTGCTGGTTAGTAAGTGTTGAAGGTAGGGAGATTAGGTTATCCTTTATGGTTAGCAAGACCCGAGGTAATGGATATCAAGTACAAATGTACGATAATCCAAAATTCAGGAAGGAAAAATCTTCGAGGGTTTCTAGTCACCTCACAACTGATTATCCTTCCTAGTTAATGGGAACCGAGGCTAGGGAGATTAAGCGTGAATATACGGTGAGAAATATCTCAGGTTTTAGGGTTTCTAGTCACCTTATGACTGGTTATCCTTCCGAGTTAATAGGAATCGAAGGTAGGGAGATTAAGCGTGAATATACGTTAACCCAAACTCCGGGAGGGAAAAAGCCCTTGGGGATTTTGGGCACCTCATACCTGGTTATCCCTCTTGGTTAGCGGGAACCAAGGGTGATTAGATTAGGTGTCAATATACGTTACTAGGTACTCAAAATAGATAAAGTTCTTTTCATATTATTGATATGTTTTTATCAATTTTTCTTTCTTGCAACCTAGAGAGAATGCTCTGGTTCGGGGTTCTGTAGCTTTGTTGTCTAGGGTTTGGGTGAGGAACCCACTGGATGCCCCCCTAAATAGCTATCATCTACCAGGGCCTATCACCAAGAAAACCTGGGCATCCTAAATCGCGTGACATTGGGAAGCGGCCATATACCTTCGATAGTGAGTCATAACTATACCCGAAATTACCTCACTTCGAAAAATAACAACACAATATATAACAACCGGTCCTATGGCGGAGGACTATATTTACCCTGCATTCATTAGCTAGGGGACTTCACCTCATACGCGTAACTTCCCTTATGATAGCATTTAGAGAGGTATGTATATACAATTCATCATTCACAATATATGCCAATTTATGAGGTACATTACATTTTATCCGGAGCCATAAGATTTTCATGTCATAATTATGAACCTCAACGTTTTATTCATCTCCATAATAGTTTCCATGAATTAAAGATAATCCTTTAAACCATAATGCATGATATTACTTCCACTCAATTCTAGAAGTCCACAATTCGAGTAAAATATATTCCCCCTAGACTTAGACTAGCACATTATTTAAAAGAGACCCCATACATTCCTCTAACAACTAACTAAATTAATTCCCGGTCTAAGCCCCAACTCTCATTTCGAATTTAAGTTATAGAATACCTCATTACTAGACTCTAAAACTCTAGTTTTACTTCATTCAAGAAGATTCCTAGGTCCCTATCCTAAAAGAAAGAAGCTAGAGAAAAACTAAGGATTTTAGGAGAAAACAGGGGACCGGTCGATCGGGCGTTGGACCGCGGTCGACCGCGCCTATGAAGTTTTGTCTAGGAAGGAATGTAGTAAGCTTAAATTGAAGGCCCGGTCGACCGGTCATGGGACCGTGGTCGATCGCGCTTTAAAATTATAACTATTCTTATGAAAGTGGTATTTTATAAATGGTGAATCATTTTATGAAGTACACTACTTTGAAATAAGTTCCAATGGAGGAATAGACTTGTACAGTCATCATAAGCATAACTGAAATGGAATCTTATCAAGTGAAATTGAATTATATTTCGTGCATAAATGAATATTTATCAATGCATTTGATATTTCTCTAGGTTGTGCATTTAGATTGAGAGGTGAGGATTATTATTATTATTATTATTATTATTATTATTATTATTATTATTATTATTATTATTATTATTATTATTATTATTATTATTATTATTATTATTATTGTTAATTTTGGAGAGCGAGTTAAGCTGATTTATGATGATTGATATTAATAATTGTCATGCATTTTATCCACATGGTGATAATATCAAACTCGGGCCCTAACCCATTTATATCTCTTGTTTTTGCATGAATTCTCTTCACGCCCAAGTGTTCTGCCACAAGGACGCCCGTAATGACCCTTCAATCCCAGTTGTCACGGAGCTATAGCATTTTGCAGATGTTATATGATACTTGTTATAAACACTTTTATCTTTTTGTACTCTAGCTATGATCAGTTTACACATTCGTGCGTGTTGCCCAAGTTTTTATACTTGTTAAATATATTGTCACATTCATTTTACTACTCAGTGTAACCTGTTTGTAATGGTCTGTTATACGACAGCCTATTCGGTTATTATATGGTGAATGCATGTATAGTTACTTGTTTGTATTACTTTCCACCATTTTTTTTATTGGATTGTCTAAACTATTTTCTTTAAACTTAAAATTTATTTGACATCCGTTTTCTAAAATAATTGGTGGTTATTTCATATTTTTATTTTAACGAAAGTGATGCTAAGAATGGACCATCTATGATTCCTGTATTAATTGGAATATCGGGCTGGCCACCTCTTATTTTAATAAGAGGGGTGTCACAGATGTTATCTGTGACACCCCGCCTAATTAAAATATCGGGCAATCAATCTTGTACCAAACTAAAACAGGAGTCTCATATGGTTCATTCTTAGCATCACTGTCGAAAACCAAATTAATTACTAATAACCTATTAGGCTGGCGTCAAAATTTTATTTAACCAATCTTTTTAATCAAACCAACAAAGCAAAGACAACACATAGTTTATACGAAATTGAAATGAAATAAATTAACCACACACTCGATTTAACATCATACAACCAAATCGAATAGCCACACTAAAAGGCGGTAAAAGAATAAGTAAATACAATTGGGATTGCATCCCGAGTGATAATACAGTGCTTCCTATCTAGATCACAAGAATGGAAGAGTCTAGAAGAAACGTGCATGCATCCACAGTTGCTGCAACAGATGTCTGACTCGAAGGAATATATATATAGAAAAAGAGATAAACGGGTCAAAGCCCGAGTTGTGAAAATATTTTGCAAGTGCATAAATGCAATATTTTTAAAAAAACATATGTTTTACCTCATATTTCAGTTGGTATCGCACTCCCATGAGATACCCCTCACCTCTCTTTTAATAGTGCACTCCTATCATATCCAATACCTAACCTAGTTAAGCTACCCTGCCTAACTAAATCGTTTCCACTAAAACTTCTAACAATCCTAATTCACCCGAGTACTAAGGGCTCAACTTCTCCCCATTCCCAACACTGCGCTAAATTCGTGCGTGGGGTGTCTCGCGAAGCGAAATCCAAACAAGGACACCCCCGATACACTACTACTTGGCAATGTTGTTCGTCGAGATCCATTAATCCCTCAATACACAACGTATATATATAACTCATATATATATAAATATATAAACATTGAGTTCTCAATAAAAACTATGATTCATATAAATTCGAATATATATACATTTATCGGAAAGGAATAACTCTTATCGTTCTTTCCATTCTTATATACAATTTACTATATATGATTATTCACCTTCATATATAAACAATATATTATACGCAACCAGTATGTAATTATATATATATATATATTACATACATAATAACCATCCCACCAAGCTATAACTCGAGGATGCGGTCTCATAGTGCCGATCCTAAATTCGAGTTTACTCACTGTACCACGGTACCAAGCCAGACTTACTCAATGATCATGGTAAAATATACACAACGATGGAGGCGGTCATGTTCCGTTTGCAAGTGGAGTACACACATCGCACTCGAGTGCGGGATGAGATGACCTGGGGATATACTCTCCCAGCTCCTCAAGCCAGGGGATTCACCCACATCGCGCAACCTCCTTGGATCGCACTAGAGAAAATATAATCTGGCTGTTCCAACCCTACGCCAAAGGAAAGCCCATGGAATCAGCCTCTAAATACAAACATATCAATCACACACAGATATATATGTATTTCCGTATTATATGTATATATCTTACAACAATGTAGATATATAATTTGTCTCACTTCTCAATACATAAGGCTATAATTGCCCAACTCTCGTAGCATTATCCAATACATCCCGAATGTTCCCATTTTCAATAATATATAAGCACCAATAAGCTTAAAATACTAAATCCAAAAGTGTTCCCTCACTTCCTACATAACTCGTACCTTAATCACATCTAAGGATTTATATACCTTCTGATTATACCAATTCACCTTAAATAAATAAGTATGCCCTAAACTTATTTAATCCCCAAGGGTATCGCTAAAGCATCTAGCCCTTATCCTCTATTTTAATCCTGTCCACATCCTATGATTTTACTCCGAACATGTAGGTGGCATATAAATATATTTCTACACGCCCAATCATTTATGAATAATTGATTATTGCCAGTGTGCGTTTCATTTACTACTGAGACTAAGTAAATAAGTTGGATTATTTTAATTGCATGTCGCAGTTAGGTAAAGAGATAAAGATGTTTTAATTGGAAAACCGCATTGAGATGTGTTGGGTTAAATTAGTGGGTTGTGGTCAAGTACCTAGGATGGAGATTTCGAGTGTGCGGTTGGTTTCGGAATGGCCGAGATAGTCAGAATAAAGTAATTGGGGGTAGTGTTTAGGCTCCGAGAACTTTTAGACAAATAGGGACTCGTAATTGAGTAAATGAGTCATTTTTGGGTTTTAAGGGGATAAACCCTTACTCTTCCCTATATAAGGAAAGAGAGGGTGGTAGAAAAGAAGAAAAGGATAGAGAAGAGGAAAGGAAGAGAGAAAAGAGGAAGAAAAGGGAGATTCCGACCAAGCTCCGCGGGATTCGACTTGAGGTCGTCGGATTTTATCCACGAGCCAAGTGTTTACTTGCTTTATTTATTTTGAGGATAAATGTCATATAAAAAATTGGTAATAAAAAATATATGATTTTGGGATTGGGTTTTCGTGAATCAAACGGAATTTTCGAAAGTTTAACGGGTAAAACACGAGAAATATCAAATTGCAGAAACTTAGGAATTAATTAAATTAAATTGTTGATTCTTGGTTCTAGGATGTTTAGAACCTATTTCCCTTGTGTATAATTAGTTGGTTGTACTTAAATAAGGTTGGGAGAAGGAGTACAAAGCTTGGTGGTTTTGTTAATGGCCGAAACAGGGGCGAAGAAGAAGCTGCCCTGCTTAATCGATCGATGGCCAAGGTTTGATCGATCGATCAAACAGTTATTTTGGAAATTTCGGCTTAGCTAAATTAATTGGGATAAATTCTCCCATTTATGGTTTTTAGCTTATTTATTCGATGAAATAAATATTCACCTAGTTTAATGTATTCCTAATCAATTGAGGGATTTACAATTAGGACTTGAGGAGGGTAAAAATGTGTGTCGCAAAAAGGAATGGTTTAAAGGAAAATAAATTTGGGAGTTTAATGTTTAGGGTTCCTAAAAATAGAATGGGGACTTCTAAATTTATTTTGAGCGATATGTAAGCTTTGGATTCATGGAAAATGGAATCCATGACTTATTTAGTCGAGGGTGTTTGGAATGACTAACACTCGAAGCCCCCATTTTGTTCGTGACATTTACATTGCGTTAGGTTTGGTCTGGTCCTTGATTGTCTTTTCCAGGATCATTTTAGTAGGATTCGACTGATTATTGCTTCCATATGAGAGCACTAGTAGGATACCACAAACACCTTTCACCTGTCAATGAGGGAGATGATCATGGATACCCTGGACTTCTATTATTTCATGGGACTCCATTCTTTGGAGTTCTTCTATTAGTGGATCAAAACTTGACTATTGTTGTAAAGGGTCTGCGTATATCTCCGAGGATACAAACAAATATGGTGCGAGGATCTTTTCTTGATGTCAGTGCTTTGACCACCTATCTATAGGAGGTACAGGACCCAAGGATCGATGTGGTTATATTCAGATGGTATGCATGAAGTTTGATTTTATTTGTTATTAGAGAGTTGTTGGCCTCAGGTAGTTAGGTGGGGTCCATTTGAGGTGGTTTCCTTTTTTGATGGATTTTTCTGAATTTCAGGGTATGCATGAGGGAGAATGAGGTAAGGATATATATATATCACTCCATGCCCCTTTTCACGAGGTACCGTGCATATAGTTTTTTAGGTTTTGGATATTTGTTAGAGGTGTTTATTTAAATCCGTTCTTTCTATTTATTTTTCTTATGTTACTGTTGCCGTATTTCATTTTTTGTGTTGGGTAGATGTGTTTTTTCTTACATGGCTACATATTCGGTGATACCATGGGTCAAGACACCGATTGATTGTGTTTTCCTTATTTTTAGGCAGTATGTATGGGGGAATTTGAGGATCGGGTCATCCATATAAATGGAGGCAAACATGGAACTTCTCAATGGAATGACCGTAGAGACTGTGAGTATTTTGTTACTTTTATATTTTCTTCATTTTAGTACTTACATTTTTCTCATGACTCACTCTCTTTATTGATTTTTTTTCCTTCAGGTACCTTGTGGGTTGCCCAGTCACATAGCAGGGGTGGGTATCACAGCGTGGGAACTGTCTGGGCAGAGGTTGTTTTTGGAGGAGCCTCACAGGGCCCTTTTTATTTGGGTGAGAGGATGACTCGCCAACATATGTGGGATGCTTGTCGTTTCCTCATCCTTACCGTATGCATCACTATGAAGGGCTGACAATGGTGGATCGATAGGTGTTTTTGGAGGGGATGCCATTCGCCGATATTCTCAAGTATGACCTCGAATAGCATGACTTTTTGAGGAGGCATGCGATGACAATGACCATTCATGTTCTTAAGGAGGTTTTATTGGCTCGAGCTCGGGTGGGGGAGGGGACTATGGAGAGGGACAGGGAGTTGGTGGCTACAGACGACGAGCTAGAAGTAATGGTGTGGAGATAAAAGGACTCTAAGATTGCATAGGAGGAGGCAAGTGTCATGCATAAAGGTGGTGTAGGGTCTCAAAGGATAGTTCTCTAGAGGCCATTTGGGGATAATGTGCTCATGGGGGATAATGTTTCTAGGTGGGAAGAGATGCCTATAAGGGGTGTTGTGTTGGATCTAGGAGGGACCCTAAGGGTTCGCCGAGACCCTTCCCTAATGCGCCTATAAAATTTCTCAGATCGAAAGGGGCCCTTGTATTGGGTCAGGCATCAGGCTCCAGGATGCACAAGGGGTCTGTCCCTTTTACTTGTTTGGATATAAAGGATCTTAATGATTTTCAACAGATGGGTACTGAGGATAAGATGAGGGAAAGAGTGAGGGGGGACGGCCTTACCCAGGGTAGGGCCCAGATGGAGGATGTTGTCGTAGCTCATATTTACACCCTATAGGCTAAGAAGAGGGAGTTGGAGGAGGAGGTAGATCCAGGAGGTGGGCACTGCTCATGGGTGCAATTAGATGGTTGTACCTCCCCATTTTATCTTTCAGGGTGGAGTCCTAAGAGTATAGTGCTCCAGTTAGGTTTCCTTTTGCTTTGTTTGCAATCCATTTGGATCAACTTGTTCCTGAATTTCGAGAGATTTTTTCAATGAAAGGGGTACTTCTAATCCTTTTATTTTTCATGCCCGCCTATTATTATTATCCTTGTTTTTTTTTTCATTTTTCTTTATGCTGATTATTTTCATTATTTTTCAGAAGGTGGTGGTTTCAACGCCTAACCTGCAGAGGATGATGCTCATTTGGTCCTCGCTATACAGGAAGTTTCCATATTCCTTTAAGGTTTATAAACCCAAATCAGTCCATGAAGGAAAAATATTGGATTGGGTGGCGTCTTTCTCCCGTTCTTATGCTTATGTGCCCTCACATCGTGAGGAGATTTCAGATTTTGTCACAGGGTTGGTGAATCTTTTGGAGACCATTCGTATGCATCCACTTACAGCTCAACCTATTCCTATGCATCCCGAGGATCCATTTGCAGTGGATGATGTTGATGATGCTGCTGAGCGGGCCAAGAAAGACCAACATGAGTAGACTTTTAATTTTATTGGCAAGGTGGAGGGCTTGTCTCCACTGATTCACAAAATTGATTCCTTCTCCTTTACTCTTTTCATTAGTGCATGTATACTATTCTTTATTTTTTTTATAGACTTGGTATCAAATTTGCTACCTTTTATTTTTTTATTTTTATGGCATTTATTTGAGTTTCTTTAGTGCTTAATCCTTTATACTTTACGTGGCGAAGGATCATTAATGATGCTTGATATAGTATATGCGGTGCTTTTCTTATTTACAGGATAAGTGATACCATCTATATGTATGAATATAGCGTGCCTCAGCCCTTTTTATTAAAATGGGGATGATATACAAATATACATAAAAAAATAATAACATAAAAAGGGACACACACACACACACACACACACACACACACACACACACACATGGAAACAAATGTGCCCCATCTATTTGAGACTTTTTCTTTTTAGAGAGTGATAACTTCATATGTTTGTTGGTTAGTTATCTGTCATAATTAACATCAGTTTGTGAGGGATGGAGGTACCCTTTTTCTTTATTTATGATCGGGCTAGAGCCTTTTAATGTAGCTTTATAATCGAAAGTCTGCTCTTTATCGAGATAGGGTGTCGTATTGGGAAGGGCCTATAATGAGTCTTCCTATCGATGTTTTATCCTAAGATGCGAGGTGTTTGGAGGGGGTGTTATTTGGTATTTATTTTTAGGAAGAAGTATATAGAGGGCCTTGTATTTTCCCACTAGGCTTCTTTTGATGGTTGTTTTTTGTAGTATCATCCTTTGTGTGGCGTTTTCATAAATAAGGATGACCACATGGAGTTTTAAAATTCCTTAAAGTACTACTTCATTACTTGATAGTTAGATTATTTTGAGAAATCTAATGCGCCCTAATGTTTGTAGAGAAACACCACCAATGATCAGTTTCGACGGTTTTAATAAACTTTACACCAAAATAAAACCATGAGTGTTATGTAAAACAATTTTACCAGTTTTAGTCTTGACATAAGCATGCATCTAGGTGAGTATAAGTAAGAATAAAATTAGCAAACCACAAAACGATGATGTACGAAGAAAATTCATAACAAGAAAAACCTTGCATGACCCAACCACAAAAGTCCACTACGATTTAGGTAGTTTATAATAATAAATTAGACTTACTCACAGTCTCGACATCTTCAAAACTTGATGTGCTTCTTGATTCCTTGTATCCTTCTTTCAAGCCATTGTTGGACGCCTTTTAACATCCACACAGTGCAGGCGTGATCCTAGTTCTCGGTATCCTGCCGATCTTACTTGTCTCGTGACCAGTCCAGTCATCGCTCAAAACAAATACGGTCTCCACCGCTCTAAATGCTCACTGTATGAAAATCAAACCAACATATAAGAGATATAAAGCTTGATCTTCTAACCCCCAAATCCATTAATTGGAACTATAAAATTGTTAAAGGGGTTTGCGCGCGCGCACGCACCCTCATTTTTGTAACAATTAAATGAAACAAAATATAGCATATAAATCATGGTTTAGGTAGAAAATTTGGTTCAACATTGAGAATAATAAAATAAGGAAAAGACTGCTCCACTAAAAAACTCATAGGAAGTAATTCAATAAATATTAATTTATGAAAAGAACTTGGAGCAAAGAGGGCCAGAAGACTGATTTGATAATAAACTAGTGGTTACTGCGAATATATATATATATATTTAAAAATAGTGTCGCCAATCGTGATATTGCCACATGGCTTCAAAATGAAGCTGCAATGAAGACAATTTCAGAAAATTCCACAAACACAATTCTTTCTATTTTCCATCTCCCTAAATTGAAGAGTCCTTACTCAATTAGATGATTTACTCAAATTGTTCCCTTAATTCATCTCACACAATATGTTCCTTTTTTATTTCCCTACAGCACCAATGCATCTCATTTCAACATGGTTGTATGACTTTCTTATTTCCAAAAGAAAAATAAATCCTTTTTATATACTCTCTCTATAAATATATATTTTATGGTAACCAATTCAAATAATGGTTTTTACTTTTTATAGCTCATTAAAGTTTTTCCTTTGCTTCGAAAAATCCAACAGTGATGAATTCCATTTTAAAGGAACTTTTTATATGACATATAATTTGTTACTTTCTTTATACACGTTTTCACTTAAAGACAAGGCTAAGACTTAGCTTTGGTCATTGACACCGAACTTGATAGTTACGTAGAGAGACAAGCAGGCTAAATTTCTTTAGAAATTCTTTCCTGCACATAGGACCAACTATATTCGAGCTCAAATCTAGATTTTTAAGCAAAACGATAACGAGCCTTTTGATAAGTGCTGGTATAAGTTCAATGAGTTAGTTAACATGGGTCCACATCATGGCTTTGAGAAGTGGATACTCATCTCTTAATTTCATTATGTGATTAGCCTATTCTCTAAGCAACTCGTTAAAACTATATGTCCGAAGGAGTTCTTCGGTTTATATGTGGACGATGCTAAGGCCCACTTTAAGTGTGTCACGGAGACTACTTAATCTTGGGACAAATTGAATCCGAACATCCAACCCAAAGGTAAAATCACGTCTACAATCCAAATGAGACACATCCATTTGTGGTATCCTCGAGCCTGAATATATAGAAAGAAGGGAAGCTTATGGCCATTTTGAGGTAGCACAAAGGTGCTTTTGGTTGGTCCATCGAAGATTTAAAGGGTATAGTTCATTGGATTTATACCCATAAAATTCACCTAGAGGAGGACGTGAAGTCTCTAGGGAGATGAAAAGACGTTTGAACCTGATCATGAAAGATGTCAATAGAATGAATATTATTAAGTTACTAAATACGGGCATCATCTATACCATCTTGAATAGTAAAAGGGTGAGTCCTATTCAAGTGGTCCCAAAAAAGTCGGGAATGAATATGGTCGAGAAAACAAAAGGGGAAACTTATTCCAAAACATGCCACCATCGGGTGGCGCGTTTGTATTAACTACTAGTAGCTCAATGCCGACCCTTGAAAAGACCACTTCCCATTGTTGTTCGTGGACCAAAGGATTGAGAGAGTCTCGGGCCACCCGTTTTACAATTTTTTATATGGTTCTTCCAAGTATAACCAAATTGAGGTGGATGTGATAGATCAAGAGAAGACTACATTTACATGTCTATTTGGCATGTTTGTCTACAAACGTATCCCATTGGGACTGTGTAATGCACCCACAGCCTTTCAAAGGTGCATGCTTAGTCTATTTAGCGATATGGTCAAAGGGGGCCTTGAGGTGTTCATGGACGATTTTAGTGTCTTCAGCCCCTCTTTTGACCATTGACTTGCTAATCTCGAAAAGGTGCTTGCCCGGTGTGTGGAAAATAACTTGGTACTAAATTGGGAAAAGTGCCATTTTATGTTCATCGAAGGAGTAGTTCTTGGCCAAATCGTGCTCGAGATTTTATTGTAAGTTTATTAAGGATTTAAATAAATAGAAAAATCGCCTCTAATGTAGATTTGTCGTTGTGCAACTTCTCTATCCATCAAAATTCCCTTGAACCTACAAAATTATAACAAAACTAGTGTAGAGGGTAAGTAAGGGAGTCAATCCAAATCTAAGGGTGAAACACAAAATTAGAGAGGACATATATATAGATTCATTTGCATTTTATTATATTTTTCTATTTTTACTTTTTCTATTTTTTTATGAATTTTTCAAGGGAATATTAATTAACTAACTATATACTAATTTTTAAAATACTACTAAGATGTAAAAGCTAATAAAAAAATGAGGTAAATAAAATTGTGCTAAAAAGTAAAGTACCTAAATTGGATTCATGGGGGCTTTAAAATTTCATCCCATGAATGGGATATTTGCCCTCAATAATCATCATCCACAAATATAAGATAAACAAATAAAAGCATGAGAAGATTAAACTAAAAGTAAAAGAGAGGAATAGATCAAACCAATTTGAGACTTGAATTAGAATGGAATCTTCATTTGCATCAACAATTTCTCAATTATACATAAAAAATCACTCAATCATAATCCCTAACTCATGTATTTATTGAATCTAAACTAAAAATTACAAACTAAAAATTAAAAAGGATAGTGGATGAATTCATAATGGAAAATTAAATAATAAAAGAGATTTGCTAAAGATGCAAATCCTAAAATTATAAAATTGTACATTAGAATTCACCCAAAGAAATAAATTCTAGATCATTACTTTATATTGAGATAATTGCTAAAAATGCAAAATCTCAAAAATAGCCTACTCATGAAGGATGCCCCATTTGAGGGGAGTGAGGCGTACCAAGAGGCTTTTGAAAAATTAAAAAGCATGCTAATATCTACTCCCATCATGCAAGATTTGAATTTTACCCTTCCATTCGAGCTTATATGTGATGTGACTGATTATGCGATAGGGATTGTTTTAGAGCAAATGAGAGATAAGAAGTCCCATATACTACGGTAGTCAGACTATAACCGGACCTTAATTGAACTACTCCCCCACAGAGAAAGAGTTGCAAGAGGTAGTGTTCGCCCTGAACAAATTCCGTTCATATCATATCGAGTCACGCATAACATGATTTACCGACCACACATCTTTAAAAAATCTCCTTTCCAAGAAAGATTCGAAACCTTTCCTCATTAGGTGGATCTTGCTACTCCAAGAGTTCGATATTTCCATTAAAGATAATAAAGGAGTAGAGAACGTCGTAACCAATCACTTATCTAGGCTCTCGTTCGACGTACCTAAATATCACATACCCATAGACGAGTATTTTTCAGCAATTATTTGCCACTTCCTCTCTTCCTTGATTTGCAGGTGTCATGAACTACTTGGTCATAGGGTTCGTACATATTTTTCTTTACATGGTCGCACATATTTTTCTATGACGATCCCTATTTGTTTAAAAATTGCGCTGACCAAATAATCTAGAAATGTGTGTCGGATGAGGAGATCCTGAGTGTCATCCAGTTTTATCAATCAGAAGCATGTGGAGGCCACTTTTCCAAAAAAAATACGACCTCAAAGATTATTCAATGCGATCTTTATTGGGCCACTATCTTTCGGGATGTGAACTAGATCTTATAATAGCTGCCAAAAGATGGGAGTCCTTACTCCAAATGACATGATGCCGTTGACCCCTATCCTCACCATTGAGATGTTCGAATATTGGGGCATCAACTTTACGGGCCCTTTTCCTCCCTCTTTCGGTTTCCTATATATCCTTGTCGCGGTAAACTATTTGTTAAAGTGGGTAGAAGCGATAGCTACTAGGACGAGTGATAGTAAGGTGGTGGTTAAGTTCATGCATGGACACTTATTTTCTCATTTTGGTGCTCCAAAAGCCGTCATTAGTGACAACGACACCATTTTTGCAATAGGCCATATGAGAAGTTAATGAGAAACTATGATGTCTTCCACAAAGTTAAGATGACTTACCATCCACAAATGAATGATCAAGTTGAGTTAGCCAATTAAGAGATCAAACACATTCTCAAAAAGATCGTTGATTCCAACCGTAGGGGTTGGTCTAATAGATTACTTGATGCACTATGGGCTTACCGAACCGAATACAAAAAACCCCTCAGAATGTCTCCGTGATGCTTTGTGTATGGCCAGCCTTTCCATCTCCCCATTGAGCTTGAGCACTAAGCGTATTTGGCCACTAAGATGTTGAATTTTAATCTCGCTAAATCCACTGAAATGCATAAACTTCTATTGAGTGAGTTGGAAGAAATACACAATGACATGTATGGGAGAATCCACATCGCTAAAGAGCGGATGAAGCTAGCACACGATATAAACATCAATAGAAAAGAGTTTTATCCCAGCCAAAAAATATTGTTGTATAACTCAATACTCTATTTGTTTTTCAGCAAGTTACGTTCACGATGGACTGAACCGTTTGTTGTGAAAGATGTGTTCCCACATGGTGTGATATAGGTTGAGGATCATAAGGGTTGGAACACGTTTAAGGTAAATGGACAAAGCCTAAAGCCATATCTAGAGGCGTGTGTTGAGGAAGCCGACACAATCTTATTGTCGAACCCCATAAAAGGGAATGAGTTGGTTTTCAAAGAGAGGTCTTTGCACCCCCAATGCATATTGGCTAAGTTTTTTTAGTCGTGTGTATGTTTAGCATGTTTAGATGCGAGTCGAGTATGCATTAGCATGAGATATAAGCGTCGGTTTTACCCTAACATGTCCCATGAGAGAGGAAGTCAAAAATGCGGTGAATTTTTAGTGATCTCGGTCACCATTAGTGAACTTAGGATCGATGTGGAGATATTTATAAGTTTCCCCCACGTCCCGTGCTCGAACCACTTCAAAAAAGGGAAGAAAACAGGTTTTGACAACATGTTGAGCTGAACCGGCTTGGCCCCTGGGCGAGCCAGTTCTCCCCCATGTGCTTTTAAAATGTGGATTCTTCCCCTTATTTTCAATCCCCTCCCACCTATTCATCTTCCCTCCACTTCATAACATCATCTTTCCTTCCATACAAGAAAATTCACCCCTTTCAACTCCCTCCAACCCCAAAACCCTCCATTTTCATTCCCCCTTCCATTTTCACATCAAACCTTTCTGTTTTCCCACCCTTTCACACAATCTACACACCTATAAATACCAAGCCATCCCCACCATTTTTTCCTCACCGAAAATTCTCTCTTCTACCTTAAAAATTCTCCCCATCCTCCTATTTTCATACTCCCATCATGTCTCGCGTGCACAAGTACAACTCGATTGACATTGAAGACAATGATGCACAGGAGAACTTTCGCTTGACCTAAGAGTGTGATTGGGTAGAGACATACTTTGGACCCACCTGCACATTGTTCATTGATAGGAAGGTGGTGTGGAAATACCTTCCCGCCGAGGTCACTCTGCTCTTTGATAGATTTGGGTGGTATCAATATTTGATCGCCGCCGACAAGGTCCAGAAGAATATTATCCGTCTTTTTTATGGGACTCTCATACGTATATCCTGAGGCAACTACGAGGCCTTTGTCAACAGTAAAAAAGTTCCTCTTTCACTCAACATCATTAAGATGAAATGAGGGTCGATTGGCCGACCATGTACGACGAGCACACTTATCCAAATTCTCGAAGCAAGAATGTGCAAACCATTGGGATCTCGGCATCGAGTGGACCCCAAATACCTTCCCCGTCGGGTAATTCCCCGAGCATGTCTGCTATGACAATCTCATTACATGTGGCACGATTATTCTGACAATGAACAACTCCTCCATTTGCCTTAGCTATGACACATTCCTCTATTACCTTGATGCGCAAGCACGCATGAGCCTCACTACCACGACTTTTGACAAAATCGGAAAGATGTCTCTTCCCTATGCGTACTTCACCTATTTGATTTGTGCTGACTATTCTGTCACTAGTGGGACCCTGAAGAACATGAGACCAAGCCCATTAACTTCACTTCTATTACGCAGAGTACCATCCAAATGAGGAATCTGCAACCTCCTCCCCCACCTATTTTTGAAGATATTAAAATGGAGGACGGAGATGCCAAGGGTGATGACGAGGAAGAAGGAGCCGAGAAGAGTATCAAGGTGAGCAAGAGGAGGCTGACCCCGACTATGAGGCTGAGTTTAATGAATTTTCATACAATACTGCAGTAATTAATATCCGTATGGACCATTTAGAGACCCTCCTCGATGGGTTCATCGCAGAGTAGAGAGGATCGTCAGGTGGATCGTCGTGACTATTGGCGCGATATGAGTATGATCATCCGGATTCAAGCGGACTTTTACCACTTAAATATGGGTCTAGACACACAATTGCCAGATTATTTTTATGACCCATACGCCCATGACCCAAACGCCCTTGGCCCCTCTCATTAGCTTTCATGGATGTGTATATTCGTTTATTATGTAGTTTCCTCATTTTTTTATGGTTGCATCTTTTAAAAGAAAAATGTAATCATGCTCTGTTATTAATGTGATGGTATTTGAGTTCATTATTGTCCATTAGCATTTTAAATTTTTCTTATTTTTATTTTTGCACTGTCTTTTCTTATTTAGATTTTAGTCCTTTTGATTGGGGGCAATGCAAAAGTCTAAGTTGGGGGGGGGGGGGGGGGGGGGATAGACGTGCGTCTTTAAACTTCAAACATTTTAAAATGCCCAAAATAATTGAAAATTGTCAAAAAAATGGAAAATGGAAAATTTAAAAGAAAGAAAATTTTCAAAAATTCAAAAATAGTTTTCTTTAAAATAAATAAAAATTAGAATTTAAAATCTTCAAAAATATCACTAAACTTTTATTTGAAGTTTCAATTTGTAAAAACTTAATACATTAAGCCGAAATTGACCAAAAATGGAAGTTAAGCCAAAATTGACGACTTAACAAATAAGTGTGGAGATTTTTAATTCAGTAAGATTGAGTCTATCACTTTTTTCGAGTAATTAAATTAATCCGAGTTAAAAATTAAATCAAAAGTTTTTTTCAGTGTTAAAAATTCGTTAAGGATCTCTAAATCATTGTTTGATTATTTCCAGTAAATGTGTAAATTATTGTCTTGAAAACATACTAAAAATGTCTCAGAATTAAAATTCATCTCTAGACGCATACAATGATGCGATTAGTAATTCGGATACATGAAGTTAGGCCATCATTTGTTTATTCAAAAAATATTAGCCGTAAAAAGTCCTAAAAAATATCCTTTTGAGCCCATTTTGAACCTAAAAATGATATTCTTTATTATTTGTTAATCCAAACAACTCAATTGGCACGGAGTTGTTAAAATCGAAAAATTCATCAATTCAGATCAAATGACACATAAAAAAGGCAGAAAAATAGAAAAATGCTCAATTAAAAATAGAAAGAAAAAATAGAAAAATAGACCAAAAAAGAAGAGAAAATGAGCAAAATCTCAAAAAAGTGTCGATGAACATCGAAAGAAAGTTTTCTAACTTCGAAAAATCCCAAACCATTCCTATTTTTACCTGGAACATCTTAACTCGAAAAAGTCCTAACCGAGTCCGAATAACGAAATTAATTACTGCGTGGAGAGCTAAAATACAAAAAGATAATAAAGAAACAAAACGGTGCAAATAAATAATGGTGTTTTTTATTTTCCAATGACCATATTCTGTTCATGAGATCGTTTCACCCTAAATATTTTTTCTTTTAAATTGTGTATGTGAAGTCATGTCCACTATATTTACTCCTAATATTGCGTACACCGAGAGAAAATAACCACAATCCGAGAGATTCGTTATTGAGTGCATACCGTGAGAAATTGAATCAAGGTGAATTTTTGGAAAGTAACGTAATGATCAATCAGTGGAAATTAGTGATTTAATTTTCGGCTTCACACACACACATTATGAATTAAGATTATCAAATAAAATTTTGAAGTGATTATTTTTGAGAATTTAAATTGTACAGTTTTTAATTATTTTGATATTTTCTTTGAGTTGTAAAAAATAAATTTTGTGGGTAAATTCACTACAAACCCTCATGAGACACCACTCGTCGTACTCGGATAACCTAGGGGGTTAACGACTTGTTGCATATGCTAAATGCAATCGCTTGCCCACGAAAGAGGTATTATATCTCATTAGTTGTTTAGAAGTTCATTTAAACTCATGGTCGTATTCTTTTACATTGCTCGGTAAGAGCAATGTTCTAAGTTAGGGGGATTTGATTAGGCATAAATATTTCATATTTATCCCCTTAATTTCGGTATTTTTACGGTCCCATGCAGTATAGTTAGATCGGATTTATCTCATATTTATGCTATTGACCCTTTTTGACAAGTACTTCATGCTTTGTATATTTATCTCTCTTATTTTACAGGTAATTAGTGCAAGTAGATGCGAGAGAAAAATCGAAATGGTGAAAAACAAAAGAAGGTCAAGGGTATTTTTATAATTTTTTAGACGTAATTCGGAGGAGGATCCTACCGATAATCTAATATTTTGAAGTCATGAGTCCGCTGGAAGAAACGACACCCCAATCCGAGCTATGTTGAAAAAGTTATGAGCTTTCAAAGTTGCGATGAAAATTTTAGGGGCATAAATTATAAATAAGAGAAATTCGATCAAAGAAAGGCATCTTGGGTAGAAGCATAATCCTAACCTCTTTGGATGCCTAGGGAGAACCCGTTCGCTATGCGAATGAGTTTGGCCTGGATTATGCAAATAGGTTGGGGCACCTGATGCGGGATTTTAATATATTTCCTATCTTTTAACGTAAGGAGTTTTAGAGTTTACGGACTCTTCTAAACGACTTCTAACCTTTGTATTTAGTTATTAGGAGTCTTTTATCATGAAAAGAATGCATTGTAAGGATATAAAACAAGAGGAACATTTATGAGCAAATTCAAGGGATTCTTGCATTCAAATTTCAATATAGAGTTTGTTAATTTCCAGTTTTACATTGAAGCTTATTCTTGTGCAATATTGACTTTCTCTACATCTTTGGTAATATTATTTTCATACTTTATTCTCTTGTTTATTCAGCATGTCTTCAAGAAAATCTATAATTTCATGCGTAGTTAATACAATCATGTTCGGTTAAATATTTTGAGAGTTAGGAAACATGAACCCAACCTAGGTATGATAGTTGGATATAAAATTGGATATAATTTTATATATGCTTAGTAGGTTTGATATTTTGTTGAGACTAATATTATATGTCTCTTAACTTTGTTTGTTATAGGCAATCCGAGTGTTTGAGGATATAATATACGTGTCGATAATCTTGTCATTCGCATAAATTTATTTATTAACTAAATATCGTGCGGAGTGAAATTCTCACATATTTAGTGCTTTGATGAAATTGATGTTTTCTTTTAATTAAATATATATAATTATATAAAATTCTGTATCTAATAAAAATACCTACGGTTAGGGGGATAGGATCCCGATTCCATTTTTTCCAAATTGTTTTCTAAAATACAAATGTTAGTTTTTGCATTCCTTTAAATTCAAATTGCACTTGCTAGTTAGGTTTTCTCAATTAAATAGAATTCTTCCCCAAAACCAATCACCTTTTCTTTTCTTTCGAGAGTCGCAACCTGGATTTTTAAAAAGCCTACCTTGTTGTCGTCCTTACGATTTTCATTGTATAACCTAAGGATTAGACCCCAACTTATCGAGTTATTACTTAAGCGACTGACTTGCACCTGAGCCGTAGGTACACACGTAGCATACATATTCTGTGTTGCGCGAGGTCCCTCTCGTTTGATTTGACTTCAATAAGGTTAAGTTTTTGTCTCCTAATATGGTATGTCTTTGGATTTGCACCTACATAAGTAGGTTTTAATCCATTTATGCTTCAACATTTTTTTGTCCTATATGAGATGAGAAACCCTGAATTTTATGGGGTGTGGAATCTATTTTGTGTATTCTTTTTAGAGATAATTTTATGGGATTAGTTGTTTTTATTATGTGGGAGAGGATTGATTTTTTGTGACTAGAGAAATTATTTATTGATATTAATCGCCATTGCCACATTATAGTTGAGTTCTCTTTCCTTCTTTATTTTATTTTAAAGTTTAGAATGCCATTATTTATGGTGTTATTTGTTGGTCACGATGTCCTAGACTGGCACTTCATCACAACAAGATTTCTTTGAACATATGTTAAAATCTTTAACTAGAACACATATCATAATCTTAAACTAGAATGAGTGAAATTACAATTTCCCTTTCCTCATTGTTAAATAAATTACTTCAATTTGGTTTTAGTTAGATTGGTAGGGGTGCGATGATACTGACCAATCAATATGCTTAAGTGGTTCATTGTATCGAAATGGTCATTGTTATAAGAGTAGTGTTATGCGTACAAAACAACTCCACAAAGTCTCCCCCAAAAGTCATAATTTTTTGTGCCCTGGCGGGACCCCATACTACAAGGCAATGTTTAATAGGTAGGTGAGAGAATATGTGAAATCCACATCAGATTTTGGGGGAGTTTTTTGTACTCATAGCATTATTCTTGTTATAATAGGGAAATACATGAGATGATAGTGGGGATTTTTAAATTCTTGGTACTATAATTTTTTTGTCATATGATTTCAACATCCTATGCTAATGCATATTAGAGATCCTTAGAGCTGCGTGAATTACGTTTTCCTAGACTCATTTTGTATACTCATGTTCAAATGTAAAATAATAGACATGTATAATGGTTTGTTTTTCATATAATATTTAACAAATTTAAGGTTAGTAGTAGTTTTTTACATTTATTTGCACAATTTTTGACAATATAATTAACAATAGAGACTATACATCGCCCACACGGGGGGATGAAAACTAGTTCTTACATATTTTTTGTGCAAATGCATGTCATATAATGATTATTGCAATAATATCAAGAAAACATTCATTTAATGAGGAATTATTCTTCCTTGTAATTTCTAGCGTCATATAAAATAAAACCACAAAATACTGTAGGTTGACTATCATTCTCATTTACTACTACCCTTCCTCCTGTTCCGATCCCATACTACACATAAAGTAGCATTTTCTTTTTAAGAGGAAAGAAAAATTGTACTGAGGGTCCGTTTGGCAATCCAATTCCAAGGGTTGGAATTGAAATTGGAAGGTCAATTTCAATTCCGTGGAATTCAAATTGGCCTTCCAATTCCAATTCCAAGCCTTGGAATTGGGTTGCCAAACGGGCCCTGAGTTGAAAAATAAATAATAATCAAACCATTGGATCTGCAACAATTGTAGCCGATACTTGATTTCCTTCCTTGACGACCCTCCTCATCTTCATCAACCACTTTAACCATCGTGCAATAAAATCGTAGGCGTTAAGCGCGACATAAATACCAATACCCCCAATGATCCCATTGGAAATGGAATAAGTCAGTGGCATGAGAAGCATGGTAACAAAAGCAGGCACTGCCTCCTTTACATTGCCCCAATCTATGTCCTTTACCACTTTCATCATCATCACCCCAACCACTACTAGAGATGGACCTATTGCCCATGGTGGTACACTACTCAATAGTGGTACAAAAAAAAGTGACAAAAAGAAATACACCCCTACCATCACGGCCGTCAATCCGGTCCGACCCCCCTCTCTTATCCCGGCGGATGATTCAATATACGTAGCAATTGGTGAGACCCCGAGGGTGGACCCCACAATCGTAGACCCGGCATCCACCATATAGGCCAAATATTCCCCTTCAAAACCTCCTTGCTCATTTACAAACCCTCCAATTTCTGCCATGGTGTATAATGTGCCTGTGGTAGCTAGCACATCCACATATAACAGTGTCACTAAGGCCACCCATACCTCACTTGTATTAAAATTGGTAAAGCTAATTGCCCCAGCAGTGGACTTGATTTTGTGGAAATCTACCACTTTTTTGAAATAATGGTAATCTGAGTTACCAAGTGGGGTGTTTGGAAAATATGTGACAGCAGTTCCCCTAATCCATGATATTAATGTCACAAATAAAATACCATAGATCATGCTTCCTTTAATCTCCTTCATCAACCCATAACACGTGATTACGAAACCCATTGTGCCTAGCCAGAATGTTGGGCTTTGTAGCTTCCCTCCAGTGCATACCCCAGTCACCGGATTTGTACTCGTGCAAGCGGTGATGGTTACTAACGTATTCGGATCGGGGCCCACGAGGCCCAAACCTTGGTTGCCTTGTATGCCCACGAATGCAATAAAAAGCCCAATTCCTGCAGCGCAAGCTAGCCGTACGGGGTGAGGTATGGCCCGAGCGAGCTTGGCCCTAAGCCCAAAAGCAGCTATGGCTAGAAAAGCACAGGCTTCAACCAAAACTATTGCCATTGCAGTTTGGTAGGAGATAGACCCGGAACCGTGGAAGCCCACCAAGTTGTATGCCAAGTAAGCATTGGGGCCCATCCCTGGGGCCAGAGCTAAAGGAAGGTTGGCAAGTAGGCCCATAGCAAATGAACCAATCATAGATGACAAGGCAGTGGCTACAATAAGGTCACTCTTGACTTTTGTCAGGCAATTTTGGTAACCGGCATTGGGGTTGATCATGCAATCTGGACCGGCAGTTTGGTTAGCCGGTGAGGTGCAATCGGAGACAGAGCAGGTAACACCGGAGTCCGATAGAATGGTGGCGTTGACGCTGATGATGTAAGCCATCGTAAGAAAGGTGGCGGTGGCGGCACGTAGTTCTTTAGTGAAACAGCTCTTCCTCTCTTCCAACTTGAAGTATTTACCAACTCTACTTTTTGAAATGGCTTCATTTAACCCCAAATCTATTTTCCTCCATGACTTGCCTACTCTTGTGCATAACCCGTATCCCATTCTTGCACAAAGATGACCTCCCATCTCACTCACTTTACAAAGGTTATGTGTTGTGTGTGGGGTGGTGTATATATATATATATATGTATGGAATGTAAATGTGGTTAAGAAAGAGTTTGGTTGAGATATTATTATATTGGAGATATTCGCATCATGCGGACTGACTACTTACAAGGGGAGGGGGGGTACCAAAATAAAAATCATGTCTTTTAAGGAAACTTTGTTTATGGGGTTGGAGAGAATGATTAGAGCACCTTCTGATTTTGATAAACCGACGAGCCCACTTCACGGGAAAATGTTTCCTGTACTGGTTAAGATACAACTCATTTCTATTTCTCTCCTCACATTTACTTGGTTTACTTTAAGGTAAAAATCATATAGGACAATTACTACATGCAAATTGAAAAAATGCTTTGTTTTATGCACTTCAAGCGCGGCATGGGAGCTCCAGCATTATTTTAAGTCCACAATTTTTTTTTTTTTTTGGATTTACCGCAAGGTAAATATGTTTTTTGTTTTTTTGGTTTAGGATAGGAGGAAAAGGTCTTTTTGAGTGTGCTCACTATCTGTAGTGTTTACTTGATTTTTCACACACACACACACACATATATATATGTGTGTGTGTGAAATTTTGTAATCTATAGAAGATTTTTTGTAATATACACAATTTTTTATAATTTATATGTGAAAGTATATAACATATACATGAGTTTATGTAATGTAATGTTTGTGTATAACCTAAAATATAAGGGATACATTAGAGGTGAGAAACTTTAGTGCTGAAAAATTATGTTAAGGGAGTCAAAATTATTTTTTTATTCATAACTAAATTGGAAAGATCCCAAAATATTAACAAAAAAACATTAAAATTGACATCTTACTTCATCTCAGTTGTCACGTCTATTTATGGCTTGCCTAAGCAAATCAGAGAGTTTTTCTCCCATTTTGCTTCCCAATTTTGCTAAAAAGTTGCGTATTGAAAATTTGCAATTCGCTAAGATCCCGTTTGATTGTTCCAAAATTATAAATTAGCTCATTTATAAATTGACGCAGTTATAAATTGACTTATTAATTGTATTTGATTTTATCAATAGAATGATTAATTAATTGTCTCATTTTGACTCATGTATAAACTTTGAAATTAAAGTATTTCACAAAGAATGTGAAATATAGAAGTCATAGAAAGTTGGCAAGTTCTCTCTCTCTCTTCATTTTTATCTTTTTGTTTTTCATGCTATGAGTCCCAAATAACTCTCCCAAAACTCCCTCAAAAAGCAATTAATATGGCCTCCTGGGGGATCCCATAACACAGGACAATACTTAATAGGCAGGTGAGAGAGTAAGTGGAATCCACATCAGATTTGGGAGAGATTTTGAGGGAGATTTTTGTACTCATATCATTATTCTTTTCATATTAAGCATTAACTTCAATTTCAGATTATCAAAATTTGTGTAAAATTAAATTTAAATTCATTTCATATTCACTTATTAGAATTCATTAATTCACAATAAACTAATTGATATAATTAAATAATTTATCCAATCAAACTAATTTGCATGCCCTCTTGGAGATGGTCAAGTATGGTGTTCAGTTTACACTCTACACCTTCGGTCAGGTCCTCTACATTTATTCATTACCTTGTCAAATTTTAAGAAAGGACAATTTCTCTCAATTTCACATGCTATTTATCATGTGTACATCAAGGAAAACTAGGAAAAAGTGTAATGAATATGCGGCGGTAGATCCTCCATTAACATTATTCTCTTTTGGGATTTTTTTTCATCATTACCAAAATCTTGAAATGGTGTAATTTATAAGTGCCGTCTCACATGAAAATCATTAAATGTTTTGATTGTGGAAATATTTTGAAGTTGAGGTAAGTCCCTGCAGTTTTAGCTGACCTAATATGGCCATTTGATTGGACAAGGTAACTATCGATTGTTTTCAAAAGTTACTTACTACTATTATCCTTCTTTTTTGGTTCTTCCCCTTTCCTTTTAGTATAGTGGGTTTTGACATTTGTTTTGTGGGTGAAAAACCTTCATTTTGATCACATTTTCACCGTCCATGGTTGTATATGGCTGAAAATCCGCAGGTTCAAAGAGCTCCACCAAATATTGTTCCCTATTTGTTTTTTGGCCAAACCCACTAAAGATCTCTACTTTGAAAGCAAGGAAATACATGTTGACTGGAAAGTCAATGAATGACAACCCAGATTCCTTTTTATTTAAAATTACTTTACAAGAACTTATATTTTAACAACTGGCTGAAAAATCCAAATCTAAACCTTTGAATATTCCATTGTTAATTTAATTATCAAGGGGTGTATATTCTCATCAAATAAAAAGGGTATCTAATGTATCTTGAACAGATCTGTAGAGGCTGGCTGATGTACTATGTTCTACACCATTATTGAATATCTTCGTCTGATTTACAGAAATGCCACTATTTGCATGGCGTTAAACATGTAGCTCGGATTAGAATTTAAACTTTGTATCATTTAGGTATATGCCGACTCCAATTGAGAATTTTTTTTGTTGAGTTAGTATCTTTTTAAATCATATGATTTTTGATGAGTTGAATTAAGTAATAAAGCTAATGGTGTCAAGGACAAGTTTGGTGTATTTTAGAGGCAACGAACGAGTGGCCGATTTTTCAGATATGTCAAACAAATCCTACCGACTGCTATCCACTACCGACTGCTCAAATTTACATGAATGACATGTGATATTGAGAAATTTTATTCTTTATTAAAAAATAATGTTTCACGTATCTTTTATCCGAGTAGGGAATGAGAAATTTAAACGAAACCATAATGGAGGTCGAGCCAAATCCCAACATGGCCATTTACCTGTGCTCCCGAGATAACATTGAGAATTAAGCAATACTCCCTCCATGTCCATCAACCTCAAACATTTTTTAGAAAAGTTTACTTCTAAAATGTATTCTCATAAAAAATGATGAATTCATTTAAATACAAAATATAAATTGAATAATTGTTATCTTATTGGACGTCCTTATTTCACATATTTTATAGAGTAAATTACTTTTTTAGTCTCTAAAATATCTCAAAAGTTTTTAAATGGTCCCAAAATTTTTATTTGTCTCAAGTTAGTCCCTAAAATATATTATTTATTTTAAAAAAGGGACTCCGTCCATTTGAACCGTTAAATGTTGACATAATTATATTAAATACCTCTTTTGCTCTTATCCCTTTATTTTATGTCCAATACATGTTATACTCTTATGCCTTTTATAAAAATGTTGTAATTTATCTTTGTAAAATTATTTCAAATACAAGAATAATTATAATACTATTATATGAAACTATTAAAAAAATAATTTAATATATTTAAATGTAAAGACTTGTCTTAATTTAATTTTAATAATTAATTTTTTTTACAAAAAAACTAATTTACAAATATAAATTTAAAAACATGTTTTACAAAAATAAAATGTTTTAATTAAATTTGGATAATTACAAAAGATCTCTTTTAAAACATTTTTTTATCCAAAATACAGTTTTAAAACATTTTTTTTGTAAAAACACTTAAAAATGTTGTTTCTTAATAGTTAAAAAAGAGTTTATTTTGTAAAAATAGTTTTTATTTTATGTAAAACTATTTTGCACCTTTTATAAAGAGTTTTTAATTAGAAAAACAGATTTTTTATTTTATTTTTAAAAAGTATCTTATTAATAAAAAAAGCTTTTAAAAAGTATCTTATTAAAAAATTTCTTATATGACTGCAACTAAAAAACGGACAACAACTAACAGTTGTATATCTATTCTAACAGTATATATTATATACATTATATAATGCTCTTGTGCGGACTAGTCTGCATTTTAAAATTGTGGACCGGACATGTGTCACCTAACGGTGCCCCTAGAAATTATCGCTTAAATTATAGGCGCACTCTCTATATACGAGGGAAGACTGTTTTTATAAAAGAAAAAAAGCATGATACTATTTGAATAAAAACGTTTTTTTATAATTACTCTTTCATAAGAAAAAAATATTATAATAAAAAATACTGTTTTTTATAAAACCGTTTCTTAAAATAAAAAGTTGTGCAAACTGTTTAAAAAATAATACAATACAGTATTTATAATAATTATATATAAAAAAAGGGATATATACCAAATAGTCCATCGAAATTTTTTTAATACACGTTTAGTCCAAACAATTTTATTTTGCACCAAAAAGTCATTCATCATGCCAAAACCTTTTACCATTCCGGTGATGCGGACTTTTTGCACTAAATGTGTATTCATAACTTTTTTTTATAAAACAGTTTTCATAATTTATTTTTACAAAACAGATTTTTATTTGTCAAAAAAGTGTTTTATTTATAAAATAAATATTAAATAAAGTTGTGCAAACCGTTTATAAAACAATACAAAACAGTATATATAATGCTTTAACCCTTCTTCAACCTCAAGCTTCTTCCCCTCTCTCCAATGGCTTACTTGATTTTTGCACCTACTTTCTCTCTTCATAACTTCTTCATCTCTACACCAAATTGAATGAAATCTCCACCATTCTTATTATTTTTAAATGAAGAACATAATCATATTTGTTTACGCTCTTAAATTTATCTTTTTAGAAAACCCATTTCAACACCCATTTTTCTCTCTTTATAACTTTCTTATCCTAAGGCCATCCACAATGGGTCCTTTAAACCCATTGTGGATCCTTCACTTTAACGAATATGTGTTTACAGTGGGCGGCATCTTCGCCAAATTTTGAAGCGGATTCGTTTAAAGCCCCATAGTTGGAAAGGGGGGATAGAGGATTCGGTTGAGCGTCAGAAATGGATAACATTTGTCCGCGCCATATCAGGCAGACAACACTTTCCCATCCCAGACTAGGCGCCCAACATTTGTCCGCCCAATACCAACGGCTCTATCCTTATTTACCTATAAATATTTCAATTTCTACCCCCATATAATTTCACACACAAAAACTTCCAAAAATTTCTATTCTTATTTACTCTAAAAAATTAAAAAATATGGGTTCTCCCTATCAAACATCGAGGTTTCCCAATTTGAGCTTGTTTGATGAAGTTGTATTATGTCATGCATATTGTAAATATTCCATCGACGACAAGACCGACACTAACTAACGCGGCGGAACGATGTGGGAGAAGATTCAAACGGAATTCAATAATACCGAAGGTGTGCTATATCACCAATCGATAAAAGTCTTGCAAGGCAAGTGGACGACCATTAATCGAGATTGTATGTTGTATTCCGCAAAAATGACCCGTGCGTTTGGCGCGACCCATGGTAGCGGTACATCACGGGCTGAGTGGGTACGTCCAGAAAATAATTTTATACATATTTATAATTTATAATTTAGTCTTGTCAACCTTTATATTATGAATTAATTATTTCCCATGATTTTATTTTTGACAGATTAAGTGTGCAGTCGACGATTTTAGAAATGAAACCGGAAGAAATTTTGCATATGATCATTGTTGTGACATTTTAAAGGATGTGCAAAAGTATAATTTTGCAAACACTTCTACTCAATTCATGGAGGAAGATTTAGGCACATCAACGAGGGGTGAGGACGTTGAGTTGGGTGAGGACATTGAAGCCATGCACACCCCACTGGAACGCCCAATCGGGCATAAGGCCGAAAAATAGAAATCCAAACGCAAGGCAGTTTCTAGCAGTTTACAAGCTCACACCGTGATGATAGAGAATTCAGAGAGTTTTTCTGATTCGTACAAGGAATTTTTCGTAGCAGCACAACGCACTCAAGAGGAGCTCAATTCGAAGTTGGACGAGCTGATAGTTTTACAAAAGTAGGAAATCTAGAATTCTATAATTTTCATGGATACCTCGCGCTTATTCAGTTCAATTGCAACTTCATGAATTGCAAACAAACGAGATACTGCAGCGCAGGCTCGCCCAAACTAGAGAAAACTCACCATCGGGGGGAAACTAAATGTTTATTTTTATTTGAATTTTCTTATTATAATTGTCTTTTATTATTTTTAATTTCCTATTAATGTGATAATTGATTTCGACACTGAGTAACATTTATTATTAAATTAACGAACCATATCGAAATATCTATCATTGCATTGAATTTAAATACACATGAATTAAAGAACGATAAATTTTAATTGCAACTTCAAGTTTCATTCGTCCACTACAGACTCTGCATGTAGATTCCATATATGTTCCATAAGGTCATCACTAAGCTGATTGTGTTTTTTCTTATTGTACAACATTGCCTCACGCACTCGGTACTCATACACATTCCCCAGATTTGAGTAGGATCAAACTCAATACGCCAATTAGTATCCCGACGTTCGTCCTCTAGTATCATGTTATGCAATATTATACATGATTTCATAATAACTTTCAAGTCATTGCGTTTCCACAATCTAGCCGTGATTTTTACAAAATGGAATGTTTGTTGCAATATTTCAAATGCTCGCTCAACATCTTTGCGTTCTGCCTCTTGATATCTGGCGAACACACTTTGCTTCCTAGTTGCTGGTCTTTTGAAACTCTTAACGATTGTAGCGTATGGTGGGTATATACCCCCTGCGAGGTAATAACTCATGTTGTAAGAGTTCCCATTTAATTCATACTCTATAGGAGTCGTGTTTCCCTCAAGTAGCTCATTAAAGACTGTAGATTTAGCTAAGACATTCAAGTCATTACACGAACCCGGTAGCCCGAAGAAAGAATGCCAAATCCACGTATCATATGAAGCTACAGCCTCTAAGATTATAGTTGCACCTCCTATATGGCCACTATATTGTCCCTTCCACGCGTGAGGACAATTGTGCCATTCCCAGTGCATACCGTCAATGCTTCCTATCATTCCAGAAAATCCCCGTCTTGCATTCTCAGCTTGCATTCTTGAAACATCTTCAGCCGTAAGGGAACGACAATATTCATTTTTAAAGCTCCGCACTACAGCATATGCAAATCTCTTCACACACTCTATTGCAGTTGTTTCCCCAATGCCTATATATTCTTCGGTCATATCAGCAGCACACCCATATGCTAACATGCGCATTACAACGACACATTTTTATAGACATGATAGGCCCTTTCTCCCTAAGGCATCACTTTTTTTAACAAAATAATCGTCTTTTTGTTCTACTGCTTCCATTACTCGCGTAAATAGCAGGCGTCGCATTCTGAATCGACGTCGAAATTGTTCGGGACTAAAAATTGCATTTTCATCAAAGTAGTCAGCCATTATACGGTTATGGCCAGCTTCCCTATCCCGATGTATAAACCTTCGTTCATTTATATCTTCTGGATTGATTATATTTTGCGATATGACAATATTTCTTTGGAATTGATTGTGCACTGCTGGTGCCATTGAATGTGCCCGGACACGTTGGTTGGAAGATGAAACTGCTGCAATAAATAATTCCTCCATTGGATCCTTCAACATTATACTGAAATTTTATGTCGGAATTGGTTTGACATACAAGTTGGAATTGGATATAAATTGGTTTCGTAAACAATATTACTTGGAGGATTTATAGTTTCCTCTCTCTGAAATTTATGAAGTTATAAGAAATGACATATGTCGGAAGTGGAATTATTTTTCGCCTATCATGAAATGAAAAGATTGGAAAGACACATGTCAGAAGTGGCATTGTTTCCCGCATGATGTGCCAATTATCCGAAGTTATATGAAATGACGTATGTCAAAAGTGGAATTATTTCCCGCCCAGCATGAAATGAAAAGATTGAAAAGACACATGTCATAAGTGGCATTGTTTCCCACTTGATGTGCCAATTATCCGAAGTTATATGAAATGACGTATGTCAGAAGTGGAATTGTTTACCGCCCACAATGGGTTGAATTGTGCAATATAAATAACCGCTTTCAATACAAAATTGAGTCATCCCAATATATTTTGTGTAATATCAATTACTATCCAGGGAATGAATAGCCCGCAATGGTCAACTGCCGAGGACTACTACTTGGTTAGTGAAATTACTAAGAGATACTATTCAAAACGCACTGGTGATGTTATCCCAGGAAGAATACAGACAATTATTGGTCGATGGAAGAATATCATGGGAATCTATTACCGTCCTAGGCTAGTATACGATTTTGAATTACGGTGGGTGTGGATAAAGTCTACTCTAGACCTCTACCAGATGTCTCTAACTAATGGCGGATGTGGTTGGAATCCCTTAACCTTCACACTGATAGTGCAAAATGAGGAACATTGGAAACAGTTGTGTGAGCAAGTCCCAGGGTTAAGGAGTATCCGTGAGGAGCCTTCATATCTGTTTAGTGAATTTAGTAGCGCGTTGTACATTTGTCAGAATATTTGAATTATCGACTTAGTTCCTGGTATTATTTCATATCGTGAAGAGCCTTCTATTATGTATTGATGTACTTTCTTGTTTTATGTAAACTGAAATAAAAGTTGATGTTTATCTCTATAATTCCCGCCTTATAAATTAAATTAATAATTCTCATTATGAAAATGTAAGCGAGAATTAAAAACGGTAATCAATTAATATTTAACATTATGAATTAAAAAAAGAACGACTACATAAACATTAGAAACTGGCATATGAGAATTATATATTGTAAATTATCCAACGAAACGAATGAAAGAGGTAAGATGCTTCGTTAAGTATCGCCCGACATCCTGGATAATTGTTGCAGACAGTTTCCCATGCACATTCATCGTAGATTACCAATTTTTAATTCTCTTCATCCCATCCACAACCACCTATATTTATAGCTTTGGCAAACAAGTCGAACTTCAATTTGTGCGTGAACCAGCGTGCACGGATCTCGTTAGCTGTACGCCCTCTGTTAGCATTAGGAGGTGTCCTCCATCTTCGCTCGATGGCTATGAAAATGTTTGGCGACACTCTATAGTCAGGATTAAAAGGTAAGTCGGAATTGGTTATAGAGTTGAGCAATTGGAAGTCTTCATTTATGAGCCATGGCTGTGAATCCATTTCTAAAGAAAATGGTAATGTGAGTTCTCTTTTGCGTATTATTTATAATAATGAAGTATTTAAATAATTGATGTGACCGATAGCAGACGGTTGAATGTTTCCCGTATGCATGTACTTGACTTGATGTCAGTTAGAATTGGAATTGTTACCCTCCCACATTGTTATATATAATGACAATGCCAACATGTAGTACATCAGTTAATTAGAACAAATGAATAAATAACAATCATTGCAATACCAATCAATAAATAACACAAATAATAAACACAATAAATCATTGCAATACCAATCAATAAATAACAGTCTTCCAGCTTTTGCAATAAAAAAAATCATTGCCTCGACATTCGTTCGTGATATGATGGGAAAAAGCTAGTCATAAAGCCATCGTCGTTGTAGTGGAGGTGCGGCTGAAGATATGAGGACGATGGGAAATTTTGAGGCATGTAATTATCGTCGAGGTTTTATGTAGGATAGTAAGGTTGATAATTATCGAATCCCATATACGGTTGAGATGAGCCGGATCCCGTGAACTGTTGAGATGAGCTGCCAACATTACGATAATTGTTTAATTCCTCCCGAAGGGCCCTTTCTCTCTCGTAATGCATTCTTTATCGTTCAAAGTACTGTTCTCGAATGGGTTTCATACAATCTTCTCGTTCTATGAACATGGTTCTCCAATCCTCCTTCGTATATGAACTGGTCGGCGGTGCACAACTATGTGTAGTGGGCCTCGCCATATCAACTGCCACTGAACGACCTTCCGAATCCACTACATATATTTCCCACCTTACCGAAATTAAACGTTCGGATGATTGTGTGGTATGTTGAATATCGTACTGAATGTTCCCCGGTGTTGATGGAGGTGGAAATGGAATTCTTACGTCCGAAGGAGCCAAGGCCGCAAATCCCATACCATCGTGGTTAGCCCAACGAAAATAAGTCGGAAACATTGGACCTCTCGATTCTAAGCTCCAATATAGATCCCATTCTGCTTGATTAGTAATGACTAAATCATCCCCCACAAACTCCCATTCGTTGTTTCGATCAAAAAAATGATGGCGTTCCAAATGGGACATTGGGTGCGGTGGATCGTGAGGGATCGTGATGCTACCCGTCAACTGTCTATAATATCTGTCTCCTAAATACCACGTCCCCTCGAGCTCTAGATCCAATAGAATGTAGCGTCACATGCTCAATTGTCTTGCAACATTTACCACTCCTATATTATTTTACGGCAACATAATAAATGGTTGCCATGTAATAGAATTCGGCGAGCGACCCTCTAATTATTCTTGCATTGAACTAGCTTTAAACCTCATTTTCCCTTGCAATTACTGCTCGATGATCGATCATTCAGTGCAACATTCGAGGCCAAACATTGGGCGCATTAACATTTCGAAGAGGAGAAACCGTGTGCAAGTATTCGTAGGCCCAATACTGAAACATAAATAAGTTTATTACTAATTTTTTTTTCAAATGATATAACAAATAATGAATAACATATCGCTTTACCTCCAAAACTTGCCAGAAACAGTTCATTTGCTTGACTTTTCGCCGACTAACAACATCCAAGGCATAATATATCCTCGCCATTATTGCTGAACCACAGTCTAATCCCGCCATATTTTCAAAAAATTTCAGGTATATAGCCCAATCAACTAAAACGATGTTTTTTGCGTTTGGGAAGAAAATAGATCCACATACGAAAATAATAAAAACTCGGGCAACTTGTAAAGCGGTAGCTACGTGATTAGCCCTATTTTCCGTCCAATTAAGTAAATACTCTTTCAAAGAAGATAAATCAATGCTTCTATTTTGTATATGAAAAATGTTTAGGCCGGGATAATATGTCTCGAGAATATGTTCTGCCCTTCAATTTGCGTGGTTGGGAAAGGGAGGAAGTTAGTTTCCCACACCGACTGTAATACCTGCAAAATATAAGTATAATTAATATTTTAAATATAATAATAAATACAACAATATAATGAATATAGTTATAATATAAAATAAGACAATATAATAAGAGGAGAAAATATAAATGAAGTAAATAATTCTTACCGGTTAAATGAACGAAATCATAAGGGGTAATTCCGATCTCAACGAACAGCAAATGAATGGTGTGAGTTTCTGCCGACCAACGCGATGCTAATGCCTCGACTATTTTGTTGTCCGAGTTTGTAAATCCTTTCGAAAATATATTTGACAACCCAAACATATTGATACATGCTGTCACATTTTCGTCCCCCAATAGTTTGGAATAAACCTCCCAAGCTGAGTGGACACTACCACGCATCGTAATAAATTCATCGTCGGGAGAAGCGATTTATTCGACAATAGAATCGGTAACATTCAACGCGCCTACTTCATATAAAAGATAACGGTCTTGATAAACTTCATCTCGGTGGGGAGCTTGAGGTTGATTAACGTCACTCATTGGTTCCGCTTTTGTACGTGCAAAATAACGTTTCAATCGAATAATCACCTCCATATTTTTTAAATAGAGGAAAAATACAGAATAAAATAAAATAATTATTTTTAATTTATAATTATGAAATTATAAATTAAAAATTAATGAGAGAAGAGTGGTGAAGAATTTGAAGAAATTGTGAGGAATAATGAATAAGAAATGGGGTATTTATAGTTAAATGAGAGGGTTGAAACTATAAATATAAAAATTATGTTATCAACGGCTAAAAAGCCAACGGTAATAAAACAGCTAATTAGTGTGTCATCCGGGCGGACAAAAGAATTGCGCCCCACTCAGGCGGACGAAACTTCCCCGCCCCACCCCCCACTAGCGATCGCCCATTGCGAAAATAACCCTTTGTCTCCTCCCATAAACCCATAGGTTTATGGGAGCCCATTGTGGATGGCCTAACACTAAATAAAATGAAACCACACTAGTCTTCTTCTTTTTCAATGGGGAGCGCAACCACATAGGTTGTTAAGATCGAATTTAACTTGCATGAGAGACCATTTTTCTCTCAAAGCATTTTGCTTAAGCCAATAAATTTTGCCACTTAAAAATTCAGACCGTTGTTATAAATCAGGCTCGTGTATGTGGCATATATATATACTAGCGGATACCCGTTCCGAGGGCACGATGATAAATTTTCCCTCGTGATAAAAAAAACCCAGCCCATAAAAAAATAGTTAAAAAAATCCATATCTATTTATTAAAAAAAAAAACTTTTAGCATGACATTTCATGCATGGGCATGAAATGTCAAAAATATCATACATGAATTTTGGTCATCCCCATATGGCTCCATATTATATATATCTACCTATATCTATATAATAAGATAGGGACGATATGATATTTTTGCATGATAATTTGATGATATTTTATGCATGACATTTTATGGTGCATGGGCATCCACAAAATGTCATGCTAAAAGCAACTTTTTTTTTTAAATAAAAGGGAGATATGGGCTTGGGCTTCTTTTTTTTGGGCTAAAATAGAAATGGGCATGGGCTTTTTTTTAATTATTTTTTTGTGCCATCGGAACGGGCACGGCCGGGGGGGGGGGGGGGGGGGTCGTCATGCCATTGGCACGGGCACGCCCACTAGTATATATATATATATATATATATATATATATATATATATATATATATATATATATATATATGGGAACAGCTATTCGCGCTACAGAAAAATCTAGAGGCGCTCCAACTTTATCCCAAAATTTTAAAAATGAATCATGTATCCTTGCCCTTATCCCTTTTATCATTTGTGCATTATCTTTCTCTCTAAATTAATATTTCTCCTTTAAATCTAAAACAAACTTACTCATATTTACTTTTAAATAACAGTTTTAATAAAAGAAAAATTGGATAATTTTTATTTTGTTTTTAGAAAATTTATATATTTATTTTAAATTAAATTAAAATTATAATATTTAATTCACCTTATTTATAAGATTAACAAAAAGCTTACTAATGTTAGTCCTACATCGTGTTTAGTGAAAAATAAAATTTCGTGGAGTATCATATTTTAATTGGGATGTATTCGTGTATTATTAAAAATATATATTTTGTGTATCACGTATTACAACGCTTCGAGTCATGTTTTACCTGTGTCATAAAAGTCAACATGTCGTTCATAATGTGTTGAAATAACGAGTCAAAATTTGAACACACACATGACAGGACAAGAGTCATATCATAGTTTTAATGAGTGCACGACACAACACGGGGTTTAATGATAGCACCAACACAAAACGACCCAAGTAATGATTTTAACCCAACTAATAATTTTAATAGGAGAACTATATGACACGAAATGAGATTTTAATTAGATTTTTTTTCGTGTTTGGTAAAATAATAAGATTTTGTATCGTGTCATGTCACTTTTATTTGAGTCATGTTCGTATTTGGTAAAAATGTGATTTAATACCATGTCGTGTTATGTTTTAATTGGATCATGTTAGTTTAAAAAAAAAATAAGATTTCATATCGTGTCGTGTCACTTTTGGATCTTGTTTGTTAAAAAAATTAAAATTTTGCTTCGGGATGCATCGTGTCGTATTTATCTGTTTCAGTAAAAAAACATTTCAACTGTTTTCTCTTTTAATAAGAATCTATTTTTGTTTTTTTTACTTTTAATAACTATTTTAAAAAAATATTTCAATTGTTAAAAAAAATTCTTATCTCCTTTTTTATTGAAAGTTGTTTATAAAACATAAAAAAAAATTATATAAAGTAAAAATTATTTTTACAAAATAAACCATTTTGTATGAATCTTTTATCTTCTAAGTAACACGATCACCACCCAAAGAATCCGCGACATGGCGTGTAATCGTATTTTTTCATACCGTTGGCACGGATCATTTTTTACTATTTGAAAAATAATCTTTTTACAATTTAGAAAAAATGGTCAACGCTACCAATATGTAAGGCGGTTGAAATTTTTTTTTTTAACAAAATAGTTGAAATGTTTTTTTTAACGAAACAATTGAAATATTTTTAAAAGGAAAAACAGTTGAAATGTTTTTTTAATGAAAATAGACGATTTTTTAGGAAAACAGGATTGTTATTTTTACACATTTCATCTGATTTTATTAAAATAATAATAAAATTGTAATAAGATTATTTTTAAAATAGTAAAAAATGGTGCGTGCCAGCGATATGAAAAAATAGGACTTCATGTCACGTCGCGTTTTATTTGAATCGTGATCATGTTACTTAATAAATAAATGATTCATAAAAAATGGTTTATTTTGTAAAAAACAGTGTTTATTTTGTACAAATATTTTTTTTATGTTTTATGAACAATTTTCAATAAAAAATAGATAACAATTTTCAATAAAAAAATAGATAACAATTTTTTAAAACAATTGAAATATATTTTTTAAATAGTTATGAAAAGTAAAAAAAAATTAAAATTGATTCTTATTAAAAATAATTTTTATAAAAATATATATTTTTTTAGTTAGTTTTCAAATATACTTATTTTAATTGAAGGCAAAAAAGTGAAATTTTAAATTTTACAAATGTAAAGATAAGATTGGTATTTAAAATAAAGATGGAGTGTGAGAATAAATCTAAGGGTATGATTGGTATTGAAAATAAAAATGGAGTGTAAGAAGATTATGGGGAGTGCCAATAGCCTATATATATATATATATATATATATATATATATATATATATATATATATATATATATATATTAAGGTTCTAAAAAATGTGGGACATGATCAAGGCGTGGAGGTCAAACCTTAAGCCTTAAAACCCTAGGTGGGCCTTAGGCGTAAAAAGGCGTGAAAAGATGTTTATGCCTTCTTAATATATTCTAATATTTTTAAATAATAATAAGGCTATTAAAATACTAAAATTGTACATATCATAAAAATATGTCTAAATATTTTCAAATTAAAATACTATGTGATTATTTTGGATGAGATAATGGTCCGGCTTGTAAAAAACTTCTTTAAAAGGAGATATCGTTTTACTAAAGCATTGTTATTCTTCAAAAAAAGTGTATCTTAAGGGTTTTATGAAGAATAAGGCGTAAAAAGCTTAAGGCGGGACGTTTCTCCTAAGCTTCAAGCCTAGGCATACCTAAGCGGAGCCTAGGGATTTTTTTTTAAAACAGTGATGTATATAGTCCTGCTCTTGTGCGGACTAGTCCGCATTTTAAGAATTGCGGACCGGACATGTGTCCCCTGGCGGTGAGCCCAAAAAAGAGAGAGAGTGTGCCTATAATTTAGACGATAATTTCTAGGTGCACCGTTAGGTGACACATGCCCGATCCGCATTCTTAAAATACGGACTAGTCCGCAGAAGAGCATTATATATATATATATATAAGATAGGGAAGTTTTTGAATTATGTACACATTTAACGGTCAAGATGTGTGCCAGCTCCTTGCACATTTTTACACATTTTAATGGTTCAGATCACCTCCCTTTCTTTTTTACCAACCTACCCCTTAATTATTTGATTTTCCCCTCTTTTATACTCACCAAAATTACACTTTAATTCAAAAATGAGGGTATTTTCGAAATTCTGCCTCCCACACACTGTTACACACGCACGTGCTAATCTATCTCCCTCATTCTCTCTCTCTCTAAACCCCAAACCCACCCCGTCTACCTCATTCTCTCCCTCTCACTCCAAACCCACAAATGCTGTTGCCAGCTCTCCGCCTCTGCCCTCCCTCCAACGCTGCAGGTACTCTTTCACACCCTCTTAAACACGTACACACACAACCACACACACATAGCCACACACGCACATTCACAGACACACACACACACACACACACACATAGACACACACACATACACACACACACACACACACACACATACACACACACACACACATATGAGCGACCGCCTCCCCCTCCCCCTCCCCCTCCCCCTCCGTCTTTGCTCCCCTCCCTCCTCCTAAACACGCATACACACACACACGCACGCGGTGCCTCCCCCTCCCCCTCCCCCTCCCATTTTTCATTTCCCCCCAAACAAACTCTAATGGGATAATTGTTGAAGTGTGGGTAGATAATGATGCTAGTTTGGTAACTAATCTTATTTTTTCTCTAGCTTTTTTTGCATGTATTAGTTAAACTTAGTGGTTCTTAATATTGGTACTTGCATTATTTGCCTGCAGTTTTGAGAATACAAGAAAGTGAGTATTCTAATATCTTATTTGGTTTTATTTTCTCTTACCCCTGTCTTATTCCTTAATTTTTATCAGAGTATATTATGTTTTTATCATTTACAGGACTATATAGGTGGGATGAGGAATTTGGTGATTCTTTATTAAGCTTGCTCACTCCCCATGGTTCATTATACTCATTACCCTCCCACGCAGCAAAACCCTCCCATTTTTCATTTTTATTTTTTTGTTCAAAATCTAGGGTTTAATTTTTGTTTGTGTGCGTTGTTGGGGTTCAATTGAAGTTCTGTGATGTACGAAATCGAGAGAAATGTTAAACAGGTGTTCAAAATCGGGGGCAATTCATTTTTATTTTTATTTTTCAAAATCTGGTGTTCAATTTTTGTTTGTGTGCGCTATTGGGGTTCGATTGAAGTTTGGTGATGTACGATTGGGGTTCGATGTGTGTTCATAATTTTTCGATTACATCTTACTTTTTTTTACAAATATATGAAAATTGAACCTGATTACATCTTTATCCGTTTGAACAGAGTAGTCACTATGGAGGAGTTTAGTTGGTTCATTTGAACGAAGTAACCAACGACGCCTTCTATCCCGAGTGCTTGATTTTAGGTATGCGGTATGCATTTTTTTAATGTATCATTCTGCAGTTTTTTTTTTAATATATGACACTGTTTTTTTTTTTGTCAAAAATAGTGATATTTAGTGCTGTTTTTTTTTTAATAGAAATATTTAGTGGTGTCATAACAATGATATATGATATTTAGTGCTATTTATTGCCTTTTTTTTTGGTCAAAACGGAAATATTTGGGTAATTTGTAATTATGTATTGGCAATTTCATTTTGGGAAGGTAAATGTCTTGAAATTAACTTACAAGGTAAACTAACTTAGATTGGGAAGGTAAATGTCTCTAAAGCTTCTTGAATGAAATTAACTTAGAAGTTAAATGCCTTGAAATTAACTTGGGGCATTAAGTTTTGATGTCTTGATTTTATTTGGGTTATGAGGTTGTATTGGTTAACTTAGATTTTATTAAAGGTTACGAAAACTAAAACTGTTTTTCTTTTCATATTTTTATTTACTTTTTGTATTAATAGGTTGCCTTTTGTGAACCTTGCCTTTACGTATTTACATTCTTAGGTTTGGGTTTATACATTCTTACGTATTTACATTTTTTTAATAGTTTGGTTTCGTGGGTTCTGCTTCTTTTGTTCAGAGAACTAAAGTCTAGAAGTATTCTGACATGTTAAAAGATGTAAGGATATGTATATTCCTTTCTTAGATGTATAATCTTAGATGTATATTTTGGTTATTGATACTAATTGGTTTTGTCATCATAGGTTGAATTTACGAGAGGTAATTATGTTCATATAATTGTTGGTTTGAAACCGTTCATATATAGCTATATATGTAGAGCATATCTTTAATTTAATTTGAACTAACTTACCCATTGATTTGAACCGTACATATACGTAGATATAGTATACTTGCAAAGTTTTGGACTCATGTCGTGTCAATTTTGGATTAATGTCTTGTCGTTTTATGCTATCGTATTGTTTCTAAAAATTGAAAATTGCCACCCCATGGAGGCATAACAACTCAAAAGCATATATTTAGGAAGTTTTGTGCAATTGAGGTGATATTTTTAGATGCTAAAAACATTTCTAAAGAGTAAGATGAGCTGAACAGACCATCTCGAGTTAAAATTTTTGATTTTGCTACGGCTTTAAATTGGTCTCGAGTTAATATTGCATGTACACTAATTTCCTATAGTTGCATCACGGTGGATGTTACGTGTACATTAATATTGCATACCAGCTATGTCTGCAGCGATGTTCAACGAAGAGTTTTTTTGCAGGTATACATATTGGATGGCATTTTAATTAGTGTATTCAATACTTTTAGTATAGATGCTATATTCTTTTAAGTTAATTATTCGTTAATTTTTATTATAGACATCACCCGTAAGTGTTACACTAAATGGTATTACCTGTAGCTACTGATATGGTGATAACCCTCTTTAGAATGGGGCATTGGAAAGTTTAATTTGCAATTAGTTGAGTAGAATATCAATTAATGGCTATAATTTTTGTGATAAACTTTAATTTGAGCTTCTATTTATGGTTTGCATTCAGGATTCTTCTATATTGCTTATGTCCTCGATATATGGAAGCTTTGCACACTAACAGTTTGTGTAATGCTTCAATGTTCATAATTGTGTACCTTCTAAACTATAATTCTAGGACTTTTGTACCCAGTAAGTGATTGTTTCTTTCAAATTATCATGTGTCCAATGTTTGAAAGCACGAAATTGACTATAATATGATTTTTATTTTTTGTAGTTTATATTTAACAGGTTTTAGTACTTTTATAGTTTATATTACTTCTATATTTTGCACAAAGTTGAAACATAATTAAGTTTAGTACCATAAGTTTACGTTTTTATACCATTTGTGTTTTGGGCCAATGATGTCTCTATTGTGGATTATTAGGAGTTTTTAAAATGATGTGAGCTTTCTCTAATATCTGTCAGTGATGTATAGGATGAACGAGTTTATGAGGATGCAATTCGAAGGGCCGCTAACTTTGTATTTAGTGGGCCGCCGACTTTGTATTCAGTGATGTATAGGGTAGGGGAGGGATTAGATGGAGATGTGACGGGGGCTTCCTTTGGTGGGCTTCGCTGCAGAATTGTTTGTGGTTCAGCTATGATGTAGCTGCTACTGCCCATATTGTGTATGGGTTGCTATGGTAGCTGCATCCGCAAGCATCGCTTCGTTGCAGAATATGGGTTGCTATGGTATCGCTTTCACCTAGAATCGTACATACTCTTCAACTTTTGTTTTGTGTCTATGTGTGCGTGTGTGTATATATATATATATATATATATATATATATATATATATATATATATTTAGGTTACGTTTTTTTTTCATTTTGTGTTTTAGGGGATTTCATATACTATTTGGGGGATTTTAGAGTAAACCAATTTAAGGGAATTTTTGTGTTATGTCTTCTTCAAGACACATTATAGTCAGGTATAACAAGGACCATCTACAATGGAAGTGTGAAATGTGTTTTATATGATAGAATGGGTGCTAATGTACTTGGGATTATGTTTTAAAGAACCATATTTTATGCGCACGTTATTGTAATAGATGGAACTAGACACTAACATAACTGGATATTTTTTTTAATGATTGTTTTGGGAATTAGAAGTATAACATTACTGAACACTAGCATAATAGATCAGGAATCTTCACCATATAGCGTCCTCGAGCGTCTGTTGACGGCGTAGGCTATAACGGACCAATAAGCGGGACCCATTGGGGTTGTTTTAGACCTGATATTGGGTGTCAAGGACCTGATAATGGGTGTTAAGGATCCGCAAAGGAGTTACCAGGTACAATTTAAAACATCTCTAAATTAAATGTTATATAGTATTGAGTTTGCTTTAATCATTATCCCACCGCCCTCATCCTGACACCCACCGCCCCCACCCTCCCACGCTACAATCCTCATCCCTTCTCCACACTCGCACAGACACGACCACACACACGTATGTAAGTTTTTAGGATTTGTTCATTTTAAGTTCCTATGTTTGCAATGAACTACAATGTTCACAGTCTTATATTGTGGTTCGAGTTGAGATTGAGTAGGTTGATGTGCATATGAACTTATTTTTCCAATATTCACAATCTCTATTTGTTTATTGATCTATAGTTTCTTTTTCCTCCAGAAATATGCAATATATAGGTGCATTGGGATGCAGAAACTGGGTATGACAAATTTGGTAGGTGGGAATCTTACTCTAGGTTTTGAAATTCTGATTTTGTGATTTTTGAACTATTTTCTTGATTTCTGTAGTGCGGATGTATTAAATCTTTGTCGTGATCAACATGAACACACATTGTCCAATGGTACATCTTCTCTTTTATATATTCAGTTGATACTAAGTTGTTTCCACTTAAATTTTAACTATTGTGTTTGTTTTATCAGTTTTAACTGTTGATACTAAATTGGATGGTGAAACTAAAGAGCAATAGTCCATTGCAAGACTATAAAAGCTTGATTTTAGCACCAGCGGTGGGGGTATTGAGGACTCATCTCTATTTCAGTGTTAAATACACTACCTCTCCATCCTCTCATGCTTCTATATACAGGGAAATGACACCCGTTGGGTCTGATTTTTAGTCCGCATCGCATATATGCATATGGCATATATACAGCTGCGGATATGCATATTGCGCATATATGTAATCTGCATATATTCATATGCATATATATATGCAATATACATATATGCCATATATGCGCAATATATGCATATTACATATATATGCAATATGCATAATGCATATATATACATATTGCGCTTATATGGCATATATGCATACGCCGATAAGACGGAATGAGAAATTCAATATGACAAAATATGGGGTTGGTAGTATGATGTTGGTTTCTTTTAGATATCAAATAATATTAGGATGAAAAAAGCTTAGGATGAAAAAAAGCTCATGTATGTTACTGATTGTATATTTACTCATATGATTGTATCTTTGTTCGAGAAACTGATTTGTTATGTTTATTGTTTGTCAAATCGTACAGAAAACCGAGAGGGAGAGAGTGATAATGGCGAGAGGTGGGAAGAAGGATGGGAAGACAACAGTAGTAGCACCTAATCCAGAAGTAGATGAGTGCAAAAGACTTAAAAAGAATTGCAATTTACAAAAACATGCTCTTCGATGCTCCCGCAAAGTCCTGCTCAGTTTCTCTCATCCCATCCAAGATGGTGGTCAAACACCACGACACAGACATTTTAAGGAAGTCCCACAGAAAGAATAAATTCATATCCTCCTTTCTCGACCTTCTATCTCCCATCTCCGAATTTGGGATTTTTTTTATTGTTGGATTTGTTGTTACCCCTTAAATAGGGTGGATAGTCCAATAAAGAAAGGAGGCTATGCCCATTTTTTTTAAAAAAATTGACACTTTGCTTTTTTGAGACACAATGAATTTGATTGATGAATATTGTATATTTCATTTTATATGTGAATTTGTTTGAGGAATTAAGACAATTTGGATGTTGGAATATTTTTTATTTGTTAAGAAGAGTGAATAGTTCCATAAGCAAAGGAGACTATGCCCAATTTTTTTAAAAATTTGACACTTTGCTTTTTTGAGACACAATGTGAATTCGATGGATGAATATTGTAAATTTCGTATTATATGTGAATTTATTTGATGAATTTAGACTATTTGAATGTTATTGGACTATTTGTTGTTTGTTAAGCATGGTGGATACTCCTATAAATAAAGGATATTATGGCCAATTGTTTAAAAATTACACATCGAAATTTTTGCGTTTCGCTATTACGTACTTTTAAAAAATTATCGCCGTTTCACGATTACGTACTTTGGAAAATTTCGCCGTGCCTTTAGGCATGGGCATACGTTAGTATATATATATATATTCTTTTAAAGGAAGTGAGGGATGTTGGAAAAATGAGCGTAAAATAAACATTTGATAATATTCTGTTAAAGTTTGACGGTAATTTGGACGGAGTCCCCAATTTGAAACAAGTTAAATAGTTTAGGGACTAACTTCAGCCAAATAAAAATTAGGGACCATATAAAAACTTTTATGATAATTTAGGGACTAAAAAGGTAATTTACTCTATTTTTTTATATATTACGTTTAGAAATATGACTATTAATATATGACAAACTAAAAATGAAAAACACGATTATTAATTTTCGAACGAAGGGAGTAAATGGTGATATTGAACATTGTCTCAGTTTTCACCGATATTTGTAAGGAGATATTTTTAATAAGTTCGTCACAATTAATTATGTTGTATACCGCTACAAGTAGTCGAAGAATTGAGAAGATTGCATTTACAAAAGACGAATCCGAATTACAAGTTGTCTTCAACATTCAAGCCCAACAATATGAACTTTGGTAAGATATTGTTTAAAGTTTCATTTACATTTCTTATTAAGAGTGTTGGGATATTTTTAAAAGGAGTTTTAAAAAAAGGCTTTTATATAAAAATGTTTTTATAAATGTTTTTTATAAAAAGGTTTCCTAACTGTTTGAGAAAACATTATTTTTTTGAAAAGGTTGGAAAAATTTGTAAGGCAGTAAGCGTAGCTTGGATTTGACGCCAAGATTGTTCAAGCGAGATCACCATCTCGTTCGAACAACATTGAGATGTCGCGCATAGTCGTTTGAACGACACGCGTATCTCATACGAGCGAGATGGGGTTTTCGTTCGAGCGAGCTGTCTTTTTAGCTGGCACGCTGCTTTAATGCTGATAACTTTGACCGACTCAAAGTTGATATAAAAGAGGTTGTCAGCATACATTTTTGAGAGAGAGAAGAGTTTTCCAAACTTGTAGAGTTTTGTTTGGGTTTTGGTACTACCAAGAATCTTTTCAATAATATCACTTGGGCAGATTGTTTTCTTCTCTCATTTAAGGGTTCAGATATTTTGTTTTTAATTCATAAAATCCCAACTACTTTTATGTGAATTGTTTTGTGGAACCCAAGAACATATTTTTCTTTGGTTTATTCTTTGTGGGAAAAACTCTACGACCGACAACTGCGTGCTTTTATGGATGGAGTCCTTATAAAGTTCACAACTTGTGGAGAAGCTGTTTCTCTTCTTCATTGCTGACTACCTGGAATTCCTGTGGGAGATTTCGGTCGAGACATCGAAATCGACGCCTGAGGGTATTTCGTATGTCACTCTTATTTTCATTGTAATCCGTGTAACCGTTCTTTACAAATTATAGTGAAAATAAAAGGTTTTGCCCTTCGGGGATTTTTCCTTAAATTTGTGTCGCATGCTTTACTGATTTACGGTGTGACAAACGCACACACATATGTGTATGTTTAGGGACATATTTGATTTGGTTTGAATATGGTTCTAATTAAATAAGTGTGTAAAAATAGAAATTTGCGAATTTAATCAATTATCACACAGTCACGTTTCACCGAAGTTAGTCACGTTTTACAAATTGGTATCAGAGTAGGTTGCGCTAATTTATCGCGTATTCTTATTTTTCGCAAAATTTGTGTGATACTGATTTTTTTTTTTAAAATCAGTTTTGTGAAAAATCACAATTTTTCCGATGGAGAACTTATCTAATTGGATGCCCCCTTGATGAAACGAGTCAGAGTTTTGATGATATAAATCGTTTAAATTTGACGTTTGCTAAAAGAATGGATTTTTTGGGAAAAGAAAATTCTCGTTTTAAATCCGCGTTGGATCTTTTATAAACGGATCAAAATCAAAGATATTTTTATCATGAAAAATTTGTTTCCTTGGACCACGACTTTGTTGCTTTAAACTTATCTAAGAAGGAGATTAATGATAGGATCATATTTTTAGAAAAAGAATTGGAGGACCTTAAAAATTCGATGGTTTGTGTTTGTGCCAAAGATGATAAAAATATTTTAATCAATGAGTTTGTGGCACGTGAAGAGACTCTTAGGGAAAAGTTTTCTTTGATTGAGGGAGAGAGAGATACCCTTTTAGTAATTGTTAAAAATTTGAAAAAGGCGTCCCTTAAATTGGACGAGTCTAATTTGTTGCTTGAGTAAAAAATTTTGAAGTTAAAAAATGATTTGACTGACTCGAGTAGGTTTGATAGTGATGGTAATGGCTCATCTTGTTCTCATGCTTCTAATGCTAAAGACAAAACCATTATTTATTTTAGAGGGTCAACTAATTTCAAGGATGTTAGAAAAGGTCAACCCACAGGTATCGTTCCACCTGTTTACACATGTTCATATTGTGGTAGGAAAGGTCACCTTAGTAAATTTTGTTTTGATCTTGGAAGGAGTCCTAGGAAGTTTATGTCTAGTGTTCCCTTGGTTCCTAAATCCCCCACACGAAGTTTCACATCTATTTGGGTTAGGAAATCACTTTTAGAGGCACTAGATTTTAGGTAAGTTGATTCTCATTTTCTTTCACATGATTCTTCTCTTGCCATATCATATAGATGATTGTGTTTGCATGTTTGTCATACACTAGTTATGATTTTTGATATATATATATTTGCTAGATTGTGACATGTACTTTTTGTATAAATTTTTTCTTTTGAAATTTTTTGAAAAATACAAAAAGATTTTATTTTGGATAAAATTTTTAAAAAATCCAAAAAGAGTTTTGTATTTTGTTTGCACCATTTATGGATGGACTCTTAAGATGACCAAGTCACAACTTCATTCCATTTTTCATGTGACTATTTGATAGTGTTTTGAGATAATAGGTCAATTCATCCCTGTATTTTATAATATTTGGAGTCATTGAGATGTAATTAAGTGTTACATCCTACATGTTTGACTCATAATTTCCTTTATTGCACACATGCACAGATTTGTTTAATTATTGTGCTTGTCTTATCACATGTTGGTTGCGTGTTTTCACTTCAATCATGTCCTTATAATGAACCAAGCGCGATAAAACTTGATAAGAAAGTTGTGCATATAAGAGCCGTTTGTGAGTTTGTGTGATTTGTTTGAAAATGGTGAAGGGCTACGAAAGATTATTTTTTATCCTTGCGATTAAGCCGCCGTTTAATTGGACCTAAAAAATTGAGGTATTTTATTATCCGGGGTCCAAAGAGGTTTGAAAGAGCCCAAAAAAATTTAAAGGCAATAAAAAGAAATTCATGCCAATTATGGGCCATTTAGGTTTTTGCACCAATTCTCCAAAGTTTGAGAATTTAGTTTTTACACCTCTAAAAAATTATATATGAGGGTGTTTGGTTGGAGATTTTATAACCAGTTTGCACATCCTTGAAATTCTTGAAAAAGCGCTAAATAATTTTGGACGTTATTGGTGTGAAAATCATTTAACTTTGATTTGTTGATTTGTATAAGACGATGTCATCGAAATTCAACAAATTTTTACACATATGGATACTTTTGATGTTCATTCGTTAGGATTACACATATGCATCATGCACTTATGATTGATTGAGTTTATTTACTTATCGAATGTGTTCACACCCATTCATTCCATTTCCTTGACTTGGTTGTTTTAGTTTAAATCCATGGTGTGATTTTCAGTATCTTATTTTTGTATAAAAATTTGAAAAATCCAAAAATAATTTGTGGATGTTTTTGGGATACTCATTTTCATGCGCATAGCTTGATCTTTGTTTGCTATGTTTTTTTATCGTGACACTCTATGTTTTGATTATTTCTTCTTATTTGTCTATTTGGGGACATCATAAATAGGGGGAGAAATAAATATCAAGTTATGGGGGAGTTTTTTTGCATTATGGGAGAGATTTGATTTATTAATGCTTTATTATATCATTTCAAACTCGATTCGTCATGAAGGTTTTTGCTTTATCTCATGTGTGTAGGTATAAAGATTGAAGATCATGATGTTGCACACCCTGATGAGAAAAGCTTTGAGAGTGTTGATGTTGAAGAAAAAATTGAGAACCTGCAAATTTTACCTTTTCAGTTTTGGGATTCATGGGAGGGTAGATTTGTATAGGCATTTTGGTTTTTGATAATTCGAATGTTTTTATGTATGTACCGGCATAGACATAGGGGTAGATTTGTAAGGACATATTTTTAATAAGTCTGTCACAATTAATTATGTCGTATACCGCTACAAGTCATCGAAGAATTGAGAAGATTGCATCTAGAAAAGACGAATCCGAATTATAAGTTGTCTTCAACATTCAAAACCAACAATATGAACTTTGGTAAGATATTGTTTAAAGTTTAATTTACATTTCATATTAAGAGTGTTGGGATATTTTTAAAAGGAGTTTTAAAAAAAGGATTTTATATAAAAATGTTTTTTTATAAAAAGGTTTCTTAACTGTTTGAGAAAACATTGCTTTTTTAAAAAGGTTGGAAAAATTTGTAAGGCTGTAAGCGTACCTCGGATTCGAAACTAAGGTCGTTCAAGCGAGATCACCATCTTATTCGAACGACATTGAGATGTCGCGCGTAGTCGGTTGAACGAAACGCGTATCTCGTTCGAGCGAGATGGAATTTTCATTCGAGCGAACTGTCTTTTTAGCTGACACGCTGCTTTAATTCTGTTAACTTTGACCGACTCAAAGTTGATATAAAAGAGATTGTCAGCATACGTTTTTGAGAGAGAGAAGAGTTTTCCAAACTTGTATAATTTTGTTTGGCTTTTGGTACTGCCAAGAATCTTTTCGATAATATCACTTGGGCAGATTGTTTTCTTCTCTCATTTAAGGGTTCAGATATTTTGTTTTTAATTCATAAAATCCCAATTTCTTTTATGTGAATTATTTTGTGGAACCTAAGAACATATTTTTCTTTGGTGTATTCTATGTGGGGAAAACTCAGGTGCGTGCTTTTGTTAAGGGAGTCCTTATAAAGTTCACAACTTGTGGAGAAGCCGTTTCTCTTCTTCATTGCTGACCACCTGGAGTTCCTGCGAAAGATTTCAGTCGAGACATCGAAACTGACGCCTGAGGATATTTCATATGTTGCACTTATTTTCATTGTAATCCTTGTAACCGTTCTTTACAAATTATAGTGAAAATAAAAGGTTTTGCCTTTCGGGAATTTTTCCTTAAATTTGTGTCGTATGCTTTACTGATTTATGGTTTGACACACGCACACACATAGGTGCATGTTTAGGGGGGGTATTTGATTTGGTTTGAATATGGTTCTAATTAAATAAGTGTGTCAAAGTAGAAATTTGCGAATTTAATCAATTATCACACAGTAACGTTTCACCGCAGTTAGTCACGTTTTACAGCATGTGAAAGGGTTGTACCTCATTAACGAACAAAACTAAGATCGAATTTGTTGTTTTAATTTGAATCTCCAAATTTGAAGTTTGAAGTTAAAAGAAATTATGCCTCAATAAAACCTTTGAATGTAAGTATATAAGGGTTGTTTATTTGTCTTTTAAGTATAAATTTGAACCACCCAGATTTTAATGTACCAAATAGTGTTTTATTTTGATTTTTTAAGATTCTAATTGTGATTAACATATTCTAAATCTAAACAATATAAATACCGAGCATGTGTAACAATCTCACAAGAAGTTAGGAAATAAATGAAATAGAGAATAAATCACACACAAGGGACACACAATATACATGGTTCAACAATGGTTGAAATGCAAGCACTACACCAAATCCTGCAAATGGTTATACCGAGTTCATCACTGCCCAAGTCCGCGACCAGGTTATCGTGAACTTGGACCATGACCATCTCAATTTTTGGCGTGACTATATTCATTAACACAATAAGTCATGGATGCTCTAGAAGTGGTCACGAACCAAATCCATGACCATTATGGGTCATAGACTTGAATCATTACCAGGGCGTGACCATGTTGGCACTAAATTTGTGCCAAAATTCCCTCCAAGCTTGGTCGCGAATGGGTCACGGACTTGGACCATGACCATAGGCATGACGAAGCACAAAAACATACGCATATGGGGTCACGGCTGGGGGCCATGACCATTTCTTGGTGTGGGTCATAGCAATGGGTCATGAACATCCCTCAATGGAATATCTGTTATTGGTCGTGCATGGGGGTCAGGACTGTAGGCTGTGGCCATTTATCATTCCAGCAACAGGATGGTGAACTAATGGGTTGCGATGGTGGGTCATAGCTGTAGGCCGTGACCATGTCATTCCTAAAAAAATAAAACAGGCGCCTCATTTTCATTTGCCCGCCTCTATTTGCTGATGGCTTCTCTCTCACTCATCAAAGACAAAGTTATGGCTTCTTCTCTCTCGTCAAACACTGATGCCTTTTCTCTCTCTCTCTAAAGATGAAGGTATTTCTACTTATTTAGGTTTTGATTCATATTTAGGTTCATATTTAGGTTTTGATTTGTATTTAAATTTCTAATTTTTTCGTTGCCTTGGTGTTTTTGTTTTTGATTTATAGCGGGGTTGTACGGCTGTATGAGATGGGGGCTTGTCTTCTAAATTAGGTGAGCAAATGCACAAGTATCCATACACAAGATGTTGTAGTTGTGACCTTTTCAAATCGGATTTTTGTAGCTGTTGTAATAGTTTTAGTTTTGATTTTATTACTGATAACATTTTCTTATTGATATCATTTTCTTATTGATTTTAGTTTTAGTTTGTGCCCTTCTCTAGTTGTTGTGATAGTTGTTGCATAAGTATCCATACATTGGCTACTGAATTTAAGATAAAATATGTACTTTTAACTCATTCTTGATACCATTGGAAAGTCCTCCTAGATGTTTATTCTTTCCCTTCCCCTTAATTTTGTATCAGTTTGGTGTTAGAACACCCTATTCCTTTTGAGTCCTGAATTTTCCATTATTATTAGTTGGAATATCATCTGTTTATATATGTATATATGCAATTCTTTGTTGAAATAACAGTTGCAACCATATATGTAGTATAAAACTAGAATTTTGTATGCTAGTTTGAAATTACTGCTGCTATATTATCTACTATATGAACTGATTTCATATTAGTTGGTGATGGTTTTCCCTATATGCATATACCATTGATTGTATGCTAGTTCAACTAATTGTATGCATTGGTGTTGGTTCCCCAATTTCGTATATGTTCAATTAATATGGTTGTATATATCATTGATTGTTAGTTAACCTAATTATGTTAGGACTGAAATAGCAATTTCAATTTCGGGACTGAAATAGAAATTTCAATTTGGGACTGAAATATAAATTTCAATTTGGGACTGAAATAGTTGTATGCTAGTTCAACTAATATGAAATTACTGTATGGTTAGTTGAACTTTGTTAGGACCTGCTATTTCTGTTTAGTATAACTGTATAAGTGTATGCTAGGACCTGTTTTAAAGGACCTTCTAATTATGTTGGGACCTGCTATGTTAAAATCACTATACTTATACAACTATATGTATGCTTAGTATAATTGTATGCTTAGTTGAACTAATTATGTTGTGCTCTCCCCCTCACCTCGTTTTCATTTCAATTGAGATACACCTCTATAACCTACCCCTACTGCCGCCCCATTTACCCAGTTGCCTCCCTCTCTCCCCACTGTTGCCCCCTCTCCCCCGTTACTGCCCACTTCTCCGCGTTGTTGCATTCATCTCCCCTCACCCCGGTGCCACTCTCAGCCCCAGCCTCTTCTCCTCGTGGCGAATGGGCTTCAAATTAGGGATTTTATTTTCCCCATTTGGGTGGCTTTGATTTATTTGTGTTGTTTTGATTAAAGTATGTTGTTTCGATTTAAGTATTGACAATATTTATTGGTATTAGTTTTAAAGGAAGGTTCGATTTAAGTATTGTAGATTTTTACACTTTTAGGGCATTTGGTTCTATCTCAAGCCAATATTTATGTTTTTATTTTGTTTCAGGTTTGATTCAAGGTTTTGGATGATGGTTTTGCAAGACTGATAAGGTAATTTGAGATTGAACATCATATTTTACGTGTATCTCATACATAACCCTAAGGTAAGGCATTTTAATTTTTTTCTTTCAAATAATTTTTTTAGTTTCAAATTTGATATTTCTCATATTAGCATTCTTATCCATGCTTTTATGGTTATATTATGTGATAACATGGTCGCTCATGGTTAAGGCAATATGATACACTGCATGCTTTAGATTGTTCTGGATTATTATTGTTCTGAATTAGTTATTTACAGTATGTGCTTTGGTATTGTCACGTAGTGTGGAAAACAAAGGTTCGTAAAAGAAATTAATGGTGATCAACAATTTTGATGCTTAACATACTGAAATTAAATGATTTGCATCTCAATTTTTGATGTTTCCACTCTAATTTCAGTATGTTAAGTTGAAGTTAAATGGCTTTCATCCCAACTTTTGGTATTGTGTTGTTTGGTGGTGATAATTAACATGATTTGATTTTAAAATATGAAAACGTTTACTAACATTCTTTTCGGTCTAAATGTTGACTGTAATATGTCTCGGAGCTATTGGGAACCCAACTTGACCATGTAATGTTGAGGTAATATTATATTTATCTCACCGCACCAGTATCGTCCTTATTTTCCTATTATTTTTGTTTCTTTTGAGTCCTTATTTGGTTGTCTGCTCTATTTACTTTTTTATTTTCGTATGGGGTTTTCAGCTTTTCAAACTAGGTCCCATCCAATTACTTTTCATATCTGAATGTTCTGAAACTAGCAAAGAGGTAAGATTTTTATATCTTTTTTTTTCCAGAAGAGGGGTATGGAATTTTCCTATAATATTAATTTTAGTTTATTGTGTTTGTGGTCTCATATTTTCTTTCTTTTCCTTTTTTGGCTTGGAATTTTTTAGGTACTTGATTCTTACGTAAGGTTTGGATATGCTACGGGTCTACTATGGTATTAGCGGCTAAAGGACTTCTATGAGGCTGCTATGGTAGCAGCTGCTACAGGGATGTTATAGGGCTACTACGGGGCAATTACAGAGATGGTATGTGTGATGTTCCTTTTCATCGTTTTGGCATTCCGACCAAGTCGGCTCCCTTTTTAGGTGTAGACATTTACTCTATATAACTGATTTTTTTACGAATTTGTTTCTTTGAAATATTTGTTAGATGAATTTAGCATCCTTGAATATTGTAGGATTATTGAATTGTTGTTGACTGATGGATTTGAACATTTAGATGGCCATTGAGTTGTTTGGCCCTAAGAATTTCTAATATATCGCATTATTATTTGAATTATTGTTTAGGATTCTTGAATTGTTATTAACTGGTGGATTTGATCATTTAGATGGCCATTGAGTTGGTTGGCCTTAGGCATTTCTAACATTTAGGGTTTTGATTAAACCGAATATAAATAAGACCTATAAATTTTAAAAGTTTGTTGTTAAACAATTAATAATTTGAAATGAAATATAACTATGTATAGAACATCACTACAAACATTACTACCGAATCAATGATATATACTTTTTATGGTCACGTGAAAAGTACCGACACCTCGCACGGGACCAATATAACTCGTAGGAATTGACCGCATGGTCACGTGACTCACGGTTTGAGACTACATCGATAACATGAAAATATTTATACTTAGGCTTAAAAGCATGGCGTTAGAGGGGGAAACACCGAAATAACCCCCAAACGGCCCATTGAGAGGCACCAACACCTCTCATAGGACCAATGTAACTCGTAGGAACTTACCACGTGGTCACAGGTCTCCCGGGCTTAGAATACAATGATAATTTGAAAATATTTAGACTTAGGCTTAAAGATATGGCATCAGAGGGGGAAACCCTGAACAGCCCCCAAATGACCCCGTGAGAGGCATCGACACCTCGAACGGGACCAATGTAACTCGTACGAACTGACTGTGTGATCACATGGCTCCCGATTAAGAATAAGATAATAATTTGAAAATATTTAGACTTGGAATTAAAAACACGTCGTTGATTAGGGATAAATTCTTCACATTTATCCCATTAATATCGGTATTTTTATGATCCTGTGCATTGTAAATAGCTTGGATTTGTCTTATTTTTATGCTACTAACCCTTTTTGGCAAGTATTTCTTATTTTGTATATCTCTTATGTACTTTACAGTATTTCATGCAAATTAGTACGAAAGAGAATCCAAAATAGTGAAAGAAAGCAAGAAATGGGGAGTTCAAGGGAATTTTTGTAATTTACAGCAATATTCCGGAGGTGGGGGAAACTATAAAGTTTAAGAGCTCTAAATTACAAGAACATTGGAAAAAATGGCACCCCAATCCGAGCTACGGTGAAGAAGTTATGCCCATTTAAAGTTGGAGACAGAAAGTCAAAGTTGAAATTAATTCTGGAAGCTCAAGAGTTTCAACTCTTGAAATTTCTTGTATAATTCCTTTTTATTGGTTGTAAAACGTGAAGAGGCATGGGAAAATTCATATTTGGGTAATATAAAAATCCAAACCCTAGTAGGAAGAAGAGGAGGTTTTTTACTTCACGTTGTAGGAGGTTTTTTACTTCAAGTTGTAGGAGGCTAGTAGTTAGGGTTTTTTTGTAGTTAGTTTTTAAAGGATTCTTGTATCCAAGAACCCTAGTTTTGAAGTTTGGCTACTATTCAAGATTCAAAGATCTATTCAAGATTCATTATTCATCCATTGCAAGTAATTTTAATTTATTGTTTTTACTGTTTTCATAGTTAGTTTAATTAATTGTTGTTCTCTAGTTTTCCAATCCCAATTCAAGTCATGTTCTCAAATTTCTAGATTTAGTTATGAATTCCTGCACTTTCAGTTTTAAATTTTCTTTTAATTTAATCATGTTAAGCTAAGTTTTTAAGGGTGGGGATGTATGAACCCAACTCGATGTGGTATGCATAGATATAAAATTTGTCCTCTAAATTAAATAAGTGATTAGATCGTGTTGTATAGTTTCACAACCATTGTTGACATTTTGACCTCGTTTGCCCTAGGTAACCGGGGTGCTTAAGGATGCAATGCGCGTGAACTATTTCAACACTGCTTTACTCATTCTTTGATTATGTATGATACGGGATTGAACCTCATATATGTAATGCTTTGGAGTACTAAAGATTGGGTCTGATCAATTATCTAATTTATGACTAATTTTGTACTGGCATACACACTAGGGTTTGGGGGAGTGTATTCTTAACCCGTTTCTTCACTCATATTAATTCCTTCTTAGTTAGTTAATTTTGTATGTGTAGTTTAATGTAATTGAATTTAGTTAATTCATAGATAAAATCCAAAAATTTATCATCTTTTTCTTTTCTTTTCTTTTAACATCAACTTTAGGATTAAACTACCTTACCTTTATCGTCATGTTCACACGTCCTAACTCCCTGTGGATTCGATACCCAGACTCACCACTATACTCCTTAAGAGTGTAGTTACAAGTTTAGGTTTTTTGTATTGCGGTTGGAAGTCGATAACAACGACTAGCGTATTTACACAGATGCTCGATTTTTCCACTCTATCAGTCGTGAGAGGTGAAAACCCCGAAACAACCTCCAAACGGCCCTGTGAGAGGCACTAACACCTCGCACGGGACAAATTTAACACGTAGGAACTGACTAAGTGGTCATGAACTCCCTATTTGAGAATACGATGATAATTTAAAAATATCTAGACTTAGGCTTAAAACATGGCGTTAGAGGGAAAAACCCTAAAATCTCCCCGTGAGAGGCACCGACACCTCGCACAGGATCAATTTAACTCGTAGAAACTGATCACCTAGTGACCTGACTTCTGGTTTGAGAATATGATGACAATTTGAAAATATCAAAACTTAGGCTTAAAAACATAACGTTAGAGGTGCAAACCCCGAAACAGCCCCCAAACTTCCCCGTAAGAGGCACCAACACCTCGCATCCAATTCTTACTTTAAACCAATTTTATCTTGATTAATCCTAAACATGCATTTAGTGATTAAAGTAAGTAAAGTAAAGTAAATAATACTCACAACTCCGGATGTATGAGGAAAAAATCCAAAACGAGAAAATAACCTCGGACGTCCCAAGCCAGACAATCACTATGAATATGGATTTACAATGAACAGACAAAGACTCACTCAATGACTCGATCCCCACGGGTCTTGAATCTCTTCTGATCTTCAACCACTCCTCTCATAGTTCTCACGAAGAAAGTCCTTCTTCCACGATACCTATCCACAACACATGCATCCACGTATGCCTCGGTGTCCACCGATTGACTTTGATTCGTCTACGATGTCGAACAAGATATCCTTCTAATTTCTTCACTGCAAAACCCTTTAATGTTCAATGATAGAACAAACTTCTTTGGTGCCACAACATCAGTTAAACATATAAGAATGATAACTTGGATCTTTGTAAACTCTAAGGATGTGTTTAATCTTTTAAACCTTTGAAAACATATGTACTTTCGGGTTCGAATACCATTTCCAGAATGTACACTTATGAAACTCGAATAAAAACACGCTTTAAATAATAATTTAGCGCCACCTTGAAAAACGTGTCGTTCGAACGACAATGCCATGTCGTTCGCGCGACATAGGCATCTCGTTCGAGCGATATCCCTAAGTCATTTGAACGAGCTGACATGGCAGTTTGACTTTTTGAATTTTTGTTCAAAACGTCTCTTTTAAAGGAGATCCATAAGTCAAACTCTATTTCGAGTCTATCAGAAAAAAACGTAGTTTAAACACTTAAAACACTTTTAAAAATATTTAAAAATATTTTTCTTTATAAAATTACATCCTTATCTTTTATAAAAACAATTCCGAGCACCATTAATTATACGCATTCATACCTGAGTGAGCTCGGAATGAAAATAACTTGAAGACGAGTAAACTTGCACCAATTAAACTTTGGCATGATTATTTCTTTAAAGCTTTGCCGAAACATCTTCAATTTTCTTCAATACATCATAGACCAAGTGGGATCGTGACACAACTAAAATTCTCCCTATGACATATTACAAACACAGTTTTGTTCACGGAATTAAGTCAAAACAATGCATGGACTCAATTGGAAATTTATGCCCTTGCATATTTAGACTCAAGCTTAAAAAACATGGCATTAGAGGGGGAAATTCTAAAACGGCCCATGTGAGAGCCACCAACACCTCGCACGGGATCAATATAACTTGTAGGAACTGACCGCATGGTCACGGGTCTCCCGGTTTAAGAATAGAACGACAATTTAAAAATATTTAGACTTAGGATTAAAAACTTGGTGCCATATAAGGAAACCCCGAAACAGCATCCAAACGGTACCGTGAGAGGCACTGACACCTCGCATACGACCAATGTAACTCATAGGAACTGACCGCGTGGGCAAGACTTAGGCTTAAAAACATGGCGTAAGATGTAGAAACCCTGAAACACCCCCCAAATGGCCCCGTGAGAGGCACTAACACCTCTCATGGGACCAATGTAACTCATAGGAACTATGCGCATGGTCACAGGACTCTCAGTTTGAGAATATGATGATAATTTGAAAATCTCTAGACGTAGCCTTAAAAATACGGTGTTAGAGGGGAAAACCCCAACACTTCCCCGTTAGAGGCACTAACACCTCGCACGAGGCCAATGTCACTCATAGGGACTAATCACCTAGTCACGTGACTTTCGATTAAAAAATATGATATAATTTGAAAATATTAGGACTTAGGATTAAAAACACGATGTAAGAGGTGGAAATCTCGAAACAGCCCCCCCACGATCCCGAGAGAGGCACCAACAACTCACACGTGACCAATGTAACTCATAAGAACTGACCGTGTGGTCACGGGACTCCCGATTTGAGAATATGATGATAACTTGAATATATCTAGACTTAGGCTAAAAACATGACATTAGAGAGGGGAAACCCGAAAGAGCCCCCAAGTGTTTCCATGAGAGACACCAACACCTCGCACGGCCTCTCACGGGACCAATGTAACTCGCAGGAACTGACTGCGTGGCCACACTACTCCCGATTTGAGAATATGATGATAAATTTGAAAATATCTAGATATAGGCTTAAAACATGCCGTTAGAAGGGAAAAACCCGAAATATCCCCTAAACGGCCCCGTGAGAAGCTCCAACACCTTGCACGAGACTAATATAACTCGTAGGAACTAACCGCTTAGTCACAGTACTCCCAGTTTTGAGAATACAATGATAACTTGAAAATATCTAGACTTAGGCTTAAAAACATGCGTTAGAGGGGGAAAACTCGAAATAGCCGACCTCGTGAGAGGCACCAATGCCTCGCACGAGACCAATGTAACTCGTAGGAACTAAATGTGTGGTCACAGTACTCTCAGTTTGAGAATGCGATGATAACTTGAAAATATCAAGACTTAGGCTTAAAACATGGCATTATATGGGGGAAACCCGAAACAGTCCCCAAACGGCCCCATGAGAGTCCACAACACCTCACACGGGACCAATGTAACTTATAAAAACTGATCGGGTGGTCACGGGACTCCTGATTTGAGAATACGATGATAATTTGAAAATATCTAGACATAGGCTAAAAATATGGCGTTAGTGGGGGAAAACCTGAAACATCATCCAAATGGCCCTGTGAGTGGCACAAATACATCGCAGAAGACTAATATAACTCGTAGGAACTGACTGCAAGTCACGGGACTCTCGGTTTGAGAATACGACGATAACTTAAAAATATCTAGACTTAGGCTTAAAACTATGGCGTTAGAGGGTGAAACTCCGAAATAGCCCCCAAATGGCCCCGGGATAGTCACCAACACCTTGTACGAACTCGTACGAACTGATCGAATAGTCACGGGTCTCTCGGTTTGAGAATACGAATATAATTTTAAAATATTTTGACTTAGGCTTAAAAAGTGGCGTTAGAGGGCGAAACCCAAAAAAAAAAAAAACGTCCCCGTGAGAGGCTCTAACACCTCGCATGGAACAAATGTAACTCGCAGGGACTGATCACATGATCAAGGGACTCTCGGTTTGAGAATACGATGATAATTTAAAAATATCTAAACTTAGGCTTAAAAACATGGGTTCAGAGGGGGAAAGTCTAAAACAACCCCTAATCGGCCTGTGAGAGGCACTAACACCTCCCACGAGACCAATGTAACTCGTAGGAACTAAACGCGTAGTCACAAGACTCTCGATTTGAGAATACGATGATAATTTGAAAATATCTAGACTTAGGCTTAAAAAATCGCGTTAGAGAACTCCGAAACAGCCCCCGAACGACCCCATGAGAGGCACCAACACCTCGCACGATACCAATGTAACTCGTACTGACTGACCACATGATCAAAGGACTCTCAGTTTGAGAATATGATAGTAATTGGAAAATAACTAGACTTAGGCATAAAAACATAACGTTAGAGGGGGAAACCTCGAAACGGCCCCGTGAGAGGCATCGACATCTCGCACGGGACCAATGTAACTCATAGGAATTGATTACACGATCATGGGATTCCATTTTGAGAATTCGACAATAACTTGACAATATCTAGACTTAGGCTTAAAAACACGCCATTAAAGGGGAAAACTCGAAACAACCCCCAAACGTCCCCGTGAGAGGCACCAACACCTCTTACAGGACCAATGTAACTCGTAGGAACTGATCGTGTGATCAAAGGACTCTCGATTAGAGAATTTGATGATAACTTGAAAATATCTATACTTAGCCTTAAAAACTTGGCGCTAGAGGGGGTAACCCGAAACAGCCCCCAAATGGCCCCATGAGAGGCACCAACACCTTGCACGGGACCAACGTAATTCATAGGAACTGATCGTGTGGTCATGGGACTCTCGATTTGAGAATACGATGATAACTTGAAAATATCTAGACCTAGGCTTAAAATAAGGCATTTGTGGGGGGAAACTCGAAACAGCCCTTAAATGGCCCCGTGAGAAGCACCAACACCTCACACAAGACCAATGTAACTCGTATGCACTGACCGCGTGGTCACGGGACTCCCGATTTAAGAATTCGACGATAACTTGAAAATATCTAGACTTAAGCTTAAAAACATTATGTTAGAGGGGGAAACCCGAAACAAACCCCAAACGGCCCCGTGAGAGGCATCAAAACCTCACACGGGACCATTGTAAATCGTAGGGACTGGCGACACTTTTATGAGATTCCCGGTTTAAGAATACGATGATAATTTGAAAATATCGAGACTTAAGCTTAAAAACTGTAACACCCCTCTCAATTAAATACCGGGTGATTAGTCCTATACCCAATTAAAACATAATTTACAGTTAGTTCATTCTTAGTATCAATGTCGAAAAATATTTTTGTTTATTTAATCACCTAATATCCAATTAAGCAGGTGTTAAACTTTTCAAATTTTAATATAATTAAAAATACCACTTTTAAAACATAAACCATTTAACACAATCCATTCACACAATGAATAACAATTGAGTAACATCAAAACTAAATTAAATGCAAATGGAATAAAACTCTCCAGTTTAAATATCTGAATACAATAATCCCATCAAAATTTAAATGTACCAAAACTGACATAAGAACTTAATCTATCTAAGATAGAAATGAAATAACTAGAATCCTTTTGGGCGACATGCCCTAAATGAAAGATCAACTACAGAGTATGAATATGAAAGAGTTTAAAAAAAGTCCAAAACTCCATAGCTTCCATAGCTGGTCAAAAATCTTAATCCTCTATGGTTGGCGTCCTTGCAGCTGGACACCTGATATAGGAGATACAAGAGAGAAGAGAATGTGCAAGGAAACCGGTCATATCCAAATGTAAAAATAGTTTAGAAAATAGTAAGTGAATAAATGCTACATTAAACAATTATTATATACATGTTAGAATATCATACTCTCTCTTGAGATCCTCAACTCTCATCTAGAGTGCACACCTAATGTACCTTAAAACTATACTAGTTACTATTCCCATGCTAACTAGTTCATATGAGTGCCAAATAACCATAGCCCATATCTTTCCCACGTATTTCTCTCATAATAAAGGTAATACATATATATCCAATTTCTCTCTAACATGGATAAGCCCTTTTCCAATTCAATATAATTAAGTATTTACTTACTTAATTCATTTCAGATTTCAATATCATTCATGTCAACTTAATTCACCCAGTAAACATTATCATAAGTATATATACACATTCACTCTATTATATATATATATACAATATTGCACCCCGAGGCTCAATTGCGGTGCATGCATACTCTGCTATCATGTCCCAGTACATCTCGTCACTGTATAAAGGACCATAGGTTTGGTATGTCGCACAAACCATAATTAACAAATCACAAACAGTGGAGGTGAGCATAGTCCTAAGCCTTTGGGCTACGCACATACCTACGCACCCAAAAGATCGCTCAATACCATTGTTCTCACTAATGGCAATCCAAACTAAGTCCTATGTTCTGAGGCAACAAGTCAAAGATCCCCCTTAAGGCTCATCCGAATATGTCCGCCCTCTACACACAAACCTCCCATCTATAATAAGTCGAATAGGTATGTCATACACACAAATTATCAATCAATAGGTATATACTCATCCTATACAGTAATAGGCACACACTCGACTTGTATATATCATAATAGGAATTTATCCTAGCCCAAGCACCCGTTGTATTTATCAATACTACTCGTAAGTATTAATTATGACTATTCTCTTTATCGTACTTTATTATGTAGTTATCACTTATATAATGTCTTTCTCACTTTAATATAATTTTCTAACATTAACCCAAGTCTCTTACTCCTTATTAATGTACCAAAATTATTCAAACATAATTCATTGTATTTTATTATGTAGTTATCACTAACATAATTTTCTATCCTTAATTCAATATTTAATTTCCCAACATTAACCCAAGTCTCTCACTCTTTGTTAATGTACCAAAACTATTTAGAACCTACTGTGGGCTAAAATACAATTCTCCAAACTTTTTTGGGCTAAAAAATAATTTCTGGAATATCATCAGAAACCCAGAATTTTCGTTCAAACGAGATGGCATCTCATTCGAACGACAGTATGTCTTGTTCGAACGAGATCATCGTCATCCCAGTTCGTCTTCAACCTGAGTTTTCTGCATTTTTCTTCATGTTCTTACACCCAAACCCTCATGGATTATATTCTACCCAAAACACAGATATTCTAACATTATTCTAACATGTTAAAGGGTGATTTTCATATAAGGGAAACATCAAATCCATATGTTCATAAGGGTATCATCATCAAACCCATTAAATCCATAAAATTTCAATTTTTCTAAATTCTCCATTTTTATACCTCTTAAAAACCTATAATTTAGAACTATCATTTCGTATCTAAATCATCAAATTTCCATACTCAACATGAGTAGGATTCATCTACATGCAATACCTATCATCATTTTCATATCTTCAATATATATATATATATATATATATATATATATATATATATATATATATATATATATATATATATATATCCTGTACATGTAAAACCTATCCATTTTTATGTTCATAGTCTCTACATGTATAAATATCCAACTACATGAATTTGCCTATCCATTAAACTTGATTTTTCAATCATTTTAATCCTAAATTCATAAGTTCATCAATCCAAAAGAAAATCCTATTCTAACATGGATAATATAAGCACCAAAATAGAGCAAGAATTACACTTGCCTTAAGTGTAGGTCTGAACCTTTAGAGAAGACAAGTGTTTGGCACCTCCTCTTCCTTTTTTCGATAACTATCTAGTGGTGGTGCAAGGTGTAGAGATGTTGGTTGTCCCCTTAATTTGTCCTAGGTGATTCTTCCTTTCTAATAAACTCTTCCTGTCCTCTAGATAACCTTTCACTTTCTCACTAAGTCTTTTCACTCTCTCTCAAGGACCTCACTTTGTATTTTGATGAAATGAACGTTATGTACAATCTAAACTCACATATATAACAAGTCTCCGAGGTTAGCTACAAGACAAAAAACGTAGGTACTATGCATCTCCCATGCAAAATGACTAAAATGCCCCTTTGGTGTGTCCCTTCCTCATCCAATTGACCCGAGACCCAAATCAAACCCTGGGTAGACTTTTCTGCCTATTTCAACCCTTCCGGACTCAACGACGCACTCAAAATGATCATCCGAATGACTTAAAAATAAATATCATTTTATTTTCTAACTTTAGTCCCGACACGACTCATAAGCGCGTCCCGACTTAATTTCCATTATTGTCGTATTTTTAGCTCCTGACAATAATTATTATATTCTCATATTACTTTTATATCACTAAGTAATATTCAAAATCATATATTACTTAATCTCTAGTAATATTCAATCCGGATTAAGCTCAATTAATTTGTTTTTTCACATAATTAATTGCAATTAATTCCATTAATTTTTCCCATTAACTTTTAATTTATTTCATATTAAAAGTCATTAAAATTACGGGGTATTACATACTTTCCCCCTTATAACGGAATTTCATCCCGAAATTTGGAAAATTAAAAGCATACCTGGTAAAAATAACTCTCGGTATCTGTCGCGCATCTCATCCTCGCGCTCCTAAGTAGACTCCTCAATGTTACGGTACTCTCACTGGATATACACCAACGGAACTACTTTCGATCTCAACCGTCTCTCGCTATGGTCCAAGATCTCTACCGATCTCTCCTCGTAAGAACTGTCTGGTTACAAATTGATTTCCTCTAATGCAATATAAGTGTGAGCCAACTCATCTCAGAGACATCGCCTCAGCAAAGAAATATGAAACACATCATGTATCCTATGCAAGTGCTCCGGCAACCCCAATCTATACGCAACCGGTCCGACTCTCTCAATTATAGGAAATGGTCCTACATATCTGGTTGCCAATTTACCCTTGTTTCCAAATCTCATTATCCCCTTCATAGGAGATACCCTCAATAACACCTAGTCCCCTACACTAAATTCCCGAAAGAATCGCTTCGCATCGGCGTAGCTTTTATGTTTATCTTGGGCTACCTGAAACGAATCCGAATCATTTCAATCCTGGAAGATGCGTCCTGAATTACCTCTGTCCCAAGTAGCTTGTTGTCCCCCACCTATAATAACATGTAGGAGAATCACAAGGTCTACTATAAAATTCCTCAAATGGATCCATACTGATGGTGAACTGATAGGAGTTATTATACGAAAACTCCACTAGTGGAAGGTACTGCTCCGAACCTCCCTTAAAGTCCAGGATACACACATGTAGCATATTTTCTAAGATCTAATTTATACTTTCTATCTGGCCATCTGTCTGCGGGTGATAGGCCGTACTCAAAGGCACCTCGCTACCCATGGCCTCGTGAAAACTCTCCCAAAATCAGGATACAAAAATCTTATCGCGATCGAACACAATATTAAGTGGTACCCCATGTAACCTCACTATCTCGGCTATCAAAATTTGGGAGTACTGCCCCATAGAGTAATCAGTCCGAACTGGTAAAAAGTGATCTACCTTAGTTAACCAATCCACAATCACCCATATGGAATCGTGATCCCTATGAGAAGTAGGTAACCCCATGATGAAGTCCATATCTCCCATTTTCGCATCGGGATCTCTAATGGATGAAGAAACCCAATAGGCTTCTCATGATCCACTTTCACTAACTAACAAGTGGCACACTTAGAGACAAACTTAACAATGTCTCTTTTCATCCCGCTACACCAATACTACCGTCGTATATCTTGGTACATCTTATCCCCACCGAGATATACCGTAAATCTAGATCCGTGCGACTCTGTTATTTCCGCATGCCGTAAATCCACACCTTTTGGAACAATCAATCTACCGTTGAAGTGCAAGCCCCCATCCGAACTCATTGAGTAAGACTTTGCTCCCCCCGACTAAATGTTGTCGAATTTTCTCCTGACAAGACGGATCTTCTGGCTGAGCCTGAACTACCCTTGTCACAACCTGTGGTGTAATAGTCATGACTGGCATAAATGATAGAGCAACTGCGTCCCGATGTCCCAATTCCTTCCATTTTGCCTTTCACACCACGGCCAACTCTCCTACCGGGCTTTTATAATTTGATTGTTGTATTTTATTACTGTGTGGGTTTTATAATAAGCAGGTTTTGTATTAACAAGGTTTGGAATGTCCAGAAAATAGAGAAAACTCTGCCTAATTTTTTTGGTCTGGGAATTATTAAGACTTATAATATTTTTAAGTTTTTATGTATATTAGTTTATTAACAACATTCCCGATTCGCAATTTGTGATTGTTTTATTGTTTTGCCAACAATAAATATTTGTAACACCTCATGCGCATCCAATGTTACACATAGCAATCGTCCGCGCAGTCACGGGATCCCCAATTTTAGGATTAGACTTCAAAAATTCATTTTTTTATTATAGTTAAATATGGTCATGGACTATGTCCATGACCATTTTCATTTTTTCTGTCGCGCATAAAAATGATCGCGACCAAAGTCCATGACCCCCAACCATGACGAACAATGGTCGCGGACAAAGTCCGAGACCCACACTTTGACAAAAAAATGGAAAAAAATGGTCGCGGCCAAAGTTCGTGACCCACACCGCGATGAAAAAAATTGAAAAAATGGTCGCGGTGTGGGTCACGGACTTTGGCCGTGACCATTTTTCGTCGGGGTTAGGGTTGCGAACTTTGGCCCGACCATTTTTTCCATTTCTTTTCATTATGGTGTGGGTCACAGACTTTGGCTGTGAGCTTTTTTGTCACGGTTGGGGGTCACGAACTTTGGCAACGACCATTTTTTTCCCTTCGCGACGTGGGTCACGGTCCAAGTTGATGACCATCTGTCGTGACTCCTCAGGGCCGTGATCGCCCATTGGTCACGGACTTGGGCTGCGACCCATGAATTTGGTCGTGCCCAAAATGGTCACGACCCAAGTTCGCGACCCATAGTCTTGTTCAGGGATTTTGGCTGTGACCATTTGCCAGTTTTGGTGTAGTGAAATCTCATATAGTGTGTGCTTTGGGAAAAGATGGTCCAATGAACAAAAAGTCTATTTTTAGATTTTTCGACTTTTAAAGTTTGAAACGTTAACAAATTATACCCAATTAACTTTTGCACCAATTAAAACCGTTTTGTTATGAAAATCCATTTTATTTTATTTTTTCCTTTTAACCCATCTAGGTAATAAACTAAATAAAATAAATAAACCATACACAACATGTCGATCTATGAGGAAAACCACAAAGGAAAAAATCTTGGACAACCTAGACAAACAAATCACTATGATATGAAATTATAAAAGTTGACAGTAGACTGTAATACCCCGTATTTTTATGCTACATTAATTTGGGGATTTATACAATTTAATGTGAATTAATTATTTAATATAAATCCGAAAATTAATTATGTTATTATTATTAACGCGACGAGAGTTAGTAATTATGGGAAATTTGTTGAATATTACTAATGAGCAAGTAATATATAATATTGATTATATTGAATGTCACGAGTGAATAAAATGACAATTTCGAAAATTTAAGTCTGGACGTGCTCGTGTCGCGTCAGGACTAAATATTACTAAATAAAATAGAATATTTTATAAATTATTCGTATGGTCGTTTTGAGTGCACCAACGCGTTCAAAAGGGGCGAGATAGTCAAAAAAGTGTACCCGGGGGTTTGATTTGGGTCTCGGGGCGTTTTTAGGCCTAATTAGTAACCCCGGAGGGCATTTTAGTCATTTTGCATTTTTGGGTAATTAAACCCACGAAAATTAATAACCTATATCATCTGTTTAGGTTAGTCACTTAGGGTTAGAACACTCAAAACCCTAGAACGGCCATTGGAGAAGAGAGGAGAGAGCTCTCAAGGCATTCCAAGGCTCAAAACACACCCGTTTGCACCGCTGCCACCGCCAACGCGTAGATCGCGAGACGGGGAAGGCAACCATACTGAATTCGGCACCAAACCAGACTTCTGAAAATCCCAGGCAAGTGTTTATCTTGCTTATTTCGTTGGTGCATCTTTCATATTAGTTTAGGAGTAATTAGAATGAGTTTTTATGAAAGAAAACCAAAGATATGAGATAGGAATCGCATGTAGTGATGGAAAAATTGTTATTTTGGAAATACCTTAATATGTAGAGGATTAAACCACGAATTTATGAGGTTGTAGATGAAGGAAATTCGGTAGAAAGATGAATGAGAACCATATCAATGAAATTTTAGGGTTCTTGAGGTTTTATATGAAATTGGGGCTTGTTAATCCATGTTTAATGTTAGAAATCCACATGCTTTATGTTGGAAATATCTGGTATAATGATATAATGTCAGTAGTAGAATTTTTGGGACGTTTGGAATTGAAAAATATGGATTTGGATGAAGATAGGTGTTAGAACCCGTAACTGCAAATCTGCAGAAATCGAAATACCTGCTTGATCGATCGATCGAGCTCAGAGCTTCGATCGATCGAGCCCCAGACCTCGATCGATCGACCCCTCCTGGCAGACTCATGTTTCCCCTTATTAATTAGTTGAAATTCAATTTAATGCGAAATAATTCTTGGACATCCGTAATAAAGTGTTTTGGAAGATAGGGAAGTCCAGTAGGACATATGAATAATTTTGGGACTTTTAATATAAGACGAGAATTGTACTTTTGGGAAAATTATATAAGGAACGATGAAACTACGTATTTCAAGTGAGAGATTTCGTCAAATAGTTACGATAGTGAATATATGTATACCTACTGAATTTTATAATTGGGAGGATAAAGCCATGAGAGTTATGTGATAAGTTGGAATAATACCGAATCAAGGTTAGAAACGAACCGTAAGATGTGTTTACTAAAAATGTGCAAATAAAGATAAAAGTCGTAACTATGGGATTTGAAATATACCTAATACTGATTTGGTAATATTAGTAGAGATATATGATTGTGTATGCATATACTATCTATGTGTGAAAAACATACCACGCTACTTGCTATCCCCGAGGTTACCGCGCTGGGACGATCTTATCCTGTGTTTCTTTATGGGGGATATTGATTTGTACCCTAGGAGATAGATATCCTTGGTACAGGCTATCGGAATGATAGTTCAGACGGTCCTAAGAGATGCGCATATGTGCCATCCTCTTAGAGAATTGGAATCTATGCTTCGCCTCAATTTTGTTTGTGTATGTGTTAATACAGTTCGAGAGTGATTCCGAACTTGTACTTCCCTTTGTATGAGCGATAAGGGGATTGGATAGTAGAGTATGCCCGCGCTATAGTTTTAATTGGGGTGCTGTTGTAATATATATTATACGAGTAGTTAATATATATGAATGAATTCTAAAATTGGGAACTGCCTACTGTGGTTTGGTAAGCAGGACATGATTGATGACTCAAAAATTGTAAATTTTTGTTGTAGGAAAGTATAATATAACATTTGAAATCTTTATTGATTAATAAAGTTAGAATGAGAACTTTGATTACAAATTGAAATCTTACTTTGTAAACAATTGTGTTGTTCAGTTTTAAATCTTGCAAATAACCTCAGATAAACTAAATCGTCAGGGGAGATTAGTACAATGTATGATAGATAATCCGTTGGGAAGGTTAATACGATAGGCGTGCACATTAGAAGAGAGGTGAGAATTTCTCAAGAGAGTGTCGCACTAATATGTTGTTGCATTGTCCTGTATCAATTTAAATACTTGCTAACGAATTTTAAATCATACACACTATCGGGCTCTGACCCGTTTCTATTTCTCTTTCCTCTTGTCTATATATGTATATATTACAGGTGCCCAGCCACAGGGGCGTCTTGCTTAGGATCCCTTGGAAGGAACGTGCTGCAGCTTAGGTGGGAGTTGCAGGCCTTTGATCAGACGACTTCATTCCTTTAATCCACTCCTAGCACATCTATTTAGTTGGGCATGTGTAGCCTTTCCATTATTCAGTTGTTACTTGGACATTTTTATTTCGGTTATTTCTAGTACTGCTACTGTGGGATTTATTCAATGTGGATGTTTTGCTTTAAGTTTTAAATATTGGGATTCGATTGTTGAATGTTTTAATTAATTGGTTATGTTGCAGATTTATTGTGGTGTGATTCTTATTGATTGAATGTTGTTAATAAATAAATAAATAATTTTTCTTTAAATAAAATTTGGAAAGTAATGTTATAAAAATGGTTTTGACACTTAGCTTGATTAATTAGGGTGTTAAATTGAAAAATTTATTTTTCGACAGTGATGCTGAGAATGAACCAACTGTTCACCTTGAATTAATTTAATAAAGGAGTGATCGCCCAGTATTTAATTAGGCGGGATGTCACAGGTGGTGTCAGAGCATCAGGTTCTAGTGTCCTTAGGATCTGTACGGCTTATTTCGCTTTCAGCTTGACATTTTTGTTATAGAGCCCTAACATTAGGAATGTTGTATTCGTCTTTATGCGTTGGAAATCCGTGCTTCTGCGACTTGTCGATACGAATGTTATACTAAGTCTGATGTAATTTTTTAAAACTTTCCGATGGCCCGTCAAGAAGAACAAGCTAAGGCCATTGGGGAGGTTAATGAGCAGGGACGACTCACGCTTCAGGTGTCTCCAAAAAGGGTACCAATCACCGAAATTGCGGGCATTGTGGCACAAGCAGTTACCACTGTAGTCTTACAGTACCAAGAACGCAACATACAACTTAGAGGAGGCAAAAGACCTAGAGAGGTTAACCAAAGGCATGTGACTAAAGTTGACAATTGTACGAAGGCATCGAAATTGCAACAACAAACCAATCAAGACCGAGTCAGTCCCGGAAGTAATAAAATTTATGTAAAGGGCCAAAAGTGTGAGGGCCAACGAAGTCAGATTCAGAATGAAATCACGAAGAGATGTTTCGGTTGTGGAATGGACGATCAAAAACGTAAATCTTGTCTGAATCAGACTGGGGATAAACTACAATCCGACCAGCGAAGAATTTCGGAACTCTGCTATAAATGTGTACAGCCGGGTCACAAGTGGAGGGATTATCCTCACCCTGACAGGGTTTTTCTGCAAATTTCCCACCAAGGCCAACTAGATCAGGGAAAAGGTGAGACTAGTCAACAACGTGGTGAAGTGAAGCAGTTTCGAGAGAAACGTTTCCGGTGTGGCAGGAAAGACCATAGTTGTCAGAATTTTCCAGAGAGAAATAAAGTCCCAAGTCGGTAGGGCCAGCAAGGCCAACACCGACAGCAGTAGGGTCAGAAGGGGAGTAACTTCAGAGGCAAATGTTTTATGTGTGGCAAGCATGGCCATAAGCACCAGGATTGCCCAGAGGGGGATAGGGCCCCTTAGCAGTAGGGTGCCCGTAATAAGCCACAGAGGCCACTTTTTCCACCTGCCCTCCCAGCACCAGCCCAGGTACCAGCCCTGCCAGCAGTTCCAGTAGCCCCAGTGCAGCAGGGGCATTTACAGTATGGACGTGTTTATAATGGTATGTTTTCCTATCCATGGTACTATGAGTCGAATTTTAATTGATACTGGAGGGCGACGCATTTTTTTTAGCTACACATTTTGCGAAGGCCTTAGGGTTGTTAGCCACAGCAGAGAGCACAGTGACAGGTGTAGACTCACCACTGGGGAGTGGGTCGCTTATTTTCTTTATATGCCGGGGAGTGGGGGTAGAGATTGGTAGCTTGGTATTACCTGCAGACATGTTAGTCTTAGACATGCATGAGCACGATGTGATTATTGGTATGGATTGGCTCGTAGCTTATAGAGCCATGATTGATTGCTTCGGTGGTAGCATTATTTTTGCCATTCCGGGGTAAGAGATGTTTGTAGTGGCGATGCCTCGCCCAGAGGGAGGTTTGACCGCTCATTTATATTATATAGAGGAGGATACCTCTAAGGAGGCTGTGATTCCGTTACACTCGATCCCAGTCGTTCGTGAGTATTTCGATGTATTCCAGGAGATATCGAGCCTACCCCCCAGTCGAGAGATAGACTTTTTCATAGACTTATTTTCGGGTATTAAATCGATAGCACTCGCAGCATACCGTATGGTGTAATACCCCGTACTTTTGACTATATTTATTTTTGGGATTAATTAATTAAATTGCGTATTAATTGGAAATTAATCCGGGTTATAAATACTAATGAGATGCGAATTGGTATTTGATTAGGTGCATATATGATTATATATGAACTTGGTATTATAAAATTTGTAAATTTGTCGTGAGATTTACATACGGCATTTTAGAAATTTTGTTGAGACGCGTGGGACCGCCGCGTCACGGTATAAAATTTTGATATTAAAAGTGAATTTAAAATCTATAATCTGTATGGTCGTTTTGAGTGCGCCAACGCGTCCGGAAGGGTCGAGATAGTCAGAAAACACTAGCCGGGGGTATAGTTTGGGTCCCGGGGTAATTTTAGACCATACCGGTAACTTAAAGGGTATTTTAGTAATTTGGTATTTTTGGGTAATTAAAAGTGACGAAAATTGAGAGTTGTAATCTGATAAGGATTGACCCCAACCAACCCTTATTAACCCAACAAGCTACGGAGGTTTATTGAAATTAGGTTTCATAAGTTTCCCCAAAGCAAACCCTAGCCACCATAGCCTTTTTGGAGAAGAAAGCTTGGAGAAGGAGAGAGAGAGAGAGATTCTGCAGAAATTCTACACCGAATCCACACCAAATTCAGAAATCAAACCAAGGCAAGTGACTTTATTTCCATTTAATTACTGAGAATGTCTTTTCCATGTTAGAAATTGAAGAATCTTAATTGTTCTTGAAAGATTAAAAGAAAACCCATGAAATTTGAAGTTATTATTGAATGTTGGGATAGGTTTGCATGTAGAAACATTGTTGGGAGATTTAATTTCGGATATTTCATATCTAGGTGATGTATAAACGAATTAAAATCTGGGAATTTATGATGAGAAAAAGTTAGGGTTTATGTTCTTGAAGAAAATTGGGAATTAATGTAGAAATTGTGATTTAATGATGTTTAGATGATATCAAACCCTTTAATGATGTTAGTATAGCCCCTTAACATGTTTGAGGATGATTAGAGAACTCAATATATTGTGGGAACGAACTTTAGAAGAGGTTTGAGGAGTAAAAATGGTGAAAAACGATTTTTGGGAAATTCTGGGCCGAAACTGGCATCTCGTTAGAAGCAGCCCCAGGTCGTTCGAACGAGCTCGTTCGAACGAGCTTCTAACGAGTTGACCAGTCGTTATTAACGAGTAGGATTTTCGTTCGATATCTCGTTCGAACGAGATATCGTTAGAAGGGTCAGTTCGTTCGAACGAACTGGGATCTCGTTCGAACAGCCTCGTTCGAACGAGACTTCTAACGACCTGACAGTCCAAACTCGTTCGAAGCCTCGTTCGAACGAGACTTCTAACGAGTTGACAGTTTGACCCTTTTTGGACTGTTTTGACTTTTGGAGTTTCGGGAGATGGTTCAAGGGTAGAGTTAGCATCCCTTTGATGATATAGTGACTTATTTGGGACTTTTGGGTTGTTGGGATGAGTAAATCATATACGAGAGTTATATTCAATGAATCATTTGGGTTGAGACGTGAGTGACTACTACGATGTGAGGATGAATTATAGCGCGTATAATTATGAACCGGAATAAAATAGGTTGTGATAATTAGTTAGTACAAGATTGCGATATGTATTACGATTAAAATACGGTATTACTAAGATGTGTGTTTACTTAGTATTAGTATATGGATTGTTTGTATGACATACCTACCATACTTGCTATCACGGGAGGTTTCGTTCGCTTAGGACCCTCTAATCCTTGTGTGCCTACGGGGGGGATATAGACTGGTACCTTGATGAACATAGGTCATTGAAAGACTTATTGTGATATTAATAAGTCCGCTGACCATGGGAGCGTAGGTATGTGCGTGACCCATGTGATGGTGACTGTGTTCGCCTCCATTATTTGTGATGTTGTTATCGGTAAACTATTCCTGAGAGATTCGGAATATGTAATCCTTATGTACGTGATGTACCGGGATGGATAGCAGAGTATGTGTGCACTACAGCTTAGATTGCGGGGTGCTTGTATCGTATATTTATGATGTGAATAATATACATTTAAATAATGGGAATCCTCATGTTAATGTTGTAACTGTATTACGGTATTGTTTCGAGATATATAAGGAGTTACTGATACTTATATATATGGCATATTTAGTAACTGAGTTTACGTTAAACCTCTATTTAATCACGAGCGTTGTCATGTTAAACGGAACCAAGTATTATGGGTAGAACCTTTGGTAGTCTAGCTAGTTACGTTGTCTCTTAGCTAGTGGAAAGGGTAGTTATAGATGGGTACTTACGTTAGGAGTGTACAGTTAGACGAGAGGTGAGAATATCATGCGAGTGTACGTCCTAACATGTACTTTGCATTTAATGTTTTAAATGTTTTTAAAGCACTTGCAGGTTTTTAAAATATAACTCCACATTCGGGCTCTGACCCGTTTGCTTTTCAAATCTCTTTTTCTTTGTAAAACCATTTTAGGTGCCCAGCCACAGGGACACCAAGCATAGGATTCTCATTCAGGTGACGAGCTGTAGCTGTTTGTGGAAGCTACAGGGATTTGTTCATAGACGCTTCTATTCTTTGGATTCCAGAGTCACTATCTATCAGTTGTAGGGCATGTTGCCCAATTCTATTTAGAGCATCTTTTACATTTCAGTTTTCAGACTATAGCATGTATTGTTTCAGTTTATTGATTTCAGTTATGGGATTGTTATGAGGGGTTTCCTCCAGACTTTATTTACTCTATTGTGATGGTTATTCGTTTTACTTCAGTATGGTGAATGGTGTTATTCATTTCTTCATTACACTTGTTGCATGTTAATCAGACTTAAATTAAAATTTGGCAACTTGATTTTTAAATACTAGGTGGTTAGTAATAATAAAAATGTTTTCGTCAGTGATGCTATTAACTGAGCCAACTTGGCATTTTGAATTAATTTTATAAAGGCGTAGCTACCCGGTATTTAATTAGTCGGGGTGTCACAGGTGGTATCAGAGCATCAGGTTCTAGTGTCCTTTAGGATCTGTACGACTATTATGTTTCCGCTACGTTTTCTTTGATATAGCGCCCTATATTTTAGGACTGTTGTACTCTTTTTGTGTATGCTTCGTTCTTCAGCTATATTAAGTTTATAACCGTGAACTTATAAACTTTGTTCTTATTTCAGATGCCTCCACGACGTGCACGAAGAGTTCCCAGGAATGCAACGCCAGAACCCCAGCCCGCTCCAGTTCAGGGTATGTTGAACGCCGCTGAGGTTGCTGCTATAGTAGCCCAAGCGGTAAATGCCGCGATTGCCGTGATTCAGCAGGCACCACCTCAGGCGCCGGTTGCCGCGCCAGTACAAGTTAATGCATTCCCGTCTGCTTGGGAGCGTGTACGTGACGCTTTTCAGAAAGTGCATCCACCAGAGTTTGCTGGAAGCTCAGATGTGGTTATCTCGAGCCAATGGAGGAAGGACATGCAGAGGCATTTGAGGATGCATGAGTGCACTGATGTTCAGAAACAGGTGCTAGCTACTTTCAAGCTAGTTGGATCTGCGCTACAGTGGTGGGAGTCTATTACCACCGCGGAGGAGAGGGATACCCTCACGATACAGGAGTTCTGGGTGCGGTTCGACCGCAAGTATTTTCCGTCCGCAGTTCATACAGAGATGAGGAGGAAGCTGATGAGTTTGAAGCAGGAGGGCAAGACAGTGGCCGAGTATAAGGCCGAGTTCACTAACCTGTTGAATATCGTTCCAGACGAGATTCCAACAGAGAAGAAGAAGATAGAGAAGTTCACTGATGGGTTGAATTGGAGAATCCGTCAGCATCTGCTAGGGAACCTATCGTTGGCCACGTATGTTTAGGGATTTCCTAGATCAGTTTGTCATTGTCTTCATTGATGACATTCTGGTTTACTCTCAGACAGAGGAGGAGCACGCCGAGCATTTGAGGCTGGTTTTGCAGACACTTCGTCAGAACGAGCTATATGCAAAATATGAGAAGTGCGGGTTTTGGTTGAAGGAAGTCCAGTTCTTGGGTCACATTATTTCCGACCAGGGAATATCTGTTGATCCGGGGAAGGTGTCAGCGGTGAGGGAGTGGGGACAGCCCACGACACCAACAGAGATTCGTAGTTTCTTGGGTTTAGCAGGATACTACAGGAGGTTTATTCGGGGTTTCTCAGAGATGGCAGGTCCTTTGACACATCTTACTCGTAAGGGTGTGCCATATATCTGGAGTGATGCCTGTCAGTTGGCATTCGATGAGTTGAAGGACAAATTGACCTCAGCACCTGTGTTAGCGTTGCCGAGACCGGGAGTTGAGTATTTGGTTTACACCGATGCGTCTTTGCAAGGACTGGGAGGTGTGTTGCAGCAGGAGAGACAGGCCATAGCTTATGCTTCCCGTAAGCTTAAGCCTCATGAGAAGAATTACCCCACACATGATTTGGAGTTGGCAGCAGTAGTATTTGCCTTACGGATTTGGAGGCACTATCTTTTGGGGGAGAAGTTTCAGCTGTTCACGGACCACAAGTCACTACAGTATCTGTTCACGCAGAAGGAATTGAATATGCGGCAGCGTAGGTGGCTTGAATTTGTGAAAGACTACCAGTTCGACATCCAGTACCACCCGGGTAAGGCTAACGTGGTAGCAGACGCGTTGAGCCGCAGGCCAGCAGATGAGGTGGCAGAGGTGTGGAAAGCTAAGTGGAAGGAATTGGGACACCAGGATGCAGTGGCCCGATCTTTCATGTCTGTGATGACCGTTACACCGCAGATTGTTACGAAGGTAGTACGGGCACAGGAAAATGACTCGTTCTGTCAGAAGCAGATAGTTCGATTGCTAGCAGAGGGAGCCGAGTCCTATACCGTTAGCTCAGACGGGGGATTACGCTTCAATGGGAGATTGGTAGTTCCGGAAGGAGAGGAATTGCGACACGATGTTATGGCAGAGTCGCACGGCTCACGGTTCGCGGTACATCCCGGAGGGGACAAAATGTACCAAGACATGAGACGGCAGTATTGGTGGAGCGGTATGAAGAAAGATATCGCTGAGTTTGTCTCGAAATGCACCACTTGTCAGCTTGTAAAAGTGGATCATCAGAGACCAGCAGGATTGCTACAGCCGTTGGAGGTTCCGGTATGGATGTGGGAGAGCATATCCATGGATTTTGTCACGGGGTTGCCTACGTCGCAGAGGGGTCACGACTCCGTTTGGGTAATTGTGGACAGGTTGTCCAAGGTCGCTCACTTTTTACCCGTTAGGACTGATTACACTGCGGGACAGTATGCCCAGCTCTTCATTTCAGAGATTGTGAGACTTCACGGTGTGCCCCTGAATATCGTGTCTGACAGAGACAAGATATTTGTTTCGCGGTTTTGGGAAAGTTTCCAGGATGCCATGGGCACAGAATTGCGTTTGAGTACGACTTATCATCCGCAGACCGATGGGCAGACAGAACGCACCAATCAGATGTTGGAGGACATGCTACGCATGTGCATTATTGACTTCGGGGGTGGATGGGAGCAGTACCTTCCACTGGTGGAGTTTGCTTACAACAACTCCTATCAGTTCACGATTGGCATGGCTCCGTTTGAGGCATTGTACGGTAGGCCTTGTCGTTCCCCAGCATGTTGGTTGGAAGTGGGGGACAACAAACTACTTGGGCCAGAAGTGATCCAGGATACTTCGGCAAGGATTGAGTTGATTCGAAGTCGCATTTGGGTAGCTCAAGACAGGCAGAAGAGTTATGCTGATGCAAAGAGGTTTTTCAGGGAGTTCCAAGTGGGGGACCAGGTTTTGCTCAGGGTATCTCCTATGAAGGGGATTATGCGTTTCGGGAAGAAGGGGAAGTTGGCACCGAGGTATGTGGGTCCGTTTCCTATTATTGAGCGGATCGGACCGGTTGCGTATAGACTCGGGTTACCGGAGCATTTGCATCGGATTCACGACGTGTTCCATATTTCCTCGCTGAGGAAATACCTTAGAGATAATTTGTCACATTCTCACATTGCTGTGGAGGACATCGATCTCCAGCCGGATAGCTCTTATGAGGAGGGGCCGATTGCTATTTTGGACCGAAGCGAAAGGAAACTGCGGTCAAAGATAGTTCCGTTAGTGCGTGTTCAGTGGCGACATCACAATGTCGAGGAGTCCACATGGGAGCGCGAGGATGAGATGCGCGAACGTTATCCAGAGTTATTTTTAGCAGGTACTTTCTAGTTTCGAATTTCGGGACGAAATTCAGTTATTAGGGGGGAAGTATGTAATACCCCGTACTTTTGACTATATTTATTTTTGGGATTAATTAATTAAATTGCGTATTAATTGGAAATTAATCCGGGTTATAAATACTAATGAGATGCGAATTGGTATTTGATTAGGTGCATATATGATTATATATGAACTTGGTATTATAAAATTTGTAAATTTGTCGTGAGATTTACATACGGCATTTTAGAAATTTTGTTGAGACGCGTGGGACCGCCGCGTCACGGTATAAAATTTTGATATTAAAAGTGAATTTAAAATCTATAATCCGTATGGTCGTTTTGAGTGCGCCAACGCGTCCGGAAGGGTCGAGATAGTCAGAAAACACTAGCCGGGGGTATAGTTTGGGTCCCGGGGTAATTTTAGACCATACCGGTAACTTAAAGGGTATTTTAGTAATTTGGTATTTTTGGGTAATTAAAAGTGACGAAAATTGAGAGTTGTAATCTGATAAGGATTGACCCCAACCAACCCTTATTAACCCAACAAGCTACGGAGGTTTATTGAAATTAGGTTTCATAAGTTTCCCCAAAGCAAACCCTAGCCACCATAGCCTTTTTGGAGAAGAAAGCTTGGAGAAGGAGAGAGAGAGAGAGATTCTGCAGAAATTCTACACCGAATCCACACCAAATTCAGAAATCAAACCAAGGCAAGTGACTTTATTTCCATTTAATTACTGAGAATGTCTTTTCCATGTTAGAAATTGAAGAATCTTAATTGTTCTTGAAAGATTAAAAGAAAACCCATGAAATTTGAAGTTATTATTGAATGTTGGGATAGGTTTGCATGTAGAAACATTGTTGGGAGATTTAATTTCGGATATTTCATATCTAGGTGATGTATAAACGAATTAAAATCTGGGAATTTATGATGAGAAAAAGTTAGGGTTTATGTTCTTGAAGAAAATTGGGAATTAATGTAGAAATTGTGATTTAATGATGTTTAGATGATATCAAACCCTTTAATGATGTTAGTATAGCCCCTTAACATGTTTGAGGATGATTAGAGAACTCAATATATTGTGGGAACGAACTTTAGAAGAGGTTTGAGGAGTAAAAATGGTGAAAAACGATTTTTGGGAAATTCTGGGCCGAAACTGGCATCTCGTTAGAAGCAGCCCCAGGTCGTTCGAACGAGCTCGTTCGAACGAGCTTCTAACGAGTTGACCAGTCGTTATTAACGAGTAGGATTTTCGTTCGATATCTCGTTCGAACGAGATATCGTTAGAAGGGTCAGTTCGTTCGAACGAACTGGGATCTCGTTCGAACAGCCTCGTTCGAACGAGACTTCTAACGACCTGACAGTCCAAACTCGTTCGAAGCCTCGGTCGAACGAGACTTCTAACGAGTTGACAGTTTGACCCTTTTTGGACTGTTTTGACTTTTGGAGTTTCGGGAGATGGTTCAAGGGTAGAGTTAGCATCCCTTTGATGATATAGTGACTTATTTGGGACTTTTGGGTTGTTGGGATGAGTAAATCATATACGAGAGTTATATTCAATGAATCATTTGGGTTGAGACGTGAGTGACTACTACGATGTGAGGATGAATTATAGCGCGTATAATTATGAACCGGAATAAAATAGGTTGTGATAATTAGTTAGTACAAGATTGCGATATGTATTACGATTAAAATACGGTATTACTAAGATGTGTGTTTACTTAGTATTAGTATATGGATTGTTTGTATGACATACCTACCATACTTGCTATCACGGGAGGTTTCGTTCGCTTAGGACCCTCTAATCCTTGTGTGCCTACGGGGGGGATATAGACTGGTACCTTGATGAACATAGGTCATTGAAAGACTTATTGTGATATTAATAAGTCCGCTGACCATGGGAGCGTAGGTATGTGCGTGACCCATGTGATGGTGACTGTGTTCGCCTCCATTATTTGTGATGTTGTTATCGGTAAACTATTCCTGAGAGATTCGGAATATGTAATCCTTATGTACGTGATGTACCGGGATGGATAGCAGAGTATGTGTGCACTACAGCTTAGATTGCGGGGTGCTTGTATCGTATATTTATGATGTGAATAATATACATTTAAATAATGGGAATCCTCATGTTAATGTTGTAACTGTATTACGGTATTGTTTCGAGATATATAAGGAGTTACTGATACTTATATATATGGCATATTTAGTAACTGAGTTTACGTTAAACCTCTATTTAATCACGAGCGTTGTCATGTTAAACGGAACCAAGTATTATGGGTAGAACCTTTGGTAGTCTAGCTAGTTACGTTGTCTCTTAGCTAGTGGAAAGGGTAGTTATAGATGGGTACTTACGTTAGGAGTGTACAGTTAGACGAGAGGTGAGAATATCATGCGAGTGTACGTCCTAACATGTACTTTGCATTTAATGTTTTAAATGTTTTTAAAGCACTTGCAGGTTTTTAAAATATAACTCCACATTCGGGCTCTGACCCGTTTGCTTTTCAAATCTCTTTTTCTTTGTAAAACCATTTTAGGTGCCCAGCCACAGGGACACCAAGCATAGGATTCTCATTCAGGTGACGAGCTGTAGCTGTTTGTGGAAGCTACAGGGATTTGTTCATAGACGCTTCTATTCTTTGGATTCCAGAGTCACTATCTATCAGTTGTAGGGCATGTTGCCCATTTCTATTTAGAGCATCTTTTACATTTCAGTTTTCAGACTATAGCATGTATTGTTTCAGTTTATTGATTTCAGTTATGGGATTGTTATGAGGGGTTTCCTCCAGACTTTATTTACTCTATTGTGATGGTTATTCGTTTTACTTCAGTATGGTGAATGGTGTTATTCATTTCTTCATTACACTTGTTGCATGTTAATCAGACTTAAATTAAAATTTGGCAACTTGATTTTTAAATACTAGGTGGTTAGTAATAATAAAAATGTTTTCGTCAGTGATGCTATTAACTGAGCTAACTTGGCATTTTGAATTAATTTTATAAAGGCGTAGCTACCCGGTATTTAATTAGTCGGGGTGTCACATATGGCTCCGACAGAAATGCGAGAGTTACGAGATCAGATAGAGCAGCTGTTAGGTCAGGGCTTCAATCGCAGGAGTACCTCACCTTGGGGTGCTTCAGTCTTGTTGTAAAGAAGATAGATGGTTCACTGAGGTTATGTGTTGACTATCGGGAGTTGAACAAGGTCACAATATGGAATAAGTATCCGTTACCACGAATCGATGATCTGTTCGACCAGCTGAGGGGAGCGACTTTCTTTTCGAAGATAGATCTGAGGTCGGGATACCATCAGCTATGTATTAGAGAGCAGGATGTTTCAAAGACTGCCCTCTTGACGAGATATGGGTCTTACGAGTTCAGAGTGATGCCATTTGGCCTCATAAATACTGTAGCCGTATTCATGGACTTAATGAACTGAGTGTTCAGAGAGCTCTTGGATCAGTTTGTCATTGTCTTCATAGATGACATTTTGATATATTCACACTCCGAGGAGGAGCATGTCGAGCACTTGAGGCAGGTTCTTCAGACTCTACGAGAGCACCAGTTGTATGCTAAGTACGGGAAGTGTGGATTCTGGTTGTGAGAAGTACAAATCTTGGGCCATGTTGTTTCTGAGCAGGGGATAGCAGTTGACTCGAGTAAAGTGTCAGCGGTGAGGGAGTGGGGACAGCCACGACACCGACGGAAGTGCGTAGTTTCTTGGGATTAGCTGGATACTACAGGAGATCATTCGGAGATTCTCCAAAATAGCGGGTCCATTGACGAATCTGACTCGTAAAGGGGTACCATATGTTTGGTATGATGCTTGTCAGTTGGCTTTCGACGAGCTGAAAGACAAGCTTACTTCAGCACCAGTCCTTGCTTTACCAAATCCGGGTGTGGAGTACCTGGTTTACACCGATGCGTCTTTACGAGGACTTGGGGGAGTACTTCAGCAGGAGGAGAAGGCTATATCTTTTGCCTCCCGCAAGCTTAAGCCTCATGAGAAGAATTACCCCACCCACGACCTGGAGTTAGCAGCGGTCGTCTTTGCATTGAGGATATGGAGACACTATTTATTGGGGGAGAAATTCCATTTATTCACAGACCACAAGTCATTGCAGTACCTGTTCACTCAGCGAGAGCTGAATATGCGTCAGCGCAGATGGCTAGAGTTTGTGAAAGACTACCAGTTCGACATACAGTATCATCCGGGGAAGGACAACGTAGTTGCTGATGCGTTGAGTCGTAGACCGGTAGATGAGGTAGCGGACGTCTGGAAAGCAAAGTGGAAGGAGTTGGGTTACCAGGGCGCAGTAACCCGTTCTTTCATATACGTTATGTCAGTCACACCCGAGATTGTTATGAGGGTGATACAGTCACAGACCACAGACCCATTTTGCCAGGAGCAGATTGTACGACTTCTAGCCGAGGGTGCTGAGTCCTATTCTATTAGTTTTGATGGAGGTTTGAGGTTTAATGGGAGATTGGTGGTTCCAGAAGGGGCAGAATTACGTCATGCAGTGATGACCCAATCTCACGGGTCCCGATTTGCGGTGCATCCTGGAGGGGATAATATGTACCAGGATATGAGGAGACAATTCTGGTGGAGTGGGATGAAGAGGGACATTTCTGAGTTCGTGTCCAAGTGTTCTACCTGCCAGCTGGTGAAGGTGGACCATCATAAACCGTCAGGACTGTTACAACCATTGGAAGTACCCACGTGGAAGTGGGAGAGTATTTCCATGGATTTTATTTCGGGGTTGCCTACATCACAGCGGGGCCACGATTCTATCTGGGTGATTGTAGACCATTTGACCAAGGTGGCTCATTTTCTATCGGTGCGGACAGATTATACCACGGGTCAGTATTCTGAGCTGTTCATCGCTGAGATCGTCAGATTACACGGGGTGCCCCTGAATATTGTGTCAGATAGGGACAAGATTTTCGTGTCACGTATTTTTTTGGGAAAGCTTTCAGGAGGCTATGGGTACTGATTTGAGGTTGAGTTCAGCTTATCACCCACAGACAGATGGACAGACAGAGCGTACTAATAAGATGTTGGAGGATATGCTGCGCATGTGTGTCCTTGATTTTAGAGGAAGTTGGGAGCCACATCTTCCACTGGTAGAGTTTGCTTATAATAACTCTTATCAGTTCACGATTGACATGTCTCCATTTGAGGCTTGGTATGGCAGGCCTTGTCGTTCCCCGGCTTGTTGGCTCGAGATGGGGGATAACAAGTTGCTAGGACCAGAGGTGATTCAGGAGACCTCCGCGAGGATTGAGATAATCAGGAGTCGCATTTCGGGTAGCCCAGGACAGGCACTACGCCGATGCGAAACGATTCTTCCGGGAGTTTAGTGTAGGGGAACAAGTGTTATTGCGTGTATCTCCTATGAATGGAGTGATGAGGTTTGGAAAGAAGGGGAAGTTAACTCCGAGGTACGTAGGACCATTTACCATCATCGAGAGAATTGGGCCGGTTGCATACAGGTTGGGACTGCCAGAGCATTTACATCTCATTCATGATGTATTCCACATCTCGTCGTTGAGACGATATCTTCGGGATGATATGGCCCATACTCACATCGCGATAGATGAGATAGAATTACAGCCTGACAGCTCTTATGAGGAGAGACCGGTGGCTATCCTAGACTTTAGTGAGAGTAAATTGAGGTCGAAGATAGTTCCACTTGTACGAGTCCAGTGGGAGCACCATAATGTGGAGGAATCCACTTGGGAGCGCGAGGCAGATATGCGGGAGAGATATCCAGATTTTTTTCTTACCAGGTATGCCTTATTTTCCGAATTTCGGGACGAAATTCCGTTATTAGGGGGGAAGTATGTAATACCCCGTATTTTTATGCTACATTAATTTGGGGATTTATACAATTTAATGTGAATTAATTATTTAATATAAATCCGAAAATTAATTATGTTATGATTATTAACGCGATGAGAGTTAGTAATTATGAGAAATTTGTTGAATATTACTAATGAGCAAGTAATATATAATATTGATTATATTGAATGTCACGAGTGAATAAAATGACAATTTCGGAAATTTAAGTCGGGACGTGCTCGTGTCGCGTCGGGACTAAATATTGCTAAATAAAAGTGAATATTTTATAAGTTGTTCGTATGGTCATTTTGAGTGCGCCAACGCGTTTAGAAGGGGAGAGATAGTCAAAAAAGTGTACCCGGGGGTTTGATTTGGGTCTCGGGGCGTTTTTAGGCCTAATTAGTAACCCGGGAGGGCATTTTAGTCATTTTGCATTTTTGGGTAATTAAACCCACGAAAATTAATAACCTATATCAGCCGTTTAGGTTAGTCACTTAGGGTTAGAACACTCAAAACCCTAGAACGGCCATTGGAGAAGAGAGGAGAGAGCTCTCAAGGCATTCCAAGGCTCAAAACTCACCCGTTTGCACCGCCGCCACCACCAACGCGTAGATCACGAGACGGGGAAGGCAACCATACTGAATTCGGCACCGAACCAGACTTCTGAAAATCCCAGGCAAGTGTTTATCTTGCTTATTTCGTTGGTGCATCTTTCATATTAGTTTATGAGTAATTAGAATGAGTTTTTATGAAAGAAAACCAAAGATATGAGATAGGAATCACATGTAGTGATGGAAAAATTGTTATTTTGGAAATACCTTAATATGTAGAGGATTAAACCACGAATTTATGAGGTTGTAGATGAAGGAAATTCTGTAGAAAGATGAATTAGAACCATATCAATGAAATTTTAGGGTTCTTGAGGTTTTATATGAAATTGGGGCTTGTTAATCCATGTTTAATATTAGAAATCCACATGCTTTACGTTGGAAATATCTGGTATAATGATATAATGTCAGTAGTAGAATTTTTGGGACGTTTGGAATTGAAAAATATGGATTTGGATGAAGATAGGTGTTAGAACCCGTAACTGCAAATCTGCAGAAATCGAAATACCTGCTTGATCGATCGATCGAGCTCAGAGCTTCGATGGATCGAAGGTTCGATCGATCGAGCCCCAGACCTCGATCGATCGACCCCTCCTGGCAGACTCATGTTTCCCCTTATTAATTAGTTGAAATTCAATTTAATGCAAAATAATTCTTGGACATCCTTAATAAAGTGTTTTGGAAGATAGGGAAGTCCAGTAGGACATATGAATAATTTTGGGAGTTTTAATATAAGACGAGAATTGTACTTTTGGGAAAATTATATAAGGAACGATGAAACTACGTATTTCAAGTGAGAGATTTCGTCAAATAGTTACGATAGTGAATATATGTATACCTACTGAATTTTATAATTGGGAGGATAAAGCCATGAGAGTTATGTGATAAGTTGGAATAATACCGAATCAAGGTTAGAAACGAACCGTAAGATGTGTTTACTAAAAATGTGCAAATAAAGATAAAAGTCGTAACTATGGGATTTGAAATATACCTAATACTGATTTGGTAATATTAGTATAGATATATGATTGTGTATGCATATACTATCTATGTGTGAAAAACATACCACGCTAATTGCTATCCCCGAGGTTACCGCGCTGGGACGATCTTATCCTGTGTTTCTTTATGGGGGATATTGATTTGTACCCTAGGAGATAGATATCCTTGGTACAGGCTATCGGAATGATAGTTCAGACGGTCCTAAGAGACGCGCATATGTGCCATCCTCTTAGAGACTTGGAATCTATGCTTCGCCTCAATTTTGTTTGTGTATGTGTTAATACAGTTCGAGAGTGATTCCGAACTTGTATTTCCTTTGTATGAGCGAAAAGGGGATTGGATAGTGGAGTATGCCCGCACCATAGTTTTAATTGGGGTGCTGTTGTAATATATATTATATGAGTAGTTAATATATATGAATGAATTCTGAAATTGGGAACTGCCTACTGTGGTTTGGTAAGTAGGACATGATTGATGACTCAAAAATTATAAATACTTGTTGTAGGAAAGTATAATATAACATTTGAAATATTTATTGATTAATAAAGTTAGAATGAGAACTTTGATTACAAATTGAAATCTTACTTTGTAAACAATTGTGTTGTTCAGTTTTAAATCTTGCAAATAACCTCAGATAAACTAAATCATCGAGGGAGATTAGTACAATATATGATAGATAATCCGTTTGGAAGGTTAGTACGATAGGCGTGCACATTAGAAGAGAGGTGAGAATTTCTCAAGAGAGTGTCACATTAATATGTTGTTGCATTGGCCTGTATCAATTTAAATACTTGCTAACGAATTTTAAATCATACACACTATCGGGCTCTGACCCGTTTCTATTTCTCTTTCCTCTTGTCTATATATGTATATATTATAGGTGACCAGCCACAGGGGCGTCTTGCTTAGGATCCCTTGGAAGGAACGTGCTGCAGCTTAGGTGGGAGTTGCAGGCCTTCGATTAGACGACTTCATTCCTTTAATCCACTCCTAGCACATCTATTTAGTTGGGCATGTGTAGCCTTTCCATTATTCAGTTGTAACTTGGACATTTGTATTTCTATTATTTCTAGTACTGCTACCGTGGGATTTATTCAATGTGGATGTTTTTCTTTAAGTTTTAAATATTGGGATTCGATTGTTGAATGTTTTAATTAATTGGTTATGTTGCAGATTTATTGTGGTGTGATTCTTATTTATTGAATGTTGTTAATAAATAAAATTTGGAATTAATGTTATAAAAATGGTTTTGACACTTAGCTTAATTAATTAGGGTGTTAAATTGAAAAATTTATTTTTCGACAGTGATGCTGAGAATGAACCAACTGTTCACCTTGAATTAATTTAATAAAGGAGTGATCGCCCGGTATTTAATTAGGCGGGGTGTCACATAGACTTACTTAACGACTCGATCCCCAGAAGCCTTGATGCTCTTCAATCTTTGACTTTTCCTCCATAGTTCAATGCAGGAGTCCACCCACACAAGCTACCACAACACACGATTCAATGCACATCTCGATATCCATCGATGAGGCTCAACAACCGTGTATGGATTGAAATATGGAATCCACCACTTCTTCACTGCAACACCACAAAAACGGAGTCCACCATGTATAAACAACAAGTATGGAGTCCACCGCAAGAAACACGTTCTCTTAAGATGTAGAGAATCAAACCTTGATGACCAAACTAAAGATCTAAAAACATATGAATATGAAAAACTTTTTTCTTTAAACTCAAAGGATGAAACAAGGGTTTTTGAATTTTCGTAAACTGATAGGAAAATGTTTTTTGCCAAATTTTTTTAAAAAAATTCGAGTCTAGCCGGACTTAAATAATAAAACACAAATTTCGAGGCAATGAGCTCGTTCGAACGAAATCACAAGGTCGTTCGAATGAAAACACAAGTTTTCATTCTAACGACTATAAATCTCATTCGAACGGTAACCCATTCTCGTTCGAACAGTCTTGTAATGACCTTCCAACGACTTTGGTCCTTCTTGACAGAGGATTTTCATTTGATGGCATTCGAAGCTCATTCCAAAGAGACCTTATTGTCTTTCGAATGAGATAAATGTCGTTATAACGAAAATGTTATTTTCGTTTGAATGCGACTTAAATTTTGTTCTAACGAGATTAAAAATAAAAAACAATCTTTAAAAGTGTCGAATGATTTTGAGTTTAAAAACAAACACCTTTAAGAACATCTAAGGACCCATATTCAATATGCATTCATATTTGCGAGATCCTCGATAATCGTGAAGACAAACTCGGCACGATGTATCTAACAATAAAACTTGTCCACTACATCATCATCATCAAACACGTCATAGGCTTATAGGATCAACACCATAAATACTAAACTATGATTAAATGTTTTGTCCTGAATTATTCCAATTAGATACAAATTGACTCGATTGGAAATTTGTTATTCCAAATCTTCCGCTTTGGCTATTTTGGGACAAAACCAAAAAAAATCCTATGGGCCGTCAAGATCTCTAAAACGACTCATTCCCCAACTCCAAAGAGAAAACAAAGTACAGATGCTAAACAGACACACAAACTTGAGTATCTTTGTCGCGCTTGAAAACTTTGCCGCATTGATGTAAACCTGTAGTCCTGCACAATTAAACACATCTTCAAATGCAAATAGAATATAACAAGTATAAATTCGCAAATGAATGAACATCTAACAATGTCTAAAATATTCTCAACCTAGGTAAGATATCTCCCCCCAAGATAAAGATATCCTAATCATGCAAGGAAAGATACCATTTTCACCCTTTTTTTGTTCATAAATAGACAAAGATAGAAAGCATAAATACATTTCTTCCCCATAAAACAAATCTCACCATAAATATGTGAACATATGATACTATGAGAAATAGGGATGAAAAATAAAATCATTTAACGGTGTGAAGTGCGACAAACATGCAACATAGCAACACAAGCACAAATAATCCACACAATGATGAAATAATATCACTATTGATACAAAAAGATATCATCATGAATAAGAAATGAAGTATGATACCAATTTTGAAATTCATATTTTAAGATATGAAATTTCAATGCATACAACGAGAAATACCAATATGATCATATAACATGTCGAATAATATCCTAAGATAAAGCATATAAAAAATATGGATTAAATGAAAACCATAAAAACTCAAAAAAAAAAAGATCCATACATAAAATATGCAAAATATACCAATGAAATATCAGCACACATATATAAGTATAAACAACCACAAAACTTGACACAAAATACATAAGTTTTACACACTAATATAGTATCAATGTGTCTAAATGTGTATGATGGAATGAATGGGCTTGAACTAGATACAAATGAATTTTGATCCAAACACTCAAATATGTTCAAGAAGTTCTAATTTATCTTAAAATTTATCAAACTAAGATTTACCCTCAAGTGACAATATAAGGTGAACTCTATGAACAAATAACATAATGAACACAAGCCTTGAATATTTATGGTTCTTCAAATCAATAGCGTCATGATAAAATAAATATAACTACGATTCATAATGAAAACCTATTGATCTTTAACTAAACACCCTAAAAAGATAAACATATATCATCTTTTCTTCTCTTTTCTCAATTCTTTTGAAGCTATCGCTTTTTAATGATCAAACGAACTAAATATATTGCCCTTTGAAATTTTTTAAGTTTTTGTTACATTTAATCTTTTCATCAGGATCTTGCCAACGGTGACTTTATCGCAAATGAGATTTGCTCCTTTAGTAGCCCTTTTCCCGTGCATCCTCATATTTTTTCAACACTAAACAAATAAGTTCACGAGAAACAAATCTTACATGCAAAAATTCCCTATAGTCACAAAATATGTAGATGCCAAGAATGATGGGAGAACATCTCACAAAGCTCAAACATACATGTGAAGTTAACGTTCAAATAACTTGTGCATGTGTTCTCAAAGGCATATACAAAGTCGAATCCATAAAGAAAATCAAGTTCGAAACAACTCCATGCAAGCATGATTAAGAACAATTTAAGTATTAATAATCATAACCAAATGTCCTAGTCACATGGATAACACGAAATGAATTGGATTCAAACACACTAATATACCACACCAAATGTATAAAACTAAAATACACAAAAACCAAAAATCTTTTCGAGTTTTTCTCTTTCAAAATAAAATACCGATTTTTGCAAACAAACTCTTACTCAAAAGACAAACAAAATCTTTTTGTATTTTTTAATATGACTCAACAAAAAGAAAAATAAAAATACAAAATATACAAACAACTAGTAAGCTTATATATCATGAAGCACAAACTAGTGTATGTAAACATGCGAACACAATCAATAATTAAATATATCATGGGAAGTATCATGTGCAAGAAAACGAGAATAAAAAATTCTATCATGTAAAGCCTTAAAATCGGATCTCGCAACCCACATAGGTATAACGTGACGCTCTCGAGTTTTGGTGACCTTAATGACTCTATTATTAGACTTTATAGGACCGTTCTTAAAATCATAGCAACACCTCCCTAGGTAACCTTTCCTACCGCAATGAGTGAAAGTGAAAACATGACAAGGACTGTTACCTAAGGGTTGACTTTTCCTAATATTCCTAATCGACTCTCTCAAAGATATGTTATTGGATTTGGTAATGGAAGCATTATGATCATCGAATCCAATTCAACACATGTCATCTTTAATTTAGATAGTGCCTAACGTTTTATCTATCCTTTTTAACCTAAACTCCAAATCAAATGTGACACATCACGAATCTCTTAATTTCTCCTGTAGCTCAATTATCCTCAACTCGAGTAAATGCCTAGACTCATCAAACTCTAGAAGCTCTTTCTTCATGTCCTACATCAAACCACGAAGACTATATCTCTCACTCTCAATGTACTCTATCTTCTTTCAAAGAGTCTTCTCACGTTCCCTAATATACTCAATTAAAACACTATCATCATTTACTAGGGCATGTTCTTTAAACTTAGCTTTTAACTTCAAGTTAGCCATGTTCCCTTTTAATGTTTCAGCATACAACTCACAAAAGGTAAGTTGGAGTTCACTCTCATACCCCTCTTCTTCATCCTCAATCTCATCTCCACTCACATGACCATCACTCACTTGGGATCCACAAACTATGGCCTCAGAAGTGTCATGCAAAAATATATCTTCATGGGAAGATTTCTCATCAAAGCTCACATGACTAGCCATGAACATGGTAAAGATGTGCTCAATTGGGGAATTGGATCCCTCTTCCAGATAACTATCACTAAGGTCCGGATTATATGATACCGGTTTCTTTTCCTCCATCCTTAGTTTAATGGGGGTACTCAGCCACCCCGTAGCCATACCCCCCCCAGCCATAACATCTCTCTTACTCATCCCTTTTGAAATTATCGTCCTGATTCTGAGGGAAGTGATCGGCCTTTTTGTGCATATTTTTCTCAAACCTTTTAGCATCTTTCTATTACTTTTGCAATTTGAGAAATTTCTTGAATTTCTTAGCCATGAAAGCCAAATCCTCAGACTTGATGTCAGACTCGTCATCCAAACTAGGTGTTTCCTCCTTTCGGTCTTTTAAGGAAATGCCCTTTTCTTTCTTCATCACATTATTGGAGGTAAACATGTCAAGCTCATAAGTTTGTAAGTCACTTATAAGCTCTTCAATTTTTGTAGAGTTTAAAGTACCCAAATAATTCAAAACGGTCACTTTAGGATTAAATATTTCAGGTAATGACCTTAATATTTTCTTAATTAATCAGTTGTTGGGTATCTTCTCTTCGAAGTTAAAAGACGAGTTAACAATTTCAGACAATCTAGCGTAAAAATCATCAAAAGACTCACTCTCTAACATCCTATTGGCTTCAAACTAAGTGGTGAGGTTTAGGAGTTTGGAAGCCTTAACAACACTAGTTTCTTCATAGGTGAGTTGGAGTATGTCCTAATCCTCTTTAGATGTCTCACAAGTCATAATACAATGGAACTCCTCCATGTTGATAAAAAAAACTAAGCATTTAAACCTCGAGAATTAAAAGTTGCTAACCTGTGCTCAGCCTCACTCCATGACTCTACGGGTTTTAAATGAATTAATTCTTTATCTTTGGTGATATGTGGAGACCTCCCTTTGACTATAGCTAACCATGCCTAATCATCTATAGCCTTAAATGCTAATTTCATACGTATTTTCCAGAATGCGTAGTTTGACCATCAAATCGAATATAATACCATCAAATCCTCCTAAACTACTTCCTAATACACGGGATCTAAACAAGAAAACTTAATTTTCTAGTTCCGATACTAATTTAAAAATGCAAGTCCCCTATAGTGTGTGCTTAGCCAAAGATGGTCCAACAAATAAAAAGTTTGTTTTTGATTTTTTTAACTTTTGAAGATTAAAACATTAACAAATTAAACCTAATTAAACTTTGGACCAATTAAAACCATTTGTTATGAAAGCCCGATTTATCCAATTTTTTCTTTTTAACCTAAAACATACATCTAGGTGATAAGAAGACGAAATAAATAAACCTTACATAACACATCGATGTACGAGGAAACCACAAAGGGAAAAATCTCAAGCGTTCCAGCAAAACAAATCACAATAATACGAAATTACAAAAGTTGACAGTAAAATTACCACAAGCCTTAACGCTTTTTAATCTTTGATCGCTTCTCCACAGTGAAACGCAGGAGTCCACCCATGCAAGCTTCCACAATGCACGAGTACACGCAAGTCTCAGTATTTATCGATGAGGCTCAATAATCGTTTAATGATTGAAATATGGAATCCATCATTTTTTTTATCGTAACACCATAAATATGAAGTCCACTACGTGTAAACAACAAGTATGAAGTCAAACGCACGAAACATGTTCTCTTTAAATCTAGACAACTAAAGATCTGAAAACATATGAATATGAAGAACTTGGATCTTTAAACTCAAAGGTTGAAAAAAGGGTTTTGGAACTTTGATAAAAAGATAAGAAAATATTTTTTTCCAAAAGTTCTTAAAAAATCTGAGTCCAAGACGACTTAAATAGTAAAACACAAATTTTGAGGTGGCGAACTCGTTCGAATAAAACCACAAGGTCGTTCGAACGAAACCACAAGTTTTGTTCTAAGACTACCTTTGTCTCATTAGATCGACATTAAGATATTATTAGAATAAGCTTCGAATTATATCAAATGAGAATCCTCTATTAAGAAGGACCAAAGTTATTAGAAGATTGTTAGAAGCCTGTTCGAATGAGAATTGGTTGTCGTTCGAACGAGATTTGTAATCGTTACAATAAAACTTATGTTTTCATTCGAACGACCTATGTTTTCTTTCAAACAAGTTTGTTGCCTCAAAATTTTATTTTACTATTTAAGGCCTGTTAGACTAAGATTTTTTAAGAACTTTTGGCAAAAAATGTTTTCCTATCTATTTACTAAATTCCAAAACCCTTGTCTCACCCTTTGAGTTTAAAGATCCAAGTTCTTCATTCATATATTTTGAGATCTTTTGTTTAGGAACTAAGGTTTGATTCTCTACATCTCAAGAGAACATGTCTCGTACGGTAGACATTGTACTTGCTGTTTATACATGGTGGAATCCGTGTTTGTGGTGTTGTGGTGAAGAAGCAATGGATTCCATATTTTGATCCATAGATGGTTGCTGAGTGTCATCGGTGGGTACCGAGATGTGCGTGGACTCGTGCGTTGTGGCATTTTGTGTGGGTGAGCTCTCGCGTTGTACTATAAAGGAGCGATTGAAGATTGAAGAGCGTTAAGACTTGTGGGGATCGAGTCGCTGAGTAAGTCTACTGTTAACTTTTGTAATTCCGTATCATAGTCATCTGTTTGACTGGGCTGTCCGAGATGTTTTCCTTTGTGGTTTTCCTCGAATATGGACGTGTTGTGTATAGTTTATTTATTTATTTTATCTCCTTATCATCTAGATGTATTCTTTAGATTAAAAAGAAAAAGTTGGATAAATTGACTTTTCACAACAAAACGATTTTAATTGGTGAAAATTTTAATTGGGTTTAATTTTTATAAGTTATAATCTTTAAAGTTGAAAAATCTAAAAATAGACTTTTTGTTTGTTGGACTATCTTTGCCTAAGCACATACTATAGGGGGCTTGCATTTTCAATGGGCCTATATCCATGAGGGTGTTGTGGTTCTTATTAATGATGAGATAATAATTTCACAAAGTTTTGTTATATGTAACTCCACATAGTCCCTTAGAATGTAGGATACTAGTATTTATAGGAAAATAAAAATTGGGTGGTGATGGACTTCATATGTTGTGTTTATCCACCATGATATGGTATTATTTGCAGTTTTGTTTATCATTTGATTATAACTTCTCCATGGATTTGGCATATTCATTAGGCATGGTTCCCTACTTCTGTCAAGACGTTTAATGGGCTTACTTCATTGATGATAAAAAATGTGATCTCGCAATTGTCCCCAACTCTTCCGAGTTTTGAAGACACGGAGACTTGAGATACTAGGGAAATATTCATCTTTTTTCAAGAACCCTTTGTTGACAATTGTAATTTTTTTCCCGACGCTACAAATATGCCCTTTAAGTTTGCTTGTGAAAAGTGTGTAGTTATGGAAGTTCCTTCTCGATCTTTGTGAAACCTTTTTCCCCCCAAACCCTTACCACTTGGTGTTTCGTTAATTCTCTCAAAGATACTTAAAGATGAATCCCGAATTCCATAACTAAGATTTTGACCTCTCTTCATAAGTTCTTATTCTCACATCTTCTTACTTTTATTGTTCAATTATATGACTGAAAATTGTTTATTTCAGTGATTAAGGGTATTTGTATTATATCTTTTTGTACTATTAGAAGCTTTAAATGATGATTCATCCCTTATTAGGCGATCATCAAAAGCCCGAGGGCATTGTCGATCCCTTCAATATGGAAGGGAGAACCTATTTATTCTTTTAAGTGGTTGTTGAGGTGGGGATAGCTTTCCATCAACGACCCTCAATATTTATGTTTTTACATACATTAATATCATTCTATCTCAAGGGGTTCCCAATATGTGGAGGATAGTGAACATGGCTTAGTGCCTGAATAAAATTTATAGCACCTATTTAGGATTAATGAAACCATCTATTATTATTCTATCACTTCTATGAAAGATAATACATATTACTAAGAGCCTCGGTCGACTGAACTAATGAGAAATGTTGGGATCATGGCTTCATCATCAAGAATTGGGTGTTTGCCTCAATCCCTGAGGATAATATCGTTAAAATTAAACCAAAGGGACATAATTATACGTCATTGTTGTCTCATTCCTTAATTTTTCTTTATATGTGGACGTTTTAATTATTGAACCAATTTTTCCTATGCTTTGTTTAGAAACTGAGCCCAATAAGAATAATCTTTCACCATATAAGGTAATAACATCGACTAAGAAAATATTTGGATAATGATCCAGCCTTTAGGCACTATTGACCATCCTACATCATTATATGCATTTCTGTATTTTATTCCTTTTAGTAACACCTTATTAGGTCGACCAATGAGTATATATCTATAATTTGCTTCGAGTTTTTTGGTACACGTTCCCATGTGAATCCTTGATTAGTCATAGTTACTACATCTATCACCCTCTCTACTTGCACATTCTTACATTCCCAATCTCGTGTCCCCCAAATTTTATGCTCATGTATTTTACAACCTTTATATTCAATTTTTATATCTTATGCGAGCTTTATTTGAGCTTTTATAGGTGTTGGGGAAGCGAGACGAAACGTTTGGATGTGTTTCACGATTTTTTTGATATTTTTCATCTTCAAGGGAAATTTGATAATTTCATACTCGTATATTGGATGGTAATAAATTACCAACATGTAAATCATTTAATTATCTTTGGTTGTGTTTTGACCATCGGTAATCTGATCCCCATGAAAGAAGTTAAGGTCATTTCAATTTCAATATTCCAAAGTCATAAGTGTATAATTCCCCGATCAATCCTGGTATCACATGATCCATCCTGGTATCACATGATCAACCAACATTTACAAAAATATTTTGCAATTTTTGAGACCCCTATTGATCGAGGTATGAACCAATCGACCGGGTAACTATTCAATTGCGCAAAATGCATTATTATGGCATATTTTTATTATTTTCTTAAATATTTTTGAGTGATTATTATTCACATGTTACTTTTATATCAAATTTGCACATTTTTGTTATTCGAGAATTCCTTTCCCTCTCTCTTAGCATTTTTACATTTTAATTATAGTTTTTTTTATCTCTTGTTCTCTCTTACTCCATTTTCATTCTTTTTAGTTAATTGTTACAAATTTGTGACCTAGTTTTCATGCAATGGAATAAAATTAGTTGGTTTGATTTCTCTCTAGATTTTTTTCTTTGTATTAAGTGTTTTGTTTTATTTACAATATTTTATGTCGAATTTAATTAGATTGAGATTCATGAACCCACCATAACTTATTTTGAATCTTTGCTATGGTATGATGTTGAGGAGGTTTGTTGGGTTAAATGTTTGTTGAAATTACACATTAGTACATTTTTTTATACCAATTCTAAAATTTAAGCCTTATGATTCTTTAAGGAGTCTCATCCTATGTGTTTTATTGTTTTCCCAATGAGTTTTGAGATTTGAAAATGCTTTATTTTTCATGTTACCATTTATGTTAAATAATCCCATGGCGGGAAAATTATTCTCAATATATAGTTTATTTATTATCCATCAACTTAGTTTGAACATTTTCCTTGTGAATATAGTAGTATAAGATATTTTTAAAATAAAAGTCATCTATTACAATTTTATTTAAGAAGTATTAAATTAGTTTAAATCTAGGCACATTCCTTATAAAGCTAATGCCCGAACTCGATTGTATACTCCCATAGAGGGTAATTGAAGTTTAGGTTTTTACATTGAGGTTGCCATTCATAAGATCACTAATGTCCTTACATGGACACTATGCGTTAATGACTCGATCAAAATGGAGTTAGTTGTTGCTGAGAAACAAGGTTGGTAGACTTCCATTTATTTAGTACTTTGTATATATTTTTTATTCTCTCTTTTTGTTATAAGTGGTTATGTGGACTTCAACTTTTGGGCTCCAAAAATCTTGAAGAAATTGGATGCACATTAAGTGTTTGGTAAATTTCAAAAGTGATCTTTTAGTGCTAGAATGTCTTATGATAACTCTTTCGATAATAGTAATAGTTATGATAATGGTTATCAAAATTATCACAACAACAAAAATCAGAAATGGTCATAATAAATTGATCAAGATTTTGGACTATGACCAGGGGTTCCGACCCCTAGCTATTTACCATGACCAAATAAGAGACTAGGGTTTAGGGTGACCTCATTAGGATGGTTAGGAGCCATGACCAAAGGGGTAACGGTCCAAAATTGTGACTCCACACATATGACCCACTATGGCCAAATTTTCTTCTCTTCTAATCACACTGGTGGTCACGGCCCAAAACTGTGACCCACTCGTGACCATATTTGGTTTAGGATCACGGTCAGGAGTTGTGACCAAGGGGTCACGATCCAAAACCATGATTCACCGTGACCCATTATACTGCTAAAAGTTCGGCTCTTTTGTTCACAAAGGTGGTCATGGTCGACAACCATGACCCACCTATGATAATTTCAGTAAATAGTGGTCACAGTTTAGAACCTTGACCCCTAAATCCATTTCAAAATGGTCACAGTACATGGTCACGGTCCAAAACTGTAAGGACACAAATTTCCAATTGAGTCCTTTGTAATTTTGGCTCAATTCCGGACCAAAAACATTTATGTCATAGGATAGTGTTCAAGTATACCTACTCAAGACTATGATGTGTTTAGTTGAAGACGTAGAGGCAAAGAGTATAAAGCTTCATCAAAAGATGTGGTTTATGTGCCTCTTTTGTACTTCATCAATAGTAGTTCCATGCTCCCAAGGTATGAATACAGTTATGTATATATAGGAGCTTGGAAAAAGTTTATTTGGGTGTTAGGTTTATTTAAAACTGTTGTTTTAATTTCAGAAAGATTTTATCAAACTTTTAAATAATGTATATAAAGTTTCTGGGCTAAAATTAAAATTTATGAACTTTTTGGAAGTTCGTTCGATATGTCGTTTGAACGTGTTTTTCGTTCGAACGAGTTTGCCAACGAGTTCCCAGAATAGGCCTTTGAAATGTCATTTGATATGTCGTTCGAACGAACCTCATGTTCGAACGAGATATCCAACGAGATTTCTAATGAGTTCAATCTGGAACTTCGTTAGAAGTCTCATTCGAACAAAAATGTCGTTCAAACGAGATGTCAAGCGGGAACAGTTTTTGGCAGTTTTTGACCATGTTCTCCACTTCTTTCCCCACTATCTTTTCACAGGATAACTATGTGCGGGAATCATTTTTGAAACATAATATTTTTCATATCCTTCTAACTCCTAGAGAGTGTTTTGTGAGCAAAATCATAAAGAGAAAAAGATCAAGTTTTGAGTGAGAATTTTCAAAGACAAATTCATCTACCACTCTAGTTTTCACCCATAGTTTTATTTATCTTCGTGCATATATATACATCTATCTTGGAATTTGGCACGGGGTTTATTTCTACACCGATTTGAAGAGAATGTTTGGGTTTTCTTCTACAACCCTTAAAGAAGAAGAGTTCGTTTAGCTGCGGTTTTCTCATGTGGTAAAAGACATCGCGTGTGGTTGACGGTGTACCTATTGACCGATTGGTGAGTCCAAGATCGCGGTGGATCTCCGTGGTTATACGCTAGGAAGAGGCGGTTACAAGAAGACGCGCCAAGGCTTGAGAGGGTTCGAGTTGAGGAAGTAAGTCATCTGTCTTGTAAATGTAAATTCTGTGCTTAGTGGATTTGAGGCTAGGGCCGTCCGAGGTTGTTTCCCGTTGTGGGTTTTTCCTCGTACATCGCGGCGTAGTGTGATAGATTTACTTTTATCTTGCATAATAACTTAGAACCCATGCTTAGGATAATTCAAGATAAATTTGGTTTTAATTGTCACACTTAATTTAATTTGGTGCATAATTAAATTTGGGTAATAGTTTATTTAATTCTAGTCTTTTGTTAAAACTGGTTTGGCCTAATTTGGAAATGTTGATAAATATGAATTAGGCAAATTTTAGGACTTGAATTAATGGCGTTTAAGTGAAATCAATAGTATGTGTGTAATTCCATCTTATTTCACTTGTGTTTTATTTTAATTTAAAGAAAATTAAAATTTGTAAATTTTTTTTGTGAACCACCATACGCTTTCGCATATCTCAACAAGGAAATTGATTTTAAAGTAAAAGAATAAGTTTAGTTTAAAATCGGGGACCTACTTCCTTTCAAATTGGTATCAGAGCCAAAGTGATAAATTTTTTCGTTAAAGATTTTTTAAATAATTTTTGGCTAAAATGGAATTTTCCCCATTTTCAAAATGTCCTATTTTCGATGGTTCTAACTACGCGTATTGGAAAGAGCGAATGAAATCGGCACTTAAATCTATCGATGAGAGGGTTTGGATGTCTGTAGTTAACGGGTGGTCTCCACCAACTTATTTAGTAAAAAATGAACGCGTACCCAAACAGGCCGATAGATGGAGTGAGGGTGAATTTAAACTTTCAAACTTTAATTCGCGTGGTTTAAATGCCTTATTTAGCGCTGTCACACTGGATGAATTCTGACACATTATGACGTGTGAGACCTCTAAAGAAGCTTGGGATATTTTACATCTCACTCATGAAGGTACAAGTGTCATTAAAGCTTCGAAACTCCAAAACCTCACCACTCAATTTGAAACCATCAAAATGAACGATAATGAAACTTTTGATGAATTTTATGATAGACTTTCTGATAGTGTCAATTCATCTTTTAATTTGGGATAGAAAATACCCGACAACCGAGTTGTTAAGAAAATTTTAAGGTCCTTACCCGATAGATTTATTCCAAAAGTGACCGTTTTAAATTCTCTACCAACTTTAGCCTCTACGAAATTAGAAGAGCTTATAGGTGATTTACAAACCTATGAACTAGACATGTTTTCCTATAAAACTGAAAAGAAAATAGAAAAGGGCGTTGCTTTAAAAGCCCGAAAAGAGTTCAAACAAGTAGTATAGAGCGAGAGTGATAGTGACTTGGAAGACATGGCCTTATTTGTTAGGAAATTTAGAAAGTTTCTTAAAATTAACAAAGATAAATTTAAAAATAACTTTAAGAAATTTGAAACTTCTAAGCATGAAAAAGCCGAAAGGATCCCTAAAACTATTAATGAAAATTTAAATAGGGACGATTCAAATAGGTGTTTTGGTTGTGAAGGGTATGGCCATAGGGCTTATGAGTGCCCCACTAAACTAAGGAGAAAGGGTAAGCGAACCATTTCATATAATGCGACCCTTAGTGATAGTGATAAGGAAGAGGGACTCGGTTCCCCCACTAAGCCTAACTTTGTGGCTTTTATGGCTAGTCATGTCAGCACCGATAATGAATCTTTTCATGAAGATATTCAAACACATGACACTTCCTTGGTCAAAGTTTATGAATCCCCTATTTTTGATGGTAGTGAGAGTGAAGAAGAAAGAGAGAGTGAAAATGAAGAAGAGGTTGATGTGAGTGAACTTCAAAATGCTTTTCAAGAATTATATGAAGAATCAATTAAATTAAAAAGAGCTAATTTGAAGTTAGAAGCTTGTTTGAAAGAGCGTGTCAAGGTCATTGATGAGAGTGCGTTAGTTGAAGAACTTAGGACACGAGAGAATGCACTTCTAGAGAAGCTTGAATATGTAAAAGGCGAGAGAGATAGCCTTAGGGGTTTAATGGAGTCCTTGAAAAAGGAGCTTCTTGCTTCTGAAGAGAGAAATGTTTTATTAGAGTCTAACATTTTAGAAATTGCGAAATAAATTAAAAGACTCTAGTAATGTCAAATTTGATTTGGAATGTCGTTCGGAAAAATTAGATAAAATCTTAGGAACGGTCCAAATTAAAAATGACATGTGTGGTTTAGGATTCAATACTTGTAATGAATCTACTCATAAAGCCAAAACTAATGTTTTAGGTGAATCTACTAGGAAAGCATTTCGAGATCAATCCTTAGGTACCAAATTTCTATGTAATTTTACTTGTACACATTGCGGTCGAGAAGGGCATCTTAGGAAATTTTGTTTTGATCTTAAACGAATTCCTAGAAAATCCCAACGTAAAGTAACCAAGGTAGTTAAAGTTTCTACACCCCAACATAGTCATTCTTTATTAATTTGGGTTAGAAAATCCAACTTGGTTTCCTTGCAAAATAGGACGTTTGATTCTCATTTACTTTCACATGCTTCCTTCCTTGCTACATCTAAAGGATGAATGTGTTAGTGTTCGCATACTTTAGCTTTTGTGCTTCATGCTATATTATCATGCTAAATGTATGCTTGTTTAATCATTTTCTAGTCATTACTTTATTTCATATCACATGCTAGAATAATGATTTTTGTTTATCTCTTTTGTATTTTATTCCTTCATTTTGTTTGCATTAAATGAACAATACAAAAAGATTTTTGTTTATCATTTGTATTTTTATCTCTTGGTAATTTAAGCTTAATTGAAAAGTCAAATGATTTTTGTTTGTCTTTTGAGTATATAATTTTATTTTTGGTTAAAAATTTCAAAAACTCAAAAGGATTTTATTTTGTGTGTATTTTAGTTTGACACACTTTATGTGGAATATACTTGTGTTTGAATCCCATCTTTTACGATCCCATGTGGCTAGAACTTTTGGTTTAGATTGCCAATCCTTATTATATTCTTTACCATGCTTGCATGGAGTAGTTGGATTTTGTGTTGTTTAAATGGATTCTATTTTTATATGCCTCTATTCACACATGCACGAGCTCTTTTAAAATTTAACTTCATATGTATATTTAAGCTTTGTGATGTGTTCTCCTACCAATCTAGTCATCTACATATTTATGACCTAGGAGGACTAGTGCATGTCAAAATCCGTTGCACGTGAGTTTGTGACATATAAAAAATGTTATATAAATGTGCATGGGGAAGGGATCCGAAAGGAATAATAATCCTTTGCAATTATAAGCCACCGTTTGAAATGGACCTAAAAGAAATACTTGGTCCAAAGGCCTAAAAATAGAAAAATAGCACTAAAAGAAAAATAATTGCCAAGGACTATGTTTGATTGATATATTCATTCAAAATAATATAAATTCTTATTAAAGGAGAATGGATGATATATCAATGGTTTGCACAATGTCCGTTTATCCTAGTGGTCTTTATTGTCACGACTCTATTTGGTTTGTAGAATCATCAAAACTCTAGGCTTGTATGCATTGTGTATGTTTGTTCATTGAGTTCAATCTATATTGTCACATGAGGTTATATACAAATGTGATGAAGTTTGCAATCAATTGAGAACTCCGTGAACATGTTTTAAGTGATTGGGTCTAAATTTAATCGTTACTAGTTCACACCCCAACACTACCGTTTCCATATGACACATTTTTTCCATACAAGTGTGGAAAGCTTATCGTATTTTGTGTCACTTGTGTGCTTATATCTGTATATGTGTACTTGTGTCTATATACATATATTTGATATTTTTGTTTAGTCTTTGCCTTTCTTTCTAGTCCATATATGCTTTATTTCGTAATTTTTATCCATCTTGTTGCATTCTTTGTTGATATCACATGCTTATTACTTATGGGTCATATTAGTATCTGTTTCTTGCATCTCAGTTAGTATCGATTAGTATTTATTGGATTAGTTATGACTTTTGTTGCCCATATGCTTTAATGTTCTCATCACTTTATGCATCATGTTTAAATTAGTTTTAGCCTTTGTCTGTTCCTGAACAAAAAGGTGGAGAATGATAGGGGGAGAAATTGTATCTAATCCTATTATATCATATCTTAGTTTGGGGGAGATTTATCTTAGGGGGAGACGTCTTTCTAAGTTGATCATTGTTTTGATAAAATGGAAAAATTAATTTAGGGGGAATATTTATTTTCATTGCATTAAATACTTTGATATTCCCTATGCGTTTGATAGTTTGCTTAAGTGTGCAGGAATTCTTCTACAGAGAAAACTTTCAAGTGGCAAAGCGTTTTATTCTAAAGTGGTATTCGAGTCAAGCATTGTACTCTTTATTTATGGTGGGATGTTTTTTGAGTCTAGTATTCGAGTCAAGCATTGTACTCTTTATTTCGGGTGGGATGTTTTTTGAGTCTAGTGAGCTTGACGACCCTTTAGGATTTTTATTTCATTTTTGTCCTGGAATAGCTAAAGGGGGAGATTTGTAAGGATACAAATTTCCAATTGAGTCCTTTGTAGTTTTGGCTCAATTCCGGACAAAAACGTTTATGTCATAGGATAGTGTTCAAGTGTACCTACTCAAGCCTATGATGTGTTTAGTTGAAGATGTACCGGAAAAGAGTATAAAGCTTCATCAAAAGCCGTGGTTTATGTGCCTCGTTTGTACGTCATCAACAGTAGTTCCATGCTCCCAAGGTATGATTGCATTTATGTATATATAGGAGCTTGGAACAAGATTATTTGGGTGTTAGGTTTATTTAAAACTGTTATTTTAATTTCAGAAAGATTTTATCAAACTTTCAAATAAAGTATATAAATTTTATGGGTTAAAATCAAAATTTATGAACTTTCTAAAAGTTCGTTCGATATGTCGTTCGAACGTGTTTTTCGTTCGAACCAGATGTCGTTCGAACGAGTTTGCCAACGAGTTCCCCGAATAGGCCTTTGAAATGTAGTTCGATAGGTCGTTTGAACGAACCTCATGTTCGAACGAGATATCCAACAAGATTTCTAACGAGTTCAACCTGGAACTTCGTTAGAAGTCTCGTTCGAACGAGATGTCGTTCGAACGAAAATGTCGTTTGAACGTGATGTCAGGCGGGAACAGTTTTTGGCAGTTTTTACCCATGTTCTCCACTTCTTTCCTCAATATCTTTTCATAGCATAACTATGTGTGGGAATCATTTTTGAAACATAATCTTTTTCATATCCTTCTAACTCCTAGAGAGTGTTTTGAGAGCAAAATCATAAAGAGAAAAAGATCAAGTTTTGAGTTATAATTTTCAAAGACAAATTCATCTACCACTATAGTTTTCACCCATAGTTTTATTTATCTAAGTTCATATAAATACATCTTTCTTAGAGTTTGGCACCGGGTTTATCTCTACACCGATTTGTAGAGATTGTTTGGGTTTTCTTCTACAACCCTTAAAGAAGAAGAGTTCGTTTAGCTACGGCTTTCTCATGTGGTAAAAGACATCACGTGTGGTTGACGGTGTACCTATTATCCGATTGGTGAGTCCAAGATCGCAGTGGAGCTCCGTGGTTATCCGCTAGGAAGAGGCGGTTACAAGAAGACGCGTCAAGGCTCGAGAGGGTTCGAGTTGAGGAAGTAAGTCATTTGTCTTGTAAATGTAAATTCCGTACTTAGTGGATTTGAGGCTAGGGCCGTTCGAGATTGTTTCCCGTTGTGGGTTTTTCCTCGTACATCGCGGCGTAGTGTGATTGATTTACTTTTATCTTGCATAATAACTTAGAACCCATGCCTAGGATAATTCAAGATAAAATTGGTTTAATGGTCACACTTAATTTAATTTGGTGCATAATTAAATTTGGGTAATAGTTTATTTAATTCTAGTCTTTTGTTAAAACTGGTTTGGCCTAATTTGGAAATATTGATAAATATGACTTAGGCAAATTCTAGGACTTGAATTAATGGCGTTTAAGTGAAATCAATAGTGTTTGTGTAATTCCATCTTATTTCACTTGTGTTTTATTTTAATTTAAAGAAAATGAAAATTTGTAATTTTGTTTTGTGAACCATCATACGCTTCCGCATATCTCAACAAGGAAATTGATTTTAAAGTAAAAGAATAAGTTTAGTTTAAAATCGGGGGCCTACTTCTTTTCAAAAACCATGACCATTTCTCAAATTTCCAATAAGTCACGTATAGGGTCACGATCGTGAGCCGTGACGAAGTTTAAATCAGTAATGAGTCACATAATGGGTTATGGTTACAACTGTGACCCCATTTTAGGTATTAAAATAATCCAAACCCCAAGAATTCATTTCACCCTTATACCAAAAATCCTCTTTCTCTCTCTCTCTCTCTCTCTCTCTCTCTCTCTCTCTCTCTCTCTCTCTCTCTCTCTCTCTCTCTCTTTCTCTCTCTCTCTCTCTCTATTTATCTCTCTCTCAAATTTTTGACAACGGTATCTGCCCCTCTCCTCCATTTTTGGTCATTTATCCTTCATTTATGGACACATCTCATTCCATTCTCAACAAAAGTACATCTCCCTTCTCTCTCTCCTCTGTTTACATGTGTTTATGTGTTTTTCTTGAGTCTGTGTTTCAGTTTATGAATGTGTGTGGGTTTCAATGTGTGTTTGTGTGATTTAGTAGTGTGTGTGCGTGTGTCTTAGTGTGTGTATATGTAACTGTGTATGTGTGTGTGTGTTGGGGGGGGGGGGTAATTCAACTACATGGGTTTGTGTTTCTTGTATTGATGACTTTTTGTTGATACTTTAAATTTGATGAATTAAAAAAATGTCAATGTGGGTTTTGTATTTTTGTTATTTTATTGGATTACTTAATGCTTGACTTCGTGGATTTGTTCCATTTTACGTGATAGATGTAATCTTAATGGATTAGACAAACGATTAATGTGGGTTGATGTATAAATTGTTAATAATTTTGAAAATTATTAGGTTAGTAATGTTGATGTATAAATTGTTAGGTTAGTAATGTTGAACTATATTTGAGTTGGAAATTGTTAGGTTAATAATGTTAATATATAAATTGTTAGGTCAGTAATATTGAACGGGATAAACTTGTGTTGAAAATCAATCAAGTAGACGATTTAGAAGGAGTACGGGAAAAAATTGTATTGGATTGTTAAATTGATAGTTGTTGTGACTTGTGTTGAATGATCATAGTTTGATATGGATTAGGGATACTTAAAATGTACACTATTAATGATTCATAATAAATAAGATTAGATATGACTGTTAGGAGGGGCTTAATGATAATTCTCTCATTTAATTATTAATTGAGATTTAATATGATTAGTATTGATAAAAGTATATGTGTTTATGTGACTGAGGTATTGTGTGCGTCCAGTATATCACTTGTATTTTATATGTTAACTAGACAATATTCTGGTATTGATGGTGCAAATTATGTTATGGGATACAAGCCAACCAAAATAGAACATGTGCTACCACAGGTTGTTTGACACATGCCTCCATAACATATTTTCTGATTTTGGGTTTATCTTATTTTATTCCATCAAATAAAATAATATAGGGGGCATAATGAAGCTTCTCCGATTTGAGATCATATTGAACATAATTCATATATTATGAATTTTTTACTAAACAATTGGGTTTGGAGTATGTTTTCCAATTCAGGATTCATCTTGAGATTGTCCACAACTTTGACGTGTGGTTAAACAATATTAATTTTAATACGCGATAGACCTATTAAAATAGGTTACAAGGATTTATTGCACAAATATCCTCACAATTTAGTTTATCTTATTTTAATTTTATCGCATTAAATAAAATAAAGGGGGCATAATGAAGCCTACAAAGATATCATAAAATTGAAGATTCATATATTATGATGTTACTAACATTTACAACTTTGTGTTAGAATCAGATATGACGTATGACTATTGCAGTAATTTACGGCGGATGGGAGATTTTGAATTGACTTTTCCAGATATTGATTAGTGCAAACATCAAGTCATTGTTCAAAGATATGGAAGTTTGATATATATACCCCATAAAATGTAATGATTGGGTTGCTTTCATTTTATTTCAGGTGGACATTGTAAATGGAATATGTAATTTATTTTATTTTATTTTTAGCTAAATAAAATAAAGGGGGCAAATGGATATTATGATGTAATGTATCTTTTTAGTTTAAAGCTTCTTCGTCATACTCCGCTACATGGTTAGATTAACGAACCTTCATAGTATAGTAACGTTCAAGCACGGCATTACACAAGTTTCTTCAGTTTCTTTCGTAAAGAGTTAAGATGGATTAATTAGTTGTCACTCAGAAATTGATCACACAAAGTCATATCCATCCTTCAAATATAACGTCATATTACGAGAACTTTATCAATAATGTGGTAAGTCTTCCTTAGAGGAGTATTATATTACCAAAATTGGTAAGTGGCCAAGCAGGTACTATATTTTGCGAAAAATCTTAACAAGTATGTTTTTCATTATTAAGTCACCTCACAGGTGGAGTTTACGAGATGTCTTAACAAGTATGTTTTCATCGTTAAGTCACTTCATAGGTGGAGTTTGCGAAACAAATATTAACAAGTATGTTTTCATTGTTAAGTCACCTCATAGGTAGAGTTTGCGAATTTTTTTAACAAGTGTGTTTTCATTGTCGAGTCACCTCATAGGTGGAGTTTGCAAAAAAAATCTTTACAAGTGTGTTTTCATTGATAAGTCACCTCATATGTGGAGTTTGCAAAAAATATTAAAAATTGTGTTTTCATTGCTAAGTCACCTCGTAGGTATGAGTTTGCCAAAAATCTTAACACGTGGTTTTCATTGTTAAGGAATCATATTTTACTTTTTAAATCTTCGTTCTAACAGGCATAATGGCAAGACTTAAGCAAAAGAATGAAAATGCAGAAGTTACCTCAATAGAAGAAGAAGGAGTAATAACTTCAACAACCCTATGGGCGAGTCAATAATACATGCATTCACATAAAACCTTATCGTGATTTGGACGAGTTGATAATATGTGCATGCACAAGAAACCTTCTCGTGATTTGGACAAATCAAATAACATGCTCATGCACTAAAAAAAATCATTGTGATTTAGACGAGCTAAAACATGTGCATACACAAAAAGATAAATTGAGGACAATGCAGTAGTTATTATGTAAACCATAATAATACTTCCACCAATCTTGGTTGAGAATGATAAAAGAGAAGGATGAAGTAGTTACTATGTAAGCCATAATAATACTTCATACAAGCTTGATTGATAATAATAAAAGAAAACGACGAAGTAGTTATTATGTAAACCATAATAATACTTCCACCAAGCTTGGTTGAGAATGATGAAACTGAACATTGAAGTAGTAATTATGGTACCATAATATAATTCCAAATATCTTTATTGAGAATAATGAAAGAGAATGATGTAGTAGTTATTATGTTCCCATGATAATAATTTTTACCAAAGCATAGTTACGAATAACCACAATAAAATCATGGATGCATGTTAATTTAAATGGGAATGGGGGCAACACTCGCAGTATCTCATTCGTATGAAAAGAATGACATGAGGTCCTTCGGAATAATCCATGAGATCAAAGCCTAAAAAAATGAGATGGGGTTGATGTATATCATGTATATGAGATATGAGATTTAATATTTGAGATATGAGATTGAATTATATCATCAATTAAAATGAGATATGAGATTATTACCAACGATCCACAACTTGATCTAACATATCAAAACTATTGATAAGTGTTTCGTACATATAGTTAATACGAATTAGCGAGGCATTGACACATCAACTATATGTACCGGGGGGCAAATGTAGGAGGGGCTTAATAATAAGCCTCTCATTTAATTATTAAATGAGATTAGCGAGGATTAATATTGATAAAAGTATATGTGTTTATGTGACTGGGGTATTAATATGCGTGTCCAGTATATCACGTGTATTTTAGACATTAACTATACAATATTCTAGTATTGAGGGTGCAACGTATGTTATGGGATACAAGCCATCCAAAATAGAACATCGGCCACTATAGGTTGTTTGACACATGTCTCCACAATATATTTGACATGTGGAAACCCACTTGGGTTGGTTTTTTCTATAAATAAACTTCGTTTCCTTACATTTTAGAGAGAGCTTCTTGGGAGAAGAAGATTTATTTCTTATCTTATGAGTTTTTAGAGAGAGATTTAGAAAAGAGTTTTGGAGAAGAGTTTTAATGGTTGTGTTGAGAAGAGTTTTAATGGTGGTGTTGAAATTAGTTTTTAGAGTTATTTTCGAGAAGTGTTTTACCACCACCCACCTCTTCAACAAACCACAACAATGAGTTTTTCGGTGAATAGTACGAACTCGCGAACTACGCCAACTTTGATTTCGACTATAACGGATACGTAGGCGTAACCGAAGTTGCTCAAGTAATTCATGTGAAAAAATAGAGTATTTTACCATATTATATGGTACTTAGGGTATTTGATTCTACTCAATCAGATATATTCAAGGATACTTTATTTACTCGGGGAATTTTTATAAAGATAATTTTCAAATTTTTTTTGGTTCATTGGAATGAGATTGACATTATTTTAGAACGAGACCTAGTTCTTGTTTGAAAGGGGGCATAAGTTCATGGGAACGAAGTGCATTAGTCGTTAGAACAAACTTATAAAGAGCTTCTAACATTTGGTCTCTATTTAATAGAACTAACCACGTTGGAAATATGTTGGAAGCTCGTTCGAACGAGTTGGGCCTTTCATTCAAATGAGATTGGACCTAATTAGAACGAAACCATGGTTTTCATTCAAACAAAGTACCATTTTTGTTTAAACGAGTTCCCCGCCTCAAAAATTGTGTTTATTTATAAAAAGAACTCTCGTGGTCTTATTTTTTAAGATCTTTTGACAAAAATGAAATTTTATACTTGTTCCAAAAGTCTTATAAGTTTTTTTTTTCATAAAAACAAATTTATTTTCCAAATTAGCTTCATACCTTGAATGATTTTTTGAGTTTGTCAAACCCACTTTCCATATAGTACATCAAATCCAACTAGAGTTTACTCTACAACTGGATTTTATGGAGTTACAACTCTACGGCTGAAGAAGAAATGATTTCATATCCTGAGGTTGATCGATGGATATCGAGGGAAGATTTTCTTGTTATGGATAGTGCTGGACTAAATCATTTTCTTGTTAAAACTTGAAGACTAACATCATATTATAAATAGTGTATCTCTTAGTAGTCTATAAGTCATCTTTTGTTTGTCGATTCTGAAGCAGTGCTGAAATATTGGTTTTGTCCGAAAGGCATTTTTCCTAAATTCTTCTTCTGCTTGGTTTATTTTGGGTTGATTGCTTAGTTTGGTTTATCAAATTAGGAATTTATCTAGCATGCACACCTAATTCTAATTAAGATAAAATTTGGTTAAAAATTGAATCTTTGCTTGTGTGTTTAACCTAAGATACAAGTGAATAATATAGCCCCTGTGTTCTTAAATTGGTATCAGAGCAGGTTACACTAATTTGTTGTGTGATATTTAAATTTGGATTATATGGATAATTTTTATAATAGGGTTCCTATTGTTGGTGGGTCAAATTATGTGTATTGGAAAGCTCGAATGAGTTCATTTTTTTAAAGCGATTGATGAGCGTGTCTCGCTTGTTTGTGAAAGAAGGTGGGCATGACCCACTGTGACTAATGGTGATGTCATTAGACCTAATCTTATCACCACTTCGATGGATGATGAACTTAAATGGATCAATTTTAACTCTCATAGGTTAAGTGTTATTTCTGGTGCATTCACCCCCGACGAGTTTCGTCACATTATGGCATGTACCACGTCTAAGGAAGTGTGGGATATTCTCCAACTTATTCACAAAGGTACCAATGCGGAGAAAGATTCTAAGCTATAAAATCTCACCACGCAGTTTGAGGCCATAACTATGATAGAATCTGAGATATTTGATGAATTTTAATTTGGGTGAGAGAATTCCTAAGACAAGATTAGTGAAAAATATTTTGACATCCATGTCGTCCTATTTTATTCCTAAACTTACGGTTCTCAATCCGTGGAAATTTCTATATACGCTTAGTTTAGAAGAATTGGTAGAATACCTTCAAATGTATGAAATCGATATGTTCCCTAAAATTCAAAGGCCAAAGGAAAAAAGAAATTCTTTGAAATCCCAATCTAAAAAGAAAGAGGAGGTTTCTTCTGACTTCAAGTATGATCTTGATCTTGATGATTTTGCCCTTTTTGCAAAAAAAAATATCAAACTAAAAAAAGATAATGAAGGTTTTGAGGAAAAAAAATTCTAAATTGGGTAAGAAAGATTTTGAGAAAGAGATAAGAGAGTACCTAATAAAGATGAAAAGATATTCAATGAATGTGAGGGTAAGGGTCATAAATCTGATGAATGTGCTATGAGGTTAAAGAGATAGGGTAAGAGCAAAGCTTCCTATAATTCCAATATTAGTGATAACGATACCGAGTCAGTGGTGACCTTGAGTACGTCTCAGGTCGATGAGGACTTTTCCAAATGTGATGACCTTGATAGCGAGTCTAATCATTTAAAAGAGTGTGAGGGAGATGATGTTTTGAGTGAGGTAGAATGAGGCCTTCAACAGGCTTATGACAAGATTTATGCCGAGTCCTTTATAATAAATAAATAAATAAAAATTTAGCACTTTGGGTGTTAGCTTTGGAGAAGGAATTGAGAGATTCGAAACAGAGCGATTCCACAGTGAGAGTTTCTTTGGGAGATAAAGTCGTTTTAGTGGAGAGGAAAAATGGTGACTTGACCAACAAAGTGGCTAGTCTTAAGAGAGATTTTTAATATTCATTGAAGACTCGTGAGAAACTTAAAGACCTTTTATCCCAACTAGAGAAAGATCTCTAACATGATCAGGAGGTCAAGGTTACTATAGAGGATACATTGAAGATAAGAAAGATGTTTCTCGATACTGCTTTAGGTTTTAGGGAGAGGAAACAAATAGGTTACGACGGTGCATCCACTTTTCATGCTGCACCTGAACCGGTTCCTAAGTTTGTTATGGATCCTTTTGCTCCTCGACTTAACCCACCAAAGAGAGTCCAACCTAAAAGAGCAAACCTAGGTAAAACCCAAAAAGTATATGTTTGCACCCATTACAAGTGGAGACGTCACCTCATAGAATTTTCCTACAAGTTAGGAACAACTCCATGTACACATACTGATAGCGCGCGAGAAATGTGCGCGTATAAGGGCACATCCGTTGTTTTCTGTCTGGCTATGACTATAAATTTTGATAGCGCGTGAGAAGTGTGCGTGTGTAAGGGCACAACCGTTATTTTTTGTTTCCCCACAAATATACAAAAAGCTAAATTACGACTACACTTAATGGGTGAGTATAGCAGTAAGTCGGGTATCGAAAATCCACACAGACAAGTTGCTAGAATTTATAAGATTTAATACTCCGAAATAAAAGTGTAAAAGATGATTGAAAACTAAAAAGTAAAAGATGCATAAAGAAAAATGATTAATCTAGGCAAGGGTATTGATACTAGATTATGAAAGTGAGTAAAACTACAGGTTGCATCAAATATCCCTAACCCGAGTTAATTTGTATAAAATTTTTACATGGGTCGACGAGTTATTACAAATGCGTCTCGTTTCGACAGTTAATTGAACCAAGGGTTGTCACGCCCCTCAATCATCATAAAAGCCTAATAAGATTTTGGCATCAACAAATATCTCAGAAATTACGCGCGAAAGGTCGTAAGCATGGGACATACATGGTATGCCCCGTCAAATCACCTAGGCGTAATAACTAGGACAACGCACCCGAAATAAACCCGTAAACACTATCACGAAGCCAAGCAACGCGTTAACCCAAGTGAGTTCCATTCAAACACAAACTAATTTAAATTACCTAGAAAGCATCGTAAAAACGTGGTAAATAAACGCAATAAATAAACGCGATAAATTTATTCTAGAAAGCGAGTAAAGAAAGCAAGTAAACCTAATTTAGAAAGCATGTAAATTACACTACAAAGCAAGAAATTAATGAAATACAAACTAAATTAAATGGTAGGGAAGATGAATAGTGCCCACTTATAAACCCAAATGGGTGTCAAACCAAGAGAGGAAGAAGAATGAGCTCTTCACCTCCAAATCCTAACCTAAACTATCTACCGTATAATAATATCTAACTATATCTGAAAATGAAATAAAAATGGGTTTATATAGTAAGTTACAAAAGAAATAAAGAAGAAAGAAAAGAGAAGGAAACAAGCAACAAATATCTGGCATCACCGGTAGACCGCGTTCGGGGGACCGACCGACTGGTCCTTCACGTATGAGCCCACTGTCTCCTTCCCATGGCAAAACTTGAAACCGCGCGGTCGACCAGTACTCTATTTCCAGGAATCCTTTGGTCATCACAAGGAAGAAAAGGTTGATTACGGAAATAGCTATAACTTCACCGTTTGGACTCGGAATCGCGCAACGTTTGTGGCCATGCAAAGCTTGATCGATGAACTGCGTATCCGTGGAAATTCCATGATCCGAAGATGAAATGTGAATTGACTAAAATGCCCTTGAAGTAGCATCTGACGACGGAACTTCTCCGAAATGCAATAGATCCTCACTTTTAGCGTTCCAATGCCCACAAAAGCACAATTAGGCCCTCCAAAACATGTATCTATCCAAATCCAAGGTTGTTTGGTTAATGAGCATAAATATAGGCATTTAGGACCGTAAAAGTGGTTAAATGCATAAAGAAATAGGGGATAAATATGAAATATTTGATACGAATCACACCCCCTAACTTAAACATTGCTATTCCCTAGTAATGAAACAAAGAAAATCATACCACAAAGGGCGGTACAAGATGTATATATGCATCAAAATATAAATGCCACTTTCGTAGGGAGCACGATTGCATTTAGCATATGCAATAAGACGTTAAACCCCTAGGTCACCTTAGTGGACGAGTGTAGTCTCGTGAGGGGTTTCAGGGATGATACCCATAAACATCACATGGTTTCCTCAAAACATGCCCAAACCAACATGCGACAAGCCCAACAATGGCGAAAAGAATTTCATACGCATTATTAGCAAAGTGAATGAATTCAAACAAAAGTCAAAATCATTAACATTATAGAACGTACGTCATAGAATTGAAACCTTAAAATGTGGGAGGGGAGCGAGCACATGCAAAGTGTGATTTGGCTAAAAACTTATATAAACCGGATAAAAATTAAAGAAAACATACATTCAATCCTCACAGGCATTACACTCGTCAAGCGAATTCACTCAAAACAGGTTGGTAACACATGGAACATGCGGGCATAAAGAGTAAATGTAAATGGAAACTATGTCGTACACATGTCACAAATGAAGAACGCTACATATAAACTGAAAAACCGTAATCTCAATGAAAGGACATCGCACACTAAAGGAGGCGAAATGAATTTTCACAGATTATCGAGATTGGGCCGTAATTTAATACTGGTATCCTAATATGGTGAAGGGGTAAAGGGTCTCTAATATCGTCTGAGGATGACTCTTGTGATTACTGAAACTAATATGCCTCTACTTATTAAGATAGTTTTCTTAATCGATCATCTGGCGTAGTCTGTAAGGCTGATACCACTTAGGATAAGACTGATTATGAGGGATTCTAGAGGATGGCGATTTTATTTAAAGACATATCCTGAGGAAAACTATTCCTTAGTGGGTCATCCAGATGAGACCACACTTATGTATATCAATCACCCCCTAGACTTTAGTCATTAATGTCAATGGGAGGTTAAGGTTTGAAAACTTCATCGATGTCATCTCTTTTTGGTGTTGTGCTCCTTAGTCTGCATCCGATGGTATCCCATGGCTAGTAGAGGTACAACGATCGTATTGGGCTTAGGCAAAGGTGTCACTTCTCACTTATGAGAAGTAATACACCGATCATTCATTGAGAGGGTTAATTAGTGTTCACACAACTCTTTAAGGAATAAGTGATGCCAAGCATCTGATTAGGGGGTGTACTCTAAAGATGAGAATCTTGTAAATTGTGTACGTGTGTTCTAGGAAGAAAAATGCCGTTGGCTCTTCATTTTTGCCAGACCTTAATTCCAGAGCCAAAATAATCCCCTTTTTCTCTCTAGAATCCAATATAAACCTTAATATTTGATCTCTGCTTCTCCCTTCTCGACATTTTTTTGCATTATTTGTCTCCCCTTTTCTACTTTTCATGTACTCCCCACATCTTTTCTTTTCATTCCCTTTGGTTTGATCATGTTTTATGCATTTTGAAAAATTTCAGTGATCTTTTATGTTTACTTAAGCCACCAATTGTGGTGATTTTCACCTATTTTGCGACAGTTTAGGGTGTTTAGGAACCTAAGAGCACGTTTGGGTTGAATTAATAAGGTTTTTGGAATTTTAGGTTGACTGTTTGCATTTTTTGGCATCTTCTACGGTGAGAGTTACTTGAGGTGTTCTTGAGAAAAACTAATTCAAAACCATTCAATTGCCTTAGTTTTATCCTTAGTAATTTCCCCCATGTTTGTTCATGTATCGTAAGTTATACGTGCTTGGTGAAGAATTTCCTCATCTGCACCAATGCGTGAGACAAGAGTTAATAAAGTTTGAGGCCGATTCACGATGACGTAGGCCTTAAATACCATTGACTCCCACTCTTCTAGCTGTAAAAAAACCTCTTTTTACTCTTGACTTACCCTTCTCAAGATGAGACTATAGTTAAGACCAATCTAATTATCATTTCTCTTAGTAGAGATACCATGTTAGCATCTTCTTCAAAGGGATGTAGACCTTAGGAGCACTTAGGTATTCATGACGATCAAGTGAACAATGCCTTTTGAGTTGGCCAAGAGGGTCACTGTAGCACATTATGGTAATGGTGATGGTGAAACGGTCGAGTCAAGCAACATGGGTCATCCAAGTATTTCTTTTTGTCAATCAAGAGACCCTGATCCCCAAATCTATAATATCTCAGAGGATGAGTCTGAGATTAAGGTTTTTCCCAATGTACCCCCATCCCCTCCTATGTCTGTAACTGTATTGGTTATGAATCAAATCGAGTTCAGATAACACGACCCTTGTGAAAATGGCTCTATCATCGAGGAGGAAGAGGAAAAAGAGGATCCTTATGCCTTGGACACATGTGTAGCCTTGACCATTCCTAGTTATGCCCGTGAGACTCATATAGTGCTTTGGAGGCATATTTATGGGATCAAGCCTTCTATTAGTATAAGACTTCCTACCTAAGATGGATGTGACTTCGGTTTTAGGAATAAGGATGAAGTTGTTTTTTACGAACAAACATTTAAGATTGAATTTTTCCTTCCTTTTCACCTGTCTATTAGGTCAATTCTTCATTTAATTGGTGTTTCTCTATCCCAATTGTCTTTGAACACTTGGAGGGTATTTTATGGAGAAACTTAGCTATGGAGGGTCGCTTATGAAGTGGATCTTTTAACTGAGATCCTTCGAGCATGTTACACGACTGATACTATGCAAGCCAAACCATGCTATTACCATTTTGTGGCTCATCGCCCCAACCAAAAACTTATTCAAATAAATTAACTTCCAAACATGATTGGAAGTCTCGTTATTTATTTATTTATTTTTGGGTACTGTGAATTTAGTGAGAATGAGTCATCTAGCTTCGATGAAATGAGATTCCCTTGTCAATGGGACTGTGTATCTACCTTAACCAAAGTCAATCCCGGCCTAAGTGTTGAGATTATAAAGGAGGTAGACAATCTCAGGGGGGATGGATTAATTGAGTTTGAATATCTAATGACTGCTGAACTCCTCTGATACTCTTGCATGGGGGTAGACACCCTAGAGACACTTCGTAAGAAAATCTTTTCATTCTTCATAAATTTTCTTACTTTATTGTCATCTTTGAATAAAATTTTACTCAAATTTATGCCGATACTAATTTTGTTCATACATTCTTTATAGATCATCCAGTAGGCATATCAGATGAAGTTTGGGATATGACAACACCAATCTCACCCAATTTTCTTGCTCGTTTACAAAGGAAAGCAATGTAGCGATTCAAAATCGGCCAAAATCTACAACTGTGGTCGGGTATGCTGCTAAGGGGTCCAAAAAAAGGAAAGAGACTGTCGGTAGAACCGTGACTCCTCCTCTTTAATATTAAAAGAATAAGAAAAAGAGCTAGCCAAGACAGATCATTGATCTTCTCCTCCCCATTATAGAAAATACCATAGTGGCTGCATGCTTGGACCAACTTAAAGTCAATGATGATTCTCTTTTGGGGAGTCAGCTAAAGGCTATGGAGGTCATCACTTTAGTTGTACCTAACTATGACAACATGCTTCAAGGGTTTTCAACTTTGCTCTTCACAGGTCGACTCAGGTAAAGACCAAATTCGACACTTTATCTCATTGAATTTTTTTATTTTTCTCAACTCTCATGTCGTCTCTTACTTACTTTTTTATTCTTTGTGATTGCAGTTTGTCATTGCCCTCTACAATATTCAGTAATCGGTTGTAGACACTGAGATTATGTCAAAGGTGTCCGATAAAGCCAAGTTTAAGCTCTTTGAGATGAAGCAGAAAATGAAAGAACAAAAGGTCGATTATGACTCTAAGATACAGGAGATTTAGTATCGAAACATGGAATGCCTTGCGAATCTAAGGCAACATCACAAGGTAAAAATTGAGGCTCTTGAGTCCGATCTCAAGAATAAGAAGGTGGATGAAGATGAGAAGGTCAAGGTGTCTATTGAGAAGGTTGTTACTACATTCAAGGAGTTAGAAGAATTATTCGGCTACGCCATTTAATACATGGAAAAAGGGGCCAAAATAGTCCGTCAGCAGATTTCCAACTAATATGGTGATATTGTTGCTAATGGCCCTATTCTGGATAAGATCATCTCCTTCTTCATCTTCTTCGATCCTATAAGTGTCACCGCCCTTCAGGACGTGCAAGTCATAGATGATGCTTCTAGGATTGGGATAGACGAATTCGAGATTACCTTGAACACTAAGGAAGATATAACTGAGGCAGTTGGTGATCAGGAGGGTGCCACTCTTAACCCTAATGAGAACCTGGTTGAGTCGACTATTACTGAATCCTTAGCAGCCAATGCCTAAGTTCTATTATTTTTGGTTGATCATTTGTGGTCTTTGAAGACCAATTTATGTAACCCATCTTCTGTGTCAATTTTTGAACAACTATTGTCTATAACTCTTGATTTGAAACACACTTTTTAGTATAATTTAAATGTTGACTTCTGTAACTTTCTTTAATATTCTTTGCCAAGTGTAGTATCTGCTTGTTTCTTTTATGATACTATGTGTTATGTATTATGGTATATTAGGACTCAATGTCCTTCTCATTAGGCCTAAGCCCTATTTTCACAGTAATATTCAATAATGATGTACGACTTACCCCTCAGAATTTTGATGAGGGATGACATGATCACCACAAAAATGATTTTAATGATTTCATGATACTTAAATGATGATACATATTTCCCACTTCTCAAAGCTTATGTAAGTGATGCCTTGGAGATAATACTCCGAAGGCACTCTCATACTACTGAGAGAGAGTTTTATTTATTCAATATAAAATAATGTTTAATAATTTCACTATGCTTAAATGATGGGAAGGGTCTCACTATACTTGAATGATGTTAAGGACTTCCCACCTCTCAGGGTTTACACAAAGTGATGTCTTAGAGTCAAGACTCCAAAGGCATACGCATACCACATAGAGAGAGATTCATTTATTCACCATAAAATGATGTGCGATAAGTTCCCCATACTTAAATGATTTTAAGGGTCTTACCATACTTAAATGATGTTAAGTACTTTCGGCCTCTCAGGGTTTACATAGAGTGATGGCTCGGAGCCGAGACTCCAAAGGAAATCTCATACTTTTGAGACAGAGTTTTATTTATTCACCATAAAATGTTGTTTAGTAATTTCACCATACTTATATGATGTTATGTCTCTCACCAAGCTTAAATGATGTTAAGGGTCTCACCATACTTAAAATAATATTAGGGATTTCCCACCTCATAGGGTTTACACATAGTGATGTTTTGGAGCTGAGATTCCAAAGGCATTCTTATACTGCTGAGAGAGAGACTTATTTATTCACCATAGAATGATGTTTAACAATTTTACCATACTTAAATGAAGTTAAGGGTATCACCATACTTAAATGATGTTAGGGACCTCCCACCTATTAGGGTTTATAAATAGTGATGTCTTGGATCCGAGATTCCAAAGAGATTCTCATAACGCCGAGAGAGAGAGTTTTTATTCCCAAACCTCCGAAAGAGAGTTTTTAGTTATAAAGTTATGTGATTTCTAAAATGTTAATGTCAAAATAGGAGACAACACTTAATATTATATTAATCTCTTTAATTTTTCATTATGAAATATTTGATCATAAAAAAGAAATTGTCTTTCGGCTACAATATACAAATTAACTATTGGTAATATTTTTTCACATGTTCTGCGTTTTAAGGGTTAGAGAATGGTTCTTCTCAAGGTTTTCTAGACGATATGATCTTGGGATGACTTCTTATGTGACTCTGTAGGTTCTGTGAAGTTTTTTAGTCTTCTGGATGATCGTTTTCAGTACAAGATCCCCCATCGCGATAGGCCAAGACTTGACCCTCTTGTTGTAGAATTTAGAGGGTCTCTATTGATAAGTTGACTGTCTAATGAATACGTCCTCCCTTATTTATTTGATAAGGTCTAAGTCTAGTCTCCTTTCCTCCATATATTCTTCGAGGTATTAAGTTTAAACCCGGTAGCTTGGCAACCCAATTTCTATTGGAATAACTTATTCTAACTTATAGGACAATGTGGATGGGGTCTCTCCCGTTGGATTTCTTTCTGTCGTCCTATATGCCCATAAATCTCTATCTAACTTGTTATCCAATTTTCCCTCTGCATCTTCTAATTTCTTCTTAATTCCATCCAATATCGTCCTATTCATTACCTTGATCTTTCCATTAGCTTATGGTCGACTCGACACAAAAAACAAATGTTTTATGCTAACCCTTCTACATTAGGCTTCCAAAGACTTATTGTTGCACTGATTTCCTTTATCAAATATTAAGTCATTTAAGAGTCCATATCGATAAATAAATTTCCTTTAAATAAATTTAAAACATTTATCCTCGAGGATGGTGATCATAGCCTCAGCTTCCACCCACTTGGAAAAGTAGTCTATCGCGATAATCAGAAAGCAAAGATTCCACTTTTCTCTGGGTAGGGGCCAACCAAGTTAACCCCCCACATTTCAAAAGGCCAAGGAACCGATATTAAATCAAAAGGATGATGGGTTGATGGGGGGTATGTTAGCAAAACTCTAGAACAATTGAGAACATATTCGATCAAGTCCTTGTTAAGATTCGACAAATAATAATCCCGAGTGACGATACTTATGGCTAAGGATCATCCACCAATGTGTCTTGCATAAGAGCCCTCATATATGTCTCTAAGTATGTAATTTACCTCATACTAAAGCACATATCTCTAATGATGGTGAACTTATCTGCTCGGTATCATATTTTTTTGTGCTCGGCGTTAGCTTTCGACAACTGTCTATCTCTTATATAATCTATGGTTGGGCCCATTCAAGATGGTCCTAAATTCAAATTTGTACAAACTTTAATTTTTTTCTTCATCGGCCTCTATTCTTGATTTTGGAAGGATCTCTATTAGCACCGAACGTCGAATCTCTTTTCTGCTAGTTGACACGAGACTTACTAATGCATTTGCCCTTTTATTTTCAACTCTGAGGATTTTTTGATCTTGACTTTTCGAAAGTTCGATAACATCTCTTCACCCTGGTTAAGTACTTAGCCACTTTTTCATCATTTTCTTCATAAATCCCCAAAACTTGGTTAACAACCAACATGAAATCACTACGAGAAACTATTTGGATGACATTCAATGGTTTTGCATGCGAGATTCCTTCCAGAATGGACTCATACTCTGAATCATTATTTGATGCTTCAAAGAAGAACCACAAGGCGTGTTGAATATCGGCCCCATCTGGTGCCGATAATATCAATCCTGCCACACTTCCATTTGCGCAGGGAAAACTGTCAATAAACAAACTCCATATCGGTGACCTTGATGTAAAGGGACCTTCGGCTAAGGCGCCATTTTCAATAACAAATCTCGCTTCAGATCGCCAACTTTGGTGTTGACCAACCTTCTTTTGTCTGTAATTTCCTTTCCTTTTTGAATGACATTTGGGACTTCAACCGCTACTTCTTTTACCATATCGTCTGTAGATTCACATGTGAACTTGTCCATAAAATCTGTAAGGACATTATTTCATTATCCTGTTTACATTTGAGTATGTCTTATACCTCTACAACTGTCGAAGACTTATTCAAGATCAATCATGCGTCAAGACGGATCCGAATATCAAAATTCTTCAATATTCAAACCTCCGCGAGAATATTTTGGTAAGGTTGTGTTTAAAGTACCTTAGCATTTCACTTATATTATTGGGATAAATTTTTTAAAATATTTTCTAAGTGATGGAGCGGAGTTTTTTGTCAAAGAACTTTTTCTATGTGTTGAGGCGGAGCTTTTTGACGAAACAAAAAGTATTAATTTTTAATCAGTCGTTCAAGCGACATCCTCTTTCATGAGAAGTGTCGTTCAAATGACATGTCAACTAGTTCGAGTGACACAACAATCTTGTTCGAGCAACCAAAGTCGACCTAAATTTTATATAAATTAAGCTTCTGACTCCGTTTTTCAGTAGAAGACCCACCTGAGAAATTTATTCTTCAAAAATTGCTTTGGAAGAAACGTTTTTCTCACTTTTGAGATTTTTATCTTTGTTTTTAATTCACAAATCATCCCATTCTTTATGTGAATTGTTTTAGAACCCAAGAACACAATTTTGTGAAGTTTCTCATGTAGAGAAGATCTCTACTGCTGATTAGGTGCCACTTGAGTAAGGTACTGGGCTAATGTGACTGGGTATCAATAGGGAGTGCTCATGGGCTAAATCGGACTGCGTGTTCGTGTGGGCTTCTAGGATTATTCCATTACTGACTCTAGACTGCGTGTCTATGTGATTGTTCTGAGGAGTGATAATTGTGGATTTTATTGTAATCATTGTAAGTATTATAGTGAAATAAAAGTTTTTACCCAAAAGGTGTTTTTCCTAAAATCTGTGAGTTAGCAATTTTAGTTGTAATGGTTTGACACCGGCACACACAAGTAGTTGCATGTTTAGGAGCAAAATTAATTTGATTTAAAAAATATACTCCAATTAAATTGGGAATTTTCGAATTTGTTTAAATTAGTATCAGATGGCACATTTACTTTTTACAAAATCTACCAGTGTCTCCCCTTTAATCGTACTTCTCGACTGATAAATTATTTCAAAGTCACCTAGCTCAACCGACCAAGCCATTTACTTACCTGATTTCTCAATATTATGAATAACTTATCGGAGGGGCGTATTATTGAACACTACCATCATATGAGCTTGAAAGTAGGGCTTCAATTTTTTGGAGGCATTGATCAAAGCATATGCAAGATTTTCCATCTTCAAATACTTTAGCTTTGATCCTTAGAGTGCCTTGGTGTTGAAGTAAACAATTTTATGTACTATATTATTGTCTCGAATAATGGACGATTTCAAGACGACCATGTACATGTGTAAGTTTTATACTTGCACCGATCAGGAAAGGAACATGGGTGAGATGAAATTGTTAATCAACTTGTGAAATTATTTTTCTCGCTCCTCATCCCAAATAAATACTTTCCTTAAAATCTTGAAAAATGACAAACACTTATCTATTGCCCTAGAAACAAATCTATTCAACATTGTAACTATTTCGTCAGTCTCTGAATATCTTTGATCATCTTTGGCGTCCTCATGTCAATCAGTGCCTTTATCTTCGCATGATTTCCTTTAATGCCTCTCTGATTGATGATGAATGCCAAGAAATCTCTAGCTCCCACGTCGAATACGCAATTTTCCAGATTCAATTTCATTTTGTACAAATATATTGTATCAAACATTCTCTCTAAGTCAGTCACACGACTCTCGATCTTCAAACTCTTCATGAGCATATTATCCACTTATACCTTCATTGTCTCCCTAATATGGTCCTTGAACATTTTGTTAGCTAACCTATGGTAGGTAGCCTCTACATTTTTCAAGCCGATGGTAAAATTTTATAGCAATATGTTCTTTTATCTTTGATGAAGGAAGTTTTATCGGCATCCCCTTCATACTTAGAGATCTTATTGTACCCAGACTAAGCTTCCATACTCACGAGTTCATGGTCAGCTCTAGCATCCACTGTTTGTTTGATTCTTGGAAAAATAAAGATATCCTTTGGGAAAGATTTGTTAAGGTCAGTGGAGTCTACACACATCCTCTAATTTTTTTTTGTTTAGGTACTATAAAAATGTTGGATAACCATTCTAGGTATTGGACTTCTTTCTGATGAATTCTTCATCTTCTTAACTTCCGCTTGTATAAATTCATATCTATTTATGGGAAAGGTCAGTCTTCGTTGTTTTACTGGTTTCACTGTCTCGTCTATGTTAAGTCGATGATAAATAACCTCAGGGTTAATCCCCGGCATATCATTATGTCTCTATGCGAACACACTTTGTCTTCTTTTTAACAACTCAATTAATTCCTTCTTTGTTTTTGGTTTGAGGGACGAGCCTATTTAATTTCGGTTCATCCTCATTGAGGATGATGAATTATACCTCTTCCATAGACTCTCCCTTATTAAGCTTCTGCTCATCTCTTGGGTTAAAAATGCCAATGTTGTACGAGGTCATCTTTTTCTTGCAGGCCTTCCTCTATTCTGTCCAGGTGAAATAGCACTCGTGTCCTTCCACCTGATCACCATTCACTTCCCCTACTCTATAAAGAGTTGGTAATTTCATCATTTGGTGTACGATGAAAGGCAAGACTTCAAACTTCATGAGTGCCACCATCCCTAGAATTATGTTATAGGCCGAGAAGGCGTTATAATCCATCACAAAAGCTGATCTTCTTGTTCAAGCATCTCGGCCAGGTTCCCATGTAAATATCCATTTTAAAGACTCGTACTGGGTGGACTTTCTCTTCGTTTAACCCAATCAATGGGTGATGATTTGTAATTAGTCACTTTTTGCTTAGTTTTATCCCTTTAAAATAATCCCAGAACATGACGTTCACTGACCTTTACTAATCCACTAGAATACAAGCCACGTTGTATCCATGTACTCATGTGTTAGTGATGAAAAAGTCATCATGTGGTTCTAAAATCCCCTTTAAGTCCTTCCTAGAGAAGCTTACTACAAGGCTCTCCTCATTGATTTTCTTTAATTTTCTTGGTTTACTCCCGACCTTGGCCAAATTGACTTGAGCCCTCTTAGGCCTTGCCTTAGCCTCAATCACATTAGACTTTCTATCGACCAACTTTTTCCTCCACCTACATTATTCCATATATAATATTTACATAAAAAGAACCATATTAAATTTACCTTTAACTGCAGGAGGTTTGGCAAGAAGATCTTAGTCGTCTTCATCACAATCATCAGACTCCGGGTCATTTTTGTTTACTTGTATCTCCTTCTTTTTGGGCTTGTTATCCTTTAGCGAGGAGTGTCTCTTTCTGCTAAAGTCTTGACCTCCTATCTTATCAATGTATTTTTTTATCTTCCCTTATTTTAATAACTTCTCAATGTCATCTTTAAGAGCTAAGAATTGGTCAGTAGTGTGTCCGTCATTTGAATTCGCACCATTTTCTCTTATCCCTTTCATGAGGGGGAGATCTGAACTTTTTTGGCCACCTGAGCTCCTTATCATCATTTATCATGTTCAGACTCAGATTTGGACTAACTATCAGAGGAGTATAATTAACAAACTTATTGTCATTGGACATTTTCTTCCCTTTTTTATCTTTTTCTTTATCTTAACTTCGGCTAGACTTGTTACTATTTAACTCTTTTTGGTCTCCTCTCTTGGTCTCCATGGCCTCCTCTACGTTCATAATTGTACCGACTCTATCCAGAAGTTCTATTAGGGAGTTTGTTGGATCCTTGGAGAGATTTCATTAGATTTTTCTTGGCTGAAGACCACTGGTGAAGGTTGTCATTGCTATGGTCTCTTCATAATTCTCAACCTTCAGTTTTTATTTATTAAATCAAGATATATAGTCCCTCAGAGACTCGCTCTTTCACTTCTTAACATTTAGTAGATAAGTAACGCGCTTGGCCGACTTTATGTCGAAATAAAAGTTATGGATAAACTTCTCTACTAGTTGCTTAAATTTTTTAATGGATTCTATTGGCACACTACACCATATATCGCCACTGGTCACGATTTTGGTTCGGGACTACCCCTATGGGTCACGGTCAAAATTCGTGACGATATTGAGCTTGAAAATACTTGGGGTCATGGTCTAAACGCGTGACTAGTAGGGTAGAACGTGGGTCACAATGCAAACCCAATACCATAATACCATGAGGTTCATGGTCCAAACCCATGACCTAATGATGAGAATATGGGTCACGGTCCCAAGCCGTGACCACCATATCAATTGGGGTCACGATTGAAAATTGTTAAAGGTTTTGGGTTGTGATCAACAAATATATTTTAAAATAATTGGTAAAGGTTTTGGGCTGTGACCACATATACTCTTTTTAAAATTAAAATATCTTAGGGTTCAAGGTTTTGGACCATGATGAACGAATATATTTTAAAATTTTGACCAAATAAAAAATTAAAAAAAATAAAATTTATTTTTTTGCACCCCTAAAAAACCTATACATGTCTCAAACATGTTTACATTTACAGAAATAAATATTTAACCAATATATAATCAAAGTTAACTAAAGCATGCTTGCGTGAATATGTAATAATACAATATGAGTTAACTAATGCATGTTCGCGTGAATTTGTAATAAAATACAATGCATGATTGCGTGAATATGAACAACACAAAAAATACATTGCATGTTCGCGGGAATATGTACAACACAAATAAAAATACATTGAATGCTTGCGTGAATATGTTCTAAATGTTCCTTATCCAATGAAGCCTACAAACAAAACTTCAAAATGTCCCAAGTGGTAAGTAACAAAGGACTTGAATCCCAAAAATAACATCGGAATGCCTACCTAGCTAAAAATGGCATCAAAGTCCATGTAGTTTTTAAGATGAAAAAGGTTAGGGTCTAACCCAAAAGTAACTTTGTAATGCCTATGAGGTTTGTTTATACGTGTTAGCTAGTCCCGTGGGAGTTGTTCGTGCTTTTTATGGGGTCGTTTGGGGGTTGTTTTGCATTTTCGCCCTTTAACGACATATTTTCAAGCCTAAGTATAACTATTTGCAAGTTTTTTCATATTCTCAAACCATGAGTTCCATGACTACCCGATCAGTTGCTATGTGTTACGTTGGTCCCATGCGAGGTGTTCGTGCCTCTTGCGGGGACATTTGGAGGCTGTTTTGTATTTTCGCCCTTTAACAGCATGTTTTCAAGCCTAAGTCTAACTACTTGCAAGTTTTGATCATATTCACGAGTCAGGAGTCCCGTGACTATGCAATTCGTTGTTACATGTTATGTTGATCCCGTGCAAGGTGTCCGTGCCTCTTACGGGGTCATTTGGGGGCTATTTTTCTTTTTCTACCTTTAACTACATGTTTTCGAGCCTAAGTTTAACTAATTGCAAGTTTTGGTCATATTCTCAAATTAGGAGTCCTGTGACTACATGGTCAATTGCTACGTGTTATTTTAGTCTCTATGAGGTGTTTGAGCCTATTGGGAGTCCCGTGACTACACAGTCAGCTGCTACATGTTATGTTGGTCTCGTGCAAGGTGTTCATGCCTCTTTTGTGGCTTTTAGGGGCTATTTTGAATTTTTTCTCTTTAGTGGTATGTTTTCAAGCCTAAGTATAACTACTTACAAATTTTGGTCATATTCTCGAACTGGGAGTCCCGTGTCTATGCGTTCAATTGTTACATTTCATGTTGGTCCCTTGTGTGTGTGCCTCTTGTTGGGCCATTTGCGTGCTATTTTTCTTTTTTTTCCCTTTAATGATATGTTTTCATTCTAAGTCTAACTATTTGCAAGTTTTGGTCATATTCTTGAATCGGAAGTCCCGTGGCTATGCGATCAGTTGGAATATGTTATGTTAGTCTTGTGCGAGGTGTTAGTGCCTCTTATGGGATCGTTTGGAGGCTATTTTGCATTTTTACCCTTTAACAACATGTTTTCACCCCTAATCCTAACTATTTGCAAGTTTTGTCATATTCTCGAATTGAGAGTCTCATGACTACGCAGTCAGCTACTATGTGTTGTGTTAATCCTGTTCGAGGTGTTTGTGCCTCTTATGTGGCCTTTGGGGGATATTTTATGATTTCTCCCTTTAAAGGTATGTTTCAAGACTAAGTATAACTATTTGCAAGTTTTGATCATATTCTCTAGCAGGGAGTCCTGTGACCACGCAGTCAGTTGCTATGTGTTACATTGGTCCCCTACGAGGTGCAAGTCTTGAGACTTACACTGTTTTAGGTCATTTGTTTGGTAGCTTATTACACTGTGAAAATTACTGGAATAAGAAGTTAGAGTCTTCAAGTTGAACGTGTCTAGGAAGATCTTTTTCGCACTAGTTGTCAAAATGAATGAAGCCGGGAGGATACAACTTCTTCCTATTATATGATCATTTTTTAACCATAAATTCTTCTTTATTTTCATATCCTGTAGATCGCGACGCAGCACCTCTCTATCTTTGAAATGAGATCCACCCAGACATTTTCCTATTAAATGTTTCGCAAAATTCTTCTCTATATGTATTAGATCAATTACATACCTTACACGATATTTTCAATACGACAAGTCAAAAAACCATAATCGTCTGGACCATGCCTTCATTTTACTAGGGTTATTCGGATCTGATAAACACGCCTTTTCGATATATTTTTCGTCGTGGGGTAAAAGACGGTCAATCAAAAATCCCTTTTGGTACCTACAAACACATTAAAAATGTACATTGGCAAGTAAGGGGTTAATTCGTGCTCTCTAATGTGGACAAGAGAAAAATGAAGACAAGTATGATTTTTAAAACAATTATGAAGGGATATTTATACTACTAATTATGAAGTAAAAATTAAAACTACACTAATAAATAAAGAAAATGATAAAGTGAGCTAAATATGCAGAGAAAATAATTATGAGATAATTCAAAGGATTAAACTTCACCACTTCACCTATTTATTTTCATTAATTAGTTTATCTATTTGAAATACCCCAAAACATATATAAATTCACAAATCAACTCTCGTTGCAAATGCGAAGTGACATATAGTCCTTTTAAAAGTTTAATATTTAAATTTCACATACTCACAAAAATTAGATTTAAACATTTTCTAATAAATCAACCGTTAGGGAAAATTCACTAAAAGTATTTTAAATCATTAAAATTACATTTTTAGAGTAGAGAAATTTTAACTATAATATTATTTAAAAATTGCCTACCTCTAGTTTAATTAATAAATAAATATTATAATCTGAATTTTTGATTTTCTCTCAAAAATAATTCACCCACTCTCAAGGTGTAAATATAAACTGTAAAATTTTAATATTAATATTCAGAGGGGCGTAATAAATAAACAAACAAAAATAAAAATAATTAAGTTAAGGGTTCCATCTCACCCCTTGAATGGGGTATTTAGCCTCTCATTATGGTATTATTACATATAAAATGTAATAATGACACAATATGAGGCATACAAAATAAAATTGAATGAGAAAAATAGTTGAACCATGTCTCCTTAAACTCAATAAATTTTTTCTAAACATGAACAATTACGTGCACCCACAAATTTGAGTATCATAACACTGAAATTTAATACCAACTCAAGATTTGTATTTCACAAAATATTCAGCCTCACTTAAGTCACTAAAAGAAATATTATAAAAGAAGAAACAAAAAATTTGTACAATACTATACCAAATATGAGCTCCAAAAGATGGAGCTCCTAAACTAAAACTAAACTCTCCGTCTACTGTCTCTCCTGTTGTGAATGATAAGGTCTTCTTAAATAAGAGGCATGGAGCAAGGGGTAAAAATGAAAGGTATAATGGAGGATAGTTTAGGAAAAGAAGGTAAAAGGGTTCAGAACATATGATTTCTATTTGGGGAAAATGGAAGATGCTTGGGATGTGGGGTAAAGAGGCTTGCATGGATTAGGAAATGAAGGTCAATGGGTGAGTTTTGTTTTCTCTTGGTTTAAGCTGGTACGATTTTGGTCTTACTTTGGATGGGTGTTTAGGTTAAGGTCTAAGCATGTCGGGTAGCGGGACTGAGGAGTTGGTGATTCGGGTTTGGCCTACGGCGGGTTGTCAGGTCAGCGCCGGGTAGGAGGTGGAGTGGACTGGAGTCGGGGTCGGTTTAAAGTGAAATGGGTGGTTGGATCGTCGAGTTTAGTGGAGGTCACCGGTGAGGAGGTCACGCCGAAAATGGTCGGCGAGGAAATGGGTTCGGGTCTACTCGAGTTGAATCGCAATAGGGCAACGGTTAAAGGGTTGAAGGTTGTGGGTTATGGTTTTGAGTTCGGCCAGATTATGGTTAAGGCCGAAAATAGGCAGGCTTGGTGTGATGTGAGGTCACCGGCAGGATTTAGGCGATGGGTTGACTGGTCGAAATGTGGTTTGGTTTCGGGTTTTGTGGAGGTGGTCTTGAGTTTTAATGGAGGTGGGTGTGAGAGAGAAGAGATATAAGGTGAGAGGTGTTATGGTTTGAATGGTGGTGGGTTTAGTGGTAGAAAGAGAGAGGATAGAGGGAATGTTTTAGTGGGTTTATGTGATGGAGGTTTGAAAATGGAGGTGAGAGAAAAGGGTGTGTAGGTGGAGAAGATAAAGTAGAGGGTATGTGGTGTGGTACGGTGTAGGGGAGTTGGTGATGGTGAGTGAGGTTTTTGTGTGTATTAAGGTGTATGGTATTTGGGTGTGAATGAGGGTGAGTGTGGGATAGTGTGGACTGTGTAGGATAAGTGGGTTTATGTGTGTATTTAATTTGTACCCTTAAAAATAAAACTAATAAAATTAAAAATCTAAAACTAAAATCCTACTCTAAAAATAAAATAAAGACTCAAATAAAAAATGAAAATAAAAACAAATGAAAATAAAAATAAAAGGCTATTGAAACTAAAACTAAAAGCCTAAAAAGAAAATGTAAAATCTAATAAAACTAAAAATAAATGAATTCCTAAAAAAAAGTAATCCTAATAAAATAAGACTAAGAACTAAGAACTAAGAACTAAGAACTAAGAATAATCAAAATCAAAATAAAATCGCACTAATTAAAAAGAAATATAAAAATAGAAAATAAAATCTAGAAAAATCTAAATAAATCTAAAATAAATCCTAAAAATAAAATGACTCAAACTAAAAATCTAAGAAAAATTTTAAAAGCACAAACTAAACACACGAGCTTCGGGATAGGTTTAGGGACATATTTAGGTTCGGCTAAGGTACGAAAATGGGGAATTAGCTCCATTTGACTGCAAATTGCCTCGAAACAAGCCTTTTGACACTACAACTGCAATCAAGCCTGCACATTGAACATTTACGCGCATAAGACCATTATTATCGAGAATTAGCAACTAAAATATGTCTATTCGGGTTATAAAATATACACTTTTGGGTGCTTATCACACCACCCCCAAACAGAGGGTTGCTAGTCCTCGAGCAATAAGATAGAGAGAACGATAAGAAACCAAAAGTGTACCACTTTCGCGGGCACCTGCGATTTCACTTAGCATGTGCAACAAGCCTTTAAACCTATAGGTTTTCCAACAGGACGAGTTGTGTCTCGGTAGGATTTGCAGGGATTTGAAAATGGCAGTCTATCTCTTATTAGACATAAAATAATCGCACAATCCATCACCTGAGAAATTTGTTTTGGAAAATACAAGCTAGAAGGTAGAAAAATATTTGGCTAAGTAAATACACAAGGCACATCCTTCCTAGAAATCGACGTGTGTAGTGTGAATCAGTCAAAACGGGTCAAGTATCATAAGAGTAATTCCTAGATTGCCTTTTCGAAATCAACGCTTCAACTTCAAATCTCACTGGATATATCTATCTCAAATGAACTCTCGAGATTAGGGTTAGTGTATCGCTCATGTGTGTGAGGAGGTGAGAAAATGCAATCAAGTTCAAACGTCTCACACACACATAACAAAGAACATACATTTTGAAAGAAAAGTGATCTGATGAAAGGATGTTAATCACTATAGTGACAACGTCGGGTTATTCACCACATCGACTTTCATTTGTCCGAACACCTGGGGAGATATATGGATGATTATGGGTGAGGGGGAAATGAAATGGGATATATGGGATGAGGTGAGGTAGGATAAGATGGATGTGTGAAAAATTGGATAAAAAATGGATGCGAAATGGATGGATATGAGATTTGAGAGAGTGTATAACACTTTAGGCATAAATGTCTTTATTTCACAACTAACTACTAACTACACACTCTCTTTCTTTTGTTTTCTCTCTTTTCTTTTTCTTTCTCTTTTTCTTTTTCTTTTTCTATTTCTTTTGCTATTTTGCTATTTTTGTTTTTTCTCCTTCTTTTTATACTCTCAACACTGAAGACATTTAATATTTGGAATCTACACTCTTTTTCTCAAAATGATGGATGATATATGAAATGAGTGGGGAATATGGAAAATATGCGAAGGTAATTTATGAAAGTCAAGTATTCTGGACAAATTTCGAGACACGTTTTTCTTACAACTCGAAAGAGATGTTGTTCTCAGTGATTAAGACAAAATTTTTGAAAAATAATGAGATCATATGACGATTAAGTGCGGACCCAAACGAAGTTGAATCAAATTGTGACTAGGAGATTGCATGAAACACTATGAAAGGTGAAAGACACGAATCTCACAAGCTAAAGTCTCTACTAGTGATCCTTAAGATTCTCTTTGGGAATTATAGTACTCTTCAACTGTAATCGTAATGACGTGATACGTACGCAAATTTTGTTGAGTCTAGAGATTCATGGTGCAACATGCCTTGTTACCTATAACATAAGCTATTTAGAAAAAAAATCTCTAACTTGATTCCTAGACTTAAAAAGATGGATGATAGAAAATTCACGCCAATGAATTGAGATGAAAGAAACTGCATGAAATTTTAAAAATGAGGTTTAAAAATCAAAAAATTTCAAAAGAGGTACGATTTTGATAAAATTCCCCACCCTCAAATAAAAAGGAACATCGTCCTCGATGTTAAGTAAAATAATTTTTAAAATTAAGAGCAAAAGGAGGAAAAATATTACCAGAATCAACAGCTAATGAAGTGGACAAACGAATCCAACAAGAAACCTGAATAAAAAGTGAGATAAAAAAATTTAAACAAGTCTATAAACATATAAAGCATAGGGTGATGTGAAACACCACCCCCAAACAGGATGAGGCTCATACAAGAAAGTGTGGGTTGCCTCCAGGTAGCGCTAAATTTAATGTCTTCAGCCAGACCGAGCCATTCTCACCCTAAAGATAAGATATATGAAAGTGCGGGGTGGCAGCAAAATTGGGTGATGAGACTCACCCCCAAACAAGACTGAATCGGCATCCTTGTTGGATAAAGGCTAAAACAGATTAATGCACTTGTATGGCAAAGTGAATCACATGATGCAAAGCATCGGTGAACCATGGGCGGGTGGGAATTAGGTTTAGGGTGAAGAGGTATCGATCTCGGGCCTTATTGAGCTGGAAGGTGAGGGAAAAAAGGGCCCTATAAGCATGGTGATCTAGTTGTATGGGAAGGCGAAAGGGTTTGAAATGTGGGATGGGATGGGTCTTATGGAAATTGCACGACTGTTCTATAAATGGACGATGAGAATGGTCACGCCGTGACACACCAGGGAGTTGTCGAGGGGAAAAATTAACACCACAAGAGAGTGTCAAGCATGGGGTAACAAGCTCGGTGTCACGGAAGTGGAGAGTAGCACCACAAATACTCTCGTGGGTGGGGAGCATCTTTTCAGGTGAGGATTTAAAAATGTAGATGGAAACATTAAATGTGTAAAATCAAGATCCAAACCAGGTGATGGGGTGGAAGGGATAATGGGTGGGTCGGGTGGGATAAATGGTGTAGGAAGACGATCCAACTCAAGAGTGGGAGACACACACTCCTCATGAGGCACGGAGTCATCCTCAAGAGAACTCGCAGGAGGAAGTGTGGTATCTAAAGATGGAGTGGTCAGCTTATCCACCAATGTATCACCATCCCTAATGGTGAAAGGGTCTAACGAGGTAAGATCCTAGATATTTGAATTAACATCAATATCAGACTCAAAGTGAGCCAAACATCGCTGGAGAGGATCCATAGCAAGGGAGGTGAGAACCATCTCTAATGCAATCTCGGTGCATTGTGGGGGGGGGGGGGGGGGGGCATTCTAGCCGGAGCTAACTCAAAAGGAATGGGTTTCTCAACGACACACTCAATGGGTACAATAGGTATAAACTCGGGGGTGTTTTTTGATATAACGGGTGGGGGAATGTGAACCTCAAGTGTGGGTTATTTTGAATATGGCAGGGAAAGGCGAACCTCGGCATTAGGTTCTTTGGGTTAATAGGGTATGGATCTGTCTCACCAAAGATGGGTAAGTCAACACAATTATCAACATGGGGCTCGGACCATGGAATGGTCTCAACTAGGAGATTTTCGGTGTGGTAGGGTTGGTCACACTCAAAATCTGTGCCACAAGACGACTCTTCATCACTCCACATGGGGGTAACAATGGGTTGACTTGAGGGGAAATAACGATCTGGTCGCATACTCAAATTCAGTTAAGTGTTGTTCAAGCCTTTGAATAGTTTGAGTTTGAATTTTAGTTGATTTCTCTTGCTCGAGGATAAAATTTTGCAAGAGGCTTTCGAGAGCGGATGTGGATGATGGTGGTGAAGTGATGTTTGTTGGTGCAATGGTGGATGAGTGAGGTGGACACAACACACTAGTATCATGGATAAACGAAGAATACTCATAGGAAGTGTGGGGAGAGGGATCAAGTTCATCATACATAAAAGGGACGCCTTCATGATGGACAATTGGGTGATAGTCATGTGGTGCGTAGTGATAGGACTGATCGGGATGGGGTGCACAAGGTTGCCATGATGACTGTGGGAACGTGTGAGGATCCATAACCAGGGGTTGGGATTCATATTGCGTGGAAGGGTGATCAGGCCTCCACATATAGCTAGGGTACCCACACCACTCGAGATTTGATATATCATGACAATAGGCCGAGGTGGGTTTCGAAACAGTGTCATATGGATACACATGTTCCATGGTGGGTTCGAATGGATAAGGAAGATATGGACACTCATGGGACAAGTGATCGGCATTAAAGCAATAGGTTCACTGCGAATATGGGAAATGACCAAAGTCGTTCCATAAAGGATTTTCTTCGGCCATGACGGGGTGGATAGGGGAGAAAAAGGTTTCTCCACAAATATTTTTAGCTTTTTTATTGTTTGAAAAAGAAAGAAAATCTTTTGGGGGTTTTTGAATTTTGTGAAAAAAGAAGGAAAATATTTTTGGTTTTTTTTTTGGGAAAATAAGAAAAGGATGAAAAAATATTTTTTGAATTTTTGAAAAGGGATAAAAGTGGACTCGGTATGAAACGCACACTAACGGAGCACACAAAAATCGACTACCAAAGGATTAGAATTAGACACTTACAAGCGAAGGAAAATCCTAAATAGCACCTAATTAATTTTTATCTTTAATCAGGTGAATGGGTAGTCAAATTTTAATTACTCAGCGGGAGAGAAAAAATATGGAATCTTATACGTCGCCTTTGGAAAATTGTGCTCCAACTTGGCTTGCTAGTTGATTGATTTTAATTAAGTGATGGAACGGGTTAACAAGAAAGTGGAGTTAAGTGATTGAGTCGGGTGATGAAATCCCTTCTCGTTTCAATGATCGGGACTAGGTATTAAGTTCATTAATTTATCAAACCATCCAAAATAAATGCAATGCGATAATAAAAATCACATTGGAGTAATTAAGCACACAAGAATGGACTCTTTTGCAGGAGATTCACGATTGATAAAGAAATGTACCTCCCACGACATTTACACGTGGGGTGAAGACCGAGCTGAGTCGATCGGGGGAAAGTTCACCAAACTGCAGTCGTCCTCGGGAGTCCTACGGGCCCAAAGTACAGAGGCTTCTACTCCACTCCAACGACGCTATCTCTCTAACCTGTCCCGTTTCCCTTTTTGCTTTTTTAATTAATTATTAGAAATAATTGTTGTCCAAAGCACCACAAATAAATGTACAAGGCCCAATAATCCTAGTACAAAAAATCTACGAAAAAAATAATGTATACAAATGAACAAATGTACAAAGCCTTCAAATGCTCCTCAACTCGAAAAATCGGCAACGGCACTTCGTGAAAAGTCAATCGCCAAAGTTTCAGAAAAGGTCCAACGCTTAAAAAGATGGAAACGACCCCATTTGATAAAGACGCATTTTCAGTATATTTTTCATCATGGGGTAAAAGATGGTCAATCAAAAATCCCTTTTGGTACCTACAAACACACTAAAAATGTACATTGGCAAGTAAGGGGTTAATTCGTGCTCTCTAATGTGGACAAGAGCAAAATGAAGACAAGTATGATTTTTCAAACAATTATGAAGGGATATTTATACTACTAATTATGAAGTAAAAATTAAAACTACACTAATAAATAAAGAAAATGATAAAGTGAGCTAAATATGCAGAGAAAATAATTATGAGATAATTCAAAGGATTAAACTTCACCACTTCACCTATTTATTTTCATTAATTAGTTTATCTATTTGAAATACCCCAAAACATATATAAATTCACAAATCAACTCTCGTTGCAAATGCGAAGTGACATATAGTCCTTTTAAAAGTTTAATATTTAAATTTCACATACTCATAAAAATGAGATTTTAACATTTTCTAATAAATCACCCCTAGGGAAAATTCACTAAAAGTATTTTAAATCATTAAAAATTACATTTTTAGAGTAGAGAAATTTGAACTACAATATTATTTAAAAATTGCCTATCTCTAGTTTAATTAATAAATAAATATTATAATCTGAATTTCCGATTTTCTCTCAAAAATAATTCACCCTCTCTCGAGGCGTAAATATAAATTGTAAAATTTTAATATTAATATTCAAAGGGGCATAATAAATAAACAAATAAAAAATAAAAATAATTAAGTTAAGGGTTCCATCTCACCCCTTGAATGGGGTATTTAGCCTCTCATTATGGTATTATTAAATATAAAATGTAATAATGACACAATATGAGGCATACAAAATAAAATTGAATGGGAAAAATTGTTGAACCAAGTCTCCTTGAACTCAATAAAAAATTTTCAAACATGAAAAATTAAGTGCACCCACAAATCTGAGTATTACAACACTCAAATTTAATACCAACTCAATATTTGTATTTCACAAAATATTCAGCCTCACTCAAATCACTAAAAAAATATTATAAAAGAAGAAACAAAAAATTTGTACAATACTATACCACATATGAGCTCCAAAAAATGGAGCTCCTAAACTAAAACTAAACTCTCTGTTTACTGTCTCTCCTGCTGTGAATGAGAAGGTCTTCTTAAATAAGAGGCATGGAGCAAGGGGTAAAAATGAAACGTATAATGGAGGATAGTTTAGGAAAAGAAGGTAAAAGGGTTCAAACATATCATTTCTATTTTGGGAAAATGGTTGATGCTTGGGATGTGGGGGTAAAGAGGCTTGCATGAATTAGGAAATGAAGGTCAATGGGTGAGTTTTGTTTTGTCTTGGTTTAAGAAGGTACGATTTTGGTCTTACTTTGGCTGGGTGTTTGGGTTAAGGGCTAAGCAGGTCGGGTAGCGGTTCTAAGGAGTTGGTGATTCGGGTTTGGACACCGGCGGGTTATCGAGTTAGCGTCGGGTAGGAGGTGGAGTGGACTAGAGTCGGGTTCGGTTTAAAGTGAAATGGGTGGTTGGGTCGCCGATTTTGGTGGAGGTCGCCGACGAGGAGGTCACGTCGGAGATAGTCGGCGAGGAAATGTATTCGGGTCTTCTTGGGTTGGATCTAAATAGGGAAACGGTTAAAGGGTTGAAGGTTGTGGGTTATGGTTTTGAGTTCGGTCGGATTATGGTTAAGGTCAAAAATAGGCAGGATTAGTGTGAGGTGAGGTCGCCGATCGGATTCAGGTGATGGGTTGACTGACCGGAATGGGGGTCCGGTTTCGAGTTTTGTGGAGGTGGTCTTGAGTTTTAATGGAGGTGGGTGTGAGAGAGAAGAGATATAAGGTGAGAGGTGTTGTGGTTTGAATGGTGGTGGGTTTAATGGTAGAAAGAGACAGGAGATAAAGAATGTTTTAGTGGGTTTATGTTGATGGAGGTTTGAAAATGGAGGTGAGAGAAAGGGTGTGTAGGCGGAGAAGATGAAGTAGATGGTATGTGGTGTTGTAGGGTGTAGGGGAGTTGGTGAGGGTGAGTGAGGTTTTTGTGTGTATTAAGGTGTATGGAATTTGGGTGTGAGTGAGGGTGAGTGTGGGATAGTGTGGACTGTGTAGGATAAGTGGGTTTATGTGTTCGTTTAATTTGTACCCTTAAAAATAAAACAAATAAAATCAAAAATCTAAAAATAAAATCCTACTCTAAAAATAAAATAAAGACTCAAATAAAAATTGAAAATAAAAAGAAATGAAAATAAAAATAAAAATTTATTAAAACTAAAACTAAAATCCTAAAAAGAAAATGTAAAATCTAACTAAGAACTAAAACTAACCAAAATCAAAATAAAATCACACTAATTAAAAAGAAATATTAAAATTGAAAATAAAATCTGGAAAAATCTAAAATAAATCCTAAAAATAAAACGACTCAAACTAAAAATCTAAGAAAAATTTTAAAAGCACAAACTAAAGACACGGGCTTCGGGATAGGTTTAGGTTCGGCTAAGGTAAGGAAATGGGGAATTAGCTCCATTTGACGGTAAATTTCCTCGAAATAATGCTTTTAACACTGCAACTGCAATCAAGCCTGCACATTGAACATTTACGCGCATAAGACCATTATTATTGAGAATTAGCAACTGATATACGTCTATTCGGGGTATAAAATGTACACTTTTGGGTTCTTATCAGGATCCCCATAGCTTCAAGCTTTAGGCTTAAAAATTGAGGGTGTTTGCCTATGTAAGTATTATTCGCAGTCACAGCCTTCGCGTTCTCCATAATCTGGTGACCAAAAATTCGAGCAGGTTTCATCCTACGCTCGTGACACACAGATAAAAAGTTATAATTTTTGTTTCTAAGAGGATGAGTGGACAACAAAAATCAACGATGACCCATATAAATCCTTTATGATTATGAGTTAGCCAACTGGCTTCAGTTTCCTCCCCACATGTGGGACATCCATAATAACTATGAACATTGCAACCGAACAAGGTCCCATAAGAAGGAAGGTCATGGATCCCCTAAATCACCACTGCTTTAAGTGTGAACTCTTCACTCTTATGACAGTCAAATTCCTTCACGCTTTTATACCACTACTCTTTAAGTTCTTTGATTAATGGGGCTAAGAATATATCAATCTAATCGTTGGAATCCTTTGGACGGGTATCAATAAAGATAATAATGTGAAGTCTTTTCTTATGCACAGTGTCGAAGGGAGACTTAAAGACACCATGAGAACTAGCCAATAACTATTATTAGTACTTAAATTATAAAAAGGGTTAAAACCACCAGTTAATAATGAAAGACGGACACTGCACGGTTTGCAAATTCACGGTGTAGTGCATTTGAAATTTTCCAAATGATTGAATCAACTGGAAGATGCATGAAATTCCCAGCCACCTCGAATCGAGCATTCTATGTCACGGCCGCTTCTATCCACGATATCATGAAAAACTATTTTAATTGTGCCCCGAGGGTAAAATACTTCAAAACCTTTTGTGGAACTTGTGAGCACTTACAATATTTTGCAGATATGACTTTTCGATCTGTACAAGAAACATATCTAGGCCCACTGCATACAGAACACTGGTCCTTTTCTTTGTGCTCGTTATGGTACAGTATGCAATCATAAATTCATGCATGAATAAATTTATACTTCAAACCCAAACCCTTCAAGATCTTCTTCATGCTAGGATAATTTTCTGGTAGCATGTTCTCTTTTGGGAGAATATCTTTAACCCACTTAAGAATTTCTATTACGCTGTTGCCCGATAAACCAAATTTACTCTTCAAATTATGTAAGTAGATCATTGTGTATAATACCGAGTGACCTTATTTGAAATATTTATACAAAAGTCTAACTGCATCGACTTTTAACCATATGTATTCCATATTTTTGGATAATTCAGAATCAAACTATTCTTTAACTTGGTTATCATGCACATTATCCATATACATAGGCTGGTGGTTTTAATACTGGTGGACTCTGTAAGCATAATCAATTAGATCGATTAAAGGACGATGTGTTATAAAAAATTTCACCACTTGCACCCGGTGGGGTCCTGTCACACGGTCATGTATCGGTAATTCTTTTGAAAACCATGGTACATTCAACATATGCAATGTCTATATCTTATAGTCCTGCATCATACTCTATATTAGTAAATGCAATTCAACGTCTACTAAAGACTTAAAATTTTCTTTTATACAATGGTTGCACAAAAAAAGAATTTTATCACCATTAAGACTTCTATTTGCACATTTAATAAATTTTTAACACCCTTCACATAATTATTAGATACTTTGTGACTCTCTCCCATCCATTCTTTGTATTGTGGAAAAGACATTAAGTAGTCTTTAAAATTCAAAATAAATTCAAAGCAAATTCATTAAAGTCGATAAAAAAAATATTACAATCAAATTCATTCAAATGAAACGGATATTACAACCAAAATTATAAAAATATTACAAATGTTTTCAAAAAGCAAACATTATTCAATGCCTATGCTTGACCAAAAAATTAACTGAACAAGTAATAAAATAATTTACAGAATTTGAGAATAAAGGCCCTTCCCCATGGTCAATATACGCAAGATCTTCTCTACAACTAGAGTGTATTTATCGACCAAAATTTAAGCTTCAGCCATAATCGAAGGTCGATTGTGGACATGTGTTCCGATAATTATGGAAATGAGGGTGAATGTGATAATAACCCTGGAATCAGTGAGGTTCTATATGTAATACGCCTCACTAAAGTCAACGTTCATGGAGGAAGATGTTGTACAAAATGTTTCGGGTGTAGGCATTTGCGATGGGAATGTTTCAAGAGGAGGCATTTGGGAGGGGAATGCTCCAGGGGAAGGATATGGGAATGTTTTAGGCATTTGAGGGGGTTAACCCTATTATTGACTTAAGAGTCGAACCAACCCATGGATTTCATTCGTCAGGAGTGCCATATGCTTCCGAAGCTCTAACATCTCTCTTTTCATCTTGGCATATTATTCCAACCCCATGGCCAACTCACCCCTATCTAAAAAATCTTATCTAATAAATGTGAACTATGTTGTAATCTGGTAATTGGCCTACATGAGCCCACACCTCTTATCCTCCCCTCATGGTCCCTCACAAACACCTTGGTTAAGGCATCAAATTGAATGTCTTTGGGGATGCACTCAGACTGACTACTGGACATGCCCTGCACCATTTCCTGGAAAATTATATTATATTTTGGACTATGATTTTAACAATAACAATTTTATAATGTGTATATATATGATAACTAAATTGAAACTCACTAAAGTCGGCACCAGTTCATCTGGGAATTTATTGGTCCCTTTTTTCCATCGAGGATCAAGTACAAGTTGACCCTATTAGCGTCTTTATCTTCTTCCAGAGTCCCTTTGCTCCATTCCACCCATTCACCCTTAACATCATCATGAGATTTTGCCCTGAGTTTGTGGGCATCAACTTTTTCCCATTTATTCAACTTATTTCTTTTCGACTTATTTAGTTTTCCATCCCTGGCCTTATTCTCTAAAAAGGCATTCCATTGGTCAAGGGGCATTTCAATATTCGGGACGACTTTGCCTTTCAGCCCTAAAATATGAGAACTCACTACCTCCTTGAAAAAACAATCTTTCGAAGGTTCTTCTGATAGGTTTTCAAAGCATATGCTATTTTGGAAAGAACATTTGGCTTTGAGCCGGTTGGGAATGAAAATGTCTTATTAAGTTGCTCCCAAATGTCATCCTTTAAGGCAGGATCAACCTTCTTCCAGTTTTCTACACCCCCGATGCCCACACTCATCTTTTCATAAGACAAACAATGATTTTTAAAAAGTTTAATGTTGCCTTTATCATTGGTTGGATTATTCCCGCTAATGGAGAACCCAATGCGCTTCTTAGTTTTAGCTTGGGATCCCTTGGTAGCAGCAGTTGGGGGTGTTGGATTATTAAGGGTTTCTTTATTTTGATGGCTTGGGGATGGAGTAGAATGAATCTCCGAAAGAGTAGAGTATTGATATCTCAGAGGAGTTAAAAATCGAGGTTTGGGTGGAGGACAACACCTAGTTGGCGGGGATTCTCTATTTTATTGATTATTGTCATTTATGTTCGATATTTCCAATAATTAAAAAAAATGTTAGTGGCGTATGTAAGAAAATACAGTTTATGACTATATATATGTACATATATATGTATATATTCCTTTTTGACAGTTGTTAAAAAATTCTTGATGTGTCGAATTTCCATCAATCAGTATTCATTTTTAATAATTTATGAAATTTTGCACGCAGCCAAGTAGGCGAAAGCATGTCTATGATTGATGTGAATGGGTCCGTGACATGAAATCGGAATCCTCTCTTCTACAACTGATTTGCAATCTCATTTTTAATATTCATGTGTCGTGAGAGATCGCAATCTGGGTGAATGCTCTCTATATAGAATTGTATCCATAAAGGATGAATATTTTGTTCGACCTTTTTAAACTATGTCACCAATATCAGTGCCCTGTCAGGATTATGTAGGCGAAATATATTCTCTGCTGCCTCATCCCAGTATTCTAACAATCAAAATAGAATATGATCGAATAGGTAATCCTATGTGAGATCAACTCCATAATTCGTAAGTTAATTAAATTGTTTAATTTTTCTAGTACCATACTTGTAAATCGAAGTTCCCTCTATATGGCGCAAAATAATGAAAGATGTTCCAGTGCGGTCAAATTTCATCCTCTAGTACTTTTGTTTACAGTAATTACTATTGTGACTCATTTTTCCCGAGAATATATATATAGAAGGTGGAGAATATAATTCTTAAGGGTGAAGACATAACAAGTTATGGCTCTAATTAATCCTAAACAAATTACGGTTTTCCAACCGATCAATCAGACACAGCAACTTAAGTCCATTTTAATTTAATTAAACCTAAAAGTACTATTTGTCCACCAAATGTTCAAGCCCTTCCACCAATTTGCGTTCATACAAATAACAACTATTTAAGGAAGGGGTGAACATAGCCATAACAAGTTAATTAAGTGACTATATTCTAAACATTTAGTCATTAAGATAGATTAGTTGTTAAGACAAATAATTACTTAAAGGTGTACTATGAAGAATTAATAGAGCCAGCATTTTAAGTATCCATTATCCGTATCAAACCATGATCAACAGAAGTCATACCAACAATGAACCCAACAATGCAACACAAGTATATCCCGTACTCCTTCTAAATCATCTACTTGATTGATTTCCAACACAATTTTATCCCTTTAAACATTACTAAACTAAAAGTTTATATATCAATATTATTAACATTAATCTTTTCTCTAACCCATTAAGATTAAAACTATCCATAAAGTCAAGCGTTGAGTAATATATAAGAAAAAACAAATTTAATATAAGGAGCACACATTGACATTGACATTTTATTTAATCTAGGAAACAAAAAAATCAAATTTAATATAAAACAAAAAAAATAAAAACCCACAATGAACCCTATATAGTCGACCCCCCTTATATTCAACCCCACATCGTTGTTGCATTAACGATTGATTCATGTTGTGTATTTCGCAGGCTTTGAATGACATTTTTCATAACATCCATTCAGTGCAGATGTATTACTAAAATAAACGCTTCATATCACTATATATACTACTTTTTTGAATGATAAATAAAATATTTAATTTATATTTAATGTCATGTGGTAAAAAATACAATTTTTAACTATGAATATTTAGAGCAACATAAATTCAAAACAAGCGGAGCTTTAAGAATCACAAATGCACACATTGAAACACACACACACACACACACACACACACACTGAAACCAACTTACACATACCCACACGTAATAAACACACACACACATTGAAACACACACATAATAAACACAAACACATACACAATAAATGGAGGTTTGAGATGTACCTTTGATCGATGTTGAAGATGGCCAAAAATGTTGGTTGGAGAGAGAAAAAGACCATCATCTATGGTTGGAGAGAGAGAAAGAGAGATAGAATTTTTGGTATTAGCGTGAAATGAAATCTTGAGTTCTGTTTTTTTTAAACCCAAAATGTGGTCACGGTCCAAAATCATGACCCATTATGCGACTCATTAATGACTTAAACATGGTCACAGTTCTAGACTGTGCCATATTGGAAACTCAAGACAGGTATATGATTTGGGACCATGACCCATATACTGTGACCATTTTAAAATGGAGTTGGGAGTCACAGTTTTGAACCATGACCAATGTTCATACCTTTTTGACCAAAATATTAGGAATTTTATTACCATAATGAGTTAGGGGGAGTCACGATTTATGGACCGTGACCCCTTAGTCATGGCTCCTAACCTTGACCCTCGATCCTGGCCACTATATGTGGTCACGGATGGGTCATAATTTCAGACCATAACCACCATGACAAAATAAGTGGGAAACTTGGAACATAATAGATCACAGGGAAGTCATGGGTATGGACCGTGACTCTAGTGGTCACGGCTCTTGATCGTGACCACCCCTTAATGAGGCATGCCGAAACCTTGGTTACTTATTTGGTTATGGTAAATAGTTAAGGGTGACGGTTATGGATCGTGACTTGGGGGTCATGGTTTAAAATTGTGACCCATTTATTGTGACCATTTTTCGGTTTTAATGTTGTAACAGGCTGATGTACCATACATGAGCAGCACCAGTAAGTGTAGAACAGAAAGCTCAACACCTCGTCTCGTTCAGGGTAGAGTAAATGTCAGTGATCGACTAATAAATCTCTATGTGATGAACATGATTTGTACTCCTATCACACCTCGGAGTAATGGTTGGGGTTTTGAACTTACTGGGAATTAGGTAACTGACTATTCTTGGCATAAAAGGAAGATCCTCAATGTACCCTCGGAGGCTAAGATCTTAGATTTAATGATACATCAGATCTTATCTTCTAACCTTTAGATTGAGTTGTTTTATGCCTTTTCCTCTATGACCACGTTGTCTCCCTCTCCTTCCATCTCAGCAGAAATTTAATCTGTTGGCTCCCTGTTCAAATTTATCTATCCTTTATTAATTTCTATATGCTCCCCCGTTCATGGTCTCGTCTCGTTCGATCATCATCGAGACGACTAAAGGTGCTTGTATCACCAACACTGTGGGGGATATTTTCTCATTTGTCAATGCCTCTTGGGCCGAGATGATTAAAGGTTGACCCCCAGCTTAACCTATCAAATGAACCACCCTTTTGACATTTTTAAGGAGTGTACTGAGTAATTCTTCCTTGATAAGTTCATACTGGGGTGGCCCCGACTGATATGAAGTATCTCACGTCTCTTACCTATCCTAATTGTTCTCCTCTTCATATTCTAAGTCCTCTAGATACTCTTGAACCCCCTTTTCAAGGAAAAAATGACATGGTTTAGTGATTTCTCTACGCTCGAGGTTGTATTGAACATCTTAAGTGAGAGCTAAGGGTGGTCCCCGGTTCTTGGATGAATGACTTTTCTGTTCACTAGATTAATGAGATTGACATTAGGATCCTCTAGGATCCGGCTAAAAATATTTAGGCTGAAGGAGAAAAACTGTTACTGCATTTACTGCTGGCTGGCGATAAAGAACCTGATCATTATCACCACATCAACCATTTCTTACTGTTGAGGTGGTTGGATGGAACTATCCCCAGTGTTTGACAATAGATCGGTGGCTATTTTCGATAAAACATAATCAATCGACAAAAAGGTGAAAAATAAAGAAAAAAAACTAAAAAACATGATGAACTATAAAAGCTAATGAACCTCTCAACTCAATCTCTTTCAATGGTGATTCATCCCCAATAGTGGTGGACCTAGATCACCACCAGAGATGAGAAACAAAGAGTTCAAGTTGAGATGAGGAAGAAGAGATAGTTTTTTCCCACATAGGGCACCAAAATGATGATGCTAGAAATCATCCTTTAGGGTTCAACTTGTTTATAACTTACAAGATAATGGAGGAAACAATAAACATAATTAAGGTAGTAGAATAGTTGAGAAAAAATATATAAACTCAAGTATTTATTTGGTTCGGCCTTGGCCTATATCCACTATGTAAGGTATGGGAGTGATTTCATCATAAAGATATGTGAATAGCCATAGATGATGTATATAATTCTCTCTCTCTCCCCCCTCTCTTTACAAACGAACATGGTAATAATAAAGTTTTTAAACAATGATCCTTATTAAAAAATTCATAATAAGACCTATATAGGTTGAGGGTTCATAGTGTCACCCCCATCATGTATCCCACTCCTAACCGAAGTTGTGACCGATAAGAGAATGACATTTGTGTGTACACGAAGTGAGGTCATCATGAAGAATATTCCATCACATTGGTTGTCTCTCTCTAATAATGGTTTTATTAGGATATGCCTATAATACCCTTATCATGACTTCCATGTGCACACGAGATGTTAGAGGTTGAAGGTCTCGACCATTCGATATTGTTATAACTTGGCAACATTCTGGTGAGCCAAGATGATATTGGACAACCATCTAAGATCGACATCCAAATCTTGTTTAGGGGTAAAGGGGCTCTAATGTCGTCTGAGGTCATCTCTTGTGGCGATAAAACTAATATGACTTTGTTTAGGGGTAAAGGGGCCAAGATGATATTTGCATGTTTAGTTTGATTTACAATTAGTTAGTTTGAATTATGTCTTGTTTAGTTTGAATTATGAATGTTTAGGGGCATAAACACCTTGCAAGGGATGCCTGGTTAGATTTATGAATGTATTTATTTTAAGAGCTATTTTCTCGTACAAGGTACGGTTAGTTGTCTGTGTTAACGTGGGTGAGTTTATCTCTAAGGTGTTCGACCTCTAAATTTTACCTTTTTAAATGAACTTTCATATCTAGATTTTCCACCATAATTTTCACGTGTTTCTTTTTCATGGTGTTGCATTTGGTTTTCATGATTGATTCTCAATTCATCAAAAAAATTTCGACATTGACAAACTCAGACATGAAAAAGGTTTATCGGAGAGCCACCTTGATGAGCATTATCCAAGAGCTCATTTCTTCGGTTTGATTAGCCTTTCGCATGTCTGAGAATGATAATGTCGAAAAAATTATGATGAATCGAGAATCCATCATGAAAACTAATTACGATGCCATGGAAAAGGAACATGGGGAACTTTTGTTGAAAAATCTCAAAATGGAAATTGATTTAAAAAGCTGCAAGTTAAAGGTCAAACACCTCAGAGAGAAACTCACCCACGTTAACATGGACAAAAAATTGTACCTCGTTCGAGAAAATATGGCTCAAGAGAAATATAATAGGCTACTAGAGAAAGAGAACGTTCTGTAGTTAAAGCATGCAAAACTATCGTAGGAAGCATGTATTCTTTTCTATAACTCACATTTTAATACACTTGATATGTATAATTTTTAAAAAATTTATTCCCATATAATGCTTAATTATGTGCTCATTTAGGGGTAAAATAAAAAAAAGTTGGACTTACGCAACTGACCGAGTAGTCACGGGACTTCCGATTTGAGAATATGACCCAAACTTTAGAATAGTTAGACTTAGGTTTGAAAACTTGTCGTAAAAGGGCGAAAATGCAAAACCAGCATCGTAAGAGGTACAAACACCTCGCACGGGACCAACGTAACATGTAGCAATTGAATACGTAATCATGGGACTCATGTTTTGAGAATATGACCAAAATATGTAAATAAATATACTTAGGCTTGAAAACGTGCTATGAAAGGGAAAAAATGCAAAACAATCCCCAATTGGCCCCGTAAGAGGCACGCATAATTCACACGGGACCAATGTAACATCAAACTACTGACCACGTTGGCACGATACTCCTGATTTAAGAATATGAGAAAAACTTGTAAATAGTTAGACTTGAGCTTAAAAACATGCCTTTAAAGGGAGAATATGCAAAACAACCCCCAAATAATTCTGCAAGAGGCACAAACACCTCGCACGTGACCAACATAATATATAGCAATTAACCGCATAATCATGGGACTCCCTGTTGGATAATATGACCAAAACATGGAAATATTTAGACTTGGGCTTGAAAATATTTCGTTGAAGGGAGAAAATGCAAAACATCCCCCAAAATAGCCTCACAAGAGGCATGCACATCTCGCACGGTACCAACGTAACTGGTAACAACTGATCACATAGTTACGAGACTCTCGATTTGAGAAATTGACCAAAATTTGCAAATAGTTATACTTGGGCTTGAAAACATACCGTTAATGGGGGAAAATGTAAAACATCCCCCAAACGGCCCCACAAGAGACACGAACACATTACACGGGACCAACATAACAAGTAGTAACTGACTGCGTAGTCATGGGACTCTCGATTTGAGAATATTACCAAAATATTCAAATAGTTATACTTCGACTTGAAAATATGTCGTTAAAGGGAAAAAATGCAAAACATTCCCGAAACGGTCCCCTAAGAGATACACACACCTCACACAGGATCAATGTAACACATAGCAACTGACCACGTGGTCACGGGAATATCGGTTCGAGAATATGATAAAAATTTGTAAATAGTTACACTTAGGCTTTAAAACATGCCATTGAAGGGAGAGAATTAAAAGAAGCCCCCAAATGGCCCCACGTAAGAGGCATAAACATCTCGCACATGATCAACGTTACATATAGCAACTAATAGCATAGTCACGGGTCTCCCGATTCGAGAATATAATAACAACTTGCAAATAGTTAAACTTAGGCTCGAAAACATGTTGTTAAAGGGTAAAAAGAAAAACAGCCACCAAATAGCCGTGCAAGAGTCACGAACACCTCACATTGGACCAATAAACCACATAGAAACTGATTATGTAGTCACGGGACTCCTAGTTTAACAATATGACCAAAAATTGCAAATAGTTGGACTTAGGCTTGAAACCATTCCGTTGAAGGTTGAAAATACAAAACAAGCCCTAAACAGCCCCACAAAAGGAATGAAATCCTCGCACAGGACCAACATAAAACGTAACAAGTGACCGTGTAGCCATGGGACTCTTAGTGTGAGAATATGACTCAAACTTGCAGATAGTCAGACTCGGGCTTGAAAAAATATTATTTAAGGGCGAAAAATAAGAAAATAACCCTTAAACAGCCCCACAAGAGGCATGAACACCTCGCACGGGACCAACATAACACGTTGCAACCTACCACGTAGTCACGGGACTTTTAGTTTGAAAATATGACCCAAACTTGAAAATAGTTAGACTTAGGTTTGAAAACATGTCGTTGAAGGGAGAAAACATAAAATAACCCCTAGTGTCCCCGCAAGAGGTACTAACACCTCACACGGGACAAACATAACACATAGAAACTAACCACTTAGTCACGAGACTCCCAGTTTGAGAATATTACCCAAAATTTCAATTAGTTAGACTTGGTCTTGAAAACATGACGTTGAAAGGCGAAAGTGTAAAGCAACTCCCACACTGTCCTACAAGAGGCATGAACTACTCGCACGAGGCCAATGTAACACATAGTAACTGACCACATAATCACGAGACTCCCATCTTGAGAATATGACCCAAACTTTCAAATAGTTAGACTTATGCTTGAAAACATGTTGTTGAAGGGCGAAAATGTAAACAACTTCCAAACGGCTTCGCAAGAGGCACGATCACCTTGCATTGGACCAACGTAACATGTAGCAACTGCTTGCGTAGTCACTAGACTACCAGTTTAAGAATATCACCCAAACTTTCAAATACTTAGACATAGGCTTGAAAACATGTCTTTGAAGGGCAAAAATGCAAAATCTCCCCAAAACGGCCCCGCAAGAGGTACAAACACCTTACACAAAACCAACGTAACATGTAGCAACTGAGTGCGTAGTCACGAGACTCAAGATTTGCAAATATGACCCAAAATTTCAAATAGTTAGACTTAGGCCTGAAAATATGACCACATAGTTATGGGATACCATGATTTTTATCATCATATATGCATTCACATATATTTTTGAAAATAAAAAATCCAAAAAAGGGGCCTATACCACAATTCCCAACTTAGTGTGTTCTCGTAATTTTTTACACTTTAAATACATTTGACTTGTATTTTCATAAGTCATAAGAGACACCCTAGATTAGAATTATGGGATAGACCCCAGTCTTGTTCATTTTACAAACTATGTGGACTTTGATGCCAATTTGACTACGTAGGCCTTCTAAAGTTATTTTTGGGTTCAAGTCCTTTGTTATTTACCACTTGAGACATTTTGAAGTTTTGTTTGCACCCCACATTGGATAATTAATATTTGGACCATATGGAACATATTCACACAAGCATTCGTTGTATTTTTTTTGTTATACATATTCACGCAAATATACGTTTTTGGGTGTTGTACATATTAACACAAGAATGTGATGTATTGTATTGCATATTCACATAAATATGCGTTAGTTAACTTGTGTTGTATTATTACATATTCACGCAAGCATGCATTTGTTAATATTTTTTACAGTTAGCAAAATATTTATTTATGTAAATGTAAATAGGTTTTAAAAATGTACTGTTTTTTTTTATGCAGAAAAATAATTTTTAATTTTTTTATTTGGACTGTGACCAATTTTTTTTTAAACTAAAATAATTTTTTTGCCATGGTCCAAACCATGACCAATAATTTATTTTAATTTAATAAAATATATTTGGGTCACGGTCCAAAATCGTGACCAAATATTTTTTTTAATTATAAATAAATTAGTGGTCACGACTTTGGATAATGACCCCTGTGGTTTGGTGGTGACGACTTTGGACTGTGACCCACATTCTTCCCTCTAGGTCATGGGTTGGGACCATGACACCCCATGATATGGTGGTTACGACTTTGTTCTGTGACCCCCATTCTCCGTTTTGGGTCACGGGTTTGGACCGTGACCCCCATGATATGGTGGTCACATCTTTGGTTGTTACCCACATTCTCCCTATGGGTCTCGAATTTCTACTGTGACCCTTAGTTTTTTCATGCTTAATATTGTCACAGGTTTGGACTGTGACCCATATGGATGGTCACGGGCCAAACCATGACCATCTGGAGATATATGGTGTAGTGTATTGTGCTAATTATTTTTGAAGTCCCACACCAACCATTATGGGTCCTTATATGCAAAATTATGAATATAAATCATGGGGAACTTGGAAAAATAATTATCGTATTATTAGGCCACAAAATTATTATGATACAATATTTAATAATATTATGACAATAGTTCTCGAAACTGTATATGAAAATAATTTTGAAATTTGTTGTCATATCATTTACCAAATTTCATCACCCACAAAAAAATTTTTGTGAAAAATTTGTCTCACCACCAACTCCTTTGGTGCGTACTTGTAGATTTTTTATGACGAAAATTAGCATGTGATCTTTACAAGAAAAAATATTGTTAGAAAGTATAATTAGATGCAATATTCTAAAGTGATGGTGATTTTACTTGTGAAACTATGGAGGAGAAGGAATATTTTGAGCCATATGAGGAACCCAATAATTTACATCAAACAATGACTTGTATGGAACAAAATAGTTTTCTAATTGCCCATGGAGTGATAGAATTATAAGTTTCTATCGCAAAACATCTTGAAAATCGACTAAGGTTTGAAAGTGATGAGGAAATTTAAGTAGAATAAGTAATCAATGAATATTCAATCACATGTTCTCAACCTCCCATTCTATATAAAAAAAAAATTGATAGGACATTTTTTCTTTCATAAGACCCATTTTTACTTGTCCACGGTGTATAACCCACCCATCACCCACCTAAATATTTTTCAAAGATTGGTGATGACTCCTCTTCTCCTCCCCAAAACATGTCCCTCATTGAATAAATGGAACTATTATTTTTGAGGAGGCCTGATATGTAATGGGAGTTCCTCATTAATTCTCCAAGCTCAACATGTCATATGGAAGAACCCTTAACTTTTTTTACCTTTACCATGGCTGAGGTTTATTACACTTTTATTTTTATATAGTGTGATTAGTTGAACTGTATGCATTTATTTTTTCGTACTTGGTTCTAATATTTTTTTTATATAATAAATGGATTTGTGTTATTCTAGGATCATTGTAGGTGGGAAAATATTTCCCTTCCCCTCTTATTAAAGTGTGTTCTTAATTAATCGATAGTAATGCACTATTTAAGTTGGGGTGTTAAATAATATTTTTTTAGTTTAATTGACTGATTTATGTTATTACAAACATAATTTTATTGAAAAAACCAAAGATATTTTATTTGTTGTTAGTGTTTTTGGGATTTTAAACTTTTGTTTCAATGATTTTGTATAGTTTATCTCCTCTATTTTGATAATGATGATGTATCTTAAAAGATATTTCTTAAATATTGTCATTGAGCTCCTTAATATATTTATTATGGAACATTTCATGTGTTTAAGAAATCTTGAATATCTAACCTACTATATGTTTTTCTTAGCCATGCTCCTTTAAGACTAAAATATATTCATTCATTTAAAAAAAAGTTCTGCAAAGAAGTTCCCTAATAACTCAGTCTAAGCATTTTTTGGTGTTAATTATAATACAAAAAACTTATAAAACCAAAGGCATATTTTAAAATTATTTTTAAGAAATAATAAATTCATTTAAATTTTTAGACATGTTCCCTATGAAGACGATACCCGAAATCGAATGTTTACTCCCATATATCATAGTTGAAGTTTAGGTTTATACATTGAGGGGGTCAACCATAACAACGACAGAAATACACCTTAACCTCTTGGTAAAACTGGCGTTATTGCCAGAGAACAATGTTTTGTAGACTTTCATTGATTTAGTATGTTGTATATTTTTTTATTCTTTTTTTTTAGATAAATTATTGTGTAGAGTTGCACTTTTGAGTTAAAACTTGAAGAAAGCATACACATACTAAGTGTTTGAAGTGTGCTTCTATGGGTAATAATGTCTTATGCTAACTCTTTTAGTAATAATAATGGTTATGGTAGTGATCAGAATTATTATGACAATTGTTTTAAACCACTTCCTAGCATGGGTGCTTATACGCAAAGTTATAAAGACCAATCGTGGAGAATCTAGGAAAATAATTGTCATGATAGTGGGTCTCATAATTATTATTCTAACAATATTCAGAATATTTATGACAATTGTTCTAAAAACTATTATAAATATATTTTTGAAATTCGATGTGATAATAATTACTAAAGTTAATTACCCACTCAAATTTTTGGTCATGACTTTTTTCCCATCACATATTCCTCTTAGTGTATACGTGGAATTTTTTAATGAGAAAAATTAGCATACGATTTTTACAAGAAAAAGATTATTGGGGAAAATAATTGGATGCATAATTTGAAACCGACAATGATTTTTTTATAAAATTGTGGAAGATGACATATTTTTTAAACATATGTGGACCCTAATGGTTTTGATCAAATGATGACTTGTATGGAACAATGTGGTCTTTTAATTTTTTGTTCAATAAAAGAGTTAGAAGCATCTGTCTTGAAACATCTTAAAAATCAAGGGTCAAAAGTGATGAGGAAATTGAAGTATACTCACTAAGCAAAAAGGTGAATTCTTATTTGGAAAGAAAAGACGAGGTGTAAGATTGTGTTACACCCCTACAAGTTTTAGAAGATCAATTCAGTGAGAGTTAATCTAACTCTTGGAAATTAAATCAATGCTCAATGATGCTGAATCTTATTTGGTTCAATTTCTTTCATCGCCCTTTTCCCACCAATATCGAACCATTATAAGTACTGTAATAATCGAAAGGAAATTCTTGATGACTTTGGATCGATTATTTTACCCAACCTTAAATTTCATTTAAAAAACATTTGGGAGGATATTTGGATTAAGACCTAATTTTACTTGTCCACAATTGTATCCATGCCACCCATAACTCGCAAAAAACATTCCCTAAAAATTAGTGATGATTTTTCTTTTTTACCAGATATATACCCCTCAATTCATACATAAAACTCCTATTTTTAGAGGGCCATGATATCTAATGCGAATCCCCAATTATTTTCCTAAGCTCAATATGTTGTATGAGTAGATCCTATTTTTTTTTTTTTAATTTTACTATATGGTACTTCAGAGGTTGGGTCTCTAATTGTACATAGTTTCTTTCCTTTTTCCTTTTTATATAGTATGATTAGTTAAACTTTGTGTATATCCTTTTGTGTTTCTTGATTCTAACACATTTTATAGAATCAATGTACTTTTATTATTCTAGGCTCAAAGTCCTAAGAATTTTATAGGCTATGAATGGTGTGGCCATCCCGACCCGGAGTGGAATCTCTCTTTTAGGTCCATGACATTCCTATATGTTCATTGAGTGCTCAAGTTTTCTCCTCTATAGATGAAGAAGATGTATGTAAAGGAAAATGGTGAGAGGTGCAATATATGGTAGTATAAATCTCATAGTCACCAACTAATTTACCAAAAATATCAAAGAAAATAAATATCCCTTGAGGAAAATGATCGAAACGAACTATGTAAAAATGGGAACAAGAACTAAGTTAGGAAAAAGGGAAGGTTTTAGGAACCCCTCCGTCCTATCAATACTCTAGTAGTATAAAAATACTCCTCTGTTGTATGTGAAGGTGAGTGAAAGTATGTGTATATATAATTGTGAAAATAAATAAGGGTGGGGAAGGTTTTCAAGAGTGTAAATATGAAAGTGTGTTCTTATAATACATATGGCTATAGAGATAGATATCATGATGACATCACCATGAAAAAGGTGAACACAAAGGGATAAAGGAGTTTAAGAAGACGCGGGCCAGATTTTGGCTGTCGTGAAATCATTATGAGGAAGTGAGGTAAAATCCTATATATTTTTAAATGGGTTTAAATGAATGATTTATAGTGTATTTTTAATTTAGGGGTGCTTGCAGTTTCTTTTGTGAGAAAGTAGACACGAAACCTTTTTATGTGGATAATGTGTGCTGAAATTGACTTTTTGGAATTACGTGTGTTAGAAATCTTTTGGTGCGAAAGTCAAGAGTGAAGCACCGTTATATATTTTCTCAAAGAAAATATAAACCATGTTTTATGTAATATATTTTTTGTGAAAATGGTTTTGAGAATATATGTAGATGTAAATTTAATAACTAGTATTAATTAAAATGATAACAAGAGTATTACAAGTAAATGAAAAAATGGCGATGAAGATAGTAAAGATTTATGGAGAATATCATAAAGATTAAAAATAATAAAATATGAAATTTAAAGATATAAATAGTTTTAAAACTCTTAGATAAAATTTGGTGGCATATCGGTTATGGAGAGATGATTTTAAGATTGTGGGCGAGCGTTGCAATGACTGCAAATTGAACTTTGGGATTTCCCAATGCCCCGTGATGAGAAATATATAGGTTAAAGTTTATTTGGAAAGGTTATTAGATGATGCAATAGGAATCCAACCGAGATTCAAGGTGAAAAGGTGGCCTAAATCAGCATATAGGAGTTGAAGTACGCATTTATAAGGGTCAAAATAGGATGGAAAATGTCAAAAGTCTTCCTAAGGGGAACCGATTAGGAGAGGGTATCGATTGACATGGTTCTTTCTTAGAGATAAAATTTGGTTGAGGGGGTTTCCAATTGATGTTTGGTTGCATCGATCGAAACCTTTACCCAAGCTCAAATTTGCACCAAATTTGTGTTTTTTCCATAACCTTTGACTTTAGTTTTCGATTTTCTCATGGGATTCTCCACTGGGATGATAGTTTAATGATCTACCAATTGATGCTTGGCACTTCTATAAATTCAAACTTTTCATGTGTGAAATTATTTTGGGCATTGGGTGAAGTGGTTATTAGTGCATATTTCTCAGGATTTTGAATTGCTAGAGTTTTAAAAAGAGTTTTGATCTTCACAAGAGTCATAAAATAATAGAGGACAATGCTTGGGGATTGTGTGTGGTCTTAATAAAGATAAGAAATTATGGGAGGATCCAAAAAGTTTTAGTAAATGAAAAAGAGGTATGGAAAGAGGTGTCTATAAATGGTCTAAAAAAACCATAAGCATAAATTGGAAGATGAGCATAGTTCTCTTAATTAGAAGCTATTGATCTCGACAATAAGGATGAGGATATCGACGAGAGATTTTTAGGCTTTGGAATCATTAAGAGGGGTCTTAACGATGAGTTTATGCCCACGAGGGAGGCTCTCAAGATAGTAGTCCATACTAAAAATGACACTAAATTAAAAGGTTAGGACGATGAATTTGCGAATGCATATGCTATGTAGATGCATATATAAAAAAATTTCCTTAAAAAAGAATTTCGAGGAATACCTAAGGTTTATTTGAGTCATATAGGGATCCAAGATGGTCTATTGGCATGATCCTTGAACACTACCTCTAGCCCACCAAAGAGGTGAAGAGGATGCCCTTGAGGAGACTGAAGTTAGAGACACTGACCTTGACAATCCTTATGTGGGTTGTTTGAGTTTATTTCTATCTTCGTATGCTTTATAATATCTATTTTTTCCCAAAAATATTGTAATGCTTGGCATGTTGAGTTCATCAAAGAAAATTTCCCTTTATGTTGTTGCTTATTTATTTGTTAATTAAAAAAAGGTATACCTAGTTTTTTTTCTCTTATTTGTCTTGATTAGTCATGATTGTCTTTAAATTATATGTAAATCATCCTTTCAATATCCTATCCAAGAAAACAAATGGGCATATAATGACTGGTGCAAGAAGAATGAGGTACTTGTGGACTCTAGTTTATTTTGGGTAAGGGAGTACCCCATAATTCTATATAGACTTTGAAACGTGGTAGAAATCTTTTGAAGTACATGGGATCTAACAATCTATTTTAATATTTTCAATGAGAATTTGGTACTCTATAAATTTGTCGATGACGTGAGGGGCATGCATGCCTTGTTAGGTGTGGAGAATGTTTTAACCTTTAAAGGATGGAGGCACTTGGTAGGTCATAATGGGATAAGATGAGAGGCATTTTGGTGTCTTATTGTGAATTAGAATGCATTAAGGAGAAAAGTTCAGACGATGTCCTCACCAAGTTTTCCTTCAAGCATATAATTAATGAATGTTAGATGTTGTCATCTATGTTTTGGACATCACATTGTGACACCCCGCCAAATTAAATACCGGGCGATCACTCCTTTATTAAATTAAATCAAGGTTAACAGTTGGTTCATTCTCAGCATCACTGTCGATAAAATAATTTTCCAATTTAACACCCTAAATAATTAAGCTAAGTGTCAAAAACATTTTTCATACAAACTTTCCAAATTTTAATTAAAGAAAAAGATTTATTTATTTAAAACAACATTTCTACAATTAAGAATCACACCACAAAAAGCTAAATAACATAATACATTCGTCAATCGAATGTCAACATATGAAACTAAAATCACAAATCCATCCTGAATAAATCCCATAGAACAATACCGAAAATAACTGAAATATAAATGTCCCAACAACAAATGAAATGATGAAAAGGGGCGACACGTGCCCAATAAATGAGAGTACTAGGAGTGGAGTCAATAATGGAAGCCGTCTACTCAAGTGACCTGCAACTCCCACCTAAGCTGCAGCTCGTTCTTCTCAAGGGATCCTAAGCAAGACGCCCCTGTGGCTGGGCACCTGAAAATATACATATATATACAAGAGAGAGAGAGAGAGAGAAAGAAACGGGTCAGAGCCCGAAAGTGTGTTTGATTTAAAATACGTTTAGCAAGTATTTAAATTGATACAGGCCAATGCAACAACATATTAGTACGTCCCTCTCTTGAGAAAATACTCACCTCTCTTCTAATGTGCACACCTATCGCACTAATCTTCCCAACGGTTTGTTTTAACATTTATCATACTAGTATTTCTAAAAGGTTTAACTTAACTTAGATTACTCGAAAGATTTACAATACACGATTTCAATTTAAAAAGATGTTCCAATTTGTAGCCAAAGTTCTCTATCTTTAACTTCGTAAAAATTTATACAGTACCCGTGACATTTTATACTTTCTCAAAACAAGTATTTATAATATAAGTCAACAACCATGTTCTACTTATCCAATCACAGTAGTCAGTCTCAAATTTCATAACCTCATATATATATATTAACTACTCGTATAATATATATATATATAACAGCACCCCGAATAAAACTATGGTGCGTGCATAATCTACTATTCAAAGCCCCATATCACTCATATTAAGGGGAATACATTCGGAATCACTCTCGAATTGTATTAACATAAATACACAAACAATATTGAGGCGAAGCATAGATTCCAAGTCTCTAAGAGGATGGCACATACCGGCGTCTCTTAGGACCGTCTGAACTATCACATCGATAGCCTGTACCAAGGATATCTATCTTCTAGGGTACAAGTCAATATCCCCCATAAAGGTCCCATCGAGATAAGACTTGTCCCAGCACGGAAACCTCAGGGATAGCAAGTAGCGTGGGTATGATTTTTCACATGCATATAATATATGTACACACAATCATATAAATATACCACTTTATCATATTAATATAGGTTCTTCTCATTACCCATAATTATACCATTAGTCCTTAATTTCACAGTTATAGAATTACGTATAAGGTTTTATTCCTAACCTTAACTCGAAGGGGTTTTCTCACTTATTACCTAACGCTCGTGGATTATATCCCCACACATCTGAAATTCAGTAAGTGACTTTATTAGATTCCAACGTAACTCTCTTACGCACCTCACCCTTTAAATTCATAAATCTAACAACCTAAAGTAAATCTCCCATAAATATCATTCTCGTTGAATATTAAAGGTTCCAACATTATTACATATACCCTAGTGGTCCTCAATGTCTCCCAAATCATTTTATTTAGAATGCCCAAAAATTATTTCACGATAAACTTAATTTAACTAATTAAACAAGGGAAATAGGAGTCTGCCAGGAGGGGTCAATCGATCGAAGCTTGGGGCTCGATCGATCGAACCTTCGATCGATCGATGCTCTAGGCTCGATCGATCGATCAAGCAGGTCTGGGCAAAATTCTGCAGAATGCAGTTACGGGATTCATCAAACTTCTTCATCCAAAACTATGTTTTTCCATTCTAATCGTCACAAAAATCCTACTTTCATCATCATAACATTATACCAGGTGTTTATAACGTAAAGCATGTGTATAACTATCATTAAACATGGATTTTCAACCTAAAATCATGTCCAATCATCAAGAACCCTAGAATTTTCTTAAACAGATTTCTAATGAATCTATCTCCAATATTTCCTTATTATGATCACCAAATTTCATGGATTATTACCTCTACAAGGCAAGGGTTTCCAGAATTAACATATACATCAATACTACATGGGTTCTCCTATCAAAAATGGGGTTTTCTTCCATAGTTTTTATCACAATTCATTCCTAAACTAACATGAAGATTGCATCAACGAAAATAGTAAGTTTAAACACTTGCCTGGGATTTTGGTATGCAGATTCACGGCTGATTTTGGTATGGCTGCGTTCCGTGACTCGTGATCTACGCGGTGGTGGTGGTGGCGGTGCAAACTGGTGGTTTTTTGGCCTTGGATTGCGTTGGAGCTCTCTCCTCTCTTCTTCAATGGCCGTCACTTGATTTATGAATGTTCTAACCCTAAGAGGATGACCTAATGGCTGATATAGGTTGGCTGAAATTCGTGGGTTTAATTACCCACTTATGTAAAATGACTAAAATGCCCTCCCGGGGCACCAATTAGGCCTAAAAACGCCCCGAGACCCAAACTAAACCCCCGGGTATACTTTTCTGACTATCTCGACCCTTTCGGACACGTTGGCGCACTCAAAATGACCATACGAACAACTTATAAAATATTTACTTTTTATTTAACGAAATTAGTCCCGACGTGACACGGGCACGTCCCGACTTAAATTTCCGAAATAGTCATTTAATTCACTTATGACATTCAATATAACCAATATAATATATTACTATGCTCATTAGTAATATTCAACAAGTTTCCCATAATTACTAACTCTCGTCACGTTAATAATTATTACATAATTAATTTCTAGATTTTTATTAAATAAACCGTCACATTAAATTTAATAAATCCCCAAATTATTATAGCATAAAAATACGAGGTATTACATACTTCCCCCCTAATAACGGAATTTCGTCCCGAAATTCAGAAAATAAGGCATACCTGGTAAAAATAACTCTGGATATCTATCGCGCATAACTGCCTCACGCTCCCCAGTGGATTCCTCCACATTATGATGCTCCCACTGGACTCGTACAAGTGGAATTATTTTCGACCTCAATCTCCTCTCACTATAGTCTAGAATAGCCACTGGTCTCTCTTCGTAAGAGCTATCAGACTGTAAGTCAATCTCATCTATCGCAATGTGAGTATGGGCCATATCATCCCGAAGATATCGTCTCAACGACAAGATGTGGAATACATCGTGGATGCGATGTAAGTGTTCTGGAAATCCCAACCTGTATGCTACCAGCCCAATCCTATCGATGATGGGGAATGGTCCTACGTACCTCGGAGCCAACTTACCCTTCTTCCCAAACTTCATCACTCCCTTCATAGGAGATACATGCAATAACACTTGATCTCCCACATTAAACTCCCGGAAGAACCGTTTCGCATCGGCGTAGCTCTTCTGCCTGTCTTGGGCTACCCGAATACGACTCCTGATTATCTCAATCCTCGCGGAGGTCTCTTGAATCACTTCTGGTCCTAGCAACTTGTTGTCCCCCACCTCGAGCCAACGGGTTGGAGAACGACAAGGCCTGCCATAAAAAGCCTCAAATAGAGCCATGCCAATCGTAAACTGATAAGAGTTATTATAAGCAAACTCTACCAGTGGAAGATGTGGTTCCCAACCTCCTCCAAAATCGAGAACACACATGCGTAGCATATCCTCTAACATCTGATTAGTACGCTTTGTCTATCCATCTGTCTGTGGGTGGTAAGCAGAACTCAACCTCAACTCAGTACCCATAGCCTCCTGAAAACTTTCCCAGAAACGTGACACAAAAATCTTGTCCCTATCTGACACAATATTCAGGGGCATCCCATGTAATCTGACAATCTCAGCGATGAACAACTGAGCATACTGACCCGTGGTATAATCTGTCCTCACTGGCAGAAAATGAGCCACCTTGGTCAAACGGTCTACAATCACCCAGATAGAATCGTGGCCCCGCTGTGATGTAGGCAACCCTGTAATGAAATCCATGGAAATACCCTCCCACTTCCACGCGGATACTTCCAACGGCTGAAGCAATCCTGGCGGTTTCTGGTGGTCCACCTTGACCAGCTGGTAGACACAAACTCGGACACAAACTCGGCGATGTCCTTCTTCATCCCACTCCACCAGTATTGACGCCTCATGTCCTGGTACATTTTATCACCTCCCGGATGTACTACAAATCGGGACCCGTGAGAATGAGTCATCACTTCATGACGTAACTCCGTGCCTTCTGGAACCACCAATCTCCCATTAAACCGCAAACCTCCATCAGAACTAACAGAATAGGACTCAGCACCCTCGGCTAGAAGTCGCACAATCTGCTCCTGGCAAAATGGGTCTGTAGTCTGTGCCTGTATCACCCTCGTAACAATCTCGGGTGTGACCGACATTACGGATATGAATGATCGTGCCACTGCGTCTTGGTGACCCAATTCCTTCCACTTCGCTTTCCAGACTTCCGCTACATCATCTACCGGTCTACGGCAACGCATCAGCAACTACGTTGGCCTTTACCGGATGATACTGTATATCGAACTGGTAGTCCTTCACAAACTCTAGCCATCTGCGCTAACGCATATTCAGCTCTCGCTGAGTGAATAGGTACTGCAGTGACTTATGGTCTGTGAACAAACGGAATTTCTCACCCAATAAGTAGTGCCTCCAAATCCTCAATGCAAAGACGACCGCTGCTAACTCCAGGTCGTGGGTGGGGTAATTCTTTTCATGCAGCTTAAGTTTGCGGGAAGCAAAAGCTATAGCCTTCTCCTCCTGCTGGAGTACACCTCCAAGTCCCCGTAAAGACGCATCGGTATAAACCAGGTACTCCACACCCGGTTTCGGTAAGGCAAGGACTGGTGCTGAAGTTAGCTTATCCTTCAGCTCGTCGAAAGCCAACTGACAAGCGTCATCCCAAACATATGGTACCCCTTTGCGAGTCAAATTCGTCAATGGACCCGCTATTTTGGAGAATCCCCGAATGAATATCCTGTAGTATCCGGCTAATCCCAAGAAACTACGCACTTCTGTCGGTGTCATGGGATGTCCCCACTCCCTCACCGCTGACACTTTTCTCGGGTCAACTGCTATCCCTTGCTTAGAAACAACATGGCCCAAGAACTGTACCTCTCGCAACTAGAATCCTCACTTCTCGTACTTAGCATACAACTGATGCTCTCGTAGAGTCTGAAGAACTTGCCTCAAGTGCTCGGCATGCTCCTCCTCGGAGTGTGAATATATCAAGATATCATCTATGAAGACGATGACAAACTGATCCAAGAATTCTCTGAATACTCAATTCATTAAGTCCATGAAAATGGATGGAGCGTTTGTGAGTCCGAACGGCATTACCCTAAACTCGTAGGACCCATATCTCGTCAAGAAGGCAGTCTTTGAAACATCCTGCTCTCTAATACGTAACTGATGGTATCCCGACCTCAGATCTATCTTCGAAAAGAAAGTTGCTCCCCTCAACTGGTCGAACAGATCATTGATTCGAGGCAACGGATACTTATTCCGTATCGTGACCTTGTTCAATTCCCGATAGTCCACACACAATCTCAGTGAACCATCTCTCTTCTTCACAAACAAGACTGGAGCACCCCAAGGTGAGTTACTCTTAGGAATGAACCCCTGACCTAACAGCTGCTCTATCTGATCTCGTAGCTCTCGCATCTCTACTGGAGCCATACGGTACGGTGCGCGTGCTATAGGTCTCGTATCTGGTAATAAATCTATAACAAAGTCTATCTCACGACTGGGCGGTAGGCCTGGTATCTCCTGAAACACATCAGAATACTCCCTGACGACAGGGATCGAATCTAAGGGAATCACAACCTCCTTAGAGGTATCCTCCTCTATGTAATACAAATGAGTGGTCTAACCTCCCTCTGGGCGAGGCATCGCTAATACAAACATCTCTTGCCCCGGAATGGCAAAAACAATGCTCCCACAGAAGCAATAAATCATGGCTCTATAAGATGCGAGCCAATCCATACCAATAATCACATCATGCTCGTGCATGTCTAAGACTAACATGTCTGCAGGTAATACCAAGCTACCAATCTCTACCCCCACTCCCCGGCATATAAAGAATATAAATGACCCACTCCCTAGTGGTGAGTCGACACACATCACGGTGCTCTCTGCTGTGGCTAGCAATCCTAAGGACTTCGCGAAATGCGTAGCTATAAAACAATGCGTTGCCCCCGTATCAAACAAAACTCGACCCATAGTACCATGGATAGGAAACATACCCTCAATCGCGGGTGGTGCCTGTGGAGTTGCTGCCTGGTGGACGTTATAGACACGTCCATACTGCAATTGTCCCTGCTGCACTGGAGCTGCTGGAATGGCTGGTAGGGCTGGCACCTGGGCTGGAGCTGGGAGGGCAGGTGGAAAGAGTGGTCTCTGTGGCTCATTACGGGCTCCCTGCTGCTGTGGGGCCCTATCGCCCTCTGGGAAATCCTGGCGCCTATGGCCATGTTTACCGCACCCAAAGCATCTGCCTTTGAAGTTACCGCCCCTCTGACCCTGCTGTCCACGGCCCTGCTGGCCGTTACCTCCACGCCACTGGCCCTGTTGGCCCTGATGTGCACGCTGTGGGCCTTGCTGGCCCTGCTGCTGTCCCTGCGGTCGGTGTTGGCCCTGCTGATTAGGCTAGCCCTGATGGCCCTGCCTGAAACCCCCGAATCCCTGCCTAGAATCACCTGAACGGAATCGCTTAGCAGGGTCCCCCTGATGGGAACTCTGCTCGTGCTGACAAGTCTGTCCATGAGTTTGTGCCCCACTGGCACTATTACCCCCGGTCCTGCCCTGCTGGCTGGACTCCCCTGCTCTCTTGCTTCCCTGAAGATGGAAGCGGTGATCCTGGCAATGTAGTAACGCTGCATTGAGTACATCAGTAAAAGTACTCAGGGATAGATTTCCAATAAGGTGCTGACGGATCCTCCAAGCTAACCCATCGACAAACAGCAAAATCTTCTTTCTCTCAGTGGGTGCCTCATCCGGCACAATAGTGAGAAGTCTCGTGAACTCCTCCTCATACTCAGCTATAGTAAGGTTCTCCTGCTTCAGATTTAGTAATTTCTGCCTCATCTCAGTCTGCACTGCGGGTGGAAAGTACTTGGGGTCAAACCGCTCCCAAAACAACTGAATAGGGATCGTGTCCCTCTCCTCCAAAGTAGTAGTGGACTCCCACCACTGTAATGCGGCTCCCACCAGTTTAAAGGAAGCTAATAACTGCTTTTGCACGTCAGTGCACTCATACATACGGAGGTTCCGCTGGATGTCTTTCTTCCATTGGCTAACTGTAACAATATCGGAGCTACCAGAAAACTCAGGGGGATGCGCTTTCTGAAAAAGCATCTCGAACCCTCTCCCATGAGGATGGAAGTTGTGCTGGTACTGGCGCCACTGCTTGAACCTGGGGTGGAGCCTGCTGAATCACCGCTATCGCAGCATTCACCGCCTGAGCAACAATGGCGGCTACTTCGTTTGCATTCATTGTGCCTGGTGCCGGAGCTGCTGGCTGCTCGGCTTGGTCACGCCTATCTTTCGGAGCACGTCTCGGAGGCATCTGAAACGTGAATAAGTCTATTAGTCTACAGTTATCTTCAAATCTCAAATAGCAGAAGACTTAAACGTAAAAGCAAGAATACAACAATCCTAAAAATAGGGCCCTATAGCAATAAAGTTACGCTGAAAGCGAAATAAGCCGTACAGATCCTATGGACACTAGAACCTGATGCTCTGATACCACCTGTGACACCCCGCCTAATTAAATACCGGGCGATCACTCCTTTATTAAATTAAATCAAGGTTAACAGTTGGTTCATTCTCAGCATCACTGTCGATAAAATAATTTTCCAATTTAACACCCTAAATAATTAAGCTAAGTGTCAAAAACATTTTTCATACAAACTTTCCAAATTTTAATTAAAGAAAAAGATTTATTTATTTAAAACAACATTTCTACAATTAAGAATCACACCACAAAAAGCTAAATAACATAATACATTCGTCAATCGAATGTCAACATATGAAACTAAAATCACAAATCCATCCTGAATAAATCCCATAGAACAATACCGAAAATAACTGAAATATAAATGTCCCAACAACAAATGAAATGATGAAAAGGGGCGACACGTGCCCAATAAATGAGAGTACTAGGAGTGGAGTAAATAACGGAAGCCGTCTACTCAAGTGACCTGCAACTCCCACCTAAGTTGCAGCTCGTTCTTCTCAAGGGATCCTAAGCAAGACGCCCCTGTGGCTGGGCACCTGAAAATATACATATATATACAAGAGAGAGAGAGAGAGAGAGAGAGAGAAAAAGAAACGGGTCAGAGCCCGAAAGTGTGTTTGATTTAAAATACGTTTAGCAAGTATTTAAATTGATACAGGCCAATGCAACAACATATTAGTACGTCCCTCTCTTGAGAAAATACTCACCTCTCTTCTAATGTGCACACCTATCGCACTAATCTTCCCAACGATTTGTTTTAACATTTATCATACTAGTCTTTCTAAAAGGTTTAACTTAACTTAGATTACTCGAAAGATTTACAATACACGATTTCAATTTAAAAAGATGTTCCAATTTGTAGCCAAAGTTCTCTATCTTTAAAGTACCCGTGACATTTTATACTTTCTCAAAACAAGTATTTATAATATAAGTCAACAACCAAGTTCTACTTATCCAATCACAGTAGTCAGTCTCAAATTTCATAACCTCATATATATATTAACTACTCGTATAATATATATATATAACAGCACCCCGAATAAAACTATGGTGCGTGCATACTCTACTATCCAAAGCCCCATATCACTCATATTAAGGGGAATACATTCGGAATCACTCTCGAATTGTATTAATAGAAATACACAAACAATATTGAGGCGAAGCATAGATTCCAAGTCTCTAAGAGGATGGCACATAATGGCGTCTCTTAGGACCGTCTGAACTATCACATCGATAGGCTGTACCAAGGATATCTATCTTCTAGGGTACAAGTCAATATCCCCCATAAAGGTCCCATCGAGATAAGACTTGTCCCAGCGCGGAAACCTCTGGGATAGCAAGTAGCGTGGGTATGATTTTTCACATGCATATAATATATGTACACACAATCATATAAATATACCACTTTATCATATTAATATAGGTTCTTCTCATTACCCGTAATTATACCATTAGTCCTTAATTTCACAGTTATAGAATTACGTATAAGGTTTTATTCCTAACCTTAACTCGAAGGGGTTTTCTCACTTATTACCTAACGCTCGTGGATTATATCCCCACACATCTGAAATTCAGTAAGTGACTTTATTAGATTCCAACGTAACTCTCTTACGCACCTCACCCTTTAAATTCATAAATCTAACAACCTAAAGTAAATCTCCCATAAATATCATTCTCGTTGAATATTAAAGGTTCCAACATTATTACATATACCCTACTGGTCCTCAATGTCTCCCAAATCATTTTATTTAGAATGCCCAAAAATTATTTCACGATAAACTTAATTTAACTAATTAAAGAAGGGAAATAGGAGTCTTACAGGAGGGGTCCATCGATCGAAGCTTGGGGCTCGATCGATCGAACCTTCGATCGATCGATGCTCTAGGCTCGATCAATCGATCAAGCAGGTCTGGGCAAAATTCTGCAGAATGCAGTTACGGGATTCATCAAACTTCTTCATCCAAAACTATGTTTTTCCATTCTAATCGTCCCAAAACTCCCACTTTCATCATCATAACATTATACTAGGTGTTTATAACGTAAAGCATGTGTATAACTATCATTAAACATGGATTTTCAACCTAAAATCATGTCCAATCATCAAGAACCCTAGAATTTTCTTAAACAGATTTCTAATGAATCAATCTCCAATATTTCCTTATTATGATCACAAAATTTCGTGGATTATTACCTCTACATGGCAAGGGTTTCCAGAATTAACATATACATCAATACTACATGGGTTCTCCTATCAAAAATGGGGTTTTCTTCCATAGTTTTTATCAAAATTCATTCCTAAACTAACATGAAGATTGCATCAACGAAAATAACAAGTTTAAACACTTGCTTGGGATTTTGGTATGAAGATTCACGGATGATTTTGGTATGGCTGCGTTCCTTGACTCGTGATCTACACGGTGGTGGTGGTGGCGGTGCAAACCCGTGGCTTTTTGGCCTGGGATTGCCTTGGAGCTCTCTCCTCTCTTCTCCAATGGTCGTCACTTGATTTGTGAATGTTCTAACCCTAAGAGGCTGACCTAATGGCTGATATAGGTTGGCTGAAATTCGTGGGTTTAATTACCCACTTATGTAAAATGACTAAAATGCCCTCCCGGGGCACCAATTAGGCCTAAAAACGCCCCGAGACCCAAACTAAACCCCCGGGTATACTTTTCTGACTATCTCGACCCTTCCGGACGCATTGGCGCACTCAAAATGACCATACGAACAACTTATAAAATATTTATATTTTATTTAACAAAATTAGTCCCGACGTGACACGGGCACGTCCCGACTTAAATTTCCGAAATAGTCATTTAATTCACTTATGACATTCAATATAACCAATATAATATATTACTATGATCATTAGTAATATTCAACAAGTTTCCCATAATTACTAACTCTCGTCACGTTAATAATTATTACATAATTAATTTCTGGATTTTTATTAAATAAACCCTCACATTAAATTTAATAAATCCCCAAATTAATATAGCATAAAAATACGGGGTATTACACACATATAGTTAAATGTCATTTGCATACTCAAATATCCCAAGGATTTCCAAATATGTCATTATCAATCTCCTTGTTGCCCTCATGTAATGTTTCCACCCTTTCAGCATAGTGACTCTTAGGAACCATTGGATGAAGTGCTTTTTTTTTTTCTTTTTTAGAGAATTCAGATAATGGTGGCATTGAAGATTTTACTAGTAGATAAGTTCCTTGGTTTCATGAGGGCGTCCTAAATAATTTTACTAGTCTTTTTACTTTATGATTATCTCTTTATTTATTTTTTTGCTCATATTTTGTTCCATACTTACAAGCATATATTTATAATTAAATTGCAATGACAAATCCTTGTGTGAGTCTCATTTAAGTCCTATTGACTAGTCAACAATTAATTAAGTCCTATTTTATGGATTTACGAATTTTTTCCTTACTAAGATACTCCGCTCCCTACATTATCTTCAAATTTGAAGTGTTAGTTATTTATTTTCCTTTCAAACTTTAACAAACTATAGCTTTCGATATACAAATCCATAATTTATGAAATTGATATTTTTGAAATCTACTAATCCAACCCTATAAAATAAGATCCATATTCAATATAAAATATTAAAAAGATAAAATAATGTATTTCCTTTATTTTTATGGAAAAATAAATATTTATTATATGTGTAACAATAGAAAAGTAAATGAATACTGTCTATGAAAACGTACCATATATAAAACAGTTGCATTTTCTGGTGAACATACTAAATATATACTCTCTGTGTAATTTTTTTTTCTTCTGAATTTTATAGTATTCATGGATCTTGTTTGATAGATCTCTATGAGTCGATTATAATTTTGTAAAAAATAGATTGGTAAAATAAAAGTTATGGTCATTTGAAGATTAAAAAATAGGAAAAACCAAAGTTCAACCACTTGAGTAACTTATACTCTATAGTTACAGATGACTAATTAAAAAAAGGTTAGATTTGTCAAATAAGAATCCCCAAAAATAGGAATATGACATATTTGATGGTTGAAAAGCTAATGAGATTTATTTGTGAAAAATCTCTTCAAATGGGACCTATATGTAAAAGCCCATTTTCTTTATCATGTATCTTTTTTTATTTTTCTATATGGTTAATTAAAATGGATAAGCATTTATCATTTAGCCACCCTGCCATTACTAGTCAAGTTGTATTCCTTACCTTTTAAATAGTATCATCACACCAAACCTTAAGCCTATGAGTACTTAGTGAGAAGGAAATTGTATGCATAGTTATCATTAACTTAGGATGTTTACTTAGTTATCATTAACATCACTAAGCTCACAATTTTACCTTTTAAGTTTACTTAGGGTCCCACAACGGTCTTTATTATTGTTTGGACAGTTTAAGAGACTATCGTACTTATTCGAGTCAACACTGAACATATGTAAACAAATAAAAATTATCTAGACAATAATTTATCGATAAATAAAGAATTTATGCCATCTAAACAATGAAAAAACTAAAGGAATTAGTTATTAAAAAATAAGTTGGCAAAAAATTATGCTCTTGTTGAATTTTGAAACTTAATTTTATAAGTAAATTTATGTAGGTTAAGTACATTTCATAATATTGGTATCTCCGCGACCTCCATTGTTTCCAAATTGTATTCCCCATTTTGTTCATCCATGGTTACATAGAGTAACCTTCCCTATAGCTTTCGAAAACACGATTTTCTCATGGTTTATAAATTCAATCTATCTCAAAATTAATTTATTATCAATATTAATTCTAATTAACAATTTACCTAGGGTCTAAATTATTAAATCAATATGAATTAATTAAAATAAAATAACTGTAGGGAAAATATAATAACTGGTTTATTTTATTCCCAATTTAATTAATAAAGTCAAAATTTACAATTTATCAAATTAATTAATTAGTTTCGAATTCAATATGTGGTGATAGAAATTATTGATGGAAAAAATATAGACGAAATCACACGATAGGGACACAATCATTTGACGAGGAAGCCCTCTAAAAAAAATTACATGCACCTACCCCGGACACAAGTCTAGTGGTACAAAAAATTCTAGGTTTTACAAAAGGATATACATGACTTAGAAAACTTGATTTTTCCACAGATACAAATCGTTTACCTTCTAAACCTTAGACCTCTGCAGCACTAGTTCTGTCAATCTCCACCGCACCTTGTACTTGATAGACATAATCCTCGGACCTTAGCATCCACCGATCAATAAAATGGATATGTCTACTCAATTATCCACAACAACTTTGGCTCATAGCCCATCAGTCTTGTAAATGTGTCTGGGATCTCAATCCTTAGCAATCGACTCACTGATCTCCTTTGATTGTAACCAAAGTCAAACCTCCACAGATTTATAACTTAAATTGTGGGAAACATTATTTAAGAAAACATCATTAAGATCATCATTTAACTATAAAGAGAGTTTCTTAAATCATTAAAAGGAACCAAAATATCAAGCAACGAGCTTGGGAGAGTTTTAGGGTTTAAAGGCTCACAAAAGTTTCTTTGTAAACAAAAATTGTGTCCTTTATAAACTAATCACAAATTCCTCTTTAATAGAAAAGTAAGGAGTTATGTGTAATTAAAATTCTCAAAGTACTTTTAAAACCAAAATTCATTAGAGAAAACTTGTGCCATCAACTAAAGATGCATGTATATGCTCTATAGGTCTACGTTCGCGCAATAATAGCCCGCGACTATAAGAATTTGATTTCGTGGCCAACCCGAAGAAGTCTCATGGAACTCAATGGTTGGAATATCTATTTTACCTATTAGACTTTTTAGAAAACCATTATTGGTTGAAAACATTTTAGGGTTGTTCTTAGTGTCAATAAATATGTGTCGCTAAAAATACTGTAGACAAACACTTGGAAAAAGGCTTTTTAAATTTCGAAAAATAATTTGAGATTCTTTTAAAAATTCAACCGAAGCTAAATTGATTTTATGTTTCAAAATAATTTTTTTAACTTATACTACGTATTATATGACTTGTACTTTGGTGTGATGGATGTTTTGAAATCATTTTGATGTCGCTTTGCTCTTGACATATATCCCGGTCGTGTATAAGATCTGCAATCAAGAATAAATGCCTAACCTACGTTTTGTCAACCAAAATTATAACAATAAGAGAATTGTTTCTTACAACCTTGATTTCCATCGAATGGGTCCTTTGGAAAACCCAATATATTCATAAGGATGAAGTATTAAACCTTGAACTCTTTTTATCTCACATGGTGGTTATATTGATTACATAGTTGTTGCTGGTATGTTGAGTACAAATTCTACTGGAATTCATCAGTCATGTCCACCTTCGTAGACTAGTGAATTTCTCATTTTTAAAAGGCCGACCTAGGAAAAATTTCACACTGTGCCAAGTTTAATGTTTATTGTAAAATTTAAAATATTAGATTTTTTTGTTTTGACAAAACTACTTCTGCCATATGTTAGGATTATGTTCAGTTTATTCAAGGCTGTGATGCATATTGAAGACTGTAGCAACCAAATTAAAGTGACGTTAAATTCCATGCCAAGTTTTGTCTTCATCCATGGGATCTCAAGAACTTTATGAATGGTTTATTATGTTGATCCCTAGATTTCGTTTTTATTGTTTTAAGTCATACTGAGGCGATTTAAAAAAAAATAAAAAATATTTCTTTAATGTCGTTCGAACGACTTTTAAGTTTGTTAAAACGAGATTATGTTTTTTTCGTTCGAACGAGTTTCTTACTTCTTTCAAACAAATTTACGCATTTTGTTCGAACGAGTTGTGGTTTCATTCAAACGAAGTTTGAGGTATCGTTCGAACTAGTTTTACACAAGCATCGAGCAAAAAGTATCTGTCTTTACAGAAAGTTTAGTTTGTATGTCACGCGATGACTGTTCAAATGAGATTTGGAATCTTGTTTGAATGGCCTTGGGTCTCATTTAAATGATATAGCCAAAGTCATTCGAACGAGATTGATTTCAATTGAATGACCTCCCTCGATTTTTATCCCCCGCCTTTTCACATTTTTCGATAAATTAAAGTTCTTGCAAAGTTATTTTAAGTATATGGGTTTCAAAAATTGCTTTACAAATAGAAAAACTAAGCCTCAAAAACCCTAGTTTACACCATATGTTTAAGTTTCATGAATCTATGTAATATGCTTGCTTGAGATCTCACATTTGAGAACCAAAAATCAAGTTTTCTCTTCATTATTATTGATTGTGTTTCGTGCGGCAGATTTCAAGTTGTTGTAGTGGCGGTAGACTAGTCAAAGCGATAACATCGGTGGATACCGAGATGCTGGAGATGCCTGCATTATGAAGCTCATTGGGAGGCATCCAATGGTGGTTGTGAAAAAGGTTCAAGAAGCGAAGAGTGCATCAAGGTTTGAAGGCAAAAAGTCTGTGAGTAAGTATAATTTGTCCTCATATGATAGCTATATCATAGTGGATTTGTGTGGATAGGTCGTCTGAGATTTTTCTATTGTAGGTTTTCCTCATACATTGCAGAGTTTTGTGATTGATCTTTATTTTATGCATGTAAATCAGCTTGATGCATTCTTAGGGAAAGATAAAATTGGTTAATATCTTTAACAATGCATGTTTAATTGGTGCCTGATTAAAATTAGTTTAATTTATTATTCAGTTAATTAATTGGAAATTAAAAGTTAGTGTTTGGTAGGGTTAAACGGTAGGATACAGAATGGATACCATTTTAATCATATCCGTATCCATATCCGTTTAGAAATACACTATACGTATCCATATTTGTTTCCTACTAGATAATAATTACAACTATTCCTTATCCTCTAGGATTTTTTGGATTCGAATAATATCCTTATCTATTTTTATTATTTAAGATACATTAAGACATACATCGCTATTTAAATACTAATTTAATCACTGAATCAAATATATATTTCTCTAAGTAAGTTATAGAGAATTTGTGAAAATGAAATTAAATTGTAAAAGAAGGTATGATCATAAGTGCTAACCATTAATGTGCATTATCTTATTCAATTGTGATACTTCATTGATATTTTTATCCCCATCAGTTCCTAATGTTTGAACAAAAGTGAAGCATTATCTTGCCTAAAAATGTAATAATATGAAAATATAAATTGAAGAAATAAAGAATTAAAGATAATAAAGATGCAAGAAAATCTTTTATACCCCTTTCGTTACACTCTTATATATGGAGGGTGTCTTTATATCGTTGTCACATTAAGCATTCAAATACTCATAACTCACAAGTTGTTAGTACATGGGATAAATTAGGACATAACCATTATTTGAACGTACTAATTCATCCAAATAAAAAGGTTCACCAATATATTATGCTAAAAAGAGAAATCAATGAGTTTAAAATATGTAACATAATTTTTTATGAATCATAAAAGATACCAACCAACTTAAATAAGTCACAGAAGAATAAAAATCAAATATAAAAGAAAATAACAACTCCTAACACGACTTATACTAAATTTTCTTCCAGAAAATTCGCCCTATAAAAAACAATAATTGACTATCTTTAACTTCCAAGGCCCCACAAAGTTTTATTAAGCAAGAAAAAGAAAAAAATTATAAATAGATTATGGTGCCACTTACATGAATAAAAATATCACAATAATAATAATAATGAATTGTGTAATAAACAAGAAGACTAGAAAATAATAGTAACTGAAAATTAATTTCAAAGAGCCTACTTATTCAGAAGAATATGCAATTAAAACTCCCAAACTCATCAGTTCAATACTTAGATCTCAATATTCCTAGTTATGTTAATATGCAATCCACACAGACACACACACACACACACACACACATAGAGAGAGGGGGAGGAGAAAGAGATGTATGATTTCTTACCGACGAGGTCAATTTTAATGACAACGGATAAGAGTAAGGGTGGGCTAGTGACGAATGAGAATGATGATGAGTCTTAACGTTTTAGTTCTCTAGAGGGAGAGAGATATATGGAGAGAGAGAGAGAGAGAGAGAGAGAGAGAGAGAGAGGTGAGTGAATGAAAAAAGTGGTTGAACCAAAAGTCATTAAGTCTTGTATTCTACCCCTTAATGTGTAGCTTTTTTAAATCACAGATCCTCCTAATAAGCTATTATTAACCCATTCCCTTATTAGCAATTATTGTAAAACAAAATATGCTATGTAAGAATATGTTAGATGTTATATATTTATGTTATATTAATATTATTTTATACTATAAAAAATATTTATATTATATAATTGAAAAAAAATTATAATAATTAATAAATATAATTATATAACAGATTCGGATATCTGATAAAACGAATATCCTTTAATATCAATAGTTCATTTTGAATTATGGATACAATCATTACCCCTATCCATATCCATTTTTTGGATATTTAAAATGTCCATTTGAATCCCCTATTTCAAATACTTATTTGGATAAATATTTGTTATGTTTGGATACGAATACCAGATAAATTTTGTTTTTTGAATATCCGTTTACACCCCTAGTGTTTAGAAATTCATATACCCTTGTAGCACTAGCGTTTCTCAAAGGGATAATGGTGTATCCCTATTATATGTCCTCGGGATGGTCATGTAGTCCTAAAGGATATGGGAAAGTTTCAATTAATCATAATTTGGCCTTTTCTAACTTCTTCTTGATTCCATCAAGTACAATCCTATTGAAATATATATCATGTTCGTTGATCTAAGGGTAGAATATTGTATTAGTGTCGAATTCCATGATTGGCATGGAATTAATGGAATGGTCCAACTTTAAATTGAGTGTGGTTGTGTATAATGACTGATTTAGATTCTATTAGCCTATGATAATTTTGTTATAAATGAACCTTATCATATGTGAATCCCTTATGGTATCTAGTAGCTCTACTTATATCCACTTAGTATAATAGTTAGTTCCAAATAAGAAGCGGTTTTTATTTCCCAATGGCAGTGGATAAAGGGCCCATAATATCCATAACCCATTGATCAAATGTCCTTATAATAGTTACTGTAATGAGATCTCTTTTTGGATGGTGAAGTAAAAGAGAGAACTTTTGTCACTTGTTATGTTTCTAATTTGTAATGTTCATCCTTATATATGTAAGGCCACCAATACCCTAACTTGGTTGATTGGAAGGATAGTAATCATCCACTTTCACGACTGCTAAAATCTCCTTCATGTAACTTGTATAAGGTATCTCTTTTAAGTTATTTGAAATGATTCACTAAGGGTATGGTCCTGTGAAGGAATGCTCATACAATATGGTTTCAAAGACTCTTATGAGATCTTGTACATGTTTGTTTTCTTTCTTGGACTTCACCACCAGATCATTTATAAAAAATTCCAGCACATCATGAAATAAATCAAGAAATTTGTCCATCATGATCCTCTTATAAGTGGTTCTTGCATTATTCAACCTAAAAGGCATGAGTGTGTAATGAAACTTGCATATAGGGGTTTGAAAAGTTATCTTCTTCGTGTTTGTTAGATCCATGTGAATTTGATTATAGTCCACGTACCCATCCATGAAACTATACATCTCATTACCAGTGGTGTCATCTACTAAATTATCAATATTGGGTAGTGAAAATTCATACTTTGGGAAAGTGCGATTAAAATATTTGAAATATACACAAGCTCGTATCTAAATTTTATCTTTCTTTACCACAAGTATGATACTTAACAACCATACTGGATGTTGGATAGGTTTAATGAATCCAGCTGCGAGCAACTTCTCTACCTCCACCCTGCTCTTCAAATCTGACTTAGCCTTATAAGTCTGAATGGCTTGCCTCATAGGTAGGGCATTAGGCAGAACATTCATCTTGTTAGATCTCACTTCTAGGTCTATTCCTAGCATCTCCTTATATTTCTATGAAAAAACATCTGTAAATTCCTTGAGTAGGTCAATGATATCCCCCTCTACTTGGGATTTACACCTTCAGAAATGAAAATGGGTCGATCCTCACCACCTTCCACTCCTAGATTTAGCTCATCAAGCTCTTGGAGTTTCTTTCCCAGTCCATCCTACATGAATTCTTATGCCTCCTTCGATTCTTCGACGTGCTTAACAATGTGGGACTTATCAATCATAAAATATTTTGGTGTTGAATCGATTCTTTCTTACCAAAATATTTCCCGTGTGTACTATTATAAGCGGTAGATGACCTTACCGCTGGGTAGAACAATCTTCTTTTAAGTCTGCGAAGGTTTTTCTTCTTCTTCTTCTTCTTCTTCTTCTTCTTACTTCCTCTTTTCCTTTCATTTACTCTCAGAGGAGGCTAACCATGGGCCTAGCCTCTCATGCACTCACTTATTAGATTTATCATCTTCTTAGTCCATGTGGGGATCCCCTGCCCAGATGACCAGACTTCTTCTTTATTCATCTAATTATATGTATAATGTTGCATCAACGGAGTGGGCCTCTTCCACTAAAAATGGTCTTTTATAGCTTTAATTACAATCTCTATCCCATGAATTTTATTTTTGCACATTGATGGAAAGTTGATGGCATAATTCCACAAGACTTGGTAGCTCATATTGGCATTGATGATATAAAATTTGATGTGGGATGTGAAGTTTCCCAACTTACTCCCCGCATTGACATAGCCAAGTGACTGAATCCCCATATTATCGAAACCAGAGATCACGAGCAGTATCGGCACAATCTTCTCTTAAAAAATTTTGGTTTCATACAAAGTACTGATGGGCATAATATGTATTGATGCCCCTCTATCTAGGAGCACTCTTAGAAAAATAATCTCATTTACCCAAGTTGTAACATATAAAGGTCTATTATGGAAGAATGGTACGTGCCTATTCACTTCTGAAAATACCATCTCTGATGTGTGACTTTTAATTAAACTCCCAATGGGACCATGACAGTTGAGAGAGGGATCCTCTTGCTGTTGGACTGCTTCTAAAATCTTCTTGGTGATCACTATCCATGTGTCATGCTTCACCCCAATCTGGTCAAAGAACCACTTGAACTTGGGGCTCCTTGCAATAACCATACATTTTGAGTATATTTCAACTTAGTATGTTTATGTATTACACAATTACTTAACTTTTTAAGTCCCTCCCTCATCCAGGGAAAGGACTACATCCATACTTCCTTCTTGGGAGCTCATCTTCTCGCCCCACTCATCCTTGTGATCTTCCTTGGCTAAGTTAGATAGCCACTCTTCGCACACATCATCATTGCTCGACCATTCTTTAGACCTGAGCATTCCTTCCTCATCATATGCTGCCATTATATTTGTTGTGCCATAGTGGTGAGTAGGCAATGAGTTTTCATTAACATCCATTGTCGGTATCTATAGGGTATCGTTAGTCACTTGCTCCCCTATTATGTTGCGCATGTAATAACAATCTTTGGTGGCATATTGCACTATCTGGTAAAACTCACAAAACTTTGCATACGCCTTGTTTGCTGTTGTGGGCATTTAGCCATTTGAGTGAGGGAGACCTTCCACCCCCTCATAGATAATTCTCGATAACATTCCATTACCTCTGTTACACTCCATAGCAACGGTGGTAGTACATCATCTCTAAACTTCCCTTTTCCCATGGTGTTATTATTTTCGAACCCTTGGCCCCCTTTCTTTCCTTTGGGGCTTCCTCCAATGTAGTTCACTTATTAGAATCTTGAAACCTGAAACCTACCAACTAGCAATGATATCATTTCCATCCATACCTAGGATCTTGGTTTGATAATAATGGAAATATCACTAGCTCCTTGCGTGAATTCTTTGAAAGTACCATCTCGAGTCTCATTGATCAGGAGGATTTTGTACTCCTCTAGTAACCTTTCCACACAGATCTGTAATAAACTTTCTTCTGTAACATCTCCATGCACATCTAGATCCCTCTCTCTAAAACTCTCAATGTATTGCATCAACTACTCACCTAGATTCTGTAGTTTTTGGGCCAAGTGTCTCAATGTGAACTCATCTTCAGTTAAGAAAAAATTCGGAAAAAATTACCTGTCCATATCCACCGAATGGGGATGTTGTTTAGTGCCAGATAAGAGTACCATGTGTATGCCTTCCTAGTGAGACTTTTTGGGAACTTTCATAATTTTAGCTCCTTATCATTCCCATGTATGCCAAGGTACTCCACGAACCTCATCGCATGCTCTCTAGAATTTTCACCCTTCCCATTGAACTTTATGAACTTTGGAGGAACACACCCCTTAGGGTACATTTTTCATTGACACTATCAGGGTAGGGGTTTTGTAGTTCCTCATAAGCATGTATATTCCTCCCTAGTGAGACTTTTTTAGAACTCTCGCAATTTCATCTCCTTGTCATTCCCATGCATGCCAAGGTACTCCACGAACCTCATCACACGCTCTCTAGATATTTCACTCTTCCCATTGAACTTTATGAACTTTGGATGAACATACCCCTTAGGGTATGGTTTTTCATTGACACTATTAGGGTAGGGGTTCTGCAGCTCCTTATAAATAAGAGGTGACTCCTTCTAGGAGGAGAGAAACTTTTTCACTTCTTTTATTGTGACAGCTTTGAAAGGTAATTCCTTAATCCCTACCTTTTTCGTAGCTGGTGAGTTCACCGGAGTTGCCACTTGCTCCATCCTCACATTCTTAGATGCGACTACATCTATTGTTGCTACCCCTACAGCAGGAGCCACTATAGGTGTCACATAATCTTGGCCTAAGTTGGACATATCCACATTGTGTTGTCTCATAAACTCAAAAAAATGTTCATCAAGTTCATCCTATTTAATTGCCTGATCGTTGTTGCTGTTTTCCATCTAGAGGAGAAGGGGATCTTGTTTCGCTAACATAACCTCCTCATTGGTCGCTTGATCACTTTGAACTCCACTATCAAAGACTGCTTATACTGTTTATTAGATCATCAAAGCGTTATTACAATCTAAGAGACCTCTTGACCTGTGGTCAAGAGAGTCTGAGGTTTTACGACATTGGTCAATAATCCAAAGCACCTTATAAAGTAACTAATGGACTTGTCTAAAGGTTCTCAAGTATTTATTTAGGGGTCAATAAGGTATACAAGGTATAAGATAACTGGAAATGATCAAATTTACATGTATATGATCACAATAATGGGTTAAGAGAGTATATAACAAGGAGTAGCACTTATGAATTCTTAAAACTCCTAGTTCTACTTGAGTATGACTACTTGAACGTATCTTCAACCTTCAATCGACATCTTATTAATATGCAAACTCTAGGAAGGATAATGAGTGGACTTAAAGGACCCTAAAGGCATTTGTACGGAGAGATGGTCTAAACAAAAAGTCAATTTTTATTTTTTTCTAAATTAAATTCAAACTTAAACAGATTAACCCACCTAAAAAAACATTGCACCAATTTTAAACTAAGTTGTTGTTATTAAACAGTTAAATAAATTTATCTTAACCTATAACATACATCTAGGTAATAACAGATAAAATAAAGATCAATCACACAATACATCGATATACGAGGAAACCACAGAACGAAAAAACCCTCGAATGGACCAACTATATACACTCACTGTGATGAGGAATTATAAAAGTCAACAAATGACTTACTACACAGACTTGACTCCCTAGCAAGCCTTGATGCATCTTTGATCTTCAACCCCTCCTTCATAGTGTAATGCGGGAGTCCACTCACGTAAGTTACCACAATGTGTGAGTCCACACATGCCTCGATATCCACTGAAAATCGTCAACAACTGTCTACATCTACTAAATATGGACACACCATCTCTTCATCGCAACACCACAAATATAGAGTCCACCGTGTGTAAACAGCAAACACAAAAATCCACCGAATGAAACATACTCAACGGAGATGAGTAAAACCTTCTTGGTGCCCACAAAACAAGATCTAAAACCATATAAAGATTGAAACTTGGACTTTAAAGTGTTGAGATCTTTTGAATATGTATTGGAAAGAAAATTTTGCCAAAAGTCTCTCTAAAAATTGATGCATGATCCCCTTTTTATACAAAAACACGTTTTTCAAAACGGCACATTTTTTGAGAAAGTGCATTCGAATGATAAAGTACCTCATTCGAACGAAGCTATAACCTCATTCGAACCAAATCAAACTTCCTATATATATGGGCCTGAGTGTTATTGGTATATTTTGCAATTTATATATATGGTATCATTTGTTTTTTCAGTCTTCACATTTGCATATAATCCATGTTTTCCATGTACTTTATCTTTGGATTAAATTGGCATGCTATATGATCATATTCGTATCTCTTGTTATTTTTTCATTGGTATCTCATGCTTCATTGTGTATTCAAGTAGGTATCATATTTCCATCAATATTGGTGTTAATTGATCATTGTTTAGTTTATTTGAGCGTGTGTTGCCATGTTGTGTTTTGTCGCACTTATGATATTATTCCTTTTTCCTTAATTTATCTTCGTCACATATTTTCATGTTTAGTGGGAGAAATGGTTTATATGGGAGAAATAATTCTATGCATTCCTTCTTTGTCTATTCCTGAACAAAAAGGGGGAGAAATTGTATCTTTCACTTTATTATTAGGAGGAAATATTTATCTTAGGGGAGACGTCTTACCTAGGTTAGGCATTATCAAGACCATGATTAATGCATGTGACTATGTTTAATAATGACGATGCATAAGAATAATAAATAGTAGTATTAAACACCCAAGATGGTATTAAATGAGGTTCTTTTATACAATAAATGCACTATGAACACAATAAATAAGTAGAACTAACAGGTAATTCGATCAGAGGGAGAAAGGGCAAGCATTCTTGTCACAATAAAGGCAAGACATTAACTTTAGGCTCAGTTAATGCTCAATGACAGTGTTATCAATGGAAGCCAGTGGGAATGTTGGGTAATAAATTTTCTCACTCTCGTGTATGAGAAAAATCCAACAACAATTCTAGGTTCAAATTATCGTCCTGGTAAACTACTAGATTGATCTATTTATATGAAAGAAAGGTTACTCGAGTAACCTTGTTGTCATTAAATGTGATTGATGGGCATTAAGTGAGAAAGTACTATGGCCTTAATGTTAAAGATATTGTATTAAATGCATAAGATGTTGTGTTTTGGAGGGAAACTGCTCAACCAATTTGAAGCGTGGTGGCATTAATGGGAATATAACATGGCAACCCAAGGGTTTACCTTAGAATGGATATGAAATTAAACTTGACCATCTAGGCCTGCCATCTTAAGGATAAAACTCACTCGAGTACTATTATCTCGAGTCCTTAAATGCTAGATATTATGATGTCATAAAGTAGGTGAACCGTGACCCCCACTAAACGCGTGGTCACATCAATCAAAGGAGATAATATACGAAGTTGAAGTTGCCCAATTGGAAGTGGTTCGAACATTTAAGTGCGTATTTTATTAGCTGAGAATTATCTCCATGTAATTAATCTGAGATTGGGTTACCTCGAGGAGGTCCCCCCAAGTGTGTGTTGAATGAAGTGACTCGAGGTGGAAGTAGCTCGAGTACTAATTCATGTTTAGATGAAGTTTGGCACAAGTTTGCCAAGAGGGTTATTTATTACTTTCTCAACGTTCCCTTGATCCAATCCTCCAAACCAAATCCCTGCAAGGTTCCCGAGAGGAGGTTGTTCGATAGAGCATGTTAGTTTTCCCATGCCCTACCGGGCATTTTCCCTCGAGGATACTGAACATCCTCGCTCATATTATAAAGTAAACTTATTCAACAAGTAAAATAACATATCAAATACATTTTGCTTCCTATTACAAAGTACTGTCACATGAACAACTTTAGTCTTCACAAGGAGTCCTTTGAGAAGTCTCCGTGGAGGTTCTCTGTGAGGAGTCCTTCAATAAGTCTTTGTGGAGGTTCTTCATGGGAGGTCTTTTGAGAGGTCTTCATCCTCCTTCTTTAGTTAGTCTTCTTCTAAGTGCATAATCAACTCGGATAATCAACCTTTGGTGAGGACTCCTCCTACCTATTCATATGCAGATTTTATATTGTTATATATTTAAGTTTGATTTGAAGGTGTGTTTAAGTGTGCATGTTTACAATATGTGGAAAAAATTTCAAGTGAGCAAATCCACTTAGAGTATGTGTCTGTCGAGCGTCTATACCTTTTTCCTTTTGAGGTTGGGGATTGATTTTTTTAGAAAACTTGACGGCCCATGGGTGTTTTAGTTTTAGTTTTGTCCCAGAATAACCAAAGGGGAGATTTGTAAGAACAAATTTTCAATTGAGTCAATTTGTATGTATTGGCTTAATTCCAAAAAATATTTGAGTCCTAAGTTAGTCTTCGAGTTGTTGACCTTTCAAGATTATGACGTGTTTGGATGAAGACGTAGAAATAAAGATTCAGAGATTACATATATGTTTCATACCACATTTTGTGTTCGTGATTTCGAGGATATCTCAAGTAGGGATGCATATGAATTATGATACATGAAATTTTAGCTTGGGTGTTTGGTTTTTACAAAATTTCTTGGAGTTGTTTTATAATTTTTTTTTAGTTTTTAATGTCATTCAAATGACATTAGGGTTTCGTTCTAATGAAAATGGTAGTTCATTCAATTGAACTTCAATTGAACATTAAACGAGGTTTATCTGTTTACAAAACCAAACTCGTTTGAAGCTCGTTCGAAGTTGGATCGAACGATATTGATTGTTCGTTCGAATAAGGTTAGATTTGGTTTGAACGAGATTGTAGCTTTGTTCGAATGAGGTTTTGTTTTCGTTCAAACGAACTTTCACAAAAATTATGCCGCCTCAAAAAATGTGTTTTATATATAAAGGGGATTAGACATCAGTTTTTAAAGAGACTTTTGGCAGAGTTTATTTTCCAATACCTATCCAAAAGCTCACAAATCCTAGTGTTACCAAACACTTTAAAGATCCATCTTTCAATCTTAATATGGTTTGAGATAATGTTTTGTGGGAACCAAGAAAGTTTTACTCATCGTTGTTGAGTATGTTTCATTCGGTGGATTCCGTGTTTACCTTTTACAAATAGTGGATAAAATGGGTTGAATAATAATGGGACATGTATCATAATATTAAGGACTATATACAACAATTTCGTTCTTAATATCATACATAACAAAAATTCGAATTACTAATTCCAGATTAGTGTATGATTACGAGATTACTTAAAATTTTAGATTTCCAGATTTTTCAAAAATTTCAAATTTCTAGATTCATCAAACAAAAAAAAAATCCAAATTTCCAGATTTATGAAAAGAAAAAAAATCCAGATTTCCAGATGCAAAAGATCAAAGATCAGAACTATTATAAGAAAATTTTCATTAAAGGAAAGCATGAGATTATAAACCGAAAGCTCTGATACCACATGTTAATCAAAGACTGTTTTGTTAATCATAAAACCGGATATAAACCATAATGTTACATCGCGTTTAAAACAGTTTTGTCATGAATCCAGGATGTTTAATCTTGATGCAATAAAAAAATCACAAGTTCTTTATAACTATGATTAAAACTAACATTTGTCCATTACAATTAATTAGAATAAAGTGACTTTAATACTCCTATTAAAGCTTCCTTTAAATCTCTTGTTGAACAATCCAGAATTGCTTTCTTATGCCCAGAATTGTTTGTGAGAAAATACGAATAAAGGGAATTTCATATTTTCTCTCTCTCCTTAGAAAAAGTGTGTTATGAGATGACTCTAGATGGTGTAGAGGCTCCATTTATAAGGGGAAGAAGGCCGAAATCCTAGTGGAGGTTGAACTCTTTTCAAGTCTCCCACTAATACTACTAACCATCATGCGAGTAACGGATAAGATTTACCCAATATTCTAATATATTTATTTATCACATTCCTAATTAATTATCTAACATTTATCAAGACCACATAAATGAGAAATTTGGAATTTAACATAATTGAAAATAAATAATTAATTTCGACACTTAATATTAATTTCCAACAATTATAACCCACTTTTGAAGTGATTCAACAAATTTGACTTCCAGTACTATTCATACTTCTTTTTTTTACCACATACGTAATACAATTCACTGTCAAACGTCTCACATTTACATGAAAAATGTAGAAATTTCATCGGGATAATTAATATGACAAGTTCAACTTAATTTAAACATGTGCTTAAGCCAGTATGTAGAGTTTGAGTATATAACCATCAAAGAAAAGAGTAAAAATGCGGTTTGCATATAATAGTGACGGTCTTCACTCTTTCTTCCACTTCAGCAAATGCGGTCTGGGTGCGATAGGGAGGCGGGTTAAATAGAATTACTTCAAAGACAATCGCATAACATGCAGACGAAGGATATAAGTTAAGAGTCTAGTCTTAATTGAACCCTACATATAAGTATGTGTGGTAATCGAAATAGATTCAACTTTACGTGGCTTTGTTCAAAGAATTTGATTCTTCCTTGTTACTCCTTTGATTCTTTTTCACCAATTAGAATAAAAACATAGCACATAAATTCCGCAACTATATTAAAGTAAAATAAACAGAAGGATTAGTTGACAAAGTTATAAAGCAACCCGTTGGTATGCCATGTGATTAGCTTGAGAAGGCTTGGCACAACTTTATGGGGACATGTACCTCTCCTTACTTAGAGATAGCTTTATTAAAGCCTGAGCATTAATGCAAAAATTTATATAAACATCACATAATTTTATGTCCACCAAGATATTGCTTACTTACTCATTGCATGCGCAAACAGGTTAAAGTTATTTATTAGGGTTGAAAGCGCTATGGGTTCTTCTTTTGAGACATGAAGAGCGAAAAGTAGACATAATTAAACAAACATGCAAATTATGCAATTGTATAAGATTAATGTATTGTTAGTGGTATATCTAATGACTCGGAAAGAGAGAAGCACAAGTGAAAATAAGACAAAAAAAAGTTGTGAAATAATTTTTGTGAAGCGTTTATGTTTTTTTCATCGCACTTTAAAAGCAAAGTTTGAGTTTTTTTATTTTCTTAAGGATCAAATCTTCATCCCTTTTTACTATGATAATGTGTTGACAGAAAAAAGGGGCAGGAACAGAGCAAGGGAACTTTTAGGGGGTGGGACACTCAAAAAAATTACAAATTTTTTTGTTGCTGTACATCATGACTTTTTTTATTTGTGATTAACTAATATAAGAATTAACTATTCAGTTGTATTTTTTTTACAAAACATGATTAAAAGAAATAAAAGTATATCGTCTACAATTCCTTTATTTTAGTGTATATGTGTCTTTCATTATGTATAATCCACCAAGGAAATCTGATTAACATGCATAAAAACTTTCAAATTTTAACCTCATAAAAATATATTAAAGCACTGTCTATTACTTTGAGAAAGGGAGAGATTAGCAGGATGACACACAGGAGACTAGTTGCGGGACACAGAAGCAAAAAGAAATTAAAAGTATACACTAAATATAAAAGTATGTCTTAAATTATATAGTATAGCTTGTTCCCTCACCCCCACTCTTATGTCCCTGAGGTGAAGGGCAAAGTGGAACCTACAACCTCTCATAAGAGAGTGGTGATTCCAATGGTGAATAAAATTTAAAATGTTGTGTTGGAGTGGTGAATGAGTGCATTCAATGTATAATCACCTAAGACCTAAGCTACTATAAGTGATTGATGGGATGTATTTAATGGACTTTAATCTCTACCATCCATCTCATTGTTGATCCAATGGATGTGATGAATGTCAAGAAGCTATAAATAGGTCCCTCTTGAAAATGATTAAACACACCAAATCATTAATACAGCAAATAAACTAAGAAGAGTCAGAGAGTGAGAAATAATTCATTTGGAGTTTTGAGTATATACATTTGTGTAGAAAAATACATGTTGTATTTTTCATTTGGAGTGTATTTGTGAGTCTCTTTTTAAACTCATTTGCAATAATGAATTGATCTGAGTATCATTGGACGTAGTCAAATTGGTGAACCACTTAAATATTATGTCTTCCCTTTTGTGTGTATCTTTCTGCTCATTATACTTTTATTGTGAGTGTGTCATATTATTATTTGGGATTACAGTCAGTATCATTTGTTGACATGCTTCCACACAACAAATTGGTATCAGAGCCAAGGTCCTCCGATCTAGGCATTTTTGATATTTTTTTTGTGGAGAAATAACCATATATGTAGTACTATTCATACGATTACTATTCACACTAGAAATTTTTTCTAAATTTGGAATTTTTTCATTTGCATTTTTTTTAGTGTGATCTTTTGAAAAATGGCAACCGCGAAATTTGACGTAGAAATATTTGATGGGCAAAGAAATTTCAGAATTTGGCAATGTGAAATTATGGATGTTTTAATCCAACAACAGCTGGAAATTGCTCTTTGAGATATGCTAGAAGACATGAAGGAAGATGACTGGAAAAAAATCAACCGTAAGGCTTGTGGTCATATTCATCTTTATATCGGCAAGGATAAAAAATATCCTTATATGCACGAGACCTCGGCACAAAAATTATGAAAACAACTGGAGGACAAGTACATGACGAAGAGCATTGAAAATCGGCTCTATTTGAAGAAGAAACTCTTTTGGTTCCAATACGCAGAAGGTATTTCTATGTCTGAGCATCTGGAAAATTTTAACAAAATTATTGCTGATTTGCAAAATCTGGATGTTGAAATTGACAATGAGGATAAAGTACTTTTAGTGCTAAATTCTCTACCTGACTCGTACGAACAACTCATTACCACGCTTTTGTACGGAAAGGAGGAAATTAAATATGTTGATGTCTCCAATACCTTAATGAATAATGAGGTTCGTAAGAAGGATAAGGAGGTATATAGAGACTCAACATCTGAAGCGTTGATGGTTCGTGTCAGAATAAATGAAAGGAAGAATGGAAACCGTGGAGGATCTCGATCTATAATCGAGAGGTGGAGCATTAACTTCGGGTAGGAGAATTCTTGCAAAAGATGAATGCGCCTTTTGTCACCAGAAAGGGCATTGGAAGAAAGATTGTCCTAAGTTAAAGAAGGACATGAAGAACCCCATTACAAATGTTGCAGCGAGTGACGATGAAGATTCTGAATTTGCTTTGTCTATTTCACCATTCAGATCCAATTCCTAGGAATTGATTTTGAATTCAGGTTGTTCCTATCACATGTGTCCCAATAGGGAGTGTTTTTCTAGCTTTAAGGAGATAGAAGGTGGAGCTGTTTTGATGGGAAATGATCATGCTTGTTAAACAAAAGGGATAGGAAAATTCTGACTAAAGTTGTATAGTGGAATAGTCAGGGTGCGGGAAGACATTCGGTATATACCGGACCTAAAGAAAAATCTTATCTCACTTGGCGCTTTGGCAGCTAAATGTTATGATATCACACTGAAAGACGATGGTCTGAAGGTATCACATGGAGCCCTGGTTGTGATGAAGGGAACGAAAAAGAGTAACTTGTATTTTCTTCATGGAAATACAGTTATAGGTGCAACGACAGTCTCAGAAAGTTTAGAAGAGGTTGCATCTGATGCTACAAGATTATGGCATTTACGCTTGGGACATGCGGGAAAGAAGGCTTTGCAAGGATTAGTGAATCAAGGTCTATTGAAAGGTGCCAAGACATGTAAGCTTATATTTTGTGAACATTGTGTTCTGGGCAAGCAGACAAGAATAAAGTTTGGCACAGTTGTACATCATATAAAGGGGACTCTTGATTATGTTCACACAGATGTTTGGGGACGTACTAAAGTTTCATCTTTTGGAGGTAAGCATTGTTTTATATCTTTTGTGGATGACTTCTCCAGACGAGTTTGGGTGTACACCATGCGACATAAGGTAGAAGTCTTGAAGATTTTCTTAAAGTGGAAAAAAATGATAGAGACCCAAACTGGCAGAAAATATAGAAGATTCGGGTCAGACAACGGCGATGAATACAAGTCAGGCCCATTTTTGCAAGTTTCGCAGAAAGAGGGGATCGTGCGACACTTCACAGTAAGAGACATGCCACAACAAAATGGGGTGGCTTAACGTATGAATCGTACTTTGCTAGAGAAGGTGCGATGCATGTTATCGAACGCTAGTTTGGGCCAGCCATTTTTGGCTGAAGTTGTTACATATGCATATCACCTCAATAATAGGTTACCCGCAGCTACAAATGAGGGACAAACACCCATGGAGGTATGGTCAGGAAAACCTGCTACAAATTATGATTCTTTACGTATTTTCAGCTCCCCTGCATATTTCTATATTAGGGAAAGAAAGTTGGATCCTAGAGCTAAGAAATCCATATTCTTGGGCTTTAGTGATGGAGTGAAGAGGTATAGGCTTTGGTGCCTCGAAACGAAAAAGATCATAAATAGCAAGGATGTTACATTCGATGAATCTTCAATATTGAAGAGTTATCCTAGGGAGAGCAAAACCACAGAAGTTCCACATCATGTAGAGCTTGAGACTCCAATTGTTCCAACTAGACTTGTCACAAATTCAAAAATTGATGAGACAAGTACATATAAGGTGGAGATTCCTGCCCATGAGTCTCCTCAACAACCATATTCTGTTGCAACAAATAGACCAGAAAGACAAAAAAGGAAACCTGGACGACTTATTACTTACATGGTGGAATATGCACTACCTATAGTTGAAGATGACATTCGATCTACTTACAAAGAACTCGAAAGAAGCTCAGAAAGTGTAGATTGGAAGAAGGAGATGGACGAGGAGATATCGTCTCTTCATATGAACCAGACTTGGGAGTTAGTTTAACTTCCAAAAGAGAAGAAATCCATTGGGTCCAAGTGGGTATATGCCAAGAAGGAAGGGATCGATTACAACGAGGTATTTTTCCCGATTGTGAAGCATTCTTCCATTCGTATTTTACTAGCATTGGTTGCACAATTTGATTTCGAGTTGGCACAACTTGATGTGAAAACTACATTCTTACATGGATATTTGGAGGAGGAAATTTATATGACTCGGCGAGAAGGGTACAAGGTTGTTGGTAAAGAAAATTAGACCCGCAAACTAAGAAAGTCGTTATATGGGTTGAAGGAAAGTCCAAGGCAATGGTACAAGCGATTTGATCGGTTTATGTTTGGGCAACAGTACACAAGGAACCACTATGATCATTGTGTGTATTTTCGTAAACTTCGTGATGGATCCTTTATTTATTTGCTCTTATATGTTGATGATATACTGATTGCTTCTGAGAGCAAGGTGGAGATTGAAAAACTGAAAATTTAGTTAAGTCATGAATTTGAGATGAAGGATCTAGGCGAGGCGAGGAAAATACTTGGTATGGAGATTAGCAGAAATTATTCTAGGGGCATTGTTTGTTTGTCACAAAAATAGTATTTGAAGAAGGTATTACAATGTTTTGGTATGGATTCTAAAACCAAAGCTATAAGTACTCTGTTGGCCCCACACTTCAAGCAAAGTTCCATAGAATCCCCAAAGACAGATGAACAATGTTAAAAAATGGCTCATGTTCCCTATGCTAATGTAGTGGGAAGTTTGATGTATGCAATGGTGTGTATGAGGCCCGATATTTCACAAGCTGTTAGTATGGTGAGCACATACATGCATGGTCCAGGAAAAATGCATTGGAAGGCTGTGAAATGGATCTTCAGGTACATACCTGGTACTGTAGATGTTGGTTTGAAATTTGAGAAAGATTCATGTGGCTCGTCAGCATGTGTTTGGATATGTGGATTCAGATTACGCCGATGATTTGGATAAATGACGGTCCACTTCTGGTTATGTGTTTACACTAGCTGGAGGCCCAGTCTATTGGAGATCTACGCTAGAGCCTACGGTGGCTTTGTCAACTACAGAGGAAGAGTATATGGCAGCGACAAAGGCCATTAAGGAGGCCATTTGGCTTCATGGTTTGATTTCAGACTTGAAAATTGTTCAGGATGGCATGAATGTCTTCTGTTATAGTCAGAGTGCCTTCCACTTAGCCAAGAACCAGGTTCATCATTCACGGACAAATCACATCGACATTCGTTTCTACTTTGTTCGAGAAATTTTGGATGAGGGGACTATTCTCCTCAAGAAGATTGGAACCGCGAATATACTTACGAAGATTGTTACTAGGATTAAGTTTGAACATTGTTTAATCTTGATCAATATTCTTCGTATTTGAACACCTTCGGGTGTATTGCGCTTACGAGCGCATTTGGAGGATACTCAGATAATTTTGGATAATATGTGGTTACGTGTTTTGGAGGAGCTTTGCATATCTATGCCAAGATGGGATTGTCAATTTTTTGGTTGGCAAAAGTTTGGCAGAGTGACCTGTAAAATTTTTGTCAAGGTGGAGATTGTTGGAGTGGTGAATGAGTGCATCAAATGTTCAACCACCTAAGACCTAAGCTACTATAGGTGATTGATGGGGTGCATTTAATGGACTTTAATCTCTACCATCCATCTCATTGTTGATCCAATGGATGTGGTGAATGCCAAGAAGCTATAAATAGGACCCTCTTGAGGAGGATTAAACACAGCAAAACATCAACACAACAAAGAAACTAAGAAGAGTTAGAGAGTGAGAAATAGTTCATTTGTAGTTTTGAGTCTACATATTTGTGTAGAAAAATACACGTATATTTCATTTGGAGTGTAATTGTGAGTCTCTTTTGAAACTCATTTGCAATAATGAATTGATCCGAGTGTCAGTGGACGTAGCCAAATTGGTCCCCTTAAATATTTTGTCTTCCCTTTTGTGTGTATCTTTCTACTCATTATACTTTTATTGTGAGTGGGGTTTACAGTCAGTATCATTTATTGACATGCTTCCGCACAACATGTTGATCAATCAAAATATTTACACAAAAGCATAAACCTGAGCTTCAATTGTTTAATCTGTAATATTAGTTATAGCTCTCAATTAATTATATTAAAATAGGTTTATATTTGAATATTTTTATCTTCTGAGTTAAATTTGAATATCATATAACCAAGTAAGCATCAGTCCAGCTAAGGTGGAGAGAGAGAGAGAGAGGCTAAATTTAATAAAAAAAAATGTTATTAAACAATATCATGTAGCTTGGGCATACCACTTGCAGTTAACTCTCACTCACTTGCATATGTTGGTTGTACATGAAATTGGAAAAATTATTAGAGGCAACCGTTGGTGTTGCAGGGCATATTATCTCTTTTGATTTGATGTATTTATGCCCCTCGCATAATGAGAGATAGAGAAGACATGATTGTTTTACAACAAGATGTTCTCAAAATTGATAAATTTTGGTGTAAATAATATAATAAAGAAAATATTATTACGTGGCTTAAGTCATATATTTTGAGCATCAAAATAGTGATTATGAAAGTTCTTCATGTGTATTTGTGTTATATTAATTATATGTCTGAACTTTATTTCTACTATTTTTAAATTTTGAGTGTAGGCCCTTAGAGCACATGTTAGCGAGACCCATAGTAAAAAATATGTCACAAGGAACGAATCTTTAGGGAAAACGCAAATGCAAAGTAAGGTTTGGGAAAGTAAAAACTTACAATTTACTGATTTACATTAAATAACTTCCTTATTTGATGCAAATCAGGTCATAAAATAAAGCAATAATTATTTAATAACGCTACAGTCATATGCAAAGTATTGCTCACAAAATTTTCAAGATTGACTATTTATAAATAAATAGGCAATTGATCGAGTTCACCAAATGTCTAAGTAATCATAATAGACGGTTAACACTTGGTCATTAAGATTGAATCAATTTAGTAAAAATTCATGTTTAAAAATTTAGAACCCCTTGTTTTTAAAACTTTAACATTAAGTCCCTACACTAATCCTTTGTTTCATATTATATCCACAATAATATCTTCGCAGTTTGAAAAATATTATTGAGTGGACAAAATACTAAAGTAGGCATTCAAAACGATTGCCACATTCTCTCAAAACAGAAAAAAAACTATTGCCTTATTGTTTTGTGTACCACTTTTTATATACATTTTGTGGATCATGTTATTGCATTTAGGTCTTGTTTTGAGTGTTAAAAAATGGTATAGCTTACATGCCTTATACTAACTTTTTCTCCACCAAGTAGGTCTAATTTTCAAATATATCATTTTTATCCATCCTAATATACCACATCTCAACAATATTCTTTTTTCCCCTTCAAACCTGAAAAAAATTATAACTTTTGCTATACAAATTCATTTTTTACCAAAAAATTTGAAATGCACTATGGAAAAAATTGGTATTTGATAATTATTTTTTAAATGGCGTGTTAAATTCATTTTCTAGTGAATGTACTACATATTTACTATGATTGTATATTAGCATAGCGAATATTTACTATTTATACCTTAAAGATCTAGAACAATTTCATTTTCGGGTGAATTAAGTATATATTTACTATGTTTGGAAGACAAGAATAGTAAATATTGATTATATGTTCGTGTCTAACATAATATATATAATAGATTTCTATTGTAAATAAAATAAACATCTACTCTATCCACAAAAAATGAATTTAAAAAGTTATACTTTTTAGAATAATATATTGAACACAATGCTAGTCCGGGATAGTAGACATATGTTAGCGACTTGAAATATATGATGGAAAACGGATATAACTATTGGATATCAAGATAAGAAGAAAAGGAAACATATTTTGTTTACAAGAAACTAAATGGGTCAACGAGAAAGCTATAGAAAAAAATACATGGTTTGATTTATATTATACAAAAAAACATAGAATTAGGAACGAAGTCTGAATAATAGTAGATAAGAAACTTAAGAATGATATCATAATTTTTATTAGTAGAGACAATAGACTTGTACTTGTAAAACTAGTATTAAGTTAACATTATAATTAATATTGCTAGTGCTTATGCATGTAGGATTACATACTAAAGCACAAGAACAAATGGGTGAACTAATTCAAAAGATACCTGTAAGTGATAAAATCTATATAGGGAAGATTTTAATGATCATGTAGAAGAACATTGTGTGGGATATGATATGGTTTATGGAGGATATGGTCTTAGAGATAGGATCAATAATGCAGAGTTCATCTTAGATTTTGTGATGACTTATGATTAGGGCTGATTATTGGTCGGTTTGGTCGGTAAAAGGAGTATACCAAAACCAAAATCGATTTGGATTCCCTAAATCGAAATTACCGATTTTACCGGCCGGTAGACATACACCTGAACCGAAACCGAATCGAGCGGTTTAATGGTAAAATCGGTTTTTTGGGTAAATATCAAAATCTTTGAAATAAAAATAATAATATTTCAGAGAAAAATAAACTAAAAAAACTCAGCTTAACATTGTTTTTATTTGGTTAATAGACTAAATTAACAATGCCACCAAATCTTTGAACTTGAGGTCGATCAACTTTTTAAAGCTAACCAACTGATATTAACGTGTGCACTCAAAGTCTATTCATAAGTAAGACTAGAAAGGAAGCTCCCCAAACCCAACCGATGTGGGACTTGAAAAAAAAACACTACATAAGCATTTTGGTACTTTTCTTTATGGTGTTTGGCTTGATACTTGCTATGCCTATTTTTTTTTTCCTCTCAATATTTTGGTGATTTTAATCGTGATAGTTTCAAATAAAAATTATATAACACCACATGACTAATAAGTTAGGTATATTACATAAAAATATATTTAGTATATCTAGTTTATTATTTTGGTATATTATTACGGTAAATTTGAAAACTAATGTTTGTGTATTTTAAAAGCGGTAATTTTGGTAAATCAGTTTTTAAACTGGTTAAACCAAAACCAACCACCAAAAATTCGATAATTTCGATTTCGGTAGTTTCGGTTTTCGGTAAGTAAAACATGTAAACCATTACCACTTTTTTCCGGTACAAAATGGTACGGTAAGTGTTTTTATCATACCATGAACACCCCTACTTATGATCTTGTACTTGTAAAATGTGTTTTAAAAAGAGATTTGAACATGTTATAATCTATAAAAGTGGAAAAATAAAAGTCAAATAGGCTTTTTCATTACAAAGAAAGGAGATCGATTAACGTGTAAAGACTATAATGTTATTCTGAAAGACAATCTAACCTCGCAACCTAAAATAATGGTATTCATATAAATATTCAAAAATCAATCAAGAGTGCACAAAGAGAAGATCAACCCTAAATATAGGTGGTGGAATTTAAAAGAAAAAAAAAGTTAGAATTATTTGAAGACAAAATATTAAACGAAATGTCGTGAAATATCAAATATGAGACTAACACAATGTGGGATAAAATGGTTTGCATTAGAAGATTGATAGAGATTCTTGAATAACCAAAAGGTTAGGGGACACAGTCGAACGAAAAAAGTACAAAATATAGTAAAAAGAAAAAGTACTTTAAAACATGACAAACAACTAAAAACGAAGAAACTTTAGAGAAATTTAAATGGACTAAGAAAAAAGTTAAGAAACTGAAATAAAAGATAATTTTATATTGTATGATGATTTCTATACAAAAATATGAAACAATAAAAGGAAAAAGTATTTATCAACTTGATAAACTTGGGGACAAAAAAAATAAAAGATTTTAATAATACCAAGTATATTAAAGTGATACTTTAATAGTCTTAGTCAATGATGAAAATATTAAGGAAATGTGAAAAAAACTTTTTCGAGAGGTTATTGAATGAACATAATGGGAGTAGATTAAGTATGGGGAAGACTCGAGAAAATATATTTTTTCACGTAATTAGGAGAACAGATGTTAGGGTTGCACTAGAAAATATGAAAACAAGGAGGGCTTTAGGGTTAGATGGTGTTCTATTAAGGTTTGGAAGTGTTTAGGGGGTTAAGTATTTTTTCAGTCACAAAATTAATTAATAAAATTACAATGACTAATAGGATTCCCAATGGAAAAGAAAGAGTGTTTTAGTATCCATTTATAAAAATAAAAGAGACATACAATATTGTTTAAATTATAGTGGTAATAAGTCGATGAGCCAAACAATGAAAATTTGAGAGAGAGTGATTGAACATAAATTAATATTGAAAATAACAGTATCTGAGCATCAGTTTGAGGTTGTGCCTGGGAGCTCAATAATGGAAGCTATTTATTTGGTGAGTAGATTGATGAAAAGGTATATGGAAAAAAAAAAGCATCTTCATATAGCTTTTATAAATTTGGAGAAAGCATAAGATAGAATACCTAGAGATATAATATGGTGTGTTTTACATAAAAAGGAGTTACTAGTAAATATATTGATATGGCTATGGATATGTATGATGGAGCCATAAACTATAAACAAGAATTGCAAAAAGTAGTGAATTTCAATTTATAGTAGATATGCACCAAGGTTCAACACTAAGTCCTTAGCTCTTTTATATTTTTTTATGGATGAGTAGACTGAATAAATATAAGAGGAGATGTTGTAGTGTATGTTATTTGCAAAAGATATTATTTTACTAGATGAATTAAGGCGGGAATTAATGCTAAATTGAATTGTGGATGGAAACTCTAGAAACAAGATGTTTCAAAATAATAGAAATAAGACATATATCTAGAGTGAAATTTTAGTAATAATAATATAGAAAATGAGGATATTGTGGAACTTGGGGGTCAAGAGATACTTAGAAATTGTCATTTTTATTATTTAGGTTCGATTGTCTAAAGAGATGAAGATATAGTGATGATGTTACTCATGTGATTAAAGCATATTGGGTCAAATGGACAAGTGCTACTAATCTATTATGTGATCAGGGATGATCACTAGACTAGTCATATTATATGGGATGGAGTGTTGGACAACTAAGAAATAAAATGTGCAGAAATTGAGGGTGGAGGAGATGCGGAACAGAGATGATTTTGTAGTAAAACTTGAATGGATAAAATTAAAAATTAAAATATTAGTTAACGGATAAAATTAGCTCCTATATAATATAAATTAAGATAAATTAGACTTATATGGTTTGGACATATCAAACGTAAACCAATAGATGCCCTTGTAAGGAAGAGAAATTATATTAGTATTAATGCTAACATTAGGGGTGGTGGTAGACTTAAATTTACTTGAAATTAACTTTGGGGTATATTGTAAAAAAGGACATGGTATCATGTGGTTTAACCAATAATATTGCATTGAACAGAGGATATTGAAAAAATAAGATTCATGTAGTCGATCCCAAATAATTAGGGAAAAGGCTTATTGATTTGAGCTATATTGAATATGAAAACTCTTTTATAGTCCTGGATTACTAAATCTCAAAAATATCAATTTCATAAAAATCATATTTGAATATCAAAAGATATTTAATTTCAAAGTTTGAAGCAACAAAGAAAAATGTTGTGCTAACTCTAGGGCGTTTCTCTCACATAAGAGGGATTTTGGTATATTTTATATTAAAATGGTAATAGTAAGAAGTATATGATGAAATATAATTACTTATGACTTATATAAGTAATAACTTGTAAATTAAGACATGAATGTGAAGGCCCCTTAACATTATTCATAATGAAAAGGTATTTTTACTTTAATATATTGTTAAATCTGATTATGAGATTTAGTACCTTGTAATAATTTTAGTGAGTGTGCCTCATTTATATTAGTTTCTTAAAAAACTTAAATCTCACACGATAGTAACATGGACACTTTAAAAATAAAATACTAAAAAATGAAAACAAATAATCTCTCTCTCTCTCTCTCTCTCTCTCTCACACACACACACACACACACAAAAAAAAAAAAAATTACCTCCACCTCACTACCACCATCTTTTAACACCCTCACCAAAATCCAACCCCATATAACCAACAATCTTTCATGTATCTCTCCATCACCATCACAATATCCATTGATTCATACATGTATATACATACTCATACACATATTCAAGTGTTTGTATATGAATATTTAGGGATTTGAATACATAAATAATATGTGCCATCAATTTGAAAATTGATTGAACCATATGTGCATATATTTGAAATTTAAAAAATGATTTTCTAATTGATTCAAAACACCAAATCTTAACCTAGAATCACTATCAAAGCTTAAAGTTGATTTAAAGAATTAGGAAGGAGAGAGAAAGAGAGAGAGAGAGAGAGAGAGAGAGAGAGAGAGAGAGAGAGAGTTATCAGTGTGTATTTTTATGAGTGTCAAAGAAGTGAAGAGAGAGAAACATAACATCAATGTTAATAATTCTATGGTGGTGGTGGTTTTGGGAGGAGACAAGGTATTAGGTGATTCCAATGTGGTGGGTAAGGGAGGAGGCGATTTTCGTTAGGTTAAGGTAGAGAGTGAAAACAAGAGGAAGAAGTGTTAAATCACTATATTTAAGTTATTTATTTTTATATTTTTGCAATTTTATGATTCTCAAATTTTGTTTACCATTTGAGAAGTCATGTACCTATAATGTGACTATTCAGTTTGACATAAAACTACCAAATGGGGAAAAGTCAATCAAAATTAGTTATATGCACCAAAGTCAAATAATCATAATCAACAAGATAAAAAATTAGCAATGTATTTAAAGTCCAAAAATTATTTAAAAATATCCATACCTCAAAATGTTATTTGATGGCTATTTTTCCTTGAAACGCAATTCTACATAGTTATTTTTTCCACCACCATCATCATTGACACTAGTACCATGATAGAACCTTAAGGACAAATGCTTTCATCACCACTAATAATGAGGGTAATTCGAACCCCTAATTGATTGAAGGGATGGATCATCATTAACCAAATGGCAAGATAGTTACTAAACGTCTGATGAACCTTCAACTAGCTGCTCGAGCGTTTATCTAGGAACACCTGGGAATCAACCTAGTCTCTCAAACATCCGAAGAGTGATGAATCTATAATATAATGGTATGACACGCTACGTGTATGCCATCGACCTTAGACCAGTTGCAAGGGTCTAAACCCCACTTCCAAAGGAAAAGGCCAATTATATGTCTTCACTAACTAACACTTATCTCACCACGTTCAGTAGATGATGACTCCATAGTTAACTATTTAAGGTATTATAGAATGGTTATATGGCTACCATTAATCCAAAAAAGTATTTTTTGTTAAATAACTATATTTAAGAAAAAATCTTCATAATCTTCTCTTGTTGAACTATGACACACCCCTCCTCTTTTCCCATAGACGTGGGTCAAGTTACTATCAAACCATTTACATCTAGTGTAATTTTGTCTTACATTATTTATGCACACTCTAAAAGTTCTAAGGTGTTAGTTTATAGTCCAAAGTCTTTGGCTCCATCTATGGGTATCGACATATTTTCGTGCCATGAGCTGATACTCATATGTTAACCTAGGGCATCAACGACCGTATCGAGTAAAAACGAGATCTTCTTAAGCAGCTTAAGCATATGCTAACATATTTACAAGAGGCACCACTATCATTAACTGATGTCCCTAAGCAGAATGGGGAAGATCAACAAGTGGATCAGGAAGCTCTAACTCCACTAGAGACAATCCATTTCGTCGACCAGAATACGGAGAACCTACCTATGATATTAGGTTTGGTGAATTACTCCCACATTATTCAAGCCTTCAAATTCTAGAAAATGTACCCCTTGGTCACCTTCGACCATGAATATTATGCTTATAGGGTCTCCCCTTTAGCGAAGACAATCTTAACTTCCCTATATTAGAGGCCTTTCATTAACTAAGGGTGGATGACTTTATGGAACCTTGGACCTAATGGACCAAATAAAACATTATGAGGCCTATATGGATTTCATAAGGATCTTCCATTAAATCAACTGAAGCGCATTCATCGTCACACTCAAAGGGTCGACAAGAATATATTTCAACATAATTTTATCCAATTCCTCTTTTCAACGAGGTAACATATATGTTTGTTTGCCACTTCATCGGTAGTTAGGTAGACAAAAAAAATCACTAACTATTTGTTTTATATGTGTGAAAACTGATGAATCCCTAAGGGAATTTGTCAAATATTTTAATGACAAACTCCTTAATATCACCTGCGCAAATAAGCGTATGGCCGTCTTTGCTTCCCTAAAAAGGATTTACAATATGAGTACAATATACTCCCTATAAAAGATTATAGAAACCAATACAACATATTTGATAAGGCGGAAATATAAAACCACACTAAGTATATAGTCAAAAGTCACGACCTCCTTAATAAGGAAGATCTGAGTGATAAAGGATCTAATGGATATTGAAACAAAATGAAGCACAATGTTTATTGCCACAAGAGTAAAGATCATTCGAATTATTATCACGTCACACCCCTGAATGCGTTAATTAATTGATTTGTGATAACCATGTTAGACACTCGGATACTCAAGTGTGTGGGGAAACTAATGATTCGACCACCAACAATAAAACTTCCATGGAGACTAATACCATGATAGCAACGAATTTCATGACATGATGAATGAGATAGATTCACTAATTTAAAGTGGGAACCTGAGGAAGTTCATGGAGAGCTTGCACCAAAGGACCCTAAATAAAACTATAGGCAAAAATAAGATAGGGACAAACAAGGGGGTCATTCTAAGGAGCCGAGAAAATATAGAGAATTACAAATTTAGGTGTATTGTAATGATATCTAGAGGTTTTACCATTTACAAAGAGCCCCAACATCACTCGAAGAGCATACAAGGTGCAGAAGAGGAAAGTGACAGAGATCCAGACCCTAAACCACTAGAGGGATAGGAAATAATCATCTTTATACCTAAGGACTCATAAAACCTAATCACCCCTAGCAGTGGTCCCTTGATGGTTGAGGCGATCATATCAAACTAGGTTATTGTTCGTATTATGGTGAATACTGAAATCTCAAGTGATGTAATCTACTATAATCTCTTCAAGAATATACAATTGACTGAATTTAAGCTTAGATCGATCAAAGATTCCCTTCTCGAGTTTTTAGGGTAAGAGGTTTATATATAAGGAGATATAAAATCAATTTTCATAATGTTCAAGAGTAATTTTTTTATAACCCTCCAAGTACAGTCCCTGATCGTGCAATCACTTTTTTTTCTATAATGTCCTGTTTGGATGAATAATCCTCAGCCATTTAAATGTAGTATTATTAGTAAAGTCCATCGCCCTTTAGTTTCCTATGCTAAACTAAATGGGAAATTTTCATAAAATCCATTTGCAAGATTGAAGTTGTTATTTTATGTCCTTTTAAAAGAAGAAAAATCCTTTCACCTTCGCTCGGCTAAATCCTAAAGATAAGTTAAAAATAGGCTCTCCTAATGAATTCTTGGTCCCTATATTAATGCATGAATATCAATAGGAGAGAATAATATATGTGGGATCATCCCTAAGAATGGAGCATTGAGAATAAAAGAAACTTGATGTTATTCTATCAACATCACTAAAGGATGTAAGTACAAGCTTTCATTGGCTTATTCTGATTGGACAAAACATAAGTCCAGGCATGTATGAGTCATTGATAAAGAAGGTATTTTCCATATGTTACTAGAACTAGACTACATGAATAATCACTACACAAAAAATAATAATCTGGCATGGTTTAAAACTATGTCAGATCAAATCTGGCACGGTTTTGAACGGTGCCAGAATCAGGTGTTCCAAAATGGTCATTTTTTCTGGCAAGATTTAAAACTGTGCCAAATTTGGACAAACGGGAACACTTTTGGCACACTTTTAAACCATGACAGAATTTGATATTTCTGGCACACTTTTGGAACAATTTTGAACTGTGACAAATTGAGTACATTTTGATAAACTTTTGGAACAGTTCAAAATTGTGCCAAAATTTGATAAACTTTTTGCATGGTTTTGAACTGTGCCAAAATTTTGAATCAAAGAAAAAAAATTATTATTTAAAAATAAGAAAGTTCACGAATTGCGAATCTTGCACGTTGTTGATAAACCAATGTACACACAAACTTCAAAATATTACAAGTCTTAGTAGTTCATAGACCAAAAATAATTGGGCATACTTTCCTCTATTTTTCGGACATTCTAAAACCTGCTAATATAAAACCTATGTAATATATAGGCCACATGGCCATAAAATCTAAAAATAAAATTACAAATGCCCGCATGAACATAAAAGTTAACAATAAAACTATAAAAGCCCGCACAACCATAGCACAAAAAATATAATCCTGAATATTAATTGTAAGGACATAAATTTCCAATTGAGTCCCTGTATTGTTTTGACTTAATTTCGTGAACAAAACTCTGTTTGTAATATGTCATAGGGAGATTTTTATTTTGTCACGATCCCACTTGGTCTATGACGTATTGAAGAAATTGAAGGCGTTGCGGCAAAGCTTCAAAGAATTAATTATGCTGATGTTTAATTGGTGCAAGTTTAATCGTCTTCAAAGTTAATTGCATTCCGAGATCACTCACGTATGAATGCGTACAATTAATGGTGCTAGGAATTATTTTATCAAAGATAATGATGTAATTTTTGTAAAATAAAATGTTTTAAATGGTTTATAGTGTTTTAAAAGGTTTACACTACGTTTTTATTCTGATAAGTTTCAGAATTATTTTATAAAAGATAAGGATGTAATTTTTAAAAAGAAAAATGTTTTAAGTGGTTTATAGTGTTTTAAAAGGTTTACACTACGTTTTTATTCTAGTAAGTTCGAATATGAGTTTGACTTATTTAAATCTCTCTTTGAAGAGACGTTTTGAAGAAAAAGTCAAAAAGTCAACTCTGTCACTCGAACGACATCAGATCTTGTTCAAACGAGATGCTGATGTCGCTCGAATGACATGCTTAAGTCATTTGAACAAAAAGTTTTTTGAGGCGGCGTTTAAATTCTATTTAAACAGTGTTTGCATGAGAATTTCGTAAGTGTGCTTTCTGAAAAACAGTTTTACGAACCAGAACCTTGTTTGCACATGTTTTCTAAGGTTTAAAAGTCATAAACACATCCTTAGAGTTTGCAAAGATCCGAGTTATCATTATTATATGTTTAAGTGATCTTGATACACCAAAGTTGTTTGTTCTACACATTGAACATCAAAGGGTTTTGCGGTGAAGAAGCGGCGGACATCGTGTTCGACATCGTAGATGAATGAAAGCCATGTCATGGACACCGAGACATACGTGGATGCGTGTGTTGTAGACATGTATCGTGGAAGATGGAATTTCTGCGTGGGCACTATTGAAGAATGGTTGAAGATCAGAGGGAGCATCAAGACCCGTGGGGATCGAGTCTTAGAGTAAGGCTAATCTGTCTTTGTAAAACCATTATTCATAGTGATTGTCTGGCTTGGGCCGTCTGAGGTTGTTTTCCCATTTTAGGTTTTTTCTTCGTACATTCGGTGTTGTGAGTACTCTTTACTTTACTGTACTTGATTTAATCACTAGATGCGTGTTTAGGATTAATCAATGTAAAATTGGTTTAAAGTAAGAATTGGGTTTTTCACAACTTGGTTTGGTGCATAGTTAAAAGTTGGATCTTTTTCGGAGGAAAAATAGTTTTGTTTGAAACACTCATATCGGGCCACTCGTTCTCAAATTGGTATTAGAGCTAGAAAACATTTATTTATTTATTTTGTGATCCCGTGTGTTTTCAAAGATGAATTCTGGATATATTGAATTTTCTCGAACTCCTATTTTTTATGGCACTAATTACACTTATTGGAAGATGAGAATGAGATGTGCTTTAAAATCTATTGATGAGCGTGTTTGGCTTGCAGTTGAGAAAGGTTGGACACCCCCTGTCACTATTGTAGGTGAGGTCACTAGTTTAAAGCCTGTTGAGTCATGGACCGAAACTGAAAAAAGACTTTCACAATATAATTCTAAGGGTCTGCACGTTATTTCTTCACATGTCACACAGGAAGAATATAATAGAATTATGACTTGTGAAACATCAAAAGAGGCTTGGGATATTTTGGCACTTACTCACGAGGGCACTAGCACGGTTGGGGCGTTAAAACATCAAAATCTCACTACACAATTTGAGACCATTAGGATGTTAGAGAGTGAGACTTTTAATGAGTTTTATGCTAGGTTATCCAATATTATCAACTCGTCGTTTAACCTAGGTGAGAAAATTCTCGACAACCGTCATTAAGAAAATCCTTAGGTCGTTGCCTAGTAGGTTTGATGCAAAAGTGATAATTTTAAACTCCTTAGGTAGGTTAGAGTCAACGAAACTAGAAGAGATTATAGGTTACTTACAAACCTATGAAATCGACATGATTACCTCCAAGCAAGTGCCTATGAAAGAAAAGGGTATTGCTTTGAAAACCTGGAAGGAGGAAATTAAAGTTTCGGATTCCGATTCCTATTCCGATTTTGAGGATGTTGCTTTGTTGGCAAAGAAATTTAAAAAATTTATTAAGTTTCAAAAGAAATCGAAAGATGCCAAGAAATTTGAAAAATTTAAGAACAACAAAGTAGATCTCGCCTCTAAGGATAAGTTTGAGAAGCCTAAGAGAGATGAGTCGGATAAGTGTTTTGGGTGTGAGGGGTATGGTCATAAGGTTAAGGAGTATCCCACTAGACTTAAGAAAGAGGGCAAGAAATCCATTGTCTATAATTCCACCTTAAGTGATAGTGCTCCGAAAGAGGGAGAGAGTTACCCCATTGATCGTAACTTTGTTGCGTTTATGGCATGTCATGTAAGCGACGATGATTCTCATGTGCATGACACTTTCGAGGAGGTTTTGAGTGTATCCCATGTTAGTAAGGGTGAAGAGAGTGACAAGGAGGAAGTGGATGTGAAAGATTTGCAAAATGCGTTTAATGAGTTGTATGTCGAAATGGTGAAGGTGAAAAATGCTAACTCAAAATTAAAATCTAAGTTGAATGAGCGTTCCATAGAAAATAATGATAATTTGATTAAGGATCTTAGGGCACGAGATAAGAAGTTTAGGGAGAAACTAGAGTATGTGGAGAAAGAGAGAGATAGTCTCCGTGGTTTGATGGAGTCCTTGAAAAAGGAGATTTTAGAGTTTGAGGAGTCTAGGCGTTTGCTCGAGTCTAGGATTCGCGAGTTAGAAGAGAGATTGATAGACTCGTCTAGAGTCAAGTTTGATTTGGAGGCTAGTTTGGAGAATTTAGATAAGATCCTAGGCACCGTCCAAATTAAGGAAGATAGGGTAGGTATAGGTTTTAATGAGAGAGTTGTTCCCATTCCCCCCGCACAAGTGAGAAACACTAGGAAGGTTAGAAAAGGTCCACATAAAGGTAATCATTCCCACCACTGATACACTTGCTCGTTTTGTGGTAGGAAAGGTCACCTTAGGCGTTATTGTTACGACCTTAGACAAACTCCTAGGAAGTTTAAGAATAAAGTTTCCCCGGTTACCAAAACCCCCATGCGTCGTTTTACACCTACTTGGGTTAGGAAATCGGATTTAGTGGCTTTAGGAATTAAACTTCATGATTCTCATTTGGGTGCACTTGATTTTTCCCATGCTAAATCTAAAGGATGATAGTGTTGCCATATTTGTCATATGCTAGTTTGCTTCATGATATATTCATTGCTAGTATTATAACACGTGTATCATTTTGTATTATATTTTTCATTTATTTGAGTCCTATTTGTAAAATACAAAAAGATTTTGTTTTTGAGAAAACTTTTGAAAATCCAAAAAGATTTTCCTTTTCCTTCAGTCAAAATATGTTTGAAAAGCCAAAAAGATTTTCGTTTTTTATTTTTGAGTTTACATGTTTGATGTGGCATATTGGTGTGCTTGGACCCCCCACCCCTATCGTTTCATTATCCACATGGCTAGGACATTTGGTCATTATTATCGATGCTTAGAATGATCTTAACCATTGTTTGTATGGGGTTGTTTCGAAGTTCATATGCATTTTGATTCGACTTTGTATATATGCCGACAATGAACACATGCACGAGTTTATATGGATGTTTGACTTCTCTTCCATATTTGAATTTAATGAGGCATTCTTATCTCAATCTTGTCATCTATGCATCAGTAAACTTAAGGAGAAGTGTACGAGTTTATATGGATGTTTGACTTCTCTTCCATATTTGAATTTAATGAGGCATTCTTATCTCAATCTTGTCATCTATGCATCAGTAAACTTAAGGAGAAGTGTAAATGTAACATCATTTTACCGTGAGGATTTAAAATTGGTAAAAATGATGAGTGATTCATAGGAAAGGGCTGCGAGAGTTCAAAATTAACTCGTCGTGAAAGCCACCGTTTAAAAGAGCTCAAAAGAAAATGCAAAATGCTAAGAATATGGCCAATACGATTTTCTCTAAGTTAAGAATGATAGAAACCTCAGAAGAACTTGAAAAAGTATGTTTATATGAGGGTGTTTGGTTGGAGAAAATTTAAACGGGTTTGCACAACTAATCCTAATGTTTCAATTTCACGTTATTGTTTGTAGAAGCGTCAAAATTCTGGATTTGTGTGCATGTAGGATGTTTAGTTCATTAAGCTCACACTTTTATTGCCATATGGCTATGATAAAGTTTGATGATTTATCGCTATCAATTAGAGCTTATTGATCGTTTCGATGTGTTGGAATTGTGACTCATTTGTTGTAGTTTCACGCCCATTCATTCCATGTCCATGTTTGAGCACATCGGTACTATGTTTTCATGTAACTCGCATTTTTAGTTTTTATGAGTTTTTGCATTTTGTATGAAAAGCCTACTGTTTTATCACCGTTTTGCATCTGTCAGGCCCTTCCTGGAATATTTTTGTGGAAATTTTTTCACTGGGCAATATAATATAATATTTCTGGGAATCTGGGAAATTTTGGCGGATCGCACGAAGTTGTTCAAACGACATCTCATCTCGCGCGAACGACTTCTGTACTTCGTTCGAGCGACATCCTCATCTCGTTTGAGCGATGTCCCTGTCTCGTTCGAACAACAGGATTAAAAAATGGCTTCTGATTTATTTGCAGTACTCATGTTCAAATTAGTACTGTTGAAGGAATTTTTGGACTGATTGGTTTATATGCAGGTTCTTTTATGTTCCACATTGGTATTTTGCATATACGTCCATTTATCACACTTGATTTGATTGGTATACTCTTTGTGTGATTCCTTGGTTTACTAGCTACTGATTTGTCATTAATTGATTGTATTTAGATGTTTTTTTTATGATTATCTAGCATTTTTCTATTCTCAAAATGGTATCAACTTGATTCAAATTGGTTTCATATTCTCATGTTAGATATTTCATATTGGTTTATCTTTTCACCGGATTGTCTATTCTAGACAAAAAGGGGGAGAGATGTATGTGATGTATGAGGAGATTTGTTGAGCGTTGCTATTGATATCTGGATTTACAAATTGACTGATTGTATTTCTTTCAAATTGGTATCAAATAATTTCTCTCATGTTTCAAATGATTTTTTCATATTAAGAAATATAAATTGGTATCATTTGTTCCTCCATACTTCACTGAGTATTTGTTTGTCTGTTTCATGTGTGTAGGTATGCTTCAGCGTTTCGAGATTTCAAGTCTACATCACATTCAGACAGTTCATGCTTGCCGGTGCTACATACATTAGTTCGTGTACTTTATTTTTGATTTTCGGTTTATGGGATGGGATTTAGGTGTCATACGGCTTGACTGCCCGGTTAGGCATTTCACTAGTATAGTTTTGTCCCGGAATATTCAAAGGGGGAGATTTGTAAGGACATAAATTTCCAATTGAGTCCCTGTATTGTTTTGACTTAATTCTGTGAACAAAACTCTATTTGTAATATTTCATATGTAGATTTTTGTTTTGTCACGATCCCACTTGGTCTATGATGTATTGAAGACGTTGCGGCAAAGCTTCAAAGAATTAATCATGCCAATGTTTAATTGGTGCAAGTTTAATCATCGTCAAAGTTAATTTCATTCCGAGATCACTTAGGTATGAATGCGTATAATTAATGGTGCTCAGAATTATTTTATAAAAGATAATGTTGTAATTTTTATAAAGAAAAATGTTTTAAATGGTTTATAGTGTTTTAAAAGGTTTACACTATGTTTTTATTCTGATAAGTTTTGGAATTATTTTATAAAAGATAAGGATGTAATTTTTATAAAGAAAAATGTTTTAAATGGTTTATAGTGTTTTAAAAGGTTTACACTATGTTTTTATTCTGATAAGTTCGAATAGGAGTTTGGCTTATTTAAATCTCTCTTTGAAGAGACATTTTGAACAAAAAGTCAAAAAGTCAACTCTATCGCTCGAACGACATCAGATCTCGTTCGAACGAGATGCTGATGTCGCTCGAACGACATGCTTAAGTCGTTTGAATGACACGTTTTTTGAGGCGGCATTTAAATCCTATTTAAACAGTGTTTGCATCAGAATTTCGTAAGTGTGCTTTCTGAAAAACAGTTTTATGAACCAGAACCTTGTTTGCATAGGTTTTCTAAGGTTTAAAAGTCATAAACACATCCTTAGAGTTTGCAAATATCTGAGTTATCATTCTTATATGTTTAAGTGATCTTGCTGCACCAAAGTTGTTTGTTCTACACATTGAACATCAAAGGGTTTTGTGTTGAAGAAGCGACGGACATCATGTTCGACATCGTAGACGAATTAAAGCCATATCGGTGGACACCGAGACATACGTGGACGCGTGTGTTGTAGACAGGTATCGTGGAAGATGAAATTTCTGCGTGGGCACTATTAAAGAATGGTTGAAGATCAGAAGGAGCGTCAAGACCTGTGGGGATCGAGTCTTAGTGTAAGGCTAATCTGTCTTTGTAAAACCATTATTCATAGTGATTGTCTGGCTTGGTCCGTCCGAGGTTGTTTTCCCATTTTGGGTTTTTTCCTTGTACATCCGGCGTTATGAATATTCTTTACTTTACTTTACTTTACTTTACTTTCTTTAATCACTAGATGCATGTTTAGGATTAATTAAGATAAAATTGGTTTAAAGTAAGAATTGGGGTTTTTCACAACTTGGTTTGGTGCGTAATTAAAAGTTAGATCTTTTTCGGAGAAAATTTGGTTTTGTTTGAAGTCATATCGGGCCACTCACCTCATTAATGACATTAAATAAATAATCCCCTTGTTGTAAAGCATTGACTTCTCCGTGTGCTCCGCGTGAATAAAAGCTAACGATAAAATGTTATCCTGCAAAAAAATAGCATACAAAAAAGAGATGATATTAGTAACCAAGTAATTTATAAAAAAAAGCTTACTCAACCTAAAAACTTGCATATACGAGTCACAAACATTATTATATTCTCAAATCGAAAATCTTACACAATTTATGACTACATGGTTAGCTCCTACGAGTTATATTAGTCCAATACGAGGTGTTTGTGCCTCTTATAGGACATTTGGCTTTTCACCTGTCAATGAATCGTTTCTTAGACTAATCTATATGTTTTCAAATTATCATTTTATTCTCAAACCGAGAGGCCCGTGACTACGCGGTCAGTTCCTACGAGTTACACCGGTCCCGTGTGAGGTGTTAGTGCATCTTAAAAGGTTGTTTGGGGACTGGTTTAGATTTTCAACCTTCAACGGCTTGTTTCCAAGACTAATCTATAAATAATTAGTCCAATACGAGGTGTTAGTGCCTCTTACGGTCCATTTGGGTTTTCACCTATCAACGGCTTGTTTCTAAGACTAATCTATCTATTTTCAAATTATCATCATATTCTCAAATCGAGAGGCCCGTGACTACGCGGTCAGTTCCTACGAGTTACACTGGTCCCGTGCGAGGTGTTAGTGCCTCTTAAGAGGTCGTTTGGGGGCTGGTTTTGATTTTCACCCTTTAACAGCTTATTTCTAAGACTAATCTATATATTTTAAAATTATCATCATATTCTCAAATCTAGAGGCCTATGACTACGCGGTCAGTTACTATGAGTTACGTTGTTCTCGTGTGAGGTTATAGTGCCTCTTATGGTGTCGTTTGGGGGTTGGTTTGGGTTTTCACCCTTTAACGACTTATTTCTAAGCTTAATCTATATATTTTCAACTTATCGTCGTATTCTCAAACCTAGAGGCACGTGACTACGCGGTTAGTTCCTACGAGTTACATTGATCCCGAATGAGGTGTTAGTGCCTCTTATGGTGCCGTTTAGGGGATGGTTTGGATTTTCACCCTCCAACGACTTGTTTCTAAGCCTAATTTAAATATTTTCAAATTATCATCATATTCTCAAATCAGAAAACCCATGATTACGCAGTCAGTTGCTAGGAGTTATATTGGCCCCGTGCGAGGTGTTCATGCCTCTTACGGGGCCGTTTGGGAGTTGATTTGGGTTTTCACCCTTTAACGGCTTGTTTATAAGCCTAATCTATATATTTTCAAATTATCATCATATTCTTAAACTGAAAGGATCGTGAGTATGTGGTTAGTTTCTTCGAGTTACATTGGTCCCGTGCGAGGTGTTAGTGCCTCTTACGGGCCCGTTTGGGGGCTAATTTGGGTTTTCACCCTTTAACGGCTTGTTTCTAAGCTTAATCTATGTATTTTTAACTTGTCGGCATATTCTCAAATTGAGAGGCCCATGACTACGCGGTCAGTTCCTATGAGTCACATTCATCCCGTACGAGGTGTTAGTGCCTCTTATGGGGCCGTTTGGAGGATGGTTTTGATTTTCACCCTTCAACGACTTATTTTTAAGCCTAATTTAAATATTTTCAAATCATCATCATATTCTCAAACCAAAAAACTCATGATTATGCGGTCAGTTTCTACTAGTTATATTAGTCCCGTGCGACGTGTTTATGCCTCTTACGGGGTCGTTTGGGGTCTAATTTGGATTTTCACCCTTTAATGGCTTGTTTCTAAGACAACTCTATATATTTTCAAATTATCATCATATTCTCAAACTGAGAGGCCCGTGACTATTCGGTCTATTCCAACGAGTTACATTAGTCCCGTACGAGATGTTAGTGCCTTTTACGGGGCCGTTTGGGAGCTGATTTGGGTTTTCAACCTTCAACGGCTTATTTATAAGCTTAATATATAAATTTTCAAATTATCATAACATTTTCAAACCGAGAGGCCCATGACTACGCGGTCAGTTCATATGTGTTATATTGGTCTCGTGTGAGGTGTTAGTGCCTCGTACAGGGCCGTTTGGGGGATGATTTGGGTTTTCACCCTTTAATGGTTGTTTCTAAGACTAAGTTATATATTTTCAAATTATGGTCACATTCATAAACCGAGAGGCCCGTGACTATACGATTAGTTCCTAAAAGTTACATTAGTCTCATGTGAGGTGTTAGTGCCTTTTAAAGGGCCATTTGGGGGTTGGTTTAGGTTTTCAGCCTTTACTAGCTTGTTTATAAGTTTAATCTATATATTTTCAAATTATCATATTCTTAAACTGAGAGGCCAATGACTATGTGATTAGTTCCTACGAGTTACGTTGGTCCCGTTCGAGGTGTTAGTGTCTGTTATTGGTCCGTTTGGGGTCTGATCTGGGTTTTCACCCTTCAATGGCTTGTTTCTTAGCCAAATCTATATATTTTCAAATTATCATCATATTCTCAAATCGAGAGGCCTGTGACTACTCGGTCAGTTCATACGAGTTACGTTAGTTCCATTCGAGGTGTTAGTGCCTCTTACGAGGTCATTTGGGGGTTGGTTTAGGTTTTCACCCTTCAACAGCTTAAGTGGGTTTTGTTTTGCGAATCTTGGTTACATGGGATGTTTGGTTTTAGTACCTAGTATGAAATTGAATGTTAAAATGAGCGTGTGCAGAATGTGGAATGATTATTAAGTTTGACCTGATTATGTTTGTAGTTCAATAGTGAATTATGTAATGTGAGACTAAAGTTTAGACTTTGGTAGAGTTTGGTAAAATTTAGAGCTTTGACAGGGCTGTTATATGTACATAACAACTATTTTATGTTATATATATACTCATAAAATCTCCATTGATGTAACAACATAAAACACACCTTTTACAGCCTCGTCAAAGCTCCCTTCTTTATGCATATCATCTTTGAACAATCTCAAATGATCATTGCCTCCACACAATGTTAACAAATGCAAAGACGCTACTGAGAATTATAGATAAGATCACGTTGGTCAGTGGAGGATTAGAATTCATTCCATTAAAGATGATTCCAACTAATGACTACTAAATTCTATATTAACAAATCTGCTAAGTAAAAGAGTGGATTTGGTACATGTGTAGGGTATTCCTTGAGTGGAAACATAAATAAGATCACATTGTTCTTCACTGGAAGATTTGAATTCATCATATGATATTCTAGAAGGCATATTTGTCCCTTTGAATTCATGGCAACTCAAAACAATATTAAAGTCTCCCATAATAACAACTCAAAACAATATTAAAGTCTCACATGTTTAGAAACGTTGCCATGCATTTTTTTTGTACTCAGGGTAGTTATCAACAAATATAACCATGTCTTCTGTAAATTTTAAAGCAAGTTAAAATTGATTTTAACATTACTCAGCTACTGATGATTAATAGAAACAAAAGTAGAGGTCTCTGAAACACAAACCTATTGTCTGGATATTCTAGTTACTTTTAGCAACTTACTGAAAATCAACCAACATTCGATTTTTACTCATCCCAATATCTCCTAAATTTTCATACATATTGTCTTTAAAACATTGCATCTTGTTCAGATGACAGCACAACCTTCTATAAGCATGAAAAGAAATAACTTATTCTTCGTGTATATGAAGTGTAAAGTTAAGAGTATGTCACATAAAGAGAATCAATTTCAACGTTATAATTGAAATTGGGGTACCCCTAGGATCAAAAGCAAAGGTGAATGTTCATCATAGTCAAATTGGATTATCACTTGTGATCTTGAAAACCATCTTTAATTACTGATCTTGAAAACCATATTTATACACCATCAAGCCTCTACCAGACTTTGAACAAAATGCCCCGCCTCATCTATAGTACACGGATAAACATTGGTTGTCCATTGACTTTAAATAACCTAATAGTGAAAGGTATAACTATATAAGTTACTGGGCAAACATATAGTAGTATGATTTATATGCAATATGTATTATATGTAGTACATATTATACGTAGTATGTATTATATGTACATATGGAGGGGGATTCACTTACACCGATCTAAACTAAAAGACTTTACAATCCAACAACAAACAGATTGAAAAGTTTTCTTTTATCTAGTTTCCAGTTTCTAAGTGGATTGTAAAAATTTGCAATTCTTTTTATTGTTAATCAAATTTAACATTAAACTTAACATACACAATCATATTAAAATCATTTGTATTGTACTGTTGTAGTGTGGGAATAAAATAGATAATACCGTGGATGCATCTAAATATGAAGACGGTTGTGAATGGAGGAAATAAAACTGAGTCAATCACCAAATTAGGACACATATAGTTTGGATACACAAATCATAGGATACTGAAATGCATAGAGCAGAACCACAAAAAGAACCCATCATATAAGAAGAACCCTATGAAAACCCTTGTGATGTATTCTTGTAGTTCTCACTCCTCAACAATCACCAAAGTATGCGCCAGATGCATACAAGCCACGTACCTTATCGAACCAAAAAGTAAAGTATGAATCATTACAATGTATGATCTCTCTTATTGTCTGCAACCTAATTCTCCTTGCATTTCTTATACTTAAAATGAAAGGTATGGCACTTAATGTAGTTAGATCATTCAGTATGCCAATCATTAATTTTATTTTGGCTTTTCAAGAACCGCAACGCCTCATTATTGGACTTCATTACAAACTCTCATTATATGAAGTACTCGTGCTTATATCCAATCACATAAAACTTCATATTCTAGGTTGAGTAAGCAAGATTATCACTAGAAACAATGAAGAACGTGATATTCATTCCATTTTACCCGAGCACTAGGGGTAACATGTGAGTTTTAATCATGTATGCTGGAACTCTGCGATTGATTCCCTACCAAAACATTATTTAGATCCAACTGATGGAATCTACTTAATGTGCCACTATTCTTGGAATAGGTCACTCAAGAATAGCTTGAACCGAGGTCTCAACAGTCCGAACTATGTCTCGTGGGACCACATACCTTAGAATATTCAATGGTGAAACTATAAAAGAACACTTTTTCAGTTACGAATAAAATTTCTAAAAATGAAAAACCATCACATCGTCTTGACATGAAGCAAATGATCCTACTCCGATCGAATATAAATGAGAATGTAGTTGAAATAAGAAACCACAAACTTACCAAAAAATAGTCTCATATTTAATATATAAAGGTGGAGGGAGCGTGGGGGGAAACACAAATGATAATCCATCATTTGTCTTTAAGGCATTCAGTTGGATATGATGATAACTCTTCCAGTACAACATTTCCAGCTCGCCATGCTCGGCGTGTGGAATTTGATAGTGTGTCAGATTGGAGGTAGGTATTTTCTATGAACTATTACTCCAAACTATAAAATAAATTGAAGAATGCAAATAACTAATATCAATTTATCACTAATACTGAAAGAAAAAAAAGGATACTAAAGTAAAAAATTATAATGACCAATTAAGTAAAGATTTTATCCAAAACTTACATGTATGTGGACTACATATTGTGGTTTCCACAACTTTCAACCCCATTCAAGCTTGTATGATGAAAAGGAAGGGAAAATGAGTGAATTATATAAAGGTAAATCAATCCTAAAACAAGTAAAGGAAAGAATATAATTAACATAAACTCTAAAAAAAAACTACCAAAAAAAGAAACGTATTCTCTTGAACAATAAGCTAAAATAATGAAGTGTTCTTAAGTCATTTTTAAAGCAGCATTAAAAAGATAAACAAACCCTAAATTTCAAATTAGGTAGTAGCAAAACAAATAAGACCTAGATGAGACTTGGCTTTACTAAAACAGATAAAAACAACATATATAATTAAGATTAGGTTTATTAATACAAACCCAATATGACAACAAAGTCCCAGCACATTGAAATCCTCTGCACATAACGGATACATGAACTCAAGCCGAGACTCATCCTCTGTGTTAAACATATTTGAACAAACACACAATAAAAACTTTGTTTCCTAACTAAAAAGCACAACAAAAAACCATTAGACGTACTCGATTGAGAATAATAGCGCCCAAAAAATGAGATTAACAACAAGGTTTTGAGCACGTCACGCAAGGTTTTCAGTTTGAAGGTGGGAAAAAATTTGGTGCGATTTCTTTGACGAGGGAAATAACGAGTGAGAGAGCGGGACACACAAAAAAGTTTATAGAATGTATTTTTTGGGGTACTTATATTTTAGTGAAGTGTGTTTAAGTTTGGTACACTTTTAAACAGTGTCAAAATTTGACACAGTTTTAAACTGTGCCAGATTTTTAATATCAAGGTGAATTGCCATTTTTGGTGTAGTGAATCTCTTAGTGATATATAAGGATGATAATTTTTTATCATGTGTGAGTATTTTTTGAAATCATTGTAATAGAAAATTTTTAGTCTTAAAGTGGTTCACATAACTCCCATTTTTATTATTTTCAACGATTTCTTAAGAAAACTTTTATGCACAGAATTATTCAAAATTGGATATGTTTTCTTGTTCAACCATATATACTCCAAACCATTCATGTGGTGAGGGATTTGGTGAATTTCAAGGATTATTAAGGTGTACATATTGGAGGATTTCACGAGGAATTTTCATGATCTCACCATTCAGATCGGTGTATAACAATACTTGTGGGTTGTGATTGATTTGTCACAAAGTCGTGTTACAGAGAATACAAACTGGTGTAGACTTATGTTAAAAAAATAGAATGTATGTAGAGATTCTTGATTGATAATATAGTGTGAATTATATTTCGTATTTGTGTTTTTTTTTGTGTGTAATGAACTTTGATTAAAGCTAGTGGACATAGTGTCTTTTAAGTAACGGTTTTAACTTCAAAATTCTAGTAATGTGTGATATATTTTAATATATTTGTAATTATTTAATTGAAATCACCACATAAAATTATATCTAACTAACTGACTTGAGTAATTTTAGAATTGACTTAATTCATAATTATATCTATTAAACAGATATTTTGTGAGGAATTTAATTTAATCAAGCTAAGTAAAATTAACCAAGATTAAATTTTAACTCATAGCCAATCCAAGTTTTTGAAAATTGGAATTGAATAAGGTGTCCTAAAACATTAAATATGGAGGGTAGTGTCCTTATTGTAGTTATATTTATCATCCATCCATATCTGATGGGAGAAATTCTAGCTACTGGAAAAACATGAAAGAATGTTTTCCTTGAGTCTCTTGATGAGAGCGTGTGGGTAGTCATAAAGAAGGATTGGATACATACCATAACGAAAGAAAGTGAAACATTTGTCCCTATTCCCCTCGAGATTTTAAGTGAGAATGAACATATGTTATGTATTTATAACTCATAGGAGATAAATTCACTCTTTAGAGGCGTCGCACTAAATTATTTTTATCGAATCATGGCATCTGAAACGTCTGAGTAGGCATAGGATATTCTTGAAGTTACTCATAAGGGTAACAACCTCATATGAGTTCCAAAATTCTAATAACTCTCCACCTGGTGCGAGACTTTGTCGATGTAACAACCCCTATTTTCTCACATAAAGGATGTTCAGGCACGATACGCCCAAGATAGGGCTTCCTTGTCAATTAACACCATTCTTAGCACAAATGCGAATATAAAATAATTATTATTTAAGGCTTGTGTTTGAAATGTCACGAATACATCCACAATAACTAAATATATCAAAACCACCACAAAAAAAATAATTAATCCAACCAGTATAATCAAAATCTCAACCAACATAAAGTAAAGAAGTCTCGGACTTATGCCCTTACAAATGCTCCAAATAAATAAATAGCTACAGCAGGAAAAGCACCTATACTATAATCGAATGATCTGAAGCCTGGAGAGAAAATTAGATTGTAGGGCTGCTACAGCACAATCTAGTACCTAGGGGGGGGGGGGGAATTTGAATTTAGGTCAGAGCCCAAGGTGTGTAAGAATTAACTTAATTAATTAATGATGCAATAATACAGTCGATGTAAAATAAATATTACCCCTTCATCACTCACATGAGTATAACACCTCACCCCTCATCTAAGTGTGATATTATTCGCATTCCATTACGTCCCAAAGAATGATTATGACATTATCTCAAATTTATAAGATGGATATATCAATAATTAAATATTTAAATGTAATCTCTACATTCAATTGCCAACACCCATTTATTCCAGTCTCATAAGTTTCATATTTATATGAGGCAAAAACATATATTATGCATTATAGAGTCAAAATTTAATTATTGTCCACATTCTTAGACAATTAAAATTTATTCCATTTAAGTTCGAAAAATTATCCATATATGTCCTTTCATATATTTGACACACAAAGGCATCTACTATTTGTGTCCAATTTGTGCTCTATAGGCAAGTCGCCTAAGCGAACATCACAAAATACAATCAATTGGGGGCGGTCCCTACACAGAATACCTATGCACGTCCCATACCCCGCGGTGACAAGGGATGGGTCAACGTCAACACCTATGTCTCATAGGTGGCGCCTCCATGTAGTACCTATATGACCTACACATCGCCAAGGCCGCCTGTGCCGACGTGTGTTACCTGGTCCAAATGCGCGAACCCCCTGCCGATATGACAATCCACGAATATTGGTATGTCCACACAAATATATAGTAGTACATATTATTATCTCATATAATATATATAGGTAATTAATCCATAATTACCATAAAAATCCCAACTAAAGTCCACAAGATTTCATTTATTAATAATTTACCATCTAATAAATTATTAATTCCATCCCATAAATAATTACTTAACCATCCAGTTATTTGTAATTATTATTAATTAAATGTGGGCACATAAATATTTTTAACAATTTCTCAAGTAAATTTTCTTTACAGTAAACCAACTCAGCTCCAAAAATCAACTCCAGTAAGGCAACTCATTCCTAGGAACGTAGAGTCAAAAATCCCAAGGCGTCGTTCGAACGAGAGTGGGCTCGTTCGCGCGACATGATATGTCGTTCGAACGAGGCCCCACCTCATTTGAACGACTTTTCATTATTTTCCCATGCCCTTTCCTCAATACCTGTTCTTCCCAGATTAAGTTTCGAAACTCAGAACATCTAACGAAAACCCAAGAATGCTTATAGAGAAAACCCATTTCTATATCCACAAATCACCCAAAATCCATACATTTAAACTCAAAATTTTACATTTGTTCAAGGATTATACGATTAGGATGTTTTTCAATTTCGAACCATTATTTAATTCAAAATAAAAGGGGCATTTGTCATGGAATTTTACAATGTAAATTTCAGTCCAAAATTTACAGATACATACCCTACTTCAATTAGTCAAATATCTCAAACTTAGCTATTAAAACCCTATGAATTCTATCACCAATTTTCAGAATTTCAATACATAATTTATGGGATAAATTATGCATTAAATTTAGTCCTCTACATGCATTGTTCGTCATTAAATCAATTGCATTTAAACCTAAATCCTAGAAATTTAAGGGGCAATTATGATGCATCAAGAAATAAATTGCAAACATAAATTAAGTAAGAGAATTCTTGCCTTAAAATTCGTAGGAGAAAGCCTCTTGAAATCCTTTGATTTTCCCTTGGTTTCTTGACCATTTTTCCTCTCTCTTGGTATTTCTCCTATTCTCTCTCGTTGACTGTTGATTTAGGTTTTATATAATGATAGTGGGGGAGTGGCTTACCCCCACTTAAACATTAAAAATTGGCTAATCCCGAGTTGGGCCTAAATCCCAACTTTTGGACCCCTAAATGGATCCGAATCCATAATCCAACTAGCCCAAAAGTTCCATAACCTTGATAATATTGACCCGGGACTATTTTTAAAGGTCTAAATTATCTAAACGAGCCCATATGTGTCCCGAAATATGTTCTGCATTATTTATGTCAATAATATTTACTTTTAATTTGTGTCGCACATTAATTATGTATTTCTCTTCATTATATGTAAATGTCATATTCATGCACATAAAAAGTAGTCACACACAAATATAACTAAATAACAAATTTTAGCTCAGCAATTTTTAAATAAAAATTTAAGTAGGTCAAATTTTCAAGATTAATTATTTATTCTAAAAAATATTATTTCATTATTTATTTCGGTAGAAAATATGGGGTATTACAGTCGATACAAAAGAATGAGACTTTTGATGAGTTTTATGAGAAAAAATTCGATATAGTGAAATCTTCTTGTAATTTCAAAGATAAAACTTTGGACTCCATTGTTATAAGAAATATTTTGAGGTCGTTGTCTCCTAGATTCCCTCCACAAGTCACAACCTTTATCATGTAAGGAAATAACTATGTGTTGAAGAGTTCATGGATTATCTACAAACCTTTGAGCTTGAGAATTGTTGTTTACCCAAAACAGAGAAGGGATTTTCTTTAAAGTCCTAAAAGGTGTTTTCATCCATTTCCATCATGTTTACAATGAGGAAAAATATTTTACCGTGTTGATAAGGCACATAAGAAAGTTCTTAAATTGGAAAATAAATTTTCAAATGTTAATAAAGTTGATAAAAATCATGCTAATATGGTTGGTAAATCCTATGGAGACATGAAAAAAAAATCAGGATGAGGATGAGAAAAAAAAGGATTTGAGGAGATGTTATGGATTTCAAAGTGTTGCTCACAATTAATTTAATAATCCCACTAACTAAGGTGTGATATGAGGTAAAATGAGGTGTTGAATGCTACCCTTTGAGATAGTGGCTCGAACTCCAAGAATGAGTCTTTTGTTGAATGTAGGGTGTAAACGAATATTTGAAAATTCAAATCCATCCGATATTCGAATATATTTTTGCGAATATTTATCTGAATAGAAATTCGAAAAAGACGATTTAGTTTCCATTTTTAAATATCTGAAAAAAATGGATACGAATATGAATATTAAGGTATCCGTCACGGATAATTTGTATCTAAAGTGGACTATCCATATTTATGAATATTCATATCCATAATATTATCTATATATATATATATATATATATATATATATATATATATATATATATATATATATAATCTAATTATTTGGATGGTTTCCCCCAAATAATTTAAACCATTAATTATTTAACCTATTAACACAATAAAAAGAAAATTACATCCTTCGTCTCTTGTCTTTAATACCATCTTACACATTATGTTTCTATTTTACATTGGCTGTCTTATTTAGTAAAGTCACTACAGCTCTGGATATTATCCCATTCGGTTGACATATTCATAACGATTCATAGATAGTAATATTTCCAATGTAGTGTAGTTTAACCCAATATTTTTCTTTATATGTTCACTAAAATGCTTTTTTAAACTAGCATTGACCTGTAACTACCTCTCTTATGAGGTCAATAAAGGGTCACTTGGTATACATTAAATGTTTAAAAAAATTAAGCATTATATCTCCTAATATTTAATTATCTATTTTTCTATAGTCATATTTAAATAAAAAAATATCTTATATAGAATATTGTGTAAAAAAATACATTTGTTAAATTTAGCAAACTTTTAAAGCAATGTTTTTATAAAAGCAGTGTATGTATATTGAATAATATAAAGGATATGGATATTATCCAAATTTGAGAAGTTCGAAAGGATACGGATAATGATAGTTGTGGATACAATTCGAGCGGATACAGATAAGGATACGAATAGTGCCCTTATAAACGGATATGGATTATGGGTAGTATGGTATCTGATCCATATTCGTCCATTTTACACCCCTAGTTGAACGTAATTTCATCACATTTACTGTCATTCAGGAGGTGAATAATTATAGGTGTCCGTTATTAAAGACAATGTCCAAGAGCTCCCAAGATGAAGAGGATAGAAGGGAAGATAAATGGAGGTATTTAAATTCAAAAACCTTACTATGAGTTTTATAATATGTCATTTAATATGGAAAAGGTTATTCTTAGATGTTCCACTAAGCTTAATAATTATGGGAAAGTGATATGTATCATGAAGGAGTGTGAGGAACATTTTAGCAAGGTGCATGATGGAGAAGATTATATTATTAAGAGTCTTAAATAAGGGAATAAAAAATGAGAGATTTTTTAGGAGAACGTCACTAACATAAAGATATAACTTCTCAAATCTTCTCAGGCTAGAAGTTTGAAATGTGCTAGGATCCCTAATTTTACGGATATGTCAATTCCATTTTTTAAATAATTACCAAGTGAACAATTACTTTCAATGTCATATCAAACCGGTGTAAATTTGATTTGTGTGATATTTACCTAATTTTATCTTGCCTAAGAATTACTTTGTGTGCATGAAATATTCAAATTAAATAAAAGTAAATAAACGATCACGAAAAGTCGCGATGTACGAGAAAAACCAATAAAGGAAAAAATATTGGATGACCTAGCCTATAAAAGTCCACTTTGATATGAGGATTTATAGTGGACAACAGAAATACTTACTCAATAATTCGACTCCCTCGAGCCTAATGCAATATTCGTTCCTTAACCTTTATCACAATGATCATAGGAATCCATCAACGGCTCACAACATAGTCCAACCCTGCCTCAGTATCCATTGATCTAAACTAGGCTTGTCAAACAGTAACAAGAAAGTCCACCAATCCAAAATGCTCAAACAATGAAGAATAAATCTTCATGGGGACTCAAAACATGAGATATATGAATAAGATTAATGCATTGATTCTTGGATCTAAGACGGGACGTAAACGGTGTTTAGAGGCTTAAATTTTGTATCTCTAAAAAAAGTACATCGAAATTAAAAAATATACCATATATTTATATTGATAAAAGCCTAGAAAAGGATGGCATGCAAAATGAGGAAAAAATAAACTTGTTCAAACAATATTGGCTTCTCGTTAAACGACGTATGTCATCTCATTCGAATGACCCAATTTCATTAGAACGAATATCCTATTCTCATTAGAACCAACTAAGAACGAGGTTCTAATTGTAAAAGAAAGTCTGGACATAATGTTCTTATTTGAAAATCCTTCTAACCAAAAAAGGTTCTTGTTCAAACCAGATAAGTATCTCAATCAAACGAGAATGCATCCCTCGTTAGAATGAAAAAGAAATGTCATTTAAACAACATTTAAAAATAAAAATATTTTTTCAAATTAAATTTTCAAAAAATTTTCCTCTTGTAAAAATAAAAACACTGATTTAAACTTCCAAAGATCCATATATTAACACATCTATACCATTCTAAGATCCTAAACTAAAGATGCATGAAAATGGCATGATGTTTTTATCCCTTAATAAAGGTCGCCTCAAGTCTTCATTGAATAGTCTTAAGATACATACTTAAAAAATTATAACCTATGACTCAAAATAGTTTTATCCAATGGAATAAATCCATATAATTTTTAATATTCATTAAAAAAATTCCTTATAAATCTCCCATTTTTTGTCCACTCCAAGATAAAATAATAAAAATGAAAGAAAACTATGTCCTCAAGCAATAATGCCCAATCCCTAAACCCCAAATGGAAAAAAGATGCTTAAACACTTGACCAACTCTATCAGATATGAAGATTTCCCACATTGATGTGTACACCTGCACATTTAAACACATTTTTCAAATGCATAGAGGATATGAAAGCATATAACATTATTAGTCCAAAATACTCATCAAGAATATGAAATCCCTCCCCCTTATTCTAATCCCTCTCCTCTTTTTTATTCGAGAATAGTAAAAAGTTCAAGAGCATAACATGTATCAAATTTTATAATCTAATAAGCAATCATCATGCAATGTAAAGTGTAGATAGGAAAAATCATGCGACGTGGTAACACAATATCAAATAACACTAAAGATGTGTCAATTAAGAACATGGATTAAATGCACATAAATACTCAAACACATACTATATATATATATATATATATATATATATATATATATATATATATATGGATAGATGGATAGATAGATAGATAGAGAGAGGGAGAATTACATGCATGTATATATAGAGATATTACCGCATAAGACACACAAAATAATTTTTTTGCAATCATATGGCATAAATGTGTATCTAAAAACATGTGAAATGAAGTGTATACACTACTAGAAAAATAACAATTAAGGGCAGCTAATTTGCTGTCCCTAATATCATTTGGGACAGTCATAAGGACAGCAAGAGCTGCCCTAATAGATGGGCGTCATAAAAGGCTAAAAGGACAACAATTGTTGTCCTTTTTGAGTATTTAGGACAACAATTGCCGTCCTTTTTGTTCCGTCCTTTTAAATCCATATATTATTACATATTTATAAGGACAGATGTTACTGTCCTTTAAAACGAAGTATTAGGGACAGAAGTAGCTGTCCCAAATATATTTTGGCACCAAATGAATATTTTAAAAGACAGTTATAGCTGTCCTAAAAGATATATATATATATATATATATATATATATATATATATATATATATATAACTTATATTATAATCAGCCTAAATTCAATCTCTAATATAATAACATTAAATTAAAAAACAAAAACACAAAGACATTGCCAAAATTTAACCTTAAATATAAGGGGGGTTTGGGAAAAGGTCCTTATGATGCTTAAAGTGTATAAAATTAGGAAAATCCATATAATTTTATAAATTTAGTCCCTGTACTGAAAATTCCATGAAAAATGGTGAAAAATAGTGTCGCTGGCGCGGACCAAAAAAATAAAAGCTATTGTACCACAGGGACTAAATTTATAAATGTTATTGTACAACAGGGACTAAATTTATAAACTTGAAAAGAATTATCCTACAAATTCAAATATAAGAAAGAACATGACCTTTACCTTAATTCTCTCTAAATATAATAACAAAACCAAATAGTGTCTTATCACACTTCAAAAAATAAATACCACCACATACTTTCAAATTGTCATTTCCACTTCTAAGTTAGTTACATTAATACATAGTCAAGCGTGGTTATTGATAGTATCAAATGTGGTTGTTGCTACTAGTGGTAGTGGGATGCCTGCCTCTTGTATCATACGAGCGATTTCAAGCCTAGCTTCTGCTAGAGTTTCTCTCTTGGCCCTCGCGACTCTTTCTTGTATTTCATTTTCTAAATCGGCATGCACCATATCAATTTCTTCTTGATAACGATTCTCTCGTGCCTCCACCTCTTCCCGATAACGAGTATCTCACTCATTGGCCTCCTTCTCTGGTCGAGCAATCTCACTATGATAATAATTAGATGATGTGGTTGAACGTGAAGAAGTTGGTTTAATGCATACTCCCATACACAATGCTCGTCCATGTTCGTCAGGTCCTAGTACGTCCTCAAATATAGCATCCCTCACTTCAATCCGATTTTGTTGATCAAATGGCAGCACATCCAATTATCTTTTAATAATTTCCTATAAATTCAGAAAAAACATACAGCACAATTAACCTCTTTTCGTAAATAAAACTTGCAAATATCCACCAAAATAAAATTCGTAATGTAACTAAGTCATTTGGATTGCAATTATCAACATATTTATACCTCTCTACCAGTGGCTCCATCATCGACATCGTATGTGAGATCCTTTTTCTTACGTGTCCATCTCCAAACACTCAATTTGTCGATGGACTCTTGTTTTGACTTCATCTAATTTATATATAAATAGAAAACATGTTAACAAAATCCTAAAAGAACATAAATATAATCATAGTTAAGTAGAACATATATATAATTATACTAAAGTAAGAACATATACTAACTTGTTGCTTTATTACGACAATTGAAGTTCTCCCAATTCTAGAGTGGGAACAAAGATAAGCACGGTTAATGATATTCCTATTTGCCACTCGCTGCAAGTGAAAATAAATAATGTTAATGACATTTCAAGTTACTTGGTATTGTATACTCTCCTCACCAATTCAATGTATTATTTTTAGAAAATTTCGACAGAGTCTTCTTTGTTTTTACATGTAATCCAACTTCTTTAATCAACAACATAACATAAATAATTAAAAAAATAACATCCAAAATTCCGTCTACCAATTCAATGTAATACCTTTGCTGTTTCTTGACTCCACTGTTTCACTAAGACTTTCCATTGATTCGGGCTGACTTGGGGGGGGGGGGTATCATTGTTAAATGCTCTGCATCCGTGTTCAATTACGTATAATACTTCTTCTTGGTCTCATACTTAAAGGATCTCCATTGAATTCCAAGCTTACGACAACATATATTTCGGTAATTGTCTGGCGCATTTGTGTTAATCTAAAGAAAAAAATACATTAGTTAGAAACACTAATAATTTTAAATATTTGATTTTACTAATACAAGATTAATTTAATATTACCTTCACTTGTTCCTAAGAAAAGTCGAGCTTTTGTTGATTCTCTTTTGTCCAAGAAGGCAAAGTCAAAGGAAACAAATCCCCTTGACGTGCATAATATTCGAGTTGATTCCCCAACTTTGTCGCATATGGTCCAATTGGTTGGCAATCTTCGTCCCAACCTAGTATCTTTTTCTCACCATTACCCCATTCATTCCATTGTTTGGCACTCCCTCTAACTTTCCTCTTATGAGAGGACGTGCTATTAGTATCACCTGTTCAAAAGTAATGAGCAAGCATATATAAAAATTTACAAAATTCTGATGTATAGATATCTTTTAATATATACCATCATGTCAGACGCTCTATAAGTCATTTGTCATTCGACAGGAGGGTGTACCATGGATACTTCCTGTTCAAAAAAAAGTATGCTTCTCATTTAATACAGCAAATGCAATATCTTTATTCAAATCATATCAGTATGAATTTTAGAAGCATTATTCAAATCAGATCAGTAGCATTTCAGTATTCATTTCAGTATTGAAAGTGGGAAAGAAGATGGGTTACTAGCAGCTTCATTGAAAAGTACAAGGTATCAAAGGTGAATTATCCCAAATTCAATTGTGAAGACCCTCTGGGGTGGATTCAAAAACTGTAATGGTATTATTATTCAAAAACTGTGTATATTTATTTTCATTTTATTGTTTGAAAGTGGTAAATTATTTACTATATTTTGAGGGTGTACATTGAATTTTTATAAAGCGTATTTTTTGTTCAAGTTTCACATAGCATTATGTACGGAATAAGTTGTGGAGAATGGCCCTTAGCACTTTGTGGGAAATGCAATTATTTTCCAGAAATTGCAACCTGATTGCAGATTTTCCAAGGATTATGTTCCATAACATACCTCTTCAATACTGGATTGTTGAAGGCCTTAGTTACATAGAAAGTGAGATAGGCGTTCCCATTTATGTTGACATAGTAACTAAAGAAATGAGAAGTAATATCTATTCTAGGATATGCATTAATTAAATCCCCAAACTAGTAACCCAGTGTCTTTTAAAATCATAATAAAGGACGAGAAGTCAACCTCTGTCAATGTAGAATACCAATCCATGCCACACTCCTATAGTCATTTCATTATCTTTGGATATACTAGTTCCGAATTCCCGAAAGTTATTAGTGAAAGGGATGGTAATGCTAGATCTATCATTCCAAGCATTGCAACTAACCTAAAGAAGAACAAAAAGGAGTGGACGCAAGTCAGTGGTAGAAGCAACACGAAAAGAAAAAAGGAGGAACTGTGTAAGAAGCAGGTTCACATCAATACTCCCACGGCTACTATTTCCCAACCAGTCTCAAAAGGAGAACAATGCAAAGAATCCAAACCAACTACTGAGATCATGACTTAATCTCCCACATTAGACACCTATAAATCATTTGTTGTATTTAACCTATTGGAAGATAATGAATCTACACCAGCCCCATCAGGAATCAGCCTAAAAAATAATGCAGTGGATGAATTAGTGGACAAACATTTTCACTATGGAAAGCCCAAAAACAGTATTGGCAAGGGGAACAAAAACTCGGGGAGGGGGGAACATAGTGATTCCAAATTATCAAAGCAACATCTTGGAACATTATGGGTTTAAATTCACTGCATAAACAATAAGAAGTGAGAAAATTGCTAAAACTTAATAAACCTTTATTAATCTGTCGCCTTGAATCCAAAGTTAGAAGAATACACATGCCCTCTATGGCTAGTGTTTATTTTTGGAATTGGAGTTAGATCCATAATTTCCCTACTAATGGTGGAGAGTCTAGAGTTCTAATTAGGTGGGACCAAATCATAAAATGGAGTGCCAGATAGGAGCCAATGCCAGTCCTTATCACTCCTAACCACTGCGTGTAAAGCTCCATTTCTTATATAGATTAGTTAAGGGCAGGCCCTTCTGGCTAAAGGACACTACACACTATTAGTTGGTTGTTCTTACTCAGGATAACGCCAATCGCCGTCTTTCAAACATTGCAAGAAAACTCAAAATGTTATGTAAAGCCAAAAGGGAGCCTAGTCATTCGAGTCTTGGTGGAATGCTTCCTCAGCTTCATCAGTCTACCTAAAATCAGAAGGAGAGGAACCTAACTCGTAATCAGTACTAGCCCCTCGATAAACGGCCTATAAAACCTGACCAACACACGAAAACTCCGAATCACTGATTGACGTAGGCGTAGTCCACTTCATGATAGCCTTCACCTTCACCTCATTTGCACGAACCTTGTTGACGGACATCATGTACCCCAGAATAGATACGTTGTCTGACCATTAATGGGTGCTTCTTCAGAACTTTGAGGACCTGTATTACATGCTCTCTATTCTCTGCATCGCATTAATTATAAATCAGTATGTTATTGAAATAAACCACAATAAACTTCTCAAAAAGGTCTTAGAATTATAGTCATCACACATAAAAGCGGAGGGGGCATTGGACGACCCAAAAGGCATAATCCATTTGAAGAGACCATTCTTCGTTTTGGAGTCAATCTTCCACTCATCGCTTGACCTTATCATGATCCAGTGGCCACACTTACAAGTCTCATCTTTAAAAAGATCCCCGAGATGAAAAAAAAGTGAAATTTAACCGCGATATGGTTAATAGCTCTATTATCAATGCACATACGCTAGCTATCGTCATTCTTTAAGATCAACGAATGCAGGGAGGACACAAGGGTTTTGTTCCCTGCACCAAGGCATTATCGCGGAACTCCCAGTTTCGGTGTTGTAACTTCGCGTTCTTGGAACATATGGTTATGAGGTAATTTAGGCATCTATGCCCTGGTATGGCATGGTGGATGTACTGAAAGGGTATTACCTCATTTGGGGGCGTACAAACATTTTTATAGGAATCTAACACGACATGCAAAACAGGGGATATAGTAATAGGATCAATCATCAATGGGCTAACAGGTGCGTAACACATGGTCTTGTCATTCGCATCAGCCAACACGATAGTAGAAATCAAGAACATAGACGAAAAATTCTCATGTAATTTTGAGAGGATGTATAATTATACAATAAGGAATTGGCAATCTTGACAAATATGATTAGAGTAATTGGCATTTTTGTTGGAGAAGATTGCTTTTCTTTTTTTAAAAAAATGTCGGGTGTTAAGTACCATCATTATTGTAATAAACCTTGATTTTGTATATGTTAGCAAGTTTAGAACAGCAGAAAATTCGCTTGTAATATTTTTCCTTATGACTTGAAGGAAGCTGAGGGAATTTTAGAGTTTTTTTTGCTGGTTAATTACTTAATTGGTAAGAAATTCCATTCCATGTCTCCACCTTGAGAAAGTATTTTTTAGCCTAACATAATGGGAGAGTGTAGAAGACATGGAAATTCACGTAAAATTAGATTAAGGGAGTTTTTAATTGTGTGGGTGGAAAGAATTTTGAGGAAAATTTTTCCTTGGATAACTTCTACCTTCCTCCCAACGAACAAATTTCAATTGAAATTGTCCAAAATGTGCATCATTAGGTTATACTTTAGCAAGAGATTTCATATTGAGCATATAGTCATGAATGGAGAGATTGCCCCTTTTGAGTGATTGAAGTTGGAGAGTTCGGGCTTTAGAATGTGTGGTAAAGAGAAGCTCAAGAGTGGGTCAAATCTCATATGAAGTGGTGCAGCGAACAATATGACCAAACATGGTCTCAGAAATGGAATTCATTAACCAGCTCATAATGGCTTGGTCTGTGCGACCGAACCCCAGATTTACTTGTCTAGACTCATCAGGAATAGAACCACTGGTAGTGACGAGTACAAAGTTTCCTTCCTAGAATGAAGCCTTGTAGGTCATGAGCTCGGAGAGCAGGAAGAATTTGGGACAGCTAAAAGGAGTAATTGCACGATCCAATTTGAGTGTGAGGGGTGCAAGTCTTTGAAAGATAGACATATTAGACATTATTAGAGGAGGAACCGGAGATAACGAAGGAGTTTATACTGGAGCAGGAATATGAGGTGGTATGGTGATTGAGGACTGCTCTTGAGATGCACTGGGCGGAGAAGACGCCATGGACGCTACTCAGTTAGCTCTGATACCAAGATAAAAAGGGATGGAAACCTTGATAATTTTTTATTATGAGATCAAGGTATTTCTAATTAAAACTAAGGAAATCTCATGGTTTAAAGTAGGTTTTGTTCATTTATTAGTCCTTGGTTAAGTGGGTGGGAGTAGTCAAGTGCAATATTTGAACTTCTCGAGAAGTAAAAATTTATATACCTGAATCTGAGATGGGGGTGATGCATGTGCCTCTCCGCTAGTAGACGAGGATATAATCATACTGAATCTGTTAAAACAAAACAATATATATGATTAGTTATCATATTAATAAAAAATATGATAAAACATAACAAATCGTATGATAAAAATAAGAGAAACATATTTCATAATGCTTACATATAAATTTACAACTTACCAACTCTCATTCTTCGTCCATATCATCCTCACAATCATCAACATCAGGCATAGATGTATCAATTACGGATCCATCTACATCCTGTCTCACAAAAGATACGTTTTGATCATGTTCCAACTCTTGCACACTAAACGGCTCGAATGGATGCACTTTTAATTCTTCTTTTGTGGTTGAATAACTATCAAACCTATCTCTAGGCGTTATTTGAACAACTACATGCCAATCTAGTTCCAAAGGGTCTTGCACGTATCACACTTGTTCTGCTTCGGATGCAAAGATAAAAGGCTCATCGCTCGATCGATTATCTTTGTACAACAAGTGGTTGAAATTTACTAATGTAATGTTGAACTCATCTACTCGTTTCCCCAAATGATTTTCTATCCAATTGCATTTAAATAGTACAAACTTTTGGCCATTAAAACATTGAATTTCAATAATGTCAGTCAGTTGTCCATAGACAGTAACATCCCCAGACAAAGGATTAGAGTCTTTTAAGTAACATCCCCAGACAAAGGATTAGAGTCTTTTCGACTAGCATAGCTCTTTTGTTCTACTTTTAAAATAACTCCACTATTCTGAGTTTTCCGACGACTATCAACTTCCTTTGTTCGAAATCTAAACCCACGAATAATATATAACTTGAAGCTTAACGCATCCTCCAGAGGACCCAATGCCAAACTCAATATTTCGCTAGATAATTCGATATCTTTTGGCAATCCATTCACCTAATATTTCAATAAATAAGAAAACTACGATATGGAAATATAATTAGAAATACTAAAAATGAATAAACATACTTATATAATCCTTAAACCATGTGTGGAAATGTTCATTGTGAAGGCGTTGCACAAAATGTTTTTGTGAAATGTGAGGATATTGTTTTGTAAGTTCAACAATATGTTTTCTGAAAATATCATACGTGTGTCAAGTTAGAAAGGGAATTAAATAATGCATTTTATATAAAAATTACTTATGGTTAATATATAACTTACTCAATAAATGGCGCAACTGCATCACTATTAGCAAGCACATATCGATGCGCTTGTATACGAGTTACTGAATCAAACCGGAATTTTCGACCTTGCCTCACACCACGCCCAAGGTTATTACCTCCATCATCATTTCTGGAAGGCCGATTAGACTTAGTTTCCACATCTTCGGCCATATATCTCGGGCAAAAAGTGGTGCATTCTTCCATAATAATAGATTTAGTAATTGAGGCCTCAGGATGAGCACGATTGCGCACAAAGAGTTTTAGAGTATGCAAATACCTTTCAATTGGATACATCCAACGGTAGATTATTGCACCGGAAATTACTAACTAATCAACCAAATGTATTGGCAAGTGCTCCATCACATCAAAGGATCCCGGGGGGAATATTTTCTCAAGAGTGCAAAGTGTAAGAGCCATACTATCTTCCAATTTTTCTACATCAACCAAAGTATTTATACTTGAGCACAACACTGAAAAACAGTTCCTTAGTTCAATTAATGCTTTGACAACATGTTTCGGTAGTACCCTCCGTAGGGCTATTGGAAGTAATTGTTGCATTAAAATGTGATTGTCATGGCTCTTTAGTCCCCATATACTTCGCTTTTGAGGGTGAACACATCTCGAAATATTCGATGAATAGACATCTGGTACTTTAACATCCTGCAACACTTTTAGAAAAATACCCTTCTCTTTGTTTCTCATCGTAAACTCTGCTGGATCTATGTACTCCAAATTTTTCCCGCGTGTTTGGGGATGTAGTGGTCGTCTGATGCGTATCTCTTGCAGATCTTTTCTGGCCTTCAAATTGTCTTTGGTTTTAAATTTAATGCCCAACAATGTGAATAAGATATTGTCACACACATTTTTTTCAATATGAATAACATCAAGATTGTGGCGGATCAAGTTATGCTCCCAATATGGCAATTCAAAAAAGATACTTTTCTTTTTCCAATTTAATCTCGTCTTCGGCACCACATCTTTTGTTGTTTTTGCAAGATCTTTTTCTAATTGTTCTCTTCTCCTCTTTCTAAAAACATCTTCCTTCTTGTATTCAATTTCAATGTCGAGCTCATTTAACTATTGCAAAACTTGTGATCCTGATAATTTCAACGGATGTGGTCTGAAATCAACATTGCCATTAAAAGTTGTTTTCTCTTTTCGAAACCTATGGCGCAGAGGTAAGAATCGACGATGACCCCAATAACAAAACTTTTTACCATGAGTTAGTCGAGTCGCTTGATGATCTTTGTTACAACAAGGACAAACAAATTCACCTTTCGTGCTCCATCCCGATAGCATGGCATATGCCGAAAAATCATTAATTGTCCACAACAATGCTGTACGCAACTAGAAAAATTGTTTACTCGATACATCATAAGTAGTCACTCCATCACTCCATCACTCTTTTATCTCATCAATCAATGGTTGTAAAAATACATTAATTTTATCACCAGGCCCTTTTGGCCCATCAATAAGAATCGATAAAATTAGTTTTTATTGCTTCATGCACAACCATGGGCTCATATTCAAGGACATGAGTACAACTGGCCAAGTACTATGAGCATTGCTCATATTACCAAAATAATTGAATCTGTCACTTGCTAGCCCAAGTCTAACATTACGACTATCACTCGCAAAAGATGGATTACACTCATCAAATGATTTCGAAGCACGAGAATCAGCAAGATGCCTTTGCACACCATCATTAATACGATCCTCGGTGTGCCATTTCATTAACGAAGCAGTATGTGATGACTAAAACAATCTTTGCAATCTTGATTTTAAAGGAAAATACCTTACCTTTTTAGCAGCTACTTTTGTACTTTGATTACTCTGTTGCACTTGATGAACATCACTGCTAATATTTGATTTATATCTGGAAGCCCCACAAATGACACACTTCTCTAAAGTCGCATTTTCATCTTGAAATAACATACAATTGTTAGGGCACGCATCCCACGTTTCATACTTGAATCCCAAATCAGAAGTGAGCTTGTTAGCCTGATAAAAGGATTTTGGAATTCTGGCATTAGGGAATGTCTTATCCAATAGTTTTAGCAACATTGTGAAAGAACTATTAGTCCATCTATTAAGTTGCTTTAAGTGCAAGAGATCAACTACAAATGAGAGTTCAGTAATACCCTCCGGACAATTTTCATACAACTTTCTTTCCGCATCTTTTAGGAGTTTAAAATATTTTGGCATGTCACCATCAGGCACCACATATTCTACTCCATGTCCATCACTACATGAATTTGCATACGTCTGTGGAACTCCCCTTCCCTCTTGAACCATTGCAATCATATTTCCCCCAAGCTCGATTCATATGATATATCATCAAGTGACACATCATTACCAAAATTACATGTATTGTCCTACAATGCATCGACCAACTCCCCATGATAAATCCAATCCTTATAACTCCTGTCAAAACCATGCATCTCTATGTGACCCTTCACAGTGTGTAGGTTGTGGTAGACTCGATTTACACATTTACAACATGGGCATTTGATACATGATGATTACATATTTTTATTCCTATATGCAAAGCTAATAAACCTTTCAACCCCATCTATGTATTCTTTTGAATTCCAATCACGTGATTCGATCCAACTTTTATCCATATCAACTCCTAAGGCGTAATTCGATAAACAACAAAAATATATTAGCATACATATACAAGATATACAATTTAAACATAACATGATATAGAAAGTTAGTGTGACATAGTATTAAAGGAAACATCGTTTGAGAAATTCCACACACACACACAAACATACATGCGATTACTTCTAAATCTAAATCATTCCACAAGCCTATATTTTCTCATTCTAAAAAATCTTATCTTCATCATCACATTTTCAGACATACATAATATAAATCTAAAACTACATCGTAAAAAAGAAACCTGCAAACTCCCAAGGCTCAGACTTATAAATATCGATTTTCGAAACAGCTTGAAAGCGAAAGGGCTTGGCACACAAATTTTGCAATGTATGATTCATAACTGATTTGTAATGTAGTTCATAAGTTATAATTTGTTCCCCAAAAAATTAACGGAAATCCCATTGTGAGTTCACTCCAACTTTCGCACCTTAAACCCATAAATTTAAAGTATCCCATTGTGGATGGCCTGACATTCAAAATTTATTAATGCATCTTGAATTTCTATGTGCCGGATAATATTAGAATTTCATGTTATTTTATATATTATTTTTTAAAATAACTGTTAATTTCAAGACAATCCAGAAAGTAAACATAACTATTAATTTCGACCGAGAGCTTCAACCAGAGACAACATTTAGTACCCAAAAACTAATCCTTTTATTTGACTTACTTAGTTGTCAATATTGCAGTGATTAATATCTTTTGGACCCGCATGTTTTGGACACCACACATCAATTGATGCATTTTTAATACCTTAGCTATGTCAAATAACAACCTAAAGTACTAATTTTGCTTCACTTTCACTATCAAATTTGGACTTCAAAAATGTAAGGGACTTGCCAAATTCTTGTCTTGGACAAGAAACTCTCAAAAATCAAACATGGCATAGTTGGTATATTATACATTTCAAATAAATTGTTATCAGTAACCCCTTAAATATAACCCCTTTAATAGAATATACTCTACATTTCTGAACAAGTTATTGAATTCTCTTGCATCAAGAACACCCCGATTTTAAAAGCACTACTCAGCCAAAATTAGCAGTATAGAACCCACCAGTAATGAAAATGTTTCCCTTTTCAACAAAATTCACAAAACGCCTTAGTCTGGTGTACGGAATCTAATCTATGCACACAAAATCAGTCTATAATCAAACACAAAATATTTGCACATAAAATCAGTCTATAATCAAACACAAAATCAGCTCTATAATAAAAAATAAAATCAGTTCTATAATCAAACACAAAATTAAATAAAAAATCAGCTCTATATAAGTAAACCCGCATACCTTTATTCTTCAAGAGTTATTCTTCAAGAGTTTATTCTTCAAGAGATAACTCGACGAGTTTTACGAGCGAGCGAGAGAGAGAGAGAGAGCGATAGAGAGAGCAAGAGAACAGATAAGGCTTTCATAAAACCTTCGAAGGTTTCACAAAACCTTAGTGGTCATGGAATCGCGCGATAGCATCCTTCGAAGGTTTCACGAGAGAGAGAGAGAGCGCGATTGAGAGAGAGATAGATAAAATTAACACGATATCTGTTTCACGTTGGCTTTGATCGGGTGAGGAGATGAGAGAGAGAAGCGGGTGAGTCCGTTATCACATAGTAGAGGGAATGAAAAAATAAATGAAAAAATAATTTGGGAAATGGAGGAAAAAAAGAGGGAAACGAAAATTTTAAAGGACAGTTATTTGCTATCCTATTAGAGGACTTATAAAGGATAGTAAATATTTGATGTCCTTAAAACTATTATAAAGGACACTAAAAAATTAGCTGTCCTTTATAATAGATCTAAAAGAATAGCTATAATTTGTTGTCCCTTATATATTTTTTTAAAGGACATTTTTAACGCTGTCCCTAATATCGGTGTCCTTAATTGTCATTTTCTTGTAGTGATACATATTCCCCAAAAAATTAAGATGGTTCCAAGGATTTCAAATTTGATAGTATTATTTTATCGAACATAGTTTAGCCTGATGTGACTTACAAAGTGAACTCAAACGAATAATAACAGTCTAAATGCACACAATCATTTAAAATATTAATGATTCCTATATAAATATAGTCAAACATTTAAGCATAGCTGAGGACAAATTGAGTGGTGCTACTCTTATCGAACACTAATTTACCCAATTCAAACTGAATAGCTTAGTTGGCCTTGGTGTAATACCACGTACTTTTATGGGTAATTAAATGACATGAGTAGGTGTAATTTAATAATTTGAGAATTTAAAGTATATAATATGGACTAATTACATTTCATGTCGTAGGTGAATACTAGCAACATGTGAGATTATTTTACGCGAAAAACACGGGTTAAACGTGATTTTTTTATAAGTGACTCGGATGGAGATTTCAAGTGCACGATTGGTCTCGGAAGGGCAGAGATAGTCAGAATAGAGTACCTGGATGTAGTGTTTGTGTTCTGGGGACTTTTTGGATTAATAGGGACTCGCATTTGTGTATACGAGTCCATTTTGGGTTTAATATGGGATAAACCCTTATTTATCTCTTATAAGAGCACGGGAGAAAAAAAAGAGATAAAGGAAAGAAAGAAAGAAAAGGAGGAAGAAGGGAAAGGCAGAAGAAAGGAGGAGCTTGGTCCAACTTCAGCGAATTCCCAACATGAGATCGTTGGATTTATCCAACCAAGCAAGTGTTTAACTTGCTTTAACTACTAAGTGTGCTTATTTTCATATCATAATTGGTGTGAAAATTATGAATTTTGGGTTTGGGATTCTTGGATCAAAAATTGGTTTTTGACATTTAATTTCATATAAATTGTTGTGATATAAGCTCTATATGAAATCTAGACTAAAATCCATGTTAATGGTGTAAATTATAGTGAGAAATTAAAGGAGTTGCATAAATAAGAATTAGGGTTTAAATTCTTAGATATGGATGAATCCCATGAAATTAAAGGGTTGAATTGATGGTAGATAAGTGTGTAGATGTTCATATAAGTGGTTTGTGAGACTAGGAACCACAAGTTTTGGGTTAGATAAGAGTTTGTGTATATTCCGTCAAAAGCAGAGAAATCTGGGCCTACCAAACTGCTTAATTTTTCTTGGTAAACGATTGGGTACGGAGGACCGGACTGGTTCGATTTTAAAAGACACCGAATTGGTCCATCCATTAAAGGTTTTTGTTGAACTTTAGGAACCGAACCGGTTTGTTTTTCCTAGAAACTGGTTCTGTCAGAAAAGCAGAAAAGTTCTCTTATCATTACGAGACAAATTCCTTTTGGAGAAAAATGTTTGGGGATCCTAAATATAGTGTAAGGAACTCTAGGAATTTAAATGAGAGATGTGTGACCGTTAGGATTTATGTAAATAAAATCTTGAAGGTGATATGAAAGAGTGTTTTGGGGCGGGTGACACTCGGTAAATTAATTCGACCGATATATATATATATAGATAGAGAATTATTAAGTGTGTAAGATATATATATATATATATATATATATATATATATATATATATATATATATATATATATATATATATATATATATATATATGTGTGCCGATTATATGAGAAATAATCCGAACATACTAGTAGGATGAATTTTACAATTTTAGTAAGTCGTTATAAGTTAATATTCAAAAGAAATAAAAGGTGAGATCCTATCATAGTGAGTGCACACCTATTGTATGAATATAAGTTATGTGTATACTTATAAATTAATACGAATTAGTATCTTTGATTTTTAGGCTAATTCCAAGTGTGATAGGCATGGATAGCCAGATTGATGATACATATATACGAGTATAGAGACAATATATATGATATAATTATGAATATATCTGTGTGTGAATGATATATTTATGTGAAGCATACCCCCCTCTTGTGCTATCATGGGATGTTTCGAGATGTGGGTGAATCATCTGGCTTGAAGAGCAGGTGAGGATATTCCCCATGTCATAGCATCCATTATTTATTTGGGTGAATTATTAGGGGTGAGACGAGGTGGGTATGGTTCGTTCTCATTCCTATTGAGGAACTATGACAGCTTCCCATACATTTGAGATTTGGGTTTTTACCAGGACGGAATGAGAGATTCCGACTACTGGCTCCCGGATTTGGTAATGTGAGTTATGCCCCGAAAGATGATAGCACTGTCGTAATTGTATCCATGAGTTTGACTCTGAGGGATGGATTTATACTTATATAGTGTGTGATGTATAAGTATTGATATACTTTATGTTTATAGTATGTTATATATATACTAGCAGATACCCGTGCCTTAAGGCACGGTGAAAAATTTCAAAGTACGTAATTGCGAAATGACAAAAAATTCAAAAGTATGTAAAATCAAAACTAATAGTCCGTTGGGAACCTCGTATAAACCACATCATCGATAAAACAATCGAATTCATAAGTTAGAGCAGGGTTAAACATGCACCAAAAGCAATGTCAAATCCAAGTCACTAAATTCATGAACAAAATTCAATGTAAAAACATGTATTCAAAACCCAAGTCAAATCTTACCTAACATTGAAAGAAAAATAGCAAGGTCAAAAAAATACTATTCAATCAAAAAATTAGCAATCCTAAATGGTAAACCAGTCAAGTCTTGATTCATAGTTGGTTTTGTAAGAGAGAAATCATAACTTCAGTCGATCCAAGTTGTACTGTGACTGTAGTCCCCTGTTCGGATGCTGTTGTAATGTACATCCCATTTGAAGAAAGAACGATTGCATCTAATGGTGAGAGATGATGACCCCTTCCCCTATTCCACCCATGAGTTACTGTACCCCGACCCCTATTCCACCCCTGAGTTGATGTACCCCTGCTATTGTTCTACGCCTAAACTCCGTCAGATCTGGCCCACATGAGCTGTTGTCACCAATTTCTTTTCTCCCCCTTATCCAGACCTCTATTTCCACCAAGTTTTTGGAGCTTATCAACACTATTTCCATTTGAATTGGCGCTGCATAAATTTAATTTCAAATCATAAAATATGAACACCCAAAAAAACCCAATAGAGGTTATACAGTGGGTTAGTTTGAAAGGTGGTGAAAAAGAACCAATAGACCTCCTAATTGAGACCAAATTTCCTCTATCATCTTACTTAAAGGTTGCACCTATTGGATGCTTTTTCACCTAATTGGAATAGGCCCCGTTTTTTCCATTGCTGCCTCTGCTTCTTCATTTCTCGTTATATCCATCGTTCATACTTTTGATGTATATGACCTCTTCTTTCACCTAAAACATAATATTGCGTGAGCAAAAGTATCATCATAACTTGTTATATTATCATGCCTAGAAAAAATTATCATGAAAAATGAACCATTATAACACGACAAATTTAACTAAGGAAATTCATTACACAATAATATTTAATACAATTGGATAGTGACATTAGAAAATGCATATCCGGGTTTAAAAACTCTAGAACTGCTGATTTTAAAGACATTTTCAACCCCTCAAACAGCACCGAAAATAGCTCGAAGCATGCTTAGCTAGGAACGGACGATACGAATCCAATGGCGCTAGAATCACCTCATTTCTATTTACGGTTAAAAATTTATGGCATTTCTCCCAATAGTGCAAAAAAACTTAAAATTAAAACTTTGCAGTAGCACATCCAATTACCCATCAGTCTTTTGCAGAATTGATCATGTCTTAAACTTCGAAGCCTAGTATCTTGCTAGTTCGGGAGGCACCCGACTGTTACTCTGAATAAGCATTTGCTTCTTCTTGAGACCATAAAACAAATCAATCCCATGCCCCACTGTTACTCAGAATAAACATCTACAACAAACAAAGTGTAAGATTAAATGCAAATAGCTAAAAGCTAAGTGAAAAAATAAGAAGACAATAATGAACGAATAGAAACACAAAAAATAGAAGTGTATATATTAAGTAAAAGAAAATTAAACGCAAATAGCTAAGGAATAAATAATACCAAGTCGCTAATGTATTAACTATATTAGTCTCTAATAGCTGAAAGCTAAGTGAACAAATAATACCGAATTTCTTTCTGAAAAATATGTTCGTTATCCCCACTCTTAACCAACTAATCGATCATCTCTTGATCGACTTTGGTGCCCGTCACTGTGAACAGCAGCAGCTAGATCACAACATCTAGATCACAGTAGCAGCTAGATCATGATAGCAACTAGAGCTTACTCCAGCATTTATTTGTCACATCGACTCCGATTTGGCACTTCTCAATTTGGGAAATGTCATAATAACGTAATAAAACTTCCAAGAAAAAACCTTGTACCATAATAAAAATGAATCACTGTTAATAAAAGTTTCCACTTGCAAAAAATTTCAGCAATTCAGTTACACAGTTGATGTAAATTTCAACAATTTTTGAAAGTGTATACGATGCAAATTTTTGAAATCTGGAAATGGCATTTCCATTTCATCCTAGTACAAAAGTTAGACATGTCATATCAAAATATTAGCTCCTTATATTAGCTAGCAGCTATAGTGTATACCATCTCCTTATAACATCACTGATAGCAGCTATAGACCACTGATAGCTATCATAGACCACTGATAGCAGCTATAGAAGCTATATTTGATGATATAGCCCACTGATAGTAACTATATTTTATGCCCACTAATAATAGTTATATTTGATTATATATTTGATGTCACTGATAGCCCACTGATAGTAGCTATATTTGATGCTGAATTCAATATTTTGGTGCTGAATTCACCACCATCTTAACGCAATGACAAAAAAGATCCACAACTTTGGCCCACTTGTTTCCCAACCTCCGTCACCGACCCACCTTGCTTAACCGTTGGAATAACTCCTCCGGCCACCACAAAACTCCTCGTGTTTGTGGTGTATGGGAGTTTGTATTTTAAATATATTAAAATAAACACTTTTAAGAGAATTGAGACATAGGAGGATGCGTGTATACCATTTTAGCAGTTTTTAGCATTAAAAGCACAACACAACCTCCATTTATCTTGTTACAACAAACAACAACAAAAGAAGATACCCTCATTTTAAAGTGTCCTCTTCATTCTTCTTGGCCAGAGATTTGTCGGTGCCTTTGTACCGAACATGGCATATGAGCCGTCGGGGCGGTAAGAAGTCTATGCGTGGTCGTATTGCTTCGACACATCCAGTGTCAACTCCATAATATTTTAATTCACATCTCCTAAAGACCTTTTCATGTTAATAAATCAAAGGCGATACCCTGTTCCTGGAAATAATAAAAAAAAGACGACACCCATGAAATATAATGAAACTAAAATAAGGGTCATTTCAGATAAATAATAAAACAAAAAACTACAAAAATAGAATTGACACAAGGGATTGAGACAACCATGGAATATAATGAAACTACCATGAAATTATAGCCATGAATTTATTTACTTAGAATGTGAGCCATGAAATTATCCATAAAATTATTTATTTAGAATGTGAGCCATGAAATTACCAAGCCTAAACACTTAGAAACATTATTAAAAACAAAGAAAATAATGATCCCTCGTCTTATGCCATGTTGCCCCCTGTATGTAAACCAAGGCAATATTGCCCCTGTATGTAAACCAAGAAAGATTCCAAGGTTGATTTAATCTCAAATACCATTTGAGATGTTGAAGATTGTCATTGAAACTATAGTACCACTCAATAAACCAATAAAGAAAATAAAATTTTACAAAATAAAAATGAGGTACAATGTATCTTCCTAAAGCCATATGTCGTCAAGAGGTGGGACTAAATGACAAATTTTCCAGTCAGTTAAATTAAAATATAGAGTAAATCATCAATACCCAACTGGAACAAATATAATGTGAAGAAATGAAGTTAAACTAAGAACCTAATAAGCTACAACAACATATGGGCTAAATCTTCATAAATAGAGGTATGATTTTCCTCTAATTTTTCAATAAAATGTGTGTAAAGAAATGCTCCCTGTGAATAGTGTTCTACTTTCACATTTTGACAAACAATTTAGATGTTGAAATTATTTAGTAGTTTTCTTTCAAATAAGAAAACCTTTTTTCAATCTAACTTGTTTCATCTGATTAGCATTCGGTTCAAACTAAACCCCAACTCTCATCTGATCACATCCGGGATAACTCACTATGCAAATAAAATATGGCTAAAAATACTCAAATATTAGCACCCAAAAATATTCATACCTACATCTGTCTACTCATTTAGATAGATTCAATGTTTACAAAAAAAAATCATACCTAGGTATAAAAAGTTTCTTAACCCCAAAAAAGTGAAACAGGCACCTCTGCTCCATCGAAACCAACTTGATTTGAATCGTCACCTCATCGAAATCATCTCAGAAAACCTCCACCATTACCGATCACAACTAAACAATATACTATAAAAAAACAAAAACAGAATAATTTTTTTAGTGCTAGTACATATACTATAACAAAAACAAATATAAAATTCTAAAAAAATAGAATAAAAAAACAAAATCTGTCAAACATTTTATGCTTTGAATAAAAAAAACAGAATATGTCAAACCCTTATACAACTAATGAAATACTAAAATCCAAAAAACATTTCTCCAAACCCCATAGGAGGGACAGTTACCTAAGTGCGTGGAAGAGAAGTCAGAGAGAGACAACCGTGTTGTTCTGAATATCTACCCATTTCATTCAACATTAATGAAGCCATTACCTAAGAAAATATATTAAGAGTACAAAAAATATATTTCATTTTGTGTAAAAAAAATAAATTCAAATTTATTTAACCCTAGGACAAATAAATTCAACTAGTAAAAAAATAAATAAAGCCCAGTTTCATACACGGAACTACTAAAATTCAAGCACATAGATAAAGAAATATAGAGAGCTCAAATTGATTTAACCTTAGGCTAAATAAACTAAAGAAAAACATCATACCATATTGAAACATGACCCTCATATTTCAGCCGTGAGATTGAAACCCAGAGGAACCTTTCCATAAAATCCATAAACTTGCAAATAAAACGAAGACATGTAAAATGTCGGAGGCACCATCCAGTTATGTAAAGTGAAAAATTTGCAAAAGAAAACCAGTTGTTTAAGACTTATTCCCATGGATAGATATGCAAAAGAAAACCAAAATGAAACTACAATAGCCAAGAATGGACCAAGAACGTACCAAGAATGGACCCAACTTTAAATCACACAATACAACAAATCAAGCGACCTCACTAAACCATTAAATCCGGAGGCGTACAAATCCAGCGACCTAACCATAAATCCTCCTAGTTGAGATGTGTTTGAAGACCGAAAAAATCAACTTAGTAAAACATACCATGGAATAAAACAAATAAATAAAAAGAAACCCCCCAAAACCATGATTTCTAACCCTAGACACATAAAACCTAGAGTTGCCTTCTATAAAAGGTAATTATATAATCCGAACGTGCAAGTCGGATGAATTTTATTATTTTAGTAAGTCGTGATACGCTAATATTCGAAACAAATAAAAGGTAAGATCCTATCACAGTGAGTGCATACTTATTGTATGAATATAAGTTGTGTATATACTTATAAATTAATACGAATTAGTATCTTTTAATTTTAGGCTAATGCCAGGTGTGATAGGCATGGATAGCCAGATTGATGATACATATATACGAGTCTAGAGATAGTATATATATGATATGATTATGAATATATCTGTGTGTGAATGACATATTTATGTGAAGCATACCCCCCCCCCCCCCCCCGTCTAGTTCTATCATGGGAAGGTGCGTGATGTGGGTGAATCATCTGGCTTGAGGAGTAGGTAAGTATATTCCCAAGGTCATAGCGTCCATTATTTATTTGGGTGATTTATTAGGGGTGAGATGAGGTGGGTATGTTTCTTTCGCATTCCTATTGAGGAACTATGACCGCTTCTCATATGTTTGAGATTTGGGTTTTTACCAGGGCGAAATGAGAGATTCCGAGTGCTGCCTCCCGGATTTGGTAATGTGAGATATGCCCCGGAAGATGATAGCACTGTCGTAATTTTATCCATGTGATGGATTTATACTTATATAGTGTGTGATGTATAAGTATTTATATACTTGATGTGTATAGTATGTTATATATATATATATATATATATATATATATATAGAGAGAGAGAGAGAGAGATGAATTAAAATAAGAAAAGAATCATGATTAAATTTATGATATTCGGGAGTATGAAATTCGGAATATAAAATGTAAAATACGTATATAAATGTAAGAATATTATATATGAAACGATAACCCTAAAATGAGAGTGGGGTAATAAATAGTAAGATTATTTAAAATGAATGGTTATATGAGAAGCGAGAAATTATATGGTATAAGCTTGGGCGAACGCTTACAACATTTTGGATACGTGGGGTACTTTATAGTGAATATACTTTGGAGATTCGAGGTTCCAGTTGGGCTGGGTAACTAACTAAGGTGTTTTAAAATACATGCGTTAGATGTGCACTATTAGATGAGAGGTAAGGAGTTCTCATATGAGTGCGACATCAATTTAAATATGAAGAGCATAATATTTGACATATTAAAGTATGTTAAGCACTTGCTAAAATATTTTTAAAACCTCGGGCTTTGACCAGTATCTATTTTCTTTTTCTTCTTCTTTGTATACTTTTTAAGTGTCTAGACATAGGGATGCCTGGATATGTAATTCTTTCAATTAACACATTGTTGCCGTAACTGTGGATGTGGGCATGAGGTTGTTTTAGACGTTATATTCTTTGTGATCTAGATAGGAGGTACTGTAGTAATAATCAAGCATGTTGCCCAACTGATGTCATTCATTTTTTATTTACAGCGATTTTATTTTATGCGCATTCGATATGGTTGTATATATGTTTACTGAGAGTTATCGATTATTTATTTATTCCATTTGTTTATTTTATTTTTGCGTGGATGGTTTTAATTTTACTTTTATGTGAAAAAAATTAGAAAGTAAAAAATTTGACGCCAGGCCTAATAGGTTATTAGTATTTAATTTATTTTTTGGTAGTGATGCTGAGAATGAAACCACATGAGATTCCTACTTAATTTGATATAGGACCGATCACCCGATATTTTATTAAGCGGGGTGTCACATGTGGTATCAGAGCATCAGTTTCTAGAGTCCTTGAGAATTTGTGCAGACGTACTATGCTTTCAGTGTTTCCTTCTATTGGATATAGAGCCCTATGTTTAGGATTGTTGATTTATATGGTGAGATTTCGTTCTCCCGCTATAGTGTATATATATATTAGTGAATCTTATTTGCATTTGGGTGTACTTCATATACTGATGATGCAGAATACGACCAGAGAGGGACATTGGGAGACAGCAGGAGGCAGAGCTCAGTTGAAGTTGTAAAATTTTGGGGATAATGATCGTAATTTAGGCCACCCATGTTGTTTCTCAGGAAGGTAGGGATGTAAGGACTGCTAGGGTGCAGTGTATATTATCAAGTACCGCTATAGCAGAAAGTGGTGCAAAACTAAAATCGCCCAGCATGGTTAGCATGGGAAATAGTCAGAAAAGTCTTAGAAGAGGACCTCCCATTAGAATGTTTTTGAATGCGTAGATTGTGTGTGTAGCCAATGGATGAGAGATAGCCAGAGGCCTTGACTTATAGCAGGGGGTTTCATGTTTGGAAGTGAATATTGGGATAAAATTTTCCTTGGCTCGTAGAAGTAGTGTTGTAATGGTGGGAGTAAATCAAAACATTTGAGAAGTGAAATATAATACAATGGAAGGATCTTAGGTACGGTTTGATCGCAAGTTCCTTCATCATTTGTTCAGAAGGAGATGTAAATAGTGTTTTGAACTCATCACAGGAAGGGCCGAATAGAGGTCCAATTGTGAAAATGAATTTGTACTAGATAAAGTAGCTACAATGGAGAAGAAAATTATTAAAAGAGAAATGGACTCATGAGAGGAGTTACCAGTAGTCCCGTTGTAGGTATTGATGGCACGTACGGGGCTGTTCGGGGGCTGTTTCGGGTTTTTCCCCACTAACGCCATGTTTTTATGCCTTAGTCTAGAAATATGCAAATTATTGTTGTATTCTTAAATCGGGAGTCTCATGATCACGCAGTCGGTTCCTACGAGTTACATTGGTCCCGTGCGAGGTGTTGGTGCCTCTTACGGGGCTGTTCGGGGCTATTTCGAATTTTCGCCTTCTAACGCCATATTTTTAAGATTAAGTATACATATTTTCAAATTATCATCGTATTTTCATTTCTAAACCCATAAAGGTCCGGCCCCAATACATAATGGTGTTTGCATGTACCAAGTGGTTATAATTAGAATAGTAACAATACTAATTATGGAAGAAATCGGTTTGAGATAGCAAACATTTTTAGATAATTTCAGTCCCCTAGGAAGATGCTGAAAGCAATGATGATTACTCAAGATTACTAAAAGATAGACCGGGCCTCCATCATTGCAGTTGAGGCCATTTTCCCAACTATAAAAGTAGGTCTTTGGGGTGAAACAAGTGTTGTGCGTTCATTGCCAAATACAGTAAGAATATCTAACACAGTGGGTCTATCGATGGAATTCTTGAACACACAATTGATCAACAGTAATGTTCCCAGTGGCATTGATGTCATATTCCCTTCCATAACTGAAAAATTAAACCAATTGGCTTAATTTCATATTATCTTGTAAAAGGACAGTAAAAATATGACTTTAGACTGAACACATATTTAAAAGTGTGAGAAAATGAGTAACTCGCGTATCCAACAAGACTGAGATAATCTGACATAGAAAATGATTGCAACATTTGTAACATTACCATCAACTCAAATTTTAAAGGATTAGAAGTTGCATAACAGTTATATAAACTGGTATATAACAGTTTAGATAAATGTTATATAACAGTTTATATAACTGTTATATAATAGATATATAAACTGTTATATAATAGTTATCTAACTATTATATACCAATTTGTATAACTGTTATATAACAATTTAGAAAGTGAGAGAGAGAGAGATTCCTCATTTTCATAACAACATCTACATCTAGAGGCCAATTGAATATTCAATTTCATAAATTTAGACTGCAGAATAATAGCATTATGCAAAAGCTTTTAGGAGAAATTAGACAATTTTAAAGGCCGGGAGCTAGACCATAGGCATTTCCAAATTAAGGAAGTATGTCTATGAGATTTGTAAAATTCATAAGCAAACTTAAAAGAGAATAGGCCATCTATTGTAAGGGTCCATACTTGAGAGTCCCCCTCTGATATAATAATGTCATCGATTGAGTCAGCTATACATCTGATTCTTTTTATCACATGGGAGCTATAAGAACCTGAAAAAAGAGAATATTTATATTTTTAATGCATTAAAAAGCTAGAGACTCTTTTAGGATAGCAAAGACCAACACATCTTCAAACTAGTTTCTTTAATGACACCATTTAAGATATTACACCTACCTATGCCTATTAGTTAATGGACACTTTCACACCGTTGATTGCTACTATTCATTTCATACTCGATGAGACGATCTTATTGCCGGTGTAGTAAACGAAGACGATCCTAATGGGCGTTGTGTCGGGTTTTCCCCCACTAACACCATATTTTTATGCCTAAGTCTATAAATATACAAATTATCATCGTATTCTCAAACCGACAGGCCCGTGATCCCACGGTCAGTTCGTACGAGCTATATTGGTCCCGTGCGAGGTGTTGGTGCCACTCACGGGGCCGTTCGGGGGCTGTTTTGGGTTTTCTCCCTCTAACGCCATTTTTTTAAGCTTAAGTCAAGATATTTTCAAATTATCAACGTATTCTCAAATCGGGAGTCCTGTGATAACACGGTTTGTTCCAACGAGTTACATTGGTCCCGTGCGAGGTTTCGGTGCCTCTCATGGGGTTGTTTCAGGTTTTCACACTCTGACAGTAAGTTTTAAGCCTAAGTTTACATATATTAAAATTATCACCGTATTCTAAAATTGGGAGTCTCGTGACCACGCGATCAGTTCCTACGAGTTGCATTGGTCCCGTGCGAGGTGTTGGTGCCTCTCACAGAGCCGTTTGGGAGTTGTTTCAGGTTTTCGCACTCTAAAGCCAAACGATAGAAAAAAATAAATAAAAAAATATCTAGTCTAAGCAAAAGAATCGATAAATCACCTACCATTGGCACAAATAGCAGGACATTACACTTAAAAGTAGATGAAATTCATACATTAAATTAAAGTGATAATACAATATCAATATCATAATAGGATACAAATAAGATTGATGAGAATAAAATAATATTTTGATACTCAATCTTCCTCTAAATCAACTAAAAGATCCTTCAAATTAGGGTTGTCATCAAGAGCTGACTGGAACTTTTTTGGAGCCTTTAATGCGTCTACGTCAGTAGTCATGCCCTTTGGTGCATGCACAACAATAGACCAATTACCATCGTTTATACACTTCAAGTAGAATACCTTCTTTACGTTCTGAAAGGAACAAATAAAAGGCTCGTCGACTATGCTTAGTCTTCAGCTTTGATAAATCTACCATAACAAGTTTGAGATGGGATCAACTTTGCAAGCATTCGTTGTATCCTACACCTTTACCCAATCACAATAGAATACGATTTCTTTGAAATCCAAGTAATCAAGTTCTAGGATTTGTTGAATTATCCCATAATAGGTTAGCATCGTATTCTTTGGATTTTTATCATTTTTTCTAGTGATACAGGTGGTCAAGGCAGAAATTGATATTCCACTATTTTGCGTCAAAATCTTTTCCTCATATGGATATGAAATGAAATCAAAATAGTTGGTGCAAAATTTCTTAGACTCTTTCGCACGAAAACTAGGACCTTTTGTAGGCGTGCAAGTCTAGAAAATACATCATCTCTTTTTAGAAGCTGCATTTATTAATGAAATTGTATTCGGACATGCTTTTACCATACATGAATAAATAACCGCACACATAAGATGTGAAAAGTACCTCTCTTGACACACATGCCCTAAAATCAGTTGTCGTCCAATTTCTCCTTTGATTTTGGAAAATTCCATTCTCGTACTTCCTACCAAAAAATTATGGAGTTTAGATCATAAAATAAAAAAATACATATAATCAAAGAAGAAGAATTCAGTAGATACTCACTCTCTCCAGTCTTTGACTTCATCTTACGATTCGAAGACATGACGAGTTTCTTGCTCGTATTGTAGGTTTGTGGGTTTCACCTCTTTCGGTTTCCCAAATGAAAATTCATCCTCAAACTCGTCAGGTTCCTCTATCACCCATTCTCCACGTGGATTAAACCTCCTCACCTCTTGTTCTGGCATACGTTCCCTAACGTATAGCGATGATTCCACCGTTATGTATTCTTTATCAATCGACCCTCCAATATACCGTGTATTCTTTACATAATCTTGGAAGCTTTTCATCAAGCGCTCAAAAGGATACATCCAATGATACCTCACAAGACCACATAATAAAGCTTCATCGCATAAATGCACAAGCAGATGGATACTGATATCAAAGAATGATGGAGGACAATATTTCTCTAAAACACAAACTTCCTCGACTAAAGTTGATTTCACAACTTTAATGTGCCTTCTATTAACCACTTTTGCACAAAGTAGGGTAAAACACAAACTGATTTGTTGCTCGACGGAGATCTTTGGGTTCAGAGAAGCAATGCCGGAATAACAGAGGGATTAATTGGATGATTATGTGCCAGTATCCCGCACTATTTCAAGTCATTTTCTTGGTAGCTTACTACCCTACATAAATTACAAGAATAACTGGCTAGAGTCTTAAAGTTGAACAACGTGTCCAAGAGGATCTTCTTCTCACTAGTAGTCAAAGTGAAAGCAATTGGGGGGATAGAAATTCTTCTTATCGTAGGATTATTTTTTAACCACGGTTTCTTCTTTATTTTCATATCCTGTAGATCTTGGCAGGACCGCTCTCCATCTTTGGAATGAGATCCACCCAGACATGTTCCTATTAAATGCTCAGCAACATTCTTTTCTGTGTGCATCACATCAATTATATGCCTTACATGATGATCTTTCCAATATGGAAAATAAAAAAATATTGATCACTCCGACCATAGCTTCGCTTTACTAGGGTCGTTCGGATCCCCCTAGATTTATTTTACTAGGGCCATGGTTTTGCTTTACTAGGGTCGTTTGGTTTACAAACTGAGGGTGTTTGCCTACGTACCTATTCCCCGCAGTCGTAGCCGCCACATTCTCCTCAATTTACTGACTAGAAAGACAAACAGGTTTCGTTCTACACTCGTGACTGACATGCAAAAAGTTATACTTATCGTTCATAAAAGGGTGAGTGGTCGGCATAAATCTACGATGACCCATGTAACTCATCTTACCACTATGTTTTAACTAATTGGCTTCAGTGGACATCCATAATAACCATGAACATTACAACCGGACAAGGTCCCATAAGCAAGAAGATCGTGGATCTCCAACATCACCATTACTTTAAGTGTGAACTCTTCACCCTTATGAGAATCGAACGTCGTCATGCCTTTATCCCACAACTCTTTAAGTTCTTCTATTAATGGTGCTAAGAATATATCAATGTCATCACTGGGAGCCTTCAGTCCGAGTCTCAATAAAGATAACAATGTGAACTCGTTTCTCATCCATAATATCGGAGGAAGACTTAAAGGCGCCATGAGAGATGGCCAATAACTCTGACTAGTACTTAAATTACCGAAAGGGTTAAACCCATCGGTTGAGATTGCAAGATGAACGATGTGCGGTTCCTTTACAAATTCATGGTGATGTGCATTTGAAATTTTCCAGATGAGTGAATAAATCGGATGACGCATCAAATTCCCACCCACATTGCATCAATCATGACATGTCATGGCCTTCGCTATCCATAATTCAGTAAAAAACCATTTTAACCATGGCCTAAGTGTAAAATACTTCAAAACCTTTTGTGGGACTTGCGAGCACTTGAGATTTTTTGCATGTTTGTCCTTTCCATTCTCACAACCCACATATTTAGGCTCACTGCATACAGGACATTCATCCTTATCTTCGTGCTATTTACGATACAATATGCAATCATACTTGCAAACATGAATAGATTTGTATTTCAAACCTAAACCCTTCAAACTCTTCTTCATGGTAGGATCATTTTCTAGTAAGGTGTTCTCTTTTGGGAGAATTTCTTTAACCCACTTAAGAATTTCGGTTACGATGTTCCCAGAATAACCAAATTGACTCTTCAAATTATGCAAACCAATCATTGCATATAATACCAAGTGATCTTCATCACAATCTTTATACAACGATCTAGCCACATCGACTTTCAATTGTACGTATTCCCAATCTCCTAGTAGGTCAACATCAATTTGTTCATTTACTTGGTCATAATGCACATTATTTGTATCCATAGGTTGGTGGTTTTGATGGTTGTGGAGTCCGTAAGCATCATTAATTAAGTCGGTCAATGGACGATGTGTTGGTGAATCATGTACCACTTCTACTCCTTTGGGTTCCGTTACACGGTCGGGTGCCGATAATTCTTCTGGAACAAAAGGTATAACTTTTTCACCATGATATGTCCATATTATATAGTCTTGACAGATTCCCCACTTTAGTAAATGCAACTCAACATCTTCCAATGACTCATATTTTTCGTTAATACAATGAGTGCACGGACACGGAATCTTCTCGCTTTTAAGATTTTTGAAAGCATATTTAACAAATTCATAAACGCCCTTTATATGATTATTTGATATCTGGTTAGTCTCTCCCATCCACTCTTTGTATTATGGGAAATCCATCCAGTCCTGTGGTAATAGATTAAAAAAATATTATTACAACTGAAACAAAAAGAATATTCTTATGACTAAAACAAAAAAAATATCATTACAAATGAAATAAAACCAATATCCTTACAACTGAAGAAAGAAAAATATCATTCCAACTGAAGCAAAACCATATTTTTTCAACTAAAACAAAAAACAATTATTACAACTGAAACGAAAGAAAATATTATTGCATCTTGGCCAATAGATAAACTGGCCAAGTAATAAAAGATTTTTCATAATTCCTCAATTCCATCCCTTCCCCGTTGTTAACGTACACAGGTACATCTCCGCACATCGACCATTATTTTATCCTCACCCTTCTCCAAAGGTCGACCATGTACTGGAGTTCCAGTAACTATGAATATGAGTATGCACACGCCAACAAACCTCTAATTTCTCATGTCTTTGATATGGTACTCTTCGTCATAGTCACCATGAGTTTTTGACGATGATCCAAGTCCCGTGACTGACGGAAGTGCAGGGGAGGGCGATGTTGGAGGAGGAGGCATTTGAGAGGGGAATGTTGGAGGAGGAGGCATTTGAGAGGGGAATGTTGGAGGGTAAGGATGTGTGATACCTTGAGTAGGAGTAGGGTAAGGGTAACCTTGAGGAGGCATTGGGGGCCTATAACTTTCAAAAAAATTCACAAGTTTCCCAATTTGATTCATCAATAATCCTAGGGTATTTTTAATCTCATGGACATCCCCATCGGTCTTCAACTGGTGCTCCTTTGGGGATGAGATACAATTCTTGACTGAAGAAAGCTCGCCCACAAGAGGTGAAGTGTGTTGAAGTTTTATTTTTAGCATATGTGAGCCAACACCTCTCGTCCTCCCCCTTTTGTCCTTTCCAAAGGTCTATGTCAGGGCATCATTTTCAAAGTCAAAGTCATCAGTAGTGCTCAAATTGGATTGTCTGCTAATGGCTTCTATTGATTCTAGTGTCTTAGCCAAGTGCGGTGGGAATTTATTATCTTTGTCCCGTCGAGCATGAAGGAATAAGTAGGACCGATTTGGGTTTTTATCGGTATTTGGACCATCCTTTGTCCTACTCTCCCATTCATTCTTCAAATTCTCATATGATTTGGATCCCAGGCAATGGATATCAGTTTTTTGTGCCCTATTTTTTTTTGTTTTGATCCCTCTGGACCAACTTTTTCTCCTTCGCCTCATTCTCTAAAAAATTATTCCACTGCTCCAACAGCATTTCAACATTGGGAGGCACTCTCTCTTTCAAAGACAAAATATCTAAGCTCACTGCCTCTTTCGAGAAATGTTTCTTCCGAAGGTTTCTCCTGTATGTCCTCAATCCTTCAGCAACTCGAGATAGAACCCTATTCTTGGAACGATTAGGAAATGAGAAATGCTTGCAAAGTTAGTCATGTATGTCATCTTTGACAGATTGATCAACAAGGTTCCAATTGTCTGGTCCACCGACTCCCACGTTCATTTTCCCCAGCGACAAACATAGGGCTTTAAAGTTCAGCACATCATTCCTATCACCCATCAGGTTATTCCCGAGAAGGGATAACCCAATAGGATTCTTTTCATTTGAGCGGGAGGCATCGGGAGTGCTAGATGGGGGCGTTAAAGTAAAGGGAGTGTTGGATTGGGGCGTAGGAGCACTTGGTGTTGGACTTGGTGAGGAGTGAACCATTGGTGGAGTTGTAAATTTCTCAGCCATTGGTGTTGAGAATTCGGGTTCTGCACGAGATGGTGAACCTCATTGTGGTGTCACCTCGGCACTGGTACCATTGGGTTGTTTCCTCTCGACATTATCTATTTGAATGAAAAACTATAAGTGAATAAATAATTATATTAATATTAAATTATAACTAATTAATCAATCTTAGGACCATATAGATAGATAGATAGATAGATAGATAGATAGATAGATAGATAGATAGATAGATAGATAGATAGATAGATAGATAGATAGATAGATAGATAGATAGATAGATAGATAGATGGATGGATGGATGGATGGATGGATGGATGGATGGATGGATGGATGGATAGAATGATACCTTTTCAGAGTAAGACTTTAGAATAAGTTCAATGTGTCTGATCTCCATCCATTCGGTATTAGTTTTTAAGAACATATGAATTTTTGCACGTGGCCAACTAGGAGGACGGGTATCTATTCTTGATGTGTAGATATCTGTGACATGAACTCGAAATCCCATATTTCTCAACTTGTTGGCAAGATTCAATTTTACATGCGTGTGGCGCGAGACATCACAGTCTATGTCAATGCTCTCTATACGCAGTTGTATCCATAATGGGTGGATTTTTTTCCTCCTTCTCCAACAACGTAACCAAGGTCGGGGATATGTCATGATTATGTGTGTGAAATATATTTTGTATAACATCATCCTAGTTTTCTGGTAGAGAAAATAGAATACGATCGAATAAGTAATCTTGCTGGAGATCAACTCCATGATTTACAAGGTAGTTAAATTGTTCGATCTTTTTATTTCCATACCTATAAATAAGAGTACCCTATATATGACGCACACTAATAAAAGAGTTATGTGTGCGGTCTAATTTCAACCTCTCCCACTATTGTTAACAGTAATTATCACCGTGCCTCATTTTTCCTGAGAAAAGTATACGAGGGCATGAATACGAGTCCTACTATTAAGGTTTGGGTTTGAAAATTATGAGAGTTTAAAAGTATATGTGAAATCCCAACAACAACTTGTCGTAATTACTTATAATATGTGTTGTTAGGGTTTATTATGATAGAGTTTAAAAGAATATGTGTATTATCTATTCAATAAACATACAAACTGCAGAATCAACAGAAACACAGACTGTACTTACACACATATTGTAGTGCAAACAAACAACCAATGCATAAAACTGCAGGATCTTGGAATATGTTTATTTGGGTCTTAGGTTTTAAAATTGTGTTTTGTTTTCAGATGTTTTTCTATTAAAACTTATATATAAGGTATATAATGTTTCTGGGCTTAAAAAGAATTTTTGAACATTCTGTGAGTTCGTTCGAAGTGTCGTTCGAATGAGATTGTTGTTTGAATATCAAGTCATTCGAACGAGTTTGCCAACGAGTTCCCAGTATAGGCCTTCGATATGTCGTTCGAACGAACCTTATGTTCGAACGAGATATCAAACGATATCTCTAATGAGTTCAATCTGGAACTTCGTTAGATATCTCGTTCGAATGAGATTTCGTTCGAACGAAATGTCGTTCGAACGAGAGTCAGGCATGAACAGTTTTCAGCAGTTTTTGACAGTTTTTACCCATGTTTCCCACTTGTTTCTCCACTAACTTTTTCAGAACTTATAATATGCGGGAACAACTTTTTCCAACTTAACTTTTCATATCCTACCAACCTCTAGAGAGTGTTTGAGAGAAAAATTGTTTTAGGGAAAAGTTCATTGTTTTAAAGTGTCAATTTTCAAGGAAAAATCATTATAAACTTTAGTTTTTCACCAATTGTTTTTGTTTATCCAAGTTCATATATATATATATATATATATATATATATATATATATATATATATATATATATACACATCTTTCTTGGAGTTTGTCACCGGGTTTATCTCTACACCGAATTGAAGAGATTGTTTGGGTTTTCTTCTACATCCCTTAAAAAAGAAGAGTTCATTTAGTTGCAACTTTCTCATGTGGTAAAAGACATCATGTGTGGTTAACGGTGTACCTATTATCTGATTGGTGAGTCCAAGATCGCGGTGGAGCTCTGTGATTATCCGCTAGGAAGAGGTGGTGCAAGAAGACGCGTCAAGGCTTGAGAGGGTTCGAGTTGAGGAACTAAGTCATCTGTCTTGTAAATGTAAATTCTGTACTTAGTGGATTTGAGTCTAGGGTCGTCCGAGGTTGTTTCCCGTTGTGGGTTTTTCCTCGTACATCGTGGTGTAATGTGATTGATTTATTTTTATCTTGCATAATGACTTAGAACTCAAGCTTAGGATAGGTCAAGATAAAACTGGTTCTAATTGTCACACTTAATTTAATTTGGTGCATAATTAATTTTTGGTAATAGTTTATTTAATTCAAGTCTTTTGTTAAAACTGGTTTGGCCTAATTTGGAAATACAGATAAATATGACTTAGGCGAATTCTAGGACTTGAATTGATGGCGTTTAAGTGAAATCAATACTGTGTGTGTAATTACATCTTATTTCACTTGTGTTTAATTTTAATTTGAAAAAGGAATTAAAATTTGGTAATTCATTTAATTGAACCATCACCTTTTACGCTTCTGCATATCCATATCATAAAAAAGGAAATCTATAATTTTAAAGAGATTTAAAATTGGGGGCTCCACACTCCACAAATCTTATTATAATATAATTTTCCACGTGTGCATGCCACTTATGTACTTGCATATGCTCGTGCTGTTTGGTATCGTCCTTGGGAGCTCGTCCTGGAAGGATACGAGGTTACTAACTCCAATAGGATTGTCCCATGCTCAGGCCAAGGTTGGATTAGCGTGGTCACTCCTGTTATCGGCCATGGCACAGTACGAAGATGGTCCTTGCTGAACACGTGATGATCTTACGGTCTCGTCTTTCCATATGGCCGAGGCTAGTTAAGACGAGATTGACCCTTATCAGGATGACCCCGCCAATGACATGTGGGGACCTTATGACAACTCGGCCATGAGATGTGATGTCCCTCATCCTAAGAGGTGAGGATACACTTTAGTCGTATCAATCATCCCCTAGACCTTAGCCTTCTGTGTGAATAGGATGTTGAATGCGTGATGAGACGTCTATGACGTGTTGGCTATATAGGGATTAATATATTAGTGGGTACACATGTCATTGACCTGATTGGTTAGCGTCTTCCCTAAGTAGGGTTTTGTGGCTGCATGCTTGGGGTTTCGTTCCCTTAATGATGGCACTATTGGGAAACATGCATAATAATTAGGAGAGGTTTAGATCCCTGAAACTTTTCGTTTCTCTTTCTTCCCCAAACAAAACCTTCATGCCTTTACTCCTTTTCTGTAAAAACCTCCATAGCTATCGAACTGCGAAAAACCTGCAAGTCTTTTTTTCTCAGTCCACTTCTTATCAACCTCCCCTGTCTCAAGAGCTTAGGTTTACTCAGGTACCTTCTTTACTCCAACTTTCTTCATTTCTAGAAATTCCAATCGTTGTTTGAATTTTTCTAGTTGGTGCTTTGATTTTTTGGTGGTTGTCCTGCCATTGTTGGGAAGTCTTTTGGCTAAAAAAGTAATTTTATTGGAGGTTTGGAGTATGATTGGGTGGTTCCGAGGAGTTTTTAGGGTTATACTGGAAGTGTATAGGTTTTCAGGCGAACTCTGGCCATCATCTCCGGTTGGTCAAGTTAGGTTTGTTCTTGATGTACTTAGGAAAACCTTTCAAATTCCCAAGGTTTGATCATTAAGTCAACTACAGTCAAACTTTAAGTTATTTTATCTTTATTACCTTTTCCTGTTTCACCCAAGTGTAGCCTCGTCCTTCGGATGCTACGACCCTTATACAAGTTAGCAGAGAAGTTCCCTAGCCTGATACATAAGTGTTTTGAAAATATTAGGCAGATAGAATAAGCCCAAGACGAGAGTCAAAAGGCTGAGGCTCTTTCAGTTTGTCCTATCTTTATACCACCCTTAGTATACCCCCAAGTCGTTGAGACTGGTGAGCCAATGTTAGATTCTTCTACTGCCGTCCACCTCTGAACAAGCCAAGAGCATGGATTCATACAAGGAGGCTATGGATTATTCCCCTATGCAAAGTGCATAATCTGATGCTGAAGAAGTTTCCTCTCTTATCTCGTCTTGTAAAGGAGCTGAATCATCACATGACTCTAATTCTGTTTAAATATTAGAACTTAATGTTGCATTCCCTCCTCTAATAAATGTTATTCCATTATTGGTTGCGACTGGAGCCGAGTTCACTGAGAGGTTCCCTGGTGGTGACCTGAACAACGCCCCAGTCGAGGTCCTAGAGACTATCAGTGAGGGGAAGAGTGATCTTGATACTTATATCTCCACTGAGTATGAGAATTCTATATCTGAGGATGATCTCTTAGTCTTCATACACCTCTACTGCATAGATCCCGCTATTTCTATGAGGGTATCTCTCGAGAATGAGAGAGCCTTTCATGGCCGGGATGGTGAGATTTGCATCTATGATCTGATGTTTAAGTTAGGTTTTTGTCTGCCTATTCACCCCATACTCTGAGCCATCCTTGCTCACATAAACCTTGCCCCTTCTCAGCTATCTCTGAATACATGGAGAGTTATGATTGGATCAATCGTACTTTGGAAGGTTGTACATCAAACCGATATTCCAGTTCACATATTCCTTGGTTTTTACACACCATCGTCTTCTAAGACTCATTCAAGATACTATCATTTTGTAACCAGGAAGTCTGGAAAAAAATCTTATTGGTGACTCGAACCTCCAACCATAATTAGAAACCCTGATACTTCTTCATTTCGGGTGCTTGGGAGTTCTTCCCCAACCAAGCCTGTGGGACGTCTGCGCCTAGAACTCCTTTGAGGTGAGTGAATGTCACCCCCTAACCCCATTAGGATATAATTAACTAAATAGGTTATAAACCACAGTTACAATTTATTTATTATTTTAGTAATACATATAGAAACAACTTCAAGGTTAAAATGCGGAATACTAAAAATCCAATCGTTTTAAGGAGACATAATTTCAACAAAACTCACATATCATTTAACTTAATTACAACTAGTGCAGTGTATAAAACAAACTAACAAGACCCTACTTCTATTTACTCAACCTCCTAGACCTAGTAGTGGCAGCTGGAAAACCTGAAAATGTAAACATATAAAACCATGAGTTTAAAAACTCTGTGAATGTACTACAACTATCTATAGTAAAAGTACTATATTAACATCTCAACATATCAATATATACATCTCTGTGCCAAATTAGGCCATATATATATCCGGAGTTAATAAACCCCACATCTCCTGCCCGTAGGCAATAATCATATCCATGGGTTTTAAAAACCTAACATCTCCTGAATTGCATAGCAACTCAACATATCTTGGCTTTTAATAAGCCATAACATCTCCACATCTCTTCGCTTTTAATAAGCCATAACATCTCAACATCTCTTGGATTTTAGCAAGCCATAACATCTTAACATCTCATGAATTTTAATAATCCATATCATCTCAATATATAATACATACACATCATATCCCAAATCAACTCAGTAAGTACACTCACCTTGTGTTGTCAACTATGTATTCACGTTTCCCTCGGGTGGAGCTGAACTTGGTTGATTTGACCTTAACCTGTTAATCCAACTAAATCAGTAGTAAAACTCAATCATAAGTATTATCTCAATATAATTATGTAACTTTAATTGAGTACACAACCACAATATGATTCTACTAAAGTCATATTCCATGAAACATATGTAAAGATGAAACGATGGTATATATGTTGAAAAGGTCATGAACATTCAACCCTAGAAACTACCTCGTAAGAAATTTATAACTAAACTCAAGTAAACATAAAAGTATACTTCTGAATATATATATACACATGAAACATGTACTCAAAATACCCTTGGGAAGGAGCAGATAAAATTATTCTTTCATGGGATATCCAGTATGGCCTGAAATTATTGTCCTCCATACTTAACCTTACCATATTCATTAATTGAACACACACAGGTGTCCAACTTATCAATATGAAAACATATATGAATATAATTTCCATCACAAGTGACGGTGTAATTTTTAAAGCTCCCTAGGGCAAGTTATGACTATTTCTTTACAACGTAAGAAATCTGTCCTATAAGGTCCTCTATTGTTCCTTCAACTTCCAAGAATTTTCATAATTTTTCTCCATCATAAATTTACATTATTTTCAACAAACGTTTACTAAACATACTAAATAGTATAGAATTAAAGTTTCATAATATTTGGACTTCATTTTCTATCTCAAAAGCTTGACCAAACTCAGGGCATTCTGAAATGAAATATACAAACAACAACTATATACCAACTTGCAACCATCACTAAGGCCTAACCATAAGGAGTTAAATTCTAATTTTCAGTTATGATATGAATATATGAGTCTATTTAAATATCCAAGTAGAATTTATGAATTCCAGTAAGCACACAAAGAGATATGCAAGTTTGAATACAAAGGGTTTCAATACAAAGCCATATGACCTATAACACCACTTATCTCACATATGAACCAATACATATTATCACGAAGGAGGATGGAATTTTAATCAATACTTCACGATTTATATACTTTGAAATAAGTATAATAGAAGATTAAAACAATATTAACACATAATTTTACCTTGGAAACACCTTAAGAATTTTCTTGGAATTGTTTTCCTAGATTTTCCTTGTAACCCTTTCTTCCTTAACTTCTACCTCTCTTTCCTCAAGCTAATAACACCTCAAACTGAACCTAGGGACTTATTTGCTGAAGAAATAATGTTAAGGGAGAGTTTTAAGTCGGCCAAGACTGCCTCCCAATCTATCTAATCAAATTAAAACATTTCGTTTAATAAAAGACAATTTACCACTTAAGGGAATTGATAGATTTGCCCCTTGTTCGTAATTTCGGCTTAACTTCTTACTCAAACATTCGTTTGATGCACCATTTATTGTGTTACAACCCTAACTCACATGTATATAACTAGGTAGTTTTAACCTCAAGTCAATTGTAATGTTACAAGGGTCAAAACTAGTCTTAAACAGGAACATTTCTATCAAAAATAATCAAATCTTGTATTCATAAATAATTCGACATTTCATGATATATGAAAGTAGAATTATACTAACCATAATCACTTAACATTAGATATACTAATAACACATTATTCATATCACATAAGATAAGTATAATTTAGATATAATTTATCATAATTATATACGGGTTGTCACAGTGAAGGTCCCCATATCGTCCAAAGCTCACCCGGGATTAAGCCCTAATGCCTACGAGTAGATTAAAAAACTTCGTAGCCAAGGTGATAAAGGTAGTCTTGTGAGGTTTGATCATCTTATGACCCCTTACTACATTGCTCAGACATGTCTGGGGGGTGGCCGCCTGACTGAACTTCGTAAGTTATTTTATTATTGTTGATAAGTGATGACTCGTACCTTTGTGTAGCCGATACACTGATTCTGAGACTTTTCTTTTGTAGTGCGTCCGGAAGGAATTTCAAACGATCTTTGGAAGATGTCATCCCCAAATTTGAGCAAGATTATTGACAAGCATGGCAAGAAGGTTTCCCCTCTAATTATACTACCAAAGAAGAATGTCTACTCCAGCCGAACCAATGGTGTTGGGAAGAAAAGGAAGGTTCATCCTGCCGATCCAACCTCCACTTGGCCTTCCAAATCTCAGCATTCTGACCATGACATCCCTATTTCAACGGACGATGCTCTCGCTGCTCATCTATCACAGCTGAAAATAAGTGAAAATTGTGTCAGTGGTCATAGCCTGAAGGCTGCAAACGCCCTCGTCTCCCTCATCTAAAAGGATGACAAACATTTCCTTCAATCCATAGACATCCCTCTACTGTCTGAATTCGTCATTCACCGAATTGTCCAGGTATTTTCAAGAAAAATCATTCACCGAAGTATTGTCCCTTTATTTCTTGTGTCTCGTACTTAAGTGTCTACCTCTTGTGTTTTTTTTTTTTTTTTGCCAAAGTGGGACGGAACCCCCACCCATTTTATTTATAACATAAAGGAGAAAAAGCCTCTCCAAAGCTTACAAACCCAAAGACTAAACTTAATTCTAGAGGATGGGTCCATTACTCTAGAATGAAAGAATAGAAACTTGGGGATTTATATAGAATCCCCATTACAAGGTTTGAAAACTTGAAAACATGAAATATGGGGATTTATAACATAGCCCCATTACAATGAGAAAGCTAAAGAATTTTAAATTTGGGGATTTATCTCATCCCCATTACATTTTCTTTATGATGGTTCTAATATTTGGAAGATTTTGTCTATCTATATTGAGATATCCTTTGGCCAATGTATGAAGAGAGTTGAAACTCTAGAAATAATCATCCATTTATGATATTGAGGCTCTTGAAGCTAAGTAATCATCTAATGCATTGTTTTCCCTCCAAGTGTGGTTGATTTTGAAGTTTGTTGGATATGTGATATTCTCAAAAATATCTTGTGAAGGCCAAGGAGGTTTTGCTATCTTTAGAACAATGTCAACTAAAGTTTTACAATCATATTCAATGTAAAAATTAGAAATATTTAAGTTAGAGATAAATTTAATCCCTTCTTGAAGGGCCATTGCCTCAGCATTAAAGGATGTTTGAATGCCTATTTATTTTGAAAAGGGAGCGATAAATTTACCTTGAGAATCCCTAATGACTCCACCAATACCACTTGAGCCAGGATTGTTCTTAGAAGCACCATCAATGTTAAGTTTAAAGGTGCGAATGGGAGGTTTGCTCCAATGATACTTGATTCAAAGAATCTTCTTCGAAAAAATATTGATGTTGAAAGTTTGAGCTATAAAATCATCTTTAGGGTGAATTTTGTCGTAAAACTTGCAATATTCTATAATATTAGAAGACAAGAAGATTACATTTTTAATAATTTTATTTGAAGACGTTTGACAATTTTCAAACAGGTTTTTATTCCTGGCTTTCCATATTTCCCAAAATATCACTTTAGGAATCACCTTAAATAGTAAAGTTTTATAGTCCCTTTTAGGAAAATGTAACCACCAAGAAAGAAGGATAGACCTGCAAGATGAAAAGTCTAGGGACAAACCAAACATAGATGCAAAGAAATTCCACACCTCAGCAGTAATAGGACATTCAATAAGGACGTGATGAGAGTTATCCTCAGCATTCTTACAAAATCTACATATAGAAGCTAGTCTCACACCTATTTTTTGGATCTTTGATTCAAAAGGGACTGAATTATTTAAGATTCAAAAGGGACTCTGAAGAGTCTTCCCTTAATCCAAAAGGTCCAAGATGCTGAAAAAGTAGAGAAGGCCGACCTTGATAAGGTCAAGGGGGATTTGGAAAAGGAGAAAGATTTGGTCTCCACTATGAAGGCCGACCATAACAAAGCTCTTACGTCTAAGGATGAGAGCATAAAGGCCAGCATTGATTCCACGATTAAAGCTACCTTGGCCGAGGCTAAGGACTAAATCATTGTCGACTACAAAGTGTCTGACGAATTTATGGACTTCGGCTTTCATTATTTGGAAAGGGGAATTAAGGTTGCTGGACGATGGGCTGCCCTCAAACATGCTGAGACTGGGAGCCTATACTGGATGACTCCGTAGGCCTTGGTTTTGGTTATCCTCGTCTCAGAGATGCTTTGGACAAGGTTGAGAATGTTGTTTCTGTCCCTTTAGAGACCAGCCCTTTAGAGGTTATAGAGAACAATGAGGAGCTGGATGACCATGATGATGGGGCTGAGAACACCAATGTTGGGGTTAATGAGACTGTTCAAACGGGTGATGGGTCAGCCCCGACAAAGGGTGAGGTTCATCTTTGATGGCTCCTTGATTATCATCTTTCTTATTAAGGCACTTAGTAGGGCTTTTTTATTTTGCGTGAGGGCTTTTGTATTTTGGGAATTCTGATTATTAATGGATGAATGTTTTCTTTCCATAATTTTTCTGTCTTGTTCTTGCTATCTTTTAAAGTATGATACCACTCTTTAATGATGTTTGAGATCACATATGTTTCATCACATCTAATGATGTTTCATCTTATAATCTTATAGATGTTTCATCACATCTAATGATGTTTCATAAGATGTTTCATCTCATATTCACCAAATTAATGATGTTTTAATAATTAACCACACCCAAGTGATTTTGAATTTGGACTCACCAAATTATGGTGTTATGCCATACCCCTCTCGTCATTTTGAGAGTGCATGATTAAACATCGTCTCGTCCACACACTATCGTCTCGACCGAGAGAAATGTTTTCACCAAGTTAATGATGTTTAGGTCTGAGATCACTAAATTAATGATGTTTCATCACATATTCACCAAATTAATAATATTTTAATAATGAATCACACCCAAGTGATTTTGAATTTGGACTCACCAAATTATGGTGTTATGCCATACCCCCTCTTGTCATTTTAAGAGTGCATGGCTGAGCATCGTCTCATCCGTGCACTGTCGTCTCGACCAAGAGAGGTTTTTTCACCAAGTTAATGATGTTTTAATAATTAAGTTAACCCCTCTTAGTGTTGTTAAAAATACATGGATGGGGTCGGCTCCTTTCCACGTTATTATTTCACCAAGGTTGGGTTATTGCTCTCTCACCACGAATTATGTTTTATAGCTTGGGGACATTTGGACCATATAATTTAATTGATACAAACAAGATATGGGGGAGAACATGCAAGATAATTTTCATTTATATACTATGTCATACAATGGAAAAAGAAAAACATACAAGATGATATCCAAGATCTTTTATTGGTAGTATCTTCTTAAATAGTCGGCATTCCAGGGGTTAGAGAAGGGCTCTCCCTCTATATTTTCAGGTTGTTAGGTCCCTGGGATGAATTCATCAATAACTCTGTAAGGACAATACTAGTTGGCATGGATCTTACTAGGTTTCTTCCACATCCTTTTTAGAACTAAATCTCCCATAGTTATTGGCCTTGCTTTGACCCTCTTGTTGTAGAACTTAGCCATCCTCTGCTGGTAGGCTTCTTTCCTAACCTCTGCATCTTTTCTTCTCTCTTTAATCAGATCTAGGTCAAGTCTTCTCTCTACCATATTTCCCTCGGGGTCATATGTCTAAACTCTATTAGTGGGGAGACCAAAATCTGTAGGCACCATAACTTCTTAACCATAAGCTAACATGAATGGGGTCTCCCCTATTGGAGTTTTCACTATCATTCGGTAAGCCCATAGTATAGCATGTACCTCTTCAGTCCATCTCCCTTAGCATCTTCCAACCTTTTCTTGATTCCATCAAGAATAGTTCTATTGGTGACTCCAGTCTGACCATTGGCCTAAGGTCGGCCTGGCATTGAGAAGAATTTCTTGATGCCGACCCTTTTACAATAATCATCTAAGGAGATGTTCTTGAATTGGGTACCATTGTTTGAGATGAGTGTACTAGGCAAGTCGTATCCACAAATGATGTTCTTCCACATGAACTGAAAGGTCTTATTTTCTGTGATCTTGATCATGGCCTCCACCTCTACCCACTTTGAAAAGTAGTTTATTGCCATAATCAAATATATGTGGTTGCCCATGGCCTTTAGCAGAGGTCCAACCATATTAATCCCCCACACTGCAAATGGCCATGTTGAAGTGATAGAATTCAGAGTTTAATGGGGTTGATGAGAGATGGTGACAAATCGCTGGCACTTATCGCACTTCTTTACATACTCTATTAAGTCTTTGTCCAGGGTCAGCCACCAATACCCTTGAGTGACGATCCTCTTTACCAATGATCTCCCCCCAATGTGGATTGAGCAAGAACAATAGTGAACATCCTTCAAAATATAATCCACTTCGGTTTGGTGAACACATATGAGCGGAGGTCAAAGAAACCCCTTCTTATATAGCACGTCCCCTAAGATAGAGAACTTAACGGCATTGTATCTCAACTTCCTTCTTTAGGCCTTAGACTCCGACAAACTTCCCTCTCAAATATAATAAATAAGGGGGTTCATCCAAGATGGTCCAAGGTTTAAATTGAAGCAAAAAATATTTTTTGGCATCCTTTACTATGGTCGGTCGAGGAAGGATTTCTACTGGCACTGACCTCCTGGTCTCTGTCTGTGTGGCCGAGGCTAGACTTACTAGAGCATCGGCTCGGCTGTTATCTAACTGAGGAAACCTTTTGACTTTGATCTCATTAAAGTCCTTCATCATCTTCCTCACCTTTTAGCTAGGTACCTTGCCATTCTATCGTCTTTGGCTTCATAAATCCCTATGACCTGACTAACTACAAGTTGAGAGTCGCTATGGACTAAAAGTTGGACGACGTTGAGAGATTTGGAGAGGGAGATTTCGGATATGAGGGCCTCATACTTTGACTCATTATTGGAAGCCTTAAAACTAAACGTCAACACGTACTCTATATCTATTCTGTTTGGGGCCAACACAATTAGGTAGGCTTTACTCCCATTTTCGCAGGATGATCCATTAACAAACAAGTTCCAACTACCCCTTATGAAAATGTCCCTTCTTTAATAACACCATTTCTGAGTAAAAACTTATCAATCTCAGTTGTAAGAGGTCTCAACGTGCTTGTCTTGGCCTCTATCGGTTCGGTACTGGTTTTGACCATCCTTTCAAGACTGTCTGCTAAGTCCTGCCCCTTGATTTCCACCCTTAGTTGATAGACTATTCCATATTCTCCCAGCTCAATGGCCCAAGCCATTAACCTACCCAATTTATCGGGTTTATGGATAACCTATCTGATGAGTGAGTCTGTCAAGGCCACCATAGTGTGGGCTTGGAAGTATGGCTTTATCTTTATTGAAGCATGGATTAGGGCATAGGCCAGTTTTTCTATCTTCGGATACCTCTGTTCAGCCCCCTGGAGGGCTTTGCTATGGAAATACACTGGTCTTTGCACACCCTCATCATCTTGTACTATTGACGCGCTAATAACCAACTCAGACATGACCAAGTATAGATATAGTTTCTCTCCTTGGACAAGACGAGACAGTAAAAATGGAGAGCCGAGATAAGACTTTTTCTCCATAAAGTCTCTCTCTCATTCCTCGTCCCACTAAAAATATTTTCGGAGAACTTTAAAGAATGGCAAACATTTATCAATGGCTTTAGAGACGAACCTGTTTAGAGAAGCCACTCGTTTTAGTGAGCCTCTGAACTTCCTTGATGGTCTTTGGGATCTGAATTTCTATTATGGATTTTATTTTCTCTAGGTTTGCCTCTATTCCCCTCTAATTTACGATGAATCCTAGAAACTTATCAGATCTAACACTGAACACACACTTCACTGGATTAAGGTTTATTATATATTCATCCATTGTGTTGAATGTTATTTCAAGATCGTCCACATGTGTGTCAGCATTCAGACTCTTCGTAATCATATCATTGATATATACCTCCATCGTCTTCCCTATCTTATCTTCTAACATCTTGTTTACTAAACACTAATAGGTGGCCCCGGCATTCTTCAGACCAAAGGGCATGACCTTGTAGCAATAGGCACCTTTATCGATAATAAAGGTTATCTTCTCTTCATTGGTCGGGTCCATAAAGATTTTATTATAGCCTGAGTAGGTATCCATAAAACTCATCAATTCATGTCCGACTATGGGATCTACCATCTGATCAATATGAGGGAGAGGGAAGTTTTCTTTAGGACAAGACTTGTTCAAATTAGTGAAGTCCACGTATATTCTCCATTTGTCGTTAGTTTTAGGTACTATGTTAGCATTTGAAATCCATTCACGGTATATCACCTCTCTAATGAATTCAGCCTTCTCAAGCTTTTTAACCTCGTCTCTAATGACCTCTTACTTCTTCCTCGAGTAGACCCTCCTCCTTTGCTTTATCGGCTTTATACCATCAACAATTCAACTTGTGAGACATTACTTTTGGGTCAGGCATGTCATCATGACTCCATGCGAAGATTTTTTGTCTCTTCCTTAGAAATTCGATTGGCTCATCTTTGATCTCTTGTTTTAGGGATTTGCTAACCTGGATGGTTTTTTTGATCATCCTCATTGAGGACAATTGATTATATCTCTTTCGCGGCCTCCCCTTTCTTAAGTTTTGTCTCGTCTCTCAGATCAAGGGTGTCAATATTGTATGTGGTTATTTCTTTCTTGTGTGCTCCTCTTTCCTCTGCCGAGTTAAAGTAGCACTCTTGTGCCGACGTTTGGTCACCTTTAACTTCCCCTACTCCATAAGGAGTAGGAAATTTTATCATTTGGTGAACCGTCGAAGGCGTTGCCTCAAACTCTTTGAGAGATATTCATCCCAATATGAGGTTGTAAGATGAGAAGACATTCCTATTCATCATAAAAAAGTTATTCTTCTTGGTCAGCCTCTTCGGTCACTAATCTCCCATTCTGACATTCATTTCATACATTCCCAAAGGGTGAACCTTTTATCCACTGAATCCTATCAGAGGATGATGGTACGGGACGAGCCTGGCCCAGCTAAGTCCTAAGCCTTTGAAGCATGGCCAGAACATGACGCCTACAGAGCTTCCTCCATCAACCAAGATTCTTAGTACCTCACATCTATGTACCCTAGTGGTAATAATGAGTGGGTTGTTATGAGGAGCTAGGATACCGTTAAAATCTAAACTTGAAAAGATGACTATTAGGGTTTCCATATCCACTTTCTTCCTTTTCTCAGGCTTAACATCAATAGAGTCTGAGTTTATAACCTCGACTTTAGTTATTGCCTTCGCCTCGGCTACGTATGCCTTGCGATCATCCACCTCAGAGCCTCTTCCTGCTAGGTCGCCACAAATCATGCCTACACCAAATGAAATCATGTTGAGCCTCTTCATTAGGATATTATCATCCTTTGGTGGGAGATTCGTATATTCACTATCATCATCCAAAGGGTCATCCCGCTTGGCTGGAGCGTCATCTCTGCATTTATCATTTCTCCTCTTTCTGGGGTTATCTCAGCCTTAGTCATCTTGGCCTTAGCCTGAACCGCTCTTATCAGCATATTTCCTCAACCTACCAGACTTCAGTATTTTTTTATCTCATTTTTTAGGGTGAAGCATTTATTTGTGATGTTCCCATGATCTTGGTGAAATTCGCACCAAAGATTTATATTTCTCTTGTGAGGAGTCGTCTTCAAATTTTTCGACCACCTAAGAGATCGATCATTTTTTATCTCGTTCAAAATGTGATCACAACTAACTGTCAGAGGGATATAGTTCGCAAACTTGTCGTCTATCGGCCTTTTCTTGTTATCCTTCCCCTTAGACTTCTGAGACTTTCCATCACTGTGGGCTCTATTTTCTTCATCTTTTTTGGCATCCATCACCTCCTCTGCGTTCATGACTCTCCCGGTCGTATCCAGGAGTTTAGCCATGGACTTTGGAGGGTCCTCAGCCAGCTTCCAGTGTAGCTTTCCTTTTTGAAGACCTCTCATAAGGGCTGTCATTGCAATAATTTCTTCTTAATCTTTGACTTCGAGTTTTTCCTTGTTAAAACGGTCTATAAATTCCCTCAGAGTCTCGTCCTTCTCTTTTTTAATGTACAACAGGTGGGTCGTCTGCTTCCTTAGTTTCACCCCAAAGAAGAAGTTGTGGAAAAAACTATCGACAGTTCCTTAAAACTCCCTATAGAGTTCATGGGAAGGGAGGCGAACCATACGTGGGTTGCCCCTATCAACGTGCTTGAGAATGCTCAGAACCTCAAATCATCTAATATTGAATAGATATCAGAAGCCGATTGATACATCTCCACATGATGCACTGGATTCGTGCTCCCGTCATACTTTGGAGTAACTATCGGCGGTTTGAACTTGGTCGGGGTTGGGTAGTTCAGTATCTTTTCCACAAATGGATATCCTTAAGCATATCCCCTATGCAAGGAGTCTCGACTTTTCTTTATATCCCCTATTTTGTTCTCCAACCTCTGTATGGACTCATTCCAAGGCTTATCTGCTGTGATGTTGGATTTTGTAGGGATAGCATTTTCCCCGGCCCCCTCTCTATTGTTTGGCCTACCTGATCATTATCTATTAACTGGACGGGCTGAGGGTACCCTCTCTGCACACCTAGGTCGGTTGTTAACCTCTCTTTTCTCCTCTTGGTCTCGAGGAAGTGTGTTGTCATCTCTCCTCACATTTCTTCTTTATCCATCAACACTCCTTGATCTGGATAGACGGTTCCTCATATATCCCTGAGGGTCAAGCCCATCAAAGGTCGACCCTATGCTTAGCCTATCTAAGGCTGACTGTCTTGGTTTACCCTCTCGGCTTGGTCGACGCTCTTGTTTGCAGTTTGACTGTAGAGGATGAACACTTCCCCTAAAACTCTGATATGGTTCCCAGTATTCCCTATCTTCATCGTCCTTATAGAGGTCATCTCCCACCCTATCATCACGGGGTTCTTAACTCTAACTCCCAAGGCATAAACCTCTAGGGCCAGTAACGTCTCCTCATCTTGGTTATGGAGGGAGATATTTTTCTAGTGCCTGGGGTGGTCCCCTGGCTTATTAATCAGGAATGTTTTCTCTGACGACCGGAGTTATAAACTCAGCTCCAGTATCGCCAGTCCTGGCTGCTAAATTTTTTATGAACATAGCAAATTGGTTTTACATCTGTTGTTGTCTAGCTCTGATGGAGCGAAGCGCAATCACCACCTTAGTCATCTCTGACTAGGGTGGTATTGACTGGAGCTTACGCCACCTCCATGTGGTGGTGCCAGTTGGTTCTCAGGAGGAGGAGGTGGATCCATTGCCATTGGTGTAAACTGTTTGAGCTATGAGCTGGAGAAGGAGATATTAAAAGCTCAATAAGGGATCCTTCAATGGTGAAGCAACTCCACAAAGAGGGAGGACTGGTTCACTACTAGAGACTCCGATGAGTATAAGTTAAAGTAGGGAAGATATAACTATTGTCATTAGCACAGACGGTGCCAAATTGATGATGTTGTAATCAGCACCACCAGATTAAGATGAGATTATAAATATCTTAAGCTCAATCTGAGCACAACAATGGATATGGATATATGTATATATAAGATAAGGAGATGAGGATAAGAAGATAAAGTCGATGATTTACAGTGGTTCAGTCAATTGGGCCTACATCCACGGTGTGAGTGTGTGAGAAATCCACTAAACAAGGGCACTAATGGCCATGGATACAACACTAAAGCTCTCTCTCTCTCTCTCTCTCTCTCTCTCTCTCTCTCTCTCTCTCTCTTCTGTATACAATTGGATAGAGTTCTGTTAGGGTTTTTAATTAAGGGAGATCAATCCCTTCTCATGGAGAAGATGAAGTGCATATATAGCGACTGGGGGGTTTGGTGTACCCCCTAAGCATGTAATCAGCATGTGCATGAAGAAACTCCCAATAAGATGAAGACACATGTCCCTAACACATGGATATAATAATGATGTAATATTCCCTCACGTGAGGGAATGATCTTGTTATAACAGAATTTTCCTCGTGTGCATTCCACTTCTGCACTTGTATATGCTCTCACTACTTGGTATCGTCCGTTGGGAGCTCAACCTGGTAGGATACGAGGTTGCTAACTCTGATAGGATTTTCCCATGATCACAGACACAAGTATGACCTCGGTTGAATAGATCAGGCCAAGGTTTGATTAGCGCGGTCACTCCTTTTATTAGGCATGGCAGAATACGAAGCTGGTCCTTACTGAACACGTGATGCTCTTGCGGTCTCGGCTTTCCATATGGCCGAGGTTAGTTGACACGAGGCCGACCCTTATCAAAATGACCCCGTCGATGGCACATGGGGCCCTTATGACAACTCGTCCATGAGATGTGACACCATTATTCTTAAGAGGCGAGGGTACACTCTAGTTATATCAATTTACAATAATCTTTCTCTTATTGTAGGTGAATTTATTGGTCAACGCAATACATGTATGTACCATCTAAGTCTACATTCTCTTAATTTATCTTTAATGGGAGCTACTACTAACTTTTCTCTCACAGTGGCTTTTAATCTTATCCTTTTTAGTGATTCCTATCATCTATCGAAGCATACTCATCTCATAAACATGGAAACTTTGTTTATGTTTTTTCTTTAAAGCCTAACACTTTGCTCTGTATAGGGTCACTGGCCTAACAACTGTTTTATAAAATTTTCCTTTTAATTTATTAGTTATCCTACTATCGCATAACACCGCACTTGTTTGTCTTCATTTCATCCAACCAGTTGGTATTCTACTCATAACATCCTCGTCAATATCCCCATTACTTTTCAACACTGAACGTAAAGAACGAAATTTATTAGTTTGGTTTATCACTTTTTCTTTAATCTTTAACATTATGCTATCAGATGCCTCATTATAAAATTTACATTCCATAAATTTCGTTTTATTTCTATTGATTTTTAGTCCCTTAGACTAAGTCATTTCTCCAAGTATCTACTCTCATCGCTAAAGCCTCCTTTAAATTGTCTACTAAAACTATATCATCCACAAACAACATACGTCATCGTAAATCCACACATATCCCACTAAGCATTATTTTGTAGGTACTAAGAAGAAAGATGTCGCCCAGCTGCGGAACCAACCCATAGTTTATACCATAAACTTTAAGGATGCAGAACGGGTTGATAGTGTAATAGAGGACACAATAGTAAATGGTTATATAAATGAATTTTTTTTTTTTTCCACACACTCCATTATATCCATGTTTTTTAAACAAAATTAAGGATAAGGTACCAACCATTGTAACCTATATTAGTAGTAGATACCCCATTAGAAGTTGTTATGGAGGATATGTCCATTCACCTCAAGTTTCCATAGAAATTGAGGGTTGGGTCCTAAAAGAAATTTTTTCCCATAACACTTGAGGAATTTGACATCATCCTAAGAATGGACTTATTAGATACCCATTTTCCCATATTTATTATGTTAAGAAAGATGGTCTTTTTTTAAAACTAGAGGAGTTCAAGGTGTGATGTAAAGGCAATAAACCTTCTTAGAAATGAACTTTAATATCTCACTTAAGAAAAGAAATAATATTAAAGGATGAACATCATGTCTACTTAACCTATGTGAGGGATGTTGAGGATGTCCTAGTGGTCACAGACTTTGACAATATAATTTTTTAAGAGCTAACCTGATTTCCCCTAGACAAAGAAATATATTTTATAATTGATGTCGTACCAAATTCTGCAACCATATCCAGGGCCCCTATATAATGGCGCTAACAATATTGAAAGAACTTAAGGAGAAACTTCAGGATTTATTAGATCTCCATTTCATTAGGCCAAGAACCTCCCCTGGGGAGAGGGGGAAATATTTTTTATGAATAAAAAGGATGGATCCACGATAATATGAATTTACTATAGAGAATTGAATAAGGTTATCGATAGGAGGTATTTGTAGTCGGTTCGGCACCGAATAGTAGAGGCATCATAAGAAAAAGTCAAATGAATGGTTGGGCGATTTACATATGTAGAAAAGTAACTTGTTGAATAGACTGATGGCCGAGCATGCATCTCTAATAGGTTGAACACCTCACCTTTGTCAACCGAACTTTCATCATCTACCGTATGACAGTTGGATAGTGTGAACTTGTAAGACTTTACTAACAATCCATTTTACTAAACGACTACCACATTCCCTATTAACGTTCTCCATAATCCCAATGAACAGGAAACATGGGCACAGGCAGAACTACTAGAGACGAACATATGTACCTCTCAGCTCAACGTCCCTCGATGTGTGTGTTATGAAATAGGAATGACATTGTAAAGGCTGAATATATCAAGCCTCATGTAGTGTGAAGTACAAGACAAATGTAAGAGAGCTTAAATACCCTTTATAGATTTAGTCCAAGTCTAGTCGAACCACATACATCTTATGTCTATTCTCCTTTCTTTATTCTTATATTACTTAACATTATGATTTACCATTTTATCTTTATTATGTTTTATATAAAATCAAATGACACGAGCAATCAATAGCATCAGGAAGAAATAGTAGGCCCTCCAAGACTAGCTCACCGAAATCCTAATCTGCCTGTCTCTTAACCCATAACCAATATCAGAGCACCAGGTGGATAAAATACCGTCGGTATGAAAGAATTTGGCAAATAAGGCTCCCCTGTCGCCTCTACCTCCATCGGCACTCTCCTCCACCATCCACTAAGCATCAATGGCTAGGCAGGAGGACCTCCCACTGGTCATTATCAATGCTGAAGACGTCAAATGTACATCTTTATTCTATTGAAAAATAGTAGACTGCCCCATGTCGTCAATCAAGCTCCCGAAGATGGATTCATCCAACGGGGAAGCAGACCTTAAGTAACACATAAATCACTATGAGGCCCACATGGACTTCCTTACCAGACTAGACTAGACCATGTGTCAATAATTCTCTACAACACTGAAAGGGACAATGAGGACTTAGTTCAACCGCCTACCACCCAATTCCATCACGTGTTTTAGAAATATTTCAGAATGGTTTACCTGATACTTCATTGAGACAATGGTCCACGAAATAATTACTGACCATATGTTCAGCATCCTTCAGACTAAGGAAGAGAATCTTAGAAAGTATGTGAAGAGGTTTAATGATGAATTGACCTATATTGACCATTCGGACAAAAGGGTAGCCATCTTGGCCTTCCTACGTGGGTTATACGGTAGCATCAGCATATATTTCTTATCAAAGAACCCCCAAACAAACATAGCCGAATTGATAAAGAAAGTAGAGAATCACATTTTCACGGAGGACATTATTAGCAATTGATAAGCCAATTATTAGATGGGAGACTTCAAGAAGATAAGAGTTGAGTACCACTAGAGTAAGAGGATATTTGTTTTGAGCGGGACTGAAGGGGTGAATCAAGCCTAAATCGAGCAGTATACTCCACTCTACATGATCGTGGGATGGGTGTTAAATGGCATGGCAAACCGAAAGATGTTGAGGTGGACAAACAGACTGAAGAATCGACCAATCAAGCCAAAGTCCAACCTATACTACCAATTATATCGAGATTATGGTCACGATACTAACGATTTCCTTCATCTGAAGAAAAAAATCATGCACAAGTGAAAATGTGGCATTTGTGAGAGTTTATGCAAAGAGAGGGCGGCGGGCAGGATGAGCAAAATAACAGATGAAGGTATAATTGACACGAAAGTCAGTCAAAAAAATAAGAATAAAGGCGAGAGGAGCCGAGGGAGGCGGATGTAGTAGAGAAATAGTTAAGGATGAACATGATAATCAGCAGGCTTACAGTTGAGGGTAATCAACATCGACTCATAAAGCCTACAAGAGTAAAAAAAAAAGTAATAGATGGAAGTACAAATGGAGAAATATCTTGAACACTAGGATGGAATCACCTGAACACCGAAGGAGTCCTATGATATAATCACTCCTCATGACGATACCCTTCTAAACAAAGATTCAATATTGAATTAGAACGTTAAAAGAATTATGGTTGATGATGCTAAAATCTAGCACCACCAGATAAGTGATGATGAGCTCAAACTGTAAGTACCATGGCAGCCATAGATGTATAAGTGTGTAAATATGAAGAAGGATATGAGTATAAGAGGAATAAGACAATGATGTATAGTGGTTCATCCAGTTAGGCCTACATCCACTATGAGTGTGTGATACACTAAGTATGGGCACTAATGACCTTGGATACAATGCACATAAGCTCCCTTTCTCTCTTTTTACTGTGTGTACAAGCAGAGTTTTAGCTAGGCTTACAATTTTCGATCGATCCCCCTGTAGGGTTGTAGGTGACAAGTATATATAAGTCTTGGGGGGTGTAGTGTACCCCCAAGCATGCATGGTGCATGTGAATGATGATCTAGCCAATCCCCTACTGACACTTGTAGATGCCACCTGTGATTAATTATGACATAATATTGAGGGGGTGATATTATTATAACGGTCTTCCACATGCCATGTGAGCCTCACGCGCACTGTTCCATGCGTCTCCCAAACCACGCGCTGTGATGATGTCACCCTCGTCCTATAATATGAGGCCAAGGGAAAAGTTCCTTAAGGTAGTGAGTGTGGCCTAATTTAAGCCTCGTACGTCGTACCCTCAAAGGGTCGTCTGGACCTAATGAGGGGTCGGCCCCTTGAGGGGTCATCTGGACCAGAATGAGGGGTCGTCCCCTTGAAGGGTCATCTGGACCTGATGAGGGACGTCCCCTTAAAGGGTCGTCTGGACCATGATGAGGGGTCGGCCCCTTGAAGGGTCGTTTGGGCCTGATCAGGGTTCGACCCCTTCAAGGGTCGTCTGGACCATGATGAGGGGTCAGCCCCTTGAAGAGTCGTTTGGTCCTGATGAGGGGTCAGCCCCTTGAAGGGTCGTCTGGACCATGATGAGGGGTCAGCCCCTTAGAGGGTCGTCTGGTCCTGATGAGGGGTTAGACCCTTGAAAGGTCGTCTCGGCCTGATGAGGGGTCAGCCCCTTGAAGGGTCGTCTGGTGCCTGATGAGGGTTCATCCTAGCCTCGCCCAGGTGGAGTACGCCCTCGGCCTGGCCAAGGGTATATGCAGGTATATCAATCACCCCTAGCCCTTAGCCATCGATGTTCTTGAGATGGTTGAGGGATAGTGTTTCCATTGAGATGAGTGTATGGTCAGTTAGATGAATAACACCTGTCAAGCTGATGTGACACCTAGGCAGATATCCACTGTCGTTCCATTTTCCCAGGAAAGACGGGTGCACACTTTGCTTGGGACTTTGTGCCCTAATGATGCCCTCCTCGTGGGTTGTGCTCTGCCTTCGTTAATGGGCCCACTCATTAGCAAGATATTTAAATAATTTTTTAAATCATTTCCCCTTTTTCTTCTTCGCGCCTGAACTCTCTCTCTCTAACTTCTCAACAACTTCCATAGCCATTTATGCAACCTCTCTGTACCAAGATTATTTCAGCCTTTGCTTTCATCTATAGGTACTTTTCTTTGCCATAAATCCCATTTTTAATCTTCGCTTTCATTTCATGCATTGGGGTTGACGCCCCTTATTGTGTTTCTAGGGTTTTCTTCTTTTTTCCGGTGCCTTCTCCGGTAAGTCGAGTTCTTCCCTTTCTTGAGTGTTCTTGATCAAAACCTTTTCCTTACCTTGGTTTTGATCCAAAAGTCCAACTTATTAAACTGTGATATTATTTGTAGTTAGCTTATTCTTCTAAGTGTAGGGTCTTCCCTTTAATGCTTAGGAGGCTTTACAATTTAGCTGAGGAATTCCCATCCCTGAGAGAGAATTTCTTCGTAGAGATTAGACGAATAGAGGAATAGGATGAGAGGAGACGAGGGGCCAACCCTAATTGGGTATGACCCATTTTTCCCATTCCATTAGCCACAATATTACCATCTGAGTCTTGTGGGTCATCTTGTCGTCCAACCGAGAGTCATTCAGGAGAGATGGATGAGAAAGCATCGCCACCAACTAGCGTTGGGCCTTCTGGGAGGAGAGAGACGTCTGATCTTATCCCAGGCCGACAAGCCGAGGGAGTGGTCCCTTCTGAGGCTATTCTTGTCACAACTTTATCCCCTCATGCCCTCCAAATGGCCTTCCCTCATGAACCCCTGATAGGTGATGAGGCCGAGGGAGAGGGGCCTGAGGATGATGGTGAGGACTCAAACGCTAACCAAGTTTACACCTCCCATGACTCGGATTATGTTTCCTCCATCAGGGATCGTGACCTCCTATTATAGATGCATACATTTGGTGTGACCACTAATATAAGTATGAGGGTCCCCTATGGGTCTGAGAAAGTCTTTGAGGGTGACGAGGGAGAGATCCCAGCATATGAACAGATGTTTAAGGTTGGTGTTAGGTTCCCTCTGCACGCTTCCATAGTCAATCTATTGTCAGCCCTCGGCGTTTCCCCCTCTCAGCTTCCTCCCAACTCCTAAAGGACGATCCTCGGCTATGTCTCTTTGTGGAATAATACCTTCACTGATGAGCCTTCAGCTGATGTGTTTTTGGCTTGTTATAATATCACTTCCTCATCCAAACAGCGTGGGTACTATCATCTGGGGGCGCAGAGGTCTGATAAAAAGATTCTCCACGTGGCACAAACCTCTAACCACGACTGGAAGAAGAGATTTTTCTTCATATCTGGGGAATGGGAATTCGCTGCCGAGGCTCAACCTTTGGACGACGATCCGAGAGTTCCAAGGAGATGGTCTAATCCCTCTATAAAGGCTAGGTCAGACCCTGGACTTAGTCTGGATGAAAAGGACATTGTCGAGTATCTGAGAGAATGAGGGAAAGAGGGTGGACTTGTAAAGTTTGAAGATCTAATGACCCCTCGGTTCCTCAAAGAAGATGGTCTGAGGGTCGGCCCCTTGACAGAGCTATGTGAGTTATTATTATTTTTTGCTCAATCTTTGCTTTTTTCCAAGTGTTTCATCTTTGCCTCTGTATTTTTTGATGTGTCGTCTCCTTTTCAGGTCATCCTACAGGTATCTCTGATTATCTTTGGGAAATGACTGCCCTAAGCTTATTATCTAGTTTAGGCAAGAAGAAACGCAAAGAGCCTCAACAGGCTCTGAGGAAATCAAAGGCCGTGGGGCCGACGCATGATGAGCCAACCACCGATAGTCATAAATGGAAAGAGCCTGAAGTCCCTGCTAACCCTCGGCCGGATTCTAGGATGAGGGAAAGGGTGGAGGCATTTGAGGGGACTGGTTCCTCCTCCAGCATGGGGGCCTTCTGGTCCTAAAACTTAGCATTTTTTAAGGCTGAGCCATCTTCCCTGATAGCCAATCTGAGGGCGGACAAAGCTTCTATGTTCTCTTCCCCCTCGGCTGTCGACTATGATTTACTATCAAAGATGCCCCCGGCCAAGGTGTGTGACTATGGTCTACACACTCTAGCTCAGGTATTTGTTTTCATTTCACTTAGTTTGAATTTTTCACCAACTATTTCCTTGGCCTCTAAACAGGTGTCTTTTTTTATGCAGTCTGTCTGTGCTTTTACCTCGGCCACTATGTGGATGGCTGAAAACCAACCAAAATTTCATGAAGCCGAAAGGGCCATTTAGCACGAGGCTGACCTGCAGACAGAGCTTGAGACTGCAAGGGCTGAATTGGAGAGTGCGAGGACTGAACATGTAAGGGTCCTGGACGAGCTGACAAAGCAGCACGATGCAGACCAGAAGGCCAAGGACTTTCTTATAAAAGAGAAGGATGATACCTTGATCAACTTGGGGGTTCAATTCAATATTAATCTTGAAGGAGATGTAAAGAAAGCCAAGGTCGATGCTATGGAGGCCTGTAAACTCTTAGATGAGTTTCAAGGCTTCGATCTTGAATACTTACAGAGGGTAATTAGGACGGCCTGTCAGTGGGTCTTCCTTAAGTTTGCTGAACCAGTATCATCTGTCCGCCCCTCTCTTGAGGCAGTTCAACTGGACGATCCCCTTATTGCTGAAGCCCTAGATCAAGTGGAATCTCAGCATGTAGAAGGCACATGCACGTCTGAGGCTCGGCCTGTCTTGGTCATAGAAGAATCTCCCGTATATGTTGAGGCCTTACCCTTTAATGTTGCTCCATAGAGTGGCTATCTGTAGCCCATACCCTCTTCATGTAACCAATATTTTTGTACCTTACTTTTGTTGAACAAATATTAACATTATGTAATATAATGCCTCTTGATGTCTTCTATACTTGTCTCTTGTATGACTTGCATTATGATGTTTTTAAATTAACAATATCACTAACCCCTCCCTCGTCTTTCTTAAGGGTAAAGGAGGGGTCGTCCCCACCCTTTTCCCTCATCATAGCCGAGGGTGTCTTCCACCACTTAATGATGTTTTCAATTAAGTCCCCCCTCATCTTTCTTGAGGGCAAAGGAGGGGTCGTCCCCACCATTGACCCTCATTATAGCCGAGGGTGGTTTTTACCAACTTAATGGTTTTTAAATTAAGTCCCCCCTCGTCTTTCTTGAGGGCAAAGGAGGGGTCATCCCCCCCCCCCCCCCAATTGACCCTCATTATAGCTGAGGGTGTTTTTTACCAACATAATGGTTTTTCAATTAAGTCCCCCCTCGTCTTTCTTGAGGGTAAAGGAGGGGTCGTCTCCCCCCACCCCCATTGACCCTCATTATAGCCGAGGGTGGTTTTTACCAACTTAATGGTTTTTTCCAATTAAGCCCCCCCCCCCCCCCCTCGTCTTTCTTGAGCGCAAAGGAGGGGTCGTACCCATCATTGACCCTCATTATAGCCGAGGGTGGTTTTTACCAACTTAACGGTTTTTCAATTAAGTCCCCCTCGTCTTTCTTGAGAGCAAAGGATGGGTCATCCCAACCATTGACCCTCATTATAGTGGAGGGTGGTTTTTACCAACTTAATGGTTTTTCAATTAAGTCCCCCCTCGTCTTTCTTGAGGTCAAAGGAGGGGTCGTCCCCACCATTGACCCTCATTATAGCCGAGGGTGGTTTTTACCAACTTAGTGGTTTTTCAATTAAGTCCCCCCTCGTCTTTCTTGAGGGCAAAGGAGGGGTCGTCCCCACCATTGACCCTCATTATAGTCGAGGGTGATTTTTACCAACTTAATTGTTTTTCAATTAAGTCCCCCCCTCATCTTTCTTGAGGGAAAAGGAGTGGTCATCCCCACCATTGATCCTCATTATAGCCGAGGGTGGATTTTACCAAATTAATGGTTCTTCAATTAAGTCCCCCCTCGTCTTTCTTGAGGGAAAAGGAGGGATCCCCCCCCCCCCCCCCCCCCCATTGACCCTCATTATAGCTGAGGGTGGTTTTTACCAACATAATGGTTTTTCAATTAAGTCCCCCCCCGTCTTTCTGGAGGGTAAAGGAGGGGTCGTCTCCCCCCCCCCCCCCCCCCCCCCATTGACCCTCATTATAGCCGAGGGTGGCTTCCACCACTTAATGATGTTTTCAATTAAGTACCCCTCGTCTTTCTTGAGGGCAAAGGAGGGGTCGTCCCCACCATTGACCCTCATTATAGCCGAGGGTGGTTTTTACCAACTTAATGGTTTTTCAATTAAGTCCCCCCTCGTCTTTCTTGAGGGCAAAGGAGGGGTCGTCCCCACCACTGACCCTCATTATAGCCGAGGGTGGTTTTTACCAACTTAATGGTTTTTCAATTAAGTCCCCCCTCGTATTTCTTGAGCGCAAAGGAGGGGTCGTCCCCCCCCCCCCCCCCCCCCCCCCAATTGACCCTCATTATAGCTGAGTGTGGTTTTTACCAACATAATGGTTTTTCAATTAAGTCCTCCTTCGTCTTTCTTGAGGCTAAAGGAGGGGTCCCCCCCCCACCCCCATTGACCCTCATTATAGCCGAGGGTGGTTTTTACCAACTTAATGGTTTTTTCAATTAATTCCCCCCTCGTCTTTCTGAGAGCAAAGGAGGGGTCGTCCCCACCATTGACCCTCATTATAGCCGAGGGTGGTTTTTACCAACTTAACGGTTTTTCAATTAAGTCCACCCTCGTCTTTGTTGAGGGCAAAGGAGGGGTCGTCCCCACCATTGACCCTCATTATAGCCGAGGGTGGTTTTTACCAACTTAATGGTTTTTTCCAATTAAGCCCCCCCTCGTCTTTCTTGAGGGCAAAGGAGGGGTCGTCCCCACCATTGACCCTTATTATAGTCGAGGGTGGTTTTTACCAACTTATTGGTTTTTCAATTAAGTCCCCCCTCATCTTTCTTGAGGTCAAAGGAGGGGTCGTCCCCCCCCCCCCCCCCCCCATTGACCCTCATTATAGCCGAGGGTGGTTTTTACCAACTTAATGGTTTTTCAATTAAGTCCCCCCTCGTCTTTCTTGAGGGTAAAGGAGGGGTCATCCCCACCATTGACCCTCATTATAGCCGAGGGTGGTTTTTACCAACTTAATGGTTTTTCAAGTCCCCCCTCATCTTTCTTGAGGGTAAATGAGGGGTCGTCCCCACCATTGACCCTCATCATAGCCGAGGGTGGACTTAGCGAGCATCACCCCAATCACACTAGAATTAATAGAACACAAAATGAGGGATCAATGTGACATTCTCATTAACATTCTAAGTGTTCTGTTAGAGCAAGACATTAATTACAAATGTGGTCTGATTGGCCTTTACAAAATTATTGATAGTATTTCTTCAAATGATCTGCATTCCAGGGGTTGGAAAAGGGTTCCCCTTCTAGGTTTTCTGGTCTATAGGTTCCAGGAAACACTTCATCGATGACCCTATATGGGCCATGCCAATTTGGGTGGATCTTGTTGGGCTTCTGCCATGTCTTTTTGAGGACTAAGTCCCCCACTGCAATTGGCCTATTCTTCACCCTCTGGTTGTAAAACCTTTCAGTCCTGTTCTGGTAGGCAGCTTGCCTTATCTCGGCATCTTCCACCCTTTCCTCAATCAGGTCTAAGTCAAGTCTCCTCTCTTCCATATTTCTCTGGGGGTCATACATTTGGACCCTGTGAGTAGGAAACCCAATCTCGGTGGGGATGAAAGCTTCTGAGCCATAAGCCAGCATGAATGGGGTTTCTCCGGTAGAGGTCTTTGTCATTGTCCTGTAGGCACACAGTACAACATATAACTCCTCAACCCATCTTCCTTTTGCCTCCTCAAGTCTCTTCTTAATCCCATATAGGATTTTCCTATTTGTAACTTCCGTTTTCCCGTTGGATTGAGGTCGGCCTGGGGTAGAGAAGAATTGTTTAATACTCACCCTTTCACAGTACTTCTCTAGAGATGTATTCTTGAATTGAGTCCCGTTATCCGAGATGAGGGTGTTGGGGAACATATCTGCATATAATATTTTTCTAGATGAACTGGAAGGTCTTATGTTCCGTAATCGTAACCATTGGCTCTGCCTCCACCCATTTTGAAAAATAGTCAATTGCCTCGATGAGGAACCAACAGTTATTGATGGCCCTAGGCAGGGGGCCTACTAGGTCGATCCCCCAAACTTTAAATGTCCATGGGGATGTAATTGAGGTAAGAGGCTGATGGGGTTGGTGAGGCATGGTGGAAAATCTCTGACATTTGTCACATTTTTTTACATATGTCGTGGCATCTTTCCCCAAGGTCAGCCACCAGTACCCTTGGGTTACTATCCTCTTCGCCAAAGACCTACTCCCAATGTGGCTTGAACACGACCCCTCATGCACGTCTTGAAAAATGCGTGGGACTTCAGATGGGTGCACACACCTAAGTAAGGGGAGAAAAAACCCTTTTTGTACAAGGTATCTCTGATGACAGTGAATTTTGCAGCTCTGTATCTCAGTTTTTTCCTTTCTTGCCTTGCTTCTGGAATCTCCCACTCCTTGATGTATCTGATCAAAGGGTCCATCCATGAAGCTTCCTTAGAAACATTTAAGAAAGTGCCAAGTGTTCCCTCAGCATCTTCAATAGTTGGTCGAAGCAAAATTTTCACTGGGACTGTCCTCCTGATATCTGTCCTAGTTGTCGAGGCCAACCTAGCAAGTGCATCAGCTCGGCCATTATCAAGCCTAGGTATCTGTAGAGGGGGCTTGAAGCTCAGCATGGCAACTCAAGCGTGGCAGCTTGGGGAGGCAGCTCAGCGTGGCAACTCAAGCGTGACATCTTGGTGAGGCAGCTCCGCGTGGCAACTCAAGCGTGACATCTTGGTGAGGCAGCTCAGCGTGGCAACTCAAGCGTGGAAGTTTGGTGAGGCAGCTCAGCGTGGCAGCTCAGCGTGACATCTTGGTGAGGCAGCTCAGCGTGGCAGCTTGGGGAGGCAGCTCAGCGTGGCAACTCAAGCGTGACATCTTGGTGAGGCAGCTCAGCGTGGCAGCTCAAGCGTGGCAGCTTGGGGAGGCAGCTCAGCGTGGCAACTCATATTTTAGCTTGTTTTTTTAATCACATTGTACTTTCATTATTGATTTCTGTAAGCTTTAACGATTGTAATGACGTAACGATAATAACTAAAGGGTTTGTATGAGGTCAAACGGTACTTGCGAGAGACCAGGCTTGGCAGGGCCTGGGAGAGCTTTCATGCTCTATCGAATGACCTCACTGTGGGAACTTTAGAGGGACCTGGTTTGGAGGATTGAGAAGTAAGGCACCGTTGGGGCTTGTCCTGACCATCTTAGATACACCTGGTAAAACACCGAAGGACCCCGACCGTGGAACCTCAAGCGGAGCAGCATGGAGTTCCATCGGGCATTAAGTTATGGACCAAACAACCCTCTACTTAATGTCACATCTACTGTGGGTGATGTCACTAGGCATCTAAACGTTGTCAGACATGCACTTGAGTAAACCACTGTGGTATTTGGGGCTGTCAGGCAGTTGGTGAGCCACCTCTGCGACAACAACCCCCTGACACACAGTGGATAGGCAAAAGGCATGTCTTGGGATTTAATGTTTATGACGTGGAGACAACTAGTGCATCAGGCATTTAATGTTGTGACATAAAGTATGAGGGATGTCTTTCATAGTCTTTAATGACTGAGTTGCCTTGGGGGTGGTGTGGGGGGATATTTAAGGACCCCAGCCACCTTTGAGGAGAGGATCCTATTTTTGGAGAATTAAAAAAGAGTTATTGCAAACTAGAGTGCTCATTGACTCACCATTGCCATTTATTACGAAGCTTTTAATATTTGACAGAGATTCCTGAGGGTGTTTGGTGTGTTTCTACCTGCCTATCAGGGTGTATCTAGGGTGCTTACTTCTCCCTCCCTCTAGATAAGCCACTTCTAAAGATCCATTAGCATGACCTGGGTTATACACGAGAGATTTGAGAGTTTAAACTGAGTTCATCTTCATTGAGTTTGTGTGTGCATTTTCTATAATTAGTCTAGGGTTTTGGCTAATTTAACTTGTGATTACCATACTCAATAGGGGTTACGCCTCCATATATATAATCTAAAGTACCCTCTTACATTTGGCGACTCTGCTGGGGAGGCATCCTTCTAGAGAAGGAGTATGGCGCAGGATAACGCTACTAGAAGACTCAATTTCGATGACATACAGCATAATGAAGAACAGGCTGCGAGGGAGCAGGAGGCCCTAAGAGATGGGGCTCCTCGAGGAGAGGTACCGCTGGCTCCAATAACGATAGGCGTCCCAGGGGCTGCACAACCTTCCACGAGCGCAGGGCTGGGACCTGCCCAGATGGCGCTCCTCATGAGCAAATTTTACGAGTTTTTGCAAACCCCAGTAGCTTCCACTATGCTGGGAGGATTGGAGACTAATGCCTTTGTGACACCAGGAGTGGCCCCAGGGGCCCCACCAGGGGCAGGCATTACAGGAGCAGTCCCAGCGAGTGTGCCCTCTGTTGTAAACCCCACAGTGGGCGGCTCAGGAGTTCCAACGGCGCAACCGATAACGTTCGCCCCCGTTGCAACGAGCGCTCAATTGTTGTAGGTGGCCCCAGTAGCCTCGCCCTTGGAAGAGATGAGAAAAGAGATGCAGAAGGAGATGCTGAAGTTCATGCAGTCTTCCTCGCAGGCTGTGGGCGAGGTGGCTTCGGTCTATGATGACTTTCGAACACCTTACCCCCAGTAGCTTCCACTATGCTGGGAGGATTGGAGACTAATGCCTTTGTGACACCAGGAGTGGCCCCAGGGGCCCCACCAGGGGCAGGCATTACAGGAGCAGTCCCAGCGAGTGTGCCCTCTGTTGTAAACCCCACAGTGGGCGGCTCAGGAGTTCCAACGGCGCAACCGATAACGTTCGCCCCCGTTGCAACGAGCGCTCAATTGTTGTAGGTGGCCCCAGTAGCCTCGCCCTTGGAAGAGATGAGAAAAGAGATGCAGAAGGAGATGCTGAAGTTCATGCAGTCTTCCTCGCAGGCTGTGGGCGAGGTGGCTTCGGTCTATGATGACTTTCGAACACCTTACCCCCAGGAGTACAACGACGAACCCTACCCGAAGGACTATATTCCCCCTACCTTTGAAAAATACTCAGGGAAGGGTGGGAACCCGAAGGAACACATTAAGCATTTCGTTGAACACTTGGGGGCGCATTGCAATGACAAAAAGCTTAGGCTGAGGGAGTTTTCCAAATCCCTGAATGATAAAGCCTACACTTGGTACTCTCACCTGCCTCCCAATAGTGTCTCCACGTGGGAGGAGATGCACGTGTTGTTTGTCCGAAAGTTCTTCTTGGCAGAAGATGAGTTCACCCTAACCCAACTGGGCAGGGAGAGGCAAAGGCCAGGAGAGGAGGTAGTGGCCTATATCCGAAGGTTTAGGGAAAGGTCCCTCGACGTGAGGGAAGAAGCTAAGGAGGCCAGGTTACTACAAATTTGCGCTGAGGGATTACTTCCTGAGTATATCTGTCACCTGATCAATGAGACACGCGAGGGAACTTTTTCAGCTTTCTTAAAATCTGCAAGAAATATATCGTTGGTGGTGCGACCTAGCCCGGTAGTAGCCCCCATGATGTTCAGACAGACGATACAACCCATCGGGGGAAGGTCTCAGGCCCCACGGGTAGGATATGTTGAGAGAGAAGATGGGGGCAAGGCTCAGAGGAAGGATAACAAAAGAAAGTTCGGAAGGGATAGAGAAGACCCGCCACCGTTGCCTTGTACGGTGGAGGAGGCTATGAGTTGCTATAACGCAATGGTCCAAGGCGGAACGGTTTATGAGCTGATCGAGCGCGAAAAGTAGCGTCGCGTAGGTACGCTAATCGTTGTTTTCGTTTCGCCGCCGCGATACAAAAGAACCTAATATACTACTACACTTGACAAGCAAGCACAGTGGTAAGTCGGGTATCGTAAGAAATCCACAGGGAGTGGTTGAATTTTAGACTTTAATTGTTTTAATTACTTTAGGAATAAAAGTGGTGTAAAATAAATAAAAGAAAAGGTGATAGGGTGGTTATGGTGACAAAAGAAAAGAATAAGTTACGCTACACAAAAGTAAAGCGAGGATCGGGATCGCATTCCACCACACGGGCTAAACAACTACTAATTAGAATTACGGTTCGAAAACATTTAATCGAGCATTTACAATTAAGCATAAACATCACACAAGAAGGAATTTAACCCAAAGTTGCTAGATTAAACATTTAATCAAAAATGTTCACACGCGGATTAAATTTGAATTGTCGCTATAAACACTAAAGTTGCGTGACAAATAAAGTTAAACGCATAACAATCCAACTTTAATACACGCGGTTTCAATTAAACGCAATTTTACACAAAACCTAACTTTCGGAGCTCAACGCCATTAATGGCGAAAACGCAATCCCAACCCGTTATCTACGGACAATACATGGATTAAACTACTTTAAACAACAACTAAACTAATTAAATCAATAAATAACAACAATAAAATAATTTGAAAGCAAGGAAACTAGTTATCAAAGCAAGAAATCAAGAAATACAACTATATTAATGGTAGGGGTAATGAATAGTGCACTTACAATCCAAATGGGGTGTCAAACCAAAGAGAAATGAAGAAGAACCATCCAAAACCCTAACTAAACTAACCTAAAAAACGTTCTTAAACTGATATACAATGTTTACCCTTATATACCCAACCAAAAACCAACTTAAAAATACAGATTTTCGGACATTTACTGTAGCCGAATCGATTCGGAAATGGTCCGAATCGATTCGGAAACAGGGGAAGTTCATTTCTGCATTTCTGCAGCATTCCGGATCGATTCGGTTTTGGGCCGAATCGATTCGCAACCTACAGGTCTGAATTCTGCAGCTTTGTCCTGTTTTACGGAAAATGCCGCCATTTCTTCGTTATAGCTCGGAGTGAGGCACGGTCGGAGGCTACGCGAAGATAACTCAGAGGACTACAACATCCAAGAAGACATTAGGCTAAAAAACCAAAATATGAAATGACTAAAATGCCCTTGAATGTGACCTTGAGTGTACTTTTATAGTAAAAACCATCCTAAAAATGCCATAACTCCATCGATACAACTCGGAATCATGCACCGTCGGCGGACACGCGAAGAGAAATAAAAGGGCTTCAACTTCCGTGAAGAGCTCGGGATTCAAACCCGAATGCTGGAATTACTAAAATGCCCCCGAAGCTGCAAAAGTCGATGAAACATTTCCGGAAAGCGTCTGAACTTCATACTAAGCATCCAAATACCTACAAAAGCCCAATTAACCCCTGCAAAACATGTTAACATAGAAATCCGAGGTTGTCTGGTTAACGAGCATAAGTATAGGGATTAAGATACCCAAGGGGGCTAATAAGGCGTAGGTTAACGGGTGAAATACGCAATATTTGCGTCGTATCACGAGCCAAAAGGCGTCCCGGTGGAGGAGCCCGACGCGGCAACTAGGGCCAATCCCAAATATTGTCAGGTTCATCGAAAGGTCCAGCATCCAACAGAAAGCTGCTTCACGCTGCGAAGAATCATAGACAAGTACATGAAGGCGGGAACGCTGCAAATCCCCCCACAAAACGTTAACAATAACCCACTTCCAGCACATGGGCCCAACTTGGTAACGGCCTACGACGATGAGGCGGAAAGAGGAAAAGGAAGGGAAACAATGACGCAAAGGGAATTCGAAGAAACTCTGGAACGTTGCACCACAGGAATGGCTAACGTAGTTTTAGCCTACGATGAAGCAAGCGCTAAAGACATGGAAGACGTATACAGCGTTGAGGGCGAGGAAATAGAGGCAGTCGTTGAGTACAGCGCAGTTTCAAAATCCCCAAAGTTCGCTTGGTTCTTCGATCAAGTAGGGATACCAAGGGAGAGCAGACTGGAAATAACTCAGGCAATCCTAGACATCGCGAGGAAGGACGTGGTTCCCTCGTTGAAATGGCGGGGACCCATGGCAAGGCTGGTAAAAAAGTTCCTATCAGAGGTGACCTTCAGTGATGCAGATAGAGCTGTAAGGTTCCCTCATAACAGGCCCTTGTATGTGACGGCCAGTGTCAACGGGGTTAGTTTTGCAAGGACGCTTATGGATGGGGGTGCGTCTATCAACATTATGCCGATCAACTCCTTCCACGCGGCTAATATCCCAGAAGAAAGGTTGGCCCCCATGCCTCTGGTAATCTCAGGGTATGACAACCAATCTTCCAAATCCATTGGGTATGTGAATGTTGGAATTGTAATGGGAAATCTGAGTTCCCACATCAAGTTCCATGTAATAGAAAGTGCAACCTCCTATCATTTACTAATAGGGAGAGTGTGGATGCACAATCAAGGTCTAGTTCCTTCAACATATCATCAATGCGCCAAGGCGAATGTCAAAGGAACAGAAGTGAACATTAGGGCTACAAAAAGGCCTTTTGCTATCGAGGAAGCTCACTTTGTAGATGCGGCCTTTTATACGGAGTTGGAGGAGGATGCTCGAGTCCTAACGAGAAGAATGGAGGGGGCATGGGTTCCCTCGATCAGAGATAGAATGGGGCCTCTGAACGAGCAAAGCAAAGAAGCCGCGAGTAACGAAGGGGTGAGGGTCGAAGAAACCCATCAGGTGATCCCTCGACCCCAAAGTAGCACGAGGCAGCTCCAAGGCAAAGTAAGGCTTAGAATGGATCCTATGGAACATGAGGTCCAACGACAAAGCGTGCTGAGTCGTTTTTCAGGGGGAAGAATCGCTGAGGCCTCGAGAGAAAGGAAGAGGAAGGCCGTGGCAACAGCTACCAACAGGCAGTGCAAGAAGGTGGTCACTGAAGAAGGGAAGGTGATATACCGTTTGTAACGATGTGAGCGGGCGGCTGAAGAGACCGAGGATGGGGCTGACCCATTATATGAGTGTTTCTTGGTAGATCAACAGGGACAGTGTATGGTGATAGACAACTCCAACATACAGGAATTCGTGGAGGAGGTCGCCGAAGAACCAGACTACATGGAAAATCAACCGAAGCCCCAGGCACAAGAGTTGGAGCAGTTGAACCTGGCAGAAGAAGGGGAAGACCCAAGGCCCATCTTCATCGCGAAGGATCTCGGTAAGGAGAAACGAGAAGCCTTGGTTGGGCTAATCCGGGAGTTCATAGATGTCTTTGCATGGAAGTATACCGAAATGGAAGGGCTAGATGAGGAAGTGAGCTGCCACAAGCTAAATGTGATGCCTTCAGCCATCCCGGTGAAGCAGGCAACAAGGACTTATAAACCTGAGTTGGACTTGAAGATTAAGGAAGAGGTTCAGCGTTTGTTGGCAGCATGATTCATCAAACCAATACAGCATCCCCTTTGGCTATCTAACATTGTGCCAGTAGGAAAAAAGGACAAGAATCAAATAAGGATCTGTGTGGATTTTAGAGATTTGAACAGGGCTTGCCCCAAAGATGAGTTCCCTCTACCCTCCATTGATAGCTTGATAGATGCCACAGCTGGGCATGAGATGTATAGCTTCATGGATGGGTACGTAGGGTATAACCAGATCAACATGGACCCCGTGGACGCAGAGAAAACGACATTCAGAACCCCGTTGGGCAATTTCATGTACAAAGTAATGCCGTTTGGACTTAAGAACGCGGGAGCTACTTATCAAAGAACAATTATGGCCATTTTTCACGATTTCTTCCACAAATTTGTAGAATTCTATGTGGATGATTTGGTCATCAAATCGAAGAAGGAGGAGTCCCACCTAAACGACCTAAAGAAGGTGTTTACTCGATGTAGGAAGTATAAATTAAGGATGAACCCATTGAAGTGCGTCTTTGGAGTAACATGTGGGAGGTTTCTAGGCTTTGTGGTTGATCGACAAGGGGTGCAGATGGACCAGGATAAACAGCGCGCGATCTTAGAAATGCCGTACCCAAGAACGGCGAAGGAGCTGAAAAGTTTCCTCGGTAAAGTCTCCTACCTTAGAAGATTTGTACCAGGATTAGCCGAGGTAACACACCCGTTGATGCAGCTGCTGCGAAAGAACACAAAGTTCAGGTGGGAAAAGGATCACCAGGAGTCTCTCGATGAGTTGAAGAATCTTCTCGTTTCACCACAAATCATGGTTCCTCCACAGGCAGGAGTACCGTTGCAGCTGTACCTCACCTCCACTACAAGGTCCGTTGGAGCTTTGCTGGCACAAGAGATTGACGGGCAAGAACGGCCAGTGTATTACCTCAGCAGGATCATACATGGGCCAGAGATTAGATATAGCAGCCTAGAAAGGCATTGTTTGGCCTTAGTCTTTGTAGAACAAAAACTTAGACATTATATGCTGTCTTTTACAATTCATATTGTAACTAGGTGTGATCCTATTAATTATTTGTTGGCTAGAACTATCTTGATTGGCAGGGCAGCTAGGTGGTTCCTTATTTTCTCCGAATATGATTTAAAGTGTGTGGTTCCTCGTGCTATCAAGAGCCAGGCGTATGCTGATCTGTTGGCAATCTTTCCATTAGGAACGTTTGAACCACCTAAAGAAGACATTCCGGGAGACGACTTGCAGGCCAACTATCTCGATGCAACTGATGAGGAATGGACGATGCAGTTTGATGGGTCTTCGACAGAGAAAAAAGGAGGGGCAGGGGTCATCCTTTCAAAAGGAACGGAGGAGATTTGTCTTTCCTACAAACTGGATTTCCCTTGCTCCAATAACGAAGCAGAATACGAAGCGTTGGTACTAGGGTTGCTGGAGGCTCTTCGAAGGGGAATTCGTTCACTCTGCATCAAAGGTGACTCGAACTTAGTAATTCAGCAAGTTAACGGAGAATATGCATTGAAGCACATGAGTTTGGCACCGTACAGAACGATCATTCAAAGGCTCCTCAGCCAGTTCCATCGGACCAAAATTAGAAGACATCCCAGAACGATGAACCGTCATCCAGACGCTTATGCCACTATTGCTCAAAAGATGGTCATGAGGAGCGATACGACTATTGTGACGATCCAACGAAGAACAGCTCCTTCGGTGGTACAGTCAATACTACCAATGGAGGGAGACGCGGATTGGAGAGGAGAGGTCAGGAAGCAACTGGAGTCTGGCGAAGGAGCTATGGGACTAAGAGAGTTAGCCCAATACTTTACAAACCAGGGAAATCTTTACTTCAGAAATGCAGGGGGATGGTTATCGAGATGCATTGGGCCAGAGGAAGCAGAGCGGAGGTTGAAGAAAACACATGAGGAGCACTGCGAAACAACTGAGATACCTCTTTATAGGAGAATTCAAAAAGGGGGATATTTTTGGCCTAGAATGAAACAGGATGCGGCAGAACTACAACGGAATTGTGATAAGTGTCAGCTATTTTTCGAAGCAGCTGAGTGCCATTTCAACGAAGCCCAAACGGACTAGAGGCAGCCCTATATCGACTTTATTCAAGATGGAATTGTCCCAACGGAGAAAATGGACGCGATGGGACTAAGGCGAAGGGCCCCGAGGTTCTATATCCAGGAGGGGAAGCTTTATCGAAGGGGGTACTTCAACAGTCCATTGCGTTGCATCACAAAAGAAGAAGCAACTGAGGTCCTCAAACAAGCCCATGACCCAGCTCACATGGGAGGGGCCAAGTTATATGATCAGCTGATGACGTTGGGATATTATTGGCCAACGATGGATAAAGACTCTGCCGAATTTGTTCAAAAATGCAAAGCTTGCCAACTTCATGGAAATATGATCCATGCCCCATCGGTGGACTTACACTCTCTGGAAACGCCTTATCCTTTCCACACCTGGGCGTTCGACCTCATGGGGGCGATACATCCTTCGTCAAGGGGCAAGATATGGATACTAGTAGCAACGGAGTGTTTTACAAAATGGGCTGAAGCAATACCACTCAGAAGGGCAACGACTGGGGTAGTGAGTAACTTCATCAGAGAGTATATCATTTGCCGTTTTGGGATCCCAAAGGTTATTCTCTCAGATAATGGGACTCCCTTCGTCAACTCAGAAGTGACGATGCTCACAGACAAGTACTCCATTGTTCACCACACTTCAACGGTGGCATACCCGAAGGGGAACGGTCAGGCTGAAGCAACTAATAAAACTCTGGTTAATATCTTGGCTAAAACGATGGAGGACTTTCCAGGATCGTGGGATGACAAGATACCAGCAGTGTTGTGGGCCTATTGAACGACGAAGAGGAAGCCCACAGGGTACACTCCGTTCTCCCTTGTCTACGGGGCTGAGGCAATCCTTCCGGTGGAGTTGGAAGTTCCCTCAGCTCGATACACCTTGCGAAGTAGCATGCTTCCTCAGAAAAGGCATGTGCAGTTGGAGGCATTGGATGAACACAGAGACAACGCGATGCAACATTTCCAAATGTATACAAAGCAGCTCTCTATGGCATATGACAACCTGGTAAGACCAAGGAGGTTCATGGAGGGAGATCTCGTTTTGAAGGCAGCAGTGAAACATATTAGGGGACTTCCTCTGCCAAAGTTCGCAGCCAATTGGGAGGGACCTTTCGTCGTGAAGGAAGCTCATGATTCAGGTTATTGCCTAATTTCTAAGTTGGAGGAAGATAGGCCATTCAAAATTAACAATAAATGGCTGAAAGTATATCATGTGTAAACAATTAAGTTTGTACCATCGATGTATTGGGTCTTTTGATTATGAATATACAAGTTTTGTTGATCATGTGAAGTATAGACATTGATATGAAAGCAGGCATAACTCAGAGGTAAACTGAAAAATGTACATTCTTTCATTCATTAAACAAGAGAGCATTACAAACAAAATGGGGAACTACTTCCCAAGAATTACATGAATGAAAGAAAGAAAATATATACAGGAGTTTACTACCCTAAGAGAAACCACAGGTCCGGGGAAGAGAAAAAATCCCCAGGAAGGCCCGAAGAAGCTGATGCAAAGGAGCTTTGAGCGTTGACAGCAACCTCTAGCCTGGTTTGCACCTGTGCCCGTTCAATAAGAAGCCTCTCCCGTTTTAGCTTGGCTAAATGCAGAGCCTCTTCGGCATTCGTTACTTCTTCATCCGCCGATTCCAAAAGAGGTGCCAGCTCAGCTAATTTAACCTCCTCAGCCCGTTGGTCCTCCTGGTGCTTTATCAGCAGTTCCCTCTGGCCGATCAGTTGCTGGTTCTTCAAAGTCTTCAGATGCGTTATAAGCCAGTCAAAACGGAAACCATCACGTCCCAACTCCTTCAGAAAACCTAGAAATTGGTTGAGAAGGGATCTGGTAACACTGGCAGTGGGGGTACTGGAAATTTCAGCAACAACGATCGCCATGCCTTGCAGTTTGTGACTCATAACATGAATATTTGAGCGCAGGCAATCCGGTGTGAAGGTCTCAGGATGACGATTCACCAATTGCTCAATCACCAGCCGATGGTTGATGGGCATGTGAGGAGATTGCCGAAGCACCATGAGGCAGAACGAGTGAGGAGCTAGGTCGGGAAGAGGCAATTCACACCCAGATTCGCTCTCGGCTGCAGCTCCGGTCATAGAACCTTGATCATCATGAATAGAATTTTCCGAAGCATCAGGTTCTCGGAAGGGCGAGCCTACAGGTGAGAGGACTGGGGGCGAATCCTCCCGAGCAACCTGAAAAGAAAAGCCCAAATGATGGAATTATGAATAAAAAACTTAACAAGTGTTTTCATTGTTAAGTCACCGTTATAAGGTGGAGTTTGTAAAAATAATCTTAACAAGTGTTTTCGTTGTTAAGTCACCGTCATAAGGTGGAGCTTGTAAAAAATAATATTAACAAGTGTTTTCGTTGTTAAGTCACCGTTATAAGGTGGAGTTTGTGAAAAAAAAACTTAACAAGTGTTTTCGTTGTTAAGTCACCGTTATAAGGTGGAGTTTGTGAAAAAAAACTTAACAAGTGTTTTCGTTGTTGAGTCACCGTTACAAGGAGGAGCTTAAGAACAATCTTACATAAAATCATAAGATGGAGATAATGGAAAACCTTAACGAAAGATAGCAAGAAAAATATACCTCAGTCACAACGGGAGCAGTTGAGGCAGCCACAGGGACAGGAACCGTTGGGGGAGCGATTATTGCCTCAGATGGCATAACGGGGTCCCTTGGCGCAGAAGCCTCCACGCTTGTCCAAACCTAATCACCCGTATAGGGCACAAGGGCCATCATATTGGGATCATCATGAGAAGACACTGGGCCCTCAAACAAAGCCACGTCAGGAGGAGGTGTAAACACACCAACCTGGGCCCTCACTACGGGAGTTGGTGCAAGATCAGGAGACAACTGTGCACAAAGCCAAGTGTTAGAAAAGAAGAATGGGCACAGAAATTATGAAGAAATATCTTGACATGTTACTTACCTCGGTTAGGGTGCTAAACAAAGGAATGACAGGCGGGGGCCTCATGAGCATCGTTGGAAGAAGAATGCTCGCCAACAACGAGGACACTTCCACCTGGGGTACCCAATACATATCACAATTTAGTAAGCCAAATACGAAAAGAGTATGACCGAAAGGACTATAACAAACAAATTATAGATCACATCATACCTCGGGCTCACTCTCTACCACAAGTACAATGGGCAGAGGAACCTCAGGTGAGGCCTATGAATCAGAAGGGACATAGGAGGTTATCTCGGGATGTGCCACTTCGGGCAAGATTACCACTTCAGGCGAGGAATCACTCACACGATCAACGTCATCACATCCCACAAAAACTTCCCTCGCACGTTGGCTGGCTCCACGGCGAGAATACGTGAGCCCCGTCATGGGGGAACGGGGAGGAGTCACATCGGTATGAGGTGCACCGAAGCGTCCCCCCACAAAACGGCTCACGGGAGGACTGGAAGGGTCTGGGTTTTCTATTTCAACCCCCTGCAAAACAGTTGTCAAATAAAGGGGGGAGGGATAAGTATACACACAAGTAAAGACAGTCATCCTCAAGCAAAAAGGAGATAATAATTAAGTCAGCCATACATACCTCTGATTCAGAAGGAGAACGAGATGGCACGACCACGGGCGAAGAGGGAGGAGTGGCAGCAATTGAGGGGGCAGGGGTGGATTGCACCTCAGGGGTCAGGTGTACTTCAGGAGTCCGTTTCTTCTGGGACTTGGTGCCCAGAGTCTTCTTCCTCGAGCTAGCTGCATCAATGCTGACCCCTTGAGGAACCCTGGAACTCTTCCTCTTTTTAGCCGTTGGCTCTGAAGGACCCACCACCACCGTGGGGAAAGCAACGGAGGAAGGGACAACGACTGCATACCGTTGATACTCAGCATTTATTCGATCCAGTTCTGCCTGGGCCTCCTTCCTCACACGCTCAGCCATCTCAATGGGCATGGGAGGAGGAACGGAGGCTATGGGAAGAGCTGCCACGGGAGTTTGGGGCTTCTGGGACTTTGACTTCTATTTCGATGTCCCACTCTTGGCCGTTCTTGCTTTTTTAACAAGAGGTTGAGAAGCCCCCTCATCGGTAGTAGCTGCAGCAGAGGGGACAGCCTTCTTTGCAGCAGTAGTTTTTGACTTTGGCATGGCAACTGGGACCATGGCACAAAGTGGGGGAAGCTCGTTGGGAGGTGCTTTGTGGGTTGAACTTAGAGGGAACTCTATCCCAAGCACAGAGTTGCCCTTTAGCCCCAACTCTAGGGCAGAAAATGAGCAATCAGGAGGGTACACCGGCTCTTGCTCGATGAACTTAGCAATTTCAGCTAGTTGTCTTGGCCAATATTTGGTGGCAAACAGAGGGGTCACATCCCCATGCCTAGTAATACTAGGAACGGTGACACGCCCAGCCATTGCTGAGGATATCCCCCATGCAGCAGTTGAAGAAAACAACGAACATGCCTCGCCAAAGGAGACTTTGGGGTTTGATGATTGGAAAACTGGACGTGGAACCCCCTGGTCAAACCCAAACTGACGTCTGCATCGGTTGGGGTTATAATGCTTGCTCGAGTATCCCCACTCGGTGTAGGAGGGCAGATAGCCAGGAGAAAGAAGAAGAACTACGGCCAGCGAGGGGTCCTCAACGTCAGGAGAGGGATCCCGTATCATTCTGGCATCAAGATGAAAAAACTTACAAGTGTGGAAAAAGGCCTCTTCTTGATAAGGCCTCATAACGAAGCTCTCAAAACGGTCAATCACTGAAATCAACTCCTTTCGGCTTTTCCTCTTATGGTAAATAAAGGACCGAGGAGGCAGAATCGATTCGGCCGAAGGAGGTCTGTTGGACTTGGCCGCTACAGCAGGAAAGCGGAAGTAAAGAAAGCTAGTCAGAGGCACACTATTGGCAAAATTGGCCAAGTTATAACGACCAATGGAGCGTTCCATGTCGAATAAAGTCCTGTCCAACCAGGTGTACAAGGATCCCAAGGCAATTGCAGCCAGAGGAAGCTTTATGCCTCGAGCTAGGCGAAGGGACAGGTTAATGAGGTCTCTTCGGGGCTGATCGTTAGGCTTGCCTGTCAAAAGGAAACGGGAAAAAATCACAAGAATGTAAGCAGGAAGCTCCAACGATGTACCATGACCAGGGGCAGTTGATGAAGAGCTGCCTTCGCTAGAACTCTGGAAGAAATAGTTGATCAGGGGAGAAAAAGTAGCTTTGTTGGAAGAACCGATGCAGCTTCGGCATATGCGATCCAAATCTGAATGATCCGCAGTCTCTTGAGCATCAAGAGCTTCATCGGTGTAAGGCTCATGGCCTGTTGCATCGAGGCCCAGGAGCTCACACACATCCTCCAGAGTTATGGTAAACTCACCCCAGGCAGCAATGAACGTATGAGTATCCACGTTCCATCGAGAGATCAAGACAGGAAGGGCAGCATTATTCTTTGAGATGGTGAACTCACCAAACCATTTAGCTCGTTGCAGCCCAACCTTGGTGAGGATATCAGCATAGGAACTCTGCATGTCAGATTTCCAGGCAGCAAAGTGGGCGGGGGATCCCCCGGGTGCTTCGAAATCAATGTGGGACCATGGAAAGTCCCCTCGCTCTAAGCGAAACCTCAGAGTTCCTTCTGGGGGCAGAAATCCCCACTTAGACACCTCTTCGTCCTCATCACCCAACAGGAGGGCGTCAAACTTGGAGGAAAAGCAAACAGCCTTACAGGCAACAGCAAAGCCATCACCCTCCCCAAAAATGGGAGAGCGACGGTAAAATCTCAGCTCTTCTTGGCGAGCAGCACCCTGGGCGGAGGCAGTAGTGGTGGTGGCAGACGGAACACTGGTGGCAGAAATGGTGGGGTTGCTTGAAGACGCCATGGCAGAAATGGTGCTTGAAGCCGTAACAAAGAAAGCTTCCAGAGAAAAGGGATTGAAGGCAACAATGGAGACGGACGATCACAAGTAGTGTTATAGATCTTTGCAACAATGGCGTATCTCTCTCTCTCTCTCTCTCTTTATAAGAACAGAAGCGATAGTCTGAGGAAAGAAGATAACAATGAAGTAAGGAAATAAGTGAAGAAGAAAGAAGAAGTAGAAACAGACCCTTTAGGCCCACGTGGTTAAGGTTCAAAGTATTTTGAAAACGGCTGTTGAGACTTTCGAAGTTTGGCGTTTAGATTTCCCCACCATCGCACGTGCACGGCCGCCTGTAATCATTTCACAAAAACACGTGGCACTTCAGGAAGTGCTGTGACAGTTGAAAAGACAGCGTACGTCACTAATGAAATGACGTATAGAGAACAGGAAGTGTTGCCTTCCTCAGCAAGTTTGAGTTTTGGCGCCAATCTCTTTGTCAGACTTATCCAACGGAGCCACAACGAAGAAGATGTCCCAACGGTTACACAAAGAAAAATCCATCAAGTTGAGTCATTTCATGCAGACATTTCTTATCCCAATAAATCTCTCCACGAGGGGGAAAATGTAGAAGGGGCTTGAAGCTCAGCGTGGCAGCTTGGGGAGGCAGCTCAGCGTGGCAACTCAAGCGTGACATCTTGGTGAGGCATCTCCGCATGGCAACTCAAGCATGAAATCTTGGTGAGGCAGTTCAGCGTGGCGACTCAAGCGTGGCAGCTTGGGGAGGCAGCTCAGCGTGACATCTTGGTGAGGCAGCTCAGCGTGGCAGCTTGGGGAGGCAGCTCAGCTTGGCAACTCAAGCGTGACATCTTGGTGAGGCAGCTCAGCGTGGCAGCTTGGGGAGGCAGCTCAGCGTGGCAACTCAAGCGTGACATCTTGGTGAGGCAGCTCAGCGTGGCAGCTCAAGCGTGGCAGCTTGGGGAGGCAGCTCAGCGTGGCAACTCATATTTTAGCTTGTTGTTTTAATCACATTGTACTTTCATTATTGATTTCTGTAAGCTTTAACGATTGTAATGACGTAACGATAATAACTAAAGGGTTTGTATGAGGTCAAACGGTACTTGCGAGAGACCAGGCTTGGTAGGGCCTGGGAGAGCTTTCATGCTCTATCGAATGACCTCACTGTGGGAACTTTAGAGGGACCTGGTTTGGAGGATTGAGAAGTAAGGCACCGTTGGGGCTTGTCCTGACCATCTTAGATACACCTGGTAAAACACCGAAGGACCCCGACCGTGGAACCTCAAGCGGAGCAGCTTGGAGTTCCATCGGGCATTAAGTTATGGACCAAACAACCCTCTACTTAATGTCACATCTACTGTGAGTGATGTCACTAGGCATCTAAATGTTGTCAGACATGCACTTGAGTAAACCACTGTGGTATTTGGGGCTGTCAGGCAGTTGGTGAGCCACCTCTGCGACAACAACCCCCTGACACACAGTGGATAGGCAAAAGGCATGTCTGGGGATTTAATGTTTATGACGTGGAGACAACTAGTGCATCATGCATTTAATGTTGTGACATAAAGTATGAGGGATGTCTTTCATAGTCTTTAATGACTGAGTTGCCTTGGGGGTGGTGTGGGGGGCTATTTAAGGACCCCAGCCACCTTTGAGGAGAGGATCCTGTTTTTGGAGAATTAAAAAAGAGTTATTGCAAACTAGAGAGCTCATTGACTCACCATTGTCATTTATTACGAAGCTTTTAATATTTAACAGAGATTCTTGAGGGTGTTTTGTGTGTTTCTACCTGCCTATCAGGGTGTATCTAGGGTGCTTACTTCTCCCTCCCTCTAGCTAAGCCACTTCTAAAGATCCATTAGCATGACCTGGGTTATACACGAGAGATTTGAGAGTTTAAACTGAGTTCATCTTCATTGAGTTTGTGTGTGCATTTCCTATAATTAGTCTAGGGTTTTGGCTAATTTAACTTGTGATTACCATACTCAATAGGGGTTACGCCTCCATATATATAATCTAAAGTACCCTCTTACAGTATCCTCCTCAATTTCACTTTTTTGAAGCTCTTCAGTAATGACCTCACCTTCTCAAGGTACTTGGCCATCCGCTCATCCTTGGCCTCGTAGGCTCCTAGTATCTGGTTCACTACTAGCCTTGAATCACTATGGACCAAAATCTGGCCGACACTAAGAGACTTGGCTAAGGAGAGGCCTGCTATCAAGGCCTCATAATCGGACTCATTGTTGGAGGCTTTGAAGTTGAACCTCAGGGCGTACTCAATGTCTGTGCCATCGAGTGCTGATACTATCAGTCTAGCCCCACTTTCGCCGTCATAGGAAGATCCGTCAACGAAGAGGCTCCACATAGTCTGTTCTTCTGAGAAATTTCCTTCGGTGAAGGAACCTTGTCTAAAGAGATATCTTCCCTCTTCATTTTCGTCCACTTTTCCTCTAGCGGTGCTTGTCTCAACCTTATCTGCAGGTGTGTTGGTGAGCCTGTCTTATTGGGTATTTGTCTTCTCGAGGCTCTCATCCTCGGCTTCATCATCTTCCCAAGTAAACTCGGCCACGAAATCTGCCAATGCTTGCCCCTTAATGGACGTCCTAGGTTGATACACAATGTCAAACTCCCCCAGCTCTATAGCCCAGGCCATTAACCTGCCTGATTTTTCTGGATCGTGTATGACCTGCCTAAGAGGAGAGTCAGTGGGGATAACCATTGTATGGGACTGGAAATATGGCTTCATCTTCCTTGAGGCATGGATCAAGGCATAGGCTAACTTATCCATCCTTAGGTATCTTTGCTCTGCCCCCTGAAGTGCCTTGCTGTTGAAATACACTGGCTTCTATACCCCATCCTCTTCTCTCACAATAGCTGCGCTGATGAGTGATTCTGAGACGGCTAGGTACACATATAGCCGTTCACCCTGTACTGGCCGTGACAAAAGCAAAGGAGACCCTAAGTTTGTCTTTATCTCCTTAAAAGACTCATCACACTCTTATCTCCACTCAAAGGACTTTCTTAGAATTTTGAAGAACGGTAAACACTTGTCTGTGGCCCTGGACACGAACCTATTCAAAGCATCCACTCGCCCCATGAGCCTCTGAACGTCTTTAATGGTCTTGGGGGTCTTCATCTCTATTAGTGCCTTTATCTTTTAGGGTTGGCATCGATGCCTGTTTAGTTGACAATGAACCCCAAGAACTTCCCCACTCCGACCCCAAAGACACACTTGGCCGGGTTGAGCTTCATTTGGTACTTATCCATTATATTAAAGGTCCTCTCGAGTTCAGCCACATGATCCTCTGCTTTCAAACTCTTGGTCAGCATGTCATCTACATAGACCTCCATAGACTTCCTAATTTGGTCTTCAAACATTTTATTTACGAGGTGTTGATACGTTGCCCCCGTATTTTTTTTGGCCAAAGGGAATGACCCTATAACCGTATGTCCCCTTGTCGATAATGAAAGCAGTCTTATCCGAGTCTTCAGGGCTCATAAAGATCTTGTTGTACCCTGAATAGGCATCCATGAAGCTCATGAGCTCATGGCCTGTGGTAGCGTCTACCATCTGATCAATGCGGGGGAGAGGGAAGTTGTCTTTGGGACAATGCTTATTGAGGTCTGTGAAGTCTACACACATCCTCCACTTCCCGTTGGCTTTTGGGACAATGACTGCATTTGACAACCATTCAGGATAGATGACCTCCTTGATAAACTTTGCATCTTCCAGCTTCCTGACCTTACCCCTAATGACCTCATACTTTTCTCGAGAATAAATTCTCCTCTTCTGCTTCACTGTCTTTGCACCCTCTACCACGTTGAGCTTGTCGCTCATAATTTCGGGTTTGATCCCCAAAATATCTACATGACTCCATGAAAAAATGCTCTGTCTTCTCCTCAATAGCTTGATGAGGTCTTCCTTGATGTTTGGCTTCAAAGTTTTGCTGACTTGGACGTTTTTTTCTGGTTTATCCTCATTAAGGATGACAGATTCTACCTCTTTCGCGGCTTCTCCTTTCCTGAGTTTTTTCTCATCCTTGGTGTTAAGGGTGTCAATATTGTAAGTGGTCGTTGCCTTCTTGTGCACCTCTCTTTCTTCGACGGAGTTGAAATAACATTCTCGTGCTGTCGTCTGGTCTCCCTGAACATCCCGTACCCCGTAAGGGGTTGGAAATTTAATCATCTGATGGATCATAGATGGCACAGCCTCGAAACCCTCGAGGGCTACTCTCCCTAGTATAATGTTGTAGGTCGAGAAGACATGTTCGTCCATCATGAAGAAGCTGACCTTCTTGGTAAGCCATCTGGGCCACTCGTCTCCCATCCTGACATCGGCCTCATACACTCCAAGGGGATGAACCTTTTCCCCACTGAACCCAATCAATGGGTGATGGTCTGGAACGAGTCTAGCATGTCTGAGGCCTAAGGCTTTGAAGCATGGCCAAAACATCACATCTGCAGAGCTACCCCCGTCGACTAGTATCCTCAGCACCTCGCACCCGTGTACCCTAATAGTGATGACAAGAGGGTAATCATGTGGGGCTAGGAGGCCTTTGAAGTCCATTCTTGCGAATCCCACTATCAGGGTGTCCATGTCGACCATCTTTCTCTTTTTTGACTTTGCCTCAATAGAGGTTGAGTGTATAACTTTCGTCACTGCCTTGGATTCAACTACATGGGCCCACCTGTCTGCGACCTCTGGCCCTCCTCCTGCTAGACCCCTAGAGATCATTCTAACACCGAGCGAGATCATATTAAGTCTCTTGACAGGGCCGTGGTCATCTCTTGGAGGGAGGTCGGGGTCATCCTCATCATCATAAGGGTCGTCCCCTCTTTTCGGAGGACCTTCTCTACATGAATCACCTCTCTTCTTTCTGGGGTCGTCCCCTCGGCCCCTTTTGAAGTCACTCTTATCTACGTACTTCTTTAGCTTCCCTTCTTTTAACATTTTTTCAATCTCATCTTTCAGAGCAAAGCATTTGTCAGTCACGTGGCCATGGTCTTGGTGAAATTCACACCATAGGTTTTTATTCCTCTTATTGGGGGCTGCCCTTAACTTCTCAGGCCACTTCATGGATTGGTCACTCTTTATCTCATTGAGAATATGTTCACAGCTGACCGTTAGAGGGGTGTAATCAGCGAAATTGTCATCCATAGACCTCTTCTTCCCCTCTTTGTTCTTCTTATGGTACTTAACCCCACTAGTGCCTCTTTTTTCATCTTCGTGTTTTGCGTCCATCGCATCTTCGGCGTTCATTACCCTTCCTTCCATCGACAACAATTCATCCATCGTCCTCGGAGGGTCTTCAGCAAGCTTCCATAGAAGCTTTCCCTTCTGGAGTCCTCCAATGAGGGCGGTCATGGCTATGCTCTCCTCATAGTCTTCCACCTCTAACTTTTCTTTATTGAATCTGGATATGTAGTCTATTAGACTCTCATTCTTCCCCTGCTTAACATAGAGCAGGTGTGTGGTCTTCCTCTGTGGCCTCACCCCAAAGCAAAAGTTATGGATGAACCGGTTTGCCAACTGCTTAAAGCTTTCAATGGATTTTTTTGGGAGAGACATATACCAGACGTGCGCAACCCAAGTCAGAGTGCCAGAAAAGGCACGGCACCTCATATCATCTGAGATAGAGTATATGTCTACCACTGACTGATACATCACTATATGGTGAACATAATTGGTACTCCCGCCGTACCTTGGGGTGACCACATGTGGCTTAAACTTTGATGGCGTAGGGAAGTTGACTATCTTCACTACAAAGGGTGAGCCTATGGAGTATCCTCTTTAAAGGGGGTTCCAGCTCTTCAGAATATCACCAATCTTATCCTCCAATCGCTGGATCGAGGTATTCCAGGGCCTCGTAGGGTCGTCCTGGCCGATGTTATCACCTGTCACCTCTTTGAGGTGGACGGAGGGTTCTGCTATAGCAGGCCTGTGTCGGCTATTTACTTCCCCTTGACCATCGTCCCGTACTTAGGGTCGGCCCCCGTGGGGTCGGCCATTTGCTGCCTCCCTTCTGGACCTCGCAACACTCCTTGATTTGGAAAATTTTTCCCATAGGTCATTTACTCGGCCAAGCCTCTCAAAGGCCGACCCCCTGCTCAGACGATCAAAAGTAGAGCCCCTCAGGCGATCGTCAGGATTTTTCCTTCCATACTTCCCTCTGCTCTCTTGGAGAGGCCGCATAGTATTGTTGGAGACCTCATACGACTCCCAGCACTCTATGGGCTCCTCCTCCACATCCAGATCATCATACCTCTCCTTAGGGAAAGGGTTTTCTTGCCTTCCCAGGCATAGACGTCGGGGGTCAGCAACATCCCTCTACCGCTGTGGGGGTGGAAAGTCTTTGCGTGGTGCCTGGGGTGGTCCCCTGTCCTTATGCTGCCCCGAAGCCGCTGACGAAGTGATCATCTCAGGTGAGACCCCTGGTGGTCTTAGTATGTTCCTCCTTATAGCTGTGAACTGTTCTTGCATGATCCGCTGGCTTGTTGCCAGAGATTTCAAGGATGCCGCCACATCACCCATCTCAGACTGAGGTGGTGGTTGACTGGAACTGGGTCCTACCCCACTATTCGGTGGAGGAAGTGGTGGGGGCGGCATCTCCGGTGCCATGTGTTTGAGCTATGACAAGATGAACTAAAGAAAAGACTGGTAACCTTGAGAACCTTAATGGGTCTCTTTCAATGGTGAAACATCTCCACACGGGGAGAACTGGCTCACCACCAGAGTGCCCAGTGAGGTCAAGCTGTAGAAAGGAAGAGATATCTTCTTGTTCCCACAGACGGTGCCAAACTGAAGATGCTAAAATCTAGCACCACTAGATAAGTGATGATGAGCTCAAATTGTAAGTACCATGGCAGCCATAGATGTATAAGTGTGTAAGTGTGAAAAAGGAGATGAGTATAAGATCAATAAGACAATGATGTATAGTGGTTCAGCCAATTAGGCCTACATCCAATGTGAGTTTGTGATCCACTAAGTATGGGCACTAATGGCCTTGGATACAATGTACATAAGCTCCCTTTCTCTATCTCTACTGTGTGTACAAGCAGAGTTTTATCTAGGGTTACAATTTTCAATCGATCCCCCTGTAGGGTTGTAGGTGACAAGTATATATAGGTCTTGGGGGGTGTAGTGTACCCCCAAGCATGCATGGTGCATGTGAATGATAATCTAGTCAATCCCCTGCTGACACCTGTAGATGCCACTTGTGATTAATGATGACATAATATTCCCTCACGTGAGGGGGTGATATTGTTATAACGGTCTTCCACATGCCATGTGAGCCTCACGCGCACTGTTCCGCGTGTCTCCCAAACCACGCGCTGTGATGATGTCACCCTCGTCTTATGATATGAGGGCGAGGGCAAAGTTCCTTAAGGTAGTGAGTCTGGCCTAATTTAAGCCACGTATTGTCTTACCCTCAGAGGGTCGTCTGGACCTGATGAGGGGTCGGCCCCTTGAGGGGTCGTCTGGACCATAATGAGGGGTCGTCCCCTTGAAGGGTCATATGGACCTGATGAGGGTCGTCCCCTTGAAGGGTCGTCTGGACCATAATGAGGGGTCGACCCCTTGAAGGGTCATTTGGGCCTAATGAGGGGTCGGTCCCTTGAAGGGTCATCTAGACCATGATGAGGGGTCGGCCCCTTGAAGAGTTGTCTGGGCCTGATGAGGGGTCGGCCCCTTGAAGGGTCGTCTGGACTATGATAAGGGGTCGGCCCCTTAGAGGGTCGTGTGGGCCTGATGAGGGGTCCTCCCCTTGAAGGGTCGTCTGGGCCTGATGAGGGGTCGGCCCCTTGAAGGGTCGTCTGGTGCCTGATAAGGGGTCATCCTGGCCTTGCCCAAGTGGATTACACCCTCGGCCCGGCCGACGGTATATGTAGGTATATCAATGGTCGATGCAGAGATTCATAAAACATCATCTATTTGAGTGTTTTGTGGAAATAAAGCTAGAGGAGTGGCTAAATCTAGTAAACGGCCCGGTCATATGATTTTTCAAAGAGCAGGTAATTAGAAAGGGTTGATTAAACTCTTGTTCATGATATGGAAGGATCCTAGGTCTACCACGTTATAGTTGGAGTTCTTATTGTAAGGTCTCATTCATCTGATTCTGATAGGGAAGATGACCCTGAACTAATATGATGTAGTCCAATCAATCAAATCCATTACCATTGAGTTCCTAATATTGAATGGAATGGGAACAGTCCACGTGAGTCAACAGTGTGCCTGGAGTTCATACCTTTCATTTAACGAGACGCTCAACATCGATGCGTTAGATCCAAGGGAGGAACCAATGATGAGATCCCTAGTTAAGGATTTAATCTCGATCCCACTATACAATGATCACCTAGAAAGAGTAATGTATATAGGATCATCATTGACTGAAACAAAGAGAATAATTTATCTCATTCCTTAAGAGACATCACATGACATTTGCATAGAACCATAAAGATATTTTGGGCATTGACACCTCGGTCATAGCTCATCAGCTGAACGTTAATTCGTCTTGATGACCAATATAATAAAAGAAGAAGGCATCACCTCAGAGAGAAATTAGGAAGCCCATGTTAAAGTAAGGAAGCTATTGGATGTAGGTTTTGTTTAGGAAATTAAATACCCTGAATGGATTTTAATGTCATCATGTTAGAAAGACAGACCAAAAATGGCAAATATGTGTGGATTACTCAGATCTAAATAATGTTTGTTCAAATGATTCGTACCCATTGATTAGTATTAGTGTGTTGGTAGATGTTATAATCGGTCAAGAAGTCCTATCATTTATGGATGCCTTCTTCAGGTAAAACCAAATCCAAATGCACTCGACATATAAAGATAAGACTTCATTCATGACAAATTGGGGGACATATTGCTACCAAGTGATGTCGTTCAGCCTAAAGAACATTGAGGACACTTATTAGAGACTCGTAAACCAAATGTTTGAGGAACATGTAGGGAAAATAATAAAGGTGTACATTGACAATATATTGGTGAAAACTTTTAGAGGGGAGGATCATGTAGTCGATCTAGAGGAGACCTTTTGAAAGTGCTCCTATAGTGATAGGGTTATTAGGATTTCCAAACAAACACCAATTGTTAATTTTTTTTAATTTAATTAAACTAATTTTAATATTTGCACCAATTAAACCAAAGTGTTGTGTAAACAGTTTACCAATTTTATCTTAGCCTAAGCATGCATCTAGGTGATATGGAGAGAATAAAATAAAGCAAACCACAACACGACGATGTACGAGGAAAACCCACAATGGGAAAAACTTCAAGTGGACTAGTCAAACAAGTCCACTATGATATAGATTTATATATGAGGATGATTTATACTTATTCAATGACTAGGTGTCTTCAATCGTTGACACTCTTCCTCGTTTCTTTCCTCCTTCTTCATAACCACCACTGAATGCTTTCTAATGGCAATCATAGTGTAGGAACCTTTTACATCTTAGTATCCATTGATCTTCACTTGCTTCTTGAATAGTTCCAGCCATTGCACAATGCTAAATACGGTATCCATCGATCAAAACACTTTCAATATATAGAGCAAACAATCTTTGTGTAGTACACAAGAGATCCAAAGTAAACATATTGTGTTACAACTTGGATCTTAATTCTTTTGCGTAAACTAGGGTTTAAAGGGCTCAAGATATAACTTTTATATTCATTTTCACAAAACCTCTCCTCAAAAACTCTTTGCCAGCCCTAATATATATAGAAAACTAAAAAATACGATGAACCGTTCTTCAAGAATAATCATTCAAACAAAAATAGTAAGGTCATTCGAAAGAGTTATGCATTCTCATTTGAACAAAATAAAACACTTTCGAACGAGATATCAAAACTCATTTGGACAACCATCGAGTGAGCTTTGAACAAAAACTTTCTACTAAACAAAAACATCTCATTTGAATTTCGTTTGAACGAAAACTAATACCATGTTTATATGAAACAAATATCTCATTCGAACGAACTAAACAAACTCATTTGAATGAAAAACGCATGTCGTTAGAACAAAGTTAAAACAAAAAAATATTTTCCTTGAAAATCTTTTTACCAAAAATAACCTCAAAAATATTTTTAAAACTAACACCCAAAACCTATTCAAGGATCAAACATAATACCCATTCATACCTCATTGAGATCCCATGGATGTTGATGATAAAACTCGGCATGAAACTCAGAATGATATAATCAACGATTTACTTGGCAACTACGGTCTTCAATACGAATCATAGGCTTAAAGGATAAACTAAACTAAATTGCTAACCACTGACTCAAACAAATTTTTTTTCCAAACATAATAAAGACAATATACATACAAATTAACTCGATGTGACATTTATCCTTACACCTTTAAAATCCTCGATCAGTATCGAATGAAGATAAACCCAGAGAAGTGCGCATTTATTATGGCATTAGGAGAAGTTTTAGGTTTTATGGTTAAATGGAGGGGAATATAGGATAACCTTGAAAAGGCCTAGGTGGTATTAGTTATGAGAAGTCATAAAATTGTGAAAAGGGTACAATCACTTACGGGGAGGGTAGTGGCACTTAACTGTCTCACAAGTAAAGCACTGGGTAGGTGCATCCCTTTCTTGAGAACATTGAAGAATGCATTCATCTGGATAGATGAATGTGAAACAGCGTTTCAAGATTTAAAGAATTATCTTGTAGAGGTTCCTCTCCTCTCAAAGACAGTCCTTGAAGAAGAATTATACCTTTATCTTGTTGTCTCTTCTCCAACGATCAATTCAGTCCTGATTAGAGAGGATGCAGAGATTCAAGGACCAATTTACTATGTCAATAGGGTGTTCAGAGAATCAGAGTATAAATATCCAATGTTAGAGAAATTTTTATTTATGATTGTCATGTCAACCTTAAAGCTGAGGTCGTATTTCCAGGACCATATCATAGTTATTCTAAAGATTACCCACTCGGGCAGGTACTCCATAATACAGTTATTTCTGGGCAATTGATGAAGTGGTAGGTTAAGCTAAGGGAGTTTTACATACACTACAAACTAAAGGTAGCTGCCGAGGGATAGGTATTAGCTGACTTCATAATTAAATTTATAAGCACGAAGGGGGATGACACTTCTCATGAGACTACTGAAGGAAAGTAGGTATGGGTGGTTCATGTGGATGGACCTTATAATAAGGAGGGTTGTGGAGAAAGAATGATCATTGAGACACCAGATGGTACTTGTGGGGAGTATGAGTTAAGATTCATCTTCAGAACATCCAATAATGAAGAAAAATATCATCGACGCACGGCTTGTGTTGTCTCTTAAATCAGGTCGAGTGGAGGTCTTTAGTGACTCAAACATAGTCGTTTATCAAGTAATAAGGAAGTACTAATCAAAAGGGAAACACGTGATGACCTATCTAAAGAAATTTCAAGAAGTTATGGGGCATTTTTTAGCATTCACTATCAAGCACATCCCGAGAAAAGACAATGCCAAAGACAATAGCTAGGATAACATCAATAGCTAAAGGGAATCCCCTTTTGGAAAGCCTAAATTGGCCCAGTGTTCAGATAAAATAAGAGAAAATAGTTATCTTGGCTAAATAAAGGCCCAAATGGATGGATAAATACATTCACTATATAAAGGTCCTTTTCGAAGATCGATTAGAGGCAAATAAGGTGTGAGTTAAGGTGAAGAAGTACTTACTTTATGAAGGGGTCTTATACCAAAGAGGGTATTCTTAACCAAGCTTGTGTTATGTTAACCAACATAAGTAACGATTATTCAAAAAAATGTCCATGAAGGCATCTACGAGGGACACCCTAGGAAAAGGATCATGGCACAAAGGGATCTGATGCATGGTTACTACTGGACAACGATGAGCAAACATGTTGATCATCATATTAGAAAATGCGACCGAGGTCAGTAAACAGCAAACCATATCAATCAGATAGTCGATGAACTATCAGTGATTGTATCGGTGTGGCCATTCTCTCTATGGGGAATGGACATCCTCGGTGCCTTTACAATTGGTAAGGGTTAATGCAAGTTTCTCCTAGTAGAAACTGACTACTTCATGAAATGGGTTGAGGTTGAGCCATTATCCAGGATTACCGATTAAAAGGTGCATTCATTTATCTGGAGATACATCATTAGTTGATTCGGCATTCCACATGCCATAATCTCTAATAACGGCATGTAGTTTGATGTCATAATAATCTATGTGATCATTTTAAGATCAAGCATTAATTATCGGCCCCCAGACATCCCAGGTGCAACGGTCGAGTAGAAATGATGAACAGAATGCTCCTCCATGGGATGAAAGTTGAGTTGGAGAACTCCATAGGGTTATGAATAGATAAACTAATCTTTGTCCTATGGGCATAAAAAATGAAGACGAGAGGTCCAACAAGATTAACGCCTGTCACTCTAACCTACAGTACCGAGGATGTGGTGTCGATCGAATTAGAGATTCCTAGTCTGAGGGTTCACTACTTCGAAAGAGAAGAAAATAACGAAAATGTTAATGCCAACCTGGACCTCTTGGAATAATGAATGAAAGGAAGGTAGACTGAGGATGTATGGAAAGTAACAACATGAGGCCCTGATAAGCACCCAAAACTGTACAATTTATACCCCAAATAGATGTATTTTAGTTGCTATTTCTCGACAATATGGGTCTTATGCGCTTAATTATTTATCATGCAGGTCTAATGTACGTTGCGGTGTTCAAACGCGTATTTCAAGGCAATTGTGCATTTAATGGAGCTAATTAACCCTTATCATGTACTCCAAGAACCTCACCCGAGCCCTAATCCTAGCCCAAACTATCCCAAACCGTGTGTGTGTTGAGTTTGTGCCATTTTATTATTTTTTAGATTTTTAGTTTTAGTTATTTTTATTTTCAGGATTTATTTAAGATTTATTTAGTATTTTCTAAGTTTTATTTTCTATTTTTCTATTTTATTTTTATTAATATAATTTTATTTCGATTTTGATTAGTTTTTAGTTTAGTCTTATTTTATTAAGATTAGTTTTAGTAGTTTGTTTTTTTAGATTATTAGATTTTATATTTTTCGGACTTTAATTTTCATTTAGATTTTTCATTTTTTTTATTTCTTTTATTTTATTATAGCTTAGGATTTTATTTTTATTGTTTTTATTTTTTTTATTTTTAATTAGATTTTATTTTATTTTTATTTTTAGTTTTATTAATTTTTAGTTGAGTTTTTATTATTTTAGTTGGGTCCAAATTAAACACACACATCACCTAAGTCACTCACACCCTATCCTACACTAAGCCTACACCCTCAACTTCACACTAAACCTCCTACACCCTACCACACCATATCCCCCCTACTTCATCTTCCCCACTCAACCAACACCTACTCTCTCACTCCTCCTCCATTAACTAAATACCCACCACAAACCCTCTCTATTCTCTCATCTCTCCACCATCCACCATTTAGAACCAAACACCAACCATATACCCCTGTCTCTCTACACAGCGCCTCAGGCGGACGAACCGCAGCCATCCTGCTTCCTCCACCCAGACTCCAACCGCCGGCAGCAGCTACGATCTCGTCTGTGCAGCCCCTGAACCCTGGCGCTGCCACAGGCGCTACACACCCTTCCGGCGTTCCTAAACTCCGGCGACCTCCTGCCATCTCGTCGCCCCTTCGAATCCTGCCCAAACCGCGGATACCTCCGGCGGTATCTTTATACCACAGCAACCACCGGTGATCCTCTCTCTCTCCTCGCCAATGAACACCTCCGTCCGTCGACGACTCCGATCTCACACCCCTGCAGCCACCATCAAACCTTTCCAACCTCAAACCCATGTAAACCCAAAAACCCATTTCCAAAACACATTTGTCTCCAAACCCATCTCACCCTATACCCATTTTCAAAGACCCATTTCCCTTTTGCTTCAAACCCTTGCACGATTTTCATCACCTGCCAAACAAACCACATGCCAAATAATCCACTTAAACCATTTTTCCCTATAATACCCCCCAACTAACCACCTTAAGCCATTTTCCCACATTACCCTCAATAACAATCTGATTTTTCCCTCACCTAACTTTACATTACCTCACACTATTTCCACATGCACTCCCTACCTTTTTACCATTATGCCCCTTTGCTCCATTGCATATAAAATGAAGAAGAAGACCCATTTGGTGGCAATTCTAGATTAAAGAGCTTTGTAGAGAGAAAATTCTAGAGAGAAATAGTTTAGTTTAGAAAATAAATCCTTGTAAATAGTTTTTCATTTTTTTATTTTTAGATATTTGTGAGATTAAATATTGTTAGAGAATTAATTGAGTGGATAGTTAATTTCATATCATTTGGAAGATCAATTAAGAGGTGTATGCTTCAATTTCAAGGATTGGAGTTCAACATAATCAAAGAGATTTAGTTTGATTGTCTCTTCCCTTCTTTTATTATTTTATGCCTTTGAATATTAATTTGTCATGTTTAATATCATGGTAGGCTAAAACCCCTTTCAAGGGGTGGGGTGAAACCCTTATTTGATATTATTTTAGTTTAATTAGTTTGCTTACTTGAAATTTCCCTTTGAATGTTAAATTTGATCCCTCACCCTTAGATTTACGCCTCGAGAGAGGGTAAATGATTTTCGAGAGAAAATCGAAATTCTAGTGATAATACCAATTTTAGATTCGAACTAGAGATAGGGGTTTCTTAAGTGGGGTATTATCATTTGAATTTCAACTCTAAATTTAATTTCTAAGATTGGCATAAATTCTAATTGATCGATCCTAGCGGGTGATTAATTAAAAGGAGTGTAGATCTAATTTTCTAGAGTTGTGGGGTGTTAATTTTAACTTTCTAAAAGATTACTATTCTAATTACACTTGCAACGAGAGTTGGTTTGTAATTTTAACATTAATTTGGGAGAATTCAAATAATTAAATTAATTAATTAGAATAACTAAAATTTGTGGTGTAATCCCACTCCTTGATTGTTCTCACAATTATTTACCTCACTTTATCTTTTATTTTAGTGTTAGACCTTATTTTTTATTTTAGTCATTTTCTAGTTAGTTATTTTCATTTAGTTTAGACCTCACCTCACCCTTTTGTTTTAATATTGAAAAAGCTAAAAAAAATAGAAAAAGTGAAAAAACACAAAAAGAAAATAAAAGGTGAATTACATTTGAATTTTTTCCATGTACTTTACTCCCTAGAAAGTGGATTGATACCCTTACTTACCTCTACACTTTAGATTGTTATTATTTGTAGGTAATTCAAGGTTTTGATTAGAAGGACTTTTTAAGCAACGACAAAATACACGCAAAAAGCCTTTTTATCAGGCCCAATACTACAACAAGAGAGTGAAGAACTTATCATTCCAGATCAGCCACCTGGTTCTCAGTAAAATGATGCAATCAATCAAGGATACAAGTCATGGGAAACTAGCTGATAACTGGTAAGGTCCATATGTCATATCACTGATCATACGGCCAAGGAATTATGGCCCGAGGGATCATGAAGGTTACGCCCTTATTCAACCTTGAAATTTGGAAAGCTTGAAGATTATTATAGGTAAGGAATGAGGTCGAGCACGATAAAGAACCATTCAACAGTTGGCACTTAAGAAGTACTTTTATATCCGTTTATTTTTACTTTAAGTACTTTTAGCTGTTACTTTTTTATCTCCTAAAAATGTATCTCTTTGCAATACCGTTATTATCAATAAAAGAAAATATTTCTCCAATGTTATGCTTTTATCCTACGCCCACCCTCCTCGGGGCATACCAATTTATGCATCGGTATAGAGGTCGAATGCCCACCTAATGTTTGAGTCATACCAAATTATGAACCAACTACTAGGTGGGATAAAGGATCATAGCAGTCTTAATCCTGGTAGGCCTTCTCTAAACTCAAATTTCTTAGAAGAAAAACTCAATTGATCATTAGGTTTACTCCTGGCCCCCTCAGATATGATTTGATCTGCATAGTATGCTCATCATAAGTATAAATTGGGATAACTTTGAGTCAAGAAGGGTAGTATCCGATCACTCAATTTATTTTCAAAATGATAAGGGGGTATATAAGGGTAATAAGGACAGTATAACAAATTTCGGTGCAAAATTTTCTTTTACACAAAAACTAATGATCAAAACATAAAATGATCAATCACATCACCCATCACTAATTAACCTTTAGAGTATAAACAATTGTTAATCAACCGAATATAAATATCCAAATAAGCATTACATCACAAAAGGAAATACAACGGTTCATTTTATCTGATTAATCTATCGAAAGATATTCAAAGGTCATAATTTAGACAACTGAGCAATGACTGAGCGTAGGTATATAAAAATAACATAATCTTTCACCTGTAAGAAAATTACATACAAGTAAAAATTCAAGGCTAAATCACACATAACATAAAAATAACCAAAATATGGAATCAGAAAGAATTAAAGATCACAACGACCACAACATTTAACCAAGTCAATCAAAAACTAAGTTTGGAATACAAGGAAAAACATTTAACCAGAATATTCAGGGTTGAAGCCAATATTACAGACTTCAAAAATTTGAATGTTTGTAAAGAAAAGAGAGCGAGATACTATAGAGTCGGGGTGGACCAAGAGCATTAGTGGATGGTAGAAGACAACTCCTCTCGTCACGCATAGACACGTGAAAGTCCTAATTCTCGGAGCTTGCTAGAGGCCAGGGTTTAACCAGTAGTCTTCAGTATTCGGTGCACTCTTATGTATCCATATATGATGGCAAAAGAAAAGATTCTTCCTAAACTCCTTCATAATCCTTAGATTGAAGGAAGAAATATATATATATCATGATAAGCTTCCTTGAACTGGTTCACCAACTCATGGAAGCCATTGATGAAGGATTGGTACTTCATCAACCCACAATAGTTAGAGGTGATAAAAGACTTCAAGTACCTGAGAATGATCATAGTACCAGAACCCTCTCGGTTGATGGCCTCAACTTTCTCCTTGTATTTTTTAATAAGTTGGTGCTTTAACTCATGACCTCATCTCGAAGTCGATCCCTATACTTAGTGAGATTGTTCTTCTTAGTCAAGGACTGGTCCTTAGACGTTTTGTCTGCATCATGTTCCATTTAGTCTATTATGAGGAGCTTTTTGTATCCCTAATCGGAGTATTCTTCTCAGTTTTCAGCTTAATCCTCAGCCTTGGGATTGTATTGTATTCAACTCATCTTTTAGTCTCAACCCCTTCTGATCCGTGAAAGTACTAAAAATGATCGCCTATAATAAAGAATTATAGTTATCTATGATAAGTGGTAAATAAGATGAAGACAACTTCAACACGTATGTAAGGGGACCTTAAACATAACAAACTATAATTAGATATAATCCCCCACATTAAAAGAATGCACAGAGTCAAGTGATCAGGCTCGAAAGCTAACTCGAGCAAAGAACGAAGTAAGCAAGTACGTCGTTTCAAGCAATTGATGTAGGCACCGAGTAAGTTCCCTAAAGGAAATGCTTATGGAATCTTTGTATTTTTTTTTTACTTAAGTTATGTATTTATGAGATATATTATAAATTTATGATATGTATTGTAATGTGTGGGTGAGATTCATTAGTATCCGCGAGGGACCGGGTCTGGCAGGGGAGAGCATAGAGGGTTAAGAAGTAAGGAAATGTTAACACGCCACTTAACCTCTCTATACATGCCAGGTAAAACACCAATAGAGAATAACTCTATAGACCGTCATCTGAGCAACCATGAGTCACTTCATCCATTGGATTTAGTGCCACACAGTCCTTTACCAAAAGTAACAAATGTCTTAAGTGACATCACGCGTGACCTACCCCATGTCCAATCTAAACTTGAGTAAATAGTGATGATTTGGGGGCTGTCAGATTGTTTAACTAATTACCACCAATGAGAAGCTGTCTGGCACATAATTGATCACAAAATCCTTTTATTTGTATTTAATGCCAATGATGTAGGGTAACGCTGGCATAGATTTATAATAGATATCAGTGACGTAAAGGCATGAGAGGCTTTCTTTTCATTTAATGAACCTAAGACTACTCTAGTGGGGGCTGACTAACTATGTAGATACTCCAACCACTCCCTGAGAAGGTAGAGATATCATCAGATAGAGAAATTTATTACAAGAACTAAAGCATATATCCTTCACCATTAATATACTTTTGTTCAAGATTTTCCACCAAGAACCTAATTATCTATTGAGTTTTGACTTGTATTCCCCCATACCTTGGTGTTTGATTTATCTATCTAAGGTGTATCTAATAGTGCTTGCTTATCTCTCCCTCTAGATAGTTATTTCAAAGGTTCGTTTATTGATTTTAAACAAAAAAAACTATTTCTTATCATTGCGTTATACATGAGTATTTGTGAGTTCATATCAAGGAGTTAGTTCCATTTCATCTATATTTATCTCATTATTATTATTAGCATCTTGTCTTGGTAATTTATCATCATTTAATAGAGGTTATGCCTTAGTTTGTATTTAAGAACCCCCAGCATTACGAGAAGTACTCTCTAACATTATGCGACTTTGCTGGGGAGGTATTCTTTTAGCAAATAGCTCAGGATAATGTTACCCATGCTACTTTCTTTGACTGTTGAAGAAATAAAAAAGGAAATATTGAAAATGATGGCCGTTTCTTTGTAAACTGCCAGTGAGACTGCCTCAATATATGATGACTTTTTCACTCCTTACCTAGATGAGTTTAGCTACAAACCATATATAAGTATTACATTACCCATATATTTGAGAATTACACTGGAAAAGGAGGGATCTGAAGGAGCACATTAAGAGATTCGTGGAGATTTAGGCGCTCATTGTAATAACAATAAGCGACATTTAAGGTAGTTTTTTTAATCCCCCACAGACAAAGCTTAGACATGGTATTTATACTTTGCTCCAAGGAGTGTAGATACCTAGGAGGAAATGCACGTATTTTTTGTTCAAAATTTCTTTCTAGCTAAGGATGAGTTCACTCTAACCTAGTTTGCACGGGAAAAGTAACAACCGGGTGAGGAGGTGGTCGCATATAGATGAAGGTTTAGGCAAAGGTCTTTATACGTGAGAGAGGAGACTAAGGAATTCGAGTTGCTCCATATTTGTGTAGAAGGTTTGTGTGACACCCCACTTAATTAAATACCGGGTCATCAGTCCTTTATTAAATTTAAAACAAAATATCCAGTTGAAATCTGTCTTAGCATCACTAACAAAAACTTTTTATTAATTACTAACCATCTAGTATTTAAAAATCAGATGTCAAGCTTTATTTATATTGTTTTATTAAAATGTGCAAGCAATTAAATGATTAACTAACCATTCACCATCCAATGACAATTCATACTTATTAAAATGATATAATGATATAAACTAAATCTGGAGTAAACACTTCCAGTATAAATCCCAAATACAGTAATCTGAAATGAAATAAATCCAACAACTGAAATGTAAATGACGGTCTGAAAACAACTATCACTAAATAAGAACGAGCAACATGCCCTGACTAAAATGAATATCTATGAATGAATCGAGGATTAATGTGGAGGCGTCTAATACCGAGGTCCTATAACTTCCACAGCAGCTACATCATGTCAACTAAATGAATCGCTTGTGTTTGGTGTCCATGTGGCTGGGCACCTAAAAGGTTTCTACATAAACAAAATAGATTTGACAGAAAATGGGTCAGAGCCCGAGTTGAAAATATTTTAAAAACAAAAAGTATTTAAATTGGATAAATACTAGATATTATATACATGTTATTCACGTGACCTCACTTGAAATTCTCACCTCTCTACTATTTTGTACACCTAACGTATACTCCTAACCCATTTTAGTTATACTATCCCTCCTAACTAGTTTAAATCAAGTCCCTCACTATGATGCCTAAGTCATTGTGTCCACCCGTATTACCCATATAATACATTCTTGCATTTCAAATATTTATTAATCAATTCAAGTATTTCTTTTCTCGTATAAGTTCCCATATTTATAAAATATTATATATGTCATACTCTTTCTCATTTACTAAGCAACAGGGTAAAATAATCAGCAGTACATATATAGACTTCACTATCATAATATATATACTTATAAGGCACCCTGAGACTAAGCTATGGTGCATGCATACTCTGATATCAAGTCCCAGTATATCACATACTATATGAAGGACTAAAGGTTCATAATTACTCAAGAATCGTATAAAATACAAATCACAATTAATGGAGGCCAATCATAGTTCCAAGTCACAAGGCAAACGCACATACCCACTCACCCCTATGACCGTCTGCACTATCATTCACATATAGGTTGTACCAAGGTTCTATGGTTCTATGGTACAAGTCCATATTCCCGCGATGGGCTCATCAAAATGAGACTATACTAGCGTGGAAACCTCCGTGATAACAAGTAGCTCGGTATGATGCATTACACATAATAACCCATACTATAGTAACCACACAACCTAAGTATATATAAAATCCATATAGGTATACGCATGTCCCATTTTACAGGTCTCATACATAGTATATTTAACCACCAAAATTATCTTTTAACATCTCCAAATTGATATACATGAAATCAAGAACATATACTAACATGTATGGGCAATTCTTAACGTATCCAAATCGTTTAAACAACATCAACATGCATAAATTCACCCAATTTCCATCTTTAGTCTCACGAACCCTAGTTTTTTTTATTTCATCTTCAATTAAACATGTAATTTCTGAACTTCTTTAACAAATTTGATTATAATAATGTGTGTCCGATTCTACATGCATAAATGAACCTACTCCATTTAAATTTTAACCCAAGAAGCATGATTTACCCTAGCAAAAATCTTCCAAAGCATGAAATATTCATATAGATATTACCCTATTCTAACATGGATTATATACCTACCAAAAATTTACCCAAGACATTACTTGCCTTATGTAATAGGTCTGGTCTATTGGTGATGAAAGGTATGAGGTTGATCCTCTCTCTCTGATCTATACGTTGGCGGCTATGGTGGTGAAACGGTGCTCCAATGGTGGTTCAAGCCTTAGAAAACCCTTCACTCCCCTGCTCCTATGATCTTCCAAGCTTTGTGTTTGATATCTCTACAAAGCCTAACCCTAGCTACTGATATAGACTTAGGAATTTCGTGGGTTTAATTACCCTAAAAATAAAAATGACTAAAGCACCCTCTTGGGGTGCCGATTTGGCATAAAAATGCCCTGTTACCCAAACTGAACCTCTGGGTAGGCTTTTCTAACTATCCCGACCCTCCCGAAAACTTTGGCGCACTCGAAGTAACCATATGGGTGACTTATGAATAAATTAATTTTTATTTCATTAAATTGCATCCCGACACGACTGACATGCACGTCCTGACTTAATTTCCATAACTATCATATTATTTGATCGCAATAATTAATTCATAATTACATATTACTTTACTCACTATGTAATATTCAACATAATTCACATCAATAAATACTAACTCTCATCACACTAGTAATTATTTAATTAAATTTGGATTAATTATAAATAAATTTCCCGTTTTAAGTTAATTAATCCTATAATTAAAAATCATTAAAAATATAGGGTATTACAGTTTTCTCCCTAAATATATTTGCAATCTGATAAACGAAATTTGTGAGGTCACATTTGCAACCTTTTTGAAATCTGTGCAAAAAATCTCGTTAGTTGTCTGCCAAAACCTAATCATGGCCAATCTGATATTTAGACGACAATCTCAGGTTGGAAGATGCTAACCTCCGCGAGCGGGATATGTGGATGGGGTGGTTGAAGCTGGGAGGGGAAGAGGAAGAATAACAAGAGGAATTTTGGAAAGAGAGAAAAGACCCTCCATAATTTCCTTGCATAGTTGAGGATGCCATTTGTTGTTATAATGCCATGCTTTGTGGTGGGACAGTCTATGCATCCAAGGATGCTCACCAAAATGAACCAGGAGCTAATATTCAAGCTGATCCTAAATATTTTCATACACATTGTCATGTTTGTCACCCAACCAACTCATGATTTATAATGAGGAAAATTATAAACAATCATTTGTTAGCTGGAACCTCTAGGAGATGTCAATAACAACCCATTTTTGGCTCATGTGGAAAATATGGTTATTGCTTATGATGAGGAGCTTGAGGATCACATAAAGGAGATGAGGAGAAAAAGTAGGAGTTTGAATCAGCATTACAAGATTGCATGACAGGAATGGAAAACATAGTTATTGCCTATAATGAGTTAAGTGTTAGGGATATAAAGGAAGTGTACAACATGAAGGGCTATGTGGTGGAACCTAGTTTGGAGTATCAAGTTGTGTCGTAGTCCCCCAAATTTACGTGGTTCTTCAATCATGTTAAGATGCCTTAGGAAATCAAATTGGATATTACCCAAGCGATATTGGATATCGCAAAGAAAAATATAATTCCTTCAATGAGCTGGAGGTGCCCAATAACCAGACTGGTAACGAAGTTTATGTTAGAAATAACTTTCTCTAATACATACAAAGCAGTGAGATTCTACCACAATCGGCCATTGTATGTCACAGCAAGTGTAAACGGGTTAAATCTTTTCTAGAGATTTTATGGATGGGTGTGACTTTATCAATATAATGCCTATTATCTCTTTATATGCATCTAATATCTCAGAGGTAAAGTTGATACCAATGCCAATGGTAATTTTTAGTTATGATAAAAAGACTTCAAGTTCCATTGCGTACGTGAACATTGGGATTGTAATGGGGAATCTCACATCACACATTAAGTTCCATATGATAGAGAGTGCTACTCCATATCATCTTTGGAAGAAAGGGTATGAATGCATAACCATATCTTAGTTTCATAAACGTATCACCAATACATCAAAGCTAACATGAAGGGAATAAAGTGATCCGAGCAACTAAGAAGACATTTTCACAAGAGGAGGCACACTTAGTAAATGTTGTGTTTTACACTGAGATGGCAAATGATGTGCACATTCTAACACGGCATATGGAGAGAGTCAGCGTTCCCTCGATTAAAAAAAAGTTGGGGCTAATGAATAACCACGTTGAAGCAAGAGAAAATGCTGAGCAAAGGGTTGAGAAGTCACACAATGTCATTCATAAGCCTCAAACTATCTCTAAATAGTTAAGAGATAGAATGAGGCAAAAGATTGATCTAATAGAGCATGAGGAGAGGCAACAAATCATGCTTAGAAGATTTTCTATGATAATATTAGAGGAAGCTGAAAGATATTGAAAGAGGAAGGTAACTACATTGCCCAATCACCAATGCAAGTATAACTGGAAAATGGAAGTATGGAGCATCACTTTTAAAGGTGTGCATGGGCAATCGAAGAAGTTGAAGAGGAATCTGAATCGAAATATGAGTGTCTCTTGATGGATAAACAAGGGCAATGTCTTTTCATTGATAATTTTAACATTCATAAATTTTATTAAGGAGGATGAATATGAATCGAAATGTATGACTGATCTCCCAAAGCCAAAGGTATAAAAGCTAGAGAATATTGACTTGGCTGAGGTTGGAGAAGATTAAAGGCCCATCTTCATTTCAAAGGTTTTGGATGCTGAGAAGAAACAAGGGTTGATTAAGCTTATTTGGGAATATAAAGACCTTTTTTCTTGTAAGTACACAAAAATGGTGGGTTTAGATCAAGGGGTGAAGTTGAATGTTATTCCTTCAACTATACCGATAAAGCAACCAATCTGAACATACGATTCAGAGCTAGACCTCGAGATCAAGGAGGAGGTGCAACGATTATTAGCAACTGGATTCATTAAGCTAATTCAACATCCAATTTGTCTTTCCATAATTGTGCCAGTAATGAATAAGGATAAAAAACAAATACGCATTTGTGTCAATTTTAAAGACCTCAACAGATCTTGATCCAAAGATGAGTTCCCACTGCCATCCATTGATAGTCTGATTGATTCAACAACAGACCATGAAATGTACATCTTCATGGATGGGTATATTGGCTATAACTAGATCAAGATAGATCTAAAGAACACAGAGAAGACATCATTCAGGACTCCATTATGCCTGGGTTGGTTGAGATTACTCATCCTTTGATGAATCGTGAAGTTTAAATGGGATAAATCTCATCAAGAAGATTTTGGCAAACTCAAGAAGTTACTCACTTCCCTATAGACTATGATTTCTCCAAAGTCAAGAGTACCATTGTAGCTTTACCTTACTTTCACCACGACATATATCGGTGCTTTGTTAGCACAGGAGATTGACGAACAAAAATAACCTACCTATTATTTGAGTAGAATCATTCACGGTCCAGAGGAAAGGTACACTAGTGTTGAAAGTCATTATTTGGCCTTGGTGTTTGTTGCTGAAAAATATAGATATTATATGTTTTATTTCACTATTCACATTGGGACAAGATGTGATTCTATTAAGTTTTTATTGGCATGAACAATTTTCATTGGGAGGACAACAAGGTGGTTTCTTATCCTCTCATAGTATGAGTTAAAGTGCGTCGTTCCTCGAGCGATCAAGAGTTAAGCTTATACATATCTATTGGAAATTTTCCCTTCTGGAATATTTGAGCCACCATATGAAAACATCCCAGGTGATGATTTGTAAGCCAATATCTTGGAGGCCAACCTTGAAGAGTGGACCATGAGGTTCGAAAGCTCATCGGCTCAAGGAAAAGGGGGCGTATGAGTCATTTATTTAAGACAAAAAGGGGAAATTTGTCTATCTTTTGAGTTTGATTTTTGTTTCTCCAACAATAAGGCAGAATATGAGGATTTCGTGTTTGGATTGTTAAAGGCTCTTCGAAGAGGCATCCGTTCTATACATTAAAGGTGATTCTAACTGCGTGGTCAATTAAGTTAATGGAGAGTATGCATTGAAGCATATCAACTTAGAACCTCATAAAATAATCATCCAAAGGTTGATCGATGGATTCCATCAAGTCAAAATAGGAAGGAATCCTAGAACAATGAACATACACATTGATGCATATGGAATCGATGCACAAAAAGTGGCCATAAAATTTAAGTTAACAACTATGGTGATCTAACGAAGAATGGCTCCATCGATTGTGCTGGAAACTTTACCAACTGAATATGACTCATACTGGAAAGGTGAAGTGTGCAGGCAACTAGAGATCGAAAAAGGAAGATGAAGCTCAGATATTTAGCGCAGTATTTTATCAGCCAAGGGAATTTATATTTTAGAAATATTAGAGGATTGTTAGCGAGGTGCATCGGCCTAGATGAAGCAGAGCAAAGGTTGAAGAAAACCCACAAGGTGAATTGGGAGACTACTGAGATCATTCTATACCGAAGAATTCAAAGAGGGGTATATTTGGCCAACGATGAGGCAGGACGCAACAGCAATGTAAAGAGAATGTGTCGTGTGTTAGCTTTTCTTTTAAGAGGATGAATGTAACTTCGTGGAGACTTAAACAGATTTGAGGTTGCCTTATATTGATTTTATCAAATATGGAGTTGTACTAAAAAAGAATATTGATTCCATGGTATTATAAGGAGGTCCCAATAATTTTATGTTTAAGTGGAGCAGCTTTATCATAGAGGATACTTTAACAAACCCTTGAGGTGCATCACAAAGGAGGAGGCATGGGAAGTCCTTAAGAAAGCCCACGATCCAGCTCACAATGGGTCAAGTAAATTATATAATCAACTTATGAATCTGGGCTATTATTAGCCAACCATGGAGAAAGATTCAGTTGAGTTTATTCAAAAATGTAAGGTCTGCCAACTACATGGAAATATGATCCATGCTCTATCAGTAGACCTTCATTCTCTAACAACTACCTGTCCATTTCACACCTGGGCATATGACCTGGTAAGGGAAATAAAATCTTCCTCAAGGGGAAAATTTTGGATACTTGTGGCCAAAGAGTGTTTTATGAAATGGGCAGAGGCAATACACTTTAAGAGAGCAATAGCGGTCTTGGTGGCACAATTGATTAGAGAGTACATAATTTATCGTCTTGTCATTTCAAAGGCTATTTTATCTGATAATGGAACTTTATTTATCAACAAGGAGGTGACCTTGCTCACAGTTAAATATTCAACCATACACCACACCTTAATTGTGGCCTACCCCACAAGCAACGGTCAAGATGAAGTAACGGAGAATACCTTGGTCAACATCTTGGCCAAGACGATGGAGGATTTCCCTAGAGCATGGGATAACAAAATTTTAGCAGTACTATCGGACTATCGAAGGAACAGAAGGAAGCCAAATGGTTATACACCTTTTTCTTTGATCTATGGAGCTTAAGAAATTTGTTAGTCGAATTAGAAGTTTCTTCGAGCAGATATGCCTTACGAAGCAGCATGCTCCCTCAGAACAGACATGTTCAACTAGAGACATTGAATGATCACAGAGATAATGTGAGGCAACACTTCCAAATTTATACAAAGTAACTCTCCAGGGCTTATGATAATATGGTTAAGCCAAGAACATTTGTGGAAGGAGATTTAGTTCTAAAATAGTTGTTAGGCACATCAGAGGACTCCCATTGCCTAAGTTTGCAATCAATTATGAGAAAGCATTTATAGTCAAGGAAGCACATGCTTTGGGCCATTGCTCAATATCCAAGATAGAAGAATATAAGTCATTCTAGGTTAATAACTAATGGTTAGAAGTTTATCATGCTTAGATTTTATTATCCTATTTAGAGTTTTAACTCCATTTTGCTTTTAGGCTTAGATAGAAAATCTTGAAAGATGTTTAGATATTGTGAGGAATCCATTATATACTAGCAATTTCACAATTTTATTATAAATGTAGACATTGAATGCAAGTAAAGGAGTAAGAGTGTGCATAAATGAGAATGTCAAAATATTGCTCCCTTTGTATTTCAATTATAGCAGAGTTACATTATGCATGGGACTATTGCTCAGAGATACAAGAGAACAAAATAATTCCTAGCATATGAGAAATTACAGGTCTGGGGAGGTAAAATAACCCCCAGGCAATAGAGAAGCATCTCAAATACAAGACTATTGAGCCTCCATAGTAGCTTAGAGCCTAGTTTGAACTTGAGATCTCTTCTCCATCACAACTTCACGATCACTCACAACCTTGGCCATGGCTTCTTTGACTACCTTGATTTTATTATTAAGACCCTCAACCAAGGGGTCAATCTCTCCCAACCTTGTCTATTTAGCGCGTTGAGTCTCCATGCTCTTGAGATACAGCTCATATTGGGTCTTCAGTAAGCATCATTTAAGAGTTTCAAATGATTGATGAGACAACCAAATTTGAACACATCCTTGGATAATTATCTCAAGTTTCTCAAATGTTATTTTATCGTGGCCCGATTAAGGTTGGCCATTGAAGCATTCACGATCTCTGCTACTATGGTTGCCACACCTTCGAGCCTATAACCCATGTTAATATGGTTAGACCTTAGGTAATCCACCATAAAAGTGTTTTGATGGTGACGAATAATTTTTTTAATCACCGTGCGATGGCAACCTTGAATGAACGGGCACTATTGAAGCACCTATTGACATAATTAGGAATGTTCAATGGTTGATAGTGTAAGCTCACACCCAGATTCACTATAAATAGGGAGGGAATTAGTTTTGGAACCATAATCACTATCATTGGATGACGGCATGAGAAGGAAGCTATGGAGAAGGCATGATGGCTTGAGAGGGAACAGCTTGAGGTAACTCAAGTGTTGCAGCAGGTTCCCTCGAAGCCTGAAAAGAGATGATAGTAAGAGTTAAACACGATATTTAGGCATTCTTACTGTGTTTCCAGAGAGGTAACTCTAAAAATAATCTTAGAAAATATTTTTCTAAGTCACCATGCAGGTGAAAAGAAAATATTTTGCTAAATCACCATGCAAGTGTTAGATTTGAGTTAAAATCTTAGCAAATATTTTGCTAAGACACCAAGCAAGTGTGAGATTTGAGTTAAAATCTTAGTAACTATTTGTCTAAGTCACCAAGCAAGTGTGATATTTACTTGTTTTCTCTCAAGAATGTATATTTTCAAATATTATAGAGGAATCTGAAACATACCTTAAAAGCTTAATCACCCAAAGTTAGATCTAAGGGAGTGTTGGCATCCCTAGCCTCATCATCATGACTTGGTCCGAAGGGAGTTACCTCTAGGAATGGAATAAAAATTTAATCTCTCACTGTTATAAAATATAGGCCAGATTCAAGATTCGTTGATGAATCCACATCCTTAAGATTAGAAGGTGTAGATTCCATTATTGGTAGAAGAGCCTCACAGTTGGAAGTAATTGAACCACCATGGTACAGCTATATCGATAGAGAAAGAATAAGAGAAATTTTTAAGAGTTAATGTGTTAATATTTAATGTAAGGATCTATAAGGAAATATCTATAACAAATCAAAGTTTTACCTCTTCAAATGTCTATCATGGAACCCAATTCACGATGGGCCTCATGATTGAGAAAAGAGGAAGAGATTCATTGAGTGCATGAATAACTACTTGAAGGTCAACTTAGGCAATAACATATCAGTAGAGTTTTATAAATATAACAGGTTGGGGAAGCATACCTATAAATTTTATGAGCAAAAAGAAATAAGTTACCTATGGCATATTGGCAGGAAGAATCACAGCCAAGGGTAGAGCACTATATGTTGGTGGGTCAAAGCCTGGTGGGAGAGCTTGCTCAGACGCCATTGAAGCTTCATCAATACTGGATGTGCTCCCAATAACATCCTCTTCTAATAAAATCCTACATGATACCACACTCAATCGAGTGGAGGCGTCATGTCGGGAATAGGTAAGCCCAATCATCGATGATGACTTCCCAATAATTAGTTCGCGAGTAGATTCTTTGAGGATCGATCTTGGATAATTCCTTGGATATGGGGGGTGAATAACTGAGAGATTTAAGTCCCTGATTAACAAAGAACAAACAATATACCAAATTAGGCAAATGGTTATGAATTTGGGCCGTGTACAGGCCCATGAGTCACGGATTCGATTCGTGACCAAAATAGGCATGACCAAGAACACGGGTTACGAACCTAGTCACTGACCAAAAGTTATGTTCACTTACCATGTCATGAGGATGTACATGGTGCATGGTCGCGAACAAGGGTCGTGACTGGATGGTCACGGACCAAATCCGTGATCTATCCGTGACTAACCTTTCCACCTGTTCACCTTGGTCACAGAACAGAGTCATGACTCACCTTTACACCTATTCCAGTTTGGTCAATGACAGAGTTGTGACCAACCTTTACATCTATTTAACCTTGTTCACGGACCAGATCCGCGATTATATATATATATATATATATATATATATATATATATATATATATATATATATCACAAAAAAAATAAAGCTTGATCACGATTAAAGTCTGTGACCATATTTAAATGGCAAAAAATATGGGTTATTTCAGGTCCTATTATTTAACCAGAAGTCCCGTGACTACGCAGTCAGTTGCTATGTGTTACATTGGAAAGGCATGAGGTATTCGTGCCAGTTTTGATGCCATTTGGGGGATATTAGTGGTCCCCACCCACTCGCGGTACGTTTTCAAGCCTAAATGTGCCTATTTTCAAATTCATGCTCTATTCCCAAACCAAGAGTTTTGTGACTATACAGCCAGTTGCTACGTGTTATGTTGGACACGCGCGAGGTGTTCATGCCACTTGCGAGGTCGTTTGGGAGATATTAGTGGTTTTCACTCACTCGCAACACGTTTTCAAGCCTAGAGTGCCTATTTTATAATTATAGTCTTATTCTCAAACTGAGAGTCCCACGACTATGTGGTCAGTTGCTATGTGTTATGTTGGGCATGCATGATGTATTCCTACCACTTACATGGCCATTGGAGGGTTCTTCATAGCACATTTTCAAGCCTAAGTGTGCCTATTTTCAAATTCGAGTCATATTCTCAAATCGGAAGTCCTAAGACTATGCGATCGATTGCTACGTGTTACCTTGGATGTGCACGAGGTGTTCGTGCCACTTGGGGGCCAATTGGTATTTATTGGTAGTTTTTTCCCACTCGTGGCATGTTTTCAAGCCTAAGTGTGCTTATTTTCAAACTCGGTTCCTATTCTCAAATCGTGAATCCTGCTACTAGCTTTCGATTGCTACATATTACGTTGGACATGCACGAGGTGTTCCTGCCACATGTGAGGATGTTTGGTACTGTTGGTGGTTTTCATCCACTCGTTGCACGTTTTCAAGCCTAAGTGTGCCTATTTTCAAATATGGGTCCTATTATCAAACTGGGAGTCTCATGACTATGCAATTGAGTTTTACGTGTTACTTTGGACATGCATGAGGTGTTCGTGCCACTTGTGATGCCGTTAAGGGCTATTGGTGGTTTTCGCCCACTTTCAACACTTTTTGAAGCCTAAGTGTGCCTATTTTCAAATTCACGTTATATTCTCAAATTGGGAGTCCCACGACTATGTGGCCTATTATTATGCGTTACATTGGACACGCACAAGGTGTTTGTGCCATTTGAGGTCCGTTTGGGGGTTCTTGGTGGTTTTCGCCCACTCGCGACACATTTTCAAGCCTAAGTGTGCCAATTTTCAAATTCGGGTCCTATTCTTCAACTAAGAGTCCCGCGACTATGCGGTCGATTACTATGTATTATGTTGGACCCACACACCCGCGGGACCATTTTGGGGTTGTTGTTGGTTTTCTCCCACTCGCGACACGTTTTCAAGCCTAAGTGCGCCTATTTTCAAATTCGGATCTTATTCTCAAATAGGGAGTCCCGTGACTGCGCGGGCGATTATTACGTCTTACGTTGGACATGCACGAGGTATTCGTGCCACTTGCGGTGCTATTTGGGTGATGTTGGTGGTTTTCGCCCACTTGTGGCACCTCTTCAAGCCTAAATGGGCCTATTTTTAAATAGTACTAGGTGCTTTTGTCACTTATTGTAAAACCTTATGTGTGATACCAATTGCAATAGTTCGCAAATTACAATCACAAACTTATTTAATTAGTGTCAATTTATTAATCAAATCAATTCATCCCTTAAACTCAAATAGCAACATGCGTGCAAGTGTTAAACTGTAAGGACTCAAATTTCCAATTGAGTCCTTTGTAGTTTTGTCTTAATTACGGACAAAAACATATGAGTCATAGGATAGAGTTCAAATTTATCCATTCAAGCCTATGACGTGTTTGTTGAAGACGTAGCGGACAAGATATTAAAGCTTCATCAAATGTCGTATGTGTTGTGCCTCGTTTCTACGTCATCAATATGGTTCCATTGCTCCTAAGGTATGAATGCATTTTAATATATATATAGGAGCTTGGAACATTATTTATTGGGTGTATTTTAGAAATTTATTTTGGGTGTTAGTATTTTTTTTGTTAAACTTTTTTTGAATTCATAGTTCTAAATATTTTGTTCTTGGACACCTTTCAGTAGAAAAATCATATCAAATCCAAAAAAAATCAGAAAAATATGAAACTGGTAGCCACGCGTTCGTATCAAAATTATCTAGAACCATGGCCTAAGATCTTGTTAGATAGGTCATTCTAACGAGAATTCGTTCGAACCAGTTTTCAAACGAGAAATTTTTTTCGTTCTGTCTCTTCGTTAGAAGTCTCGTTCGAACAAGATTTCTAACGAAAAACAGCGGGAATCGTTTTAAGCCAGTTTTTCCCACTTTTCCACTACTTTACTCCACTTCCTTTTTGACATAATTCTTAAGTGCGGGAACTAACTTTTTGAAGACAACTTTCTCACATTCTAAGAGTATTTTGAGAGTAAAACTTTTAAGAAAAAGTTCCATGTTTTGTGTTTGATTTTTATGGATTAAATTCACCAAAAAAACACATACACACCCCTTTGTTTAGTTTATTCCAAGTACCTATTGATATATCATTGCTTGGGGAGTTTTGGCACCTGGTTTTCTCTACACCAACAAGAAGAGAGTTTGGGTTCTTCTCTACCCCAAAAAGGAGAAAAGTTTTTTACGGTGTTCTCACTCGAAGAAAGGCTTTGCGTGTGGGTTGAGATGACTATAGCCCCATCGGTGGAGTCCGAGACTGTGAAGGAGTCCACGGTTATTCATTAGGCGGATGTTGAAGACCAAATGAGCGCGTCAAGTCTTGGACGGACTCAAGTCAGTTTGTGTAAGTCCTCTTGTGTCGAGTCTTTGTAAAAACTACCATACTTAGTGAATTCGTGGCTAGGGCCATCCGAAGTTTTTCCTATTTGGATTTTCCTCATACATCGGCACGTCGTGTGATATTGTTTAATTTTATCTTACTTAAATCACGTAGATGCATGCTTAGATCATTCAAGATAAAATTTGTTTTAATTATCACACTTATGTTCTTTGGTGTTAAAATATATTTGGGTGAAATTGAAATTAATTCAATTCAAAGATAATTTATTTTGCTAAAATTTGGTTTGGCCTAATTTGCAAAATGGATTATTCTTATTAGGCAAATTTCTAGGACTTGAATTGAAATATTTGGTTTAAGTGAAAAATCAATTTGTCATTTAATTTATTCACTTTGTGTTTCGTTTAATTTTAATTTGAAAGAAATTAAAATTTATTGTAAGTTGTTTATATGTTTGAACCATCTTTATTCCGCACTTTAAGGAAATTCATTTTGAAAATTTTAAAAATTGGGGGTCCTATCGTTCTCAAATTGGCATCAGAGCCAAAAACGATAAATTACTTCGTTAAGATCCTTTATATATTTTTGGCTAAAATGGATTTTTTTCCATTTTCAAAATTTCCTATTTTTCATTGGTTCTAATTACGCGTATTGGAAAGCGCAAATGAAATAGACTCTAAAATATATCAACGAGAGAGTTTGGATGTCTGTTGTTAACGGGTGGTCCCCACCTACACATTTAGTAGATAATGAGCGTGTTCCCAAACCCACCGATAGATGGAGTGAGAATGAATTTAAACTTTCTAATTTTAATTCCTGAGGTTTAACTGCCTTGTTTAGCGCGGTCACATCGGATGAATTCCGACGCATTATGACATGTGAAACCGCTAAAGAAGCTTGGGATATTTTATAACTCACTCATGAAGGTACAAGTGTCGTAAAAGCTTTGAAACTTCAAAACCTCACCACTCAATTTGAAACCATCAGAATGAATGAAAAAGAAACATTTGATGAATTTTATGCTAGACTTTTCGATATTGTTAATTAATTTTTTAATTTGGGAGAGAACATACCCGTCAAATGATTAGTAAAGAAAATTTTAAGGTCCCTACCCAATAGATTTATTTCAAAAGTGACCATTTTAAATTCTTTACCAACTTTAGCCTCTACGAAATTAGAAGATCTCGTAGGTGATTTACAAACCTATGAACTGGACATGTTTCCCTCTAAAAATGAAAAAAAAATAGAAAAGGGTGTTTCTTTAAAAGCTCGAAAAGAGGAAAAACAAGTAGTAGAGTGTGAAAGTGATAGTGACTTGGAAGATATGGCCTTGTTTGCTAGGAAATTTCAAAAAATTTCTTAAATTTAACAAAGATAAATTTAAAAATGATTTTAAGAAATTTGAAACTTCTAAGCATGAAAAAGCCGAAAGATCCCTAAAACTTTCAATGAAAATTTAAATAGGGACGAGTCAAATAGGTGTTACGGTTGTGAGGGTCATGGCCATAGGGCGAGAGAGTGCCCCACCAAACTAAGGAGAGAGAGTAAGCAAACTATTTCATATAATGCAACCCTTAGTGATACTGATAAGGAAGAGGGACCCAATTCCCCCACTAAGCCCAACTTTATGGCTTTTATGTCTAGTCATGTGAGCACCGATAGTTAATCTTCTCATGAAGATATTCAAACACATGACACTTTCGAGGTCAAAATTTTTTATTCCCTTATTTTTTATGGTAGTGAGAGTGAAGAAGAGAGAGAGAATGAAAATGATGAGGTTGATGTGAGTGAACTTCAAAATGCTTTTCAAGAACTTTATGAAGAATCTCTTAAACTAAGAAGAGCTAATTTGAAGATAGAAGCAAGTTTAAGAGAGCGTGTCAAGGTCGTTGATGATAGTGTGTTAGTGGAAGACCTTAGGACACGAGAGAGATATCTTCGAGAGAAGATAGAATATATCGAAGTTGAGAGAGATAGCCTTAGAGGTTTAATGGAATCCTTAAAAAAGGATCTTCTCGAGTTTGAAGAGAGAAATGGTTTGTTAGAGTCTAGAATTTTAGAATTAATAGAACAATTAAAAGACTCTAGTAAAGTCAAATTTAATTTGGAGTGTAGGTCTGAAAAACTAGATAAAATCTTAGGCACGGTCCAAATTAAAAATAACACATGTGGTTTAGGCTTTGATACTTGTAATGAATCAACTTATAAATCCAAAACTAATGTTTTAGGAGAATCGCCTAGGAAAACATTTAGAGATCACTCCTTAGGTAATTCTTTTCGTCGTGACTTTAGGTGTTCACATTGTGGTAGAAAAGGTCATCTTAGGAAATTCTGTTTTGATCTTAAACGTGGTCCTAGAAAATCCCAACGTAAGGCGACCGAGGTAGCCAAGATTCCTACACCCCGAGATAGTCATTCGTCATTAGTTTGGGTTAGGATATCCGACTTGGTAGCTTTACAAGATAGGATTTTTTTATTCTCATTTACTTTCACATGCTTCCTCCCTTGCAAAATCAAAAGGTTGAATGTGTCAGTTGTATTTTCATACTATAGCTTTTGTGCTTAATGCCATATCACCCATGATAATTGTATGCTTGTTTTAGTCATTTTCTAGTCTATGCTCCATGCTTAAACACATGCTAAAATAACAAATTTTTGTTTATCTTTTGTATTATACTTCTTTCATCTTTGTTTGCATTAAATAAAAATTACAAAAAGATTTTTGTTTATCATTTGCATTTTATCTTTTTAGCAATTTAAGATTAATGAAAAATACAAATGATTTTTGTGTGTCTTTTGAGTATATATTTTTTATATCTGGTTAAAAATTTCAAAAACTCAAAAAGATTTTTATCATGTGTGTATTTTAGTTTGACACACTTTATGTGGTATATACTTGTGTTTGAATCCCATCTTTTATGCTCCCATGTGGCTAGAAATTTTGGTTTATATTGTCAATCCTTATTATGTTCTTTACCATGCTTACATGGAGTAGTTGGATTTTGTGTCGATTTAAATGGATTCTATTTTTATATGCCTCAATTCACACATGCACGAGCTCATTTGAAATTTTAACTTCATATGTATATTTGAGCTTTATGAGGTGTTTGAAAATATGTTACTAAAGCCGTTTATTAAAAATAAACTATTTAAGTAACTCTGAGCTATTTTTTGAAGAAACTCTTTACTTAAAAATCAAAACTATTTGAACACAAGATGTGTTTAATAAAACAGTATGTACGAGATCTATTCAAGATTTGACTAACAAGTTTATAAAACAGTTTAAACAAACTTTAAACTTAGCACAACCAAGAATGAGATGAGGAGATGTAGAAAGATTAAGTTCATGATTTTTTACGTGGTAAAACCTCACCAACTGAGGAAACATCCACGACTCCCTCTACGGAGTAAAATAAAAAATCCACTAAAACAAATTTACGAGTTACAAACTATATAACTAACATTCATACAACTTAGACCTATATAAGTTTAGGAATGTACCCTCTAGTGTCCTTATAACTTCTCTGCAGTTCTGATTGTAGATGTTGTTCTCCCAGTTTGTTAACTTCTGATTTGTTCTAGCACTTTACGTCGACTCTTGTTAACAAGATCTTATTACCAACACTTTTCGTGTTGTAGGGTGAAGTGTTTGTGGAGGTGCTCTCTAACACATGCATGCACACACTCACACTTATTAAGTACAAACAGTCCTAGCAAATTACATATAAGGATATATGTAGTGATTTTTCTTTTTCTCTCTTCTCACAAAACTTTGAACCTTTTTTACCTTTAAATCAATCCCATAATCCACAGATATCTTGCTTAGAAGACAGTCAAGATCTTAATCAATCTCAGAAATTGAAAAGATTTTCGAGATTGAAAACCTCCAAGTGTGATTCCAAACTAGGTCAAAGGTTTAGCTTTAAGAGAACTAGAAACAGAAAACATTTATTGTTGATTTAAAGATAAAAATGATTTTCAGAAAAGAATCAACAATATATTTCTCAAGATGAGAAATAAACCATGTAGATCTAAGTGTGATGTAACATGCAGAACATAGATCTGAAATTTCTATGAAGAAGAAAATAGATCTAAGTAAACAGTTTAAGTTGGGAACAAGATCTAACGAACAAGAGGTTACAGCAACACAAATATCTCTCAAAAACTCAAGAACACTAAGGGTAGTGTTTTGGATATGTAGGAGTTTTAGAGAAGTGTTTAGTTTTAAAGAGGATTGACGAACAGGGGTTAGTCTTAGGGTTTCTAACTCTCTCTCTCTTTATGGTTTCTATCTTCTCTCTCTCTTCTCTCTACTATCTCTTTTTACTCTCAGTAATGAACTGGACAAAAGTCTTAGATGATTGAGAGAAGGGTCCCTTTTATAGGACGAAGAGAAGGATCAAGAAGTAGGTTCAAAAACAAGGTTCAGGATTGAGTCAAGCTGGATTGACTTAAATCCAAGGGCTCACAGCATGCGGTGATTAAAATTCACCTGATTGGTTCAGGAGGGATACACAGGGATTACCAAAGAAAGCATGCAGGTCGTTGATAAGGTTTGATCCAACGGTTGTAAAGATACGCGATTATATACTCAGTAAAGAAACACAAAATGCACCAATCAGCAAGCAACATGTGTTGATCAGTAAGGCGATATAAAACGTGCGTCTAAAAGTAATTACAACCACACCCTAAATTCTCTGCCGCTTTTGGTTTCTACCCAAACCAACTTTGACCCAATAAACCCATTAAACCATAATTATAGATTGAACCCACAAACTTTTAAAACTAAGTGCTAATTAATAAAACCTTTATTAAAAAATGTTTATAAAATCCCAAAAAATATTTAAAAATCAAATTTAGGGATTTAAACATACTCAACATATGTACACACATAAATATGCAATATGACATGTATATGATGCATTCTACTGTGTGTGAGTGATGGTAATTTGGTCTTGATCACTACAAGATAAATGAATGAAATAGCAATCCAATCTCTGAGGTTCTTTGGTTTCTAGGATGGAAATAATTTTGTCTTAATTTCCAAACTAAATGAACTCTTATACAATATAGACTCAAGTGAGTCAAGAGTATAAGGGCTTCAATCTCCCCCTTTGGAAATATTAGACAAAATCTCCTTTGAGTCAACTAGGACTCGTAGGGCGACAAAAAGATAAGAAAAACCTATTCCTATAAAGATTCTATCTACCCAAATCCTAGAAAACAAAAGTACATAACTCAACTATTAACAATTGAATACCCTATTACATCAGTTGAGAAAAACTGTACAAAAACCTGCAATGAATCACTAAGATCAAGCAGTTTAGCATAGATACAAATATTCATAAAGACTCAAATTTCTCCCCCATTTTGTCTCAAATGGACAAAGGGAAAAACTTGGATAAATAGCAAAGGTATTAATCATCACAAACCATACCAGTAGATTTCCGCAAAGAAATGAATCTATTATAATCTAGAGGTTTGGTAAACATATCTGCGAGTTGCAAATCAGTAGGAAGACAATTGATTTCTAATTCCTTAGATTCAACCAATTCGCGTATAAAGTGATGTCTTATTTTTATGTGCTTTGTTCGCGAGTGTTGAACAGGGTTTTTAGAAATATTAATTGCACTTTGATTATCACAATAGAGATACAATTGGTTTTCTTGAATACCATAATCACTTAGCATTTGTTTAAGCCACAGTAATTGAGCACAACAGCTGCCAGCGATTATGTATTCAGATTCAGCTGTCGAGAGTGATGTGCAGTTTTGTTTCTTACTACTCCATCCTACCAAGTTATTACCTATATAATAACATGCTCCTGATGTGCTTTTACTATCATCAGTACACCCAGCCCAGTCAGCATCAGTGTACCCAATTATATTGCTTGGTCTGTCATTAGTGTACCAAAGTCCTAGATTCAGAGTGCCTTTCACATATTTAATGATACGTTTAACAGAATTCAAATGGCTCTCTTTAGGATTATTTTGATAACTAGCACATACACACACAGCATACATAATATCAGGGCGCGAGGCAGTAAGATATAGTAAAGTTCCTATCATACTATGATATAGAGTAGGATCTACGGATTTTCCATTTTCATCTTTCGACAATTTTATCGTAGTACTCATGGGCGTTCTAGCATCTTTAGCACTCTCGAGGCCAAATTTCTTAACTATCTTTAAAGCGTACTTAGATTGCGATATAAATAATTCTTCTGAATTTTGTTTGACTTGAAGGCCTAAGAAGAATTGCAACTCCCCCATAAGAGACATTTGAAATTCCTTATGCATAGTTTCAGAGAAAGATTTTACTTATGAGGGAGAAGTTGATCCAAAGATAATATCGTCAACATAAACTTGAGCAATAATGATGTGTTTGTCAAAATGTTTGACAAAAAGGGTTTGATCATTTCCACCTCTTTTGAAACCTTTATCTAAGAGGAAACTGGAAAGACGCTCATATCAAGCTCTAGGTGCTTGTTTAAGGCCATACAAAGCATTTTTAGGACGAAATACATGATTTGGATATTAAGGGTCAATGAACCCTTTAGGTTGTTCTACATAGGTCTCTTCAGTCAATATTCCATTAAGGAATGCAGATTTGACATCAATTTGGTAAAGTGTAAAATGCATGTGGAAAGCTATAGCAAAGAGCAGACGAACAGATTCTAAACGAGTAACAGGAGCAAAAGTCTTGTCAAAATCTATTCCTTCAATTTGAGAGTATCCTTGAGCAACTAATCTAGTTTTATTTCTAATTATTATCCCATTTTTATCAGTCTTATTTTTAAAAATCCAACGTGTACCAATAACCTTTTTGTGATCAGGACGAGGAACAAGATACCAAACATCATGAATGACAAATTGAAGAAGTTCTTCCTGCATAGCAGAAATCCAGTGAGAGTCATTCAATGCCTCATTTACATTCTTTGGTTCCATGAGGGAAACAAAACATGCATAATGTGCATAATTTCTTAGTTGGTATCTTGTACGCACTGGCTCACTAGGGTTACCAACTACGTTATTGTGACACCCCGCCTAATTAAATACCGGGCGATCACTCCTTTATTAAATTAATTCAAGGTGAACAATTGGTTCATTCTCAGCATCACTGTCGAAAAATAACTTTTCCAATTTAAACACCCTAATTAATTAAGCTAAGTGTCAAAACCCTTTTTATAACATTACCTTCCAAATTTTATTTTTTGAAAACAAGATTTAATTATTTACAACAATTTAATATATAACGAATCACACCACAAGTATATCGGAACCAATCAATCCAATAATTTAATATCCAACAACTGGCTACTAACAATAAAACTTAAAGTAAACCATCCAGATAATAATAAATCCCAAAGTGACAATGCTAAAAATAAATGAGGTACAATATCCAAATAACAACTGAATAATGGAAGGGCGACATATGCCCCAATAATGAACATGCTAGGAGTAGAATCAAATGGATGAAGTCGTCTAAACAAGAGGCCTGCAACTCCCACCTAAGCTGTAGCGCGTTTCTTCCAAAGAATACTAAGCAAGACGCCCCTGTGGCTGGGCACCTGTAATATATACATATATATATACAAGATAGAAAGAGAAATGGAAATGGGTCAGAGCCCGATAGTGTATATGATTTAAAAATTCGTTTAGCAAGTATTTAAATTGATTACAGGCTAATGCAACAACATATTAGTGCGACACTCTCTTGAGAAATTCTCACCTCTCTTCTAATGTGCACACGTATCGCACTAACCTTCCCATTGGTTTATCTCGTCATATAACGCACTAACTTTCCCCAATGATTTAACTTATCTTAGGTTATTCGCAAGATTTAAAACTGAATAATACAATTGTTTAAAAAGGAATATTTCAATTAGTATCCAAAGTTCTCATTTAAACTTTATTAATTAATAAAGTTTTCTGATGTCATATTATACTTTCTCAAAACAAGTATTTACAATTTGAGTCATCAACTATGTCCTACTTATCAAATCACAGTAGGCAGTTCCAAATTTTCATAATTTCATATATATATATATATTAACTACTCGTATAATATATATATCATAACAGCACCCCAAATAAAAACTATGGTGCGAGCATACTCTACTATCCAAACCCCGTATCACTCGTATTAAGGGGAATACAAATTCGGAATCACTCTCGAATTGTATTAACACATACACAAGCAATATTGAGGCGAAGCATAGATTCCAAGTCTCTAAGAGGAAAGCACATACCCGCGTCTCTTAGGACCGTCTGAACTATCATTCCGATAGCCTGTACCAAGGATATATATCTCCTAGGGTACGAGTCAATATCCCCTATAAGGCACACAAGATAAGATTCGTCCCAGCGCGGTAACCTCAGGGATAGTAAGTAGCATGGGTACGTTTTTCACACATAGATAGTATATGTATACACAGTCATATAACTATGCTATTATTACCATAGAAATTTAGGAACATCTCAAAGTCCATAACTACGACATAATTTCTCATATCTCATTATTAGTTAACACATATAACGGTTCGTTTCTAACCTTGATTCGGTATTATTCAAACTTACCACATAACTCTCATGGCTTTATCCTCCCACTTATAAAAATTCAGAAGGTATTCATCTATTCTCTTTCGTAACTATTTTACGTAATCTCTCACTTTAAATACGTAGTTTCATCGTTTCTTATATGCAAAATCCCAAAAATACAATTCTCGTCTTACATTAAATGTCCCAAAATTTATTCATAGACCCTACTGGTCCTCTTTATCTCCCAAAACATATTTATAAGGGTGTCCATGAATTAGTCATCATTAAAGTGAATTTCAACTAATTTAAGAAGGGGAATATGAGTCTGCCAGGAGGGGTCGATCGATCGAGGTCTGGGGCTCGATCGATCGAACCTTCGATCGATCAAAGCTCTTAGCTCGATCGATCGATCAAGCAGGTATGCGATATCTGCAGTTTTGCAGTTACGGGTTTCATCTTCTAATATCAACAAATTCCATATTTTTCATACCCAAACGACCCAGAATTTATACTAATAACATCTTAGCATCATATTATGTAATCCCTACGTAAAGCATGTGGATTTCTATCACTAATCATGGATTATCAAGACAAAATTCATTTAAAACTCAAGAACCCTAGAAAACTCTTAATCGTGGTTCTAATTTGTTTTTCCCAGTATTTCCTTCATATACAACATCAAAATTTTGTGGTCTTAATCCTCTACATGACAAAGGGTTTCCAGAATATCATTTAAGTCATCACTACATGCAATTTCCTATCTCAAATTGGGTTTTTCTTCCATACAATTCATCCTAATCACTCCTAATCTAATATGAAAGATGCATCAACGAAATAAGAAATATAAACACTTGCCTGGGATTTTCAAAAGTCTGGTTTGGTGCCAAATTTGGTGTGGTTGCGTTCCCCATCTCGCTATCTACGCGTTGGCGGCGGTGCAAACGGATGACTCTTTGGCCTTGAATTGCCTTGAGAGCTCTCTCCTCTCCTCTCCTCTCCTATGGCCGTTCTAAGGTTTATAATTGATTTAACCCTAGACAATGACCTGGACATCTGATATAACCTCTTTAATTTTCGTGGGTTTAATTACCCAAAAATGTGAAATGTCTAAAATGCCCTCCCGGGGTACTAATTAGGCCTAAAAACGCCTCGAGACCCAAACTAAACCCCCGGGTACACTTTTCTGACTATCTAGACCCTTCCGGATGCGTTGGCGCACTCAAAATGACCATACGAACAACTTATAAAATATTCACTTTTATTTATCACTATTTAGTCCCGACGCGACACGGGCGCGTCCCAACTCAAATTTCCAAAATTGTCGTTTTATTCACTCGTGACATTCAATATAACCAATATTATATATTACTTTGCTCATTAGTAATATTCAAGAAATTTTCCATAATTACTAACTCTCGTCACGTTAATAATTATAACATAATTAATTTCCGAATTTTTATTAAATAATTAATTCACATTAAATTTAATAAATCCCCAAATTAATATAGCATAAAAATACGGGGTATTACATACTTCCCCCCTAATAACGGAATTTCATCCCGAAATTCGGAAAATAAGGCATACCTGGTAAGAACAAATCTGGATATCTCTCGCGCATATCGGCCTCGCGCTCCCAAGTGGATTCCTCCACATTATGATGCTCCCACTGGACCCGTATAAGTGGAACTATCTTTGACCTCAATCTCCTCTCACTAAAGTTTAGGATAGCCATCGGTCTCTCCTCGTAAGAGCAGTCAGGCTGTAAGTCTATCTCATCTATTGTGATGTGAGTATGGGCCATATCATCCCGAAGATACCGTCGCAACGACGAGATGGGGAATACATCGTGAATGCAATGAAAATGCTCTGGCAGTCCCAATCTGTATGCTACCGGTACAATCCTCTCGATAATGAGAAATGGTCCCACGTACCTCGGGTCCAATTTCCCTTTCTTCTCGAACCTCATCACTCCTTTCATAGGAGATACACGCAGTAACACTTATTCCCCCACATTAAACTCCCGGAAGAACCGTTTTCCATCGGCGTAGCTCTTCTGTCTGTCCTGGGCTACTCGAATGCGGATCCTAATTATCTCAATCCTCGTGGAGGTTTCCTGAATCACCTCTGGTCCTAGAAACTTATTGTCCTCCACCTCGAGCCAACAAGTTGGGGAATGACAAGGCCTGTCGTACAAAGCTTCAAATGGAGCCATACCAATCGTGAACTGATAAGAATTATTATAAGCAAACTCTACCAGTGGAAGATGTGGCTCCGAACCTCCTCAAAAATCAAGAACACACATGTGTAGCATATCCTCCAACATTTGATTAGTACGCTCTGTCAGTCCATCTGTCTGTGGGTGATAAGATGAACTCAACCTCAACTCAGTACCCATAGCCTCCTGAAAGCTTTCCCAAAAACGCGACACGAAAATCTTGTCTCTATCCTACACAATATTCAGGGGCACCCCATGTAATCTGACAATCTCAGCAATGAACAACTGAGCATACTTACCCGTGGTATAATCTATCCGCACCGGCAGAAAATGAGCCACCTTGGTCAAATGGTCTACAATCACCCAGATAGAGTCGTGGCCCCGCTGTGATGTAGGCAACCCTGTAATAAAATCCATGGAAATACTCTCCCACTTCCACGTGGGTACTTCCAATGGCTGAAGCAATCCTAACGGTTTCTGATGGTTCACCTTCACCAGCTGGCAGGTAGAACACTTGGACACGAACTCAGCAATGTCCTTCTTCATCCCACTCCACCAGTATTGCCTCCTCATATCCTGGTACATCTTATCTCCTCCAGGATGTACTGCAAATCGGGACCCGTGAGATTGGGTCATCACTGCATGACGCAATTATGCCCCTTCTGGAACCACTAATCTCCCATTAAACCTCAAACCCCCATCAGAACTAAAAGAATAGGAGTCAGCACCTTCAGCTAAAAGTCGTACAATCTGCTCCTGACAAAATAGATATGTGGTATGTGCCTGTATCACCCTCGTAACAATCTCGGGTGTCACTGTCATAACAGATATGAAGGAATGGGCTACTGCGTCCTGGTTGCCTAACTCCTTCCACTTAGCTTTCCAGACGTACGCTATCTCGTCTACCGGTCTATGGCTCAACACATCAGCAACTACGTTGGCCTTCCCCAGATGATACTGCATGTCGAACTGATAGTCTTTCACAAACTCTAACCATCGGTGCTGACGCATATTCAGCTCTCGCTGATTGAACAGGTACTGCAGTGATTTGTGGTCTGTGAACAAACGGAATTTCTCCCCCAATAAGTAGTGCCTCCATATCCTCAATGCAAAGACGACCGCTGCTAACTCCAGGTCATGGGTGGGGTAATTCTTCTCATGCGGCTTAAGCTTGTGGGTGGCAAAAGATATAACCTTCTCCTCCTGCTGAAGCACTCCCCCAAGTCCCCGTAAGGATGCATCGGTGTAAACCAGATACTCCACACCCGGCTTCGGTAAAGCAAGGACTGGTGCTGAAGTAAGCTTTTCTTTTAGCTCGTCGAAAGACAATTCACAAGCATCATCCCAAACATACGGTACCCCTTTGCGAGTCAGATTTGTCAATGGACCCGCTATTTTGGAGAATCCCCGAATGAATCTCCTGTAGTATCTGTCTAACCCCAAGAAACTACACACTTTCGTCGGTGTCGTGGGCTATCCCCACTCCCTCACCGCTGACACTTTACTCGGGTCAACTGCTATCCCCTGCTCAGAAACAACATGCCCCAAGAACTGTACTTCTCATAACCAGAATCTGCACTTTTCGTACTTAGCATACAACTTATGCTCTGGTAGAGTCTGAAGAACCTGGCTCAAGTGCTCGGCATGCTCCTCCTCGGAGTGTGAATATATCAAAATGTCATCTATTAAGATGATGACAAATTGATCCAAGAACTCTCTGAATACTCGTTTCATTAAGTCCATGAATACGGATGGAGCATTTGTGAGACCAAACGTCATCACTCTGAACTCGTAAGACCCATATCTAGTCAAGAAGGCAGTATTTGAAACATCCTGCTCTCTAATACGTAGCTGATGGTACACCGACCTCAGATCTATCTTCGAAAAAGAAAGTTGCTCCCCTCAGCTGGTCGAACAGGTCATCGATTCGAGGAAAAGGATACTTATTCTGTATCGTGACCTTGTTCAACTCCCGGTAATCCACACATAACCTCAGTGAACCATCTCTCTTCTTCACAAACAAGACTGGAGCGCCCCAAGGTGTGGTATTCCTGCGAATGAAGCCCTGACCTAACAGTTGCTCAATCTGATCTCGCAACTCTCGCATCTCTGCCAGAGCCATACGATATGGAGCGCGTGCTATCGGTCTAGTATCTGGCAATTAATCTATGACAAAGTCTATCTCTCGACTGGTGGGTAGGCCTGGTATCTCCTGAAACACATCGGAATACTCACGAACAACTGGAATCGAGTCTAACGGAATCACAACCTCCTTAGAGGTATCCTCCTCTATATAATACAAATGAGCGATCGAGACTCCCTCTGGGCGAGGCATCGCCACTACAAACATCTCTTACCCCGGAATGGCAAAATAATGATCTCACCGAAGCAATCAATCATGGCTCTATAAGCTGCGAGCCAATCCATACCGATGATAACATCATGCTCATGCATATCTAAGACTAACATGTCTGCAGGTAATACAAAACTACCAATCTCTACCCCCACTCCCCGGCATATAAAGAAAATAAGCGACCCACTCCCCAGTGGTGAGTCTACACACGTCACTGTGCTCTCTACTATGGCTAAAAACCCTAAGGCCTTCGTAAAATGCGTAGGTATAAAACAATGTGTCGCCCCAGTATTAAACAAAACTCGACCCATAGTACCATGGATAGGAAACATACCCTCAATCGCGGGTGGTACCTGCGGAGCTGCTGCCTGGTGGAAGTTATAGACACGTCCATACTGTAACTGCCCCTGCTGCACTGGAGCTGCTGGAATGGCTGGTAGGGCTGGCACCTGGGCTGGAGCTGGGAGGGCAGCTGGAAAAAGTGGTCGTTGTGGCTCATTACGGGCACCCTGCTGCTGTGGGGGCCGCTCTCCCTCCGGACAATCCTGGCGCCTATGGCCGTGCTTACCACACCCAAAACATCGTCCTTTGAAGTTGCCTCCCCTCTGACCCTGCTGACCATGGCCCTGCTGGCCGTTACCGCCACGCCACTGGCCATGTTGTCCCTGATGAACACGATGTTGGCCCTGTTGGCCCTGCTGCTGACCCTGCTGTCGCTGTTGGCCCTGCTGATTAGGCTGGCCCTGCTGGCCCTGCCTATAACCCCAAAATCCTTGCCTGGAATCACCTGAACGGAATCTCTTAGCAGGGTCCCCATGATGGGAACTCTGCTCGTGCTGACGAGTCTGTCCAGTTAGTGCTCCACTAGCACTACTACCCCCAGTCCTGCCCTGCTGGCTAGACTCTCCTGCTCTCTTGCTTCCCTGTAGATGGAAGCAGTGATCCTGGAAATGTAGTAACGCAGCATTGAGTACATCAGTGAAAGTACTCAGAGAAAATTTCCTATTAGGTGCTGACGGATTCTCCAAACTAACCCATCCACAAACAACATTATCTTCTTGCTCTCAGTAGGTGCCTCATCTGGCACTATGGTGAGAAGTCTCGTGAACTCCTCCTTATACTCAGCAACGGTAGAGTTCTCCTGCTTCAAATTCAGTAATTTCCACCTCATCTCAGTCTGCACGGAGGGTGGAAAGTACTTGCGGTCAAATCGCTCCCAGAACGACAGAATCGGGATCGTGTCCCTCTCCTCCAAGGTGGTAGTGGACTCCCACCACTGCAATGCGGCCCCCACCAGCTTAAAGGAATCCAATAACTATTTCTGCACATCGGTGCACTCAGACATGCGAAGATGCCGCTGGATGTCTTTCTTCCATTGGCTGACTGTGACGATATCTGAGCTACCAGAGAACTCAGGGGAATGCGCTTTCTGAAAAGAATCCCTAACCCTCTCCCATGCAGATAAAAGCTGTGCTGGTAGTGGCACCACTGCCTGAATCTGGGGTGGAGCCTGCTGAACCACCACTAGCGCGGCATTCACCACCTGAGCAATAATGGCGGCTACTTCATTAGCATTCATAGTGCCTTGTGCCGGAGCTGCTGACTGTTCGGCCTGGGCACGCCTATCCTTCGGTGCACATCCTGGAGGCATCTAAAACGTGAAGAAGTTTATTAGTCTATAGTCATTATCAAATCTCAAATAACTGAAGACTTAAACGTAGAAGCAGGAATACAACAATTTTAAAAATAGGTCTCTATAACAAAAATGTTAAGCTGAAAGCGAAAATAAGCCGTACAGATCCTAAGGACACTAGAACCTGATGCTCTGATACCACATGTGACAACCCGCCTAATTAAATACCGGGCGATCAATCCTTTATTAAATTAATTCAAGGTGAACAGTTGGTTCATTCTCAGCATCACTGTCGAAAAATAACCTTTCCAATTTAAACACCCTAATTAATTAAGCTAAGTGTCAAAACCCTTTTTATAACATTACCTTCCAAATTTTATTTTTTGAAAACAAGATTTAATTATTTACAACAATTTAATATATAATGAATCACACCACAAGTATATCGGAACCAATCAATCCAATAATTTAATATCCAACAACTGGCTACTAACAATAAAACTTAAAGTAAACCATCTAGATAATAATAAATCCCAAAGTGACAATGCTAAAAATAAACGAGGTACAATATCCAAATAACAACTGAATAATGGAAAAGGAAACACATGCCCCAATAATGAACATGCTAAGAGTAGAATCAAATGGATGAAGTCGTCTAAACAAGAGGCCTGCAACTCCCACCTAAGCTGCAGCGCATTTCTTCCAAAGAATACTAATCAAGATGCCCCTGTGGCTGGGCACCTGTAATATATACATATATATATACAAGATAGAAAGAGAAATGAAAACGGGTCAGAGCCCGATAGTGTATATGATTTAAAAATTCGTTTAGCAAGTATTTAAATTTATTACAGGCTAATGCAACAACATATTAGTGCGACACTCTCTTGAGAAATTCTCACCTCTCTTCTAATGTGCACACCTATCGCACTAACCTTCCCATTGGTTTATCTCGTCATATAACGCACTAACTTTTCCTGATGATTTAACTTATCTTAGGTTATTCGCAAGATTTAAAACTGAACAATACAATTGTTTAAAAAGGAATATTTCAATTAGTATCCAAAGTTCTCATTTTCACTTTATTAATTAATAAAGTTTTCCAGTGTAATATTATGCTTTCTCGAAACAAGTATTTACAATTTGAGTCATCAACCATGTCCTGCTTATCAAATCACAGTAGGCAGTTCCAAATTTTTAGTATTTCATATATATATTAACTACTCGTATAATATATATATCATAACAGCACCCCAAATAAAAACTATGGTGCGAGCATACTCTACTATCCAAACCCCGTATCACTCGTATTAAGAGGAATACAAATTCGGAATCACTCTCGAATTATATTAACACATACACAAACAATATTGAGGCGAAGCATAGATTCCAAGTCTCTAAGAGGAAAGCACATACCCGCGTCTCTTAGGACCGTCTGAACTATCATTCCAATAGCCTGTACCAAGGATATCTATCTCCTAGGGTACGAGTCAATATCCCCCGTAAGACACACAAGATAAGATTCGTCCCAGCGCGGTAACCTCAGGGATAGTAAGTAGCATGGGTACGTTTTTCACACATAGATAGTATATGTATACACAGTCATATAACTATGCTATTATTACCATAACAATTTAGGAACATCTCAAAGTCCATAATTACGACATTATTTCTCATATCTCATTATTAGTTAACACATATAATGGTTCGTTTCTAACCTTGATTCGGTATTATTCAAACTTACCACATAACTCTCATGGCTTTATCCTCCCACTTATAAAAATTCAGTAGGTATTCATCTATTCTCTTTCGTAACTATTTTATGTAATCTCTCACTTTAAATACGTAGTTTCATCATTTTTTATATGCAATATCCCGAAAATACAATTCTCGTCTTACATTAAAGGTCCCAAAATTTATTCATATACCCTACTGGTCCTCTTTATCTCCCAAAACATATTTATAAGGGTGTCCATGAATTAGTCCTCATTAAAGTGAATTTCAACTAATTTAATAAGGGGAATATGAGTCTGCCAGGAGGGGTCGATCGATCGAGGTCTGGGGCTCGATCGATCGAACCTTCGATCGATCAAAGCTCTTAGCTCGATCGATCGATCAAGCAGGTATGCGAAATCTACAGTTTTACAGTTATGGGTTTCATCTTCTAACCTCAATAAATTCCATATTTTTCATACCCAAATGACCCAGAATTTATACTAATAACATCATAGCATCATATTATGTAATCCCTACGTAAAGCATGTGGATTTCTATCACTAATCATGGATTATCAAGCCAAAATTCATTTAAAGCTCAAGAACCCTAGAAAACTCTTAATCATGGTTCTAATCTGTTTTTCCCAGAGTTTCCTTCTTATACAACATCAAAATTTTGTGGTCTTAATCCTCTACATGACAAAGGGTTTCCAGAATATCATTTAAGTCATCACTACATGCAATTTCCTATCTCAAATTGGGTTTTTCTTCCATACAATTCATCCTAATCATTCCTAATCTAATATGAAAGATGCATCAATGAAATAAGCAAGATAAACACTTGCCTGGGATTTTCAGAAGTCTTGTTTGGTGCCGAATTTGGTATGGTTGCGTTCCCCGTCTCGCGATCTACGCGTTGGCGGTGGCGGCGGTGCAAAGGGATGACTCTTTGGCCTTGAATTTCCTTGAGAGCTCTCTCCTCTCCTCTCCTATGGCTGTTCTAAGGTTTAGAATTTATTTAAACCTAGAAGAATTTTCGTGGGTTTAATTACCCAAAAATGTGAAATGTCTAAAATGCCCTCCCGGGGTGCTAATTAGGCCTAAAAATGCCCCGAGACCCAAACTAAACCCCCGGGTACACTTTTCTGACTTTCTCAACCCTTCTGGACCCGTTGGTACACTCAAAACAACCATACGAACAACTTATAAAATATTCATTTTTATTTATCACTATTTAGTCCCGACGCGACACGGGCGCGTCCCGACTCAAATTTCCAAAATTGTCGTTTTATTCACTCGTGACATTCAATATAACCAATATTATATATTACTTTTCTCATTAGTAATATTAAATGAATTTTCCATAATTACTAACTCTCGTCACGTTAATAATTATAACATAATTAATTTCTGGATTTTTATTAAATAATTAATTCACATTAAATTTAATAAATCCCCAAATTACTATAGCATAAAAATACGGGGTATTACAGTTCTTTATGGGATGATCTTTAGAAACCCAGTTAGGTACTTCAGGAATCTCAATTGGTAATGAATTATCTATTTCAGAAGAGTCATTTTCTAAAATGTTTGTAGACTCTTCCTCAATAGTTGATTCACCAGTCTTGTTCTCTACAGTAGTGTCACTTACAATTATATTTATGGATTCCATCAAGGTTTTAGTGCGAAGGTTATACACTCGATAGGATCTACTGTTATGCGAGTATCCTAGAAATATATCTTTATCTCCCCTGCTCTCAAATTTGGATAGGTGTTCCCTATCTTTGCATACATAACAAGTACTGCCAAAGGTTCTAAGGTACTTAAGATTGGGCTTTTTATTGTACCAAAGTTCGTAAGGAGTTTGTTTGGATTCTTCCTAAGATAGACCCTATTTATGATGTGACATGCAGTACGAATAGATTCCACCCAAAAGTATTTAGGTAAATTCTTGGCATGTAACATAACACATGCCATCTCTGGAAGGGTACGATTCTTTATCTCGGCAATTCCATTTTGTTGAGAAGTCTTAGGAGAACTGAATTCGTGTTTGTAACCATTATAGTCACAGTATTCAATAATACCAGTGTCTTTGAATTCACCACCTCTATCACTACGAATTCTATTTACTTGAGTGTCCTTTTCATTTTCAATCCAAAGAAGAATTTTTAGGAAAGTTTGAAAAGTGTCGGACTTTTGTTTTAAAAAGTCTACCCAAGTAAATCTGGTGAAGTCATCAACCATAACCAGGATGTAACTGTGTCCACAGAGACTAACAGTTTGGGAGGGACCCATTAGGTCCATATGGATGAGCTCTAAGGGATTAGAGGAAAGAATATCATTAACTTTCTTATGAGGTGCCTTAATAATTTTACCTTCCTGACAAGAACCACAGACAATGTTAGGTATGGGTTTGATTTTAGGAACTCCTCTAACTATTTCCTGAGAGGTCAGTCTACTAAGATTATGGTAATTTATATGACCCATTCTGTTATGCCATATCTCGTTGTCATCCATTCTAGCAACATTACAGATTTCAGACTTGTTCATGATAGTATAACAATTGTCAGGAGTCCTGAATCCTGTAATTATGCATTCACTTTTTTCATTTAAAATTTGCAATTGGTCTTTGAAAAGGTAACAGTATGATCTGAGTCACAAAATTGTGAGATACTAAGTAGATTGGCCTTAAGACCTTTAACTAGAAGAACATCTTCAAGAATAGGAAGTCCATCTTCTTGGAGAGTTCCTTTGCCTATGATCTGGGCTGATACTCCATCACCAAAAATGACTTTTCCATTAATAAAGATGGTTTTATTTAAGAGTTTTGTATCATCACCAGTCATGTGCTTAGAACATCCAGAGTCTAAATACCAACCATATGATGTGTGTTCAGCTTTAAAGCAGTAACAATTATGTTACACTTCATCTGAGGTAATAGATCATCTTTTCTAACCTAAATTTCTCTAGTTTTCATTTTGCGCCTATTAGCTCTCAATTGATAAAATTTGTGAGCATTGGATTTTTGTTGAAAAATGTTTTGCGCATGATTTTGAATTTTGTGAAAGACTTGAGCATTTGGTTTAGGAATATTTTTAGGCATCCTTCTAGGAAATGTTCTTTTAGGTTTGGTCTTTATCTTCCTATAATTAGAGTTTTTGTCTGGTTGTCTAGGGAGTACATAATTGTTGCTGCTCCTCCTAGAATAGTTAAAATTCTGATAGATATGAGGATTATAGACAGGTTTAACAAGTCTCCTAGCATAGCAACCATCAAAAGAGTGACCGTATATGTCGCAGTAGGAGCAGTAAAGATTGCTCAAAATTGGGGTCTCCTTAGGAAAGTCTCTAAACAAAGGTTTTGAGGAATTTTGAGGTTGAACTCTATTCTTAGGTAGTACTAGTTTGAATGTAGATTCACTCTTTCTAATAAAGGGGCAGACTTATTTAGCCTTAGGTGAACTTTCATGTTTAGAGCAACTTGATTCCCCAATGCTAAAATTTTGATGTTTTGAATCAAACTCAGTTTTTAGGGAATGAAAATCTGGGCATGTTTCAATAGGTCTTTTACCTCCTGACACAAACTTGATAGGTTCAAAAGATTCTGTTTGTGTCTTTAAATTGGGGCAAAACCCTATTCCAGTTCGATCATTAGAATTGGTTTTAGATTTAGCAAAAGATTCATCAAAATAGTTATAATTATTTTCAAATTTTGTAAATTTTTTGAAAACAGTTGTTGTCTTTTCTTTGGTTTGTTCCAATTCTAACAATGTCCCTTTGTATTTTTTCTTATTTCAGTCAAATTTTTGAGTTTTTCATCAAACACTTTAATTTCACTTTCATGAATTAAACATTGGGTGGTATACTCTTCAGCATTCAGCTTGACCATCAGTCTTAGATCTTCCAACTTTTTGGTAAGATCTTTCACAATTTTTTCTAGTCTAGCACTTTTCTTGAGAGTTTTAGCATAAAGTGTGTGAATGTCTGGGAGGTCTTCATTGTTCGAGTCACTAAGTGTAGTGTGTGAAGTGACCCCTAAGGCTTCATTCTTTGAACTCACACACCCATTGACATCGTCATTATCGCTTTCCCTTTGACTCACACACCCCGAAGAAGAGGTAACAATATTCTCAGTAATCAAAGCATCTAAACTAGTAACGGCAATATTAGAACCATCAGACATAGAATTATTTGATTCATCCTCACTAACAAGCACAGGCATATCATCATTATATATAGTCTTGGCAAAGAAAGACATGCAAGGATCAAAAACATCAGATGACTCAGGTTCCTCATTTTAAGATCCACTTGAATCATCCCATGTTTTGCAAATGTTGGCTCTAGTGTGTTTGTTTTGAGCGTTCAAGTTAACTCTACAGTCTTGTGCAATGTTCCCTAATTTACCACATCTATATCATTCAGTCTTTTTAAGGTCTCTGTTAGGTCTAATGTGAGAGTCGTTGTGATTTTTGTCATGGCTTTTCTCATGAGGTCTATGATTAGAGGGAGTTGGATAATTTGACTTGCCTTGTTTATTTGCCATTTTGTTTCTAAACTTAATGATTTTCTTAAACTGTTTTGACATTAAGGCAATCTGATTGTCCAAACTCTCTATATCGTATTCCTCATCAGAGTCATCATTGGAAGTATTAAACTCAGGCTTAATCAATTTAGAAGAGAAGCTTAAATTGGAACTAGTTTGTTTCCTATGGGACTGGGTCAATTGTTTCTTAAATTCCAGTTCCATTTCCACAGTTCTTAATTTACTACTGAGTAGTTCAGGAGTGAGATTAATATCACACATTTCCTCAATAGCATATCTTTTGTTATCAAATTTCTGTGGTAATGATCTCAGAATTTTAGATACAATTTCTTGTCTATTATAAGTTATCCCATTAGCATGCAGTTTTGTCACAATATCAGTCAGGTTCATTTAGAAGTCATCAAATGACACAGTCTCAGACATAATTAGGGAATTATACTGTTGAATGAGCATTTGAGTTTTAGCATCCTTAACTCTAGTGTCACCTTCATGAGCAGTAACCATACTGTCCCAAGCTTCCTTAGAAGTGGTACAAGATGAGATTCTTTTGAACTCATGTTCATTTATGGACATAAATATGGCATTCTTCCCTTTGTTATTATTTCGAGAAACTTGTTTCTCTTCTTGAGTGAACTCACTTGATGCTTTCTTAACCATCTCATTACTTACTTCAGTGGCTGGTTTTGTAGGAAAAGTGTAACCATTTTCAACAATGTCCCAAACATCATCTCCCAGAGTTCCTTGAATGAAAGCAATCATTCTTACTTTCCAGTAAGCAAAATTGGTTCCATTAAAGATAGGAGGTTTGGTCAAGTTACCAAATCTTTCATTTTTCTCGTCCATATTTGATTTTCAGAAAACAATTTCAGAAACACATGATCTCTTTAAAAGAAGTTTACCAAGCTCTGATACCAATTGAAAATATGTTACTAAAGTCGTTTATTAAAAATAAACTATTTAAGTAACTCTGAGCTATTTTTTGAAGAAACTCTTTTCTTAAAAATCAAACCTATTTGAACACAAGATGTGTTTAATAAAACAGTACGTACGAGATCTATTCAAGATTTGACTAACAGGTTTATAAAATAAATTAAACAAACTTTAAACTCAGCACAACCAAGAATGAGATGAGGAGATGTAGAAAGATTAAGTTCACAATTTTTTACGTGGTAAAACCTCACCAACTGAGGAAACATCCACAACTCCCTCTATGGAGTAAAATAAAAAATCCACTAAAACAAATTTACGGGTTACAAACTATATAACTAACATGCATACAACTCAGACCTATATAAGTTTAGGAATGTACCCTCTGGTGTCCTTATAACTTCTCTGCGGTTCTGATTGTAGATGTTGTTCTCCCAGTTTGTTAACTTCTGATTTGTTCCGGCACTTTACGTCGACTCTTGTTCACAAGATCTTATTACCAATACTTTTCGTGTTGTAGGGTGAAAGTGTTTGTGGAGGTGCTCTCTAACACATGCATGCACACACTCACACTTATTAAGTACAAATAGTCCTAGCAAATTACATATAAGGCTATATGTAGTGATTTTTCTTTTTCGCTCTTCTCACAAAACTTTTAACCTTCTTTACCTTTAAATCAATCCCAGAATCCACGGATATCTTGCTTAGAAGACAGTCAAGATCTTAATCAATCTCAGAATTTTGAAAAGATTTTTGAGATTGAAAACCTCCAAGTGTGATTCCAAACTAGGTCAAAGGTTTAGTTTTAAGAGAACTAGAAACAGAAAACATTTATTATTGATTTAAAGATAAAAACGATTTTCAGAAAAGAATCAACAATATATTTCTCAAGATGAGAAATAAACCATGTAGATCTAAGTGTGATGTAACATGCAGAATATAGATCTGAAATTTCTATGAAGAAGAAAATAGATCTAAGTAAACAGTTTAAGTTGGGAACAAGATCTAACGAACAAGAGGTTACAACAACACAAATATCTCTCAAAAACTTAAGAACACCCAGGGTAGTGTTTTGGATATGTAGGAGTTTTAGAGAAGTGTTTGGTTTTAATGAGGATTGACGAACAGGGGTTAGGGTTAGGGTTTCTAACTCTCTCTCTCTCTTTTTGGTTTCTCTCTTCTCTCTCTTCTCTCTCTCTTCTATCTACTCTCTCTTTTTACTCTCAGGAATGAACTGGCCAAAAGTCTTAGACGATTGAGAGGAGGGTCCCTTTTATAGGACGAAGAGAAGGATCGAGAAGTAGGTTCAAAAATAAGGGTCAAGATTGAGTCAAGCTGGATTGACTTAAATCCAAGGGCTCACATCATGCGGTGATTAAAATTCACCTGATCGGTTCAGGAGGGATACATAGGGATTACCAAAGAAAGCATGCAGGTCGTTGATAAGGTTTGATCCAACGGTTGTAAAGATACATGATTATATAATCAGTAAAGAAACACAAAATGAACCAATCAGCAAGCAACATGTGTTGATCAGTAAGGCGATATAAAACCCGCATCTAAAAGTAATTGCAACCACACCCTGAATTCTCTGCCGCTTTTGGTTTCTACCCAAACCAACTTTGACCCAATAAACCCAGTAAACCATAATTATAGACTGAACCCACAAACTTTTAAAACTAAGTGCTAATTAATAAAACCTTTATTAAAAAATGTTTATAAAATCCCAAAAAATATTTAAAAATCAAATTTAGGGATTTAAACATACTCAACATATGTACACACATAAATATGCAATATGACATGTATATGATGCATTCTACTGTGTGTGAGTGTTGGTAATTTGGTCTTGATCACTACAAGATAAATGAATGAAATAGCAATCCAATCTCTGAGTTTTTTTGGTTTCTAGGATGGACATAATTTTGTCTTAATTTCCAAACTAGATGAACTCTTATACAATATAGACTCAAGTGAGTCAAGAATATAAGGGCTTCAGTGTTCTCCTTCCAATCTTGTCATCTACATGCTATGTGACCTAGGAGGACTATTGCATGTCAACATCTTTTGCATGTGAGATTTTTGAGATATAAAAAATGTGATATATAAATGTGCACGGGGAAGGGCTCCGAAAGGATTTATTATCCTTTGTGAATAGTAAGCCACCATTTGTTTGGACCTAAAAGGAATACGTGGTCCAAAGGCCTAAAAGAAAATATGTCATTAAAAAGAAAAATAATTGCCAAGGCCTATGTTTAATTGATTTATTCATTCAAAAGAATAATATATATGCTTATTGAGGGAGTTTGGATGATATATCAACGGTTTGCACAATGTGCATTTATCCTAGTTGCGTTTTCAATGTCATGACTCTATTGGTTTGTCGAATCATCAAAAGTCTAGGCTTGTATGCATTGTGTATGTTTGTTCGTTGAGTTCAATTTATATTGTCACATGATGTTATATTCAAATGTTATGAAGTTTGCAATCAATTGAGAACTCCGTGAACATGTTTTAAGTGATTGGGTCTAAATTTAATTATTTCTTGTTCACACCCCAACACTTCCGTTTCCATATGACACTTTTTTGCCATACGAGTGTGAAAAACTTACTATGTTTTGTGTCATTTTGGTGTTTATATCTATATGTGTGTACTTATGCTTAGTTTGAATATATTGTGTATACATATATATGATATTGTGTTTGTTTTGGGTCTTTGCCTTGCTTTTCTAGTCCATCTATGCTTTAATTCATAATTGGTATCCATCTTGTTGCATTCTTTGTTGATATCACATACTTAATACTTGATATATCATATTGGTATCATTTTATTGCATCCTAGTTGGTATCCAATGTTATTTGTTGGATTAGTTGAATTTTAGTTGCCTATGTACTTTAATGTTCTCATCACTTTATGCACTAATGCATTTTTATCTTGTTATCCCATTTTATTTATCCCTTGTTTAGTTTAAGGGGTGTATATGCTTTAATAGAGGAGATAAGTTAAGTTTTGATTTTTTAGCCTTTGTCTATTCCTGAACAAAAAGGGGGAGAATGATGGGGGAGAAATGGTATCTAAACCTATCGTCTCTTAGTTTAGGGAGATTTATCTTTGGGGGGACGTATTTCTAAGTAGGTCATTTGTTTGATAAAAGGGGAGAATTCATTTAGGGGGAGTATTTATTTTTGCATTTAATATAATGATATTCCCTATGCGTTTGATAGTTTGCTTAAGTGTACAGTAATTATTCTAAATGGCAACATTCATCATCGGGAAAAGATATTGATCCTTGGGTTGTTTGAGTCAAGCATTGTATTTTTATTTTGGGTTGGATATTTTTTAGTTTAGTAGAGCTTGACGGCCCTCTAGGATTTTTGTTTGGTTTTTGTCCCGGAATAGCCAAAGGGTGAGATTTGTAAGGACACAAATTTTCAATTGAGTCGTTTGTAGTTTTGGCTCAATTCCAGACAAAAACATTTGAGTCATAGGATAGAGTTCAAATTTATCCATTCAAGCCTATGACGTGTTTGTTGAAGACGTAGCGGCCAAGATATTAAAGCTTCATCAAATGTCGTGTGTGTTGTGCCTCGTTTTTACGTCATCAACATGCTTCCATTGCTCCTAAGGTATGAATGAATTTTAATATATATATAGGAGTTTGGAACATTATTTATTGGGTGTATTTTAGAAATTTATTTTGGGTGTTAGCATTTTTTTTGTTAAACTTTTTTTGAATTCATAGTTCTAAATATTTTGTTCTTGGACACCTTTCAGTAGAAAAATCATATCAAATCCAAAAAAAAATAGAAAAATAGGAAACTGACGGCCACGCGTTCGTATCGAAATTAACTAGAACCATGGCCTAAGATCTCGTTAGATAGGTTATTCAAACGACCTCATTCGAACGAGAAGTCATTCGAACCAGTTTTCAAACGAGGATTTTTTTTCGTTCTGTCTCTTCGTTAGAAGTCTCGTTCGAACGAGATTTCTAACGAAAAAAATAGAGGGAACAGTTTTAAGCTAGTTTTTTCCACTTTTCCACTACTTTACTCCACTTCCTTTTTGACATACTTCTTAAGTGCGGGAACTAACTTTTTGAAGACAACTTTTTCACATTCTAAGAGTATTTTGAGAGCAAAACTTTTAATAAAAGGTTCCATGTTTTGTGTTTGATTTTTATGAATTAAATTCACCAAAAAACACATACACACCCATTTGTTTAGTTTATTCCAAGTACCTATTTATATATCATTGCTTGGAGAGTTTTGGCACCTGGTTTTCTCTACACCAACAAGAAGAGAGTTTGGGTTCTTCTCTACCCCAAAAAGGAGAAAAGTTTTTTGCGGTTTTCTCACTTGAAGAAAGGTTTCGCGTGCGGGTTGAGGTGACCATAGCCCCATCGGTGGAGTCCAAGACTGTAGAGGAGTCCACGGTTATTCATTAGGCGGAGGTTGAAGGCCGAAGGAGCTCATCAAGGCATGGACGCACTCAAGTCAATTTGTGTAAGTCCTCTTGTGTCGAGTCTTTGTAAAAACTACCATACTTAGTGAATTCGTGGCTAGGGCCGTCCGAAGTTTTTCCCATTTGGATTTTCCTTGTACATCGGCACGTCGTGTGGTATTGTTTAATTTTATCTTACTTAAATCACGTAGATGCATGCTTAGATAATTCAAGATAAAATTTGTTTTAATTATCACACTTATGTTCTTTGTTGTTAAAATATATTTGGGTGAAATTGAAATTAATTCACTTCAAAGATAATTTATTTTGTTAAAATTTGGTTTGGCCTAATTTGCAAAATGGATTATTCTTGTTAGGAAAATTTCTAGGACTTGAATTGAAATATTTGGTTTAAGTGAAAAATCCATTTGTCATTTAATTTATTCACTTTGTATTTCGTTTAATTTTAATTTGAAAGAAATTAAAATTTATTATAAGTTGTTTATATGTTTGAACCATCTTTATTCCGCACTTTAAGGAAATTCATTTTGAAAAATTTAAAAATTGGGGATCCTATCGTTCTCATAAACCATCATAAATAACGTATGCGACACAAAGTTCAGGAAAAATCCCCTCATGGAAAAACCTTTTTTTTATAGAACTTTAACAAGTTTACAAGACCATTGACTTACATATAACCTGATAATCGCCCACGAGTGTAACGCACAGTGTCTTCGTCAAACCTTCAAAGAAATGGCTCAAAATCGTAAGTGGTTCACACACAGCTATACCACAAGGGCATGCAATCTAGACTTGCAATCTTAAAACTCCATAGAGACTCCCTCCACAATAGCACGCATCTCTCGGTTGTAGATATCTCCCCACAAAGGATGAACAATAGCATGGTTGTTCTTTGGGTTCCAAAACAATTCGCATAAAGATATCGGAATTTCGTGAATTGAAAAAAAAAAGAGTTTTAAGCCCTAAATGAAGAATCCAAAAGTGTTCTGCTGATATACAGCATTTTCATAATGAAAAACGTGAAAGACTTCTTGTGAAAAAACGGAGTTGGAAAGTCAAATTTATAGAAGACTTAAGGTGGTGGTGTCGTTCGAATGAGAGATGATGTCATTTGAAGTACCACGGGACCTCAGGTCTCGTTTGAGCGACAAACGATGTCATTCGAACAACATCTGTTTTTAAATAATTTTTCTTTTTCTTTTTCTTTTTCTCAATAAATGAACCTCCTCAAAAAACTCCAAAAATTAATTTTTTGATGAAAAACATTTAAATCTCCGCTCTAACACTTAGAAAATATTTTACGAAAAATATCCTAATACTCTAAGTGTATTATTAAGGTACTCTAAAACAAAACCTTACCAAAGTCAATCCCGCGGAGGCTATTTGTTGAAGAACCTTGATTATTCGGATCCGTCTTGATGTTACTGTGATCTAGAACTTCTTCGACGGTGTACCTCTATACGACATACAAATTGATAAATGACACAAATGTCCTTACAAATGTTCCCCTATGTCTATGCCGGTACAAAATAAAAGATATCCGAATATCAAATATCAAATGACCTATACAAATCTACACTCCCATGAACCCAAAATTGAAAAGGTAAATGACAAATCTTCAAACTTTTTCAATCTTAAACAAACTTCGAACATTATTTGTCATCATCAGAGTGTGCAAAAAAGATCTTCAAATGTACCGACACGCAAGAAACAAAGCAAATCCCTCGTGACGTATCGAGTTTGAAATGATAAACATATACATGTAAGAATAATCAAATCATATTTAAACTCCCCCATAATATCACAATTCATTCTCCCTTTTTTTATTTTTCCAAAATAGATAAGGAAAAGAATAAAACACATAAATCAAATCGAGGTGTCATTGGAAACAAGGCACGCAAACTATTTTTGATTTTTCAGATTTTGCATACAAAAATGCAGTAATGATGTTACAAAAATCACACATACGGAATGAATGGGTGAACAAATTCGATATGAAAATGTGACAACCAGATCAAAATAATAACGGGTGGCCAGCCCTATAATACATTAAAACAGGTATCTCAGATGGCACAGTCTCAACATCAACTGACAATACTAATAATATAAGGCTAACTACTCGAAACTATTAAAAGCGAATTGCCAAAAATTTAAAACTTTTATTTAACAACAACAACAAAACCAACTATGCAACCATAACCAACAATACACATCTAACTATGATAAACTCTAAATATATACAAGAGTGCAATACAATGTACAACAACATCTCAATAATGAAATACCCGAATATGCTGTCGGGTAACAAACAATACAATAATCTGAGAGATAAAATATGAAAGTGTTAATCTACAACACCTGAACATAAACTCGAGATACAAACTGAATCCTAATCTAGATACATCAAAGATAGGAATCGTTTATACAAGATACCGCAACAGTTTGCTACTGCCGCATCTCCCCGAAAACACTGGATGGATGAACATCAATGGCGTCCTTGCGGAGGAACACCTAAAGTGATACAATATATACATGTAGGAGAAAATCTAAATGGGTCAGAGCCCGAGTTGAAAAACATTTTATAGAAAGTGTATTAAAATTCATAATAATTATAAATACATTATTACATGATTAAGGTGGAATCGAACTCTCCATAATAATCCAACTCACCTCTCAACTAGAGCGCGCACTAGACGTATGCACGTGATCTCCAAATGTATGCCCCATTCTAATTAGGCAAGGAATCTAACTAGATCCCAAAATAAATATTAGATTATGCTATCTAAATTATCTCGAAATCTACACTTATCTATATTCCCATTTAAAACATTTCTTTACATTTAATGTGTCATAGTTATCATTGTATTTGTTCATTTATTGAACGTGTAAGGTTGCATAATCAACCACATCATCAAAATACATCAACTTTCTCATTTACTAGAATTTCATATATTCTAGTTATGCCCTCATTTGGCATGAAAATAGTATATATATTTTTATATGAGTTATTAGCATCAAGAGTTAAGGACTAAACTCCTCCCGATTCTCAACAAGGCACTGCGTTTCCTGCGTGGGACGTCTCATCGAGGCAAAATCCAAACAAGGAACCCCCCGTTACACTACTCTTGACCGTATCAATCCTCGGGGTTCATTATGCCCTCAATGCATGATGCATCTAACCCAAGTTATTATCCAATTTTAATTAGTTAATATTCCCAATTCTCAATAGTACACGGCGTTTCATGTGTGTGGGACGTCTCGCCGAAGCGAAATCCAAATAAGGAACCCCCCGTTACACTACTCCTGGCACTGTCGAACGTCGGGATAGGTGATATATATATAAGTATGAGCATTAAGGACTAACTTATCCCCAATTTCCAACATTACACTGCGGTTCGGATGTGGGACGTCTCGCCGAGGCGAAATCCAAACAAGGAACCCCCCCGATACACTAGTCCTGGAAATGTTAGTCCTTGAGGTCCATTATGCCCTCGATACCCAAGTACAAGCACAATCAACAATAACCATCCAACCGAGCTATAACTCGAGCATGCAAGCTCACATGCTATCATCTTCCAGCAGCCCATAAGTGTAGCAAACTGGGCCACCTGGTGGGATTCCACAACACCCACCTCATGATCAACTCACACACACAACGTCCTGGGAAGCGATCATAGCTCCTAGCCAACAAGTGAGAACGTCACATACCCCCGACTTCTCACCCCCAAAAAGAATGCATATATATATATATATATATATATATCGCGTAATAATCACAAGGGACGACTATGACCTGGGCAATATCCACACCCTGCTCTTTGAGCCAGGATGCTGACCCTCAATGCACGCAACTTCCCAATAATAGCAAGGAGGGGGTATGCTTCACTATATGTAGATATACCAATATATAAGGTATACATACATCATCACATCATATAAAGATATATCATCATATAAGGTATACCTGCCACATCATTCACATATTTATTATACGCCCAATGGCGAAATTTGATTAACATCATTGTTTAGTATATTTCCCTCAAGATATACTAATCGTCAATTCTCACACATATTCCCCACTTAGTATAAACTATACAATTTCTCGCTTGAAGCTCACATGTCGCTTCTATATATGAATTGTTTCTAAATTCAATTCATGTTAAGGATATTATTTATCCTAATGCACCTCAATTAGAATTTCTCATTGTGTGAGATATCTCCCAAATCAATCATCAGTAAGGATATTTCTATATCCTTATGCACGTCAATTAGCATTTATAATTCTCCATTTATAATAGGGTTCAATTCATTTTATGAACCTTTCAAAGTTATCCCATTTGGGATTGGATCCGAAGATCCATTATATCTAAGTTATTCTTATTCTTTAAATAGGAATATCATTATTATCTCCAAATCAAAGTGGGCTTACCCACTTAGTAAATACCAAAATCTCTAATCGGTATTCCTCAAATTTAGTCAATATGACTCCAAAATTTCCTATAAGGGAAACTCGCTAAAAGTCTCCAAAACATACTCCAAATATCTCCTACAGAGGTTCCCAATCGTTAACCTCAAACAAATGGGAATGAAATTCTCCCTAGGAAAACATTCCCCCAAAAGCCCTGTTTCCGAATCGATTCGGGCCAACTCCGAATCGATTCGGCCCAGCGAATCGATTCTGTCTCAGGACGAATTGATTTGGCTAGAGTTCAAATCGATTCGGTGACTCAGACCTGGGCACCTGCATATTTTCGAATCGATTCGATAGGAGGCCGAATCGATTCGGCCCTTCAGAAACCTTGAAAATGGCTACTTTATATAAGCCTAAAATACCCAAAATTCATTTTAATCATTTTCTCTCCATTTATCTTCAACCCAATCACATATATAACATCAATATTCATCCTAGAATACATATAAACCGATTTATATTCTCAAATCAAAGATCTACATATCAAATCTAAGATTTTACCCAAAAGTTAGGTTTTGATAAACGAAACCTATAACCCAAAGATTCAATCCACAAATCATGCAATAAATGGTACACAACAATTATTTAGCAAGTTTAATCACTTGCCTCATGTTCGTATGGTCTGAATCCTCCTAGAGATCACGTATTTGCCGAAAATCTTCACTTTCTCTCTCTTTTCTCCTTCTTTCTCTTCTTGTTTCTTCTGCTCTCTTTCTTTCTCTTCTTCTTTCTTCTTCTATCTTTCTTTCTTTCTTTTTATCTTTCTCTCTTTGGAGAAATATCTCCCATAGGCTTAATAAGCCCTAAATCCCAAGATACACATCTTTAAATGAAAATACACACATTAAATGACTCGGTGACTTTAATTCGAATCAAACGGTCTTAATTTATTTTGGAAACCAAATAGCCCCAAGTACAGTCATTTCGACTTTCTCGACCCTTCCGAACACAACTACACCCTCAGAATCGCCATTCGAAACACTTTCTAACGACTTCAAATTTTGACCTCAATTGTCCATTTAATTAATCTCCAATTAAAATAATATTTATTTCTCCCAAAATAAATAAATTATTATCTCCAAGACCTCGGGTTGTTACAAACTTCCCCACTTACAAAAATTTCGTCCTCGAAATTTTAGCTAATCTTAATTCTCCAAAGCTCAACTAGTTCCTACTACACCCACCCTCACTAATCCTATCTCCAAATCTCTAACTTCCCACGACGAATTAATTTTATTCATTTTAGTTTAAGTTCCTTTTGAGACTTATAAAACCAATTTCCACAACTAGGGTGCCCATACACCCTTTATATTCGAGCTATCGCTCGTACCAATCATGATGAGGCTTCATTTGCCTCCAAAATTCCACATTTCCATAATTATTATACTAAAATTTTAATAGTATAAAAGTTTTGAATGGTCTAAGAAATAACTCCTCTCAATTCCTGACATTCGCCAATTTCGTGCGGGGGACGTCTCGCAAAAGCGAAATCCAAACAAGGAACCCTCCCAATACACTACTATGAGGCGATGTCGGGGATTGAGAGTTTGTTAAATCTGGACTAGAGTTTGAAAATATTTTGGGGAAAAATCATTTTGATATGGCCTAAGGCCTAGAAAAAGTTTTATTTGGAAAACAGTTTATAAAAATATTTTGGTTTATTTCTTACAATATTTACATAAAGTGCCTTATGTCCCACACAAGGTCTTTTAAATCATTAATCACATAACAATATGTTGCTCACAAAAATTAGCATAATCATGAGCTAAAATTTTCCTGCGTTCCAACAATTCACAATCTCAACTTTTAATCATAAACAACATCTTACATCATTTCAATATATTGCCAATTATAAGGCTCCTCCATAACTGGAATACAACAATTATATAAGTCTAACATGACTATATAAAAAGAAGCAGCTTTATCATTACTACTTATCACACCATAACCATTCTTACATTTACCACAAGGTTTATAGCTCTTTTTTATCATATTACAAAATTATCCATGCGATCGAAAGATAATTTACATAAGAGCCTAACTTGCTCAAAATTCCCCTTAGGGTCAATACATACAAATAGGGCTATAGCACTACCCATTCACAAATATCTCCCATGCAATATTTCCAAAACTCATTTTAGTAATTATCCTATTTATAAAGGAAAATTAACTTACATCATTCATCTCTAGTCCGATTGCCCATCCTCATCAATGGGCTCCCAAACAAAGTCCCCCGGTCTAAAATGACCTCGAATCTGTTGTAGGGGTTTCACTTCCTAAAATTCACAAAAACATGGTCCTTTACCTCTTTTAGGACAATTTATCTTTCTATGACTTATTTCTTTACAAAAGAAACACTTACCCATAAATCCTTTCTGCCCACTCGCATTACTGGCGCTCTCATCGTCAAACTTACTGGATGAACTAGAATCTCCAAAGTTCTTACCCTCTTGCGAACGAAGATGATATTCATGACACTTTAGTAGTTCCGCATTCACCACCTCGACGAAAGTCGCTAACTTAGGACTCTCTAACAAAGGTTGTTGGATTCTCCAATCTAATCCTTAAAACAAACTTTGATAAACGTTTCTCTTCCGGATTTACCTCATCAGGTACTAATTTTGCCCATCTAGAAAAATCTTCCTCATAATCCGCCACTGTTCTATTTCCCTGAAAAATCTTTATATCTCGAGAAGAGGAAGGAAAATACCTTCGATCAAAAAGCTCCCAAAATTCTATTATAGGTAAAGTATCTCTTTGTTCAGATGTGGTGACAGACTCCCACCATTGAAGAGCTGCACCCGATAACTTAAAGGTGGCTAAAAAAATTTTATGCACCTCACTACACTCAACCATATGAAGGTGCCTCTGTATACTATTCTTCCATTGACTTGCAGCCATTGCATCAACTCCCCCTGCAAACTCAGGAGGATTCCCCTTACTAAAATATTCCTTCACTCTCTCCCATAAAGACAATCCTAAATGGGGTCGGGCTGCTTGGACGATAGATTGCTATGCCATCGTGGAAATGGCAGTAGTTACTGCTTGTGCCACAATATTGGCAACTCCATCTGTAGTCACGTTCCTTTGAGACGTTTGGGGTTGCACATTCCCTTTATTTGCCTTGACTGAATGACCTCCCTTCGGTGTCATATAAAACAGGAACAATTGTATCAGAACGTCTTTCAAATGTTTTCATATCACAGAAGAAATATGGGCGTATGAATGCAATCGTCCTACAAATAAGGCTCTACATCAATAACGCTTATGAAAGATCGTAGTAACGCACACAGATCATAAAGACACTAGAACCTGATGCTCTTATATACCATCTGTGACAACCAGCTCAAAATAATAACGGGTGGCCAGCCCTATACTACATTAAATCAGGTATCTCAGATGGCACAGTCTCAACATCAACAGACAATACTAATAATATAAGGCTAACAACCTGAAACTATTGAAAGCGAATTGCCAAAAATTTAAAACTTTTACTTAACAACAACAACAAAACCAGCTATGCAACCATAACCAGTAATACACATCTAACTATGATGAGTGATAAGTGCAAACTCTAAATATATACAAGAGTGCAATACAATGTAAAACAAAATCTCAACAATGAAATACCCGAATATGCGGTCGGGTAACAGACAATAAAATAATCTGAGAGATGAAATATGAAAGTGTTAATCTATAACACCTGAACATAAACTCGAGATACAAACTGAATCCTAATCTAGATACATCAAAGATAGTAATCATTTATACAAGATACCGCAACAGTCTGCTACTATCGCAGCTCCCCGAAAACACTGGATGGATGAACATCAATGGCGTCCTTGCGGAGGAACACCTAAAGTGATACAATATATACATGGAGGAGAAAATATAAACGGGTCAGAACCCGAGTTGAAAAACATTTTATAGAAAGTGTATTAAAATTCATAATAATTATAAATACATTATTACATGATTAAGGTGGAATCAAACTCTCCATAATAATCCAACTCACCTCTCAACTAGAGCGCGCACTAGACGTATGCACGTGATCTCCAAATGTATGCCCCATTCTAATTAGGCAAGGAATCTAACTAGATCCCAAAATAAATATTAGATTATGCTATCTAACTTATCTCAAAATCTACACTTATCTATATTCCCATTTAAAACATTTCTTTACATTTAATGTGTCATAGTTATCATTGTATTTGTTCATTTATTGAACGTGTAAGGTTTCATAATCAACGACATCATCACAATACATCAACTTTCTCATTTACTAGAATTTCATATATTCTAGTTATGCCCTCATTTGGCATGAAAATAGTATATATATTTTTATACGAGTTATTAGCATCAAGAGTTAAGGACTAAACTCCTCCCGATTCTCAACACGGCACTGCGTTTCCTGCGTGGGATGTCTCGTCGAGGAGAAATCCAAACAAGGAACCCCCCGTTACACTACTCTTGACCATATCAATCCTCGGGGTTCATTATGCCCTCAATGCATGATGCATGTAACCTAAGTTATTATCCAATTTTAATTAATTAATATTCCAAATTCTCAATAGTACACGGCGTTTCATGTGTGGGACGTCTCGCCGAAGCGAAATCCAAACAAGGAACCCCCCGTTACACTACTCCTGGCACTGTCGAACGTCGGGATAGGTGATATATATATAAGTATGAGCATTAAGGACTAACTTATCCCCAATTTCCAACATTACACTGCGGTTCGTAAGTGGGACGTCTCGTCGAGGCGAAATCCAAACAAGGAACCCCCCCGATACACTAGTCCTGGCAATGTTAGTCCTTGAGGTCCATTATGCCCTCGATACCCAAGTACAAACACAATCAACAATAACCATCCAACCGAGCTATAACTCGAGGATGCAGGCTCACATGCTATCATCTTCCAGCAGCCCATAAACGTAGCAAACTGGGACCACCTGGTGGGGTTCCACGACACCCACCTCGTGATCAACTCAGGTACACAACGTCCCGGAAAGCGGTCATAGCTCCTAACCGACAAGTGAGAACGTCACATACCCCCGACTTCTCACCCCCAAAAAGAATGCATATATATATCGCATAATAATCACAAGGGACGACTATGACCTGGGGAATATCCACACCCTGCTCTTTGAGCCAGGATTCTCACCCTCAACGTACGTAACTTCCCAATGATAGCAGGGAGGGGGTATGCTTCACTATATGTAGATATACAAGTATATAAGGTATACATACATCATCACATCATATAAAGATATACCATCATATAAGGTATACCTGCCACATCATTCACATATTTATTATACGCCTAATGGCGAAATTTGATTAACATCATTATTTAGTATATTTCCCTCTAGATATACTAATCGTCAATTCTCACACATCTTCCCCACTTAGTATACACTATATTATTTCTCGCTTGAAGCTCACATGTCGCTTATATATATGATTTTTTTCTAAATTCAATTCATGTTAAGGATATTATTTATCCTAATGCACCTCAATTAGCATTTCTCATTGTGTCAGATATCTCCCAAATCAATCATCAATAAGGATATTTCTATATCCCTATGCACGTCAATTAGCATTTATAATTCTCCATTTATAATAGGGTTCAATTCATTTTATGAACCTTTTAAAGTTATCCCATTTGGGATTGGATCCTAAGATCCATTATCTCTAAGTTATTCTCATGCTTTAAATAGGAATATCATTATTATCTCCAAATCAAAGTGGGCTTCCCCACTTAGTAAATGCCCAAATCTCTAATCGGTATTCCTCAAATTTAGTCAATATGACTCCAAAATATCTTATAAGAGAAACTCACTAAAAGTCTCCAAAACATACTCCAAATATCTCATATAGAGGTTACCACTCGTTAACCTCGAACAAATGGGAACGAAATTGTAAGGACACAAATTTCCAATTGAGTCCATATATAGTTTTGGCTCAATTCCGGACAAAAACATTTATGCATAGGATAGTATTTAATTGTAATATTCTCAAGCCTATGAAGTGTTTGTTGAAGACGTAGCGGCAAAGAGTATAAAGCTTCATCAAATATGCCGGTTTGCGTGCCTCGTTTCTACGTCATCAACCATAGTTCCATGATCCCAAGGTATGAATGCAATATTATATATATAGGAGCTTGGAACAAGTTTATTGGGTGTTAGGTTTTATAAAAACTGCATTTTGTTTTAAGAAAGAATTAATTAAAACTTTAAATAAATGTTTATAAAGTTTTCTGGGATAAAAATGATTTTTTCAAACTTTCTGGTGGTTCGTTAGATATGTCGTTCAAACGAGTTTTTTTCGTTCGAACCAGATGTCGTTCGAACGAGTTTGCTAATGAGGTTCCAGTATAGGCCTATGAAATGTCGTTCGATATGTCATTCGAACGTACCTTCTGTTCGAACGAGATATCCAACGAGATTCAAACGAGTTCAATCTGGAACGTCGTTAGAAGTCTCGTTCGAACGAGATTTCGTTCGAACGAGATGCCAGGCGAGAACAGTTTTTGGCAGTTTTTCACCCACTTCCCCACTAAGTTTTTAACCAACTTTTTCACACTTTAATATGGGCGGGAAGAACATTTTCTAATCTAACTTTTCCATAACTTTTCATCTCTTAGAGAATGTTTGAGAGCAAATTGTTTTAAGGAAAATGTTCATGTTTTGAGTGAAATTTTTAGAGAAAAATATCCATCACTCTAGTGTTTACACCCAAATAAGTTTATTCCAAGTTTTCATATACATATCAATTGCTTGGAGTTTGGCACCGGTTTTCTCTACCGAATTCAAGAAGAGAAGTTTCGGGTTTTGCTTCTACCTCCCACGAAGAAAAAAGAATTGTTTCTCATGTTGATTTACCCACACGGAGAAAGGCTCCATGTTTGGGTGACGGTGACCATATAAAGTCCTATCGGTGGATTCCGAGACCGCGGTGGTGTTCCAAGGTTATCCACTAGGAAGAGGTGTCTACAAGAAGAAGCTTCGGGGCTTGAGAGGGATCGAGTCGTGTGTTGTAAGTCTTTCTGTCTTGTACTTGTAATTCCGTATCTAGTGGATTTGTGGCTAGGGCCGTCCGAGGTTGTTTCCCGTCTTGGGTTTTTCCTCATACATCGCGGCGTAGTGTGATTGATTTATTTTATCTTGCAAAATAACGTAGAACGCATGTTTAGAATAATTCAAGATAAAATTTGTTTTAAATCATCACACTCAATTAATTTGGTGCTAAATTAAATATTGGGTAAAGTTTATTTAATTCAAGTCATTTGCTAAAATTTGGTTTCGCCTAATTTGCTAATATTGATAAGTATGGCTTAGGCAAATTCTAGGACTTGGATTAATTAATTGGTTTAAGTGAATATATTAATTGATTAATTTTACTTCACTTGGCGTAATTTTAATTTGTTTAAGAAATTAAAATTTGCTGTTTTAAAGTTGAACCATCTTACGCTTCCGCATCGTGTTTGTTTTATAAATAAAAGGAAATTATTGATAGCTTGATTTTAATTGAGATAATCAAAATCCGGGGGTCTTTCAAATTGGTCTAAGAGCTTTGATTCAGAAAAGCTCCGCACTTTCAAATTGGTATCAGAGCCAGAGCGCTAAGTTATCGTGTTAAAGATCCGTTTCTCGGCTTTTTTTATTTCCTTACCTTTTTAGGTGGTCCAATTTTTTCTCACTCTCAATTTTTGTTTTATATATCTCGATGGGACGTCTTAATGAAAATTTGTCCAATTTTAATGAAAATGAAATTTTTAATTTTCGAGAGGAATTAAATGGTCTTAACAAATGTAACGAAAATTTAAAGGAATTAAATTTGAGATTTGTAAAAAGAATTAAATTTCTTAAAAATGAAAGTTCTTGTTTTAAAGCTCACATTGAGTCTTTGCAAATATCCTTATCTCAAAAAGATATTTTTCGTGAAAAGCTCATGGACTTACATTCAAACTTTGATATTTTAGAAAAGTCCAAGAAAGAGAGTGAAAATCGTGAAAAGACTCTTAGGGACAAGTTTGCTCATATTGAGGTAGAACGTTCTAACCTTCTAGGAATTATTGAAAATTTAAAAAAGGAGTCCCATAATTTTGAGGAGTCTAATTTATTACTTGAGTCCAAAATTTTAAAATTGAAAAATGATTCTCAAGACTCTAGTAGTAGTTCTAATGGTTCTAGCACATCATGCTCAAATTCTTCCATTGCTAAAGCTAAAACCATTGTTTGTTTTAGAGGGTCAACTTTGTCCAAGGTCTTTAAAAAGGGTCACACCTTAGGTAACATTCCTCGTGTTTACACATGCTTGCATTGTGGTAGGAAAGGTCACCTTAGGTCATTTTGTTTTGATCTTAAAAGAAGTCCAAGGAAATCTTTATCTAGCATTTCATTATTTCCTAATCCCCATCATGTTAAATATAAATCTATATGGGTTAGGAAATCATTATTAAATGCGCTAGATACAAGATTTGTTGATTCTTTAAATATAAATCTATATGGGTTAGAAAATCATTATTAAATGCACTAGATACAAGATTTGTTGATTCTCATTTACTATCACATGAAACCTCCCTTGCTAAATTTAAAGGTTGAATGTGTTAGTGTTTTATGCATACTCTAGCTTTTTGTCCTTCATATTATATATCATTGCTAGATGTATGCATGTTTAGTCATTTTCTAGTCATTGCCTCATTTCATATCATATGCTAGAAATTATGACATGTTTATCTTTTTGTATTATATTTTTTTGTTTGAATTGACTGAATAATATAAAAATATTTTTGTTTATCATTTGTGTTTTATTTATTTCATTTAAGCTTAATGAAAAATACAAATGATTTTTGTTTATTCTTTTGAGTATATATCTTTATTTTTGGTTAAAAATGTCAAAAACTCACAAAGATTTTATTTTGTGTGTATTTTAGTTTGACACACTTTATGTGGCATATATTTGTGTTTGAATTCCATCTTTTACGCTCCCACGTGTCTAGAACTTTTGGTTTAGATTTCCAATCCTTAAAATGTTCTTTACCATATTTTATATGGAGCAGTTGGATTTTGTATTGTTTAAATGGATTCTATTTTTATATGCCTCTTTTCACACATGCACGAGCTCTTTTGAAATCTTAATGTCACAGGTTATATTTGAGCTTTTTGAGGTGTTCTCCTACCAATCTAGTCATCTACATATCTATGGCCTAGGAGGACTAGTGCATGTCACAATCCGTTGCATGTGAGCTTTGTGAGATAAAAAATTATATATCTAAATGTGCACGGGGAAGGGCTCCGAAAGGATTAATTAAATCCTTTGTGATAGTAAGCCACCGTTTATTGGATCTAAAAGAAATACGTGATCCAAAGGCCTAAAAATATAATATTTGGCATTAAAAAGAAAACAATTGCCAAGGCCTATGTTTGTTTGTTATATTCATTCAAAAGCAAAAGAATATATATGCTTATTGAGGGAGAATTGGATGGTATATCAACGGTTTGCACAATGTCCGTTTATCCTAGTTGTCTTTAATGTCATGACTCTATTTGGTTTGTAGAATCATCATCATGCTAGGCTTGTATGCATTGTGTATGTTTGTTCATTGAGTTAAATTTTCATATTGTCACATGAGGTTATATTTAAATGTGATAAAGTTTGCAATCAAATGAGAACTCCGTGAATGTTTATTAAGTGTTTGGGTCTAAATTTAATTGTTGCTAGTTCACACCCCTACACTTCCGTTTCCATATGACACATTTTTTCTATACGAGTGTGCAAACTTATTGTATTTTGTGTTATATGTGTGTTTATATCTATGTCTATATATATATATATATATGATATTTGTTTGTCTTTGCCTTGCTTTTATTGCCCATATGCTTTCATGTCTTATCACTTTAAGCTTCAACATGTTGTTAATTAGTTCTTTATCCTTTGCATATTCCTGAACAAAAAGGGGGAGAAATGATATAGGAGAAATGGTATCTAATCCTATTATTATCGTATCTTAGTTTGGGGGAGATTTATCTTAGGGGGAGACGTCTTTCTAAGTTTGTCAGTTGTTTGATAAAGGGGAGAATTAATTTAGGGGGAGTAACTACTTAAGTGTATTTAATATTTTGATATTCCCTATGCATTTGATGAGTTTGCTTAAGTGTGCAGGAATTATTCTAAAGCGGCATCTTTCAATGGCAAAGCGTTTGATCCTTGGGTTGAGTCAAGTTTGGGTGGGTTATGTTTTGAGTCTAGTGAGCTTGACGGCCCTTTAGGATTTTTGTTTGGTTTTTGTCCCGGAATAGCAAAAGGGGGAGATTTGTAAGGACACAAATTTCCAATTGAGTCCATATATAGTTTTGGCTCAATTCCGGACAAAAACATTTATTCATAGGATAGTATTTAATTGTAATATCCTCAAGCCTATGAAGTGTTTGTTGAAGACGTAGCGGCAAAGAGTATAAAACTTCATCAAATATGCCGGTTTGCCTGCCTCGTTTCTACGTCATCAACCATAGTTCCATGCTCCCAAGGTATGAATGCAATATTATATATATAGGAGCTTGGAACAATTTTATTGGGTGTTAGGTTTTATAAAAACTGCGTTTTGTTTTAAGACAGAATTAATTAAAACTTTAAATAAATGTTTATAAAGTTTTCTGGGCTAAAAATGAATTTTTCAAACTTTTTGGTGGTTCGTTAGATATGTCGTTCGAACGAGTTTTTTTCGTTCGAACCAGATGTCGTTCGAACGAGTTTGCCAACGAGGTTCCAGTATAGGCCTATGAAATGTCGTTCGATATGTCGTTCGAACGAACCTTCTGTTCGAACGAGATATCCAACGAGATTCTAATGAGTTCAATCTGGAACGTCGTTAGAAGTCTCGTTCGAACGAGATTTCGTTCGAACGAGATGCCAGGCGGGAACAGTTTTTGGCAGTTTTTCACCCACTTCCCCACTAAGTTTTTAACCAACTTTTTCACACTTTAATATGTGCGGGAAGAACATTTTCCAATCTAACTTTTCCATAACTTTTCATCTCTTAAAGAGAGTTTGAGAGCAAATTGTTTTAAGGAAAATGTTCATGTTTTGAGTGAAATTTTTAGAGAAAAATATCCATCACTCTAGTGTTTACACCCAAATAAGTTTATTCCAAGTTTTCATATACATATCAATTGCTTGGAGTTTGGCACCGGTTTTCTCTACCGAATTCAAGAAGAGAAGTTTCGGGTTTTGCTTCTACCTCCCACGAAGAAAGAAGAATTGTTTCTCATGTTGATTTACCCACACGGAGAAAGGCTCCATGTTTGGGTGACGATGACCATATAAAGTCCTATCGGTGGATTTTGAGACCGCGGTGGTGTTCCAAGGTTATCCGCTAGGAAGAGGTGTCTATAAGAAGAAGCGTCGGGGCTTGAGAGGGATCGAGTCGTGTGTTGTAATTCTTTCTGTCTTGTACTTGTAATTCCGTATCTAGTGGATTTGTGGCTAGGGTCGTCCGAGGTTGTTTCCCGTCTTGGGTTTTTCCTCGTACATCGCGGCGTAGTGTGATTGATTTATTTTATCTTGCAAAATAACGTAGAACGCATGTTTAGAATAATTCAAGATAAAATTTGTTTTAAATCATCACACTCATTTAATTTGGTTCTAAATTAAATATTGGGTAAAGTTTATTTAATTCAAGTCATTTGCTAAAATTTGGTTTCGCCTAATTTGCTAATATTGATAAATATGACTTAGGCAAATTCTAGGACTTGGATTAATTAATTGGTTTAAGTGAATATATTAATTGATTAATTTTACTTCACTTGGTGTAATTTTAATTTGTTTAAGAAATTAAAATTTGTTGTTTTAAAGTTGAACCATCTTACGCTTCCGCATCGTGTTTGTTTTATAAATAAAAGGAAATTATTGATAGCTTGATTTTAATTGAGATAATCAAAATCCGAGGGTCTTTCAAATTGGTCTAAGAGCTTTGATTCAGAAAAGCTCTGCACTTTCATAAATTCTCCCTAGGAAAACATTCCCCCAAAAGCCCTGTTTCCGAATCGATTCAGGCCAATTCCGAATCGATTCGGCCCAACGAATCGATTCGGCCAGGAAGGCGAATCGATTCGGGTCATCAGACCTGGGATTTTGTCTCAGGCCGAATAGATTCGGCTAGAGTTCGAATCGATTCGATCACCGAGACCTGGGCACCTGCATATTTCTGAATTGATTCGGTAGGAGGCCGAATCGATTCAGCCCTTCAGAAACCTCGAAAATGGCTACGTTTTGTAAGCCTAAAATACCCAAAATTCATTTTAATCATTTTCTCTCCATTTCTCTTCAACCCAATCACATATATAACATCAATATTCATCCTAGAATACATATAAACCGATTTCTATTCTCAAATCAAAGATCTACATATCAAATCTAAGATTTTACCCAAAAGTTAGGTTTTGATAAACTAAACCTATAACCCAAAGATTCAGTCCACAAATCATGCAATAAATGGTACATAACAATTATTTAGCATGTTTAATCACTTGCCTCGGGTTCGTAGGGTCTGAATCCGCCTAGAGATCGCGTATTTGCCGAAAATCTCCACTTTCTCTCTCTTTTCTCCTTCTTTCTCTTCTTCTTTCTTCTTCTCTCTTTCTTTCTTTCTTTCTTTTTCTCTTTCTCTCTTTGGAGAAATATCTCCCGTAGGCTTAATAAGCCTTAAATCCCAAGATACACATCTTTAAATGATAATACACACTTTAAATGACTTGGTGACTTTAATTCGAGTCAAACGGTCCTAATTTATTTCGGAACCTAAATAGACTCCAAGTACAGTCATTTTGACTTTTTCGACCCTTCCAGACACAACTACACCCTCAGAATCGCCATTCGAAACACTTTCTAACGACTTCAAATTTTGACCTCAATTGCCAATTTAATTAATCTCCAATTAAAATAATATTTATTTCTCCCAAAATAAATAAATCGTTGTCTCCAAGACCTCGGGTTGTTACAGAAAATTGAATTAATCATTACATATGTGCACGATGCATAAGTGTACTCCTAATGAATGAACATCAAAATAGTCCTTAGGTGTAAAATTGTTAAATTTAGATGAAATCGTCTTAATCATATCAAAATATCAAAATACAAATGATTTCCACACCAATAACGTCCAAAACTATGTAATGTTTTTTCATGAATTTCAAGGATGTGCAAACCGTAGAAAATCCCATCCAAACTCCCTCATTAAAAGATAATGCTTTTTTATTTTTCTTACGAGGTGATGAAACTAAAATCTTATTAGCCCATTTTTGTCATATATTTCTTTTTACTGACTTTCAATTTTTTCGGGCTCTTTTAAACCTCACAGCTATAGAACAAGGACACGCAGTCTTAAAACTCTGTAAAGACTCCCTCCACAATAGCACGCAGCTCTCGGTTGTAGAGATCTCCCCACAAAGGATGAATAATAGCACGGTTGTTCATCGGGTTCCAAAACAATTCACATAAAGATATCAAGATTTTGTGAATTGAAAACAAAAAAAAAGTTTTAACCCCTAAATAAAGAATCGAAAAGTGTTCTCCTGATATGCAGTGTTTGCAGAATGGAAAACGTGAAAGACTTCTTATGAAAAACGGAGTTGAAAAGTCAAATTTATATAAGGCTTAAGGTGGTGGTATTGTTCGAACGAGATACGATGTCGTTTGAAGTATTGTGTGACATCATGTCTCATTTGAGCGACAAACGATGTCGTTCGAACGACATCTGTTTTGAAATAATTTTTCTTTTTCTTTTTCTTGATAAATGCATCGCCTCAAAAAACTCCGAAAATTAATTTTTTGACAAAAAACATTTAAAGCTCCGCTCCAACACTTAAAAAATATTTTATGAAAAATATCCCAATACTGTAAGTGTATTATTAAGGTACTCTAAAACAAAACCTTGCCAAAGTCAATCCCGCGGAGGCTATTTGTTGAAGAACCTTGATTATTCGGATCTGTCTTAATGTGACTGTGATATTGAACTTCTTCGATGGTGTAGCGGTATACAATATACAAATTGATAATGGACACAAATGTCCTCACACTTACATCACTGTTTGGAGGTTGTTGGTAGTGTCCACCCACTCGCGGCATGTTTTCAAGCCTAAGTGTGCCTATTTTCAAACCGGGAGTCCCGCGACTATGCGGTCGATTGCTTTGAACTGTATGTATTCCCAATCTCCTAGTAATTCATCGTAAAATTGTTCATTTATTATGTCATAATGTGCATTATCCGTATCCATAGGTTGGTTATTTTGATGGCTGTGGATTTCGTAATCATCATCAATTAAGTTAGTCAATGGACAATGTGTTGGTGAATCATGTACCACTTTAACTCGTTAAGGTTCTGTTTTGCAGTTGGGTACCGGTATTTATTTCAAAACATAATGTATATTTTTTTCACCATGGTATGTCCATATTTTACACACTTGACAAGTTCCCCACTTTATTAAATGAAATTCAATGTCTTCTGATGACTTATATTTTTTGTTCATACAATGGGTGCACAGACACGTAACCTTGTCACTTTTAAGATTTTTATAAGCGTATTTAATAAATTCTCGAACACCATTTACATGATTATTTGTTATTCAGTTAGTCTCCCTCATCCATTCTTTGTGTTATATGAAATATATTTAATAGTCTTCAAATTTCAGCCTTGTGTTAATAGCTAAAAACTAATGTCATGTTGCATTCAAGAAATTAATATGATTACGGAAATTTCACAACTTAAACCCTAAATAAACAAATTGGCTAAGTGATATTATTACAACTAAAATAAAAAAAATATTATTCAAATTGAATTGAAGTAAAAAAAATATTCTTACAACTGAAACAAAAAAAAATATTATTACAACAGAAACAAAAAAAAAATTATTAGAACTTGACCAACAAATGAACTGACCAAGTGATCAAAGAATTTGCGTACTTCCTTAGTTCTTTCCCTTCCCCGTTGTTGTAAGAGGGGAGTCATTTTGGGTCTATGAGTATTATAATACAATCAGAGGTGTAACCTCTATAGATATAGTGATAAAATAGTAACCCAAATATCCTCAAAAATCACAAATGAACACACAATATTATATATAGCAAACACTCAGATTAAACCCACAAATCTCTCGTGTATAACTCAAATAATAATAAAAGAACCTCAAAAACAACTCATTCAAAGAGGGAGAGAAGCAATCACCCTAGATATACCTTGGTAGGCAACTAACACAACAACAACCTTCAATGTCTCTGGTTAGCTAATAAAAGCTTCGTAATAAATGTCAATGGTGGGTTAATAAACTCTGGTTTGCAATAACTTATATGCTCTCAGTGTGTTTACTCTCTCTAGGAAGAACTCTTTCCTCTTAGAAGTGGTTAGGTTGATAAATATCCCCACACCCCTCTTGAGATGTCTCAGTCTTCATTAATGTGAAAGGCATTCCCCTCATGTTTTAAGTCACAAGCATCAAATGCCTAATGGGTCACCGCACCTTACATCATAATCATTAAATGTTAGTACATACCTTTTGACTACCAACTGTGCGTCGGAGGACTGCCACGATAGAGGTAGTTCACCAAACCATCCGACAACCCCAATACAAAAGTGTTTTACTCAAGTTTGAATTGGACAGTGGGTAGGTGGCTCATGACATCACTCAAAGTAGATGTGACCCTTGGTAGAGGGTTGTTTGGATCAAGGCTCAATGTAAGATGGAACCCAAGGTTACTCTGCATAAGCTTCCATAAAAAATGGTCTCTCGATGTTTTACCAGGTGTATCTAAAATGGTTAAGACAAGATTTAACATTGACTTACTTATCAATCCTCCAAACCAAGTCCCTCTGAAGTTCATATTCTACAAAAACCATATCTTTGAAACCATCCCCTACTAGGAGTATAAGTAGTTCAACTCAGAAACCTAACAGAAGCATATCGTTCACCCCGTGATGTATCTCAAGTACTGGATTACTGGTGCTTGCATTTTCGGTGTTGTCGTTGTCGCCCTAGATGGTGATGAACTACCCATTGGAGAAGAACTTTAGTTTTTGATGAAGGGAAGAGGACACACCTTTGATGCTATGGAGCCATGATCGTTCGAGTAAAAAATTTAAATAGGCTGGGATATCAACGGCTTTCCACAACAGGTTTTATAGGGCCAACCCCTATTGCAAGTTTTATGGATCTCATAACTTCTCGACGGGTATTATCGTAGGCACGTACTGCGATAGAGATTGTAGTAAGGTCTCTCACTTTCAGACCCAAATAATTAAAGGTCCTTAACAGGTAGATATTAAGAGCTAATTCATTATCGACAAGTGAAAGTGGGACGGTCTTTCCCATGACTTTGACAGAGATATTGAGAGCCTAATTGTGGTTCGGCCCAATTTTGGGGATTTCTTCTTCGGAGAATGAGAGCATTCAAGTAAAGGTTAGAGATCCGACCAGTTTCACTACTTCTTCTGGCTTGGTTGAGGGAGGAACTGTGGATCCTGTGAGTAGCTTGATCAAGGCATTCCGATGCAGCTGGGAAGACATAAAGAGTCCCCATAGAGTGATGTTGGCTTGTGTTTTCTCAACTGATCGAGGATCTTTCTTTCCTTGAGGGTCATTTTTGGCATAGGAAGATTCTCGACACCATTTCTTTTGTTGCTTGCTGATGGAGGCAGGCTTGGGACTTGGTAGTTCCTTCCTGACCTGGTCATATGGTTCATAGAAGAGGGGAAAATAGAAACCCTATTTCCTCATCGATCTCGGGTTGTTTAGCCACCTTGTGGATTTCTCCTAGTATCTCCTAAAATGATATCATCCCACATATACTGACTATCGAATTAGCCTTTCCTGGGCTCTTCTCTTCATCTGAATCATCAAATTCATCCCCATCCAGTGGTAACGATATTTTATTTCCATGAAAAGTCAATACACTCCACAACTAAAATGACCTAATCGTATAAGTCCTTCCATTTGGCGGGGAGATGTAGAAGTGAAGGGAATAGACGCCATTGTAGTTTCAAAGCATCAAGTAGTTCGAATATACTGAAAATATCATTGGTCTATAGGAATAAATTCATAATGATTTGGGCCACCTCATTTAGACTGCCTTCATCGGTGGTACCATGTAATTATCTCACTCTCGGGACCATTTTTGAGCTTCTAAGAGTATCACGATGAATCTCTGGTAGTCAATGGTCATCTGGGAGGGTAATTTCAACCCAAACTTTAGGAGTTGGTTCAACATTTTATCGATACCAAATTTTACCTCCAAAATGAGTCCGGACAATGATGTATGCTCTGGTAAGGAGTGATAAGGCCTGATCAGCAAAGCTAGTAGGTTATAGGAGAAAATATGGGCATTGGAGATGTTTAGGAGAGTATATGGGTATGATTAGTGATTTGCTTGGTATGATCTAGGTAGATGGATAAAATTCGGGGTCCTCTTATGGAAAGACGACATTTGTATGATTCAGAAGTGGATTATGAGTAGTGTTTGGCTTAGGATTGGTTGGTGTGGCGATGACACCCCGATCGATTACACCTTGGATCTTATTTTAGAGGTGGAAACACTGGTTGGTAGTATGGCCGACAGTTTAGTGAAAGTTACAATGGGCATCTGGTTTGAAATTTTTGGGAAGTGGGTTTGGTAATGGACGAGGGTCCAATGGTTTGATAAGGTTTCGCCTTAAGAGGGCGTAGTAAAATTTGGCGAGGGGAATGTGAAGCTCAGTGTATTCCTTTCGGACTGGGTTAGGGTGACTTTTTGGTGCTCATGAAGTAGCAGGCTAAGAGATGTTGTTAATGGTTAAAATTATGGTTCTAGATGGCTTCTCAAATTTTCTGGGAGCAAACTATCCAGATACATTCTTTAGTTCAACTTCTATCTTGGAAAGACCTTCTTTGATCTCCACTCCTTCTTTTCGAAGGGATCATAAACGAGGGTAGTATTATCCTCCCATCGTCACTCGAACATGGGGTAAGAAGTTCTTCTTCATAATGATGACTTGCTCCTTTTCGGAAGGCCGGTTGGTTATGTGGCTGCTTTCTCTCTCCACCTTGCTATGAAGTTACTAACTGATTACCCAAGGTTCTGCTTGAGCAACTCTAAATCAAGATGGGTAACCTCTAACTCTTTGTTGTAATTGTACTGTGATATGAACTCGCGAGCAACATCCCCCCAATTATAAATTCTGGACTTCTCGAGAGATAAGAACCAGCGAAGAGCGTTGTCCTTCAAGGTCTGTTGGAACATTTGTGACATTATTTCCTCGGAGGCACCTAGGAGGCTCATGGCTTGGTGATAGCTACGAAGATGAACAAATGGAGGTTTACTACCCTCGAACTTCTCGATGTTAGGCATCTTGAACTTTTTCGGTAACCAGGCTTTAGGATAGGGAGACATGTGGGTGTAGTCCATGCAGTTTTCGAAGAGTCTGACTTGGTCAAACTTCTTGGGCGACATCTTGAGTTCTTCCTTGACCTTATTCAATTTTCCTCCTCTGGATCAATGATCATGGGTAAGTTAGCATGTGACTAGGCAAGATTTGGCATAGGAAGTTGGGTTATCGACGAACCATTATCAGGAGGAGCACGTGGAGCCTGTTGGCTTTACCCGGGAATCCAAATAGGCTTGAGTACAGGTGAAGTCATAGCGCAGGGGAAGAGGACCTCGGGCTCTTAGGGAATAGGGACCCGATTTTATTTCATCTCATGAACCTCAGTTTAAAGGTTATCAATCTTGGCAGTGAGTTGAGCGAGGAATGTCATCAAATCTGGTTGCACATTCGGTACTAGGTCTGTGTTCTCCATGGAAAGTGAATGAATTCTGGACTCGAAGGAAGTGAGGGGACTGACAGGGCTTCGGGGTGGTTCGACTAAAGACCAAATCCAATAGGGAGATAGGCCAAGGGTATGCAATCGACCTGAGAAGGGGAAAATTGGGATTTATTTTTTTGGAAAAGAGAAAGGGAAAACTGTTATTTTTAGAAAAATGAAGAAAAATGTTTTTGATATTTTTGAAAAAGATGAGGCAAAAATATTTTTGGGTAAAAAGGGAGGAACAAAATTGTTTTTTTGATAAAAGAGGAAAAATGTTTTTGACACTTTTGGGTAGAAAAAGAGGAAAAATGAGAGACGGGCCTCAACATGATTATTATTATTATGTTTATTATGTTCTCACTTGTATTAGGTTTACCTAAATGCGAAAAGAAATTCCAAACGGGACCCGAGCCTGGAAAAATTGGGTTTGAAAATTTTGTAAAAATTACGGTTGGACTTGTTACCGCGCTCATGGGCAGGGTCTCGTTTTAACATTTTGCACGAAAATTTGGGTGGCATGCCGACCCGTCATTTCGAAAGAGTTTTGGGTAGAAATCGACAAACTAAATATGAACCCTAGGTTTGACACATAATGTGGGTATGCAGTTATTGGGTTGATTGGAAGGGTACCCCCCTTTGGCATGACTTCCATGATATATGTCTTGCTTTTGATGGCAATCGATACGTGTGGACAAGCCATTTGATATGCCTGAATGTACGTGAATTGCCTCACTATATACCTCATGGGGACAGTACCCGTGAGAGAGAATTCGATATACTTGACGTACGTGAACGAGTTTCCTGCGATATACCTCCCATCATGACTTCGAACAAGCGGTACAATCTAGGGGGAATTTTTTGCCATACGTCGAAGGTACTTGGCCAATGGAACGTGAGAGTCATATCGCTTAGGCTAACTGCGACCTGCCAGACCAGCACCCATCAACAAGTGACCCCCCAGTGATGGGACAAAATTTGGTCAGAAATGCTCTTTGGTGATGTAGTGTGAAATATGCATGACTCTTGATTAGTATCTTATGGAGATAATATCTTCATTGATCATGCTAAGCAGGGAGTAAGGTTCAAGTATAAAAAATAAATCTATACTAAGCATGGATAAGTGAGAGTGAGCGTTGTGTGATTATTTACAAGTGAGTGTGTAGTAGTGATCCTAAGCATGGATCAACTACAAGTGGTGTGTGATAAGTGTGAGTGAGCATGGGTATATATAAGCGTGATATGTGGAGGTGCATGTTCGTGGCACCTAAGCATGGATTTCTAAGTGGTGTGTATGACATGTGGATATAAGTGATCCTAGGTGCACGTGGTATGAAGTGTGCATGGATAATTTCTACAAGTGTGTGAGTGAGTAGTGACATAAACATGAGGTATATATGTGCAAAAAATAATAGAGGAGAAAGGGGAACATACTTGTAGGTGAATTCGCACACAAGAAAACAAAACACCCGTGCAAAAAGAATCTAGACATCTTATGAAATATATCCCCAACAGAGTCGCCACTGTGGCCATCCCGATCGAGATCGCGTGCCTATCCCTCTTCTCTCGCTTATTCCTCCTAAAAAGGGGGGGATGATGATGGAAAAGGAGGGAGGCAAAAGGTTTCACGACCTACATAGGAATGCTTCGGCCATTGTCGTTGTGGGGTAAATGTAAAGAGATGGAGTCATAAACCTATTTTGCAAAAAATAGGCAAAAGAACATCTTGCCGCCTCGAGAGATCGGCGTCAAAGACAAACTAATGAATACGAAACCATTAGTTTTAAGGGTTCGAGGGCTATGTTACGGAATGGGAAGGTGTTAGGAACCCATCCCGCCCTTTTGATCTCTCATGGGCTAGTGTTTTCCTTTATTTCTCCAAGAAGTGTGTGTGAGTATATATATAATGGAGAATGGAATCACCTAACTAATACGATGGAAGAGATAGAGTGAGGCCATCCTCAAGAATGTTCTCAAAATAATATATAGAAAATATGATTTATGCATTTATCGCGATATTGATTGTTATGATGAAACGATAATATGTGATGGATGAAACACAAATAAGAATCACAAACAAAACATGTATACTAATGCAGGAATATGAAAATGGGGGATTTAGGAAAATTGGAGGATTTATAGAAATTGATAAATTAGAAAATTGAGAAAATTAGAAAATTGAAAAATTGGACTCGAGTCTCGGGTTTTAATCCAAAATGCCTACGTAGACTATAAAGGCATCAAAGTCCACATAGTTCGAATGCGACCTTGGGGGTTGGGTTTATCCCATCGTTCCAAACGGGATGTTATTATAAATGCGTGTAGAAAATGGGTTTTTTAGTTTTGAAAAAAGTATGATGGATAATCCCATCCATAATTGATAGGCGTAACCCTCTTTTTGTTTATTTTGTTTTTTTTATAGAAAATAAAGTATGTGCAATATACTATTAAAAATTTAGATATTGATGTGTATCAAATAAAGTAAGAACTAGATTATTAATCTAATGAAATCTACGCAAAAATAAGGAATTTAAAGAGAGATGGAAGGCTTTGGACCCTCTTTGAAGCTTGATCTTTGATCTTGGATGAACTCCCTTGAATGTGAGATGAATGTTTGATGATAGAGAATGTGATTTTTCCAAATTGGGTATGAAAAGTATGGGAATGTAAGCTTGAATGGAATTTCACATAGAGGAACTTTGTGGATTTCGAGAGAATGTTATTGAGATCAGTGATGCTGATGGATCTCTGGTGTTATTTTGGAGTGAGGTGATGTCCTCTATTTATAGGGTTAGGGGTTGGGACAATCGGCATTACCCTAGTCCTGCCTATCGGCTGGTGACCCTAGACATACTACCAATAGGCAGGGAGCTGGACCTGCCAATTGGCAGTCTCGTATAGATTTTTCTGGGAAAATGATCGTAGAAAATAATACGTTGATTTGAATTTTGCATGGGAAATACCGTTAAAAAGGTAATTCATAGACCTTCAAGAGTCCTTTGGACCTCTCCTGGGTCCGGGAGTTGACTTTGGGTCAAATGTGGCTCGAAAGTGCACGTCAATCTTTTGGACGGGATTTCGCCCACATGGTAAGTCATAATTGCGCACAAGGTGGACCTTTGGAAAGGTTAGGAAATGTACTTCGACATTCCAAAGAGCTTCACTTGGTTTGGAAAGTTGACTTTGGTTAACCTTACCCCGGAAGCACCCGATGACCTTTCGGAGTAAAACGGATCATTTGTATGCACCGTAAGTTAGAATCGCACATAGGGTGGACTGTTGGAAAGGGTATTTAGTGACCTTTGGATATTCATTTAGTCTCGTTTGAGCTAAAGATTTAATTTTGGTCAAATGGATCCCGAGAATACCCGGTGGCCTTCAGATCGATTTTTAGGGGAAACTAATTGTTCATTCGAACGGTTATGCCATTTTGTACATGGGGTGGACCATTGGAAAGGGGTTTCAGTTCCCTTCGAAGTTTCAAAAAGCTTTTGCTCTGGCGATGAAGTTGATTGGGGTCAAATTGGGGTCCTAGAGCGCCTGGTGGCCTCCGAATTGATTTTCTGTTGTAAAAGGTTTTGATCGTTCGATCGTTATGCCGATTCGTGCATGGGGCTGACCATTAGAAAGTTGATTTAGAAACCTTCAAAGATTCAAAGAGATTTTTCTCTGACGATAGAGTTAACCCGAGTCAAATGGTCTCGGGGACGCCCGATGGACTCTAGATTGGTACTTGGAGTATGGCCTAGGGTTTGTAGTGAAATAGGGAGGCGATAGGGACCTAAGGAGAGACCTAGGGGGTCTTAGAACGTAGTGTCTACAAAGGCAGCTCATTGAGGGAGCTCAGCGAGGCAGCTCATCAATGGATCTCAGTAAGGAAGCATTTTGAGAGAGCTCATCTTTATCTTATGATTTTACTTAGTCAAATTGTATCTTTTAATTGCATTAATTATAAGCGTTAATGATTGTAACTTTGTGTGCTAGGTCAAACGATACTCACGAGAGACCAGTCCTTGTCGAGCTTAAATGCTCTATCGAATTACCTCACCATGATAAACCTCATGGCAACATCAATGTGATCCAGATGTTCAAAAACATGCACTTCATGACCGGACTGGGGATTGGATGAAGAAAGCAAGGGATACTTGAACCCATTATGTTAAAGAAATATTTTCCTCCCTGGGGCTTGGATTATCATCCATCAGTAGAAGAATTCATAATGCTCCACCAACCTCGGCTAAAGAGAAGGCTAGAAAATGCCAAGACAACCTGAAGAGATTCATTGAATGGAAGATTCATCAGAGAGGGTGAATATTTCCCCTTTTACAGCTTTCCTGGACCATGGTATGATCATGTGGACAAGAAGATGAAACCCAAAATGGAGATATTTTTCCAAAATAGTTACTCATGGGCCGAAAGTTCCCAATATCAAGTGTAACCATTCATTGAGAAGACTATAGCTGATACCAGAGATTCCGAGGGAATTGACTCTGAGGATTATTTTAACTTGCAAACACTGGGCCTGGCACTCGGCATGATCCAATCAGGGGATACATCTTCGAATCCATCCCGTCTGATCAAAGTTACTGATGCACCGCTCCTCAACTGGAATGCTGCACCAGTCTTGCCTACTGATATTCAACCCAACCCTGATGTTTATCCCATTTCCTCTTCCCTAGTTGTTCCTCCTTACTCTGATGTAATCAAAACCTCCTTTGATGAGTTTCTCGATGTTGTTTTTCCTATCAATGAAATAAATGAAGATTTTGAGTATCTTGTTGTGCCTTACATTAATTGTCTTGATTCTAATCAAACTCTTGATGATGATGATGATGATGATTTCGCAAATGAACAATTCTCAATTAATATAAATAAGGTTCATAACAAACAACATAGATACGTTCAAGTTAATGAAGATGAAACTATTATTATTAATCTCGATTCTAGAAGCCTACTGCGAGAGATTAGGCTAGGGAACACCCTTGACGAGCATGAGCACGCACAACTCAAGGAATTACTGAAAGAATTTGTGGATGTCTTTGCATGGTCTTATGATGACATCCCCGACATTCATTCAGAGATAGCTCAACACGAGACTCCTACTCTCTCAACCGATCAAACAGAAACTATGAAAGCTTCGCACCAAATGGGTGCTCAAAGTTAAGGAAAAGGTGGTTAAATAGTTAAACGTGGGTTTCATTCATGTGATTGAATATCCCACATGGCTAGCCAATATCGTACCGGTGTCGAAATCATGAGGGAAGGTTCGCATGTGTATTGACTACCAAGACATGAACAAGGCCTCTCCAAAGGATGACTAACCGCTACCCAATATCGACATGATTGTGACAATACAGACAGTCATGCCCTCAAGTCATTTATTGATGGGTTTTTCAGATACTACCAGATCAAAATGCGCCTGAATCATCAAGAGAAAACCACATTCATCACCCCTTAGGAACCTTTTTCTACACCATTACGCCATTTGGTCTCAAAAATGCAGGGGCTACCTACCAAAGGGCTGTCACAACCATATAGAGTGATCTAATACACAAATAAGTTGAGGTCTATGTGGATGATATGATTATCAAGTCTAAGACTAAGGAAGGTAATGTTCCCGCTCTCTGAAAATTCTTCGAGTGACTGCGGCAATACCAAATGCGACTTAACCCACAAAAATGTGTCTTTGGTGTTACCAAAGGAAAAATCTTAGGATTCATGGTTAGTGAGAGAGGGATGAAATCAGATCCTGCCAAACTTAAAGCCATACTAAGATACCACTACCCGAACAGATAAGGAAGTCCTGGGATTACTTGGAAAATTGCAATATATCAGTCAGTTCATCAGCCAATTGGCTTTCATCTATGAGCCCATATTCAAAATCCTCTGAAAGGACTCAACCAAGGTTTGGAATGAAGCTTGCCAAGAAGCCTTTGATCGAATAAAGAAATACCTAACCCGACCTCCGGTACTCATGTCCCCGTAGCCTGGTCTTCCCGTACTCCTATACCTAACTGTAACAGATACTGCAGTTGGGTCTTTGTTATCCCAATAACTTAAAGAATTCGACAAAGAGAGATCCATTTACTACAACAGTCGCAAGTTGGCCCGATATGAAGTTCACTACACAATAATGGAGAAAGAATGTGTCGCTCTTATTTGGGTCACCCAAAAGTTATAACACTAAATGCTCGCCTTTCCCATCAAACTTGTATCCCGAATGGATCCTATGAAGTACCTACTCGAGAAGCCCGCCTTATCCATCTGAATAGCCCATTGGTTGATTCTTCTAGCCGAATTTGATATTGTCTATGTCACACAGAAAGTCATGAAAGGAAGATACATCTCTGACTACCTTATTGACTACTGTATGGAAGAAGACAATGTGTGTATTTTTTAGTTCCCGGATGAGAATATCCTTTATACCTCCCATAAATATCTTCGATGGAAAATATTCTTTGACAGCACCGCCAACAAGAAAAGTTATGGCACTGGGATACTCTTGTTTCCCCTGATGACTCTCACACTCCCATTTCCATCAAGGTGGATTTTCCTCGCACCAACAACATGACTAAATATGAGGCATGCACTATAGGACTCAAATTTGAACTCAAGAAAGGAATTCGATACCTCAATGTGTATGGAAATTCAACCCTCATCATTAGTCAAGTGCTCAGAAAATGGAAAGTCAAGGACGAGAAACTCTTACCCTTTCATGCCCACCTAGAAGAGCTAGATTCCCAATTCTAAGAAATCACCTTCCACTATATACCTTGAGAAAAAATAACAAAGTCGATGCCCTTGCTACCTTAGACTCCATGATTGACATGCCCGAAGGAATAACCATAGCTCCTTTCCTTGTCCAAAAGCAAGATAAACCAACCCACTGTTACCATATTGAGCTTATCACAGAAGATCCCCAGATAACCAACTACTGGTACTATGATATTTGGCACCTCCTCAAGCATGGTAGGTACCCCCAAGCTTATGACAAGAAAGATAAAGAAACCCTCCACAAACTGGCTGCCCAGTACATTATCTGCGATAACACACTGTTCAAGATAAACTTTGATGGAACCCATTTGCACTACATCGCAAGGGCTAATATTGAAGGGATGAAGAAAAAAATTCATATCGAGGAGTGCGGACCCCACATGAATGTCTATATGCTCACCAAGAAGACCATCCGATAGGGTTACTACTGGACTACAATGATTTAGGATTGCACAACCTACATTTGAAGATGTCTAAAATGCCAATAATTTTTTAACCTACAACACCTGCCTCCACGGGAATTGTACAACATGACTTCTCCCTGGTCGTTCTCTATATAGAGCATTAACATCATAGGAAATATTACACCAAAAGCATCCAATGGGAATGAGTTTATCCTAGTTACCATTGACTACTTCACTAAATGGGTCGAAGCTGAGTCATACGCGGTTCTGAATGCCAAGAAAGTGGCCAAGTTCATAAAAAAAAACATCACCTGCTGATATGGGGTCCCATATAAGCTGGTGTCAGATAACGGGTTGCATTTCGAGGCAAAGGTCACAGAGGTGGTCGACGAATATGGGATTCAGATACACAAATCTTCTCCTCATGGACCTCAAACCAATAGAGCAATCAAAGCCACCAATAATAATCTCAATGCCGTCATCAGCAAGATAATTGAGGTTATCGAGATTGGGATGATCGGATCCTCTACGCCCTATGGGGCTACTGCCCTTTACTTCAAACTTCTACTAGGGCCACCCCTTACTCTTTGGTATACGGCATGGAAGCAGTCCTACCCGTAGAGATGGAAATCCCTTCGCTACGCATCATTCTAGAAAGAAAGGTCAGTGAAGAAGATTGGCATCAAAACTAACTCGATGAGCTGTGACTCTTAGACGAAAGGAGGCTAAAAGCTCTATATCACATAGAAGGATACCATCGTCGAATACCGTGATCATTAAATAAGAGAGTTAAGGACCGTGGTGTCGAAGAAGGGGAATTAGCCCTTAAAGAGATAGTATAGCCCATTTGGGACCCCAGATGGAAATTCAAGACCAAATGGAGTGGCCCCTACATCGTAAAGAAGATCTTGTCAGGAGGATTCGCTATAATCATTAACTTTTATGGGGAGGAAATGACACGTCCAGTCAACCTGGACCATCTCAAGAAATTCTACCCCTAGTCTGAAATCTCGGTGTGCTACGACTCTTCTCATCCCCCTTATATTCTAAAAAAAATCTTCATTTGCCTCTACCCAAAACTATGTGGGGCCTGATCCTCTAAAAAACCTTTTAAAAATTAATTTCAAAAAATTTTCAAAACCCGCAGATGTACGTAGGCCGCTCATCCGTTTTACATGAGCACGACCCCCTTATTTTCCACAAAATGCTATTCTTTACTTATCCCCCGAGATTGACAATTCATTTTAACATATGCATGAAAAAATGACTATGTATGCCTTAGCGATTAGTATAGATAATCCAAATGTAAAACTCATCAAGAGGCACAACTAGATAATCAAAAACCTTTTTATTTCATTTTTGGGGCAATTTTGGTAGAGTACATTAGTATAGGGAGTCAAACAACATCCCTTGCCCACCTACCACTACCTTCCTAAAACCAAATAAAAACAAGCCCCACTACTCTTAAAATAACCCTCAAATACAACCAAAATAACCAAACACCCATTAAAAAAGCTTCACAAATTCTACCCGCGGCTTCTAGAGGAACTAGCCCCATTATCACCCACATCCTGGGGTCCCCAAACTTCCTATGCATGAAGAGAGTGCCGCTGACGCTCCACTGAACGATATACCTGGACCAGCGTGGGGAAAACCATAACACCTCCCTCCATGGTGTTAGATATTGAGAATCACCTTTGCCCAGTCCCCACAGCCAGCATCCTGGCAACTACTCTCCTCTATAACCACTTCATAAAGTCCTCTAAAACATGTTAGTATCGCCCAGCAGACTGAGATGGATGGTTCGATGGTTGGAGATTCTCCCACAGAGAGCCCAATCACATGAGCATATGCTCTGTCAGATCTTCCACATGAAAGAAGTCCATTATCTGTGGCGGCACAATCTGTTCCAGCCAAATTAGCACAAAAGTTGTCAAGGAAAGTAGAAAAAGGTATGACTGAGTCCAACTAACCGAACATATTGGTATTCTTTGAGTTATAAAATAGGCAACAACTCCCCAAACAAGGCACTGGACAACACAAGCCTCGAGCCTCGTGCTTCATAAAACAATTCTCCCAGATCTCTATGTCTAGGGCTATACTGATAAAAAAGCATGAGAAGAATTTTGGCACCACCGATAAAGGATACTCAGGTGGGATAACCATACAGAATCTCTCCGATAACCACATGAATAGCATTACGGGGCTACCCCTCAGAAAGTCAAAAAGGCCTTCCCATCAAGCATCCAGACCATTCAGAGCCTTTGCTAGTATCACCGCCACAGGATTGCGATGGTACGATATCCAGGAAATAATGGCTGCGAGTTGTGGTTCCACTAACATTTCCCCAGTCACCAACAACAGTTTTGAAACCAGGCCCAGAATGATGGCCCCAGCATAGTCGGCATCAAACATCCTATAAATGCACAGAATGCAACACCGCAGGAACAAAAATCATTCCTCCCATAACCAACGACCTGGCCACCGAAGACGGGATATGGAGAAGTCCCATTAACAGCTCCCTAGGGGAGCGGGAAAACTCAGGCATAGCCAAACAATGCTGGAATTTATCCCCAATATGGAAAAAACTCTTCATAGGTTTGACGAATTTCGTCCAGCCCGAAGCAAAAGACATGGTCTTTGGGATACCAAAACGCAACCGCTGCCATCAGTATATTCCACTTTATGGGCCGATTGCACCAAAAAAAAAACCGCCGCATGTTGAAAGCGTCATAGTCAACATTGTAGGAACACATTGCTTCCATGGTTTCGAGATAGTTTACAAACTCAACACTACCAGTGAGAGACATATCAAAATAAGAAGATCCGTAAGGAAGAAGAATGTAAAAGAGAAGGAATGTGGAGGTGTGAAGAAAATGCTCCACCCACTCCCCTATTTATACTTGAAAACACTCAAACAAAGACAAGGAACCCTACATAAATTGGAGGGAAACTTACCCCACCAAGTACCAATCAATTGAAGAAAGTGAAATCAAAACCTTGGGTTGATTGGACTAGACTGATAGGCCGATAGGTAGGACAGGGGTCATGCCGATCGACAACTCCCTATTTTTGGGAAAATCTCCTTTTTCCTTTTTTATCAAAGTCAAAAAACTCAATAAAAATCATTTTTATTTTAAGGGAATTCCGAATTTCCTTATCCTTATGCTTTTACTTATCCCATTTTAAAATAAAATCTTTATCCAATCATTTTAATTCTTTTTACAGTCTCAGTAGTAAAGTAAAAAGAGCATGTGCATTAGTCACTAAAAATGAAAGTTAACAAAAACTTCATTTTATTTGCATAGATTTTTGCTGTGTTACATCAATTTTGTAGGGAAAGCAAGGAAATGCAACAGGACTCAGCCTGAACCCAATTTTCTCTCTCTCTATCTCTGTAACCTCTTTATTTCTCTCTCTTCTCCTTATCTCTCTCTCTAGGAGCCTCCTTCCATGCGACTCTCTCTTCCCTCTGCAATGATACAATGTATCTCCACTCCTCGAGATAGACCTTTCTTCAGATGAGGTAGATGACACCAGAAAAGAAGGAATCAAAATTGCATCCCGAATGTGGGAGATCTCCAAAGATATCCAATCCCTAATATCCTTCAGCCAGGTGGTGGAAACCCGAATATACTGTAAGGAAAATAGAAAATATCAAATCAGTCAGTCTGAGGCAAAGGAAGAAATCAAGAAATTAAAAAGACAAAGATGATATGAAAAGTATAACTCGGGTTAGAGGACCTCCTTTGTTAAACCCAGTTGCTCCAGATCCAACGCATTAGGATGGTGCATCATATGCACCGACCCTCCGTTACCTCATCGAATATTGTGAGTAGGAGCGGTCAACCACATAAAAGGAACCTCCAAGGTCGTCGCAACCGCTGATGTCGATGCACCACCCGTGCTATGGGAAGACCCTAATGGCCAACTCGAACCCGCATGGGGAAGAGGCATCATGTCATATAAGTTGGACAGCATCAACCATCTCAACACAAATTCCATATAGTCATACATCACCTTCCTGTCGGTATATAATGAGTAAGGCTCACCCATCATCACCGCTACCTGCTCATCATCTGACATATCCCGCACTTGCCCCACGTATATCGGGGGACTAGTTGGTGGCACCACAACCTCATCCTCCACAATCTGTCGGACTACTCTCTGCCTGAGGTACCAAGAGTAACCAAACTCATGAGCCAGCAAGCACCGCATCTGCGCATTTCCCCTAGTCAACCTTGTATGCTGAATGGTCATCCCCCAAGGATAGAAGGTCACGTGAAAATTACCCAGCAAAAGAAAAAGATCAATATGGGGAAATATCATCAAAGGAAAGACCATGCCACTATTGTTTGAAACCACTCACACTATGCCGGTCGTCACCCTCTCTAAAATTTTGCACAAAAATTCCCAAAAAATGCCACAAAATCCTCAAAAAATTCCTAAAAATACCAAATGAATATTTTAACCTTTCTCACCAAGAAAAACATTTTTACCACACTCATATCCGCAGCGAAACTCTTCTATCCCACATGGAATTCCCAAAAACAATTGAATATCGTCCTCATCAACATCTCCAAAGGACACCATAAAAAACAAAAATTCCCCAACCGAGAAACATCCATCCCTCTGATCATTCCATGTACCCCAACAAAACTTAAATGCTCCCTTAAATCCCAAGCATAACTACAAGATACATATCCCCAATGGATTCTCCAAATTTCCCCAAAGGAATTTGCAACCTCAACCCTCTGAATTGGTTTCGATCCACAGTATTAGTCACCCTCTTAGGTGAGAATTGACCTCGACCCCGAGTCGTCACCTCCTTTAGGTCAGAATTGACCTCGGCCCCAGGTCATCACCTACTTTAGATCAGAATTGACCTCATCCCTCGGTCGTCACCTCCTTTAGGTCAGAATTTACCTTAGCCCTCGATCGTCACCTCATTTAGGTCAGAATTGACCTCGACCCCGGGTCATCACCTCCTTTAGTTCAGAATTGACCTCGGCCCAGGATCATCACCTCTTTTAGGTTAGAACTGACCTTTGCCCTCGGTCGTCACCTCCTTTAGGTATGAATTGACCTCAGCCCTGGGTCGTCACCTCTTTTAGGTTAGAATTGACCTCGACCCGAGTGGTCACCTCTTTTAGGTTAGAATTGACCTCGACCCCGGGTCATCAATTTCTTTAGGTCAGAATTGACCTCAGCCCTGGGTCATCACCTCTTTTAGGTCCTAATGGACCTCGGCCCTCGGTCGTCAACTTTTTTAGGTCAGAATTGACCTTGTCCATGGGTCGTCACCTCTTATAGGTTAGAATTGACCTCGCCTCTCGGTCGTCACCTCTTTTAGGTCAGAATTGACCTCGGCTCTAGGTTTCCACCTCTTCTTAGGTCAAAATTGACCTCAAACCTTGGTCGTCGCCTCTTTTTGGTCAGAATTGACCTTGGCCCTCAGTCGTCACCTCTTTTAGGTCAGAATCCTCGGCCTCGGGTCGTCACCTCTTTTAGGTCAGAATTAACGTCGGCCCTAGGACTTTACCTCCTTTAGGTTAGAATTGACCTTGGACCTTGATCATCAACTCTTTTAGGTCAAAATTGACCTTAGCCCTCGGTCGTCACCTCTTTTAGGTTAGAATTGAGCTCGTCCCTTAGTCATCACCTATTTTAGGTCAGAATTGACCTTGGCCCTGGGTTGTCACATCTTTTAGGTCATAAATGACCTCGACTCTCAATTTTTACCTCCTTTGGGTCATAATCAACCCAATTTAGGTCAAAATTGACCTCGGCCCTTGGTTGTCACCTCTTTTAGGTCAGAATTGACCTCGGCCCTTGGTCATCACCTCTTCTAAGTCCTCAAAATTGACCTCGACCCGTAAAATTATCCATTCCTAACATTCCTTTTAGGTCCTCAAAATTGACCTCGACCCTCTGAATCAGTCATCATCGCCCCTTAGGTCTGCAGAATCGACCTCTTTCCAAAAACATCATGTGGTGTATATTCGATGGCTTTCACTTGTTCCAAGCTCACCCATGGAGGGTCTCTATAGACACCACATTATAGGACCCCTAAGTCTCTCCTTAGGTCCCTATCACCTTCCTATTTCATTACAAACCCTAGGTCATACTCCAAGTACCAATCTAAAGTCCATCGGGCACCCTTGGGCGGCCCCGTTTGACTCCGATCAACTCTATCGCCGAGCAAAAGATCTTTGAATCTTCAAAGGGCTATGAATCCCCTTTCTAATTGTCTGCCCCATGCATGAATCGGCATAACAGTTCAGATGAACGAACCCTTTTACTACTAAAAATCAATTCGAAGGCCACCAGGCACTCCCGATCCCCGATTTGACCCTAATCAATTCATTGTTAGAGTGAAATATCTTTGAAACTTCAAAAGGCACTGAAACCCCTTTCCAACGGTCCACCTCGTGTGCAAATTGGCATAACCGTTCCAACGAATGATCAGTTTTCCCCCAAAAATTGATCCGGAGGCCACCGGGTACTCCCGAGCTTCGTTTGACCAAAGTTAACTCTTCAACTAAAATGATAATGAATGAATCTCCAAAGGGAACTGAATACTCTTTCCAACAGTCTTCCCCATGCCCGATTCTAACTTATGGTGAGAACAAACGATTCGTTTTACTCTGAGAGGTCATCGGGCTCTTTTAGCCCCCAATTGGCCAAAGTTAACTTTACGAACGGAGCGAAGATCTTTGGAATGTCGAAGTACATCTACTAACCTTTCCAAAGTTTCACCCCATTCACAACTATGACTTACCATGCGGAAAAAAGATCCGTTTCTGTCTGACGATCTCCCGTCCAAAGGATCGACGTGCGCTTCTAACCAACATTTGACCCAAGGTTAACTCCCGTAATCGGGAGCGATCCAAATGACTCTTGAAGGTATCTGAATAAAGCTTCTAATGGTATGAATCATGCATAATTCAAATCAATGTATTACATTCTACGACCGTTGTTTCAGAAAAATCTGCACGAGACTGCCAATTGGCAAGTCCAATTCCCTGCCTATCACCAGTGTGTCTAGGGTCACCTGTCGATAGGAAAGACTAGGGAAATGGCAATCAGCACCACCCCTAACCCTATAAATAGATGGCATGACCTCACTCCAAAATAAAACTAGATGTCCATCAGCATCAGTGATCTCAGTAGCATTCTCTCGAAATCCGCGAAGTTCTTCCATGTGAAATTCCATTTAAGCTTACATTCCCATCCTTTCATACCCAATTTGGCAAAATCACATTCTCTATAATCCAATATTTATATCACATTGGAGGGATTTCATCAAAGATTAAAGATCAAGCTTCAAAGAAGGTCCAAATCCTTCCCTCTCTATTTAAATACCTTATTTTTGCATAAATTTCATTAGATTCATAATCTAGTTCTTACTTTAGTTCATACACAATAATATACACATTTTTAGTAGTATATTGCACATACTTTATGTGACACCACGCCTAATAAAATACCGGGTGATCAGTCCTATATCAAATTAAACAAGAATCTCATCTGGTTCATTCTCAGCATCACTGTCGTTAAATCGTTAATTACTAACCACCTAGTCTTTCATTAAGCTGATGCCAAATATTATCTTTATTAATCCAACCCAACCAACATACTAGGAAAGAAAATAACTAAAATAATAAAGAAACTAAACATGCCACAAAGTAAGTATAAGCGTTTATCGAACAACATCGACTATAAGCCATCCACAAAGTGCAAGCATAAAAGAAAACCGATGCATGTCAAAACTAAATATAAAGGTACAAGCCCAATAATACAAACAAAAAAGTCCCTATCTAAAGATAGAATGAAACAAGAGTCTACACAAAGATCCCGTAGCAATCTACATAAGCTGCAGCTGAGCAGACTGTAAGAAAGATCAAGACTGGCACCCCTGTGGTAAGATACCTAAAAGGTTTTTGAAAATATTTTTTATTAAGAGTTAGAACCCATATATTTAGCAAGTGTATTTAAATGAAATAAACAAATATGCAAATGCTCTCCATATTTAAATTTGTGTTACGCACTCCCTTGAGTTTACCTCACCCCTCCACTAATATGCACGCCTAATGTTCTATACATGACCCACCTACCTAACCACCCATTAATTAGTCTTGTCACATATATTCCACGATTTCTCATAACTCTAGCCCTAGTGAGTTTAGTGTACTTTATAAGTTATTAATCTCATTAACTTAATTAAGTCATTTCTTAGTTAATTTCCATATAACATTCTCATGAGTTATACCACTTATACGATTCACATTACGTACATGAGTTATAAGTTTATTATTCATACGAACTTATTTAAATCAATTCCAATTTAATACTATATAACCATTTCACAAGTTATAAAATTTAGACAATTCTCATTCTGTATTATCCCGTATATAATTATACCATATATACGTACTAATCCTACAACATGCACATATACATGTCGTAGATATATACTATCCCCCGAGTAGGCACTCATCGGGTATCCTCTAGATGCTATCATAATCGGGTATACTCATCCACCTGAAACCCTAATATGGTTAGCTCCCCATTTCAGAAAATAAACAAACATTGTGGAGGTGGCCATAGTTTCCCACAGTAGTGAGTTCGAATTATACATCATTCGTCTCACTCCTGAACCCGAATGCTATGACCTGGGGATTATAATCGCCCTGCTCCTCAAGTCGGGGAATTCACCCACATCGTGCAGCCTTCCCTAATAGCACTAGAATATGTATTCTTTACTATAAATATTATTCACACAAATATTTATAAATCATATATATACTACACATCACCGTATGTATATATAAATCCAGGCTACCGGTGTACTATGCCGATACACAAGCCTAAAACATATAAGTCTATGGTCCGACTTTACTCCAATTAATTATACACTAATTAATTTATCATTATTTTGGTGTCACCCTGCCGATTATGCCCGGACTCCCCCCCTTGACCCGAAATTCAATATTCCTAGTCCAATGTTCAATTTCATCCAATTAAGTTTCCCCCACTTAATTAACAAGGTTTCAATCACTCAATCATAAACCTTAATCTCTCCCATTTAATTAATCCAAGGGTAATTAGTCACACCTATCAATCTAGGAAATCTCTAACGGAATAATAACTAAAAAATATTCCTTAAAATTTCCCACATGCCATTTTGGGGAATTTTGGAGCCATTTTTGGAGAAAACGTATCAAAGAACAAAAGTTAGAAAACTTGATTTTCTATAGGGGAACGCAAAGAAAAACTCCATTAGAACAGTAAATACCTCAATTCTGTATAGATTTCTTCATCAAAACTTTTCAAGATTCATCCTAAATCCATTATTTTGTTATCACAAATCTAGCGCTAACAATTTCATCAATTCTTCAAAATCCCTACAAATTTATAACTTTGATTAAAAGGAAATCCCCAATTTGCTCAAGATCAAACCCTAAAAGTTAATTGAATTCCACATCTTTTAATATGAAAAGATAGATGCAATTTAATAAGCATAATTTAAACCACTTGCCTCAAAAATGAAGATCCAAGGCTTTGAATGAAGGTGTTGAATTGGAATTTAAGCAATCTCTCCAAGATTCCCAAGCTCCTCTTCTCTTTGGCTCTCCCCTTAAGCTTTTTCCCCTTTTTAGTCTTCTAATGTGATATAATGTTGCCTAACCCTTACACATTTGTAGTTAAAAACCCTATTCACGTTTTAGGGCATATGGTCCTTATAAAAAGGGTTCATACTTTCTATATGGAGCTCAAACATGTCTAATTAGACCCCTAAACCCAATGTATGCATATTACCACTCATTTCAGACTATTTCAACCCTAATGAACTCAACCGCGCGCTCAAAATATCATCCAAAATAAATTTCTAAAAATTAACTCTCACCCGTTAACTTATTTAAATATATTCACATTTAAATATTCTCATTAATAATTTCTATTTAATTTACGACATGAGTGAAATACTAATTAATTAATTAATTAAATAAAAATAATAACTCAAAAATTACGAGGTGTAACATACTCCCCCCCCCCCCCCCCCACACACACACACACACACGCACACACAACGGAATTTCATCCCTGAAATTCGAATAAGCCTAGTACTTCCAGTATCGACTAGCTCCCAAGTCAGCTACCCTTAAGATCCTACACCCATCTTTCCCACTTCTAATCGCAAATTATTTGTAACAATCGAATTAATTAACCAGGGCGCCCATACACCCCGTACCCTGCTTAACCGCACGAAATGAAACTCGTCGTTTACCAACACTTAAACCGTAATATAACTTTAATCTCAGAGTCATAACTTTACCAATACCCCTTTCTTAGCATAAAATTTTTCATATCCACTCTTATGTAAAAAGACAACACCTACTACCACGCCCTTACTATCCCTAGTTTTCCTTGCGCGAAGGTAAAACCCGAGCTATATCTCTCGCTCGACAATCAGTCCAATTACTTGAAATCACATCAGAAATATCCCTACTCCCCGGGATTTCAATTTTTAACAATATTAGTACATTAGCATGCAACACATTATATCATACATTACCGTATAAATATGCTAGACCCTATCCCAGGTGATACCTAGCAACGATAATTCATACCCTGGTACCGCTAACAGACAGTCTTTCTATAGCTATTCACTCTAGCCCCAACTTATAATTACATAGTGGAAACTTGGAAAAACTTCCACACTACTCCCATAATCCTCGGAAGTAGGAATCTCTCGTACAATGCAACCAACCTCTTCGTGTAACCCCCACCCTCGCGTAGTTAACACCATAGAATCCCCGCTATATATATATATATTCGTCGCACTCATGAATCCTAGTGATAGCACACCATAGGTTGTGCCGAACCCACTGTCACTTTTAAACACATCCATGCTTAATTATTCCATAATTCGGGGAACCACTTATTCCCATTCCTTCGGAATATACCCAACATCACCGCCTTTGCGTCTTCTCCCCAAATTTGCTAAGTATCTACATAGTAAAGTCTCTGGCTCCTCCTAGGGTGTCCATACACCCTATATCTCGTGCATAATTGCACAACCCTCCGATCATCATTTACGTAACCATATTTGTCTTAATTTCGGCCCCCTCATTTCTCGCTGTGGCTATATCCTCCAAATACTTTCGACGACTTCACTCATTATTATTCGATTCTCCCCAATATTACCCCACCTTTATTATCGACGTGAAATCCTTAAAATATTCCCTTAGTCCCATACCTAAGGGTCCCTGCGATGGAAAAAGCGGTGATAATAAATCACACAAAACACCTCTCAATATGCATAACGTAGCAACTTGTGGTGCCAAAACTTCGCAGTGTTTCTTCCGCCATACCTTCAGGCTCCACTAGCCCTATCACTTAGTGGCTTTCCACTCAACGTATTTTCTCCACACATTCGCGAATTATCACTAAATCCAATGACCTAAAATCTAATGACGTCTCCACACTTTCGACATTTTATCCAAGCTTATGCGTAATGAAGAAACGCTTTAAAACTAAAAGCTTTGTTTACAAAGTTGATAACAAAATGTTATGGTTGTGTAAAATCCAAATAAACTTTTTGGGAAAACTCTTTTCGAAAAACACAAGATGTGTTGTAAAATCTGTTTCTGAATGTATGGATTAAATTTGATAGTTGATTACCTTCTTTTTTTAAATCTAATAAACATCTACTAAAATTACCATGCAGTCCCAATCACAACAACAGTTAAGAACATTCACAGAAATAGACACAGGAATTTTTAAGGTGGTAAAACCCTTAAGCAAGGGAAACATCCACGGTGACCTCTATGCCAAAAAAAATCCTTGCATGTTATAATTTAACAAAAGTCTAAAAGTTTATAAAATCCTTAACATGCAAGGATTTTATAATTTATAATTTAACAAAAGTCTAAAAATCTAAAAAGTCTAAAAGTTTCCCTTGCATGTTTCCCTTGCATGTTATAATTTAAAAAAAGTCTAAAAATCTTTGCCAAGGTCAATTGAGATCTAAACTAGACTAAAAGTCTATTTTAACAAAACAGATTCAGACTTAACATGCAAGGATTGATTCAACAAGTTTTGACATATAAAACTTAATTTCAGATCTGTACGCCTTAAAATTTTAGTACGAGTTCTTTTGTGTTCCGTTTATTTTTCAACACTGGTATCTCATAAAATATATAATAAATATTAGAAACACACAACTCACTAGATCTGAAAACTTATTTTTGAAAACTAAAAGTTTTTTATTTCAAAAACTTGTTGAAACAGAATAGATCTGAAAAGAGAAACAAAAAACTATAACGTGAGATGTTCTCTTTTAGAAATACTCAGTTTCAATAATGAAACTTAAATCTCTCTTAGAGATGAGTTGTGAGAGAATCAAAGATTTGAAAAGGTATTCAAACGAAAACACAAAACTAACAACATAGAACCCCTAGAAGGATCTAACTCTCAAAAGTAGGTTTTCTGGTGTATGGGGCTTTTAGGTTTTGGTGTTTGGTTTGGGGGAAAACTCACAGACGTTTGAATCTATGAAGAAAACTAGGGTTTCTTCTTCTAATTTCTCTCTCTTTTTTCCCTCTCTTCTCCCTTCTATATCTTCTCTATCTTCTCTCTACTCTATTTTTTCTCTCAGAAATGGTGAACTGATAAAAGTCTCAAATTGCTGAGAGTTAATCCCTTTTTATACTAAGCATAGAAGGATCGAAAAAATTTGCCTCAATCCAATGACTGAGATTAAGTCTGAATGAGTTGACTTAGATCCAGCGGTTAAATATAAGCGGTGGATTAAACGAACACTGATTGGTTAAAGCTTGAGTCACACGGATTGAGACAAAACACATGCAGGACATTGATTAAGATCATCCAATGGCTTAAAAATGTACGCGTTTTGTGTCTACCAACAAACACAAATCGACTCGTTGGGATGCCGACATGTGTACACACCAGATGGGATTTAAAACGCTTGTTTGTAAATAATTACAAGGCACACCTCCAACTCTCTAGCGCTTTCGAATTCTACCCATGCAAACAATCAGCATAGAAACCAAGTTTCTGAAATTCCACTTTTACCCACAACACTTTTAAAAAACCAAATTTTAATTAATTCAAAAATCCATAAAAATTATTTAAAATTATATAAAATGATTTAAATTGAATTAAATTGACTTTACAAAGATTTGAAGTGTTAAAAAAATCATTAAATCAATAGATGATATGTATGATGCAGTGCAAATGTCCTATTTGTGGTTTTTAGGGTTTAGAATTAACTTCCCTTTGAAGGTTCTCTGGGACTGAATTTCTTCATGAAGTATGTACCTTTGAGGAGATGGAGTTCTCAAACTATTCTAACCTATTTTGTCTATATATCAAAACTAGTTGGAACTCCTACATATGCAGACTCAAGTGAGTCAATATATAGTGCTTTCTCAATCTCCCCCTTTAGATATTAGAGACAAAATTCCCTTGAGTATTCTGTACTCTTGGGTCAAAATAAAAAGAAATCCTATGTGTCCTATACAAAAATTCTAACTACCCATTCCCATTTTAGAACCAAAAATAAGGTAAAGAAAATACATTACTCAACTATGTACAGACCAAAACCCTACAAAAAATAAACAAGATGTACAACTGGTCTGAAAATCCTGTAACAAGATAAACACTAAATTGGCATATTAGTTGAGTTAGAATTAGGAATAGATAAAATAGATAGAAAAATCGCTAAAAAATACTAAACAATACTCAAGATCTTCTCCCCCAATTTTTTTCAAATATACAAGGGGTATAACGCACAAAAACATAGATATTAATTGAGAGTGATCATGCATATGGCTGTACGCAAATACTCAAATTGAATGTTGTCTAAAGGTTTGGTAAAGAGATCTGCGAGCTGCTTTTGAGTGTTCAGATATTCAATAATAAGGTCTTTGGATTCGACAAGGTCACGGATAAAATGATGTCTAATCTTAATGTGCTTGGTACGTGAGTGCATTGCGGGATTTTTGGAAATATTAATGGCACTTTGGTTATCACAGAACATGATTAATTGATTTTCGGTGATACCATAATCACTAAGCATCTATCTAATCCATAGTAATTGAGCACAACAGCTACCAACTGCTATATATTCAAATTTGGCGCTAGATAATGAAATACAATTCTTTTTCTTACACGACCAACCTATAAGATTATTGCCTACGTAGTATCAAGCACCAGAAGTGATCTTACTATAATCAGTACAACTGGCCCAATCGGCATCGGTATATCCTACAATAGAACTAGTTATATCTTTTGTGTACCAAATACTAAATTTTAGAGTACCCTTAACATATTTAACAATCCTTTTTACACTTAATAAGTGAGCTCTTTAGGGTTACTTTAATATCTAGCACAAATACTCACGGCAAAGGATATATCAGGTCGAGATGCAATAAGATACAATAAACTCCCTATCATACTTCTATTAAGAGTGGGATCAACACTTTTCCCATTATCATCCTTAGATAGTTTAGTTGAAGTACTCATGGGGGTTTTAGAAGGTTTAGCATTTTCTAAGCCGAATTTTTGAACTAAATTTGCTGTATAATTGGATTGGGAAATAAAAAGACCATCACTGCATTGTTTGACTTGTAAATCTAAAAACTATTTTAGTTCACCCATTAGAGACATCTGAAATTCAGTATGCATGATATCAGAAAAATTCTCTACTTGTTTAAGAAAAGTGGATCCGAAAATAATATCGTCCACATATACTTGTGCGATTAAGACATGTTGATTTTCCTTTATAACAAATAATGTTTGATCGTTTCCACGACGGACAAAACTGTGAGACACTAAGAAGGTAGACATTCGCTCGTACCAAGATCTAGGAGCTTGTTTCAAACCATATTAAACTTTCTTAAGCTTAAAGATGTGGTCTGGGTGTGCAGGATCAACAAATACTTTGGGTTGTTCTACGTAAACTTCTTCAGACAAATTTCCATTTGAAAAGCGGATTTAAGATCCATTTGGAATAATTTGAATTGCATACGACATGAAATTACAAGAAGGAGACGAACTGATTCTAGACGAGTAACAGGTGCAAAGGTTTCGTCAAAATCAATTCCCTTAATCTGGGAGTATCCTGGTGCAACCAACCTAGCTTTATTTCTAATAACCTCCCCATTTTCATCAGTTTTGTTTTTAAAAATCCATCTTGTGCTAATAACCTTCGAATCTTTAGGTCTAGGAACCAGATTCCAAACATCGTGACTCTTAAATTGGATTAGCTCTTCTTGCATAGAATTTATCCAAAATGAGTCAGTAAGGGAATCATTAACATTTTTAGGTTCCTCAAGAGAAACAAAACAAGAATATTGTACCACCTGTCAAATTTGGGATCTAGTTCGAACTGGTTTCGAAGGGTTACCGGCAATGGTTTCAATGGGATGATCTTTAAAAACCCAAGTGGGTACAGAAGGATTCTCAGGTGGCAATGAGTCAGTATCATCGTGAGGATCAGTGAGTAAAATAGGTTCGTCCTCATCAAATGTTACTGGTTGACTGTCACTACTCCTTACATTAGTATCATCTACAATTACATTAATTGATTCCATAATAGTTTTGGTTCTGTAGTTAAAAATACACAAAGCCCTACTATTTTGGGAATATCAAAGAAAGATTCCCTTTTCTCCTTGGGTATCAAATTTTGAAAGGTGATCTATATCTTTGCAGATATAGCAGATACTACCAAAGGTTTTAAAATATTTTAAGTTTGGCTTTCTGTTGAACCATAACTCATAAGACGTTTCTTTGGAATTTTTTCTGAGGTAGATACAATTAATAATGTGGCACGCGGTTTGGATAGCTTCTACCCAAAAGTATCTAGGGAGTTTTTTAGCAAATAACATAACCTTAGCCATTTCTTGTAAAGTCCGATTCTTACGTTTAACTATACCATTCTATTGCGGGGTTTTGGGAGCGCTAAACTCATGTTTATAGCCATTAGCTACACAATACTCAGAGATTCCAAAGTCCTTGAACTCTCCACCTCTATTACGCCTAATTCAACATACTTAGGTATCCTTCTCATGCTCAATTCTCAAGAGGATTCTTATGAATTCATTGAAGGTTTCTGATTTATGTTTCATAAAAGATACCCATGTATATCTCGTATAGTCGTCCACTATAACTAGGATGTAAGAGTTTCCACAAAAACTAACAGTTATGGAGGGACCCATGAGGTCCATGTGGATAAGTTCTAGGGACTTAGTGGTAAGGATATCTTTAACCTTCTTATGTGGGAATTTACTTATTTTCACTTCTTGACAAGGTCCACATACAGGATTAAAAGAATTTTTAATTTTTGGTAAACCTCTAATTATCTCTTGGGAACTCAATATTCTAATGTTCTTATAATTTGTATGTCCCAATCTATTGTGCCAAATATAAGAATCCTCTAATCTGGCAACATTACAATATTCAGAATTTGGGATTACTGTGTAACAGTTTTCTAAGGTTCTGTTTCCTGTTAAAATGCAATTACCTTTTTCATCTATAATTTTGCAATCATTTTTAGAAAAGTTAACTGAGTGATTGGAGTCACAGAATTGTGATATACTTAAGATATTGGCTTTAAGGCCTTTAACTAATAAAACATCATTCAGTTCAGGAAGCCCCTGCTCACTCAATGTTCCCTTACCTATGATCTGAGATGAAACACCATCTCCAAACATAACATAAACTCCAAGGAAGTCTATCTTGTTTTTCAATTTTGTTTCTTCCCCGGTCATATGTTTAGAACATTCTAAGTCTAAATACCATCCAGTTGAAGTGCTTTGTGCCTTTAAATCAGAAATGACAATGTTGCACTTGAGTTGGGGTAGTAAATCATCTTTTATAATCCAAATAGGCCTAGTTTTAAAATTTTGTGGCCTTTTGACTTGGAAAAGGTTTGAGGGGTCTTTCTAAACGATTTCTTCTTAGTCTTGGACCCTCCCTTTTTAGTTTTAGAGTTAGAGTTGTTTGTGGCTTGTCTAGGAAGTATATAAGTATTTCTGGATTTCCTATAATAGTCAAAGTTCTTGTAGGTAGGAGCGTATGTCCTTTTCTGGAAACACTCATCTAGAGTATGTCCAAAAATATTGAAGTAGGAACAGTACTGATGTGTATAGGACTTGACTTTTTGAAGATTGGTTTGGATCTATTGAGTACAGTAGTCCATGTGACACCCCGACTAATTAAATACCGAGTAGCTACTCCTTTATTAAATTAATAGAGAATATCAAGTTGGTTCAGTCTTAGCATCACTGTCGAAAACATTGAATTAATTACTAGCCACCTAATATTTAAATAGAGAGATGCCAAATTTTAATAATTAAATTAATAACTAACCAAATAATTAAATCATCATCCATCAATCGCATGATCAATCTCATATGAATAACCAACGAAATGAAATAACTGAATCCGGAGTAAACACTCCTATAATAATAATACCATAATAAATAAAATCTCAATACAAGAGTCTAAATAAATAAACTAACATCTGAAATAATGAAAGTCTATAACTACAATCTCTAAATAAGAATGGGCAACATGCCCTAACTGATATGAATGACTCTGAAGGAACCAAGGATAAGTGTGGAGGTGTCTAATCCTGAGATAATGTAGCTTCCACAGTAGCTACAGCACGTCATCAGAATGGAACTCCTATGCTTGACGTCCCTGTGGCTGGGCACCTAAAATGTTTTTACAAAAAAAATAGATTTGGAGGAAAACGGGTCAGAGCCCGAGGTGAAGACAGTTTAAAAACAAAAAGTGTTTAATTGCATTAAACAGTAAATATTATATACATGTTAATTGCATACTATCACATGAGTTTCTCACCCCTCAACTAATGTGCATGCCTAACGTATACCCTTAATCCATCCTAGTTATTCCACTATCTAAATAGTCCGAACTAACTCCTATTTTCACATTCTAATATAGGGTGTCTACTTGTATTACCCAAATATGTTATACTTATATCTCATATTTATGTTAATCAAATTTCATATCTTAGGTGCTATATACATTCTCACATTTTTAACCCATTTAAATATCCTAGTTATTCACATCAGCTAAGAAACAGTGAACCAGTCACAAGTACATATATAAATCACTCTATGTACATATATACATATATGTCACCCCTAGGCTAAGCTATGGTGCACACATACTCTGCTATCGAATCCCGGTACATCACGTACATAAGTATCACGCATTCTAAATCACTCAGGAACCGCATCAATACAATTCACACATATTAGAGGCGAACATAGTTCACATACCCATGGGTCACGCACATACCAACGCTCCCATGGTTAGCTGACTTATCAACTCACAAATAAGTCATTCACAGTCATATGTCCTTAAGGTACCAATCTAAATCCTCTCGAAGGCACACAAAGATAAGATGGTCCTTTTTCGAAGTCAACCTCCCGTGATAGCAAGTATGGTAGGTATGTCATACACACAATAATCTAGATACTAAGTAATCACACAACTTAGGTAATCATCACATTAATATAGGTATACACCGGCCCTATATCTTAAGTCTCATACGTATCATAGCGTCATACCGAATATTCTACGTAATATGTTTAGCGCAACAACTCGTGTCGTATAAGTCTGAATACTTAAACCTACCTCATAAGGTTACTAAGTCTCCCAGTAGTCTCTAAGGTTATCTCAGTATTTCCAAGTCCCTCTTCTACTGGTCCTAACCTTAAATTAACATTTGTCCACTTTAAATCCCAATTTTATGACACTTCTAATCGTACCTCACTCGGTAAACACTCGAAAGTATTCCATCTAATCCCATAATGTATAACATATTTCGGGCATTAACTACAATCCTACTGACCTTAACCAAGTCACTCAATATTCTATTAAATGCCTTAAGAGTTCTTACAATCTTTGGATTTTCCTAACCTTAACGAGAAATAATCTACAAAAATCAGGAGGAGTCGATCGATCGATGAAAAGCGTCGATCGATCGATCAAACAGGTATTGCGAATCTGCATAATTTTACCTACGGGTTTCATCAAACTTAATCATGAAATTTTCTACTATAATGTACCAAACTCCCAAATATCTATGCCTAACATCATACCAACATAAATACATAATTTACAACATTTTAGAATCACCAAATCAAAATTAGAAATCAATTTCATGGATCAATTCACATAATTTTCATAAAAAAACCTAGTTCTCCTATTTTCTTCAAGAACGCTATATAATTCATTACAAATTCATAATTCTCTATACATGGATCACAATTTCATGGCTTCTATATTCCAAGAAGTTAAACTACATGCAAAAATTACCTAGATTACGATTTTAATTCTTCAAATCCATTCAATCATCATTATTCAAAATTATTCTCCAATTCTAACCTAACATGGATGATATATGCACTGAATTATTTCAAGATAAATCACTTACCTGGTAATGGATATTTTGATCCTTTGAAGTAGATGTTATGGGAATGATTCTCTCTTTCCGATCTATCCGGTGGCGGTGACGGTGGTGCAAAAGCCTCTAAGGGTGGTTTCTCCTTTGGGAACTTTCCTCTCTTCCTCTGTAACGGCCGTTGGTGGTTTTTGGTTGTGATAACTCTAAGGGTTCTGGTGTTGGCTGATAATATAAGTCTAAAATTCGTGGGTTATAATTCCTCAAATAGTCAAACTGACTAAAATACCCTCCCGGGCGGTCGGTTAGGCCTAAAAAGCCCTGGGACCCAAACTAAAATCCCGGCTAGTGTTTTCTGACTATCTCGACTCTTCCGGACACGTTGGCGTACTCAAAATGATCATACAAATGACATAAAAATAAATTTCTTTTAAATCCCTTAAATTGGGTCCTGACACTACTAACGCGTGTCCCAACTTAATTACCAAAATTGTCATATTTTCAACTCACGACAATTTTTATAAATTCAATAATCATATATTTCCATAATCACTCAGTAATATTCAACAACATTATCATAATCAAATACTAACTCTCGTCTCGCTAGCATTTTAATCCGGAAAAATTTCTAATTAATTATCCCAAATTAATTTAATTGATCCCATAATTAAAAGCAATTGCATTTAATTAATCTCATAATTAAAAGCCATAAAAATACGAGGTATTATAGTCCAGTCATTATTGGGTTTAGGTTTCTGTCTTTGGTCTTTGGCAAAAGGACAAATATATTTGGTTTGACAGTTTGGTTTCAAATGTTGATCATACTGATTATGTGTTGATTGAGAGACATTGAGTTTAGGTTCACCTTTTTGAACATTCTGAGAAGTTTGGCCTTGTTTTACAAAAGAAAAATTTTTAGGAGAAACTTTGGTCTTACTTGTGTGCACTATTTCTCCAAGACCTAAGCCAGACTTATCTTCCGAGTCAAATTTGCTTCCAATAACAATTTTTTCATAAGTCTTGGTTTGTGTTTCAAAATGTTGACATTTTTAAAAAACATTTGAAACCTTTTGCTTTGACTCTTCTAGTTTAATAAGGGTTGCCTTGTATTTTTGTTCAAATTCATGGTTCTTTTGAATCAAAGAATATATTCTCAAGTTCTAATTCTCAATCTCAGTCTCATGAGCAACACATTGGGCAGTATAATATTCAGTGTTCTTCCTAATGGTTTGGTTAAGAAAATTGATACTCTCACTTAAGGTTTTTATCATCTTTTTTAGGCGAGCACTCTTCTTAACTGTTTTAGTTTATAATTCATATGAATCAAGCAGGTTATCATCAGACTCACTATGTGCATCGTGTGAATTGTCCCCTATGATTTGATTAGGTTCTTCACTCATGCACACATTCAGTTAGTCATCAACATTCTCACTTTGACTCACACACAGTCTTCCAGCAGTAATAGGAACAGAATTATCATCAATATCATTAACAACATCAACACTCATAGTAGGTTCATGAACAAGAAAGTATGCATCATCATTATATAATATATTAGCAAAGAAAGACATGCAGTTTTCATTCATCTGGGTTGACTTAGTTTCATCCTCATCAGAATCACTAGAGTCGTCCCATGTCTTACACATATTAACCTTGTTATTGTTGTTAAAACTAGTTGTACATTTACTAGCATAGTGACCTAGTTTACCACAACGGTGACACTTAACATCTTTTATGTCCGTTTTAGGTCTGTTGGGGTCATAATTCCTCCTATTGTCATAAGTGTGTTTGGTATTGTCTCTATCATGAGGTATGTGAGATTGATTACCTTGATAATTTTATTTGCCTTGTTTAGAGGCTACGGCATTTCTAAATTTCTAAATCTTTTTGAATGCTTGCTCATAAGAGCTATTCCATTGCCAACATTTTCCAAATCATAGTTTTCAAGATAGTCAGTGTCCAAGTCTATAGAGTTTAATTTAGGCATTGGTAATTTTGATGAAAACACAACATTAGAACTAGAGGCTCTACTATTCTGTCTGGTCAATTATTTTATGAAGTCCAGTTCCAATTCTACAGTCCTCAGTTTACTACTGAGTAATTCAGGAGTCATATTAGGGTCATTCATTTCTTCAATAGCATATCTCTTGTTATTAAATTTAAATGGAAATGACCTAAGAATATTTGAAAAAAAATCCTTTATACTGAAGGTTACACCATTGGCATGAAGTTTTGTAAAAATGTCAGTTAACCTTATGTAGAAGTCATCAAAAGATTCATTACCATTCATAATTAGGGTATTATAATATTGTATGAGCATTTGAGTTTTTCCAGCTTTGACACGTTCATCACCCTCATGAGTAATGACTAAAGTGTCCCATGCCCCTTTAGAAGTAGAAAATATGGATATTATTTTGAATTCATGTTCGTTTATAGACATAAATATGGCATTCTTTCCTTTGTTATTATCAAAAGATAGTTTCTCTCTTCCTTAGTAAATTCACTAAGAAGTTTCTTAATCTTTGTTGGATTAGTTTCAGAAGTAGGTTTAGTAGGATGTTCATATCCTGTTTCAATCATTTCCTAGACTTCATCACCCAGTGTTCCTTGAATGAAAGCAGTCATTCTCACTTTTCCATACGAAAAATTATTTCCATCAAAGAGTGGTGTTCTGGATAGTTACCTAACTTCTCAAATTTTTTATCCATATTTAGAATTTTTTCCAGAAAGAAGTTTCAAAAATAATTTCTTAAGTTTTAGGATCACAAAAGGTGTTCCTGCTCTAATTCCAGTTGAAGAAATGCTTTAAAACTAAAAACTTTGTTTACAAAGTTGATAACAAAATGTTATGGTTATGTAAACTCTGAATAAACTTTTTGTGCAAAACTCTTTTCGAAAAACACAAGATGTGTTGTAAAATATGTTTTTGAATATATGGATTAAATTTGATAGTTGATTACCTTCTTTTTTAAAATCAAATAAACATCTATTAAAATTACCATGCAGTCCCAATCGCAACAATAGTTAAGAACATTCACAGAAATAGACACATGGATTTTTAACGTGATAAAACCCTTAAGCAAGGTAAACATCCACGGTGACCTCTACGCCACAAAAAAAATCCACTAGTATAAAAATCAAGTTACAACACTTAAGCAAACCACAAAGATCCTATCCTAAGTTCACATTGTACCTACACGAGATTGTCCACTCCAAAGGTAATCTGACTTGGAACTTGATATTTTCTTTCTGCTTCTTTATCTTTTACTTGATCTCTTTCTCTTTGAATTTTGATTCCAGCAACTCTTTCAAATTCAAGATTCTCAGACATAACCACAGTGTCTAAGTGTTCGTGTGAAATAGTGTTTGTGATATGCTACTACATGCAAACATGCTACTCACCCTCTAAAGAATTTATACAAACAATACCAACAAATTACAATAGTTCTAATATGAAAGTTATTTCTGAATATTGACTTTTCAAGAGAAGACTTCTTGATCTTTAATTAAACCACTGATCTCAAGGATACCTTGCTCGGAAGACGGTTCAAGGTCTTAAACAATTTTAGGGTTTTGAAAATATTTTTAAAATTGTAAACCTCCAATTGATATCCAAACTAGACTAGAAGTCTACTTTAACAAAACAGATTCAGACTTAACATGCAAGGATTGATTCAACAAGTTTTGACGTATAAAACTTATTTTCAGATTTGTACACCTTAAAACTTTACCACGAGTTCTTTTCTGTTCCTTTTAATTTTGAACACTAGTATCTTATAAAACATGAAATACAAATTAGAAACACACAACTCACTAGATATGAAAACTTTTTCAAAAACTAAAGTTTTTTTATTTCAAAAACTCGTTGAAATAGAATTGATCTAAAATGTTAGATCTGAAAAGAGAAACAAAAAACTATAACGTGAGATGTTCTCTTTTAGAAAGACTCAGTTTCAATAATGAAACTTAAATCTCTCTTAGAGATGAGTTCTGAGAGAATCAAAGATTTGAAGAGGTCTTCAAACGAAACACACAAAACTAACAACACAGAAACTCTAGAAGGATCTAACTCTCAAAAGTAGGTTTTCTGGTGTATGGGGCTTTTAAGTTTTGGTGTTTGGTTTGGGAGAAAACACACAAAGGTTTGCATCTACGAAGAAAACTAGGGTTTCTTCTTCTAATTTCTCTCTCTTTTTTCCCTCTCTTCTCCCTTCTCTCTCTTCTCTCTTTTTTCCCTCTCTTCTCCCTTCCATATCTTCTCTATCTTCTCTCTACTCTCTTTTTTCTCTCAGAAATGGTGAACTGATAAAAGTCTCAAATTGTTGAGAGTTAATCCCTTTTTATACTAAGCATAGAAGGATCGAAAACATTTGCCTCAATCCAATGACTGAGATTAAGTCTGAATGAGTTGACTTAGATCCAGCGGTTAAATATAAGCGGTGGATTAAACGAACATTGATTGGTTAAAGCTTGAGTCACACGGATTGAGACAAAACACATGCAGGACATTGATTAAGATCATCTAATGGCTTAAAAAATGTATGCGTTTTGTGTCTACCAAAAAACACAAATCGACTCGTTGGGATGCCGACATGTGTACACACCAGATGGGATTTAAAACGCGTGTTTGTAAATAATTACAAGGCACACCTCCAACTCTCTAGCGCTTTTGGATTCTACCCAGGCAAACAATCATCATAGAAACCATGTTTCTAAAATTCCACTTTTACCCACAACACTTTTAAAAAACCAAATTTTAATTAACTCAAAAATCCTTGAAAATTATTTAAAATTATATAAAATGATTTGCATTGAATTAAATGGATTTTACAAAGATTTGAAGTGTTGAAAAAATCATTAAATCAATAGATGATATGTATGATGCAGTGCAAGTGTCCTATTTGTGGTTTTTAGGGTTTAGAATTAACTTCCCTTTGAAGGTTCTCTTGGATTGAATTTCTTCATGAAGTATGTAAATTTGAGGAGATGGAGTTCTCAAACTATTCTAACCTATTGCGTATATATCCAAACTAGTTGGAACTCCTATATAAGCAGACTCAAGTGAGTCAATATTTAGGGTGTTCTCATATAACACTTCCTAGCAAAGCCCAAAAGAACTTTTTCCCCAATGCACAATTCCTCAACATCATCGGTCCTTGATTTTCATAGCACCCAAATCATACCCTCGGGACTCTCAAACCTTGCCCCTTATTCACAAGTCTATCATGGATTCATGCGTCTCTAAAGGATTCATATACCACTACGCTCGTACTATCACTAAGCCCTCAGTCCTAAGTATTAATAATGAGCTAAACATCTCTGCTCCACGGCAACCCTACATCCCTTGAATTTCCTCAGTAAAATCCTACGCACCGGGATCCAACATAACTAGACAACTTCTCTTTATGAGTCCTACTTCACACAATATTGACGATATGGTATTTATCATCCCTCTTCCTAGTGAGACATATCAAGAGAATATATATCCGGCACTGAAACAACAAACACGATAGCCTTGCTATGATCGTCCACCATTGCGGACCCGTCCATACCCAAGATAAAACCATACTTAAATTATCACCTCTCAAAGGAGCTAGTCCTCAAGAAATACATCGTCTCAATGTACCCCACCCATTCCTCTTAGGTGTAACCGAAGAGTACCCCGATACTTCACGATATAAATACACATACTAGTGACTTTAATGGTACTTCCACTAAATCCAATTCTCACGCGAATCTAATACTAATATATTATTGTGGCCCGCTTGCATAACATAAAACATACCCCAATCATCTCGCAATAAGACTTATAGTTTCAGTTACTCACAATATTGTTGGCTCAACGATTAATAGACATAACACCCTCGTCCTAACGAAACCAAAAACTTCTCCAACAGATTCTCTTACTAGGCATCTATATCTTATCCCCTAACTCATTGTGGAAAAAATCCACCTATGTGTTTCCAATCTTTTACAACTAAGACACCTCTTTGTGTCATCCCCCCCTTCTCTGTCCCCAACTTCCCTGTCGGGGTTGTCTTTCTCATGGACCTGGTAATCTTGACCTTAATTGTTAACCCAAATGTCCCTTTGGATCCACTAATCCAGTAAATTGGTTGTTGGCCTTGACGGCCCAAATTGAGCCCATTGTCACTTGGTAGAATTTTTATCGATCTCAATCATTAATTTGGGTCCCCTACTGGATAATCCTTCCCTTGGAACCTTACTAGCACTAAAAATCCAATCTTACTCTTCTGATATATTTTTGAACTATCTTAGCTCCCCTCTCTCTAGAGTATTGATATTAAAGTAAATGTATAACCTTGACGACAACGACACCAGTCATCCTAGCCAGATCTCCTATCCATGCTGGTACATTCTACTCACATATCTATTATTAACTTACAACCCTACTTAATTCTCCTTATTCCTCTCATCGGTTACAAGGTTTATGAATTTCGTCAACTTTCCTTCCCATCCATCTGTTGTTCGACCCTTATTGGAAAGATTACTGCAATTTCCTTTGTCACTAAATTTAACATCTAGTGAGAGTATTCATAGTAATCCTCAACTACACGATTAGTTATTCACGGTATCACCCCATGGGTGTGGTGACTGGCTCCCATCACCCTATATTTCTCCTAACATAAAACTTCCTTACCCAAAATTTTGACTTGAGTGACACTACACTCCCCCATATGTAATCCAAATTGGATGTTCTCTACCCACTGGTAAATCACCCTTCCGCACTTCCCTCGAATCCTAGCGGATTGATCTTCTCAAACAAAATTTTCTTCGACCCTCACCCCTTGTCGTCTACACTTGGGGTTTTAACTTTTCACCGTCGTCCTTCCCAACAGTTATTGGGGCAACTACTACACCCCCGTGGTTTCTCCAAATTCAATTGTTCGATGGGGAATCCTATCACGTAACTGTTTCTAGAATGGCCCATGGATTTTGTTGAGTCCTCCCTCCTATAATCCTTCTAACGTTACGCATTGGTTGTTCTATAATATTCAATCTAACACGCTCGACCGAAATCGTATATAAATCCCATGAACTATACCCTATAGAAGGAGAACATAAATCGCATACGTGAAGTAATACAACAATCCTAACTCTCATATAGTATGTTTCCAAGGTTCTATGTTTTGGGTACAAGTCTACCCCCCCCCCCCCCCCTAAATGGGCTCATCAGGATAAGACCGTCCACGATGCGAACCCCCCCCCCCCCCCCCCCCCGATATCAATCAGCGCAGGTATGTCATACACATAAAGATCATACGCACAACCTATATATTTATATCATTGATATAGGTATACACATGTCCCATATCATAAGTCTCATACATAGTATATTTATATCCCGAATATCCCACGTATTAATAAATTACAACTTTACTTTCATCGTACGCTCCCGAGTATCTCTCACCACTCAAAGTGTATCCTTTATTTTATACATAATATCAGTAGGTAACTCACTCACAACCTACTGGTCTAAGTCATCGTTTTCCTCGAATTCTTGTGACCCGAATTATTCACACAATTAGGTCTTTCTCTCTATTAAGCCTAATTAAATTTAGTCCTTATTTCCTCCTCATATGACTAAGCCTAAATTTCCATATAGGCCTACTGGTACTTAAATATTTTTTCCATTATATTTAAAATTAAATTCCACCAATGAATCCCGAACGATATCCAAAGATTCTAAACAAAAAGGGAAAAGGTGGCCAAAACAGGGCAGCCGAATCGATTCGACCGTGGTTTGAATCGATTCTCCCCTACAAGGATCGAATTTCTGCATTTCTCAATCTACAGGTTGCATCCATAATCATCACCAAAACCTCCATTATATCATCTAAAACTCCCAAACAATTATACTAGATGTTATACCAACCTAAATACATGAGTTCTAATGTAGGAGAATCATAAATTCGTCAGGGGGCATCAAATATTGGGACTAATTCAAGATAATTTCATAAAACCCCTAGTTTCTTAATTTCTCTTCAAGAACTTAGAACAACTCAGATTTATTACCAAAATAAATCTCCTTAAGTCATAAATTTCGTTCTACATGCAATATAGAGTTAAATCTAACATTGTTTTGATTCAAAATCATCGAATTCACTTTTTAATTCAACCTAATTTCAACATAACTATGTGAAGAATGCTACTACACTAACATGGATATATTATGTGCTCAAAATTTATCAAGTTTAAACACTTGCCTTTGGATATAGGTCTGATTCGTTGAAGAAGATGGGTCTATTGGTTTTCCTTCCTTTCTGATCTATAATCCGGTGGTGATGGTGTAAGAAGGTATAAGATTAGTGGTTCTAGCCTTTGGAACTCCTCTCCTCTTTCTCTTATGGCCTCTCTGTGGATTCTCTTTGTTTATCACGTAACTAACCCTAACCCCCTTCTCTAATCAGATATATTAAACTTAGAAAATTCGTAGTTATTATTTCTCTAAAAATACAAATGACCAAAATGCCCTCCCGGGATGCCGGTTTGGCCTAAAACTAAACCCTTGGGTAGACTTTTCTGACTATCTTGACCCTTCCTAACTCTTTGGCACACTCGAAATGAACATTTGGATGACTTAAAGATAAATTAAATTTTATCTCCTTAAATTGAGTCCCGATACAACTAACACGCGCATCCCGACTAAATTACTGTAGCTGTCGTATTTTCCACTCGCGATAATTTTAATATATTCATAATCATATATTAATTTACTCACTAAGTAATATTCAATATAATTCACATCAATAAATACTAACCATTGTCTCACTAGTTAATATTTATTTTAATACCAATTAATTTCCAATAAATTTTCCATATTTAATTTAATTAATCCCACATTTAAAGATCATAAAAATATGGGGTATTACAGGTATAAAGTCTTATTTCTGCTATTCGATTCTATACCACATTTATATATTTCCCACTGGGCATTTGGCTGACACCCTTGCTTTGTTACAGTAGGTTGAGAGTGGTTTCGTATTTTGAGAGCGTTATATAGTTAAGTACTTTCTTTTATATTATGTTAGTAGCTTTGTATGCTTGGAATTTGAGGAGCTCCCAATCGTTCCCTCGTGTAGTTTATTTTGAAACTGGAATCGCATGCTAAATAAGTGTAACGCTAATTAAAATAAAATTGGAATAACAACATTATATAGGTTATTTCATTACATTGTGCACCTAACGCTTAGGTCGAATCGGGTTGACTACGGGTAACCCATAAATTCGGGTCGGAGCGTTACAAATGGTATTAGAGCTCTAAGTTCAACGGTCCTTTCGGGAGTGATGTGGCGAGGTATGTAGTGAATCTTTCAATATCGGTGTTGGTTTGGGTCAGTCATGCTAGTTTGGTGACGGTTTAGTTCGTGTCCTCAATGGTAAAGTCAAAGAGGTTAGCACGACAATTAAGTTAGTGCCAAGTGTCATGCGATTAAGTTGGAAGTTATTAATTTTTTTCAGCAATTCTGATTAGAATTGCTAGTAATTTACGGCTGTCTGTTCAAACTAATAGTGGTGACACCGGGGTTATTAGTCTGAGGTGCTTATGTTCCAATCCTTGTGGACGTACAACCTTCTGAGATGTTAATAGAGTGGAATAACGTCTATTAGGAAAGTGATAGGAGTTGCATATAGTAACGGTAGAGGTTGATGGTTAGGGTGTCATGACTAGGCACTGATGATTGGTAATTAGAGAGTATATAACACTTATGTGTGGCGATTACGGGTAGTTAACGCCAGTAATGTGATTAGGAAAATTTGATCCTTGGGGTGATATTGCACTTGATGGTAGTTCGGTGAACATATCACACTTTAGGAAGGGCTGAGATGAATCCTTGGTCAAGACTCGCATCTTTCATGAGACTTAACTTTTTGGCGAGCATGATCCAGGTTCTCCATCAAGAGAGGAGGAAAAGGGAGAGGTCTCAAGCAACGACCAAGTGAAGGATGAGGATAACCAAGATATGGTAGATGCCGACCAAGGCAAGGCACCATCCCCCCGAGAGAATGTGAAACGAAAAGGAACATCAAGCTAGTTAGGTTTGTCTTTAGTTTTCCTATTCATTGTACTTCTCTATCTTTTGATCGTTATAAGGGCGTGACCTTAGTGAAAAACTTTATTATTGTTTTATAATTGTTTCTTGATTATTTATTGCTTTGTGGATGCTTTTAAACTATTTCCCTATGCCTGAATGTTCCTCTCTTGATCCTTGTAGCTTAAGAACAAGTTGCCAGTGGTACCGACACTCTCGAAGGATAATGATCTGGATTTAGTTCTTAATCAGGATTCTATTAGTCAGGTCATAGAGCATTTTTTTCATTTGGAAAGATTTCAAAAATATGACACATGCTTTTGATGACCAGGCTCATTTGGTCGTTGGTGTGTAAACAGAATTTAGGAAGGCCGGCGATACTATCTAGTTATTACAAAATGAGAATAATTCCCTAAGGTAGACGTTTAGCAAGGTCAAGGAGGACTTTAAGGGATACGACATGATTAAGTAAGGCTTAGGCCGTAAGATAGTGAAATTGAAGAATCTTTTCAAAAGTGGTCCTCGTGCAGCTTGGGTTACTAATTATGATAAAGGATGGGCGGACACTGACGCTACCACAAATGTGTCTAGTGTGCTTGCTATTTAGGCTCAAGTGCAATCCTGTCGCTCAAGTAATAATCCAATAAGTCGGGTATCGATCCTCATGGAAATAAAATGAACGAAGTCGTAACGACGTTGGAAAAATGAAGGTAACCTAACTTTGACTCTAAAAAGAAAGAAAAGGTGATTTGGATTGAGAAACAACTACAACTAGATGCAAATATGAAAATGAGTAACAAATGAAATTCAATTACTCTAATTAACTAAAGGACTAATGACGATTTCACTAAAACTTTACCTATGAATTGAGAACAATAGGTCAGGTTACAATCCCCCACACCATAGTAATTCACTTCATAGGATACTAGATTCAAAATTAAAACTTTAAATGAATCCGTCTTTTTAATGCTCCAAAGTATTACATATATGAGGGATCATAGCCCGCACAGTATGTAAGCAAAGGACGAATTAAAACCCAGCCTTTAACACTCCTAAGTATTATATATATAAGGGATCGTAGCCCGCATAGTACATAAGCAAAGGATGAATTAAAGCAGTGTCATATTACTATGATACAATTCATCTAAAATTTTAATTCCAACTTCTATTTCCACTATCATGAATTACATTGGGTGGGGTTTATGCACCCCAACCCTTGAAAACTTAGCCAGGCATATTAAAACTAGAATAAAATGTGTTTTGAATGAAAGAAAACATTTTTACTAACAACTAAAGGTGAAGAAGAATGAAATTACTCACTAAAGAAATAACTACTGCAATAATGAATGAAAAAATTGAAATAAATTTACTTAGACTGCTAAACTGGAATCAAACTAGGGTTTCTTGTTATTGTCTTCTAACCTAATTACAATGCTTCTCTAACGAATTAGAAGCCTCCTCAGTGTCTGGGAGGTATTTAAAATTTATACTTTCTGAATTTCTAAGAATTTCAACCATACAAGACTTATTTTTCAAGTGGATAAGTCCAAATTTCTGATACCGGAACCGATTCTGTTAAGGGGGTTCGATTAGGTTCCATCTTTGACATTAGTTTTTCCTTGGATCGGTTTGGTTCGTTTATTTTCTGTTCAATTCGGTTCCATCTCTTAGTGTTTTATAGAAAGTTTTTCCAGGATAGGATCGGTTCGTTTTTCAGGCCCTTCGGTTCGATTCCATCTTTTTAAAAACTTTTCCTCCTTGTAACTTTTGATCCGGAGCTCGAATTATAATGTCGATTCTTCCTAAGCACTTGTAGGCGCTAGGAATTTGACTTTACTTTTGATTCTCTCCTTCCTTGTGTGCACTGAATACCTAAAAAATAGATAGGAAATACACGAAACTCGGCGTACTAATTAGAAAATGTTAATAGCAGTGATATGAGATAAATCCACTCGAATTACACTTTACGAAGCGATAAAAGCCTCTAAATTAAGGGGATAAATGGGAAGAATTTGTGCCTAATAAAAGCCCCCCAAACTTAGAACTTTGATCATCTCGAGCAATGTAAAAGAATCAAAACATGGTCCAATTCAAAAATGGGATAGAATACCTCTTTTGCGGGCAAGTGATTGCATTTAGCGTATGCAACAAGCCTTTAAACCCCTAAGTTACCCTAGTAGAACGAGTGGTGTCTCGTGAGGATTTGTAGTGAATATACCCACAAAATTCGACTCAAATAAAACTCAAAATAAGCAAAAATTGTATAATTCAAACTTTTCCAGAAAATAGTCATCATCAATTCATGTTCAAGAGTCTCAAATCATAGTGCATTTGTGCGAAGCCAAAAATTTAACCGCGAATTTCCACCGATTGATCATTACATTACTTATTCGAAAATTCATTTTGATTTCAAAATCTCACGTAATGCTCTCATAAACGAATCACTCGGAATGTGGCTATGTTCTCACTGTATGCGTGATTTATAAGAGTAAATGTATTAGAACCAAGTTCACGTACACAAATAGAAAGACAGAATTTTATGGTAGATAGATCTCATCATCAGATTACGGTTATAAGAAAACGGGAGCATTGCCTCTAATTCATATCTTTAATCTCTTTTCTTATCTTTTTGTGTTTTAGTCCTCCACGCTAAAACCAATTTCGCAATTTGGACTCGGTTAGGACTTTCTCGGGTTAAAGGTGTATTGGGTAATATGGGAATATTTGGGAACTTTAGAATTGGAAAATATTCTTATGATGTCCATTAGTGATTTTCCGGGCTTTTGCTCATATTTTTTTTCTTCTTTTTCTATTTTTTCTGTTTTTCACGCTTTTCTTTTCTTGCTATTTTTGTTGAGCATATCTATTCTTTTCTTGCCCTTTTTATGCACTTTCCGGACTTAATTTCTGGGATTATCAACTTTCACAATTCCGAGCCAATTTGGGTTTTTTGGGTTATCAAACGAAAGGGAAAAAATTTATTTGGCTCAAAATGGATAGGAAAGGGATAATTTTTTGCTACTTTTTCTGGCCAATGTTTTTGGGTGACAAATGAGGGCCTACTTCATTGTCTGAAATACTAGTTGCGTTACCATATGTGTCTCAAGATTAATTTAATTTAGAGATCTATTTAGCACGTTTTTCAAGGCAATATCACACACATTTTCCATAACCGGTCAAAGTGAAAGAATTGAGATCCTCGACGACTTATTAAAACGCTAAAATGAACATTGAGTTAACAATTAACTCAGATTGATTTATAAACTCACAATAGGGAAAGGTTCGAATCTCACCGAGTCTGTTAATCTCCACATTTATTCGCTAAGGCGTCTACGTTCGCTCAATTTCTATTTTTGGTCAATTTTGGCTTTGTGTATTGTGTTTTTACAATTTGAGACTTCAAATCAAATTTTAATGATATTTTTGAAAATTTTGAATTCCAATTTTTATTTATTTTGAAAAATATTTTTTTGATTTTTTAAAATTTTCAATTTTTTTTAAATTTCTGGGCATTTTTGAAAATTTGTGAAGTTTTAGAATTACGCACTTGTGACCCCCCCTAACTTAGACTTTTGCATTGTCCTCAAGCAAAAAGAATGAAAATCTAACACAAAGCGAATGAAAAGTGCAAAAAAATAAAAAGAACAAACAAAAAAGAAATGCAGATTTTTATCGATACTGAGAACCCGTGTTACAAGGGAGAGGGGAGAAACACACAACCAACATATTTAAACACCCAACATGACACAACCAAAAAAAATTAACAGCAACAGCATACATGGGCTTCACTAGGGAGATGGATTGGAGGGTCCGGGCGCGCTGGGATCATACGAGTCATAAAAGAAGGTTTGAGGGGGTCCACCGAAGTTGAGCTCGTACAAGTGGGCTTGGAAATGATGCATCATGATCGTATCCCTTCGGTAGGCCTCTTGGTCCCATTGATATTGTGTGAGGAAGCCGTCAAACCTTGTTTCCACCGTCGAAATGCGCATATCAAAGTCTGCACCCGATGACTCAAAATCTGAGGCGTAATAAGGCTCTATATCAAAGAACGCTATACTGAAACGTGAAAAGCCGCACAGATCTTAAGGACACTAGAATTCGATGCTCTAATACCATATGTGACACCCTGCCTAATAAAATATCGAGTTATCAGTCCTATATCAAATTAAACAAGAATCTCATATGGTTCATTCTCAGCATCACTGTCGTTAAATCATTAATTACTAACCACCAAGTCTTTTATTAAGCTGATGCCAAATTTTATCTTTATTAATCCAACCCAACCAACATACTAGGAAAGAAAATAACTAAAACAAGAAAGAAACTAAACATGCCACAAAGTAAGAAAAAGAGTTTGTCGAACTACATCGATTGCAAGACATCCACATAGTGCAAGAATAAAAGAATATCGATGCATGCCAAGACTGAATATAAAGGTACAAGCCCAATAATACAATCCAAAAAGTCCCTGCCTAAATATAGAATGAAACAAGCGTTTACACAAAGATCCCGCAGCAATCCACATAAGTTGCTGTTGCGCACCCTGTAGGAAGGATCAAGAATGGTGCCCCTGTGGTAGGACACCTAAAAGGTTTTTGAAAATATTTTATAGCAAGGGTTAGAACCCAAAATATTTGAAAAAAATTTAGCAAGTGTATTTAAAAGCAAGAAATAAATGTGCAAATGCTCTCCATATTTAAATTAGTGTCGCGCACTCCCTTGAGTTTACCTCACCCCTCCACTATGTGCACGCCTAAGATTATATACATGACCCACCTAGCTAACCACCCCTTAACTAGTCATGTCACATAGATTCCACAATTTCTCACTACTCTAACCCTAATGAGTTTAGTATACTTAATAAGTTATTAATCTCATTAACTTAATTAAGTCATTTCTTAGTTAATTGCCATATAAAATTCTCACGAGTTAAACCACTTATACTAATCACATCACCTACATGAGTTATAAGTTTATTATTCATACGAACTTATTTAAATCAATTCCAATTAAATACTATATAATCGTTTCACAAGTTATATAATTTAGATAATTCTCATTCTGTATTATCCTGTATATAATTATACCACATAGACGTACTAATCCTACAACACTCACATATACATATCGTAGATATATACTATCCCCCGAGTAGGCACTCATCGGGTATCCTCTAGATGCTATCATAATCGGGTATACTCATCCACCTGAAACTCTGATACGGTTAGCTCCTCGTTTTAGAAAATAAACTAACGTTATGGAGGTGGCCATAGTTTCCCACGGTAGTGAGTTCGAATTAGACACCATTCGTCTCACTCCTGAACCCGAACGCTATGACCTGGGGATTATACTCACCCTGCTACTCAAGTTAGGGAATTCACACACATAGTGCAACCTCCCCTTATAACACTAGAATATGTATTCTTTACTATATATATTATTCACACAAATATTTATAAATCATATATATACTACACATCACTGTATATATATAAAAATCCAGGCTACCGGTGTACTATGCCCATACACAACCCTAAAACATATAAGTCTATGGTCCGACTTTATTCCAATTAATTATAGCTAATTAATTTATCATTATTTTGATGTCAGCCTACCAATTATGCCCGGACTCTCCCTCTCGATCCAAAATTCAATATTTCTAATTCAATGTTCAATTTCATCCAATTAAGTTTCCCCCACTTAATTAACAAGGTTTCAATCACTCAATTACAAAATTTAATCTCTCCCATTTAATTAATCCTCTAATTAATCCAAGGGTAATTAGTCACACCTATCAATCTAGGCAATCTCCAACGGAATAACAACTAAAAACTATTCCTTAAAATTTACCCCACAAATCTGTCCAGATTTTCAAAATGTCGTTTGGGGGCATTTTGGAGCCTTTTTTGGAGAAAACGTATCACAAAACAAAAGTTAGAAAACTCGATTTTCTATAGGGTTGCGTGAAGAGAATCATCATTAGAACAATAAATACCTCAATTATATATAGATTTCTTCATCAGAACTTTTCAAGATTCATCATAAATTCATTCTTTTGTTATCACAAATCTAGCTCTAACAATTTCATCAATTTCATCAATTCTCTAAAACCCCTACAGATTTATAACTCCCATTAAGAGAAAATCCCCAATTTTTTCAAGAACAAACCCTATAATTGAATTCCACCTTTTATAATATGAAAAGATAGATGCAATTTAATAAACACAATTTAAACCACTTGCCTCAAAAATGAAGATCCAAGGCTTTGAATGAAGGTGTTGAATTGGAATTGAAGAAATATCTCCAAGATCCCCAAGTTCCCCTTCTCTTTGGCTCTACCCTTAAGCTTTTTCCCCTCTTTAGTCTTCTAATGTGATATAATGTTGCCTACCCTTACACATTTGGAGTTAAAAACCCTATTCACGTTTTTGGGCCAATTGGCCTTATAAAAAGGGTCCACACTTTCTATATGGAGCTCAAACATGTCTAATTAGACCCCCTAAACCCAATGTATGCATATTACCACTCATTTCAGACTATTTCGACCCTAACAGACTCAACCGCATGCTCAAAATCACCATCTAGAATAAATTTCTAAAAATTAACTCTCACTCGTTAACTTATTTAAATATATTCACATTTAAATATTCCCATTAATAATTTCTCATTAATTTATGACACAAGTGAAATATTAATTACTGAATTAATTAAATAAAAATAATAACCCAGATATTACGAGGTGTTACACTTTATTTTCTATAAAAAAAAAAGGGTTATGCCTATCCATTCCGGATAGGATTATCCATCACACTTTTTTCAAAACTAAAAAAACTCATTTTATACACACACGCCAATGATAAAATCTCGTTCGGAACTATGGGATAAACCCCACTCCCATGTCACATTCGAACTGCATAGACTTTGATGCCTTTATATGTTACGTAGGCATTTTGGATTAAAACCCGAGACTCGAGTCCAATTTTCCAATTTTCCCATTCTCTCAATTTTCTAATTTATCAATTTATCTAAATCCTTCAATTTTCCTAAAACTCCTATTTTCATATTATTGCATTAGTATACATATTGTGTTTGTGATTCTTATTAGCGTTTCATCCAACACATAATATCATTTCATCATAACGATCAATATCGCAATAAACTCATAAATCATATTTTCTATATATTATTTTGGGAACAATCCTATGGACGATCTCACTCTATCTCTTCCATGGCATGAGTTGGGTGATTTTGATCTCCATTATACATACATGCACACACACTTCACCGTGAATAAAGAAAAATAAAAACACTATCCCATGAGATACCAAAAGGGCGGGATGGGTGCCTAACACCTTCCCATTCCGTAATTTAGCACCCCGACCCTTCGAACTATTGTTTTCGTATGCATCAATTTGTCTTTGATGTCGCTCTCTCGAGGCGGCAACATGTTCTTTTGCCTAGCCTCCATCTCTTTATAATTACCCCCACCAACGATGGCCGAAGCGTTCTAAAGTAGGTCATGAGACCTTTCGAACGCCCTTCTTTTCCAATCATCATCCCTCCTTTTTTGGTAGGAATAAGTGATAGAAGAGGAATCGGCATGCGATCTCAATCGGGATGGCCACAGCCTCGGTGAGTTTATTCGCTGCCTTCATGCTTCTTCCTTCTCTTGAGCCTCTTGATTAAAGGGGGGGATCTCTCTAATTATGATATTACCTTCAATCCCCCCTATACTTTCCCCTTCGTGAAGATATTTATCATGAGTGCGATAAATGTCTACACAAAAACTTCTCCATCCGATGGACCACCTGTTATCCCGTGAAAAATTCTTCTCGATGTGCCACAATTGCGATTATTACCATTATGACTGTTTAAAAATGAAAATTCTCCTCGATGTACCTGAGCCAAATATTTTCAATATTCAGGTGTAGGGAGAGGTGACATCGTTAACTTTTTGAACTATGGGTAGGATAATGGTGTCCGTTTTCTGCAAGTAGCCTCCAATCGTTCGTACTTATTCATTTGTAGTGAAATTTCTCCCTGGTGTATCTCTGAATTTGAGCCGTCATCATATGGACTGTTTGAAAAGAAAAATTCTCCCCGATGTACTTGAGACAAAGATATCATTGTTTATTCTTATGTAAAAGGAACATCATGACCTTTTTTAACTTTGAGTGAAGGATGTCGCATATTTTCTGTGATTGGCCTTTATTCCATATGACTTCACACCTTTATTGGAAAAATCTAACCGATGTATCCCAACCCGTTCTAAAATCATTTGGGCTTGTAGCGAGCGAACAGTATTCACTTAGGCCTTTGGACTTCTATTAAATTTTAAAATTGACGCCAAATTATTTCTTCTCATGGATGTAGCGTTCTCTCTCTTGCAAGCATTACCTCATTAATGACTAGACGTTGTGTTTTCAACTATTAGAGAAATTCCCAAAGTTCCACATGTCTTTTGAAATGATTGCTGACGGTTGAGAACATGATAGCGTGGGAAACTCAAACATCATTTTTAAAATCTTAAATGGCTAATACCTCTCACACTTAGCCTTTTCCTTCTCGTACATTTCATTTTCCTTCATTGTCTCTAGAGTTTTTAGAGAGAGTAAAAAAAAGTTTGCCATTGTTGATATTTTTTTCAAGCTCTAACCTATGAGAGCCTTTTCCCTTCTCTACTTGCCACCATTATCAGCCACTTCTCCACAACTTTTAGCGTCCTTTTTTTGCTTACTAATGGTTTCCATCTTTTCTAGAACTTTAAACCATCTAATGGCTTCTGATGTTCCTTTTGCCTACTGCCACTACTGCACCTGCTCTTGCCCTAGACGCCACTGCCCTGATGGTTGCACACCAAGAACAATTTCATTTTTATCGTCTTTCTCTTATTTTTGATGAGGGTGATAATTTTTCTGATGGGTGCAAAACATTACCTGCAAGTGCTAAGTGTGACCCCATGACACTTGGTGATGAATACAACAATTCTACGGTTTGGAGATTCTTGCCCCTAGAGGGGACTTTGATATTTTGTCTTTATCGTGGTGACTTCCCCGTTTCCCAAATAAATTTTGAAGGGCATACAGGTTGCCAAGCCCATTTTACAGCTTGGAGTAATTATATGCATACCACTCACGTTGATTACCTCATGAATATCAGGCTCCATCGCGCTTCTTGGTTTGATGATTTCACTTTGTCCAAGCACAACGTTGCCCTCCAGGTGTTGGTGTCTCTCTAGAACATTACAACCCACACTTTCCTCGTAGAGTGGGGCGAGTTTACCATCACTCTAAAAGACGTCTATGAACTTCTTAGGATAGAGCCAACAGGTACATCATTTGATTCTGACAAACCTTTGGATGCCGAAGAGACTATAGCTCGTGCAGACTTGGATCAAATATGTTAAAGTTTTATAGGGTCTTCAAACAAGGATAACTTCACCCCTCTTATCAGTTACTTCTTCTATGCCCCTTCTTCCATGGAAGGCTCTTCTGCATATGGTAAGGGTAAGGATACACCCTTAGAGTTACCAACTTACAACTTAGTAATTCATTCTCGTTCTCTCTTACTCGAAAAGCCTAATGACTAGCGTCATAGGGACATGATTAGTATCTCCATCCGATTGGACAGGGGGGTCAAGCTCCCTTTGGTAGCAATGGTTTTGGGGTCCTTTCATACTTGGTTGGATAGAATTCATCTTGACATGGAGAGATCCCTCGGTCAATAAAACATGTCCAATTTTCCAATCCAATTCTTCTAATGGGGTTCCTCTATACCTATTTTTTAGAGATAGTGCCAGCAGAGGTGAAGTTGTTGTTTCAATAGAACCTCAAGCCCCATCTCCCAATGCATTGACACAAAAAGTAAAGTCGTAAGGACATTTTGTAAATCTCATACAAGTCCAACTGCTTCATCATGAGGTTGTACATCGAGCAAACTTATGCTCATTCCTGGTCGTTCTTCCCTCGTGAAGCTAGGAAGGTTCAAGCTATTTCTGAGGATCTCATTGCTGAAGATCCATTTTTCGATGTGGTAATTATTTTTATCCTAGATTTCTTACCTTCTTATACTGAATGGGGTACTACTTCGGAGCATTACAACCCCAGTCGTTGCTCACATCAGTTCGGCTATGATTAAGGAGTCCCTCACCCCATTCATCAGGCATCTCGCTCTAAGGCCAGCTTCTTCGATGCTTGCTCCCACTACACTATCTCATATGCTTTACCGTTATGCTCAGTATTTAGTGGTTGAATAAGAATTCCAGGTTTGATGAGGAAAGGTTGTGTCTTCCCACTTTTTCATGAATTATTGGCTAATGTAATTGGCCAAGGTTAAGTAATTCATCCAAAGTCTTCCCATTTATCCCCATGTTCTGTCATTTACCCCTTTTGGATCTTGGTCTCAAAGGTAACTCTATTCTGGGAGTTGAGTTCCCTCTCTGTAGCACTAGTAAGGATCATGCCACGAAGTTACCTCCTTATTCTCCCATGTTCGTTACTGCTCAAAAGACTAAGAAGGCTCCTGCCTCAAAACAACCTACCTCTGCCCTTGCTACGAAAGGTTCTTCGAGCGAGGGACCTTATCAACTAGCCTCCAAGAAAGAAAAGACTTTCAATAGTGGTGGTTCTTCTAAGTTTAACACTCATGCCACTATTTTTCTAATTTCCATTATTCCACCTGTAATGCTCGAAGCTACACGCGAGGAACTTCAAGCAAAGTGTTATGCCGAATTCGAACGGCTTCAATGTCAATTTTAACATTTTAACAACGCACCCCTACAGTTCCTCTATCAACTACTTTTCCTTTAATTCCCATAGTTCCCACGAAGGGGGACACCTTACGAAAAAAAATCTCCCAAGTGACATCTGGTACTGGTGGTTCTTCTGGAAGAAAGAAGACTTTGGGAACGAAAACTCAGAAAAAATGTGCTTATGAGGTGCATCCCATAACCCATCCTTCATGTCCCAAGACCTTCATCTTCCCCCTTCCACTGAGCCTATAGAGATAAATTACAATCTTGTAGGAAGAGCATGAACCCGTTGAAGGAGCCTCCCCGATGCTCCAACCACCTCCTTCTCCTGTAGTTCCTTCGACGCCCTCTTATCCAGATCAAGAGGTAACTTTCCTTTTTCTTAACTTCTATGTCAGTAAGTAATATATTTTTTTCAACACTTAGCATAAAATAATTGGTTTTTATCTTTGCAAGAATGTCACTCGTGTGGGCGTGGAGATTCTCTTTCTGTAAGTTCATACGTGGGAGGATGATTTGGTCTTTCTGAGACCGTTGCACCCCATCCTCATACTGCCATGACGAGACTTACATATTCTAGGCATTCTCTTTTACGGTGTGCATAGGAGTCTTCCTGCAAATATGTTTCATCCCTTGACTCTGTTGGGACCTCCCCTAGGGTAGAGGAGACTCCCTTAGTTTCATATGAGACGTTCCCCTTGCTTGTGCTTCCTCTAGTAGTGGTTCCCATTGCTTCAAGTCCTCTAGAGGTAACGGTTTCTCCTTCTGAACAATTTTTTCAAACATAAATTATTACATACTAAGTGCTATATTCCTTCTTTTTGTTAGGTTATTATTTCATCGTTGACCACAGCCCTTTCTTGTTCATTACTTCACCTCCCTCTCAAGGTCCATCGCTGGCCTTACTTCTTTACTCATTACTACTGAGGTAACATTGATTTTCTTTCTGTATTTTCCCCTACTTGTATGGTGTTTTTGTCGTTTAACACTTAGTGATTTTGTGCAGCCTTCTTAGGATGCTTCTTTACATTCTCAGTTTCTTCAGATTCTCGAAGTTGCAACTTCTTTGGCCTCTCACTCTGAGGTTTCTTCGACCTCTATGGTGGATGAGGCTGGGGATTAAGAAACTTTCGTAATACCTTCCCCTATTTTGTCACTTATTCCTTTTCTTGGGGAAATTGCATCAAAGGGGCCTGAGGTTCCTCTGCCAAAAGCTACTTCATAAAGGCATGAGGTTCCTCTGCCAAGAGAGATTTCACATGAGCCTAAGGTACCTCTATCAGAAGTTGTTCCATAAGGTCTTGAGGTTCCTCTGCCAGAAGGTCCATCTAGGGTCCTTCTGTCGTGTGCCTGCTGTTGAGGTAACTTATGTTTTTCTTTCGTTTTCTTTTGTTTGCATAATTGGTAGCATTATGCCTTTGTTCAAAATAAGATGGAAAACATAACTCCCACCCATTGGTGACTTGACAATGAAAACCATTTGTTAAGATGTTTCAAAATCTAACACCTATGAGGTGACTTAACAATGAAACACTTGTTAAGATTTTCTCAGAATCTCATACCTATGAGGTGACTTAACAATAAAAAATCAATTGTTAAGAATTTCTCAAGATCTCGCACCTACGAGGTAATTAACATTGAAAAACACTTGTTAATATTTTTTCGAAATCTTACTTCTTTTTACCTCTTTTTTTAGGTCATGGGGGATCCCACACTTTCTTAAGGTCAACCTCAGCGTGATCCCTTGCTCGTTATTTCATATAATGTCTAAAAGATAACATATAATGTCTAAGTTTTTAATCTAAAAACACTAAGACTAAAAATTTCCTCTCAACGTTAATGTACATTGCCTCAAGTCCATGTATGATCCTACTCATGTAGTAGACTAGTCTTTCTTGTCCATCAATCTCCTGTGCCAAGAGAGCCCCGATAGACCTAGTGGTAGAGGTGAGGTAGAGTTGCAATAGTATCCATGCCTTGGGAGGAATCATAGTTTATGGAGAGGTGAACAGCCTCTTCATCTTGTTGAGGGCTTCTTGGTGAGCTTACTCAAACTTGAACTTTGTGGCCTTTCATAGTAGATGCATTAATCGATGAGTTATCTCAGCCAGTCCTAGAACAGATCTCCTGAGATATGAGACTTTGGTAAGAAAACTCTTGAGCTCCTTTACAGTTCTTGGACAATGCATCTCTAGAATTGCTAGTTGTTTGTCCTAGTCTATCTTCACTCCTTGTCGATCCACCACAAAGCTCGGAATCTTCTCGCTTATTACCATATACGTACACTTCAACCGAGTCATCTTTAGTTTGTACTTCCTGCATATATTGAACGCTTTACTCAAATCACCCAGATAGGACACCTCCTTCTTTGACATGATGACCAAATTATCCATAAAAATTTCTAAAATGTTATAAAAGAAGTCATGAAAAATGGCCATCATCGTTCTCTGGTACATGACTCCAATATTCTTTAACCCAAAAAGCATCACTTTGTACATAAAATTGCTCGACGGGGTTTTGGATGTTGTTTTCTCCATATCAGTTGGATCCATCTTGATTTGGTTGTACGGAACGTACCTATACAGGAAGCTATACATTTTATACCCAGTAGTTGCATCGATTAAGTTGTCAATGTATGGCAGAGGGAACTCATCCTTCAGGCAAGCTCTGTTCAAATCTCTGAAGTCTATGAAAATTCGTATCTGGTTTTTATCCTTCTTACCCAATGGAATAATGCTAGACAACCAAATGGGGTGTTGGATTGGTATGATAAACCCTATCGCTACAGTTATTGTACCTCTTACTTAATATTCAGATCCATCTCCGGCTTGTAAGTTCCCGTACTTTACCGGTATAGCTAAAGGCAGAACGTTCAATTTATGGTAACTTAATTATTCATCTAACCCTCCATCTTAGTGTACTTCCACGCAAAGACATCTCTGTACTCTTGAATCATCTCCATCAAAGCCCTTCTCTTCTCTACACTTAGATCCTTCGAAATAAAGATGGGCCTTGGATCTTCTCCTTATTCAGCCAGATCAAGCAGTTCCAATTCCTATACTTATGGCTTTGGGCGATCCATCATGTACTTTGGCTCCTCCTCCAAAAACTCATGTATGTTGGAGTTATCGATGATCATACATTGCCCTTGATTGTCCATCAAAAGTCACTCATACTCTGGGTCAGCCTCTTTACATCTCCTTCGATTGCCCGCTCACACATTCAAAGGCGATAGACCACCCTTTTGTCTTTTATTCATACCTTTTTTCCCTGACAGTTGACCGATGCAGCTACTTTGTATTTCCTCTCTCGTAAAGCTTTTTTCTAGCTTGTCCCCTTAAAATCTGCTCAATACACTCTACCGTTTGACCTCATTCTCAATAAGATCAATCTTGGGCCTCGTCTTATCTCTCAATTTCTCAGAGATAGTTTGAGGTTTAGGGCTTGCACTATTAACCTCCTCAGCTCCTTTCATTATGCTTGCTCCTTAGTCGCTTCAATCGTTCATCGGTCCCATCCTTTCTCTGATATAGGGGACTCTAACACCCTCCATGTGCCTTGTTAGGACTCGATCATCTTCCTCCAATTATGTGTAAAATGCGGTATTAACTAGGTGATCCTCCTCATGTGCAAACGGCTTCTTGCTTTCTCATATAATAATTTTTATCCCCTTCATATTTGCCTTGGCACACTGGTGATACGTCGAAAGAACTAAACCATAGTTGTGCATCCATGCCCTTCCTATTAAGAGATGGTAGGAATTAGCACTCTTAATGACATGGAATTTTATATGTGAGGTGAGATTCCCCCTCAATGTCCCCACATTCACATACCCAATTGCTTTTGAAGACTGATTGTCATGACCAAAAATCACCAACGTCATTGGTATCAACCTTGCCTTAGAGATGTTATAAGCATAAAATGAGCTGATAGGCATGACGTTTATGGAATCTCCCCATTCCATCAAAGCTCACCCCGTTAAGGCTTGTTGTTATGTACAATGGTCTGTTGTCAGGGAACCTCATTGCCCTATCGACATCAGAGAAAGTCACTTTAGATAAAAATTTCCTCACCAACCTAGTCATAGGCCATTTCCACATCAACGATGGAACTACATTCTTTTGGGCAATATCAAAAATTTCTTGATTGATATCCATCCTGCTCTCTTTATACATTCTTACTTGATCGAAGAACCACGTTGTCACACCCCGTAAAATTCGACAGACAGGGTGGCCAGCCATCGTCGCCGAACTATGCCGGGCGTGAACTAAATAAATACCATTATTAGCATGAGACATATATGAGACATAAATAATTAATCCACGAGATAAAAAATTCAATCAATCTCAAATGATCATAAACAACTGGGCGATAAAAGATCCATCACATGTTAAAACTCTGAATAAATCCAATCTCCAATAATGATTTGATAAAATCTGAATAATAGACTGACTGAATAATCAAACAGAAATCCTCTAAATAACTTTGGAACTGAATGGTCCAATAAAACTCAAATGAAGTCTCATAATTAAATATGACTGAAAATAAAGTATATCTAAATAAAGCAATAATATAAGTAAACTCTAGTTGTAAACTCCAAACGATAAACTTTGATATCCTATGCAGCTTCTCCAAAACGTATCCTGAAAAAGTTATTCAACGCATGAGGTCAGAGCCCTGAGCATGAATACACACTACTCCCCTCAAATAGGATCCATGAATCCAGGCAGTAGCATTATACACAATAAATATCACAATAGAATATTTTAAATTAATTGGATACTTAAATGTGATAATTACAAATCACTAACTACCCATAGAGATCCCCATTTAAAAAGGCACATCAATATGATTTTAAATTCTCAAGTCCCACGATGTTAATTTAATTTAAATTAATCAAATTTTATTATTGTTCTCACTTTTTATTATGGCGGTCCTCCCACCCCGGGTGGTAATCCACCAAAGTGTCACAGTTCCCCTTGTCAAATGGTCTCTGATCCGTTTAAACTATCGACCCCGCCCCATGACAGGAATCCACACACGACACGACATAAATCGTCCGCTGACCCGTTTAAACTGTCGGTCCCTGACACATTATCTTGCCACAAATTTTAATACCCATTTTTATCTTAGGCATTAATTCTCAATTTCTCAATTTCACAAATTATAAATTATCCCTCCCTTTTAATCCATGTGAGATCCTCAAAATACCCCTTAGTCCCATACCTAAAGGTCCCTAAGTTATCAATACGTCTTACCCTATGTATAGGATTAATTTCTAACATAAACCTTACCAAGTCTCGTGCCTAGACTAGCATAACGACGATAAAGTATCAAAAATTAGCCCACCTCTGATATGATAAAATTGCGATAATCTACCCTCACTAGTCCCATAACTAGAAGGCATAAATCATTAAAAGCCCCTACCCACATATCTAGAAGTCATCCTAAACTATAGGGAGAGCAAAAATACCCAACAACTCGTCGTCACAATGGCAATTTATTAAAACCAATAAGTCACGTAAATAAGCATAATTAATCAATGTACCAAACTACGCATTATAGTCAAATTCAATTAAATCTTAATTTAATGATCACATCGTCATAAACGCCCAATTAATCTCATATAATTATTTTAAATTAAATACACCAAGATTTTATCATTTATACATCATATTTCAAGTCTCATTAATTCTACACAATATACATGAGCCCAAATTTATTTATTTCAAAACTAGGGGTTTTCTACATACAACGAAAATCAATAAAACTCAAAATTCACTCATAAATCCTACGTACCCAAGGGTTATGAATATTAATCATATTAAAGGATTTCATAAAAATAGCCCCAAGTTTTATGTGTCCGCTTTCTGTAATTAGATTGCTAATTGATTGTAAGAAAACATTAAATTAAGGTTTAGGCAACACTTAAAATGCATAATAATAAAGGAAAAGAATAGAGTATTCATGCCTGAAATTAGTTGGATAAAAATATGAGTAGAAGGTTGAACTCCTCTTGAGAAAACACCAATTGAATCTTCAAAACTTGTTAAAATTTGGGTCTAGGGGTTGAAGATGAGAGAAATATGTTTTGAGAACCTTACTGGAGAAAGTTTGAAAGAAAAAGTGTTTTTCGAAGTCTTAACCCCATATCAGTTTAGTATATAAAGGGTTAAAGAGTTAAAATTAGATTAGGACTCTCTAATCCATCCACCGCCCCTGTCACTCGAACGAGATGCTACGTCGTTCGAACGACATACGATGTCGTTTGAACGAACCACATCCAAAAATGAAATCTTATAAAATCCGACTTTTTAATCTGATAAATATTCTTAAAAATGCACCTTCCAGTTAAACGATAAGAAATTCTTATAACCTTTTTATAAAATACCCGAATAAATTCCCGATTGAAAATTTTACTAATAAAACCAAGTTAAATTCTTAAAGGCCATTAACTCCAAGATTTTTTTTCACCAAATTAATTAAAGCACGGGGTGTTACATACTTATTCACTAGCAAAGAAATTCATCCTCGAAATTAGACGAAGCATACCCATCAACGCGTAAATTCACGCAACTTAAAATAAGGCTCACATACGTGTATCGTAATTAGGCGCCCATACACCTAATCTACCCGAATGTAATCCTCAACAAAAATACAATATATATAACGCCTACATATATAAGTATCTAAGAAAATATTACGTACTGCGATACTCTACTAGCCATGCAATCTATCCTGATCTTCCTGAGGCTAAAGTAAAAATAACCTCCCATAACCGGTTTGGTTTGGTGTTGCGGTCACACCCTGACCTCCTGACGATGTCGGTGCTGTTGATGCTCCTTGAACACCTACTGCCGCGAGAACTGGAGGCCTCAGTCCTTGTTGTCCTTGTTGTCCTGGACCTTGTTTCCCTTGTGTAACTTGATCTTATTGGGCCTGTACTCCTTGGTTTTGTTAGCCCACTCTCTTATAACACCTTTTATCTAGATGTCCTACTTTCCCACATACAAAGAATTCACCCTTAAAAGGTTCGTAATGTCTAGTATTCGCTTGGTCTTCTACTTGTCCTTGTTGTTCCTGGTTTGTTCTTTGTTTCTTCCACGCCTGGTCATTGCGACCCTTACTCCGCCTCCTTATCCATTTAACTCTTGTCTCTTTCCCAACTTCTTCTCATAATTGGCCTTCTCTTGCCATAGCATCATTGCAACATCCACCACCTGAGAATATGTAGTGTACGCTGAATTCCCCAACACCTTCTGCCTAATTGACCAAGACAATCCCTTAATGAAATACTCCATTTTCTTTGCCTCAGTACTAACCTCCTCTGGTACAAACATAGATAAATTTGTGAACTCCTGTTCATACTCGACAATGACTTTGAACCTAGCTCCAAGTCCATAAATTCTCTCTTCTTTTCATTCCTAATTGCATACTAAAAGTATTTATTGTTAAACTTTATCAGAAACTCTGCATAACCCAACTGATCTCTCTTCTCTGATGTGGTGGCACTCTCCCACCATTGTAAATCATCCCTAGGCAACTTAAAAGTTGTTAACATCTTCTTTGGCACATCCATGCATCCCAACACCCTCAAATGCCTCTCCATGTCTCTCCTCCATTGGGGAGCAACCGTTGGGTCAAATACCCCTCCAAAGGTGGGAGGATTGCCCTTAAGGAAACTGGTTCTCACCTTATCACAAGCTGAGACGGGTGTATACTACTGCTATGACCCTAAAGTCACCCATATCTCTCTCCCCATCTCTAAACTTGCCGCCATGGTCTCACAAATTATACCCGCTAACTCCTCGGCCTCCAAAATAATCTGACGCCGCCTCTCCTGAACCACGAGACCAAAAACAGACTCCTCTCTCCTATTCCCAACTCTCCTTGTGCTCGCCATCTGAAAAGATAGGAACAAAACGACATCAGACTCGGAATGACTAAGATTACAAATCATCAAAAGGAATCAAAGATAATAATTGCGAAAGATAAAATAGGCTCATAACCTACAAGACCTAAGACCATGCTCTGATACCAACTCTCACACCCCGTAAAATCCGACAGATGGGGTGGCCAACCACCACCGTCGAATTGAGCTGGGTGTGAACTAAATAAATACCACTCTTATCATGAAACAAATATGAGAAATAAATAATCAATCCATAAGATAAAAATTTGAATCAATCTCAAATGATCATAAACAACTGGGCAATAAAAGATCCATCACATGCTAAAACTTCGAATAAATCCAATCTCGAATAATGATTTAATAAAATTTGAATAATAAACCTACTGAATAATCCAACTAAAATCCTCTAAACATCTTTGGAACTGAATGGCCCAATAAAATTCAAATGAAGTCTCATAATTAAATACGACTGAAAAGAAAGTCTATCTAAATAAAGCAATAATATAATTAAACTCCAGCTGCAACTTCCAAACGATAAACTCTGATATCCTATGCAGCTTCTCCAAAACTTATCTTGAAAAAGTTGGTCAACGCATGAGGTCAGAGCCCCGAGTATGAATACACACTACTCCCCTCAAATGGGATCCTTGAATCCAGACAGTAGCATTATACACAATAAATATCTTAATAGAATATTTTAAATTAATGGGATTATTAAACACAATAATTATAAATCACTAACTACCCATAGATATCCCCATTTACAAAGGCACACTAATATGATTTTAAATTCCCAAGTCCCACGATGTTAATTTAATTTAAATTAACCAAATTTTATTACTGTTCTCACTTTTTATTATGGCGGTCCTCCCGCCCCGGGTGGTAATCCACCAAAGTGTCACAGTTCCCCTTGTCAAATGGCCTTTGATCCGTTCAAACTGTCGACCCCACCAATGACAAGGTTCCACACACGACACGACATAAATCGTTCACTGGCCCATTTAAACTGTCGGTCCCTGACACATTATGTCGTCATAAATTTTAATACCCATTTTTATCTTGGGCATTATTTCTCAATTTCAGAAATTATAAATTACCCCACCCTTTTATTCGATGTGAGATCCTCAAAATACCCCTTAGTCCCATACCTAAGGGTCCCCAAGTTATCGATACATCCTACCCTATGTATAGGATGAATTTCTAACATAAACCTTGACCTAAGGGTCTCATGTATAGGCTAGCGTAACGATGATAAAGTACCAAAAATCAGTCCACCCCCAATATGATAAAACCCCAATAATCTACCCTCACTAGTCCCATACATAGAAGGCGTAAATCATAAAAAGGCCTACTCACTAGTCCCATGCCTAGAAGGCATCCTAAACTATAGGGAAAGCAAAAATACCCAACAACCCGTCGTCACAATGGCAATTTAATAAAACCAACGAGTCACATAACTAAGCACAATTAATCAATGTACGAAACTACGCATGATAGTCCAATTCAATTAATCTTAATTTAATGATCACATCGTCATAAACGCCCAATTAATATCATATAATTATTTTAAATTAAATACACCGAGATTTTATCATTTATACATCATATTTCAAGTCTCATTAATTCTACACAATATACATGAGTTATACACTCCCAAATTTATTTATTTCAAAACTATGGTTTTTCTACATGCAACTTACATCAACAAAACTCAAAATCCATTCATATATCCTACTACCCAAGGGTTATGAATATTAATCATATTAAAGGATTTCATAAAAACAGCCCCATGTTTTATGTGTTCACTTTCTCTAATTAGATTGCTAATTAATTTTAAGAAAAAATTAAATTAAGGTTTAGGCAACACTTAAAACGCATAATACTAAAGGAAAAGAATAGAGTATTCATGACTGAATTAGTTGGATAAAAATCTGAGTAGAAGGTTGAACTCCTCTTGACAAAACACTAATTGAATCTTCAAAACTTGTTAATAGTTGGGGCTTGGGATTGAAGATGAGAGAAATATGTTTTGAGAACCTTACTATAGAAATTTTGAGAGAAAAAGTATTTTTCGAAGTCCCAGCCCCATATCAGTTTAGTATAAAAAGGGTTTAAGAGTTAAAACCAGATTAGGACTCTCTAATCTATCTACCGCCCCTGTCATTCGAACGAAGTAAGATGTCTTTCGAACAAGCGTTCGAACGACATAATCTTTCGTTTGAAAGGCCCACATCCAAAAATGAAATCTTATAAAATCGGACTTTTTAATATGATAAATATTCTTAAAAATGCACCTGCCAGTTAAACGATAAGAAATTATTATAACCTTTTTATAAAAGGCCCGAATACATTCCCGATTGAAAATTTTACTAATAAAACCAAGTTAAATTCTTAAAGGCCATTAACTCCAAGATTTTATTTTTCACCAAATTAATTAAAGTCAATTAATTAAAACACGGGGTGTTACACACGTTAACTTAGATGACTACGATACAACTTGGTATTTTAGTCCATAATATATCTCTTCATTATCAACGTTGTACACTACATCTAAATCCCTCGCACTTGCTTCGTCATAGGCTTTCATGACATTAGCCATTCCTTTTATGCAATCTTCTAAGGCTTTCTTAAACTCCTCCTACTCCACCATCAACTCTCTTGATTCACTCTCTTCTTCCTCTTCATAGGCCAACACCAGGTTTACTGCATGCACTGGTAATGGATCGTTGTTGACATTTCCCTGAAGGATTGGCAAAGTACCTTCCTTCATGTGTTTGTTAATGACCTTCCTCAAAATGAAACATGACGCCGTTGGATGACCGATCTTTCAATTGTAATACCCCGTATTTTCGAAGATTTAAATAATTATGTGATTTATTATTATTGTGGGATTAATTAAATTAAAATGTGAGAATTAATTATTAATCCGAATTAAATTTGAATATTTACAAGCGTTATGAGATGTTATTAATTATTAATATTACTATCAGAATAAGTAATATGTAATGACGATTTTATATAACTTGTCGTGAGAGAGAAATATGACAGTTTGGTATATTAAGTCGGGGACGCGTGTGTGAGTCGTGTTAGGACTAATTAAATGGAATAAAAAGGTAAATTATTTTTAAGTAACTTGTATGATCATTTCGAGTGCACCGTTGAGTCCGGAGGGGTCGAGATAGTCAGAAAACTCTATCCGGGTATTTTATTTGGACTCCGGGATATTTTTAGGCCAAGCCATCACCCGGTAGGAGTAGTTTTATAATTTAGATTTTTAGAGAAATTATATGGACGAAAATTGGAGAAATATTATATCAGTTAATTGGGGAAAATTAGGGTTAGGATATACCAAAATTAAAAGAGAGCCACAGTGGGTGAGGGAGAGAAAATTCCAAAGGGGGAGAGTCAATTTACTCGACCTTGCATAACAACCACCACCATCGTGTAGATCGAAACACGAGGAGCGCATCCATACCAACAACACCAACGGATCAGACCTTCGAAATTGAGGCAAGTGTTTATTTCTTGCTTTCTTTAGCAATAATTGTGTTCATGTTAGTCTATGTTGATAAACCATTGTTGTGATAGTGAATTTGGGTGAAATTGGAGAACTATATCATAACCTAGGGCTAATTTGATAAGAAACTGAATCTCATATGTAGATAAGATGATGCCTACAAAATTGTAAAGGGGGCTTGAAGGTAATAGTGAGATCATAGATAATCCCCCATTAGCAACAGTGTTCGGGATTAAGAAGTCAAGGCATCTTAGCGTGGCAACTCAGAGAGGTAGCTCAGCGTGGCAACTTGTATTTTAGCTTGTTGTGTTAGTCACATTGTATCTTTGTTTATATTGACTATAAGCTATAACACTTGTAATGATGTAATGAGAATAATAATGAGTTTGTGTGAAGTCGAACGGTACTCGTGAGAGACCAGGTTTGGCAGGGCCTGGGAGAGCTTTTATGCTCTATCGAATGACCTCGACGCGGGAACTTGAGAGGGACTTGCTTTGGAGGATTGAGAAGTTAGTCACCATTGGGTCTTGTCCGAACATCTTAGAAACACCTTGTAAAACATCTAAGAACCCTAACCGTGGAACCTCAGGGGGAGCAGCCTTGAGTTCCATCGGGGCATTGAGTTATGAGCCAAATAACCCTCTACTTAATGTCACATCCACTTTATCTGACGTCACTAGCCAGTTGGGTAATGTCATACCTGCACTTGAGTAAACCACCATGGTATTTAGGGCTATCAAACAGTTGGTGAGACACCTCTGTGAGAACTGCCCCCTGACACATAATGGTTAGGCAAAAGTCATGTCTTGGCATTTAATGTTTATGACATGGAGACAACTAGTGCATCAGGTATTTAATGTTTGTGAAATAAAGTATGAGGGATGTCTTTCATAGGCATTAATGACTGAGTTGCCTCAGGGGTGGTGTGGGGGGATATTTAAGGATCCCAACCACCTTTGAAGAAGAGAGACCTTTTTGAGAGTTCAGAAGTTATTGCTAGAGGTAATATACATTAGAGAGAGTTATTACAAACCAGAGAGTTTGCTCACCCACCATTGTCATTTATTAGGAAGCTTTTAATACTTTATAGAGATTCTTGAGGGTGGTTGGTGTGTTTGGCTGCCTGCCAAGGTGTATCTAGTGTGCTTACTTCTCTCTCCCTCTAGTTAAGTCACTTCTAAGTTCATTACTATGTTATAAGTTATACACGAGAGATTTGTGAGATCAAACTGAGTTCATCTTCATTGAGTTTGTGTGTGCATGTCCTATAATTAATCCAAGGTTTTGGCTAATTAACTTATCATTACCGTACTCAAAAGGGGTTATGCCTCCATCTTATCTAAACTACCCTCTTATATTTGATGACTCTTCTGGGGAGGTATTCTTCTAAGAAAGGAGTATGGCGCAAGATAATGTTAATTGAAGGCTCAACTTTGATTACATCCAACACAATGAAGAACAAGTTGTGAGAGAACTGGAGGCTCTAAGGGATGGGCCTCCTCGAATAGAGGTGCCTCCGGTTCAGGCGACGACAGGCGTTTCAGGGGTGACACAAGCTTCCACGAGTGCAGGGTTGGGACCCACTCAGGTGGCCCTCCTCGTTAGTAAGTTTTATGATTTTTTTGAAAACTCCGGTAGCTTCAACGGCATTGGGAGGATTTGAAGTCAATTCCTTCGTAACACCAGGGGCAGCCCCAACGGCCCCACCAAGTACAGGTGTAACAGGAACGGTCCCAGTGAGCGTACCCTCCATTGTGAACTCGACAGTGGGAACATCAGGAGTATCAACGGCCCTAACTATGACGACTTCTTCGGCTACAGTGAGCACTCAGCCCATGGTCCCATTGGTTGTTGCCCCAGTAGCATCACCCATGGAGGAAATGAGAAAGGAGATGCAGAAAGAGATGCTAAAGTGCATGTAAGCCTCCTTGCAATCTGCTGGCGAGGTAGGTTCGGTTTATGATGACTTTCGAACACCTTATCCCCAAGAATACAACGATGAGCCCTACCCAAAAGATTATATTCCTCCCATTTTTGAAAAATACACAGGAAAGGGTGGAAACCCAAAGGAGCACATTAAACGCTTTGTTGAACATTTGGGGGCACATTGTAGTAATAAAAGGCTCGGGGAGTTTTCTAAATCCTTAACCGATAAATCATATACCTGGTATTCCCATTTGGCTCCTCACAATATTTCTACATGGGAGAAGATGCATGTTTTGTTCGTCCAGAAGTTCTTTCTGGCAGAAGATGAGTTTACTCTGACCCAACTGGGGAGGGAGAAACAACGACCTGGGGAAGAAGTGGTGCCGTATGTTCGAAGGTTCAGGGAAAGGTCCCTCGATGTGAGGGAGGAGGCCAAAGAATCCAAGTTATTGCAGATCTACGCTGAGGGGTTGTTTCCAGAGTACATCTGCCATCTTATCAATGAGATGCGCGAGGGGACTTTTTCGGCGTTCTTAAAAGCGGAAAGAAATATCTCCTTGGTGGTACGACCAAATTTAGTGGTGGTGCCAATGATGTTTAGGCAGCTGATGCAACCTACGAGGGGGAAGTCTTAGCCCCCACGGGTAGGGTACATCGAGGGAGGAGATGGGGCCAAGGCACCGAAGAAGGAAAATAAGAGGAAGTTTGGAAGAGACAGGGAGGACCCACCACCATTGCCTTATACGGTGGAGGAAGCTATTAGCTATTACAGCGCGATGTTCCAAGGAGGAACGGTCTACCAACCAAAGGGAATTCCCGTTAGGGAACCCGATGAGGCAACAAGGGAGAATCCCAAGTATTTCCAGGTCCATCGGAAGATCCAGCACCCAACAGAGAGTTGTCTCACGTTGAGGGGAATCATCAAAAAGTACGTAAAGGCAAGGACATTTTAAATCCCTCCGCAGAACATTAACAACAACCCACTCCCATCACATAAGGCCAATCTGGTGGTGGCCTACGACGAGGAGGTCTAGAGATAAGGAGGAAAGCCAACGTCGAAGCAGGAGGAGTTCGAAGAAGCTCTAGAAGATTATACGAAGGGAATGGATAATATAGTACTAGCCTACGATGAGGCAAACGCGAAAGACGTGGAGGATATATACAGCGTTGAAGGTGAGGAAGCAGACCCAGTCCTAGAATACTGTGCAGTTTCAAAATTCCCAAAGTTCACCTGGTTCTTCGACCAAGTGGAGGTACCGAAGGAGAGTAGGTTGGAGATAACCGAGGCAATACTTGATATTGCGAGGAAGAATGCGGTCCCTTCCCTGAGATGGAAGGGACCCATGGCCAGGTTGGTGAAAAGGTTTCTGTCAGAGGTAACCTTTAGCGATGCAGATAGGGATATAAGGTTCCCTCATAACAGGCCATTGTATATGACCACCAGTGTCAACGGAGTTAGTTTTGTAAGAACTCTTATGGATGGGGGAGCTTCCATCAATATCATGTAAATCAACTCTTTCCATGCAGCCAATATTACAGAAGAAAGGTTGGTCCCCATGCCTTTGGTGATTTCGAGGTATGATAACCAATTTTCCAAATCCATTGGGTACGTTAATGTTGGGATTGTAATGGGAAATCTGAGTTCCCATATCAAGTTCCACGTAATAGAGAGTGCAACTTCCTCTCATCTTCTGATAGGAAGGGTATGGATGCACAACCAAGGGCTAGTTCCTTTAACGTACCACCAATGTGCTAAAGAAAATACCAAAGGAACAGAGGTGACCATTAGGGCTACGAAGAGGCCCTTCACTGTCGAGGAAGATCACCTGGTAGATACAGCATTTTACACTGAATTGGAGGAGGATGTTCGCGTCCTAACGAGAAGAATGGAGGGAGCATGGGTTCCCTAGATCAGAGAAAGGATGGGGCCCTTGAACGAGTAGAGTAAAGAGGTTGCAAGCAGCATAAGAGTGATGATCGAAGAAGCTCACCAGGTGGTCCATTGGCCCCAAAACATCTCGAAGCAGCTCAAAGATACGATGAGGCCCAGGGTGGATCCGATGGAGCATGAGGTCCAACGATAAAGCGTGTTGAGTCGGTTCTTGAGAAAAAGAGTGGTTAAGGCTTCTAAAGAGAAGAAGAGGAAGGCAGTCATCGTTACCAGTATACAATGTAAGAAGGTCATTACCAAAGAAAGAAATGTGGTATATCAATTATAACGATGTGAGCATGTGGCAGAAGAAACTGATGATGAGGTTAACTCGATATATGAATGCTTTCTGGTGGATCAATGGGGACAATGCATGGCGATAGATAACTCTAGCATACAGTAATTGGTGGAGGAAGTCATTGAGAAACCAGATTACATGGCGGATCGAGTGAAACCGTAGGCACAAGAGCTAGAACAGTTGAACCTAGCAAAATAAGGGGAAGATCCAAGGCTCAACTTCATCTCGAAGGATCTTAGTAAGGAGAAATGAGAGACCTTGGTTGAGTTGATACGAGAGTTTATAGATGTCTTCGCATGGAAATACACAGAGATGAAGGGGATGGATGAGGAAGTAAGCTTCCATAAGTTGAACGTAATGCCTTCAGCCATTCTAGTGAAATAAGTGACGAGAACGTACAAGCCTGAGCTAGATTTAAAGATCAAGGAAGAGGTTCAACGCTTACTAATGGCATGGTTCATCACACCGATACAACACCCACTCTGGCTATCTAGCATTGTCCCAGTAAGAAAGAAAAACAAAACCAAATAAGGATATGCGTGGATTTCAGAGATTTTAACAAAGCTTGTCCCAAAAATGAGTTCCCTCTACCCTCCATCAATGGCTCGATAGATGCAACGGCTGTTCATGAGATGTATAGCTTCATGGATAGGTATATAGGGTACAACCAGATCAAGATGGACCCCATGGATGGAGAGAAAATAGCGTTTAGTACCCCGATGGGCAACTTCATGTACATGGTGATGTCGTTTGGACTCAAGAACGCTGGGGTAACTTACCAAAGAACAATGATGGCCATTTTCCATGACTTCTTTCACAAATTTGTGGAATTTTATGTTGAAAATTTGGTCATCAAATCGAGGAAGGAGGAGTCCCATCTGAGCGATTTGAGGAAAGTGTTTTCCCGTTGTAGAAAAGATAAATTGAAGATGAACCCACTAAAGTGTGTTTTTAGAGTAGCAAGTGGGAAATTCCTAGGCTTTGTAGTTGATCGACAAGGGGTGCAGATGGACCAGGACAAATAGCGGGCGATCTTGGAAATGCCATGCCTAAGAACAGTGAAGGAGCTGAAGAGTTTCCTCGGTAAAGTCTCTTATCTTAGGAGATTTGTGCCTGGATTAGATGAAATAACACACCCACTGACATAGCTGTTATGAAAGAACATGAAATTCAAGTGGGAGGAGATTCACCAGGATTCTCTCGACGAATTGAAGAAATTGCTCGTTTCACCACAGACCATGGTTCCCCCAAAGGCAGGAATACCATTGCAGTTGTATCTCACATCCACCACGAGGTCCGTGGGAGATTTGCTGGCACAAGAGATCGATGGGCAAGAACGACCAGTCTACTACCTCAGCAGGATCATCCATGGGCCAGAATTTAGATATAGTAGCTTGGAAAGGCATTGTTTAGCCTTAGTCTTTGTAGCACAAAAACTTAGACATTATATGTTGTCTTTTACAATTCATATTATAACTAGATATGATCATATTAAGTATTTGTTAGCAAGAACTATATTGATTGGTAGAGCAGCTAGGTGGTTCCTTATTCTCTCTGGATATGACTTGAAGTGCGTGGTTCCTCGAGCAATCAAAATCCAGGTGTATGCTGATTTGTTGGCAATTTTCCCCTCGGGAATGTTTGAGCCACCCAAAGAAAGTATTCCAGGAGATGATTTGCAGGCAAATCACCTAGACGTAACGGATGAGGAATGGACAATGTAGTTTAATGGATCCTCGGCATAAAAGAAAGGAGGAGCAGGGGTTATTCTTTCAAAAGGAATGGAGGAGATTTGTCTATCCTACAAGTTAGATTTCCCTTGTTCCAACAACGAGGTAGAATATAAAGAATTGGTGTTGGGATTAATGGAGGCTCTTCGAAGGGGGATCCGTTCACTTTTCATCAAAGGGGATTCAAACTTGGTGGTTCAGCAAGTGAATGGATATTCCTCATTGAAACATATGAGACTGGCACCATACAGAACAATCATCCAGAGGATCCTCTACCAGTTCCATCAGACCAAGATCAAGAGACAGCCCAGAATAATGAATCGTCACCCAGACGCATATGCCACCATTTCCTAGAAGATGGTCATAAGGAACGATACAACTACCGTTGTGATCCAACAAAGAATAGCTCCTTCGATGGTACAGTCAATTCTACCAATGGAAGAGGACGCAGACTGGAGGGGAGAGATCAAAAGGTAATTAGAATCTGAGGAAAGAGCGACGGACTGAGAGAATTAACCCAATACTTCACGAACCAAGGAAACCTTTACTTCAGGAATGTCGAAGAATGGTTGTCGAGGTGCATCGATCCAGAAGAGGCAGAGCAAAGATTGAAGAAAACACATAAAGAGCACTGCAAAATAACTGAGATACCCCTCTATAGAAGAATGCAGAGGGAGGGGTATTTTTTCCCAAGAATGAAATAGGACGCGACGGAGCTATAACGGAAGTGAGATAAATGCCAATTGTTCTTCGTGGCAGCTGAATGTCATTTTTTGGAGGCTCAGGATGACAGGAGGCAGCCCTATATTGACTTCATTAAAGATGGAGTTGTCCCGATAGAAAAAATTAATGCGATGGGACTCCGGTGAAGGGCCCAGAGATTCTACGTTTAGGAGGGGAATATTTACCGAAGGGGATACTTCAATAGATCGTCGCGTTGCATCACGAAGGAAGAAGCAGTCGAGATCCTCAAACAGGCACATGATCCAGCTCATATAGGAGGGGCCAAGTTATATGACCGGTTGATGACTTTGGGATACTATTGGCCAACGATGGAGAAAGATTCTACTGAGTTCGTTCTAAGGTGCAAGGCTTGCCAAATTCATGGAAATATAATCCAAGCCCCATCAGTGGACCTACACTCCCTGGAAATGCCTTATCCTTTTCACACTTGGGCATTCGACCTGGTGGGGGCTTTACATCCTTCTAGAGGGAAGATATGGATACTAGTATCAACGGAGTGTTTCATAAAGTGGGCCAAAGCGATACCACTGAGAAGGGAAACAACGGGGGTGGTGAGCAACTTCATTAAAGAATACATCATTTGCCATTTTGGGATCCCAAAGGTTATCCTTTCAGACAATGGAACCCCTTTCGTCAATTCAGAAGTAGCGATGCTCACAGACAAGTACTCCACTGTCCATCATACTTCAACGGTGGCATATCCAAAGGGGAACGGTCAGGCTGAAGCAACTAATAAAACTTTGGTTAATATCTTGGCTAAAATAATGGAGGATTTCCCAAGATCGTGGGACGACAAGATACCAACCGTATTATGGGCCTATCGAACAACTAATAGGAATCCCACATGGTATACACCATTCTCTCTTATTTATGGGGCCGAGGTGATTCTCCCAGTAGAGTTAGAAGTTCCATTTGCTCGATGTGCTTTACAAAGTAGCATGCTCCCTCAGAATAGACATGTCCAGTTGGAAGCGTTGGATGAACACAGAGATAATGCGATGCAACACTTTCAAATGTATACGAAACAGCTCTCCGGGGCATATGATAACTTAGTAAGACCAAGGAAATTTATGGAGGGAGACCTTGTATTGAAAGCAGCAGTGAAACACATCAGGGGGCTTCCTCTACCCAAGTTTGCAGCAAATTAGGAAAGACCTTTCATTGTAAAAGAAGCTCATGACTCAAGTTATTGCCTAATTTCTAGGATGGAAGAAGATAAACCATTCAAGATTAACAACAAATGGCTGAAAGACTATCATGTGTAGGCAATTATGTTTGGACCACTGATGTAGCTGGTTGTTGCTATGAATACACAAGTTCTTTTGTGATGAGTATACAATTCTTTTTATTATAACTCAAGTAGAGATGAAAAGAATTACAAAACTTCACACTTCACATTCTATGCAAACAGTTGTATCACAAAGAAATGGCATGAGAAAATAATTATCTTTTTCCATTCATAAACTTTAGGGCATTACAAAATTGGGAGTTATTGCCCAAGAATTACATGAGAAGAAAGGAAAAAATATATATACAAGTTCATTAGCCTAAGAGGAACCACAAATCTGGAGAAGAGAAAAAATCTCCGAGGAGGCCCGAAAAAACTGCTTGGCAAGACCGTTGAGCATTGATAAAGACCTCCAGCCTTGTTTGAGCTTGTGTGCGCTCGATCAGGAGTTTCTCTCATTTCAGCTTCACCAGACGCAAAGCTTCTTAGATGTCCTCCACCTATTTATCAACAGCTTCTAGAAGAGGTCCTAACTCATCCAACTTAGCTTCCTTAGCCCGCTGATCCTCGTGATGTTTTTGCAAGAGTTCCCTCTGGTTGTCCACTCGTTGGCTCTTCAAGGTCTTCTAATGCGTGATAAGCTAGCCAAAACACAACCCTTCACAACCCAACTCCCTCAGATAACCCAAAAACTGGTTAAGGAGGGGTCTAGTAACGTTTGAGGTCGGAGTGTTGACAATCTCAGCAATAACGGTAGCCATGCCTTGACATCGGTAACCCATAACGGAGATGTTTGAACGCAGACAATCCACCATGAATGTCTTAGGATGATGATTTACAAGTTGTTCAATGACCAGACGATGGTTGGCAGGCATCTGAGGAGAAATCTAAAGTATCATCAAGCAGAAGGGATGAGGATCTAGGTCGGGCAGAGGAAGCTCACAGCCAGATTCACTCTCCACAATAACACCGGTCGTGGAACCTTAATCATTATAGCTAGAATCTTCTGAAATGATAGGTTCTCGATGGGTCTAGGCAATGGGCGAAGGAACTAGTGGAGAATCCTCCCGATCAACTTGAAAATAATTAGAGGAAATATGGAGTTTATGAAAAAAAATCTTAACAAGTGTTCTCGTTGCTAACTCACCGATATAGGTGGAGTTTATGAAAAAATCTTAACAAGTGTTTTCATTGTTAAGTCACCGATATAGGTGGAGTTTATAAAAAAACCTTAACAAGTGTTTTCGTTGTTAAGTCACCGATATAGTGGAACATACCTCGGTCGAGATGAGAGCTGAGATGATATGCCCAAGTATGACCTCGGCCTAGTGGAACATACCTCGGCCGAGATGAGAGCTGAGACGTTAGCCGACCCACCGGTGCAGGGGGGGCCCATGATATCTTCCCTCGGCCAAGGTAACCTCGGCCTAGGCCGACACTAAGATATGCACTCCCCCCCCCCCCCCCCCGGAACACTTCTCATATCACAGATAACATCAACTCCAGGTGCCAAGGAATAGCGACCCCGGTCAACAATAGGCCAAGATAACAAGAAGCTAAACACGCCTTCAGCATGAACCCTACCTCGTAGGAGGCCGAGGTTACCAGGGGTACTTATCATCAGCATGATAAATGGCTCGGCCCAGGCCGATATATGAGTTTACCTCGGCTGACATGAAGCCGAGACAGCGCGTGACACCCCGCGAAGGGGTCGGACGACCTACCCTTATAGCTCGGCCCCTCCTAGGCCGAGGCCATTCACCAGCACGACTGTCAAAGTTTCCGCAAGCATTTGGATAAGGACACCTGGGCCAAGATCAGTTACAACAAGATTATTCCCCACATGTGGGGGGAATATTTCATCATCATCACTTACATGTGGACCTGACAGCTGGCACACCCTCATTGGTGAGGAAACTACACACATGCACATTACATGCATAGGGGGTACATTACACCCCCTAGGCATTATATAAAGGGATCACCCCCTACCAAGCCAGGGGGACAGGGATAAAAACCCTAGCTAAAACCCTGTCTAAATATACAGTAGAGAGAGAGAGAGAGAGAGAGAGAGAGAGAGCTTGAGTGAATTGTATCCATGGCCATTAGTGCCTTCATTCAATGATATTACTCACACACTCACAGTGGACGTAGGCCAGATTGGCTGAACCACTCATATTCCGGTGTTGACTCCTCGTATCCTCACCTCCTTCTCTTATCTCTTTATATACCTGTGCTGCCATTGTCATTCGCGTATTGAGCTTGGAATCACCTTACCTGGTGGTGCTGATTCTTAGCATCATCATTTTGGCGCCGTCTGTGGGAATTTAAAGGCTATCCCATCCTTATTTCCTGCTTTACCTCACCGGAGACTCTGGTGGTGAACCAGAAACCACCCCTTGTGTGGAGCTGTTTCACCATTGAAAGAGGTCCTTTCAGGTATTAAGCTCCCCTGCAACCAAGACTCTATACAGTTTAACACATGGCACCAGACTTGCCGCCGCCTCTTCCGCCACCCGGAGGTGGGGAAGCTAGCTCCAGTCAGGTTCCTCCCCAGTCCGAAATGGCGGAGGTGGCAGCTGCCTTGAAATCTTTGGCTGCAACACAATAAGCGATGAAGGAGCAATTTGCACAGCTCAGCCAAACCATGATGATGAGACCACCTGGAGTCTCACCGGACCTGGTCACCCCGGCGGCAGTTCAACCCCAACCGGGTGCCAGAGGACCACCCCAGGCACCGATGAAGGACCAACCTGCACCCCAGCGGCGAAGGGACGTTGCTGACCCTAGGCGTTTGCGCCTGGGGAGGCAAGGAAACCCTTGCCCGGAGGACAGGTACGATGACATAGGAGTGGAAGAGGCCCCAGAAGACTGCTGGGAGCCATATGAGGTTACCGATGGTACCGTACGACCTCTTCGGCAAAGCCAAGGATGTGTCGGCCGAAGAAGAGATGAGGCCCAGCAGAGAGGGTCGGCCTTCAACAGGTTGAGCAGAGGCTCGGCCTTCGAGAGGCTGGGACCAGTTAACGACCTAAGACACAGGCTATCGAGGTCAAGGAGCGCGGCAGGCTCCCAAAGAGGGGCTCGGCCAGACCAAGGCCGACCCATGAATGGAAGAGCAAGGGAACAGGAAGAGGTCAACAGTCAGAGGGTCATGGCTGGGGAACCTTCTGTCCGCCGCAGAGAAGTGGCAGGGGACAACCTCGGCCAAGTTGACGAGAGGAGACCGTGGAATGACTCGATCCAACGTCTCGAGGAGAAGATAGGGGACCTCATAAAGAGCAAGGACCCCTTACAGAGGGGCTACACTGAGGGCTCACCATTTGTGGCTAAGATAGTGGGGTTCCCAACCCCAGCAAAATTCAAGCCTCCTGTAGTGACTCCTAAGTACGATGGCAGCACTAACCCTGTGCACCACATCGAGATGTATCAGTCGGCGGCAGATATTTACTCGATACCTGATGAGATGAAGTGCAGGGCCTTCTCGGGCACCCTAACGGGTGCTGCGCACAGCTGGTTCACCTCTCTTCCAAAGAATTCAATCGAAAACTTCAAGGGATTGGCCGAGCAGTTCATCCACAACTTCTGCTTTGGGGTAAGGCCCCAAAAGAAGACCACCCACCTCCTATACGTCAAACAGGCTAAGGGTGAAAGCCTAAGGGACTATATAGCAAGATTCAACAAGGAGAAGCTGGAGGTGGAGGATTACGAGGAGAGCATAGCCATGACCGCCCTTATAGGAGGTCTTCAGAAGGGAAAGCTACTATGGAAGCTGGCGGAAGACCCCCCCAAGTCTATGGCGGAGCTGTTGTCCACTGCAGGAAAAGTAATGAATGCAGAGGAGGCGATGGCCGCCAAGTACGAGGAGGAGAACCGTGGTAGTGCTGGGAGGTCCCAGGGCAAGAAGGAAGGAAGGAAGCGTTCAGCCGATGACAAGTTCTCCCATTACACTCCTCTGACTGTGAGCTGTGAGCACATCCTTAATGAGATCAAGACTGACCGGGCTCTGAGGTGGCCAGAGAAATTGAAGGCCCCACCACATAAGAGGGATAAAAACCTCTGGTGTGAGTTCCATCAGGATCACGGCCATATCACAGATAGATGCTTCGCTCTGAAGGATGAGATCGAGAAGATGCTGAAATCCGGGAAACTGAGAAAGTATGTGGATGGCAAGGCCCCAAAGGGCGGCAGAGAAGACCCTAGGAAGAGAAGAGACGACAAGTGCCGTGGTGATGTCCCGACTAAAAGGCATGATGATTCAGATGGCAATGATGGAGATGACCCAGATCTCCCACCTAGAGATGACAACACCCCAGTGAAGAGGGTAGGAATGATCTCCTTTGGTGTTAGCACCATATGTGGGGGATTCGCAGGGGGTGGATCTGAGGTAGCCGATAGAAAGGCTCATGTCGCGGAGGCCAAGTCGGTAGTCAGGCCAGAGGTTGTGAACCTGACGTCTTTTGACGCTGTACAGAAAAGAACGAAGGTGGACATGGACACCCTGGTGGTGGGCTTCTCCCGGCTCGACTTCAAAGGCATCTTAGCCCCCCATGATGACCCCTTGGTCATAACGACAAGGGTGCATGGGTGTGACGTAGGGAGAATCCTCATAGATGGGGGAAGCTCAGCAGATGTAATGTTCTGGCCTTGTTTCAACAGCTTGGGTCTCAGCAGATCAAGATTAGTGCCATACCACCATCCCTTGATAGGCTTTAGTGGTGAGAAAGTGCACCCGTTAGGCATGTATGAGATGGATGTGCGTATGGGGGATGAGTGGCCTAAGAGGCTGACTAAGAAGATGAACTTTTTTGTGATGGACGAGAATGTATACTCTGCCTACAACCTCATCGTTGGAAGAGTATCCCTCAAGGAGTTTGAAGCCGTGCCGTCAACGGTCCATCAAATGCTAAAATTCCCGACCCCTTATGGGGTAGGGGAAGTGCAGGGGGATCAGACCACGGCACGGGAGTGTTACTTCAACTCAGCTGAAGAGAAGGAGGCCCATAAGAGAGCAACCGCCACCTACAGCATAGACACTCTTGATCCGAGAGATGAAACGAAGCTGAAGAAGGGCGAGGCCGCGGAAGAGGTAGAATCCATCGTCCTCAATGGGGACGAGCCGGAAAAAACCATCCAGGTCGGCAAGGCCCTTGAAACAAAGATTAAGGAAGAGCTGGTAAGCCTTCTCAGGAAGAGGCAGAGTGTCTTTGCCTGGAGCCACACCGACATGCCTGGTATAGACCCCGAGGTCATGACCCACAAACTCAACGTGGACAGGGATGCCAGGCCAATCAAGCAGAGGAGGAGAATTTACTCCAGAGAGAAGTATGAGGTCATTCGAGAAGAGGTGAAGAAGTTGGAAGAGGCCGAGTTCATACGAGAGGTCACCTATCCAGAGTGGCTCTCAAATGCAGTGATCGTGCCTAAGGCCAATGGAAAGTGGCGGATGTGTGTGGATTTCACAGACCTGAACAGGTCCTGCCCGAAGGACAGCTATCCCCTACCTAGGATAGACCAGATGGTGGACGCAACAGCAGGGCACGAGCTCATGAGCTTCATGGATGCTTATTCGGGTTATAACCAAATATTCATGGACGCCGAAGACTCTGAGAAGACAGCCTTCATCACTGACAAGGGGACATACTGCTACAAGGTAATGCCCTTTGGTCTGAAAAATGCGAGGGAAACATATCAGCGTCTCGTCAATAGGATGTTTGAGGAGCAGATAGGTAAGACCATGGAGGTGTACGTGGACGATATGCTAACGAAGAGCCTGAGGGCATGTACTCATGTGGCAGACCTTGAGAAGACCTTCGATGTCATGGACTCGTACAGAATGAAGCTCAACCCGGCTAAATGTGTCTTCGGGGTAGGAGCTGGGAAGTTCCTGGGGTTCATCGTTAATCAAAGGGGGATTGAGGCAAACCCAGAGAAGATCAAGGCATTGATCGACATGAAGACTCCTAGGAGTATCAAGGATGTCCAAAGACTCACGGGAAGAGTGGCAGCCCTGAACAGGTTTGTTTCCAGAGCAACCGATAAGTGTCTTCCATTCTTCAGGGTCCTAAGGAAGGCCTTCCAGTGGGATGAAGAGTGTGAAAAAGCTTTTGATCAGCTCAAGTCTTACTTGGGGTCTCCCCTGCTGCTGTCCCGGCCCATTGCGGGAGAAAGGTTGTTTGTGTATCTAGCCGTCTCTGAGTCGGCCATTAGCGCGGCCATCATACGAGAAGAGGGTGGAGTTCAGAAACCTGTGTACTTTAACAGCAAGGCCCTACAAGGGTCTGAACAGAACTATCCCCGGATGGAGAAGTTGGCTTATGCTCTTATCCATGCTTCAAGGAAAATGAAACCCTACTTTCAAGCTCACTCTATGACAGTCCTCACGGACTCCCCCTTAAGGCAGGTCCTGCACAAGCCTGAGAAGTCTGGAAGATTGATGACCTGGGCCATTGAACTAGGGGAGTATGATCTTACTTACCAGCCCAGGACAGCCATTAAGGGACAGGCCCTTGCTGACTTTGTCGCAGAGTTCACTTGGATAGAGACTGGGTCAGAGAATAGCTTGGAAAGCGGCAAAGGTGTTTCCCGAAATTTGGGAGAGATAGACCCTTACGTCTTCCAGGGCCGAGGAGAGGTTATATCAGGCAAGCCTCGGAGGAGAGCAGAAGAGAATGAAGAGGATCGATACCTCTTCGAAAAAGGAGTGATGAGAGAAGGGGTCTTCTCTTCAGAGGAAGACGTGTGGAGCCTCTTCGTGGATGGATCCTCCTGTGAAGGTGGAAGCGGCGCGGGGCTGGTACTCTCGGCTCCGGATGGAGCCAACATTGAGTATGCCTTAAGATTCAATTTCCAGGCCTCAAACAACGAGTCTGAGTATGAGGCCATGATAGCAGGCCTCCTATTGGCAACAACTCTGCGGATAAAGAGGCTTCTACTACATAGCGACTCAAGGTTGGTTGTCAACCAAGTATTGGGGGCGTACGAAGCCAAGGATGAGAGGATGGCCAGATACCTAAAAAAGGTAAGGGGATTGCTAGAATTTTTTGAAGAGGCCAAACTGAAAAGAGTGCCGAGATTGGGCAACAATCACGCCGACGCATTGGCAAGGCTGGCCTCGGCAATGAAGACAGACTTGGGAAGAACCATCCCAATTGAAGTCCCGGGAAAGGCAAGCATCGAGGAGGACGAGGTGCGCAGCCCTTGTCACAACGTGAACCTAGGGGACTCTTGGATCGACCCGCTCGTCAGGTACTTGAGAGAGGGGGAGCTACCTAAGTCCAAGCTGGAAGGAAGAAAGTTGAGGTACAGAGCTGCCAAGTTCTCTTTAGTAGGGGATGTCTTGTATAAAAAGGGGTTCCTCTTGCCCCTCCTCAGATGTGTGCATCCCATGGAGGTAACCTGGGTCTTGCAGGAGGTTCATGAGGGCTCTTGCTCTAGCCATATAGGAGGAAGACCCCTAGCCAAGAGGATCATCACTCAGGGATATTGGTGGCCAACCTTGTCGAGGGACGCCGCTGACTATGTGAAGAGGTGCGACAAATGCCAGAGGTTCGCCACTATCCCTCACCAACCCCATCAGCCTATGACATCAATCTGTTCGCCATGGCCGTTCGCGGTATGGGGAATTGACTTGGTAGGGCCTTTGCCGAGAGCAGTCAACAACTATAGATTTTTGATAGTTGCCATTGACTACTTTTCAAAATGGGTAGAAGCTGAACCCATGATAACAATTACGAAGCAGAAGACCTTTCAGTTCATCTGGAAGAACATCATATGTAGGTATGGCCTCCCAAACACGCTCATCTCAGATAATGGGACCCAGTTCAAGAACGCCTCCTTAGAGAAGTACTGCCAAAGTGTGGGGATTAAGCAGTTCTTCTCGTCTCCTGGTCGACCCCAGGCTAATGGCCAGACTGAAGTCACAAATAGGACAATCTTGGATGGAATCAAGAAGAGGTTAGAAGACGCGAAAGGGAGATGGATAGAAGAGGTTTACGCTGTGCTATGGGCTTACAGGACAACAGCAAGGACACCCACAGGAGAAACCCCATTCATGCTGGCACACGGTTCAGAAGCCGTCATACCAACGGAGATAGGCCTACCAACTCATCGGATTCAGACCTATGATCCGGACAGCAATGGGGAAAGGAGGAGGTTAGACTTGGACCTCATTGAAGAAAGAAGGGAAGACGCGGAGGTCAGGAAAGCAGCCTACCAGCAGAGGGCAGCAAAGTTCTACAATCAAAGGGTAAAGACAAGACCCATTGCGGTAGGAGACCTAGTGCTTAAGAAAACCCTTCAGAAGGCAAACAAGCTACACCCGAACTGGCATGGCCCCTACAGAGTAACGGAAGAGGTTGTGCCTGGCACATATAGGCTAGAGAACCTAGAGGGAGAACCCTTCACCAACCCGTGGAATGCCGACCACCTAAAGAGATATTTCATATAATGTTGCATCCATTGTCAATTGTAAAAGTACTATCTTATTGAGAAGAGGTTGTGAATAAAGAACAGTTTCCATGGCAAATTCTTGTCTCATTTAAACATCATTAACTTGGTGAAAATTTTTGTGGGGCTTACCTCGGCTCAGGTGATGACCTCAGACCCTCATAACACCACTCGGGGGTGACGAGGTCTGAGTTCAGACACCTCGGCTATAGGGCTTCGGACTTTAGACATCATTAATTTGGTGAAAAAATTTGTGGGGCTTACCTCGGCTCAGGTGATGACCTCAGACCCTCATAACACCACTCGGGGGTGACGAGGTCTGAGTTCAGACACCTCGGCTATAGGGCTTCAGACTTTAGACATCATTAATTTGGTGAAAAAATTTGTGGGGATAACCTCTTAGGTGAGGACCTCAGACCTTAAACATCATTAACTTGGTGATCATTTTTGTGGGGCTTACCTCGGCTCAGGTGATAACCTCAGACCCTCATAACACCACTCGGGGGTGACGAGGTCTGAGTTCAGACACCTCGGCTATAGGGCTTCAGACTTTAGACATCATTAATTTGGTGAAAAAATTTGTGGGGATAACCTCTTAGGTGAGGACCTCAGACCTTAAACATCATTAACTTGGTGAAAATTTTTGTGGGGCTTACCTCGGCTCAGGTGATGACCTCAGACCCTCATAACACCACTCGGGGGTGACGAGGTCTGAGTTCAGACACCTCGGCTATAGGGCTTCAGACTTTAGACATCATTAATTTGGTGAAAAAATTTGTGGGGATAACCTCTTAGGTGAGGGCCTCAGACCTTAAACATCATTAATTTGGTAAAAATTTGTGGGGATAACCTCTTAGGTGAGGACCTCAGACCTTAAACATCATTAACTTGGTGATCATTTTTGTGGGGCTTACCTCGGCTCAGGTGATGACCTCAGACCCTCATAACACCACTCGGGGGTGACGAGGTCTGAGTTCAGACACCTCGGCTATAGGGCTTCAGACTTTAGACATCATTAATTTGGTGAAAAAATTTGTGGGGATAACCTCTTAGGTGAGGACCTCAGACCTTAAACATCATTAACTTGGTGAAAATTTTTGTGGGGCTTACCTCGGCTCAGGTGATGACCTCAGACCCTCATAACACCACTCGGGGGTAACGAGGTCTGAGTTCAGACACCTCGGCTATAGGGATTCAGACTTTAGACATCATTAATTTGGTGAAAACATTTGTGGGGATAACCTCTTAGGTGAGGGCCTCAGATTTTAAACATCATTAATTTGGTGAAAATTTTTGGGGATAACCTCTTAGGTGAGCACCTCAGACCTTAAACATCATTAATTTGGTGAAAATTTGTGGGGATAACCTCTTAGGTGAGGACCTCAGACCTTAAAAATCATTAATTTGGTAAAAATTTGTGGGGATAACCTCTTAGGTGAGGACCTCAGACCTTAAACATTCATTCGGTGAAATTTATCGTGGGGATAACCTCTTAGGTGAGGACCTCAGACTCTTAAGTAATGGTCATGACACCACATCCAGTAATGACTACAGAGGGTACATAGCATCCATGAACTTGCACAAATAAAGAGGAAGAGACACTTGCATTCAACAAAAGCTTGACATTGCAAAATATTTAAGTGTGAAAGAATTACATGCGAAATTACAAGTCAAAATAAAAATGGAAAATACAAGTTAAACAGCTGAATGAGGAACGTCTGATTCCTCTTCAGGGTTGGCCTGCTCGGTATTGGTCACCTCGGCTACTTCGTTTGCAAGGTCAGTGTCCCCGAGGTCTGCCCCTTCCAGAGTGACAGTTTGACCAGGGGCAGCAGCTTCATCCTCTATCTCCTGCAAGGCCTGGGCAAATTGGGCATCGGCAAGGCTGAGGCCCACAAAATCTGAGGCCTTAATGATGCCAACCTCGGCCTCCCTTACCTCGGCCCACTTGGAGGTGGCCTTGATACCTCTTTCAAGGTACTCCAGGCCAAAACCTACAAACTCCTCAGAGACCTTATAGTCGGCAATTATTGTCTCCGAGGCGTCTGCAAGAGAAGCCTTCACCGCAGCATCAACTTTCCTCTGCAAAGCATCGTCCTTGTCCTTCAGGGCCTTGGTATGACTCTGAACAAGTGCAGAGATGTCCTTCTCTAGGGATTGGTCCTTATTTTCAGAGGTCTGAGCCTTGGTCTCAGCCTCCTGTAACTCTTTCCTCAGACGAGCAACCTCAGCCTTCAGGGTGCCCTCCACTTTCTCCGCCTCCTGGCCCTTCTGAATGAGAGGCAATTTCCTCAGGGTCCAGTTAGATAGCTGATACATGGCTGCCGCACCCTGCATAGTAAATGAAGAAGTTAGATAAAAGCAAAATCAGATATTGCACTTCGAACAAAGGGACAAGTTATACCTGAACTACTCTGTGAAGGCCGAATTCAACCATCGTAGAGGTTTCCATGGCCCTGAGGAAACGCTTGTCGGCCTCTGTCATCATGTTGTTAAGAGCGTCCATGGCTTGTCGGCTGTGGCCGAGCACACTGTCAGAAAGTTTTAACTGGTCCAGACGAGCCGATAATGTGTCGGCTGTGATGGGGATCGCAGCATCTGGGGTCCTCCTTGTCCTGGAGCTCGGCCTCTGATCCTCAGGAGGAGGGACCTCAGGTGCCCTCTTCTTGGACTTAGATGTTGAGGGAGCGGGTGGAGGAGCATTTAGACCGGTCTTCTTGACAAGCCTAGCTAAGCTTGGGGCTGCCATCTCCCACAACTCTTCTGAAATCTCTGGTGGCTTCTCTGCAAAAGTGAAAAGATAATGAGTCAGAAATAAAGCACGTAAGATAAGAGGCTACACTTGGGGTCAAAATAAAAGTCCTTACCAAAGTCAGCTAGGGGACTTCCGCCCAGGCTCGTCCCCGAGAGATACTGGGGGGTCAGCAGATGTTCAAATTTGACAAACATCCCATGGGCCCCTTGGTCCTTCAGGGCCTTCACCCTCTTGCCGTGTTGCACACTTAGTCCAGGGTCGGCCCTGGCAGACATGGAGACTTTGCCCCATTTCGTCGGTATTCTTGGCTCGAAGATGGAAGAGGGAATAGAAGAACCAAATTCCCAAGGCCCTGAGACGAAAAAGTACCTGGGTTTCCAATTATGGTTGGAGGTCTGAGTGACCAGGAGCATCTTTTTCTCAGGCCTCCGAGCCACAAAGTGATAGTAGCTCGGATGATTCTTGGCCGAGGTAGGGACGTAGCAACCAGCAAAGACCTGCACTGGGAGGTCAGAGTGGTGAACCGCCCTCCACAAGATGGTTGCCCCTATAATGACCCTCCAGGCATTGGGAGAGAGCTGCGAGGGGGCCAAGTTAATGAAAGATAGAATGGTCCTAATGACGGGGTGGAAGGGAAGGCGAAAACCTAACTTGAACATCTGCTCGTACAGGCAGATTTCACCATCCCTGCCATGGTAGGCTCTCTCTTCCCTCAGAGGTCTCCTTAAGTGGATAAAGGGGCTAATGGAATATAAGTACCGGAAGTGCAGTAAATCCACCTCGGTAATGGTACTCTCGTACTCGTCTGCCTCAGATGTGTCAACTTCACTTTCGGCATCCTCATCATCGTCAGACTCAACGTCGGCTGGAGCAGACGTTGACGGGTTACTGGGGAACCTTTGAGCAAACTCGGCCTCGGTTACGGCCGACAGGGGAATAGCATTTAGGATGCCAGGCGCGGCCACACTTGGCTCTACAAGTTCAACCTCTGAAGAAGAACTAGAGGTGCTTGTGCCATTCTGAGACGAGGCACGACTGGAGAACTCGGCATGGTCAGAGTTCTGGTCAGCCTGAGTAGTGAAGTCCATGGCCTCTTGGAAAGAGTCCACTAACATCGGATCAGAGGTAGAAGACTCAGACTCGGACATCGGCAAGTTATTGGCAGAGGCGTCTGTCTGGTAAAAATTTTCTGGAGGACGAGGGTACACCACCTTGAGAGGAGGAGGAAAGAGGGGTCTGATGGGGGACTCTTGCGACCTACGAGCTTCTTCCTGAGCTCTCTCTATTTGTCTAATTTTATCCAAGGTCTTCTCCGCTAGAGATGGAAAGTCTTCAAGAAGTTGGTACAAGGGTCTGAGCATCTGGGGACGACACAAGGTTTCTTCAGACCTTAAACTTGGGAATATCCTAAAAACTACAAACAAAGATGGCTTGAAAAGTTAAGGGAATTTTAGATCCAACTAAGGAACCTATGCAGGAAGCCTGCTCCATCGGAAAACTCAAGGTCTAACCGGAAATCCCAAGAACTCACCGGGAAACTCAAGATCTAACCGGAAAGTTCAAAATTAAAAATTTCAAAAACGAAGGAGATGGAGAGGGAAGATACCTGAAGGTGAGGTTGGTGGACAATGCGGAGAGTATCGCGCAGGAAAACTGGTATCCCTCAGCGGAACAATCGCTGGAGCAGAGGCTAGCTTCGGAGAGAAAATCGCAGAAAACAGGAGAGTAATTGCTTGAACAGGAGAGAAATGAGGAAGAAGAAGAAAAATGAGGGTTTTAGCCTTTAAATATTTGCGCACGATTCCCAAGGCTCATCATTGCCTTGGGAAGCCAAAGGGGACAATTGACAGCATATGCCAACCAAGTGGGCACGCCTTAGCAATGGACAAGTGTCATGCGGGTATTGACTTTGGGGTAAATAGACCTCGGAGACAAGAACCCCTTAGCCACCACTCTTCGCAAATGACTAAGGGCTGGGGGGTGATTGATATGCCCAAGTATGACCTCGGCCTAGTGGAACATACCTCGGCCGAGATGAGAGCTGAGACGTTAGCAGACCCACCGGTGCAGGGGGGGGCCCATGATATCTTCCCTCGGCCAAGGTAACCTCGGCCCAGGCCGACACTAAGATATGCACTCCCCCCCCCCCCCCCCGGAACACTTCTCATATCACAGATAACATCAACTCCAGGTGCCAAGGAATAGCGACCCCGGTCAACAATAGGCCAAGATAACAAGAAGCTAAACACGCCTTCAGCATGAACCCTACCTCGTAGGAGGCCGAGGTTACCAGGGGTACTTATCATCAGCATGATAAATGGCTCGGCCCAGGCCGATATATGAGTTTACCTCGGCTGACATGAAGCCGAGACAGCGCGTGACACCCCGCGAAGGGGTCGGACGACCTACCCTTATAGCTCGGCCTCTCCTAGGCCGAGGCCATTCACCAGCACGACTGTCAAAGTTTCCGCAAGCATTTGGATAAGGACACCTGGGCCAAGATCAGTTACAACAAGATTATTCCCCACATGTGGGGGGAATATTTCATCATCATCACTTACATGTGGACCTGACAGCTGGCACACCCTCATTGGTGAGGAAACTACACACATGCACATTACATGCATAGGGGGTACATTACACCCCCTAGGCATTATATAAAGGGATCACCCCCTACCAATCCAGGGGGACAGGGATAAAAACCCTAGCTAAAACCCTGTCTAAATATACAGTAGAGAGAGAGAGAGAGAGAGAGAGAGCTTGAGTGAATTGTATCCATGGCCATTAGTGCCTTCATTCAATGATATTACTCACACACTCACAGTGGACGTAGGCCAGATTGGCTGAACCACTCATATTCCGGTGTTGACTCCTCGTATCCTCACCTCCTTCTCTTATCTCTTTATATACCTGTGCAGCCATTGTCATTCGCGTATTGAGCTTGGAAACACCTTACCTGGTGGTGCTGATTCTTAGCATCATCACTTAACAAGTGTTTTCGTTGTTAAGTCACCGATATAGGTGGAGTTTATGAAAAAATCTTAACAAGTGTTTTTTTTGTTAAGTCAGCAATATAGGTGGAGTTGATGAAAAACCTTAACAAGTGTTTTTGTTCTTAAGTCACCGATATAGGTGGAGTTTATGAAAAAATCTTAACAAGTGTTTTCGTTGTTATGTCACCTATATAGGTGGAGTTCATGAAAAAATATTAATAAGTGTTTTCATCGTTAAGTCACCAATATAGGTGGAGCTTATGAAAAAATCTTAACAAATATTTTCGTTGTTAAGTCACCCTTATAGGTGGAGTTTGCGACAATCTTTTCAACAAGAATGTAGAGAAATTAGCGAAATACCTCAGTCATAGCAAGGGCGAGAACGGGAGATACCGTGGAGGCCATCGGGGTAGGAACCGTTGGAGGCAGGCTCATTACCTCAAAAGCCTCAACGGGGCCCCTAGCTGAAGAAGCCTCAACGGTAGCCAAAGATCCCTCGCTAACAAACGGTACCAGGGCTAACGAGGGAGTCTTTCTGAAATAACATGAGGAATCTCTAAGCGATGCCCCAGCATGGGAAGGCACTGAAGAATCACCACGTGAGACAGCAGCATCAACCTGGGCCTTGGAAAGAAAAAGGCCACTAAGAGCAAAGGGCGGAGAGAGACTTGGAGAAAGCTTCAGTAACAAAGCTAAGTGTTAGAAATGACAAATTAGTACTGAAAAAGAGAGAAATACTTATAAACGTTACGTACCCCCGTTATGACACTAAAGAGGGGAATTACAGTCAGAGGTCTCATCAATACAGGGGGAAGAAGGATGCTGGCTACTAGATACACCATCTCAACCTAGGGCACCCCAACATGTCAAGGTTCATCATATTACACAGAAGGAAAAGGGGTGGAGTAGAGAAATGTTGACCTACCTAACAGGTAATACATATTATGTTACCTCGGGGGAACTTTCTGCAACTGGAACAAGGGGTAGAAGAGCCTCGAGTTGAGGTTCTAATTCAGAAGAAGCTGAAAGTGGGCTCATTATCTCAGTAGATTCAAAGGTAGCAGCCCTCGCAATAGCATCTCTAGCCCGTTGGTAGGATGAACGAAGAGAATAAGTAAGACTTATCAGGGGGACGGGGAAGGGTAGTGTCTGCTAGAGAGATACCGCAACGCCCCCCCCCCCCCCCCCCCCAACGAAATGTCTTATGGGGGGCTGGGGGGACTGGGCACTTCTTCTTTAACTCCGTGCACCAAAACATTTTCTTATCAAGAAACAAGAAGATGCAACACACCTTAAGAGAAGGGGAATAAGAAATCAAGAATGCACACATACCTCAGATCCAGAGGGAGAACGAGAAGATATAACCACTGGTGAAGGTGGAGAGGAGATAGAAACAGAAGGAGTAGAAGATGGAGGTATATCGACTGCTCATTTCTTCTGGGACTTAGTGCCTAGAGTTTTCTTCCTTGTGCTCATTGCATCACCACCTTGAGGTGCCCTCGACCTTTTTCTCCTCTTTTCCAATGGCTCGGTCGGATTAACCATGATCGTGGGAAAGGAAGCCGAAGGAGGAACGACGATAGTGCGCCATTAAAACTCAGCATTTATTCTCTCGACCTCAGCTTGCACCTACCTTTTCATCTCTTCAGCTACCTTTGGAGACATAGGAGGGGTAACGGAGGCAATGGGAAACACCTCCAAAGGAATTTGTGCTTGAACTTGGGGCTTAGACTTTGAGGACTTGGACTTCTTGGCCTTCTTAGCAGGTGGCTGAGAAGGCCCTTCTCCTGTTGCAGCTTCAGTTGAAGCGGTAGTTTGTTTGGGAGATGCAATGGCCTTGGGTTTCATGGCGGCAGTTGGGATCATTGGGCAATGAGGGGGTAGCTCCTGGGGAGATTCTTTAATGGTTTTACTCAAGGTAAAATCAACCTCAAGCACGGAGTTCCCCTTAAGACCCAGTTCAGAAGAAGAGAAAGTAAGGACTAGGGGATATTGAGGGGGGACTGAATGTACTCACGGATCATTTCCAACTGCCCCAAATGGAACTTGGTGGAAAAGGAGGTGGATACATCTCCCTTCCTAGTGTCACTAGGAAGGGTGACACGGCTATCGATGGTGTATGTCACACCAAACATGGCGCCTGTAGTATAGAAAGTGCAGGCTTCAGCGAAAATGGCCCTTGGGTGGTTGTGTTAAAACACAGGTTGAGGTCCCCCCTGATCAAACCCGAACTACCTACTACATCTGTCAGGGTTGTAGAGCTCGGAGGTGTACCCCCATTCAGTATAAGAAGGAAGAAACCCGAGGGTAAATAGAAGCATAATGGCTTGCGAGGTGTCTTCTACAACTGGGATGAACTTGATCGTTGTGGGTGCAGAAGGAAAGAAATCCCAACTATGGGCAAATATATACGCACTGTATGGCCTCATCACAAAGGAGTCTAAAACATCAAAAACTTCCATTATCTCCTTTCAACTTTGTTTTTTGTGAAAAAATAGGAGGTGTGGGGGCTTGATACTGTCCACGGGTAGAGTAATAGACTTGGCGACGATGGCAAAAAAACAGGTGTAAAGAAAACCCGCCAAAATGATGGTGTTGGCAAAATTGGCCAAGTTATAACGTCCCAGTGATCGTGCCATGTCGATATAGGTTTTATCTAACCAGGTGTAGAGGGACCCTAAGGCGATGGCATCCATAGGAAGGTTAAAACCTCTGGCCAAATGAATTGAAATGTTTATAAGATCCCTCCTGGGCTGATCGTTGGGTTTCCTAGTCAGGAAGAAGCATGAAAGCAATATAAGTATGTAAACCAGTAGTTTCAAGGACGTACCTCTACCTCGGCCCATTACAGCATTGACATCCTTCGGGGTAGGAGCTTCAAAAAAATAGCTGATGAGGGGAGTAAATGTGGCTTTGTTCGAGGAACCAGTGCAAGTGCGACAGATTCGGTCTAGCTCAGCTCGATCAGCAGCCTTTTCGGTATCCAGGGCCTCATCGTGATATGTGAACTCACCCATTGGTTCAAACCCCAAGAGTTTGCAGACATCTTCCAACGTAACAATGAACTCTCCCCACACAGTAAAGAACGTGTGAGTTATGATATTCCATCTAGAAACTAGCACTTGAAGCGCCTCATTGTGCTTAGAGAGGGTGAAATCCCCAAACCAGTGGGCCCGATGAAGCCCAACCTTTGCAAGAGTAGTAGAATGAGAACTCTACATATGTGTATGCCAGGAACTGAAATGGGCTGGCGACCCCCCGGGTGCTTCAAAGTCAATCTGAGAATAGGGGAAGTCACCACGGTCCAGAATAAAATACAGAGTCCCCTCGGGTGGAATATAGCCCCACTTTGATGAATCCATTTCCTCATCACCCAACAGTAAGGGGTCAAATTGGATGAGAAATGGAAAGTCTTGCATGCATTAAAAAATTTATCATCTTCGTCAAAGATAGGCTCCCGGCGATAGAAGCGTAGTTGCTCTTTACGAGCAGCATTCAGGGCAGTACCAGCAGTGACAGAGGGGGAGCTTGGCTGAGTGGTGGTGGTGGTGGAAACCTTACAAGTGCTGGAAGAAGCCATAAGAGTGGTGATGAATCGTATAGCTGGGTAAGAAGGGCTAAAAATAAGGAGGGAGGAGCACAACCACAGGTGGTGGTGTAAAAAATAGATGAGAAAGGGAAGAGACTGAGTAAAGAATTGGGCAACAATGGAGTTTTCATAGATTTTGCACAAAGTTCTCTCTCTAAGGAATACGGGAGATTGAAGAAGAAGAAGAAGAAGAAGAAGAAGAAGAAGAAGAAGAAGAAGAAGAAGAAGAAGAAGAAGAAGAAGAAGAAGAAGAAGAAGAAGAAGAAGAAGAAGAAGAAGAAGAAGAACAAGAAGAAGAAGAAGAAGAAGAAGAATAAGGGTTTGAAAAAAGAGACGCTTGAAGCCTTTTAAACTTGATTTTTGAGTTTCCCACCATCGCAAGTGCACGGCCGCCTATAATCATTTCAAATGAACACGTGGAACTTAGGGAAGTGTTTTGACAACTGAAAAGATAGCGCTACATCATTTGTGAAGTGACGCCTATGGAATAGAAAGGGTTGCCTTCCTAAGAAAGTTTGAGTTTTGGCGCCATAATTCTTTTGTCAGACATATCCATTAACTCCCAATGGAAAAGATGTCCTAACGGTTTAAAAAAGTATGATTTCCCCTCGCCACAAGTACAAACATTATTTAAATAGTGAATCAATTGTATCGGGGAGAATTTTTTCTTTTTTTAACATAGCGAAGCATTACAAGGGAGAATTTCACTTACCAAGAATTAAAATGAGTATTTGAGAAGGTTAGCAAGACTTTTGGGATAATTTCAAATAATAAAAATCTAGAACGGTTGAAGCTCAGTATAAGGAAAAAGTGGCGATGTCCCTTCGTCAAAGCCCCAACAAATCGTAGTGCTTCGGTTCAGGTAAATTAGGGAGAATTTTACTTTTCCTAAAGATTATAACGTTGTGGTTCTATCGAAGGAAAGGAGGCCAGAATTTTTACACACAGAGAAGGTTCATCGGATTGAGAAGTTTTCGTGTAGACATTTCTTATTCCAACAACAAATCTCTCCACGAAGGGGCAAATACAGAGGGGTATTGAAGTTAATCTTGGGAACATGGATAATCCCCCCATTAATAATAGTGTTCTGGATTAGAGAAGTCAAGGCAGCTTGGCATGGCAACTCATCGAGGCAGCTCAGCGTGGCAACTTGTATTTTAGCTTGTTGTGTTAGTCATATTGTATCTTTGTTTATATTGACTATAAGCTATAACGGTTGTAATTATGTAATGATAATAATAATGAGTTTGTGTGAAGTCAAACGGTACTCGTGAGAGACCAGGTTTGGCAGGGCCTGGGAGAGCTTTCATGCTCTATCGAATGACCTCACCGTGAGAACTTGAGAGGTACTTGGTTTGGAGGATTGAGAAGTGAGGCACCGTTGGGGCTTGTCCGACCATTTTAGATACACATGGTAAAACACCGAAGAACCTTGACCTTAGAACCTCGGGGGGAGTAGCCTTGAGTTCCATCGAGTGTTCAGTTGTGAGCCAAACAACCCTCTAGTTAATGTCACATCCACTTTATCTGATGTCACTAACCAGCTAGGCAATGTCAGACCTGCACTTGAGTAAACCACTGTAGTATTTGGGGTTGTCAAACAGTTGGTGAGCCACCTCTATGACAATAGCCCCTAAGGCACAGTGGTTAGACAAAAGGCATGTCTTGACATTTAATTTTTATGACGTGGAGATAACTAGTGCATCAGGTATTTAATGTTTGTGACATAAAGTATGAGGGATGTCTTTCACAGGCATTAATGACTGAGTTGCCTCGCGGGTGGCGTGGGGGCCTATTTAAGGACCCCAACCACCTTTGAGTAAGAGAGATATTTTTTAGAGTTCAAAAGATATGGCTGGAGATAATATACATTAGAGAGAATTATTACAAACCAGAGAGTTTACTCACCCACCATTGTTATTTATTAGGAAGCTTTTAATACTTGATAGAGATTATTGAGGGTAGTTGGTGTGTTTGGCTGCCTGCCAAGGTGTATCTAGGGTGCTTACTTCTCTCTCCCTCTAGCTAAGTTACTTCTAAGTTCATTACTACCTTATGAGTTATACACGAGATATTTGTGAGATCAAACTGAGTTCATCTTTATTGAGTTTGTGTGTGAATGTCCTATAATTAATCCAAGGTTTAGTCTAATTAACTTATCATTATCGTACTTAAAAGGGGTTACGCCTCCATCTTATCTAAACTACCCTCTTACAGGAATTATGTTGATTTCTATAAACAAATCTGGGTTTAATTTAGAAGTTATGCATATCAATTTAAGAACCAGGGTTCTTGATAATAAATTGGGTATTTCGAATTATATGGATGATTTAATGATTATTGGTTGTTAGAATTCATTTAAAATGTTAGGATTCGATTTGGGACTGATTGATTGGAGTTTGGGATGATATTTTAGAGGTTTTAGGGTTGAAAAATGGTGAAAATGAGGTTGTCTAAGGTTGAAGATGAAACAGCCTAGGTCGCGAGATGTCACGCGAAGTCGCGAGAAGGATATCGTTCGAGCGAGATCAGTATCTCGCGCGAAGTCGTTTAATCAAGATAGGGTTGTCACGCGAAGTCGTTCGAGCGACACGTGGAATTCGTTCGAGGGAGATTTCTTCTGGTTCGAGCAAGATTTCCAATTTTTAAAGAATTTCCAATTTCACCCCTATTTTAGTAAATGATTAATTTGAGTGAGGAAAACCAGTGTCCGATGAACCCAGAATAGTGCGAAATTATTTGGAGTTGTTTAGGTGTAATGATTTAAACATTAGGGATGGTGAGTCTACGTTGGAGATTAAGAGAGAGAGAGATAATCGTAATTGAAAATGCGTCGAGAGTATTAAGTGATAAATACTTGCGATATTAGTTATAACGATATGGAACTTATAAGAATAAAAATTAGTGGTTACATTTGGGACTTCTTATGATTATGTATTAAGGATTTTAGGACGACATATTATCCTTATATATATTACGAGAGGGGAAATATCATAATTTAAAAATACGTTGATAGTATTTAGTGATCATAATACTACGTATGGCATATGACATTTGGTTGTGTGTATACCGTTCGATTTGATGGGTTGTGTGTATACCTATATTTGATATATTATGTGTATGACATACCTACCATACTTTCTATCACGAGAGGTCGGCTTTCGGAACGGGGCCATCTAATCTTTGTGTGCCTACGGGAGGGATTTAGATCGGTGACTTAAGGACATAGGACTGTGAATGGCTTATTTATGAGTTAATAAGTCAGCTGACCATGGGAGCGTGGGTGTGTGCGTGACCCATGGGTATGTGAACTATGTTCGCCTCCAATATGTGTGATTTTGCCTATTGTAACAGTTCTTGAGAGATTCGAAACATGTAGTCCTCATGTACGTGATGTACCGGAATTTGATAGCAGAGTATGTGTGCACCGCAGCTTAGCCTAGGGGTGCCCTATTTGTATATTTGTGCTGAGAATAATATACGTGCGTTTATAACGAACTCTTTGGTAAAGTATGTAAGTAAATTGTAAATACTTGACTTTAGTGAGATAACACTTGTTTAAAATGATAAATGTCGATAGAAAATACGAAATACTACTACGAGGGGTAACTAGAGGGATAAGCCTTTTTCCTAGTTAGGAGAGTGTCGGATGGCTAGGTTGGATTAGAGGTACATTAAGCGTGCACACTAATCGAGAGGTGAGAATCTCATGTGAGAGTTCGAACTAACATGCATATAATACTTGCTTTAATGCAGTATTAAATACTTGCTAATAAATATTTTTAAAACATCGGACTCGGACCTGTCTCTTGCATTTCTTCTCTCTTTTATTATATATATATATATATATATTAGTACAGGTACCCAGCCACAGGGACATCGGTTCTAGATACTTGGATGGTTTTCTGAGCTGTAGCTGTTGTGGAAGTTACGGCTCCTTGAGATTAGACGCTTATCTCTTTTCATTCAGTTCCTAGTTTAGATATTTCAGTTTGGTCATGTGTCGCCCATTATTATTAGCGGGGTTGTACTCAGTTTCCTTTGTAGTTCTTTTTAGTTGGATTGAGTATTTATTATGGTTTGGTTTGTGACTTTGAACTGGAAGGTTTTATCCAGTCTTAATTATTCAGTATTTGATTCAGTCAGTATTTATCTCTTGGGTATGGTTTTTAATTAAATGTTCAGAAACTAAATGAATTAATTGATTTCAAGTTTAATTGAAAAATGTTTTTACACTAGCTTAATTAAATATTAGGTAATTAATTGGATGTAATTTTTCGAGAGTGATGCTAAGAATGAACCAACCGAACATTTTGTTATAAATTTTATAAAGGACTGATCACCCGATTTTTAATTGGGCGGGGTGTCACAGGTGGTATCAGAGCATCAGGTTCTAGGGTCCTTCAGGATCTGTACGGCTTACTACGTTTCAGCTTAGCGTTCTTTGATGTAGAGCCTTATTTTAGGATTGTTTTATTCCACTACGTATGTGATTTACGCTCTCCTGCGATTTATTTTAGTGAAACCAATTCATATGCGAGAGTGATTGGACTTCGTACTCCAAACAATATAGGATGACCAATGAAGGCCGTTAGCGGGACTGTAGGAGGAGGAAAACATTTGAAAGTTGTGAAGCATTAGGGGAACGGTGATCACGATCGAAGTTACCAATAATAATATCTAAGTGTGATGGGGCAATGGAGGGAGCTAATCCAAAGGCAATAATGTAAATTAGAGTGCAGTAACACTCAGCATTTTAAATTCAGAAGAAATTTTTCTAGGTCAGAGAAATGGCAAAGAGTAATAATAGAAAATCAAATCGAGATATTGGGTGCAGGTTGACCGTTTAATCTTCCACCAATTGGTCGAGTAAGGACCGACCGTAAAGGATGAGTTAACTCGGTAAGCGAACTTCGTAACCGAAGTAAGAGTCACGGAAGATAAAAAAGGGTCCGTAAGTTGAAATGGACTCGTGGGTGGAATGCCCTAGCCAGAATGGGAGGTGCGACTAAGGTTACTAGTGTCAATGTTGTTAAAGTATATGTTTATTAGAATATGTGAACGCCCCAGAAGAAAGGGAGCCAGTAGAGTTGTGATACCTAGCCGAAGGGCAAGGTTGAATTCAATAGTGTTAGTATAATATCACCAGAACGTATACCCAGTGGGGGAAACCTATTTAAATGATATGATTAAATCTTAACGAAAGGGTGATGGATTTGGTCAAGACCAGCGGGTCAACCATGTGTTCCAGATGCCCTATAGAGCGCAAGGAATAACGAAAATAACAACTGGGAGTTTAGACTGCCAGGTTCGAGAGAAGGACATCCCAACAAGTCCAAGAGGACCAGTGAAAGGAAAATTACACTATAAGTTGAGATAAGGGTTTCCAGTATTGAATGGGATCACTTGAGAAGTGAAATTGATAGTATCGGGAGTAATAAATCGTGCTTGTAAGGCATACCAGTTGGAGAAGTAAAATGTCCAGTGTAGGAATAGGGTCAAGAGAATTGGGCCCAGGAACTAATAACCCGAGAGTACTGGGTCTAGTTAGGACCAATGTAGTCCTCATTAATTATAGCATACCGTATTTTAGGGTCGATGCGGCCCAGGAAATCAAGGGAAGGCCAGTAAGGCCATAATTGAGGCCTAGAGATATGGGGCCAATGTATCGATGTCGGGCGGGTGAGCCGTAAAACAGAATAATTTACCCACCAAAAAGGAAAGGAAAATCTAATTAATGGAATTCGAAAGGTATGACGATTATAGATAATTTTGGGTCGCAAAATGTGCGTATGGGGACCCTACGATCAGGATAGACTGATGGAGCTTTGTTTCATCCTTGTGAATAAATGATGAGTTCAAGTGACGTGGGTGTGTCACAACATATGTGAATAGTTAACACTAAGAATTTGAGTGTGCATTCGGTTTAGTGGGTACACTGGCGACAGCAGCCTTATTATGTAAATGAATACCATTTGGTAGTGAGATTTTCGTGCCACCTGTGGGGAGGAGCAGGTGTGGACACTAAGAGAAATTTGTATATGGTATTATGTAACGATTCGTGCTCCTTTGAGCATTATGATAATAGAGCATATTATGATTATATTGTACTATTACTGGTTACTGAGGGTTTGAACGGTAGTAAATTGTGTGATAAGACTATCATACTAAAAAAAATTATTTTAAATATATTTAGCGAGTCATCACCCGAAAGACGGATGAGCCTGCATATGTGTTGTATTGTATTGTAGAATTCAGCGAGTATGTTGTCTTACTATGTTGATCACGATGAGAAGGGATGTTCTAATGATGTGATTTATAGTATATTGACTTATTATAGAGAGGAGAGATATAGCTCGTTAATTATATAGCGCTAATAACTTGTGATCGGGAGAGCACCGCATTGTATGCCGTCTTTGGTGACATGAAAGTAGACGAGTAGACTTTTATGTTCGTGGATGGGAATTCAGGGATATATGTTATGGAGTAAGGACTTAACATATCTCGACGACCAGCAGTGTTAGGTAGTAGTGTATCGAGGGGTTCCTTGTTTGGATTTCTCTTTGCGAGATATCCCCCACATGAAACTTAGCCCACATTGGAAGTTGGCCGAAGTTTGACTTTAGTACATGGATTTAATATCGTGGTGATTGCAATATTCGTAGTTATAGCTGTGAATTAATGGTTATATTACAGACCAAGGCCGATAGAGCCGTATAAGATTAATATGTGATAATGTTACCAATCTTTGACACCGCGAGCAGACCGGTGGGACAACCTAAGATATGATTAGGTGGAAAAGGTAGGGTGACTGAGTAGGACCTTACCATATAGCCATGCCAAGTATGTGGGGCATAATTTGCTATTTATATAAAACGTCTAGTACGGTGGTGCTGCAATGCACAAAACATAGGGTGTATGGACGCCCTAGATAGTTGAATTATAGTATTTTCCATAATTGAGAATTGTGGCACAATGCATATTGCGAGAGGTAACTGAATGTAGAAGAGTGTGACATCATAACTTAGCTGTTTGATGGGTTAGGGCATTTAGGACCGTTAATTCCTAGATTTTCCACGGGGATAGTATAGGAAGAATCCAATAAAGTTTAACTCGGGGAAGTTGAAAATTACTTGATAGGACATGGAGATAGAATGTTTCACGAGAATCTGAAGCTTAGAGAGAGGGGGAAGGACTTGCGACATGCAGTGATGACACTGTCGCTTGAGACATAGATATGGATGTGGTTATAAGAAAGGTAAAATTCATAATGATATAAATTCGTAGTAGTGATGTCATGAACAAAGCAAGACATTACTGAGCTCTAATTGGAAGTGGACCATTAGGAAATAATAGAGTTCCTTCAGCATTAGGAATTCCTTGGTAGTAATGGGAGAGTGAATCCCTGAACCATTACAGAGTTAATTACTTCGCAATGGGATCACGACCCTATGTGGGTGAAAGTGGGTCAGGTAATTAAAGTATCTCACGTTATGCCAAGTTAGGACAAATCATAACGTGTAACAGTAAACCTCAACCATTATTCTTGGGATAGTAAGGTCATATGGGGTACAATTAGAGTTTTTGTTCGATAAAGTCAAGAGAGTTATGAGAAGAGTTTTCGGGAGGCTATGAATATCGTGATGCGAACATATCCGGCCTAACACACTCACAGGAGAACGGGCAGAATGCGAGTTCTAGTTAGACATTGGGAGGTATGTTGTATTTCCAATTGTGGGAAGATTTAGTGTAATATCTTCCACTGGTGGAGTTAGTGTACGACTAATCCCCTCAGCTCATTATCGATAGGATTCCATTTGAGGAGATATATATCAATACTTGTCATCCTTGTGCTTATTGGTTATAGGGGAGGACAATAATCTACTAGGTCTAGAGGAAATTTAGGGCGTGTTAACCTGGATGGAAATGATTGGGAGTTGCATTATTGCATGTTGGAATGAGGGAATTGGTACCGAGTGATGTGGGATCTTTTCCTATTATTGTTAAGTTTGAGCCGGTAGCGTACATGCTTGGATTCCATAGTCCCTTGCGGAGGAAGTATGGAGAAAATGTGTTAACATTTATAGTATATATTGTGTGTTAAGTATATACCGTACAAGCAAGAATAAACTATTGATGAAACATAGTAGTAAGACAAATTCGTATATATCTAAATACTGATAATCTAGTAGTGCGAGTAGTAGGAGGCTAGTTAGTAATTATCAAAAAAAAATTAAGTGGTGAAACTTAAATGGTAAGGCTTGAAGAGTAAATTATAACCTCAGTGAGATGTTCATTATTAAGGGTATTCGGTAATGTACTTCATGGGCGGTACCGTGTAGATTACATGAGATGTGAGGTTAATACCCGGAGTTCTCCTTACCAGAATTGACTTATTCTCTGAATTTCGGGATGAAATTCCGTTATTAGGGGGAAAGTATGTAATACCCTGTATTTTCAAAGATTTAAATAATTATGTGATTTATTATTATTGTGGGATTAATTAAATTAAAATGTGAGAATTAATTATTAACCCGGATTAAATTTGAATATTTACGAGCGTGACGAGAAGTTAGTCATTATTAATATTACTGTGAGAATAAGTAATATGTAATGACGATTTTATATAACTTGTCGTGAGAGAGAAATATGACAGTTTGGTATATTAAGTCGGGAACGCGCGTGTGAGTCGTGTCAGGACTAATTAAGTAAAATAAAAAGGTAAATTATTTTTCAGTAACTCGTATGATCATTTCGAGTGCGCCATTGAGTCCGAAGGGGTCGAGATAGATAGAAAACTCAACCCGAGTATTTTATTTGGACTCCGAGATATTTTTAGGCCAAGCCATCACCCGGTAGGGGTAGTTTTGTAATTTAGATTTTTAGAGAAATTATATAGACGAAAATTGGAGAAATATTATATCAGCTAATTGGGGACAATTAGGGTTAGGATATACCAAAATCAAGAGAGAGCCACAGTGGGTGAGGGAGAGAAAATTCCTAAGGAGGAGAGTCAATTTACTCCACCTTGAACAACCACCACCACCATCGTGTAGATCAGAACGTGAGGAACGCATCCATACCAACAACACCAATGGATCAAACCTTCAAAATCAGGCAAGCGTTTATTTCTTGCTTTCTTTAGTGATAATTGTGTTCATGTTAGTATAGGTTAATAAACCATTATTGTGATAGTTAATTTGGGTGAAATTGGAGAACTATATCATAACATATGGCTGATTTGATAAGAATTTAAATCCCATATGTAGATAAGATGATGCCTACAAAATTATGTTAATTTCTGTAAACAAATCTAGGTTTAATTTAGAAGTTATGCATATCAATTTAAGAACTAGGGTTCTTGATGATAAATTGGGGATTTCAAATTATATGGATGATTTAATGATTCTAGGTTATTAGAATTCATTTACAAATGTTAGGATTCGATTTAGGACTGATTGATTGGAGTTTGGGATGATATTTTAGAGGTTTTAGGGTTGAAAAATGGTGAAAATGAGGATGTCTAAGGTTGAAGATGAAACAGCCCAGTTCGCGAGATGCGGCGCAAAGTCGCGCGAAGGATATCGATCGAGCGAGATCATTATCTCGCGCGAAGTCGTTCAAGTGAGATAGGGTTGTAGCGCGAAGTCGTTCGAGCGACACGTGGAAGTCGTTCGAGCGAGATTTCTTCTGGTTCGATCGAGATTTCTAATTTTTAAGGAATTTCCTATTTTACCCCTATTTTAGTAAACGGTTAATTTGAGTGAGGAAAACTAGTGTCCGATGAACCCAGAATAGTGCATAATTATTGGGAGTTATTTAGGTGTAATGATTTAAACATTAGAGGTGGTGAGTCTACCATGACGATTACGAGAGAGAGATAATCGTAATTGAAAATGCGTCGAGATTATTAAGTGATAAATACTTACGATTTTAGTTCTAACGATATGGAACTTATAAGAATTAAAATTAGTGGTTACATTTGGGACTTCTTATGATTATGTATTAAGGATTTTAGGATGACATATTATCCTTATATATATTACGAGAGGGGGAATATAGTAAATTAAAAATATGTTGATAGTATTTAGTGATAATAATACTACATATGGAATATGACATTTGGTTGTGTGTATACCTATATTTGATATATTATGTGTATGATATACCTACCATACTTGCTATCACGAGAGGTCGATTTTCAAAACAGGGCCATCTAATCTTTGTGTGCTTACGGGGGGGATTTAGATCGGTACCTTAAGGATATAGGACTGTGAATGGCTTATTTATGAGTTAATAAGTCAGCTGACCATGGGAGCATAGGTATGTGCATGACCATGAGTATGTGAACTATGTTAGCCTCCAATATGTGTGATTTTGATTATTGTAACGGTTCCTGAGAGATTCGAAACACGTAGCCCTCATGTACGTGATGTACCGGGATTTGATAGCAGAGTATGTGTGCATCGCAGCTTAGCCTAGGGGTGACCTATTTGTATATTTGTGCTGAGAATAATATACGTGCATTTATAACGAACTCTTTGGTAAAGTATGTAAGTAAATAGTAAATACTTGAATTTAGTGTGATAACACTTATTTAAAATGATAAATGTCGAGATCAAATACGAAATACTACTACGAGGGGTAACTAGAGGGATAAGCATTTTTCCTAGTTAGGAGAGTGTCAGATGGCTAGTCCCTTTTTTGGAGGCTAGTCCATCGACATAATCCATTTTTGGTGGTTGGCCATGTCCCCCAACGGGCTATACCTATTGCCTAAACATTATTGTCACCATGATGGGGCATGGATGTACCACCAGAGAGATGTTTCTTGTAGCTTTTAGGAAAATCGCAAAAGTTCCTTCGCACGTCTCGTTTATCAGATGGAAAATTTACTCCGGGAGTAAACCCTCAACATAGATATGGAGTAGCTTGGACTTCTTGGCCTCCTCCCTCACATTAAGGGACTTTTCCCTGAACCTTCTATTATATGCCACAACCTTCTCACTTAGCCATGGCCCTTGCTTCTCTCTAACCATCTTTGTCAGTGTGAATTCATCCCCTACTAGAAAGAATTTCTGTACAAATAGAATGTGCATTTCCTCCAACATATAAACACTCTTTGGAGATAAGTAAGAGTATCATGTGTATGCTTTATCGGTGAGGGATTTAAAAAAACTCCTTCAAACATAACTTCTTGTTGTTGTAGTGAGCTCCTAAATGTTCCATAGACCTCTTTATATGCTCCTTAGTATTCCTCCTTTCCCGATGTACTTGTCAAAGATTGGTGGCATGTAATACTTGGGATTAGGTTTCTCAATGTCCTCCTCTAGGTAAGGAGAACGAAATCATTATGTACTGAAGATACCTCATTGGATGACTACGCATAAGATGCTATCATCTTCAGCATCTCTTTTTGTATATCATTTCTTATTTTCTCCCTGGAAGATGAAGGAGCCTTCTCATCAGTTGGGACATTGTGCTGAGGGACTATAGGTGGAACATTGGTCACACATGGAGCACCCATCGTTGGCACAGGGGTGAGTATAGTGGTCGTGGGAACTGCACTTATTAGAACTGCACTTGATGGGGATATCAGAGCCGCTATTAGAGTGATGGAAGAGTGTAATTCCATCCCTACCCCAAAATCCATTGATGCTCCGAGAGTCTGCAAAAACTTCATAAATTTACCCATCAGATGGGCCATCTGGACTGTTCCCATCATAGCACTAGTGGAAGCTTGTGTGACCGTTGGGACTCCTGATGCTACATGGACTTGGGTAACCTCCACCCAAGGTGCTCCTTCTTTAAAGTTTTTAAGATCCCTCGCTCCTCGTTCCTCCCTCTGTTGAATATCATCAGAGTCAAAGACCCGGTTAGTGTTATCTTGCACCATATTTTCTAGAAGAATTCCTCCCCATCAGAGTCGCCACATCTAAGAAGCGAGTCCTCTTGGGGTTGGGAGTATTATAAAATAATCAGAGGCATAACCCCCTATAAATATGGTGATAAAATAGTAACCCAAATATCCTCAACAATCACAAATGAACATATAATATTTTATATAACAAACACTCTGATTGAACTCATAAATATCTCGTGTATATCTCAAATAATAATAAAAGAACCTCAAAAATAACTCACTCAAAGGGGGGGAGATGCAAGCACCCTAGATAAACCTTGGCAGGAAACCAACACACTAACAGACTTCAATGTCTATGGTTATCTAGTAAAATCTTCATAATAAATGTCAATAGTGGGTGAATAAACTCTGGTTTGCAATGACTTATATGCTCTCAGTGTGTTTACTCTCTCTCACTCTTTCTAGGAAGAACTCTCTCTTCTCAGAAGTGGTTGAGGTTAATAAATAACCCCACACCCCTCGTGAGATGTCTCAGTTCTCATTAATGTGAAATACAATCCCCTTATGCTTTAAGTCATGAGAATTAAACGCCTGATGGGTCAGCACACCCTACATCATAATCATTAAATTCCAGTACATACCTTTTGGCTACCAATTGTGCGTTAGAGGACTACCACGACAGTGCTAGTTCACCAAACCATCTGATAACCCCAATATTATAGTGGTTTACTCAAGTTTGGATTGGATAGTGAGTAGGGGGCTCGTTACATCACTCAAAGTATATGCGACCTTTGGTAGAGGGATGTTTGGCTCAAGACTCAATGTAAGATGGAACTCAAGGTAACTCTGCATAAGCTTCCATGAAAATTGGTCTCTCGGTGTTTTACTAGGTGTATCTAAAATGGTTAAAGCATGCCTTAACACTGCCTTACTTCCCAATCCTCCAAACCAAGTCCTCTCTCTGAAGTTCTTACGGCGAGGTCATTCAATAGAGCATGAAATCTCTCCCAATCCCTGTTAGGCTTGGTCTCTCACGAGTATTGTTTGGCCTCGCACTCATAGTTACAATCACTATAGCTTATAATTAACGCAATTAAAAGATACAATTTTACTAAGTGAAAATGGAAGATAAAGATAAATTCTCTTGGCAAGCCACCTCGCTGGAAGATAAAGATGAGATATCTTGGCAAGCCACCTCGCTGAACTCCATCGATAAGCTTCCTTGATGAGCTCCCTCAATGAGCTGCCTCTATGAGCTTTTTTTCTACCTTCATGCTTCTTCCTTCTCTTGAGCCTCTTATGTTAAGAGTGGGAGCTCTCTATAATCACGAGATTACCTTTAAGCCCCTATATCTGTTAACATACACAAATACATCTTTACACCCGTTGTATATTTCATTAACCATCACTTGAGCCTCACTCATCTGCTAACGTAGGTTGTCTACTTTAATTTTGATGACTATGGAGATGAGTGTGCATACTCCAATAATCCCACTATTGGACAAGTCCTTAAAATGTAAATACTCGCCATAGTCACCGTGACTGGTTGACGATGATCCAACACCTACGATGGGAGAAGGCACTGGAAAGGGGAATGTTGAAAGAGGCAGATTTGGGTAAGGGAATGTTGAAGGAGGAAACATGTGGGAGGGGAATGTTAAAGGAGGTGGAATTTGGGAGTGGAAACTTGAAGAGGGATAAAAGGGGAAACCTTGGGAAGGAGGGTAAGGGACACCTTGAGGATGCATTGGGGGTCGAAAACCTTGAGTAAAAAGAGACCCGAGTTTCCCAATTTCACTCATGAAGACTCCCAAGTAATCTCATGGACATCCCCATCAGTTCTGGACTGATGTTCCTCTTTGGTCGAGGTAAGAGTCCTGACCGAAGAAATCTCATCCATGAGAGGTGCAATGTGTTTTAATTTTATTTTTGGCATACGTGATCGGAGACCTCTCGTCTCACCCTTTTTTCCTTTCCAAAGGTCTAGGTCAAGGCATTATTCTCCAAGTCATCAAAAGGTCTTAAACTTGACTGGCTGCAAATCGCCTCTATTTATTCTAGAGTCTTAGCTAAGTGTGGCGGTAATTTATTATCTTTGTCCCATTTAGCATGAACGTATAAGTTGGCCCGATTTGGTTATTTACCCGCATCTGGGTTATCCTTTTTCCTACTCGACCATTCATTCTTCAAATATTCATAAGATTTGGAGCCTAACCTACGGACATCAGGTTTTTTACCCTGTTTTGTTTATTTTTCTCCCTCTTAACCATCTTCTTATCCTTCACCTCATTCTCTAAAAATTCATTCCACTACTCTACTGGCATTTCAACATTCAGAGGCACTCTGTCTTTCAGTGCTAAAATATTGGAGCTCGATGAATCCTTCAGGATATGTCTCTGTCAAAGGTTTCTCCAGTATGTTCTCAATTTTTTAGCAGCTCAGGAAAGAATCTTATGCTTTTATGGTCGAGAAATCTAAACTGCTTGTAGAGTTGATTATAGATGTCATCTTTTATGGCATAATCAACAAGGTTCCAGTTGTTTTCTTCCCGATTCCCACATTCATTTTCCCCGACGACAAACACTGGGTTGTAGATCTCAGCAGGTCATTTTTATCACCCATGGGGTTATTCCCAAGAATGGAGAACCTAATGGGCTTATTTTCATGTGAGTAAGAGGTGTATGAAGTGCTGGATGGGGGCATTGGAACAACAAGGGTCAGTTGCCTACTCATACTAGGAGTCATACTATGAGTAAGGCAATGAACCAAAGGTAGAGTTGTGAATTTCTCAGCGATTGCTGATGGGAATTCCTTTTGTTGTGAACGAGATGAGGATCCTCGTTGGGGTGTCACGTTGTTACTTAGTACATTTTATTCGTTGCCTCCCAACATTATCTAAAAAATAAAAATTAATAAGCGATCAAATAATTATAATAATATGAAATTATAACTAACTAATCAAGTTTATGACTATATATATACCTTTTCAGAGTAAGACTTTAGAATATGTTCAATTTGTCTGATCTCCATCCATTCAGTATTAGTTGTTGAAAACCTATGGATTTTTACACGTGGCCAACTAGGAGGAAGCGTATTTATGATGGATGTATAGATATCCATGATATAAACTCGGAATTCCATCTTCTTCAACTTATTGGCAACATTAAATTTAACGTGCTTATGTCGTGAGACATCACAGTCTATGTCAATGCTCTCTATACTTAGTTCTATCCATAAAGGGTGATTTTTTTTCTGCCTTCTCTAACAACATATGCAAGGTCAAGGATACATCATGATTATATATGTGGAATATATTCTCTATAGCATCATCCCAACTTTCTGGTAGGGAAAATAGAATATGATCGAACCAGTACTCTTGTTGGAGATGAACTTCATGATTTGCAAGGTAGTTAAAATGTCTGATATTCTTATTCCCATACTTGCAAATAGGAGTATCTTATAAATGGCATGAACTAATAAAAGAGGTATATGTGCAGTCTAATTGTAACCTCTTGTACTCTTATTGCCATTGATTATCACCGTGCCTCATTTTTCCTAAGAAAAATATACAAGGCCATGAATATGAGACCTACAAATAAGGGCTCTAATTAATTATTAACTATTTATTATTTTCAATCGATCCAATTTATGTTTATCTTATTTTAACATATGATGTAAAAGGGTATATTAGTTTGATTAAGGTTTTGATTCATCACTAACCTTCTCTTAATCCCGTGCATGTTGGATCTCACTGGGGTGAAATCCAAACAAGAACCCGTTATAAGTGTTGATACACATTCTGTTAGGGCTTAATATGAGAGAGTTTGAAAGTATATGTGCATTATCAATCCAAGCAATCCAACATGTTATCCAATAACTATCTCGTACTCCTTTTATCATCTACATGATAAAATACATACCAGTAATCACAATATCTCACTAAAGTAGGGTCATTTCTCATTAAACATATACATGAAGATTAGGTTTTCAATTTTAATTAGGGTTCAAATAAATACACATAAACATATACATGAAAATTAGGGTTTTAATTTTAATGAGGGTTAATATATATATATATATATATATATATATATATATATATATATATATATATATATGAAGATTAGGGTTTCAATTTTAACTACGGTTAAAATAAATACATGTAAACATATACATGAAGATTAGGGTTTCAATTTTAATGAGAGTTAAAATAAATACATATCAACATATACATGAATATTAAGGTTTCAATTTTAACTGGGGTTAAAATAAACAAACATTAACATATATATGAAAATTAGGTTTTCTATTTTAATTAGGATTAAAATAAATACACATTAACATACATGAATATTAGGGTTTCAATTCTAATGGGTTAAAATAAACAATACATGAAAATATGGGTTTAAAAACTTGTTAGGCTTAAAATAAACACCCACTAACCAATACACACCTATATATACACATATACACTACATATATACAAACACACATATATACACACACACACACTACACATACACACACACACACACACACACACATACACACACACACACACACATATATATATATATATATACACATACACATAATTCTTCTGTTTATCCTAGGCAATCTGAATCCTAGCCCGAACCATCTCCACCTTTTTTTAGGTGTCCTGAACTCAAGTTCAATAAATTTGTTCTCATCCACCTATAATCAACATGAGGTTGAACGAAAAGGTCTCCCATATAACGCCTCAATAGGTGCCATCCCAATAGTAAATCGATGGTTGTTTTTGTAAGAAAAATCCACAAAGGGCAAGCACTCCACCAAGGGCAAGCACATCCGTAACATATCCTCCAGCATCAAATTTACTCTCTCCATATAATCATCTGTCTGTGGGTGGAGTAAGGTGCTCAACCTCAATTCTGACCCTAAGGCCTAATAGAAACTCCTCCAAAAAGTGGACATAAAATTCTTATCCCTATCCAATACAATATTGAGTTATACCCCATGTAATTTCATAACTTCTACAAGGAAAAGCCTTGTGTACTGCTCTGATGTGTAGTCTGTCCAGACCGATAAAAAGTGAGCCATGCACATACATATACACACACTGTACTGCATATACACACACATATATATACACAAATACAATATATATATATATATAGAGAGAGAGAGAGAGAGAAATGTTAGCTTTGAAATTGAGAGAGAGGAAGCCGAAAAATAATAAGGAAGCTAGAGAGAGAGGTGATTGAATGAGAGTGTAGGGGTTTGAGAGAGAGAGAGAGTTCAGGTAAAAATGAAGAGGCTGTTTAGGGGGTTTTGATACAAATATACTCATCACAGCCAAAAGTCGTGACCCAAAGTTGTGAACCCATTTTTCCCACATTAGTAGCCATGACCATGTCATTAAAATAGGATTGGTCACGACCTTGAATCATGGACACTCTTTGAGACCATTTTGAATTGGTCAGGTCCCAAAGTCATGACCTCTTTGGAGGGAAATTTGGCATTGGCCATGGATGTGTTCACGGCCATCGTTCATGACCACGGTTGGAGGGAAATTTGGCGGTAATTTGGCGCCATGATAGTCACGCCTTAATCACGAATGAGGGTCATGACCCACCATGGTTAGTGCTAAAGGTCGTGACAGTTGCCAGCTAGGCTCATGACATTTTATGGTCATGGAACTGGTCACACATTTATTAACTATGGTCACGGCTTTGGATCGTGACCAATTTTCTCACGAACCAAAGTTGTGACTATCCCCTTAATTTGGTACAGTGAAAATACACAAAACATTAAAAAATACAAAATACATAAAGTATTAGAACAAAAAATTAAACATTTAGGGAATTACCTCTTAAATAGGAGAAAAGGATGACGTTGGGACAACTAGCAGCAGAGTTGCCCCATCATCTTCATCGACGGGGCTATCATCTATAATGATGGGTTCATAGGAACTTGGGGGTGGTAATTATGCACTTGGACTATGAAGGATGACAACACGAACTTGATTTTCACGCTTCGTCAGAGTTTTGGTGCCTAAATGTTTCTTACATTGAGAGGGGGAGCCATAGGAAGGTCCCTCCTTAGAATGATCAACGTGTAAGATTGGCTCATGTGGATAATGCAAGGTAAAAACATGAGGAACTTGGGGTTGCACTGGAGGAATATTTGGTAAAGGTTGGAAAGCACACAATACCTTTTCAGCTTCCAAATGACACTTCTTTGCTAACTCAAGGTCTACTTCTCAAATGGTCTCTGAAGGAATCCCAAACAACTAAGTAGCATTTTTCTTAGACTATGATTTTTTAGACTTGTGTTTTTTAGGGAGTGGGTTGGAAGCTCCCTCACTGGATGAGCCAATTACAGACAAAGAAAATCTCTTCGCAGCAATGGGGGCAGTAGTTTTATTTTTCCCTTTTTAAGATGCATCACTCATTAGGGTAAGAGGAGGTAACTCTGAGGAGGTATTTTCTTCATAATACTAATAGGAAATTCAACTCCTATCACTGAGTTATTTTTAAGTCCTGGTTGGCTCGTTAGGAGGAAACTTATTGTTCGGTGGTAGGCTGGTGGGGATTTTAGCCACGCTCCAACCTGTTTGAGCTTAAATGGTCAAAATTTGGTAAGCCAGTTGAAGGATGCATCACCCTTCCTAATGTTTCTTATAATGGTGAGTTAATCATTTGGTTCCTCACAAAGTACTACTACAATAGCAGAAGTTGTAAAGTTTGTACAAACTTGGGAGAAAGTTTCTTCTGTATTGTTGCTTCGATAAACCTTTGGGGAATACCTTGGTCATACCCAAACTGTCGGGTGCAATGGTTAGGGTTGTAGGTCTCAACTGAAAATCCTCATTCAGTAAATGAGGGGAGATGCCCCGGGGTTAGAAGAAGCACAACGGCCAGAGCAGGATTCTCTGTGATCATTGATACATCACGTATATTGCATATTTGCGCCCTTTATCTTTATGCATTCTAGCACTTTTACATTCTTAATGTCTATATTTATGCCCATTAACCAGACAATCTCGGATTTGGACATATATATGTTTTGCAGGGGTTAATTGTGCTTTTGTAGGTATTGGAACGATAAAAGTGAGGTTCGGTTGCGTTTCGGAGAAGTTCTGTCATCGGAAGCTAATTCAAGGGCAATTTGGTCTTTTCAAACTCATTAATTTTAATGGAATTAAGTTACCAACATGTAGATCATTAAATTATCTTTTCGTGGCCACTGACCGTGCGTCATTCTGACTCCGTATGAGGGATTTATGGCCATTTCCGAAAGGTTTCAATTTTTTCTTCTACTTCAACGGCCTTTTGGTAATTTCATACTACATATTTTGGAGGGTTTCAAAACAGAATCATATAGAGAATTGAATTATCTTCGCGTCAGTTCTGACTATGCCTCATTTTGATTCCGTATGAGGGAGTTATGGCCATTTCCGTGCAACGTGTCAAAATTGGTTCGGAGAGGAAAAGGGGTTGTCAACAGCCCAAGGCAAATCTCAAAACCGCAGTTGACCGGTCCCAAACATGAGGTCGACTGGTCCCATCAGATATGAACGAAAATTGACTTATTTTGGGTTTTTTGGCTTGGTTTTGTTGGGGGGTTTTTTTGGGGTATAAATAGAATGTTTGGGGCTTTTATTAAGATATATTTCATTTTAGGTTAGAGAAGGGGGGATTTATGGGTTTGGCTTATCTCTCCTAGGGTTGACACCATTTGGGTTGTGTAAGTTACTATTCATCTTCCCCTCCATTTATATTATTTGCTATTCTTTGTTTAAGCGTTGTGCTGTTCATTTATTGCTTTCTAATTTAGGTTTACTTGCTTTATTTACATGCTTTGATAATTAGGTTTACTTTCTTTCATTTATTACATGCCATTTATGATGCATTCTATCTAATTTAAATTAAGTTGTGTCGGATTAAACTCACCTAGGGTTGACATGTTGCTTTGCTTTGGTGATGGTATTTACGGGTCTATTTCGGGTGCGTTGTCCTAGTTATTACGCCTAGGGGATTTGATGGGGCATATCATGTATGTTCCGTGCTTACGACCTTGTGTGCGTAATTTTTGGGGTATTTGTTGACACCAAAATCGTATTAGGCTTTTATGCAAATTTGGAGGCGTGACAACCCTTGATTTAATTAACTGTCGAAACGAGGGGAATTTCTAATAACTCGTCAACGCATGTAACCATTTTATACTAATTAACTCGAGTGACGGATATTCGATGCAACCTATAGTTTTTACTCGCTTTCTTAATCTAGCTTTATTTTCCCTCACCTAGATTACTATTTCCATTTTATCCAACTTTTCCCTTTTTGTGTATAATCATCTTTTACACTTTTATTCAGGAATATTAAACCTTATAAATTCTAGCAACTCGTCACTGTGGATTTTCGATACCCGACTTACTGCTATACTCACCATTTGAGTGTAGTCTTAGTTTAGGTTTTTGTATAGTTTAGGTGAGCCGAATATAAAACGACCGGTGAGTAGGTGACTCTTGCACCGCGGCAAAAATCCAGTCTATCAAATGGTGCCGTTGTCGGGGATGAGTTTATTTTAGACTTTATTTGATTTAGTATTTCGTAGTATTTTCTTTCTATTTGTATTATTTGCTAACCTTTTTGCAGGACTTCCACATTTGAGCACTTAGAAACACTCGAATTTTTCCCGCACGCACTTATTTTGTGGAATTCGCCACTTGAGCCATTTTTTGGATAAGCATGTCTTATTCCAATTCTTTCAGTAATCATTGTTATTGTCACACCCCAAACCCAATATCCATACTAATCATTTCTTATTAGAATAATTAGATCATAATCTTGAGCCCATTGGAATTATAATTCATTTATCAATATTTTCCTACATAATGTGCACAATGAACATAATATTATTCTTATTCCATACCGAAATCAATATCAGAGTCGTAATTAAGCAGGCATGCAATAATGTGATTAACTATGATCAACTCAATCCATGCTAACTCAATATATACAATATGTGAGTGTATTAAAACCTCAATGTGACAATAACAAAACCACTATGTCTAATCCCCAGCTCTTTCTAACGGTGCAACTCTCAAATCACTGATCATATAACGTCCTAGCTGGCAGCTTACAACCCTGAAAATGTCAAAATATAAACCATAAGCATTAAGCTTAGTGAGGTACTCGTTTCCTGAAACGAAATAACAGTTCTATATCTGTGGATATTAATCCAACCAATCCTGCCATACAATGAATTAACAGTTATATATATCAAATCTGTGGATATTATTCCAACCAATCTTGCCATACAATGAATTAACAGTCATATATATCAAATCTGTGGATATTAAATCCAATCGTGTAACACCCCGCCCGCCCGGGGAGAGCGACCGGAGCGCTACTATCGATAACACTAAACTAATCCACAATATAACAAGGTATAGAGCATCTAATTCCCACAACAACAAAAGAAACCACTAATCTCAATCTCTTCAAATTACAAATACAACGAATCTCTCGAAATAATTACAATAATCTAACTATCTCGAAAAAAATAAATAAATCTCCAAATGCTCTATGCATCAAAATAATTACAATCTTGTCATCTCTTGTATTAAAATCTTCCAAAATTTTCCACCCTCAAATCATCCCAATTGGTCCATAGCACTCAAATCCGTGCTCACCTGCCAACTAAGAAAAAGATGGGGAAGTACACAATACGACAGGAAGATGCTCAACAATAATATGTTAGCGATGAACAAAGCGCACAATACGAATACGAATATTCAAATCAAATGCAAATCTCAATAGCATTTTATCAATAAACTTCTCAACAACACATTAATCAGAGTTAGCAGGCCTCACCATACCGCGCCATACTTTATCAAGTAGCCGGAAAAGGAGTCTTGGCGGGTGCCCAACATCAGTGCCATATTAAAACCTCATGACAGCGTGCTCAAAACAACATGAATAATTCCACATGAATCAAAATAATTCCAACAATTATTTTTTCCAGATTTCAATGAATTTAACAATTCAAAATATTAGTTCAATTAAACAAGAATTCAACGGAATAAATACTCGCGAGATTCGGGAGCATATTGTGTAAAACCCCATACCTCAAACCACAGTGAGAAACCAACGATAAATCTGTCCAGAAACGCAGATAAAACCACCAAAAATCTGCTCCAAAGATCACCAAAAGTTCCTCTAAGAACAACCTCAAAACAGCTCCAAGAACACCTCTAAACACCTAAGGTTTAAAGCATAAATTAAAGGGTATTGTTTGAGTAAAAAGAGAGGAAAATAAAATACACAATCTGAGAATTTTTTTGCCACAAGGTTATTCAAAAATACTAGCCCACGACCCCTTTAAATAAGGTGAAAACAAAAGTGTTTGAAACAAACTAAAACTCTTAACAGATTGAAGCGCACGAAATTTGGGGTGATCGATCGATCGACCCCCAGGCATCGATCGATCGATCGTGCCTAAAAACTGACAGTTCGGCCAAAAATGTTAAAAGGGATAAAAATTTATAAAATCAATATAAAATCCGATTTAACTCCGTTTTCGAAACCGTTTGAAATTCTCGCCTTTAAAAATAATAACCAACAAGTTTGAGCAATAAAAATAATTTTATCTCGAAATTTATTTTTCCTCTAAATTTCGAAAATACCCCCAAAATTACGCGGGTTGTTACACTTCCCCACTAACAATGGAATTTCGCCCTCGAAATTCGCCAAATGCCTAACTCTCAAAAATCAGGCCAACAATCTCCACAAAAAAATTCGTCTTCAAAAATAATTTCCTCACATCTAATCTAGATGCCTAACGCAAAACGATTATCTATAATAATCTATCTCCAAAAATACGCGCCACAAAAACGCAACAGACCCAAAACCCAAGACCCAAGGGTTATCGTATACCTAAGCTCTGATACCATTCTGTAACACCCCGCCCGCCCGCCCGGGGAGAGCGACTGGAGCGCTACTATCGATAAAACTAAAATAATCCACAATATAACAAGGTATAGAGCATCTAATTCCCACAACAACAAAAGAAACCACTAATCTTAATCTCTTCAAATTACAAATACAACAAATCTCTCGAAATAATTACAATAATCTAACCATCTCGCAAAAAATAAATAAATCTCCAAATGCTCTATACATCAAAATAATTACAATCTTCTCATCTCTTGTATTAAAATCTTCCCAAATTCCCCAACCTCAAATCATCCCAATTGGTCCATAGCACTCAAATCCGTGCTCACATGCCAACTAAGAAAAAGATGGGGAAGTACACAATACGACAGGAAGATGCTCAACAATAATATGTTAGCGATGAACAAAGCGCACAATACGAATACGAATATTCAAATCAAATGCAAATCTCAATAGCATTTTATCAATAAACTTCTCAACAACACATTAATCAGAGTCATCAGGCCTCACCATACCGCGCCATACTTTATCAAGTAGCCGGAAAAGGAGTCTTGGCGGGTGCCCAACATCAGTGCCATATTAAAACCTCATGACAGCGTGCTCAAAACAACATGAATAATTCCACATGAATCAAAATAATTCCAACAATTATTTTTTCCAGATTTCAATGAATTTAATAATTCAAAATATGAGTTCAATTAAACAAGAATTCAACGGAATAAAATACTCGCGAGATTCGGGAGCATATTGTGTAAAACCCCATACCTCAAACCACGGTGAGAAACCAACGATAAATCTGCCCAGAAACGCAGATAAAACCACCAAAAATCTGCTCCAAAGATCACCAAAAGTTCCTCTAAGAACAACCTCAAAACAGCTCCAAGAACACCTCTAAACACCTAAGGTTTAAAGCATAAATTAAAGGGTACAGTTTGAGTAAAAAGAGAGGACAAGAAAATACACAATCTGAGAATTTTTGTGCCACAAGGCTATTCCAAAATACTAGCCCACGACCCCTTTAAATAAGGTGAAAACAAAAGTGTTTGAAACAAACTAAAACTCTTAATAGATTGCAGCGCACGAAATTTGGGATGATCGATCGATCGACCCCCAGGCATCGATCGATCGATCGTGCCTAAAAACTGACAGTTCGGCCAAAAATGTTAAAAGGGATAAAAATTTATAAAATCCAATTTAACTCCGTTTTCGAAACCGTTTGAAATTCTCGCCTTTAAAAATAATAACCAACAAGTTTGAGCAATAAAAATAATTTTATCTCAAAATTTATTTTTCCTCTTAATTTCGAAAATACCCCCAAAATTACGCGGGTTGTTACACTTCCCCACTAACAATGGAATTTCGCCCTCGAAATTCATCGAATGCCTAACACTCAAAAATCAGGCCAACAATCTCCAAAATAAATTTCATCTTCGAAAATAATTTCCTCAGATCTAATCTAGATGCCTAACGCGAAATGATTATCTATAATAATCTATCTCCAAAAATACGCGCCACAAAAACGCAACAGACCCAAAACCGAAGACCCGAGGGTTATCGTATACCTAAGCTCTGATACCATTTTGTAACACCCCGCTCGCCCGGGGAGAGCGACCGGAGCGCTACTATCGATAAAACTAAACTAATCCACAATATAGCAAGGTATAGAGCATCTAATTCCCACAACAACAAAAGAAACCACTAATCTCAATCTCTTCAAATTACAAATACAACAAATCTCTCGAAATAATTACAATAATCTAACTATCTCGAAAAAAATAAATAAATCTCCAAATGCTCTATTTATCAAAATAATTACAATATTCTCATCTCTTGTATTAAAATCTTCCCAAATTCTCAACCCTTAAATCATCCCAATTGGTCCATAGCACTCAAATCTGTGCTCACCTGCCAACTAAGAAAAATATGGGGAAGTACACAATACGACAGGAAGATTCTCAACAATAATATGTTAGCGATGAACAAAGCGCACAATACGAATACGAATATTCAAATCAAATACAAATCTCAATAGCATTTTATCAATAAATTTCTCAACCACACATTAATCAGAGTCACCAGGCCTCACTATACCGCGCCATACTTTATCAAGTAGTCGGAAAAGGAGTCTTGGCGGGTGCCCAACATCAGTGCCATATTAAAACCTCATGACAACGTGCTCAAAACAACATGAATAATTCCACATGAATCAAAATAATTCCAATAATTATTTTTTCCTGATTTCAATGAATTTAACAATTCAAAATATGAGTTTAATTAAACAAGAATTCAACGGAATAAAATACTCGCGAGATTCGGGAGCATATTGTGTAAAACCCCATACCTCAAATCACGGTGAGAAACCAACGATAAATCTGCCCAGAAACGCAGATAAAACCACCAAAAATCTGCTCCAATGATCACCAAAAGTTCCTCTAAGAACAACCTCAAAACAGCTCCAAGAACACCTCTAAACACCTAAGGTTTAAAGCATAAATTAAAGGGTACTGTTTGAGTAAAAAGAGAGGAAAAGAAAATACACAATCTGAGTATATTTGTGCCACAAGGCTATTCAAAAATACTAGCCCACGACCCCTTTAAATAAGGTGAAAACAAAAGTGTTTGAAACAAACTAAAACTCTTAACAGATTGTAGCGCACGAAATTTAGGGTGATCGATCGATCGACCCCCAGGCATCGATCGATCGATTGTGCCTAAAAACTGGCAGTTCGGCCAAAAATATTAAAAGGGATAAAAATTTATAAAATCAATATAAAATTCGATTTAACTCCGTTTTCGAAATCGTTTGAAATTCTCGCCTTTAAAAATAATGACCAACAAGTTTGAGCAATCTCAAAATTTATTTTTCCTCTTAATTTCGAAAATACCCCCAAAATTACGCGGGTTGTTACACTTACCCACTAACAATGGAATTTCGCCCTCGAAATTCGCCGAATGCCTAACTCTCAAAAATCAGGCCAACAATCTCCAAAAAAAATCGTCTTCGAAAATAATTTCCTCACATCTAATCTAGATGCCTAACGCGAAACGATTATCTATAATAATCTATCTCCAAAAATACGCTCCATAAAAACGCAACAGACCCAAAACCCAAGACCCGAGGGTTATCGTATACCTAAGCTCTGATACCATTCTGTAACACCCCGCCCGCCCGCCCGGGGAGAGCGACCGGAGCGATACTATCGATAAAATTAAACTAATCCAAAATATAACAAGGTATAGAGCATATAATTCCCACAACAATAAAAGAAACCACTAATCTCAATCTCTTCAAATTACAAATACAAAAAATCTCTCGAAATAATTACAATAATCTAACTATCTCGAAAAAACTAAATAAATCTCCAAATGCTCTATACATCAAAATAATTACAATCTTCCCATCTCTTGTATTAAAATCTTCCCAAATTTTCCACCCTCAAATCATCCCAATTGGCCCATAGCCCTCAAATCCGTGCTCACCTGCCAACTAAGAAAAAGATGGGGAAGTACACAATACGACAGGAAGATGCTCAACAATAATATGTTAGCGATGAACAAAGCGCACAATACGAATACGAATATTCAAATCAAATACAAATCTCAATAGAATTTTATCACTAAATTTCTCAACAACACATTAATCAGAGTCACCAGGCCTCACCATACTGCACCATACTTTATCAAGTAGCCGGAAAAGGAGTCTTGGCGGGTACCCAACATCAGTGCCATATTAAAACCTCATGACAACGTGCTAAAAACCACATGAATAATTCCACATGAATCAAAATAATTCCAACAATTATTTTTTCCAGATTTCTATGAATTTAACAATTCAAAATTTGAGTTCAATTAAACAAGAATTCAACGGAATAAAATACTCGCGAGATTCGGGAGAATATTGTGTAAAACCCCATACCTCAAACCACGGTGAGAAACCGACGATAAATCTGCCTAGAAACGCAGATAAAACCACCAAAATCTGCTCGAAAGATCACCAAAAGTTCCTCTAAGAACAATGTCAAAACAGCTCCAAGAACACCTCTAAACAACTAAGGTTCAAAGCATAAATTAAAGGGTATTGTTTGATTAAAAAGAGAGGAAAAGAAAATACACAATCTGAGTATTTTTGTGCCACAAGGTTGTTCCAAAATACTAGCCCACGACCCCTTTAAATAAGGTGAAAACAAAAGTGTTTGAAACAAACTAAAACTCTTAACAGATTGTAGCGCACGAAATCTGGGGTGATCGATCGATCGACCCCCAAGCATCGATCGATCGATCGTGCCTAAAAACTGGCAGTTCGGCCAAAAATGTTAAAAGGAATAAAAATTTATAAAATCAATATAAAATCTGATTTAACTCCGTTTTCGAAACCGTTTGAAATTCTCGCCTTTAAAAATAATAACCAACAAGTTTGAGCAATAAAAATAATTTTATCTCAAATTTTATTTTTCCTCTTAATTTCGAAAATACCCCCAAAATTACGCGGGTTGTTACAAATCAATCCTGTCATATAATGAATTAACTGTTATATATCAAATCTGTGGATATTAATCCAACCAATCCTGCCATACAATGAATTAACAGTTATATATCAAATCTGTGGATATTAAATCCAATCAATCCTGCCTGTTGGCAATAACAAATCCTGGGCCATAAGGCCCAAATAATTCTGCCCATTGGCAATGATAATTCTGCCCATTGGCAATAGTATGTCTGCCCATTGGCAATAAGAAATCTTCCCATTGGCAATAGTAATTCTTCCCATTGGCAATTATAAGTCTGCCCATTGGCAATAACAAATATTGGAACATAAGTTCCAACAAATCATTAGATCTTTGTCCAATTCCAATCCTGGATCATAAGACCCAAACAAATCCTGGATATTTTAATATCTAAACAAATCCTGAATACCGAAGTATTCAATACCAATCCTGGATCATGAGACCCAAAAAAATCCTGGATATTTTAATATCCAAACATATCCTGAATACCGAAGTATTCAAACAAATCCGCTCTTAGAGCTATATTCATATTTATATATGAAACAAATCATAAGTACACTCACCTTGGTAATTTAATAGGTTTTCCTTTTCCTTTGTTCGGCACTTGTTCAACTGGTTCTTATTCATTTCCTATAATTTTTACAATATTAGTATCATCATAAGAATATCAAAAATCCAATTAATATCTCAAACATAACTCAATTCATAAGTATCATATGATTCTATTCAAATCATTTATCACAAGTGAAGTTCCATCCAAATTCATGTTAATATATTTGACATATTCAAATCATAGACCAAACATACATTCATTTCTTATTGGTAATTCAATAATTATCATATTAGGATTCCAATACAAAAGACAGTACATAATTTCAAGTCTCCTAGAGCAAGATAGGCCCATTTCTTTACCACATAGCAAATCTACCCTATAGGCTCTTTTATCGTTCATTCAACTTCCAGGAATTTTCATAATTTTTCTACATCATAAATTTCTATGATATTTCACCCAACAACAGTAAACATATTTAACAATATAAAATTAAAGTTTTATAATTTTTAAGGTTCGTTTTCTATGTCAAGAAAAACATCAAACACATGGCGGGCATACTTTCACCCTTAGGGCAGATTTCATACCCTAACTTCAAACCATCACTTAATATTCGTTTCTTGGTATTTTCATATGATTTTAGGCTATGTTACACATATATGAGTATATTTTAATCTCCAATTATAATTAATCAATTCCAATAAGCATAGAAAAAGATATGGAAGTTTTAATAAACAAGGTTACTAAACGAAGCAATTTAAGGGTTTACACATTCAACTTTGTTTAAACTTGCATATATCCATACATATGCACCCAAGAATGAAAGGTAAATAAAAAATAAAGTATTTATATCATATAAATCATAAATACAAGAAAATAACAAGATTTGGGTTTAGTATTACCTTCAGGACTTTTACGTAATTTCCACGAATTTTTCGCCAAATTTTCTCCTCACTTTCTTCCTAAACTTTCCAATTCTCTCTTCCTCTCAAGACAAAATATTTTATGGCTGAACTATGCTGAATTAGGGGATTATTTCAGGTCTTTAAAGTCGTCCAAAACCAACCTCCTTCTTTAACCAATCAAAATCCACCATTTGTTAGCCTAATAAGACAAAATATCATTTAATGAATCGACAAATTTGCCCTTGCTTCGTAATTCCAGCATAACTTCTCGCTCGGAACTCCGTTCAACACACCGTTTGTTGTGTTACAACCATAACTCACATGTATACAACTATCTAGTTTTCACCTCAAGTAAATTGTTATGTCATAAATGTCAAAACTAGTCTTAAACATGAACATTCCTACCGAAAACTTCAAAATTTCATATTTGTAACTAATTCGATATTTCATGCTTTATGAAGGTAGGATTAGACTAAACATAATGACTTAACATTATATACATTAATAACATACTATCCATATCACATAAACTAATCATGATTTAAACATAATTTATCATAATTATATTCGGGTTGTCACAGTTATAATTCTCAAAATTCTCGCAAGCCTATGACTTTCGGTGAATACTTAGAATCCCAAAGTATAACAAATTCAAATATGACTTTGGGTGGGTATAACGAAAATCAAAACTTAGGTTATTGGAATTTTTATGATGATGACAATGATTTTGGGCCTTTACCTCCTTATAATAGGAATTTTGAAATTAATTGCAATAGTTTTCAAAATTCCTATAATAATGAGTTTTCGTTTAAGTCCGATGGTAATTTTCAAAGTTCCCATTTTCGTGCATCCGCACCTCAACCCATGACATTCGGTGAGGGTTTGCGTATGTATGAAAATGAGAAACTTGAAAATCGTTATCGGGAAGAAAATCGTTTGTGGGAACATGAATTGGATTTATTATTTTAGTCTGACGATGATTTTGCTTCTGAGACTTTCGAGGTAGAAGAATGTTTTGAACCAAATGAAATACATGTTCCTACTTTGGAACAAGCCATTCTAGACTTTTCCCATTGCGTAATAGATATTGAAAGCGAGGATGAAAATGACGTAATATCTATTTGTAATGAAATGATTTCTTCTTTAGCCCCCAAAGAAGAACATTTCATTGAAAATGATATTATTTCATTCGAAACTCAATCTTCATGCGATGATGATTCATCTCATGAGTTTGAATTTCTTTCATCCCCATTTTCATTCTCTATTATCACATCGTCTCAAGTACCCGATCATTCGGTTTCAAATTTTAATGTTTTAAACATTTTCTCCGATGAGGATTGCTTGCTCGAGTCTCCTTCCACGATCGCATCCATACATTTGTGTGAGCCACCTCCCATTCCAATTGCTAAATCTTTGGGAGTATATTAGGATTTTCTTGGCCCCCCACATGTTTTTGTCACTCGTTCAATACAAACCCCCCATCGTCCCTCCAAAACTTTTAATTGGCGATGGTTCCTTTCTTACGCTTACACATACCTTCCGTTGTTAAAACGGAATTCATATTTTTCGGGAAGCATGCTTGTATGTGAGGGTACACCAGTTATCCTCCAAAGTCAAATCATTCTCATGGTGGACCCTCAACTATTTAGACTTCTAGTGTACAGTTAATGTGAAGTCTAAATAGTAGGTTGTATATAGTTAGATTTCTATTATTTCTTTCTTTAGTTTTTTTTCCTTTTTAATTTAGTCTAGTGTAATTAGTTAACTTTTTATTATTTGTTCTTGCTATGCTCGGTACTAACTTGTTTTGTAGATACTTTGGACTTGTTCGTATGCTGATCGCTCCAATTTTGGGTAATATCGTTGTTTTCCTCTCTTTGACTTGGTTCTTAATGTACATTGAGGACAATGTCAAGTTTTAAGTTAGGGGGTGTGGGATTTTCTATCCATTTCTCTTGTTAGTCCAAGTTTTTGTTCACATGTTAGTTACTTAGTATGCTTTTCTTAGAAAAATTCAAAAATTTCAAAAATATTTTCTTTCTTTTATTCTCTTTTTTGGGGCTTTTTGCCCTTGTTTTAGATGATAAATTTCAATAATTGCCCAATCCAATTGACAATTCAATGATTCATGTTCTGGATTTTAGAAGTTATTAGACTTTAGTCTTGATTATTGATATTGTGAATAACTTCATGAATTAAACTTTAATCCCATGAGAACATGCACTTTTCTTGCTATATTGATTTGGTTTAAGATTTTTATAACTCGGTAATCTTTTGTTGCATTGTATATACTTACACCGAGTAAGCTTTGTACCTTTCGTCATTTGTGAGTGTATACACTATTCTTTCCTCTTTGAAAACGTTGAATTCGTCGGTAATCTCTTTATTCTTTCATTGACCATTCATTAATTGAGTTCATATTTGAAATGTGCTACTTGATCATGATTTTCATATATTGTTTTGACTCGAAAATTGCATAAACTTTTGAAAATGATCATAGGCCATCTTTTTATATCACCCATATTGACCTTGACCTCACCTTATATGTGTACCCTCGTCAACCCCTTTGAGCCTAAATATAGCCTTTAGTTTCATAACCCAAAGCCCATAAGAAACTCTAAATTGGAGTTTTAGCCCATACATACACTTTTCATACCTTTGTTTGGAATGTTACTTGGGATTGAATGATGATGTTATGATGTTGGTTGCAATTTAAGCATATGAGAGTTTGAAAAGTAAAGAAAAGAGATGTGAAAAAAGTGTGAGAAAGAGAAAGCAAAAAGCAAAAGAAAACAAAAGAGAAAAATGAGAAAAAGAAGAAAAGAAAAGAAAGAGAAAGTCGTAAATGTTGTATATAGTTCAATAAGCTTTTATCGCTCTCCAATTCATACATTTAATGCTTGTTTTGGAACTTGTTTTCCAACTTTTGATATTGCCCGCATTTTCTCATTATCCCGAGATTTCATCCCGAACACTTTGAATCCGTACATACATTCCTTTCATTTCGTACCCTAGCCTAGCCTACATTACAACCCTATAAAGTCCTATGTGATCTTAAAGTGTATTTAATTTAAAAGTCATAATAGTTTTGATAATCTTTGAAAATTCATTTCGCCTCCTTTAATGTACGGTACCTTTCATTGAGATTACATTTTTCATTTTATATATAGCGTTCTTCATTTGTGACATATGCGAGGTCTAGTTTCCATTTACATTTACTCTTTTTGCCCGCATGTCCCATGTGTTAACTCCCTGTTTCGAGTGAAATCACTTGATGAGTGTAATGCCCGTGAGGATTGAATATATGCTTGCTTTAATTTTTATCCGATTTATATAAGTTTTTGCCAAATCACACTTTGCATGTGCTCGCTCCCCTCCCATATTTTAAGGTTTCAATTCTATGAGGTGCATTCTATAATGTTAATGATTTGGACTTTTGTTTAAATTCCTTCATTGTGCTAATAATATGTTTAAATATTTTTCGTATTTTTGGGCTTATCGCATGTTGGGTTGGGCATATTTTGAGGAAACCATATGATGTTTGTTGGTTTCATCCCTGAAAACCCTCACGAGATGACACTCATCCACTTGGGTAACCTAGGGGTTTAACGGCATATTGCATATGCTAAATGCAATCGTGTTCCCTACGAAAGTGGCAATTATATTTTGATTCATATATACATTTTGTATTTCCTTTTTTGGACTGGTTTTGTTTATTTCATCACTAAGGACTAGCAATGTCTAAGTTAGGGGGTGCGATACATCACTAATATTACATATTTGCGCCCTTTATCTTTATGCATTCTAGCACTTTTACATTTTTAATGTCTATATTTATGTCTGTTAACCAGACAACCTCAGATTTGAACATATATATGTTTTTCAGGGGTTAATTGTGCTTTTGTAGGGATTGGAACGCTAAAAGTGAGGTTCGGTTGCATTTCGAAGAAGTTTCGACGTCGGAAGCTACTTCAAGGGAAATTTGGTCTTTTCAAACTCACTAATTTTTATGGAATAAATTTACCATACATGTAGATCATCAAATTATCTTTCTGTGGCCACTGATCGTGCATCATTCTGACTCCGTATGAGGGAGTTATGGCCATTTCCGAAAGGTTTCAGTTTTTTCTTCTACTTCAAGGGCATTTTGGTAATTTCATACTGCATAATTTGTAGCGTTTCAAAACATAATCATGTATATAATTTAATTATCTTCGCGTCGGTTCCGACCACACCTCATTTCGATTCCGTATGAGGGAGTTATGGCCATTTCCGTTCAACGCGTCAAAATTGGTTCGGAGAGGAAAAAGGGGCTGTCAACAGCCCAAGGCAAATCTCAAAACTGCGATCGGCCGGTACCAAACATGAGTTCGACCGGTCCCATCAGATATGGGCGAAAATTGACTTATTTTGGGTTTTTTGGCTTGGTTTTGTTGGGTTTTTTTGGTGTATAAATAGAATGTTTGGGGCTTTTATTAAAATATATTTCATTTTAGGTTAGAGAGGAGGGGCTTTATGGGTTTGGCTTATCTCTCCTAGGGTTGACAACATTTTGGTTGTGTAAGTTACTATTCATCTTCCCCTCAATTTATATTATTTGCTATTCTTTGTTTAAGCTTTGTGTTATTCATTTATTGCTTTCTAATTTAGGTTTACTTGATTTATTTACATGCTTTGATAATTAGGTTTACTTTCATGCATTTATTACATTCCATTTATGATGCTTTCTAGCTAATTTAAATTAAGTTGTGTCGTATTAAACTCACCTCGGGTTGACATGTTGTTTTGCTTTAGTGATGGTGTTTACGGGTCTATTTCGAGTGCGTTGTCCTAGTTATTACGCCTGGGGGATTTGATGGGGTATATCATGTATGTTCCGTGCTTACGACCTTGCGTGCGTAATTTTCGGGGTATTTGTTGACACCCAAATCGTATTAAGCTTTTATGCAAATTTAGGGGCGCGACAACCCTTGATTTAATTAACTGTCGAAACGAGACGCATTTGTAATAACTCGTCGACCCATGTAACCATTTTATACTAATTAACTCGGGTGAAGGATATTAGACGCAACCTATAGTTTTTACTCGCTTTCTTAATCTAGCCTTATTTTCCCTCGCCTAGATTACTATTTCCACTTTATGCATCTTTTCCCTTTTTGTGTATAATCATCTTTTACACTTTTATTTAGGAATATTAAACCTCATAAATTCTAGCAACTCGTCTCTGTGGATTTTCGATACTCGACTTACCGCTATACTCACCCGTTGAGTGTAGTTGTAGTTTAGGTTTTTGTATAGTTCAGGTGAGCCGAATGTAAAACGACCGGCGCGTAGGTGACTCTTGCGTCGCGGCAAAATCCCATCTATCAATCATTTCTTCGGTCATCGTTTTAATAAGATGATTGGTCTCTGTAAAGAACAACCAAGTGTGGGCCTCACTTTACCCATCATAAGGCCTTGCAATAAAGGTTGATTATTGGTCAAGTAAGGAATAGGTATTTCTTTTTATAAACGAAGCAACTTATGGGGCCTTGCAATAGGGGGGACGATGGGAATCGTTGAGGGGAAACATCGAGGAACATTATGTAAAGGAACCCTATTAAAAGAATTATGTTAGAAAATTTCGAGACATCATACCTTCTAAGAGACCATTCCATATCAATATAGGTTATATCTAACCATGTGTAAAGAGACCCTGGTGTAATAGCAGTAAGAGGGAGATTATCTCCATGAGACACCCTCACAGTAATATTTATGAGGTCCCTACGAGGTTGGTCATTAGGCTTGCCTAGTAGTAGGAAGCGAGAGAGCATGCACAGGATGTAGGTATATAACTCTGAGGGAGAACCCTTACCTTCACCATAGATTACCTTAGGGATATTACCCTGGGTTTGTTCATCATGGGTGAGTTTAGGGGGAATATAGAAATAATGTTTGATGAGTTGAGTGAAAGTTACTTTTTTGGAGTCCCCAATAGAATCACAATAGATTTTACCTAAGTTGGCCCAATTCTTAGATTCATCGGCGTTTAGAGCCTCATTATCCAAAGAAGAAACCCAATTGGGCTCAAGCACCGGTAGCTTACAAACATCTTTTAGGGTGATTGTGAATTCACTTAAGTAGCAATGAACATGTGGGATATTGTGTTCTAATAACATTCTAGCAATTCAAATGCAGCATTGTATTTGGACAAAGTGATGTCACCAAACCAAAAGGCACGATCAAGGCCTTCCTTATTGAATATGGAAAAATGGGTTTCATGAATGTAGTTAGACCGGGAAGAAAATCCTTCTGGGTGGCCTACAGGCCCTCAAAGTCAAAATGAGAATAAGGGAAATCCCCATGATTGAAACAAAAGAGTAGAGTTCCTTTTAAGGCGAAGTAACCCCAAGTTTCTCTATATTCAGACTCATCACCTAACGTAAGAGCGTCAGATTTAGCATTCAACTGACCAGAAAAGGCCTTACACTCATATTTAAACTTGTCTTCTTTCCTAAAGTAAGGGGCGCAATGGTATGACCGTAACTGTGCTTAACACACCATCGTTTTATCTTCTAAGGCTTGGGTGTAAACATGGCCGAAGATCTCCGGTTGATGGTTGGTGGAATCAATGAGTGAATTTGTGGAGGTGTTGATAGAGGATAGTAAGCAAAAGCACCACATAGAGGGAGAAAAAGAGGAACATGAGGTGGAGGTGGATTCTTGCGGTGGTAAACAGGTAGTTTGGAGGGTCGAAAGCACTTTATCTCTCTAAAAGCTTGAGCTCTTGAATGACAATGGCAAAAATGGATAGAAAAGTGAAGAAAATAGTTTAAGTGTTAAGTTATAAGAGAATATATCCATTTGGAAGACAAATTGACATTTTCATTTCCCACGCGTGGGAATTTTAAAAAGTCAAGATGATGGTTGGAAAAATAAGCCTGGCATAATTAACCCTAACAAGCCACGTGGCACTTTGGTGGTGAAGGGGTCATACAATTGGACTTCAAGATTAATTGATGAAACCCGCCATAAAGGAGGTAGCTTGTTGACAAAGAAATGGTTTTGCTGTCTTTTCTAAGGGATTAGTTGTTTATAATTCAAACTTAACTAAGTTCCCTCGATAAAAGTTTTCTCAGATCGAAGTCCGCGCGTGGTACCATAATAAGAAGTTTCTCGATTAAAGGTGGTTCATAAATACATTTCTTTCCCATGCAATAAATGTCTCTACGAGGGGGAAAATGTAGGGGGGCCTTAAAGATAACAAAGTATAATTAGAGATAATCCCCCACATCAAAGTAATGCATAGATTCAAGTGAGAAGGCTCATAAGCTAACTCGAGCAAAGAACGAAGAAAGTAAGTAAGCCATTTCAAGCAGTTGAAGTAGGCACCAAGGAATTTTCCCCGAAGGATCTGTTCGTGGAAGATTTGTATTTTGTTTGTAACTAAGTTATGTATTTATGAGACATATTGTAAATTTATAAGATGTATTGTAATGTGTGGGTGAGGTTATCCAGTATCCCCGAGGGACTAGGTCTGGTAGGGTAGAGCTTCCATGTTCTATCGAAAAACCTCACTATGGGATCCTGCGAGGGAACTGGTTCGGAGGATTGAGAAGCAAGGAAACGTTAAGGCGTAACTTAACCTCTCAAGACAGACCAGGTAAAACACCAATAGAGCATAATCTTAGAGAGAAACCATGAGTTACCTCATTCATTGGGTTTAGTTCCAAACAGCCCTTTACTAAAAGTAACAAATGCCTTAAGTGACGTCACGCGCGACCTAGCCCATGTCGAATCCAAACTTGAGTAAATCGTGGTGGTTTGGGGGTGTCAAATAGTTTTGTAGATTATCACCAGTGAATAGCTACCTGACACATAGTTGGTCACAAAAGCCTTTTGTTAGCATTTGACGTTGATGACGTAGGGGCACGTTGGCACAACTTTACCTTAAATATCGGTGACATAAAGGCATGAGAGCCTATATTTCTATTTAATGATCCTGAGATTACTTGAGTGGGGGTTGGCTAACAATATAGGTACTCCAACCACTCCTTGAGAAGGGAGAAAGATCATCAGAGAGAGAGAGTTATTACAATTAACCAGAGAATTTATCCTTCACCATTAATATACCTTTTTCAATATTTTCCACTAAGAACCTATGCATTTATTGAGTCTTTACGTGTATTCCCCCATATCTTAGTGCTTGAGTTTCTTACCTATGGGGTATCTAAGAGTGCTTGGTTTTCTCTCCCTCTAGCTAGTTATTTCAAAGGTTCATTTATTGACATTAAATAAATAATATTTATTGCTTATTATTGAGTTATACATGAGTATTTGTGAGTTCATATCAAGTAGTTGGTTCCATTTCATCTGTATTTATCGCATCATTATTATTAGCATCTTGTCTTTGTTATTTATCACTATTTAATAGAGCTTACACCTCAGTTTGTATTCAAGCACCCCAATATTAAGAGAACTTCTCTCTGTAACGTGTAATTAACTTGGATCCTATTTGGATCATCTCCTTGGCACAAGTAATCGGGCCCCCTCTCAGATGATTGAGATTACTAGATTCAATGACTTCCTAAAAAGACAAATAACTTTCCTCCGAAGAATTATACCTAAGGTGAGGGACTCCAAACCTCCCATCAGCTATGGGCACCTCGTCGTCATTGTCATAAATGATCATCCTTCTTCGAGCAGAGCTTTGGGTAGTTTCATCCTCCATGGGTCTTTTTTTTATCTCCTCTAAATAGATTATTCATCCACTAGTTAAATGGAGGATGTCTCTTCGACTGCGTTGATAAGACAAATGATTTCAGCGGACAACGGGAGGGATCGTCTATGGAAAAGAAATTGAAGGGAGGCTGGCGCTTAGTTCATCCTTTGAAGATCCTGGTGGTATGCTTGGCGAGACATCTCTCCGGCATCTATAATAATATGTAAGGGAGGTTAATCAGTCTAGTGAAACATGACAAAAGGTTGATCGGCATGGAAATATTATACCTAAAGAAGCAGGGAAGTACGAATGTTGAAAACGGAGCAAAAGGATGTGTCCTTCCTCAATTTCAGTCTAGAGCTAAAAAGCATATCGATCACACAACTCTTTTACTTTGGAAATAAAATATAGTTATGTTAACATCTTGAGGTCACAAATATCTTTAAACAGCCAGGCCTTACTCATAGCTTCTTGAACTCTCTCCTTTCAGGCTATGGATATGTTAGGAAGATCATTGAAAATCCCTATACCACATTAATAATAAGTAGTGTCAATAAAAACACATTTCACAAGAAAATATATAATGAAATTATAAGAACATGGCTCACTCATATCGGGCTTGTTTCAGACAAGGGGAATGGTGAAAAGATGACCAATGAGGTCATTCTGATCATCATAATCCCACCCCCTCAACCTCAATGAAGAAGAAACGATGCCTTCAAACATGGTTGGGGGAGGGAACTGAAGTGACATGACCTTTACCCTTGTTCTTTCAAGCTCAATTGTACTACCACCTTGAGATTCCATGGGTTTATAAATGGTCAGTAGCTCACCTACTATCAAGGGGTGGTCGGGGTTGAATATATAATGTAAATGCACCATATACCTGACCCAAATCCTCCATGCATTTGTTATTAGATGGGAAGGGTCGATATTGATGAATGATATAACATCGCGAATGGGATTCGAAACATGAACTCCAATCCTAGCATGAAATCAGTGCTAGTAGAAACTAACTTCCCAATCACGAGCATTCGAGGCACGGTCTGTCACATCGAAAAATCGGAAGGGCAAGGCCTTTGGAGGAGCAAGTTATTAACCCTTGTCATTGGCGTTGTTCTCGGGCATATATTTTATGGCCTCAAAAGGGTAATGGGGGTTACTCATATTGCTTCCAGGCCGAGGGTATTAGAAGGGACCATTTCTTTACAGCTATTTTGGACTCTAGGCAAACATTTAGGCCTACTCATGTTTGACGAAGTAGCCCCTCGGGTGGAGGCCCGCCTTTCATTGTGTTCAAGACCAAACTCATACATAATCTCTACCATGCTTATAAGGACCCAATGATGTTGAATCCTCTCTTATTGGGCTAGGTTAAGAGATGTCCTAATCGGTTGAATCCATTCAAGGTATTAGAACAAAGGTGAGTCAGGGGAAACAAAGTTTGAAGTATGGGGGCTATGCTCTAGAAATTGGAAAATAAAGGTAATAATCCTAGTGAAGTGAAATTTGAAGCCTAGACTATGATACGCTAGGAATAAAGAAGTTCGAAAAGATAAAAAGGGAAAAAGGGGTATACTAGTGAAAGAAATGAAATAATTAATTCACTAAGCACGATTGCTTCGAAAACCCACAAACATGAAACCTTTATTAGAGTAAGGAAGGCTTCACAAGCTTTGTAAGTGAGGAAGTGTGGATAAATGGTTATTGAGGAAGGAGTAAGAGATGCCTTGGTTAAGCAAGAATTTGACAATGCAAAAGTTAGAAATAAAAAGTTTTTTAGTTTTTATACTAAATAGGGTAAGTCCTTTCAAATTCAATGGTTGGATTTTGCTAGATCAAACGATCACAAGCTTTAAGTGAGTGACACGCGAGGAATAGGCGCGTGGGGTGTGTCCAAATACCCATGCACGACTCGAGAGAATATGTATTGTTAGACGTGAAAATAATTGTGGTACATCATTCAAATGATGGCTTACATAGGGACAGGAAATCGACGTATCATGATTTTCTCACAGATCCTTACGTCAATGCATAATCCAAAGAAGATCATTACTAATCAACACTGAACCAACTTTCACATCCATTATAAGATGTCGTGAAAGGTTGGGCACATAAAAATGACATGAACACCATCCGTATATATACGAGCCTCTTTGAATTATCACTGTGAACATAAAGAGTTTGGGGTAAGCTTATGAAGAGTATTTTTAGTCATTACGGTGCCGAACGAGAGGGGCATCATAAGTAAAAGACAAACGAGTGTTTGGGCGATATACATATGTGGAATAATAGCTTACCGACCGGACTGATGGGCATCTTTACTAGGATGAATAGCCTACCTTTATCAATCGAACTCTCATCATCATCTAAATGATTGTTCGACATTTTTTACTTGCAAGACTTTGTCAACAATCTATTTTCCCAAATGACTAACACATTCCCTATAAAGGCAGTCCATAATCTTAATGAATAGGAAACATGGGCACACGCAGAACTACCAGAGACGGACACGTGCACCCCTCAGATCAAATTCTCTCAACGTGTATACAATAAAATAGGAGTGACCTCGTAAAGGATGAATAAATAAAGCCTCATGTAGTATGAAGTTCTGACACCCCATAAAATTTATGCTAGGTTGATCAGGTCTAAAGTAAATAAAATAAGAGTCTATAAATAATTTGGTATCATCATAATCATGATTGTAAATAAAACTAAAGTAAACCATAACTGAAACAAAGCATAACTAGGTGAACCACAATGCTGTAACACCCTACCTAATTAAATACCGAGTGGTCAGTCATTTATTAAATTAAAAACCAGGTAAACGGTTGGTTCATTCTCAGCATCACTGTCGCAAAATAATATTTCCAATTTGAACACCCTAAATAATTAAGCTAAGCGTCAAAACCATTTAAAACCTCATTTTTTCCTTTATTGAATACCATTATGAAAACCTTTTTAATAATAACAGTTTAAGAGTCACATAAATAAAAGGATAACAATAACTACACTACCATTTAAACCATCTACATAAACCAAACCAAGTTATGAACTATAAATGAAATCATCCTGACAATAGTTAACTCCCAAGGAGCATTGAATACCGAAAAATATAAATGAACATAAATCTTTGAGAAGATCTAAACGGAATAGGAAATAGGGCGACACATGCCTTAACTATGAAGATCTAAAGTAGGAACTGATTCAATGACGAAGTCGTCTAAAGCAAGGGCCTACAACTCCCACATAAGCTGCAGCACTTCCAATCCAAAGAACCTAATCATTACGCCCCTGTGGCTGGGCACCTGTAATACATACGTATATATACAAGAAAGAAAAAATGACAGAAAACGGGTTAGAGCCCGAGTGTACAACAGTTTTAAAAATAGTTTAGCAAGTATTTAAAATGCTTACCGGTTAATATCACAACCATGTTAGTATGCGACACTCTCTTAAGAATCATCACTTCTCATCTAGTGTGCACTCCTACCGTTATATTAATCTCATAAGTCTATCTAACTTATTTCCCATAAAGTTTTATCCCGATAAATACTGAGGCCATAACATTCAGTTTTAGAAAATCATTATCTTCCATTTTCTTACATTACTTAGAATCATTTAGTATCGTTACCAAATTCACGAACACTTGTTATAAAGCTGAAACATTTATTTATTACTTAACTACTTATGCACAGTAGAAAGTTTCCATACATATCAGTGTATATATATATTAGTCACTCATATAATATATACACTATCGGCACCCCACATAAAATCTATGGTGCTGGCATACTCTGCTATCAAATCCCCGTATCACACAAACTAAGGGAAATACTAGTTCGGAATCACTCCCGAACTTTATTAACATAATACATAAACAAATGGAGGCGAAGCATAGTTCAAAGTCACTAAGAGGCCAGCACATACCCTCACGTCACTTAGGATTGTCTGACAATCAATCGGATAGCTTGTACCAAGGAATACTATGTTCTAGGGTACGAGTCGATATTCCCCAGAAAGGTCCAATCGAGATAAGATTGTGTAATAACCCTCGCTTATGAGACCGTATTTTATATTAATTACTTAGTATAGTAATTGGAACCTAGTGTTGGGTTATGATTTGAATGATGAATTCAATGTAGAAAGTTGATATTTATTATGAGGTTGCATACATATCATAATTATAGGAATATATTGCTATGTCATGCTTATTAGTATCATCTGAAAATAAAATGATATTTGGATTAATTATGAGACCGGAATCTAAATTAAATTTTAAAATGTCCAAATGATAATTTGGAGGTTGCAGTTGATTCCGGAATGTGCGAAATAGTCAAATAATGTACCATATTGTATTTTGTAGTTTTGGGCATTTTTGACTGGTTGGGCTTTAATTATGCTATCGCGTATTATTTTATCGCACTTTTGGTTAATTAAGTGGGGCATTTGGCCTTAAGTCACGATTTATGCCTTTTTAGTCTTCTAAATTCCCCAAAATCCCTTCCTAAACCTAAGAGAGAAAAGAGAAGAGTAGAGAGAAAGCTTTGGAGATTGAAAGAGATTGCTTCTACACCAAAGAAATCTGCATATTTGTTGAATCAAGGCAAGTTTTTACTTGCTACTTGTGTCTTGAGATAGATGATTTGTTGTGATGATGATGTATTATGTTTAGTTTAGCAAACTTAGGGTTTTATTATGTGTTTTGGGTTTTTATCCACTCCAAAATGATTCATGGGGTTTGAAGATGATCAATAGCATCTTTGATGTTTTAGAATGTTGATATATGAGTTTGGTTTGGAGAAATTTGGGTTTGGGGTAGAAAATGGAGTCCAAGACTCCATAGCCATTTCTTAGCAAAATCGCAGGCCCGAATCGATTCGGTCCCCTGGGCGAATCGATTCGGAAGTTATGCAGAAACCCAGATTTTCTGACCGAATCGATTCGGTCTCCCATCCGAATCGATTCGGCATTTATGCAGAACCTCAACTTTTCTGGCCGAATCGATTCGGCCAAGGGGGCGAATCGATTCGGTAGCCCTGCATTTTCAAAATTTTTCTTTTTATTTTTAACCCTTTTTTCTTTATGATTATTTGATTAGGGACCTTCTTAAATGAAGTAAACATAGGGATTAGAGCTCTAGTTGAGTTGGGACGACATCCTAGACTCGAAAGGGTTCATCTAGGATTCATTCTAGGGGGAATTTAAGGTGATGTTTAGGCATCACTTTTGTCTTGTAGTTTATAAGGGTCTAGAATGTATTAAGGTCAATTTTGGAGACTTTAGAATTCAACTTGAGTTACATTTTGACTAAATGGTTTATGGTAAAGCCTAAAAGAGGCCTTGGGGATAACTTTGGAGTCTAAATTCTTTTTGAGGATGCTAGGTCGGTACGAATTACATATAGTCCCGATTTAACTTATACCCTTTTTATTTTAAAATGGGGAATTGATAAGGTAAATGATAATTTACTAATCACATAATGGGAATTAATAAAATGGATGTTACACACCTCTCTAAATACCATCTTAAGGGAAGTCCGCTCGTTAGGTGAAGCCCCCTGGCTAATGAATGCAGGGTGGATATAGTCCTAGGCCATGGGAGCGTTTATGGTTGTATCTTGTTCTGCGGGGGTAGGGAGATTCTGGGTGTGGTCTTGGCTACCACGCAGGCTCATGGCCGCTTCCCGACACTTTCGATAGGATCCCAGGTTGTCTTATGATAGGCCCTGGAAGATGATGGTTATTTAGGGACGCGCTCAGTGGGGAAACCCGGACGAGCGGTCTTAGAAGCGTTATATTCATAATTATGACTATTCTAATTATCGAGTTGGACTCGATGGAACATTAATGCCACAAAGAGCAAAGTTATGCCGCAAAGAGCATGTTATTGAGATTAGTGCCTTATAGAGCACATGATGACAATTATATTCCTAATAAGGAATGGAAAATGTATACTTGAATTGAAATCTGATTAATGATGATAAAGGCTTATAAGCACTTTTCATTCTGTTTTATTATGAATCTCACTCTATGTAGTCCTTCACAAATTTCAGTTCCTTATATGTCGTTAACATGCTAGACTATCATCCATGCTTCATTGTGCATCATTATCATACTTGTCATTTATCTATTGATCACATATACCCGGCCCTGACCGGTTTTCCTTTTCTTGTTGTGTATGTACATCTACATTATCCGTTCAGGTGTTCCGCCGCACGGTCGCCCGTAATGACCTTTCCTTCCACATGTCTTTGAGGAGCCGTGACATTGTGCGGGTTTCACGGGATTTTGTGTAGACGCCTCTGTTTATGTTTCTAGTTATGTTCGGTTCATTCGGGCTTGTTGCCCAAACAGTTGTAAATGTATAATGAATTTATTATGTAACACTTGGTACTATATGTATGTTGTATGGATGGTATTGACCGAAGCTTTATTCGGTCCTTTGTATCTTTCGGGATTTCTTATATGCGCTTGTGGGGGTTTCCACCCTCTATTTCCATGATGGGTTGTTGAGAATGTTTTCCTTTAAATTCTAAATCAAAGTTTTTGATAACCCGTTTTCTGGAATATAGAGTGGTTATTCCTTATACTTTGTTTATTGTTGTGATGCTGAGGATGATATTATCCATGATTTCCTAATTAATCGGGGTATAGGGCTGGCCACCCTTTATTTCGGATAGCGGGTTGTCACAGATGGTATCAGAGCATCAGGTTCTAGAGTCTTTAGGATCTATGCGGACTTGTCACGTTCTACCGTAGCGTTCTTTGATATAGAACTTAATGTTAGGACTGCTTTGCTGCCTATATATGTGATCTCCTGCTAAATAGATTGTCTTATGTTATGTTTTAACTCTATCTCGTCTTTATCTCAGATGCCACCGAAGAGAGGACGTCCCGCTAGACGTAATAGGGTCTTTGAGGATGAGTTTGGTCCTCCACAGCAGCAGGGGAGTATCAGTGCCGCGAAAGTGGCAAATATTGTGGCCCAAGCTGTCAACGCCGCGATGACTGCCGTGGCCCAACAAATGCCGCAAGCCCAAGTTAGGGGACAAGAAGCACAAGCTCCCACGGGACCTTCTCAGTGGGAACGGGTGAGAGAATCTTTCCTGAAAGGGCATCCCCCGGAGTTTGAGGGAGGTTCAAATGTTATCAAGGCGAACCAGTGGAAGAGAGATATGCAGCGCCATCTTAGGATGGTGGAATGTAGTGAGGAGAAGAAGCAGATTCTCGTTACTTTCAAGCTGGTAGGACCGGCCTTACATTGGTGGGAGTCGATGACGACACCCGAGCAAAGGGATACTATGTCCATTACAAATTTTTGGGCTTTGTTTGATGGTAAGTATTTCCCTCTCGCGGTTCAGAGGGAGATGCAGAGGAAGCTACAGGATTTGGTTCAAGGGGAGAGGTCAGTTGCTGAGTATGAAGAAGAGTTTACCCGGTTAGCTAGTTTTATACCGGATGAGGTAACTCCAGAGTCGAAGAGGATCTCCAAGTTTGTGGGAGGTTTGAACTGGCGAATAAAGCAACATTTGCTGGGAAATCCATCTCTAGTGACTTTTGGTGATGTGATGAATACCGCTTTGCTTCATTGTCAGGAGCACAGATTGTTTTTGGTAAACAAGAAGAAGGTTGTTACTGTGGGTCAAACTGTGAGGCAGGGAGGTGTTGGGAACGGAGGGGGGACATCTTCTTCGTCCCAATCCTCGGGGAACAAGCAGGTTGAGAGGGATCCTCAGCAGGGGGATTCGTCCAAACGTCAACGGTTCGGTGGGTTTAATGCTGGTGGCAACAATAATAACAGACAAGGTCAAGGCGGCCAGCAGCCTCAGGGAGGTCGAGGTGGAAATGGTGGTAGGGGCCAACAGGGCCGAGGTGCGGGACCATTCCGAAATAACCAAGGTAGGAATCAGGATATTACGGCAATCAAATGTTTTCAGTGTGGGGAACTGGGCCACTATAAAAGGGCGTGTCCTCAGTTGGTTGGAGGGCATCTTCCTCGGGCCCCACAGCAGCCGTATGTACAGTTTCTGCCCCAAGCGCCTAATTCGGTTGCTCCTCCTCAACAGGGGCAATTGCAGTACGGAAGGGTTTACCATCTTCAGGAGGCTTTGCTTCCTCCAGCTCCTCCGGCACCACCGGCGATCGAGGGTAAGTTTCTCATTCAGGGGCACATGGGTCGAATTCTATTTGATACGGGTGCTACACACTCCTTTATTTCTAGAAGTTTTGCTCAGACTACAGGTTTAATAAAATCTGCTGAAAGTACTTTTACTAGCGTCGAATCCTCTATGGGTGATGGCTCATTGATTTTCTTCGTATGTAAAAACGTAGAAATTAATCTTGGTGACTTGTGTTTTGAGGCCGATTTGCTCGTCCTTGATATGGTCGGGTATGATGTAATATTGGGTATGGATTGGCTAGTGAAGTACCGTGCTATAGTGAATTGCTTCGGGAAGAGTATAGTTTTTGCGGTTCCTGGACAAGAGATGTTCCTGGTAGTTATGCCTTGTGTGGAAGGGAGCACGAGTGCTTATTTATATTATATTGCGGAAGACGCATCTGGAGATGTTGTGGTTCCTCTGGATTCTCTTCCAATCGTCCGGGACTTTGAAGATATTTTCCGTGAGATACCGGGATTACCTCCAAGTCGGGAGATAGAGTTTGTGATTGATTTAATGCCGGGAACTAGGCCGATCGCCAAAGCTCCTTATCGAATGGCTCCTGTGGAGATGAGGGAGCTGAGAGATCAGATTCAGAAGCTACTGGAGCGGGGTTTTATTCGGCGTAGTACCTCACCGTGGGGCGCTCCGGTATTGTTTGTAAAGAAGAGAGACGGCTCTCTCCGGTTATGCGTGGACTATAGAGAGTTGAATAAAGTCACCATCCGAAATAAATACCCTTTGCCTCGCATCGATGACTTGTTTGATCAACTTAGAGGAGCTTCCTACTTCTCCAAGATCGACTTGCGGACTGGGTATCACCAATTGAGGATACGAGAGCAAGATGTGTCCAAGACGGCCTTTCTGACCCGTTATGGATCTTATGAGTTCTTGGTTATGCCCTTTGGGCTAACCAATGCCCCTGCAGTGTTTATGAACCTTATGAATAGGGTGTTTCGGGATTTCCTTGACCAGTTTGTCATTGTATTTATTGATGACATCCTAGTCTATTCTCAGACGGAGTCGGATCACGCTGCTCACTTGCGGTTGGTCTTGCAGAGATTGAGGGATCATCAATTGTATGCAAAGTTTGAGAAGTGTGGCTTCTGGTTGAAGGAAGTTCAATTTTTGGGGCATGTGGTGTCATCCCAAGGTGTGTCTGTGGATCCGAGTAAGGTGATCGCGGTGAAGGAGTGGGGTCAGCCCACGACGCCCACTGAGGTTCGTAGTTTTCTGGGCTTGGCGGGCTATTACCGTCGATTCATTAAGGGCTTTTCTAAGGTTGCTAGCCCATTGACGAATTTGACCCGAAAAGGAGTAAGATTTGTTTGGGACAGTTCATGTCAAGCGGCTTTCGATGAGCTCAAGGATAGACTGACTTCTGCTCCAGTCCTGGCATTGCCAAAGCCGGGGTTGGAATATCTCGTCTTTACCGATGCATCTTTTCTAGGGTTAGGAGGTGTTCTTCAACAAGAGAGGCAACCCATTGCATACGCTTCTCGTAAGTTGAAGCCCCACGAGAGGAACTATCCAGTGCATGACTTGGAATTCGTCGCCGTTGTATTTGCCTTGAAGATATGGAGGCATTACCTCTTGGGGGAAAAGTTTAGTCTTTTCACCGACCACAAATCGCTGCAGTACTTATTCTCCCAAAAGGATTTGAACATGCGCCAGCGCCGTTGGTTGGAGTTTGTGAAAGACTACCAATTTGACATTCATTACCACCCCGGGAAGGCGAATGTGGTAGCAGATGCCTTGAGTAGGAAGCCTGATGGAAACTTAGCTGAGGTGTGGAAAGCTAAGTGGAAAGAACTCGGCCTGGAGGATGCCGGAGCGAGAGCATTCCTTTCAGTGATGACGGTTACTCCCACGATTATAGCAAAGATTGTGGAAGCTCATAAAAGAGATAAGGTTTGTCAAGACCACATACGCCAGTTGTTGTCTGAGGGAGCGGAGTCATACTCAATAGGCTCTGAGGGTGGATTACGCTTCCATGGAAGACTTGTGGTTCCCGATGATGGGGATTTGAGACGTGCAGTTATGGCAGAATCCCACGGGTCGAAGTTCACGGTACATCCCGGCGGGGACAAGATGTACCAAGATATGCGTCGTTTGTATTGGTGGGCGGGTATGAAGAGGGATATCTCCGAGTTTGTGTCCCAGTGTACTACTTGTCAGTTGGTTAAGATTGACCACCAGCGACCGACGGGTTTGTTACAACCGCTCGAGATTCCCGTGTGGAAATGGGAGAGCATTTCGATGGACTTTGTTACAGGCTTGCCTAGATCGCAAAGGGGTCATGATTCAATTTGGGTGATTGTCGACCGTTTGACCAAGTCGGCACACTTCTTACCTGTGCGCACCGATTATGATACCGCTCGTTATGCCCACTTGTTCATTGAGGAGATCGTCAGACTCCACGGGGTACCTTTGAATATTATCTCCGACCGAGATAAAATATTCGTGTCCCGCTTTTGGCAGAGTTTCCAGGGAGCTATGGGGACCGAGTTGAAGTTAAGCTCTTCCTATCATCCTCAAACAGACGGTCAGACCGAAAGGGTAAACCAGATGTTGGAGGATATGCTTCGTATGTGCATACTCGACTTTAAAGGTAGTTGGGAACAATATCTTCCGTTGGTTGAGTTTGCTTACAACAACTCATACCAATTTACCATTGGTATGGCACCTTATGAAGCCCTGTATGGCAGGTCTTGTAGGTCGCCCGCTTGTTGGTTGGAAGTGGGTGATAATAAGTTTCTTGGACCTGAGATGATCCAAGATACTTCTTCGAAGATTGAGCTTATTTGAAACCGCATACGGATAGCCCAAGATCGCCAAAAGAGTTATGCCGATGCGGGAAGGAGGCATATGGAATTGGAGGTTGGAGACCAGGTGTTGGTGCGGGTGTCCCCGATGAAGGGTATTAATCGTTCTGGGAAGAAAGGAAAGCTTGCACCCCGCTTTATTGGACCTTTCCCGGTGATTGCAAAGGTTGGTCCCGTAGCATACCAAATTGCCTTGCCGGAACCCTTACAACAAATCCATGATGTATTTCATGTCTCCTCCTTGAAGAAGTACAGAAGGTGTGAAGGTGCCCTTTGGCACATCCCTTTCGAAGATATCGAGTTGCAGCCCGATGGTTCTAATGAAGAACAACCGGTTGCTATCCTTGAGTTTGGGGAGCGAAAGTTAAGATCTCGTGTGGTGCCTCTAGTGAGAGTCCAGTGGAGTCATCATCATGCAAGCGAATCGACTTGGGAACGCGAGGATGAGATGCGGGAGAAATATCCACATCTTTTCTCATGAGGTACGCCTGAATTTTGGGGGCAAAATTCCCTCATAAGGGGGGGAGTATGTAATAACCCTCGCTTATGAGACCGTATTTTATATTAATTACTTAGTATAGTAATTGGAACCTAGTGTTGGGTTATGATTTGAATGATGAATTCAATGTAGAAAGTTGATATTTATTATGAGGTTGCATACATATCATAATTATGGGAATATATTGCTATGTCATGCTTATTAGTATCATCTGAAAATAAAATGATATTTGGATTAATTATGAGACCGGAATCTAAATTAAATTTTAAAATGTCCAAATGATAATTTGGAGGTTGCAGTTGATTCCGGAATGTGCGAAATAGTCAAATAATGTACCATATTGTATTTTGTAGTTTTGGGCATTTTTGACTGGTTGGGCTTTAATTATGCTATCGCGTATTATTTTATCGCACTTTTGGTTAATTAAGTGGGGCATTTGGCCTTAAGTCACGATTTATGCCTTTTTAGTCTTCTAAATTCCCCAAAATCCCTTCCTAAACCTAAGAGAGAAAAGAGAAGAGTAGAGAGAAAGCTTTGGAGATTGAAAGAGATTGCTTCTACACCAAAGAAATCTGCATATTTGTTGAATCAAGGCAAGTTTTTACTTGCTACTTGTGTCTTGAGATAGATGATTTGTTGTGATGATGATGTATTATGTTTAGTTTAGCAAACTTAGGGTTTTATTATGTGTTTTGGGTTTTGATCCACTCCAAAATGATTCATGTGGTTTGAAGATGATCAATAGCATCTTTGATGTTTTAGAATGTTGATATATGAGTTTGGTTTGGAGAAATTTGGGTTTGGGGTAGAAAATGGAGTCCAAGACTCCATAGCCATTTCTTAGCAAAATCGCAGGCCCGAATCGATTCGGTCCCCTGGGCGAATCGATTCGGAAGTTATGCAGAAACCCAGATTTTCTGACCGAATCGATTCGGTCTCCCATCCGAATCGATTCGGCATTTATGCAGAACCTCAACTTTTCTGGCCGAATCGATTCGGCCAAGGGGGCGAATCGATTCGGTAGCCCTGCATTTTCAAAATTTTTCTTTTTATTTTTAACCCTTTTTTCTTTATGATTATTTGATTAGGGACCTTCTTAAATGAAGTAAACATAGGGATTAGAGCTCTAGTTGAGTTGGGACGACATCCTAGACTCGAAAGGGTTCATCTAGGATTCATTCTAGGGGGAATTTAAGGTGATGTTTAGGCATCACTTTTGTCTTGTAGTTTATAAGGGTATAGAATGTATTAAGGTCAATTTTGGAGACTTTAGAATTCAACTTGAGTTACATTTTGACTAAATGGTTTATGGTAAAGCCTAAAAGAGGCCTTGGGGATAACTTTGGAGTCTAAATTCTTTTTGAGGATGCTAGGTCGGTACGAATTACATATAGTCCCGATTTAACTTATACCCTTTTTATTTTAAAATGGGGAATTGATAAGGTAAATGATAATTTACTAATCACATAATGGGAATTAATAAAATGGATGTTACACACCTCTCTAAATACCATCTTAAGGGAAGTCCGCTCGTTAGGTGAAGCCCCCTGGCTAATGAATGCAGGGTGGATATAGTCCTAGGCCATGGGAGCGTTTATGGTTGTATCTTGTTCTGCGGGGGTAGGGAGATTCCGGGTGTGGTCTTGGCTACCACGCAGGCTCATGGCCGCTTCCCGACGCTTTCGATAGGATCCCAGGTTGTCTTATGATAGGCCCTGGAAGATGATGGTTATTTAGGGACGCGCTCAGTGGGGAAACCCGGACGAGCGGTCTTAGAAGCGTTATATTCATAATTATGACTATTCTAATTATCGAGTTGGACTCGATGGAACATTAATGCCACAAAGAGCAAAGTTATGCCGCAAAGAGCATGTTATTGAGATTAGTGCCTTATAGAGCACATGATGACAATTATATTCCTAATAAGGAATGGAAAATGTATACTTGAATTGAAATCTGATTAATGATGATAAAGGCTTATAAGCACTTTTCATTCTGTTTTATTATGAATCTCACTCTATGTAGTCCTTCACAAATTTCAGTTCCTTATATGTCGTTAACATGCTAGACTATCATCCATGCTTCATTGTGCATCATTATCATACTTGTCATTTATCTATTGATCACATATACCCGGCCCTGACCGGTTTTCCTTTTCTTGTTGTGTATGTACATCTACATTATCCATTCAGGTGTTCCGCCGCACGGTCGCCCGTAATGACCTTTCCTTCCACATGTCTTTGAGGAGCCGTGACATTGTGCGGGTTTCACGGGATTTTGTGTAGACGCCTCTGTTTATGTTTATAGTTATGTTCGGTTCATTCGGGCTTGTTGCCCAAACAGTTGTAAATGTATAATGAATTTATTATGTAACACTTGGTACTATATGTATGTTGTATGGATGGTATTGACCGAAGCTTTATTCGGTCCTTTGTATCTTTCGGGATTTCTTATATGCGCTTGTGGGGGTTTCCACCCTCTATTTCCATGATGGGTTGTTGAGAATGTTTTCCTTTAAATTCTAAATCAAAGTTTTTGATAACCCGTTTTCTGGAATATAGAGTGGTTATTCCTTATACTTTGTTTATTGTTGTGATGCTGAGGATGATATTATCCATGATTTCCTAATTAATCGGGGTATAGGGCTGGCCACCCTTTATTTCGGATAGCGGGTTGTCACAGATTGTCTCGGCGCGGAAACCTCCATGATAGCAAGTAGCTCGGGTATGATTTTTACACAGATACATAATATATGCACAATCACACTGTCATATATATAAATATTCATATTTTCCAAATTAGGTTCGCCCACGACCCGTAATTATTATTATCCGTTCTCAACACAAATTTTACTCAATTATTTCTCATAACGGATTCGTGTCTTTTGTTCTCATTTATTATTTACTTCATACTTATTTCTCATCTCTCAAAGTATTCTATCTCTCTGAGTATAATTTCAGTAGTCACACTCTCAATTACCTTCTGGACTAATTCACTTACAATTTCGATCTTTTATTAAATGTACTCGTGATTTCTTATGTGTGAATAACTCCCCGTTAACCCTCAATTTCATCTTACGTTAATTTCACTCAACGGAGTCTACTTTGACCCTATTGGTCCTCTTCATAATCCATTATACTCTATTAATGATGATCAAGGGTTCCTATGCATTTTAACCAGACTAATCAAAAAGGAGAAAAATATGCAGTTTTCCAGGAGGGGTCGATCGATCGAGAGAATGGGCTCGATCGATCGATCATGCAGTTCTTGCCCTGTTTTTTTCAATTTTCAACCTACGGGTTCAACCATTTTAACCCCTCCAAACCTCTATAATTTCATCCCAAACTCCCATCAAAGTAATCCAAGTGTATAAGAAATGTACATAACAAGTTATAATGTAACAACATCAATAAATCCTCAACGAATCAATCAAAAAGGGGTTTAATCTCAAATCTCTTTATAAAACCAAATTTTGCATGAATAATCACCACCCTCTATTTTAATCAAGATTTTCTTCCCAAGTATCATAATAAATTCATGGGTAATCCTCTACATATGATCAATATTTTAGACTACATGGGTTCTCTCAACAACACATATAAAGTATCTTCCAAAATATATAATTCTTCCATTAAAACATATGATTTTCATTCCTAGACTAACATGGAAGGTATATTAACTTGGAAATCAGCAAGATAGATACTTGTCTCCGATTCAAGGGTCTGATTTATTGATGAGAAATATATGGTTGCGTTCCTCATCATGCGATCTACGTTTTGGTGGTGGTGGCTATGAAATCGGGTGAGTTCTAGGCCTTGGATTGCTTGAAAAATCTTCACCTTCTTCTCTAACCTCTTCACCTTCTTCTCTAATCACTTCACTTTCTTCTCTAATGGGTTGTTTAGGCTTTGTGTTTGTTAACCCCAAGATACAGCTCTAAATGGCTAATAAATACTAAGAAAATTCGTGGGTTTAATTACCCAAAAATACCAAATGTCTAAAATACCCTCCTGGGATGTCAATTAGGCCTAAAAACACCCCGAGATCCAAACTAAACCCCCGAGTACACTTTTCTGACTATCTCGACCCTTTTGGACACTTTGGCTCACTCAAAACGACTATACGGACAACTTATAATTTCTTTACTTTAATAATAATAATTTAGTCCTGACACGACACAAGCGCGTCCCGAATTAAATTTCCGTAATTGCCATTTTATTCACTCGTGACAATTTTAATAAAATCAATCTCATATATTAATCTTCTCATCCAGTAATATTAAACAAATTCCCAATAATTACTAACTCTCGTCACGCTAGTAAATATTTAAAAATAATTTCCGGATTAATATTAAATTAATATCTCAATTAAATTCAATAAATCCCCAATTTTAAAAGCCATAAAAATACGGGGTATTACAAATGCCTTGATACTAAACCAACATAAAGTATAGTAATAGAATCCTCGCAAAGTATCATAGTTGTAATACATGCCAAAACTTAATACATAATAACTGGCTCTAAATAAATCTTATTCAATAATTAAAGGAATATAGAGCATGAGCATAATATGTATAGTTACTACTATGTAAACCTACCTCCGATAGTCGATATAAGCATAATATATATAGGTACTACTCTAAGCTAAATAATACAAATCATAATACCACATGTCTAAATCGATAAAGTGGTTAAACATTCAAGACGACTAACAAATTGTCACGTCTATATAATCATGACTTATAGCATCCGTCTTATCTATTAGGTTATCCTCATATAACAATGTTGATGATAATGTCTATAGATATGATATTAGTATTAACACCCTACTAATAAAGAATGACAAATCCTCGATGTCAAAGTTAGACTTATGCACATAAGCCATAAATATGCCCGTACCTATCCCCCGACGCTATTCTTAATAGCAAAGGTCATTTTACGGCCTCTACTAACTAAGTTGTCTCACTTGTCATAAGTGTAACACCTATTCTAAAGAAAATATCTAAACGCCAACTCTACAAGCGACCTTAATGATCTAACTTTTACGATCATTTCTGCTAAAACTTCTTTAGTTGGGCCTACTCTCATTGGTCGTGGCCCCAACGGTCATAACTCCCTCGGCTTTATTGCACATAACAGAGAGTATTGTCCTCTCTTGGATCCTCTTAGGGTCTTATCCCCCATGCGGTTCCTTTTATTTATGAGGTATTCCATACTTTGGTCAACGCTACATCATCTCTAGTTGTTGGGCCTACTTTGTCCTCGATACTTAAAATCTTAGGATCTTTATCTTTTATATAGTTTTGGCAGTCCTACTGATGTAAGAAGATAACTCCCACCATCTAAGCATAGGTGGTCATTAACAGTTTACCCGATAAAACCTATCAAACCTTTATGTAAGGCTTATTCCAACTCAAAACAAAGTTTTCTCGCACTAAAGCGGATAACACGAATATCCTTCTTCATTTCTGTATCATTCTCTCCCTGTGTAGAGATAAAGATAGTTGAACTCCTCCTCATACTGGTGATCACGTGGTCTCATAAATGAGGTCTTTAAAACAATTCATCTAATGTCATTACGAATGGTGATTAAAAATATTTATCCTTGATACATACGCTAAGCACTTTCTAAATATCTCATGCCCAAAATTCCCTAACTCCCAACCGAAGTCGGCCTCATCAATGGGATATCTCATAAAGGAAATCCAAATAAGGATTCCTCTTGATACACTCGGTCTTTTTTAAATCGTTCGTGTGGAACAATGGCGAAAAACTTTCGAAGATGTCATCATTTTACAGAGTACAAATACTAAACGATAAATATCTAAAGTAATTAGAGAACACAATACGTAAAGGGATGCATGCACTCAAGATCCTAGGACACTAGAACCTGGAATGATATAATATGAACTGTGACACCCCATAAACATTAAGCTAGATTGCTTAGGTGTAAATTAAATAAAATAGGAGTCTATAAGAAATTTGGTATCACTGTAAGCATGACTATAGATAAAATTGAAGTAAATAATAACTTAAATGAAGTATAACTAGGTTAACCACAATACTCTAATACCAACCCAGCATAAAGTATAGTAATAAAATTCTCGCAAACTATCATAGTCATAATACATGCCAAAACTAAATACATAGTAACTGACTCCAATATAAATACGACAAAATAATGAAAGTAATATAGAGCATTACCACACAAGATCGACGCCTATATCCTAGAAAATAATCAATTAAGAGTATCTCGAGACTGGATCTAGGGTGAGGTTGCACTAGTAGCCTATGTCCTAAAAAATATTAATAGGAGATGTTAAAACCAATCCTATATAACATAACCATACAACTGAGTTGGGCTATAATATAATTACACATCTTCCTCTTATATTTTAGTCTCTTTTAAGTTATCCTAGCCAAACAGTCTTAGATATCACATTCATTTAATCCCAGTCGCCAAGTGTACCCCATGATTACATATTATGCTACTCATTTGAATTTTCATAATTTATTGTTCTACTCATCTCAAGTATACATCAATTAAGTAATACAACTCTATGAGTAACCCATATAGCCCAGGTTATAATTCAAATTTAACAACTATGATATAATAGTAATTATTATCGTACGCTACATAAATATCATCTATTTATTACGCATTTTCTGATTATGGACACTCAATATTTTGCTCATAATATAATCTAGTATGTATTTCCCGAGTACGCACACCCAATGTTTTCCACATAATATAGTCTAGTACGTATTTATCGGGTAGCCACACCCAATGTTTTACACATAATATATTCTAGTATGTATTTATTGATTACGCACACCCAATGCTTTGCACAAAATATATTCTAGTACATATTTAACGGTTATGTACACCCAATATTTTGCCGATAATAATTTTAATTCACAAGTATGCGACTTCCAATTTAACTCTAAAAGTATTAACTTAATTAACTTCAATTAATTAAAGTATTTACTATAATTATAACTCTCTCCACTGAATTACCCCACCTAAAGAGAGAATTATCATAAACTCGATTCGTTAACACCATTCCCCCAATCACGGTTCAAACCTAAGGGAAAACAGTGGAATCGATCAATCGAATCTAGTCAATCGATCGATCATGTCCATCGATCAATAGTACAGATTAGCCATCTTCTTCCTTACAACATTTTCAGTTCTAGACCTCCCTTAACATCCCCTTAAGCTCCCAAATCACCCAACCCACGTACTACAATCCCGTATACATGTTCCTACACTAATTCCATTTATAGTTTTTCATCAATTAAAATATGGATTTAAAGGGAAATTATTCAATTGAGTTAAAACCCTAAATATTCAATCCTTAATTAATTGAGTTATAAATCTCTATAAATTCTTCCAATGATCAAGGGGGTTTCATTTTAATCACATAACGGAGTAACAACAAAACTAATCAAGTTAAATCCTAATCCAATTTCATGAATAATTGGCATAGTTTCATCTTAATTCCATAAAATGACTATTCATCCTAATTACTTTGTTGATTAATTCTAAATTTTAGATTTAAAAAAATTATGTTTAGAATCTAATACATAATCATATTTTAACACAAATCAAATTATATGATTATATTAACTAGACTTGCCTTTAGATTGAATTAGGTTGGACTTACACTTGAAATGTCCCAGCAATCCTCTTCTCCCATTTACTTCATCTCTCTATGTGGGGTCCAAATCATAAAAGACTAATTTCGACCAGCCCGAGCAGGCCCAACAGGGTCACCACACTGCCTCAGTCTGGTCCACCTATGAAGACATTAGTACAAGAATTTATCATGTGGATAAATACAAATAATTATCATTTAAATATTGATAGTCTTAATGGTTACCAATAATCTCGGACGATATATTCAGAAGTCACCACACGAGCCAATAGAAATATGGGAGAGTTCCTTAAATAACTCAACCACTGTACACCACTATAAATATAACCCTTACCCTAGGGTTAATGGGGTTGTAATTTTCGAACTTTGAGAGATATTAATATGAATTCATAATTCTCTTCGTGGACTAAGCAATTGTCGAACCACGTATATTTTTGTGTTGTGTGGGCATTTTTATATTCTTTCACTACTTTCTTTTTAAAATTCATTTATTGTGATTAATTGCACTCGCACTCTACATCTAAGGTTCCCCAACAATAGTTTCAAAATGATTTAGATTAACTCTAATCTTCATTTTATACTTCTAATCCTGAAAATAGGGTGAGACCTTATATGAGACTAGACGCATTAACCCCAAAACAATGTCCAACTAGTCTAAAACTTAACACAAGTCTAATACTAATTCAAAGGACCTCAAATCCGCTTTTTTAAGGTAAAACCATACAATTTATATGTCTCACAAGTCATCCGAACTAACCTATTAATATTTTTAATAGTTACATTTGTTTGAGTCTAAAAATAATTTATTGAATTTATTTATTAAATAATTTTTAATTAATAACTATGTATTAAATCCCATTTAAATAACTATAAAAATACACATATACACCTGGCATGCGACAAAATATACGTAGTTGATAAATGAAGGAAATTCAAGAAGGGTTACGTAGAGATGACTGAACTTACGTTTATGACCAGTAGGATATAATGGAAATAACTACGGATTTCAGAATGGGTAATTAGGAATAGTAAAGTAGTGACCGATACTTGAAATTATACGAATTGGAAGTTATGGTACATCGAATATACGAGTGATATATACTACGTATGGGCAGATGAAATTGGATTGTGTGTATACCTACTGAATAATATATAAATAGGTTGCGTGAATACCTATATATATGAATTGATTATGTGTGTGAACATACTACGATGCCTTCTATCAGGAGGTTTACGCGTGGAGGGAGATCCCACCTTGAAAATTCCAGTGAGTTCTGGATTTGTGCCCCAAAACATGGAACTTCGGGAATATACACATATGACATACGAAATAAAATAAATCTAGTGATGTCACCAGTCACTGAATATAAATTAAATTTCATAATTTAATTGATTTAAATAATGCATTAAAATTACGGGGTATTAGAAAAGTAGAGGATGAATGTAAGCAAGCTCAAATACCCTCTGCAATTTTCCATGCTAATAAAAGATCTCCCCCCCCCCTGCCTTCACCCCGTGAACGTAGCTAAAGTCGTCTACATCGTACATCTTATGATTATTCTCCTTTTCTTTATTATTCTATTACTTAGCATTACGATCTACTATTTTATCTTTATTGTGTTGTGTGTGAAAATCAAATTTCTACTTCAATAGTTACCATAAGTAATAAGTATCCTTTTCCATGGATATATGATCTATTAGACAAATTTAGGGATGTTAAGTACTTCTCAAACACCGACTTGAGGTCTCAGTACCATCAACTGAGTATTAAGGATGAGGATCTTCGTAAAACTTACTTTAATATGGGGCATGGGCATTATGAATTTTTGGTTATGCTTTTTGGATTAACTAATTCCCCAGTTGCCTTTTCAGACTTGATGAATAGAGTGTTTAGACCCTTCTTGGCTAAGTTTGTGACTGTGTATTATAAGAGAGTGGTGAAATAGAGGATGCTTAAATATAAGCTTGAGTCGTAACTCGTATTAATGGTAAAATACAATAGTATTAAAAGAAATGGTCACCAAATTGTAATATTAAAACATTACAATAATGAGAAATAAATAAAAGTGAAATAATAACAAATGGGGGATCTTGAGAGAGCTAACTTAGAGGGAGGGAGGGAGAGAGAGCATTCCGAACACATAGAGTACGCAATACTAAGCACTAAATGTATGAGCAATGTATTGAATGCAGATGATAAATGACGAATATTTTAAGTGAAATTGGAGTAAAAGATCATTAAATACTCAATGATTTTGTTTGAATGATTCTCACAAAAGTGTTTTTGTTTTCACGTTTTTATATTTATTTCATGTTGTCTTAAATTCTTATCAAATGTTATCTTATATAGTGTAAAAGGTGGAGTAATATCCAAGATATCATTTAATTCAAAGTAAGTCCATCCACAACTAACATTTCAAGAGTATTAAATATGACATAAATAGAGATGGCCCATCCATATAAAGTCAAATGAAAAGGTGACAAATAATGTACTTTATGCCCACAAACTAGGAAACTATCAGTCCAAGGTATGTTTACTACTTGATATGTCAAGTATGATTGTATTATGATTTGATATAACAAAAATAATCTCATAAAAGATATGTGATTTCGGCATAAAAATTGTGGGGATTATATTGCATGCTTATGTGGTGTTATGAACGATGTTGGATGAGTCCTTCGACTCACCTTGGTGCTTTACCCATATTTTTGTAATTAATAAGTGTGGCCTTAATAACATGTTACTTTATATCCTCCAATCTATATTGCTCGACTAATTCCAGCAATGAGTTCCCTAGATAGAGAATATAATCTCCCCTAATGCCATACTTGGTCTTTCGTTGATATCGAGAGATCCCAACTTCAATTGAGATGCATGTGTGTAGTAGGTGATGAATCGTTGTAGAATTATTTATGCTTATTCGTTAAGAATTTTTCCTAATTAATCCTATGCCTTAGCTTAAGTGCATATTATCGACTTAAAAGGAGGTTATTGATGGACCCCTCTGTTGATACCAAAATTCACCACCTTATGTGGACCAATTACAAGCCAGCACGTGTCAACCAATGTGGCACAAGTCCAAGTCAACATCATACAAATTCCCGACCAACACAGAAGACAAACCAATAAGAAAGCCCGACCAACATGGAAGACCAACCAACTGGGAAGATCGACCAACAACTGGGAGTCCAACCAGTATGGCCAATGAAGCGTCAACAATTTTATGTCCAATTCTCATTATGTATTAATGTCAATGCCTAACAAATGAAGGCATTCCATCATTTCACATGACGACTCTTGACACCCCTCTTGGGCTATAAATACATTGTAACACCCTCATTGCAAAGGGATCGAAAAACAAATCAAGGCAGTCCAGCAATACATAACAGTGGACGTAGACTTTTCCATTGAGCCGAACCACTTTAAAAACATCATTTGTCTTATTTGTTTTACTTATTTATGTTTGATTAATTAATTAGGCCTAATCTAGTTTTTGCATCAACAGATTGGCGTCGTCCGTGGGAACGTATTTCCAAACGTTTTCACTAATTCATCATACATGGCTAATATCACTTAAACAAGTAACAGAAATGATGATATTCCGCATAATCCCTCTTCCCCTCCAAATAACATTGATTTAATTAGAATTTTGGCTAGCCCGGACAAAGTTCAAGAGGCTATGCAGGATGTGATAAGATAATTGGTCCAAACTCTTCAAGTCGGAGTTCCTGCACAGTCCAATCAAAGGAACATGTCAATATCACCGATAAGGAGTGTTGGCATAGCCATTCCAAAACTTCAAGGGATCCTTCGTAACGTCCTAGAGAAACTTCTTCTATTAGGACTCCTAATTCCAATGATGGATAGTCCCTCACTCCAGAAAGACTGAGTGATTTAGAAAGTCTAAGTAGGGCCTCTTCTTTTGATCGTTTGGGACCCAGGGGAAATAAAAATTCCCTTAGGGTTATGTCGGGAAATACTCGATAACCACGTGACTTGAGGTAAGGTTTATCCCAGTCCAGATCGAATGCCTGACAAATTGCTCGATCCAATCAAAGAGAAGGTTCGCAAGAGGAAAGCTCAACACAATCAATTGGACGGAATGAAAGATCCACCACCAATAAATCTGGTGCTGGAAATAATGCGTGGAAGGGGTCCATTCAGCATTTGGAAGATAGATTGGGAGAAATGGCCAAGGCCAAGAATCCTCTCCAGAGAAATTTTGTTAAGGGATCTCCTTTTGTTCAAACCATTGTAGATTTCCTACACCGACCAAGTTTAAAGCTCCAATGGTTACTCCCAACTACTTCTGCTCAAATCTGGTATAATAGTCTTCCCCGGGGGAAGATTTCTAGCTTTTAATAACTCGCCGAGCTATTCATTGGTAATTTTTGCTTTGGAGCCAAACCAGTGAAGTGAGTAGCTCATTTTCTTAGTGTGAGACAGAAGGTGGGAGAAAGTACCAGGGACTACATTACTCGTTTCAACAACAAGAAATTAGAGGTTATTAATTATGAGGAGAAGACTACAAACACTACCCTCATGAGTGGTTTTCTCCCCCGACAAACTATATTATACTTAGGTAAAAGATACCCCAAAGACGATGACGGAATTGATGGCCAAAATAGTGAAGATTATGAACGTTAAGGAAGCTATGGCAGCTAAAAAGAATTCAGATGTAAAGGCGAAATCAAAGTTTGAAGGGAATTCGGATAAGAAGGAGCACAAGAATCACAATGAGCGTAAGAATTCGAAAGTAAAATAAAGCCTAGATCGGCTTAGAAAATATACAAATTACACTCCCTTAACGGTGGATATACATCATGTTTTGGTAGAAATCAAGCACAACATTGATTTGAGTTGGCCTGAAAAGTCATGGTCACCTGCTCATAAAAGGGATAAGTCCAAATATTATGAATTTCATAAAGACCATGGTCATACGATCAACCGGTGTATTACTCTCTAGAATGAGATAGAGGCACTCATCCAACGAGGAAAATTGAACAGATTTATTGATTGGCAAGCTGGTGGAAGAGCTGGAGGTAGAGGTCGACAGAGATCTAAATCTCTTGTGAGGCCTAAAGAAGAGAAGAAGAGGAACCATGACAATAATCCAAAAGGCGATCCTGATCTCCCCAAAAATCCTAGGCCACCTGAACTCGAGGTATTCACACTCAGCTTTAGATCTTTTGATTGTCATATGATTATGGGTGGAGATGCAGGAGGAGGAGACCATATAGCTAATAGGAAGGCTTACCTCAATATGACCCAAGATTGTTCCTATATCCAGTGAATCAACCTTGCCGAGGAATACCAACCAAGGAAAGTCAACAAGGATATGCTCATAATTACCTTTTTTAAGAACAATCTATCCGGAGTATTGTATCCTCATGACAATCCTTTAGTGATCAAAGTCAGAATGAAAGACGTACTGGTAGAAATAACACAAGTGGATAACGGTAGCTCGGCGGACATTATGTTTTATCCCAATTTTGATAGTTTGGATTTTAAACTCAGCCAACTAGAGCCTTACCATAGGCCCCTCATTGGATTCTCTGGTGAGAAGGTATTTTCATTGGGAACAACAAGTTAGATGTGTTGATCGGGACATAGCCGAGTAGCAGGACAGATAAAGTGAGATTCTTTATAAGGGACAAAAATGTTCATTCTTCTTACAACATGATCATGGGAAGGTTAGGTCTAAAGAAATTTAAAGTTGTACCTTCTACTGTTCATCAATACCAGAAGTTCCCAACCAACTTTGGAGTTAGAATAGTAAAAGGAGATCAAAAAGTAGCTCGAGAATGCTACTATTCATCTACCGAGTAGGAAGATATGGCAGAAGTAAAAAGGAAAACAACCACTTATTAAGTGGATATATCTGATCCAAACAGCGAATCTAAGGTTGAAACCTTATATCCAAGAGATGAATCAGAGTTCGTAAATGGCCAGGTGATGGAGGCAACAGAAAGTATTGTTTAGAGGATGATAAAATAGAACGAACGACTCAAATAGAAGCGTCATTAGATCTGGTTCTTAAATAGGAGTTGGTTGCCTTCTGAAGACAAAGGAAGCAAGTTTTCGCATGGAGATAAGAAGATATGCCTGGCATAGACCCAAATTTCTTGTGCTATGAGCTTAATCTTAATAAGGAGGTTAAACCTGTAAAGAAACGAAGAAGAGTTTTTATCCCGAAGAAGAACTAGGATATAGAGGAAGAAGTGGAGAAACTTCAAAAAGCTTCCTTTATTGAAGATGTGAAGTACTCGAACTGGTTAGCCAACATAGTTATGGTCAAGAAGAAAAACAATAAGTGGAGGATGTGTGTGGATTTTACTGACTTGAACAAAGCGTGCCCAAAGGATCATTTTTCGTTGCCACGAATTGATCAACTGGTGGATGCTACTTCGGGGCACGATTTGATGAGTTTTATGGATGAATATTCTAGTTATAACCAGATCAAAATGAAGCCAAAAGACAGAGAAAGTACTTCCTTTATTACTCCCCGAGGAACTTATTGCTACAATGTGTAGGAGGGGCTTAATGATAAGCCTCTCATTAAATTATTAAATGAGATTAGAGATGATTAATATTGACAAAAGTCCGTGTGTTTATGCGACTGAGGTATTATTATGCGCGTCGGACATATCACGCGTATTTATGTGTTATTTACATATTAACTAGACAATATTCTAGTATTTAGAGTTTTGACATATGTTATGGGACACATGCCACTTAAAATAGGACATGTGTCACCACGAGTTAATTAACATGTGGCGACCCACTTGGGTTGGTTTTGCTATAAATAAGCCCTACCCCCATACATTTGAGGGAGATCTTCTTGGAAGAGGAGGGTGATTTTCTTATCTTATGAGGTTTTAGAGAGAGAATTTTGAGATGAGTTCTTTGAGAAGAGTGGCAACACCTCCCATCTCTCCAAAAAACCACCACAATGAGTTTTCCGGCAAATAGTACGAACCCACGAACTACGCTGACTTTGATTTCGAGTATAACGGATACGTAGGCGCAACCGAAGTTTCTCAAGTTAAACACGTGCTAAAATCGAGTATTTCCCCAAAATTAGACTACTCTCTTACATTTGGCGACTCCGCTGGGGAGGTATTCACAATTTTTATCGTGTAACGCTTTATTCGCACACGAAAACTTGGTGAAAATGAAGAAAGGTGTTGACAAGAAAACCTTCTGCTCATGAACACAAAAGATACTCATATTATGCCATTTCACGATAAGTATTCTAACCTCTCTCCTTGAAATATAATCTTATTAGTAAGCTTTGATAAAATTTCATGATTTGCATCAATGTTTAAAAGGCACTGCATGATTTACGTAGTGCATTAGTATGATTCATTACCATGCTTAATGAGAATATTCGTAGATGTTAAAAACATATTTATTTCACCATATAAGGTGAGCTCAGTAGTTTATCTATCTAGTTAATAGATTTTCATGTGTAATTCAGAAATAACTTTGTGTTAATACCAGACTAATGACGTTGAAAATGTGTCTGTGTAAATAATTATACAAGGAAAAAAATATCAAGCTGCATACTCACGTGAGTTTGATAGCAGTTTGTAGAGTAGGCGGTTGTCAGCCTGCAATTGTCACCTACGCCTAAAAAAAATAGTCCTGAGAGTACCAAGCATTGAAACTTGAAAATAAAGATTTGAAGTTGATTTCAATAGATATTATATTTCTTATTAACTGAACATTGTAATCGTGTACAAACATATATGACAAAATATTACAATGGAAACAGTGCAAGTCAGAGATCTTTACACTATTATATTAATATATTGAGATACTTTCTAAATGTACAGTACATGTAATCAGTACTTGTCATAGATTGATTAAAAACAATATATGTAGTACATTGACCTTTATCATTTTAGTACAAAAGGCCGAAAGCCTAGTCCGGCCAGTGACATCCCCTAGCACGTGTTTTCTGCAATAGTATGGGATGATAAGATATATATTTTGTTATTTTTCATGTTGCTTTATACAGCTCAACTAGCACAAACTTTTTGACTAACTTATTTTCTTAAGAAACCAAGGCCAAATAACTTTGTTCCGAGGAACCTCACGCCAGCAGAAATCGGCGGAGCATTGCTCCGATGGAGCTCGGATGGAACCTTAATACTTTTACGAAGAAACTCAAAATCCAGCTACCATTCTCATGTGTATGTGTAGATCCGGCAAAGAATTCAACGGATTCACCAGAGTTTTTTTTTCTTTATTTCAAAACCGATGGAACTTTCTCCGAAGTACCTCTAACCGATGAAACTCGAACTGGTAGGAGACCTTTCCTGTTACCCAAATAAACAAAACCACCGTGGGAACTTGAAATCCCACGAAACCTTGACAAAACCACCGTGGGAGCTTGAAAATTTTGACAGACCTTGTTTAGAAACCGACGGAGGTCGTTCCAAGGAGCCTCTACCCGATGTAGAGTGGACTGGTAAGACACCATCTCTCTCTGATTCACCATATACAAAAACCCAACTTGAATATTAACTGCATACAAGATCGATCCATCTTGATAACATTGGACATATTTGAAATCGAAACCCGAGGTATCTTATACCGACAGACCACATCTGAGCTCCAATCTAACCTGAGTTTCCACGGATCTCTATGGGAGCTATTCCAAGAGCAAACTCCAATGGAGCTCCCTCGCGTTGGGCTCCTTCGCACTTTTCGTTTTGGGGTACATGCTCCCTCGTGTTTTTTTTTGTTGGGGTATACGATTAGATGGTCCCTGCTTTTTTATGAACGAACCATGGGGGTTTTAAGATTCGATAAAGCTTTGAATAAAAGGGACAGATCATTTGGGTACAAAACGAGAAGCCGACGTTAAAAAATTTTGACAACCCTCGTATTTTGGATTTATTTATGCTTTTCATTTCATAAATAGGCACTGCCCAGCTTGCACGGGCAGGATACTCACGTGTCAAACCAAAAGGCAGTTGGCAGCCACATACCATTTGGGATTACGAGTTTCCTCAGAGATGATAACGCCTGTTGAGACGAACTTGTTGTGTAATATATATATATATATATTAATGAGTATATTTAAAAAAAATGATGAATGAGTATTATTAAGCTATTTTATGGAATAGTTAAATGGTTAAAAATATAATTATGATATCATTGATTAAATGAGATTATTTTATATTTAATCTTATACATTATATATATTGAGAGGTATATTTACTCGTGGTTTTAACACCACAGTATTATACCAAGTGTCGATTGGATCATGAATAAACTATTGAGTTAGATCCTTCGAAAATACTCAAAATGACAAGGCATGTTATTTTTTAAGGGTGTTATGCATTATCAATTATAAATACGGTCGTGGCTTGTGATTTGAATAAAATAAATGCTAGAATAATATCAAAATGAAATGTGCGGATTCCACAATTGAAAATGGATGCGTTTATCACGCTTATTGGGGGAATTGTATATAGTGTTTCTGGGGCTTCCTCGAATCATACTTGTGCATGTTTATCAAGAAACATAAATTACGTCATGAAGATATAATGTTTATAGGACATTTTCTTTTTTTATTCAATGATTTTGGATAAATATGAACATGGTTTATCCTTCTGGCGCCTGTATACGCGTTGAACCACGGCAGCTGAGATACAACTATTGTGGTTTTCTAGTATGATCTTTGGCATGATATATCTATATGCTATGCTATAATATAAAGCTAAAAGTGAGTTAGAAGGAGCGTAATGAACCTTCATCTAAATACCGAGTTTTATAAAACATTTTGTAAATGTCATTTTATAGTTGGAGACCATGTTGAACATGATTAATATATTACAAAACATCTCGAGTATGCTTCAATTCAAAATTCACCCTGGATATTTTACACACTCGTGAGTTTGAAAGGATGTGTGCTTAAACGACATTAAATTGTCCACGATACACCTACGAGTATGGGTGGTTACGATTCATTACACAAATATCCCCGGACTTTATTTAAATTTTATTATATCAAATAAAATAAAAATAAACTAAAGGGGGCATGATGAGAATTGTACTTGGATATTTCCTGAGTTTTACTAACCATTTGCAATATTATATTATTGTGTCAGAAAGATATTATTTTGCAGAGGGTTCTGAACGAGTAGATATTGAGCGACACAAATATCAAATCATTGTTCAAAGACTCGACAATTTGAGATACACCCCATGAAATGTAATAATTAGGTTGCTTTCATTTTTTTCGGGTGGGAATTGTAAAGGATATATGTAATTTATTTTATTTTATTTTATCTTAAGATAAAATAAAATAAAGGGGGCAAATGAATATTATGATGTAACGTAGCTTGTAGTCTGAAGCTTCTTCGACATCATCCACGCCAAGGTTAGATTGATGAACCTTGAGAGTATAGTAACATCCAAGCAGGCCATTACAAAAGCTTCTTCAGTTTCTTTCTCAAAGAGTTCAAACGGGTTAATTAGTTATCACTCAGAAATTGACAAAGTCAGTCATCCTTCAGATATGACATCATATTATGAGAACTTTGCGAGTGTTGAGATAAGTCTTCTACAGAGGTGTATTATATTCCAAAAAACTTTATCAAATTGGTCGGTAGTTGAACCACGATCGTTATGACTTGACTCGTCCGAAGAAGTTGGTCATTGATGGAAACAGACGAAGGATTGCGCCTAGTTTGCCATTCGGCAGGTATGGGCTCCCGTCTCGAAAAAACTGGTACAGAAGAATAAGTTTACGAAAAATCTTAATAAGTGTGTTTTCATTGTTAAGTCACCGTTATTGGTGGAGTTTACGAAAAATCTTAACAAGCGTTTTCGTTGTTAAGTCACCATTATAAGGTGGAGTTTATGGAAAATCTTAACAAGCGTTTTCGTTGTTAAGTCACCGTTATAGGTGGAGTTTACGAAAAATCTTAACAAGCGTTTTCATTGTTAAGTCACCGTTATAAGGTGGAGTTTATGGAAAATCTTAACAAGCATTTTCGTTTATAGTCACCGTTATAGGTGGAGTATACGAAAAATCTTAACAAGCATTTTCGTTGTTAAGTCACCGTTATAAGGTGGAGTTTATGGAAAATCTTAACAAACGTTTTCGTTGTTAAGTCACCGTCATAAGGTGGAGTTTATGGAAAATCTTAACAAGCATTTTCGTTGTTAAGTCACCGTTATAGGTGGAGTTTGCGAAAAACCTTAACAAGTGTGTTTTCATTGTTAAGTCACCTCTAACGGTGGAATTTTCGAAAAACCTTAACAAGTGTGTTTTCATTGTTAAGTCACCTCTAACGGTGGAATTTTCGAAAAACCTTAACAAGTGTGTTTTCATTGTTAAGTCACCTCTAACGGTGGAGTTTGCGAAAAAACCTTATCAAGTGTGTTTTCATTGTTAAGTCACCTCTAACGGTGGAGTTTACGAAAAATCTTAACAAGTGTGTTTTCATTGTTAAGTCACCTCTAACGGTGGAGTTTGCGAAAAAACCTTAGCAAGTGTGTTTTCATTGTTAAAGTCACCTCTAACGGTGGAGTTTGCGAAAAAACCTTAACAAGTGTGTTTTCATTGTTAAGTCACCTCTAACGGTGGAGTTTGTGAAAAACCTTAACAAGTGTGTTTTCATTGTTAAGTCACCTCTAACGGTGGAGTTTGCGAAAAACCTTAACAAGTTTGTTTTCATTGTTAAGTCACCTCTAACGGTGGAGTTTACGAAAAAACCTTAACAAGTGTGTTTTCATTATTAAGTCACCTCTAACGGTGGAGTTTGTGAAAAACCTTAACAAGTGTGTTTTCATTGTTAAGTCACCCCTAACGGTGGAGTTTACGAGAAACCTTGACAAGTGTGTTCTCATCATTAAGTCACCTTATAGGTGTGAGTTTGTGAAAAAACATTAAAAAGTGGTCATTTGAGAGAGTCAATAATACATGCATGCACAAGAAACCTCATCATGATTAAAACAAGTCAAACAACATGTACATGCACTAAAAGATTAATCAAGGACGATGAAGTAGTTATTATGTAAACCGTAATAATACTTTCACCAAGCTTGGTTGAGAATGATGAAAGAGAATGCTGAGGTAGTTATTATGTGTTCATGATAATACTCTTTACAAAAGTAGAGTTACAAACAATCGCAATAAAAATGTGGATGCATGATCATTTAAATAGGAATGGGGGCAACACTCGGTGTATATCATTCGTATCAAAATAATGATAAACGAGGTCCTTCGGAATAACCTATGAGATCAAAGCTGCAAAATGGGATTTAAGATATGAGATATAAAATTGATGTATATCATATAACTGAGATATGAAATATGAGATTGCATTATATCATAAAATGTGATATATGAGGTAAAAGTACATCATCAAGATGAAATGAGATATGAGATTATTACCCACGATCCACAGGTCGATCGAAAATATGAAAACTGACTAAAATTATTTCGTACATACAGTCGATATATTTCAGACATGTATCAATATATCAACTATATGTACGAGGGGGCAAATGTAGGAGGGGCTTAATGATAAACCTCTCATTAAATTATTAAAAGAGATTAGAGATGATTAATATTGACAAAAGTCCATGTGTTTATGCGACTGAGGTATTATTATGCGTGTCGGACATATCACGCGTATTTGTGTGTTATTTACATATTAACTAGACAATATTCTAGTATTGAGAGTTTTGACATATGTTATGGGACACATGCCACTTAAAATAGGACATGTGTCACCACGAGTTAATTGACATGTGGCGACCCACTTGGGTTGGTTTTGCTATAAATAAGCCCTACCCCCATACATTTGAGGGAGATCTTCTTGGAAGAGGAGGGTGATTTTATTATCTTATGAGGTTTTAGAGAGAGAATTTTGAGATGAGTTCTTTGAGAAGAGTGGCAACACCTCCCATCTCTCCAAAAAACCACCACAATGAGTTTTCCGGCGAATAGTACGAACCCAAGAACTACGCTGACTTTGATTCCGAGTATAACGGATACGTAGGCGCAACCGAAGTTGCTCAAGTCAAACACGTGCTAAAATCAAGTCAAACACGTGTTATGTCGTTTGGTCTAAAAAATGAGGTGCCACTTATCAAAGACTGGTGAACAAAATATTTGAGGAGTAGATAGGAAAGAACATGGAGGTGTATGTTGATGATATGCTGATAAAGAGAAAAAAATATGTTGATCATATTTCCGACCTCAGCCAGACATTTGATCAGTTGGAGAAGCACCAGATGAAGTTAAACCCGACCAAATGCGACTTCGAAGTTTAGGAGGGAATGTTCCTCGGGTATATAGTAAATCAAAGGGGCATTGAAGCTAATCAAGACAAGATTAAAGCCTTGTCAGAAATGCAATCCCCGACCAGTAAAAAGAATGTTCAAAGGCTAACAGGGAATGTAGCAACACTCAACAGATTTTTGTCCCGAGCAACAGACGGATGTTTACCATTCTTTAAGGTGCTTAGAAAAACCTTTAAATGGAACGATGAATGTGAAAAAGCTTTCCTAAAATTAAATAAGTACCTAAGAGCACCCCCACTACTCCCCCAACTAGTGTTGGGAGACAAGTTGTATTTGTATCTTGTTAGTTCTGAATCAGCTGTTAGCTCTGCCTTGATCAAAGAGGATAATGGAGTTCAAAAGACAATTTATTACACTAGAAAATCTTTTAGAGGAGCAGAGTTCAGATGTCCCAGGCTGGAGAAGTTATCAGTAGCCTTAATTGAGGCTAGTAGATGGATAAAGCCATATTTTCAAGCTCATACCATAGTGGTATACACTTACATACCACTGAGGCAAGCTTTGCATAAGCCAGAGAAATCCAGAAGATTGATGTATTAGGTTGTGGAGTTTGGGGGATATGATCTTGTATATGAACCAATGCCTTTTTTAAAGGCTAAGCTATGGAGGATTTTATTATAGAATTCACTTACCCAGAGGTTCCCAAGCAACAAGAGACTCCTATCGAGCAATACTCAGGAGTCAGCAGACCTACTGGAGATATCCCCGACCAACTCCAAGCAAAGGAAACTACAGAAGAAGTTACCACCGACCAACCAGTGGAGTACAGGATATGAAAAAGAAATATGAGGAGGTGAAGGACAAAATCTTCCATCAAGGGATTCTGACAAACCAAGAGTTTGACAGCAATATTCCCATATGGAGTCTGTATGTTAATGGGTTATCCTATGTAATTGGATGGGGAGCAGGAATCATCCTCAATACTCCAGATGAAATAGATATAGATTACTCTCTATGATTCGAATTTTAAGTCTCCAATAATGAGGCAGAGTATGAAGTTGTGATTGTTGGTTTAAATTTAGCCAAATCACTGAATGCCAAGAAAGTTATGGTATACAGTAATTCATAGTCGGTGGTAAATCAGGTGTTGAAATTATATGAAGCTAAAGGAGAATTGTTATCCAAATACTTAGTTAAAGCTTTGAAAGTAATCACTACTTTTCCAGCTATTCATATGATCAGAGTTCCAAGGCTGGAATATGCCCGAGCAAATTCACTTGCTCGGCTAGCTTCAGCAACCAAAACCGAGCTATAAAGAACTATTCCTATTGAGATACTTGTTAATAGGAGTATTGATGAAGATATGATGGTTAATTTTATTACAGTTAATATGGGGCCATCTTGGATGGATCGCATAAGAGCTTATATTTAATATGGAATTCTACCAGACGACCTACTTCCAGTTAAGAAGTTAAAATACAAAGCTGCGAGATATGTGCTAGACAATGGTGTGTTGTATAGAAGAGGATTGACTGTTGGTTTTCAATATTGTGTGCATCCAGCTGAAGTAAAATATTTTATTGAGGAAGTTCATGAAGGTTCATGTGGAGCCTATGTAGCTGGGAGAACTTTATTGTAAAGAATCAACACATATTGGTACTACTGGCCAACTATGCGAGCAGATTGTGCAGCTTTTGCCAAAGAGAATGATAAATGCCAGAGGTTTTCCAACATACGCAAGACTCCACAAGCTCTCCTAACACCGATCACTTCACCCTAACCCTTTGTTGTGTGGAGAATTAACTTGGTCGGGCTCTGCCGACCACCTAAGGAAGGTTCAAGTACCTAGTTGTGGCTGTTGATTACTTCACTAAATGAGTGGAAGTTGAACCCTTGATCGATATGTCCTATGAAAAATTTTATCAATTTATTTGGAAGAATACCATATGCAGGTATGGCTTGTCCTACGCCTTTATCACTGATCACGGCACACAATTTGAGAAGGACGAGTATGCTACTTATTATGCCCAATCTAATATCTAAAAAATCCACTTTGCTCCTGGCCATCCTCAAAGTAATGGCCAAACAGAGGTAACGAATAGGACTTTGTTGAATGGGTTGAAGAAAAGGCTAGAAAATGATAAAGATAATTGGATCAATGAACGGCAATATGTCTTGTGGGCTTATCAAACAACCCCTAGAACATCTACTAGAGAGACACCCTACATGTTAGCATTTGGTACTGAAGTTGTAATTGTTGTCGAGCTAGGTTTACCCACTCAGAGAGTACTTAATTTCAATACCCTAGTCAGTGATTTAATGAGAATGTTGGACTTAGACATACTGGAAGAGGTACGTGAAGATGCAGCTCTAAGGAATGCAGCCTATCAACAACGGACTGCACGTTTCTACAACAAAAGGGTGAAGCCGAGTAACTTAAAAGAAGGTGATTATGTTTTAAAGAAGGTGATTTAGAAGAACAACAAACTTGAATCCAATTAACAATGGCCTTATCGCATTAAAGCGGTTATCCGACCAGCCACATATCAAATTGAGACTTTGGAGGGTGAAGAATTCAAGAATCCCTAGAATACAGAACACCTGAGGAAATATTATCAGTGATGTAATCATGTTATACTCAGTTCATTTTAATATTAATGAGAATATGATTTCCTTAGAATTTTTATTTTTATTTTTGGAGTACTAGGGTTATGCACTACACTGTAGATATGTCAAAAACCACCGACAAAATGATGATCGCCATCAACAAAGGCATCAACAATGTTGGTTGTCAACACAAATAAACCACTATCAAAATGTTGGTCGGCATCAACGAAGGCACCAATAATGTTGATTGTCAACACGTAAAAACCATGCAAGGCAACATTGTAAGTCCCAAATGCTTGGTTAATGAAGACCCAAATGACAAATGTTCATCTAAACTGGGCTAAAAGGTGGACAAATGTTCCACACATGCCTGGGCACCAAGGTAACTAATACCCAAAAAGTGGGGCATACTAGTAGAACTATGGTAAAACATTGGTAATTGGTATGATACTTGGGCAAAACCTAAGCGTATCAATAGAACCGATGAAAACTAAAAAGGCATTCATATACAGAGATTGACTAAAATTTGATCCATTCACAGTCAAAGACTAAGAAGACATTCATAAACAGAGATTGACTAAAAGTTGATCCATTCATAGTCAAATATTGATAAGATAAGCTATACAAAGCCTTATTCTGCAGGACATTTCCCTTCAGCTTTTGAAATAGGGACCATTCTAGCAGGAGGATCATCCAAAGTATAAGGAGAGTTGATGAAGTTAAATTCCTAAAGCATTCTGGTTAGCTACTACTAGGACGATCAAGTAGGTGAGGAGGTCGAATGATATCTAGTTCATCATATAGCTCGTAATCTCCCAAGTACTTTGAAATCAAGTATTGAGGAATACGATGAATAGGAATCCAGCTGACATCTAACTTGAAAGGAGGATTGTCAAGCTCAAGCAATCTTGGGTCATACCAGTCCCATAATGAATTGTTATGATCCACATTCATCACTGTCAATGCGTTCATCTAACTAGACCTCATTCTTAGCTTATTGAAGCTTATCATCAAGATGCCTAGAGATTCATTATACCCGTCCATCTAGACTTCCCTTGGTTGCTTATGGAATTGAAAGGTTAATTTGTCAACCTGAGAATACAGCTTTTTCATCACTCCATCCTTAACTTGTGATTGAGAAGATTGAGTAGATAGTTGTTCAGACAAAGTCTGTAATTTTTGGTATATCTCAGCAATAGCCTGATCTTTAGCTTTTAACTGCGCAGCTTGATCGACAAGGGCCTATTTGGTCCTAACTTCCTTTGTGGTATCTCGGTCAGGCTTATTTCTTGATCGGGAAGAGGATGCAGGCTTAATATTTTTTAATGCCTGTAATTCCTCCCTTAATATTGCATTTTTAGCTTCTAAAAAGGAATACCCGTTATTGGTAGTAGCAACAATAGTTTCAGGAGCAGATTTCACAAGCTTCAATTCATCCCTTAAATTATTATTATCCTCCTCCAGGAGTTTAGCAATAGTTCTAGTTTCTTTAACTTCAAACTTAAGCAAAGTTTCTTTTTTATTATAAGCAGAAACAAAGTTATCAAAACCCCGACCTACACTTAAGCTTCGATATTTCTGCTCATAGCTTTGGTGCAATAGGGCAATGGATTCTTTATATTGTCCTTAAAGTTCCTCTATCCTCTCATAGTAGGCAACATTGTTTGCTATCCCCCTCTTAAGTAAGTACTTTAAACATTTGTAGGCATCTTTAGTCTGCTCTGATGCATCATCACCGAACAACTTAATGATTTCTTCTTTGGATAAGTCTATATAACCAACTTTGAAAAAAGCATTGCACTTCCTCAATAGTTCGATATCATTGTAAGACAGTTGTTCCATCTTCGCTATAAACTAGCAAGAAAAAATGACCACTGATCAACAACAAGAATGAAATACATCCATGATCAACAAGAGACAAGAAGGAACAAAAGGTTTCTTTTATTGATAATAAAGAGTTCAGGTACAATAAAAGTAAAGAAAAAGAAATAAAAAAGCAAAAGGGAAAATGTCGAACAACTTTACACCTTCTTCCTATCATTCTCAACCCGCTCAAAAGAAGGGGCTATAGACGGGAGTTTCTCAGTTGGGGGAAGAGAAGACTCGGTGACTTTAGGTCGCTCGGTTAGGGTAAGAGAAGACTCAGTGACTTTAGGTTAGTCAGTAGAAAATTCAACCACCAGAGAAGACTCTCCAGAACCAACTTCATCTTCAATATCATCGTACATGATAGGAGGAGGACTATGAGTATATCTCTGAAAACGTTCAGAGCCTTCAACAGTGTTTGACTCCTGGAGAGCAGCAACCCAACCATCTCTGAAATATTTTTATTTTGCATACTCAATCTGAGCAAAGGCAGCAGAAATAGATTTGTTTTGGCCCTTGTCCCAACCAATACTGAAGGATTACTTCATAACAGAATTTCTCTTTGACGTTTTAGAGGAAAGTTTATCATCCAATTTGGTCAGAAACTCCTCAGCAGTCTTTGCCCTGTACTCAGCTTCCTTTGCCCTGCACTCAAATTCAAGGGCATTTCCTTCAGACGTCTGCGAAGCAGTTTCAACAGTCTTTAATTTATCTTCTCAAGTATTTCTCTCAGTCTCCAAGGCTTGCTGAGAATCGAGCACAGACTTCTTCAATCCAGCCAAAGCTTCCTCCACACATTCGAAAAAGAAGATCAAATTGCATCATCCTTCTCTAGTATATTATTAAAATTCACCAAGAACTGCAAAAGAAGAAGATCAAGTTAGTATATAAAAACTATAAAGACAACAGAATCAAGAAGATGGAAATCCCTTACTAATGCAAGGCTCCGTGCATATAATTTAGAAACCTTCCTTTACTCGGGACAGCATGGTATCCGCTCCCCTGTGGTCTAGACGAGTTCTAGACTTGATTAACTTCCTGGCCAAACCAGGAGTAATAACTGCTGGAGGACCATCATCAGAAGAAGGTAATTCGACTAAGGTATGTTGGTCGGCATCATTCACTTATTCGAACTGCTTCACAGGCCCTATCCTAAGTCTTCTCAAAGTAAGTTCATTATCTTTGGGGGTTGGGGCTCTTTTATGGCCTCACCTGTCTTCTTCTTATCCCCTTCAGCAGGTCTTCTTGGCCTCTTCTTCATGATATCAAAAAGAAGAATGTCTGAATCAATAGCAGCTTCCTGATCAAGATCAATCACCACAGCAGGAGGAGTTGCAGGTCGGGCAATGAAGGAAGAAAGGGTATTTTTGTATTAAAGCAAATAAGAATCAGACATAACGTGTTGCTCGGTAACCTTTTGATGAAGTCCCCAAATGAACTTCAATTCTTTTAAGTTCACTTCGCTATCTTTGGGGGACTTTCTCTTTCGATCAACTGCAATCAATTTTACAAAGAAATAATCAGTATGACATTTTATCAAATATAAATAGAGCAACTACAAGCTAATTACAAGCCCCCAAATGAACTTTAATCTGTTGATACCAAAATTCACCACCTTACGTGGACCAATTACAAGCCAGCACGTGTCATCCAGTGTGGCACAAATCTAAGTCAGCATCATACGAATCCTCGATTAACAAGGGAGCCTGACCAACAGAGAAGGCAGACCAATAAGGAAGTTCGACCAACATGGAAGACCAACCAACTGGGAAGATCGACCAACAACTGGGAGTCCAACCAGTATGGCTAATGAATCGCCATCAGTTTTATGTTTAATTTTCATCATGTATTAATGTAAATGCCAAACAAATGAAGGCATTCCATCCTTTCACATGACGACTCTTAACACCACTCTTGGGCTATAAATACATTATAACACCCTCATTGCAAGGGGATCAAAAAATAAATAAAAGTAGTCAAGTAATACATATTAGTAGACGTAGGCTTTTCCATTGAGCCAACCCACTTTAAAAATCTCATTTGTCTTATTTGTTTTACTTATTTATTTGTGATCAATTAATTAGACCTAGTCTAGTTTTTTGCATCAACACCCTCCTACACTAATATACTCTAAGTCCAAGGATGAGCATGACTAACACCTTCACAAAGTCTACAATGTTATAAGGAAGAAAAATATGTATTCTAATTTATCTAAGTGTGAATTTTTTCCTGAGGAGGTAACCTTCCTCGGCCACAATGTTAAATAGGATGGCCTGGTTATAGACCCTGGGAAGGTCTCAACCATTAAAATTTGGGAAAGACACCAGAAACTTCTTAGGAATGGCCAGGTATTACAGATGTTTGTTAAGGTCTTTTATAAGATTATTGTACCTTTAACTAAGTCTATGCATAAGAACACCAAGTTTGTGTGGTCCATGGAGTGTGATGTGATATTTTCAAAGCACAAGAATTGTCTTATAGTCGCATTAGTGTTAATATTGCCTAAGTAATATGGCGGATTTATGATATATAGTGATGCTTAAAGACATGGCCTAGAATGTAAGATAAAGCGAAATGGAAAGCTTATTGCCTATGCTTTTAGACAGTTATGGACTCATGAGCTGAAGTACTCCACATATGACTTGGAATTAGCATATACTGTCTTTTATTTGAAGATTTGGGGTAATAACTTATATGGTGAGATTGTGAAATATATACTAATCATAAGAATTTCACATGTATGTTTACCCAAAAGTACTTAAATATTAGGCAAAGAAGATGGTTGTTGTAAACTAAGGATTATGATTGTTCCATTAAGTATCATCTTGGGAAGATTTATTTAGTAGTTGATTCCCTTACTAGAAACATTTATATTAGTTCCTTGAGATCAATTACGCAAAATCATATATTGAGAGATCTATAGACAATAGGAATTGAGGTTTGAGGCTATAGAGGTCACGAATAGTTCTATACAGCCAAAGTTAAACCAACACTGAATAAAAGGATAAGGTTTGCTCAGACAAGAACCCAAAATTGTTAAAGGTTTTCATACAGAAAGAGAATGGAGAAAATATTACCTATAAAATTAATTATCAAATATACTTGAGGTTTGGGTTCAAACCATGCATGGCGTGGACAAAAAGTATAAAGGTCGATATGTCATAAGGATCTAACATATCATAGTTTATCATCCACACAGGAATAACCGAGATGTATCAAGAACTGAGAGAGGATTTTTGTTGTCCTAACATGAATAAACACATACATAGTTGAACATTTAACCAAACTTTACATTTAAGAAATTAATTAGACTCCACAGAGCACCAGTATCTATTTTTTTAAACCACAACTCTAAATTCACCTTGGGATTTTTAAAAGGCTTCCAAAAGGCCCTGGAGTTGCGACTGAATCCATACATCTGAACAAACAAAAAGGATAAATCAAACTCTTGAAAATATGTTAATATATTGTGCATTCTACTTTAGTTCCAATTAGGAGGATCACTCGCCTTTGGTTGAGTTCGTTTATAACAATAGTTATCAAGTTGATATTAATATGAAAGAATATTAATCCTTATAATAAATGAGCATGTAGAAAAGTTGGGTTGACATCAAAAGAAGATAATTGCCCTTTGTAAGGACATAATTTTATAAATGTCCATCTCATTTTTGTATGTCGTATACCGATACACCGTTAAGAATGTTCATGCTCATATTTTCCTTAAAGACGAATCTGAATTATAAGAGGACAGCTTCTAGTTTCTGGTGATTTTTCCAGGTCGATCCGTACAAGGTATTCCAGACGATCCAGACCACCAAAGGTAAAGGCTCTGGACAGTTTTTGGCAGAGATTCGGACCGCATTTCACCGATCCGGACCTTTTTATGAAAAATGATCCGGACCGCATTTCTAAGGATCCCTCTGTTTGAAATTGGTCACCGATCCGGACCGCCTCACCAGATAAGACCGAATCTGATAGATTTGTTTTGACAAGCTCGAAACTTCTTTATAAAGGCTATTTCGAAGCTGTTTATTTTAAGTCTTTGGGAAAATATCTTGGAGAGTCCAAACACAACAAGACTTCAAGTTTTGATGTTCCAAACATCCTTTTGATTCACAAATCGATCCTTTATCATTTGTGTGAATCTCTAAACCCTCAATGGATCGTTCTACTCATCTAGAGTAACTTTGTGGAAAAGACGTCTCTTTTCCATTACTGACCATCTAGAGTTCTTGAGGGAGATTCCAACCGACGACATTGAAATCGACACCTGGGGGTATTTCGTATGTCACTCTTATTTTCATTGTAATCCGTGTAAACCGTTCTTTAAAAATTATAGTGAAAATAAAAGGTTTTGGCCCTTTGGGGGATTTTTCCTTATTTATGTGTTTGTTTGTGATTGAATGTCCTTGCATTATTATATTATCTCCAATCATAACTAGATGCATGTTTTAGGATTTAATTGAAAAAATGAGTTTAATTAAATAATTGAAAAATCGTGTCATCTAAAATCAAAAGGCGTAACAAAGCGTTAGTTCTTATGATCACCACTTTAGAGGAAGATTTAGGAGAAGCAAGAGAAAGAGAGTCCACCTACACTTCCTTGAGAGAGAAAGAGAGTCTGCTTGTATTGAGAGAGAGACTAGTTGTTTAAGAGAGAGAGTCAGTTTAGAGAGAGAGAGATTTTCTAGGGGGAGAGAGAGAGAGAGAGATTTATTTGGAGAAATAAAAAGGGGAATTGACTAAGCAAGTGGATAGTCTTACGAGTGAGCTCCATTCCTCCCTTGAGGCTCAAAAGAAACTTGAATCCCTTGTAGCTCAACTTAATCAGGATCTTGAGAGAGCACGGGAAGTCAAGGTTCAAATTGAGGACAGATCCGGAAATATGGGAAAGATGCTCCTTGGTCCCACTTTAGGTTTTTACGAAAGGTAGGGAATAGGTTTTGATGGTGCCTCCACGTCCCAAATCACACCTGGACCAGTTCCTAAGTTTACAATGACTCCATATGGCCCTCGTCAAAAACCATAAATAAAAGTTCAACCAAGAAAAGCAAACCAAGGTCGGCCTAAGACTGTGTACTTTTGTACCTACTGCAAAAGAAAGGGCCACCTCAAGGAGTTTTGCTATAGTTTGGGTCGAACATGACACACTGCTGCTCTACCACTTGCCACTAGCGATTTCTTGAGTCTTAGAGAGCAGGTTGAGTTCCTAGTAGCCACATCTCAGAGTTTAATGGCAGAATTCCAACGAATTTCCCTTCCGTCGGTGGAAACTTCCACAAACTCGACTAGAACCAACATTAACAATGGAAAACAAGGGTACCTAAGCATGACATAAAAGCCCTTGTAGCACATATTTCTCTTAAAGCACAAAATACCTCACGGTGGTACTTCGATAGTGGGTGCTCCAGACATATGACTGATGATGTCTCATTTTTTACCTACCTAGAGGATCATAAGGAAGGTAAAGTCACCTTTGGAGACGGGATCAAGTCTAGCATCGTAGGACAAGGCACAGTAGAGTTACCAAGATTTCCTAAGCTAGAGAATGTTTTGTACGTCAAAGTTTGAAAGAAAACCTTCTCAGCATTAACCATTTATGCGACGCTGACTTTGCAGTAAAGTTTGACCAGGACGCGTGTAATGTTTATAATCAAGCCGGTAAACTTTTATTTCAAGGGGTGAGGAGAGAGGATAATTTCTATGGGATTTTGCCCAAGTCCTCATTTATCTTTAATAGCGCCACGATCACTCCTATGGATCTGTGGCACCAACATCTAGGTCACGTGAACTTTAGAGATTTGATGATATTATCTAAAAAGTACCTAGTACGTGACTTGCCAACACTTGGAAATCCAACTTTCATGGTTTGTGGACCCTATCAGTTGGGAAATCAAGTCCGTAGCCCCCACGGGAAGTTAAATTCCATTACCACTTCACGAGTACTTGAGTTGATACAAATGGATCTCATGGGTCCAACTCATACAGAGAGTCTGGATGGTAAGAGGTACATATTAGTGACAGTATATGATTTCTCCAAATATTCTATCGTGGGATTTCTAAGAGAGAAATCAGATGCTGTTGAGTTTCTTACAACCAAGTGTCGTGTCCTACAAAACCAACACGATGTCACTATCAATAGAATGCATAGTGATAACGGCACTGAATTTACGAAGCAAAAAGTAGATCTTTACTGTGATAGCCTAGGAATTAAATATGAGTTTTATACTGTGAATACTCCTCAGTAAAATCGGATTGTTGAGAGAAAGAACAAAACGATTCAGTAAATGGCTAGATCTATGCTTCTAGGTCGTAAAGTTGTTAGGAGATTTTGGGCAGAGGCAGTGTCTAATGCATGCCATATGGTGAATAGGGTTTACCTTCGTCCACACACACTTAAGACGCCCTATGAATTATGGACTAGAAAGAAGCCCACTCTTCCATATTTCCATGTTTGGGGGAGTAAATGCTACATACTATGGGATAGAGATCAATTAGTAAAGTTTGACTCCCGAAGTGATGAGGGAATATTGTTAGGATATTCATCGAATAGTAGAGCGTACTGGGTTTTTCACCTAAAAATCTCTAAGATGATGGAGTCAATAAATGTCATTGTGCAAGATGACGAACCATCGACATCTATTGACTTCACTCATTTGAATGAGGATGGCACACTCCCTATTGATGATTCCACTGTGTCTCCCACACCCAGAGTGGAACCTACTCCTGTTCTAGGGGACACACCTGCTTGGGGTTGCAAGAGTCATGACCCTACGTATATTCTAAGAGATCCCACCCTAGGATTCAACACTCATGCACAGCTAGAGAATGTCGTTATCCATGTCTGTTAGACATCTAAAGTCGAGCCCAAAAACTATAAAGAAGCACTCAAGGATGAACACTGGATCTCTGCAATGCAGGACGAGTTGCTTCAATTTTGAAAGAATGATGTCTGGGAATTAGTTCCCCGACCTAGTGAGACTAATTTGATAGGTACCAAATGGATCTTCAAGAATAATATGGATGAGACATGTACTATCATCATAAATAAGGTTAGGTTGGTCACTCAGGGCTACATATAGATAGAGGGTGTAGACTTTGACGAGACATTTGCTCCTGTTGTGAGTCTTGAGTCCGTCCATTTATTGCTCGTCATTCCATGTCATCTGCGCTTCAAGCTATATCAGATGGATATCAAGAGTGCCTTTCTAAATGGCATTCCTTAGGAGGAGGTTTAGGTGGAACAACCAAAAGGGTTTGAAGACCCTAAGCACCCTGAACACGTCTACTATCTAAGAAAAGCCTTGTATGGTTTGAAGCAAGAACCCCGTGTTTGGTACGAGAGGCTTACTTCCTATCTCTTAGTCAGTGGCTTCAAGAAAGGGGGAGTTGATATGACATTATTCATCAGGAAAGATTACGGTGCTATTTTGGTTTCCCAGGTCTATGTGGACGACATAGTCTTTGGGTCCACGTGCTTCCAGCATGCTCACCACTTTGAGGAGGAGATGAAAAGTGAGTTTGAGATGAGCATGATAGGTGATCTTACTTTCTTCCTTGGTCTCCAGGTTTGTCAGCTAGAGGATGGGATGTTCCTCTCCCAATCTAAGTATGCTAGAGACCTAGTGAAGAAATTTGGTTTAGACTCTGCTAAGCACGCATGTACACCTATGAGTACATCTACAAAGCTTAGTAAGGACACTTCAGGCAAGGACGTTGAGCAAACCTTTTATCAGAGCATGATAGGCAATCTTCTCTACCTGACTGCTAGTCATCCTGACATAGCCTTTAGTGTTGGAGTTTGTGCACGATATTAGGCTTCCCCTAAAGAGTCGTACGTACTCGCTCTTAAACATATTAGCAAATACGTAAGTGGGACTCTCTCCCATAGCATTTGGTATTCCTTTGATACCACTGAACGTTTGTCACATATTCGGATGTCGACTAGGCTAGGGATGCAGATGAATGTAGGAGCACTTCTGGTGGGTGTTTCTTTTTTGGTTCTGCTCTTGTCTCTTAGTTAAGCAAGAAGCAAAACTCCATCTCTTTGTCCACTGCGGAGGCTAAATACATAGCCGCCGGAAGTTGTTGCACACAACTTCTGTGGATGAAGAAGATGCTAGAGGATTATGGGATATCATAAGACACCATGACCATCTCCTGTGATAACACGAGCGCGATACACATATCCCGCAACCCAGTCCAGTATTCGTGCACAAAACACATTAGGATGCATGAGCACTTCATCCGTGAGTTAGTTAAGGAGAAGGTCATATCCCTGAGTTATGTGTCTACCAACCTCCAGTTAGTTGATATTCTGACGAAACCTTTAGATGCCCTTAGATACGAGAGTCTTAGGAAGTCTCTAGGTATTTGCACAGTTGACTGAGGGGGTTGGTTTTTGTCTTGGATAGGATACATTATGATGTTCATACCTTATGTTTCCTATTGCTAGTTTGTTTCATTTGTATTATTATTCTTTTTGGCTTTCTTTTTCATATATTTTTTGAAAAATCCAAAAAGATTTTCCGCTTCTTGTGGAAAAAATTGAAAAAGACAAAAAAAAAATTCTTCTTATAAACTTTTAAAAAACTCAAAAAGATTTTTGTATTTTTTATGGATGAGCATTCAAGATAGCCGAGTCACAACTTCATGTCCATACTCCTCGTGACTGTTTGATAGTGATTTGAGACGCTACATCATTTCATCCATGTGTTTTACATTATTTGGAGTCTATGAGATGTGATTAGTGATATCTTTCTACATGTTTGGATCCTTATCTCCTTTATTGCACACATGCACGACTTTATTTGATTATTTTACTTGTCTATCACATGTTGGCTTGAGTGTTTCCATCTCAGTTTTGTCTATAGAACAAATCATATGCAATAAAACTTGATAAGATTGGAATGCATGAAAAACCATTTGGGGAGATTATGTGATATTTAAAAAGGGGGAAGGGCTGCGAAAGGTACTCATTTGGCCTTTGCGAATACTAAGCCACCGTTAAATAGGACCTAAAAAATTAAGGTTTTTTAATTATCCAAGGTCCAAAGAGGTTAAAAGAGCTCAAAAAATTTATAGGCAATAAAAAGAAATTCATGCCAAAAATGGGCCATTAGGTTTCAACATCAATTCTCCAATATTTGAGAATTTAGATCTCCTTTAAAAGAAAAAATAAATATAAGGGAGTTTGGTTGGAGAATTTAAAGGGGTTTGCACTTCCTTGAAAGTCTTGAAAAAGCATTAAATAGTTTTGGACGTTATTGGTATGGAAATCACTTTGAACTTTGATTTGCTGATTTGATTGAGTCAATTTTCTCATAAATCCATTTTTTTACACCTAAAGTAGATGTTGAGTTCATTCATTAGGAGTATCTGATTTTCATCATGCACATATGTTATGTTTGTATGCATTGATTTTCCTATCGAATTTAATCACACCCCTACATTTTCGCTATCACTAACTTAGTTGTTTTTGTGTGATTCTTTGTTGTATATTTTGTGTGAAAAATTTTGAAAAATTCAAAAAGAGAAAGTTTATTACCTTGTGACATTCTCAATTTTTTATTTCTTTGTGATTCTCATATCCGTCTATTTGTGGACATCATAAAATGGGGGAGAACGAATTATGGGGGAGAATTATTTGTTTGATTTACTAATGTTTTGCTTAACCTTAGTTGATGATTCTTTGTGCTTATCATTAAATTACGTCATGGGTATTTGTTTGTTTCTTGTCACATTTGTGTAGGTATTTATTGCACACCCTGATGTTAACAAAGAAAAAGAAAGCTTTTGAAGATTTGAAGATGATGGGGTTTGTTTGAAGACATGTCTCTTAGTATTTCCAGTTTGAGGGTTTTCTGGGAATATTAAATTATATGTCATTTGTATTTAGTGAGATAGCATAATTCGGATGTTTTTATGTATGTATTGGCATAGACATATGGGTAGATTTGTAAGGATATAATTTTATAAATGTCCATCTCATTTTTGTATGTCATATACTGATACACCATCAAGAATGTTCATGCTCATATTTGCCTTAAAGACGGATCCGAATTACAAGAGGACAGTGATTCGTATCGAATATTGCATATTTCCGCCCGTTATCCTTATGCATTCTAGCGTTTTTACGGTCCTAAATGCCTATAATTATGCTCATTAACCAGACAACCTTGGAGTTGGATAGATACATGTTTTGCAGGGGTTATTTGTGCTTTTGTAGGTATTGTAACGCTAAAAGTGAGGATCCGTTGCATTTCGGAGAAGTTTCGTCGATGGACGCTACTTCAAGGGCTTTTTAGTCAATTCACATTCCTTATTCGGCTCTTGGAAATTCCACGGATGCGTAGTTCATTGAGTTAGCATCGCGTGGCCGCAAACGGTGCGTCGTTTGGAGTTCGGACGAAGAAGCTAGGCTCGTTTCCGTAATGGACCTTTTCCCCCTCATCATGGACCAAATGCAGCCTGAAAACAGAGTACCGGTCGACCGCGTACAAGGGACCGGTCGACCGCGGTTTTAACTTTTGCCGTAGGAAGGAGACAGTATCCTTTGGCTTAATGGACCGGTCGACCGCGCCCCTGCGACCGGTCGACCGGTAGTGCCAGATATTTTGGGCTCTTTCCTCTTTCTTTCCTTTTTCCCTTATCTTTTCCCACTTACTATAAAAAGGTTTTTTGTTGTAATAATCAAATATTCAGTAGATAAAAACGTTTTAGGTTAGAATAGCTTAGGTTTTGAGGGTTTTGAAGAGTTCTTCTTCAATTGTTCTTGGATTGACACACTTTTGGATTGAATGTTGCACTATTCATCATCCCCTCCATTTATATAGTTTGTATTTCCTTCTTTCTTGCCTTGATAGTTAGATTTACATGCTTTGTTAATTAGATTCACATGCTTTCTTTAATCGCTTTCTAGGTAGATTTATCGCGTTTATTTACCGCGTTTATTTATCGCGTTTTTAACATGCTTTCTAGGTAATTTAAATTAGGTTGTGTTTGAATTGAACTCACTCGGGTTGACGCGTTGCTTTGCTTTGGTGATGGTGTTTACGGGTCTATTTCGGGTGCGTTGTCCTAGTTATTACGCCTAGGAGATTTGACGGGGCATATCATGTATGTCCCGTGCTTACGACCTTTCGCGCGTAATTTTCGGGATATTTGTTGACGCCAAAATCGTATTAGACTTTTATGCAAATTTAGGGGCGTGACAACCCTTGATTTAATTAACTGTCGAAACGAGATGCATTTGTAATAATTCGTCGACCCATGTAACCATTTTATACTAATTAACTCGGGTGAGGGATATTCGACGCAACCTATAGTTTTACCCGCTTTCATAATCTAGTTTCAATACCATTGCCTAGAATAATCTTTCCCTTTCATGCATCTTTTCTTTTAGTTTGTAATCATCTTTTATACTTTTATTTCGGAGTATTAAATCACTTGAATTCTAACAACTTGTCCCTGTGGATTCTCGATACCCGACTTACCGCTCTACTTGCCCCGCAAGTGTAGTTGTAACTTAGGTTTTTGTATTGAGTTGGCGAAACGAAAACAACGACTGTGCACACTTTTCGCACTCGATCAAAATGGCGCCGTTGCCGGGGATGAGTTTGTTTTAGACTTTATTTGATTTAATATTTCATAGTATTTTCTTTCTATTTGTATTATTTGCTAATATTTTGCAGGACTTCCACATTTGAGCACTTAGAAACGCTCGAATTCTTTCCGCGCGCACCTACTTTGTGGAATCCGCCACTTCGAGCCATTTTTGGGGTAAGCATGTCTTATTCCAATTCTTTCGGTAATCCTTGTTATAATTCTCAAAATTCTCGCAAACCTATGACTTTCGGTGAATACTTAGAATCCCAAAGTATAACAAATTCAAATATGACTTTGGGCGAGTATAACGAAAGTCAAAATTTAGGTTATTGGAATTTTGATGATGATGATAATGATTTTGGGCCTTTACCTCCTTATAATAGGAATTTTGAAACGAATTCGAATAGTTTTCAAAATTCCTATAATAATGAGTTTTCGGTTAAGTCCGATGGTAATTTTCAAAGTTCCCATTCTAATGCATCCGCACCTCGACCTATGACATTCGGTGAGGGCTTGCGTATGTATGAGAATGAGAAAATTGAAAATCGTTATCGGGAAGAAAATCGTTCGTGGGAACATGAGTTGGATTTATTATTTGAGTCCGACGACGATTTTGCTTCCGAGACTTTTGAAGTCGAGGAATGTTTTGAACCAAATGAGGTACTTGTACCTACTTTGGAACAAGCCATTCTAGACTTTGCCCATCTCGTAATAGATATTGAAAGCGATGATGATAATGACGTAATATCTATTTGCAATGAAATGATTTCTTCTTTGGCCCCCAAAGAAGAACATTTCATTGAAAATGATATTATTTCCTTTGAAATTCCAACTTCATGCGATGATGATTTATCTCATGAGTTTGAATTTCTTTCATCCCCTTTTTCATTCTCTATTACCCCACCGGAACAAGTACCCGATGATTCGGTTTTGAACTTTAATGTTTTAAACCCTATCGCCGATGAGGAGTACTTGCTCGAGTCGCCCTCCACGATCGCATCTTTGCCTTTGTGTGCGCCGCCTCCCATTCCAACTTCAAAATTCTTGGGAGGATATTCGCCTTTTCTAGGTCCCCACTTGTTTTTGTCACCCGTTCAATCCAAACCCCCCATCGTCCCTCCAAAACTTTTAATTGGCGATGGTTCATTTCTTCCGCCTTACACATGCCTTCCGTTTTTAAAACGGAATTCATATTTTTCGGAAGGCATGCTTGTATGTGAGGGTACACCGGTTATCCTCCAAAGTCAAATCGTTCTTATGGTGGACCCTCAGCTATTTAGACTTCTAGTGTACAGTTAGTGTGAAGTCTAAATAGTAGGTTGTATATAGTTAGCTTTTTATTTTTTCTTTCCTTTTTAATTTAGCCTAGTGTAATTAGTTAACTTTTTATTATGTGTTTTTGCTATGCTCGGTACTAACTTGTTTTGTAGATTCTTTGGACTTGTTCTTATGGGGATCGCTCCAATTTTGGGTAATATCACTCTTTTCCTCTCTTTGACTTGGTTCTTAATTTACATTGAGGACAATGTCAAGTTTTAAGTTAGGGGGTGTGGGATATTCTATCCATTTCTTTATTTAGTCCATGTTTTTGCTCACATGTTAGTTACTTAGTACGCTTTTCTTAGAAAAATTCAAAAATTTCAAAAAGATTTTCTTTATTTTTTCTCCTTTTTTGGGCATTTTGCCTTTGTTTCCGATGATAAATTTTAATGATTGCCCGATCCAATAGGCAGCCCAATGATGCATGTTCTCTATTTTAGAAGTTATTAGACTTTAGTCTCGATTATTGATATTATGAATAACTTCATGAATTAAACTTTAATCCCATGAGCACATGCACTTTTATTGCTATATTGATTTGGTTTAAGAGTTTTATAACTCGGTAATCTTTTTTTGCATTGTATATACTTACACCGAGTAAGCTTTGTACCTTTCATTGTTTGTGAGTGTTATACATTATTCTTTCCTCATTGAAAACGTTGAATTCGTTGGTAATCTCACTATTCTTTCATTTGACCGTTCATTAATTGAGTTCATACTTGAAATGTGTTACTTGATCATGATTTTCATATATTATTTTGACTCGAGAATTGCGTAAACTTTGTGAAATGATCATAGGCCCTCTTTGATATATCACCCATATTAGCCTTGACCTCACCCTTATATGCTTACCCTCGTTAACCCCTTTGAGCCTAAATATTAGCCTTTCGTTTCATAACCCCATTACCATAACCAACTCTACATTGGAGTTATAAACCATACATACACTTTCCATACCTTTGTTTGGAATGTTACTTGGGATTGAATGATGTTGTTATGATGTCGGTTGCAATTTAGGCATATGAGAGTTTGATAAGTAAAGAAAAGAAAGTAGTGAAAAAAAGTGAAGAAAAAGAGAAAGCAAAAAGCAAAAGAAAACAAAAGAGAAAATGAGAAAAAGAAGAAAAGAAAAAGAAAAAGAAAGAGAAAGTTGTAAATGTTGTGTATAGTGTTCAATAAGCTTTGATTACTCTCCCCAATGATATACCTAATGCCTTTTTGGAACTTGTTTTTCGATTTTGATATTGCCCGCATTTTCCCATTATCCCGAGTTTTCATCCCGAATACTTTGAATCCGTATATACATCCTTTCATTACGTACCATAGCCTAACCTACATTATAACCCTATACAAGTCCTATGTGATCTTAGGGTGCATTTAATTTAAAAGTCATAATAGTTGTGATAATCTGTGAAAATGCATTTCGCCTCTTTTAGTGAGTGGTATCCTTTCATTGAGATTACATTTTTCAGTTTATATATAGCGTTCTTGATCTGTGACATGTGTGCGGCATAGTTTCCATTTACAATTACTCTTTAGCCCGCATGTCCCGTGTGTTACCTCCCTGTTTCGAGTGAATTCGCTTGATGAGTGTAATGCCCGTGAGGATTGAATATATGCATGCTTTAATGTTAATTATCCGGTTTATTTAAGTTTTTTGCCAAATCACACTTTGCATGTGCTCGCTCCCCTCCCACATTTTAAGGTTTCAATTCTATGAGGTGCATTCTATAATGTTAAAAATTTGGACTTTTGTGTAAATTCTTTCACTTTGCTAATAATGCGTATGAAATCCTTTTCACCATTGTTGGGCTTGTCGCACGTTGGTTTGGGCATATTTTGAGGAAACCACATGATGTTTGTGGGTATCATCCCTGAAAACCCTCACGAGACGACACTCGTCCACTAGGGTAACCTAGGGGTTTAACGGCTTATTGCATATGCTAAATGCAATCGTGTTCCCTACGAAAGTGGCAATTATATTTCGATGCATATATACATTTTGTACCGCCCTCTGTGGTATGGTTTTCTTTGTTTCATTACTAGGGACTAGCAATGTGTAAGTTAGGGGGTGTGATTCGTATCGAATATTGCATATTTCTGCCCGTTATCCTTATGCATTCTAGCGCTTTTACGGTCCTAAATGCCTATAATTATGCTCATTAACCAGACAACCTTGGAGTTGGATAGATACATGTTTTGCAGGGGTTATTTGTGCTTTTGTAGGTATTGTAACGCTAAAAGTGAGGATCCGTTGCATTTCGGAGAAGTTTCGTCGATGGACGCTACTTCAAGGGCTTTTTAGTCAATTCACATTCCTTATTCGGATCTTGGAAATTCCACGGATGCGTAGTTCATTGATTTAGCATCGCGTGGCCGCAAACGGTGCGTCGTTTGGAGTTCGGACGAAGAAGCTAGGCTCGTTTCCGTAATGGACCTTTTCCCCCTCATCATGGACCAAATGCAGCCTGAAAACAGAGTACCGGTCGACCGCGTACAAGGGACCGGTCGACCGCGGTTTTAACTTTTGCCGTAGGAAGGAGACAGTATGCTTTGGCTTAAGGGACCGGTCGACCGCGCCCCTGCGACCGGTAGACCGGTAGTGCCAGATATTTTGGGCTCTATCCTCTTTCTTTCCTTTTTCCCTTATCTTTTCCCACTTACTATAAAAAGGTTTTTTGTTGTAATAATCAAATATTCAGTAGATAAAAACGTTTTAGGTTAGAATAGCTTAGGTTTTGAGGGTTTTGAAGAGTTCTTCTTCAATTGTTCTTGGATTGACACACTTTTGGATTGAATGTTGCACTATTCATCATCCCCTCCATTTATATAGTTTGTATTTCCTTCTTTCTTGCCTTGATAGTTAGATTTACATGCTTTGTTAATTAGATTCACATGCTTTCTTTAATCGCTTTCTAGGTAGATTTATCGCGTTTATTTACCGCGTTTATTTATCGCGTTTTTAACATGCTTTCTAGGTAATTTAAATTAGGTTGTGTTTGAATTGAACTCACTCGGGTTGACGCGTTGCTTTGCTTTGGTGATGGTGTTTACGGGTCTATTTCGGGTGCGTTGTCCTAGTTATTATGCCTAGGAGATTTGACGGGGCATATCATGTATGTCCCGTGCTTACGACCTTTCGCGCGTAATTTCCGGGATATTTGTTGACGCCAAAATCGTATTAGACTTTTATGCAAATTTAGGGGCGTGACAACGCTTGATTTAATTAACTGTCGAAACGAGATTCATTTGTAATAATTCGTCGACCCATGTAACCATTTTATACTAATTAACTCGGGTGAGGGATATTCGACGCAACCTATAGTTTTACCCGCTTTCATAATCTAGTTTCAATACCATTGCCTAGAATAATCTTTCCCTTTCATGCATCTTTTCTTTTAGTTTGTAATCATCTTTTATACTTTTATTTCGGAGTATTAAATCACTTGAATTCTAACAACTTGTCCCTGTGGATTCTCGATACCCGACTTACCGCTCTACTTGCCCCGCAAGTGTAGTTGTAACTTAGGTTTTTGTATTGAGTTGGCGAAACGAAAACAACGACTGTGCACTTTACACGCGCACACTTTTCGCACTCGATCAGACAGCTTCTAGTTTCTTGTGATTTTTCGAGGCCGATCTGGACCGAGTATTCCCGACGATCCGAACCGCCAAAGGTAAAGGCTCTGGACGGTTTTTGGCAGCGATCTGGACCTTTTTATGGAAAACGATCCGGATCGCATTTCTAAGGATCCATCTGTTCGAAATTGGTCACCGATCTGGACCGAGTCCCCAGGGAGATCCGGACCGTCGCCCTAAATAAACCCGAATCTGATAGATTTGTTTTAACTGGCACGAAAATTCTTTATAAAGGCTACTTCGGAGCTGTTTATTTTAAGTCTTTGGGAAAATATCTTGGAGAGTCCAAACACAACAAGACTTCAAGTTTTGATGTTCCAGACATGCTTTTGATTCACAAATCATTCCTTTATCATTTGTGTGAATCACTAAACCCTCAATGGATCGTTCTACTCATCTGGAGTAACTTTGTGGAAAAGCCGTCTCTTTTCCATTGCTGATCATTTGAAGTTCTTGAGGGAGATTCCATCCGACGACATCGGAACTGTCACCTGAGAGCATTTCGAATGTCTCTCTTGTTTTCATTGTAATCCGTGTAAACTGTTCTTTACAAATTATCGTGAAAATAAAAGGTTTTGCCCCTTTGGGGGATTTTTCCTCATTTATGTGTTTGTTTGTGATTGAATGTCCTTTCATGATTATATTATCTCCAATCACACCTAGATGCATGTTTTAGGATTTAATTAAAAAAACTGAGTTTAATTAAATAATTTCTTTGTTTGAACATAAGCGCACTCTCACCCTTTGAGGTAAGGACCCACATTTTCTTTCAAGTTTTCTCTTCAAAATAATATTTAAGGTTTTGTAGGAACAGAAAGATCATTATACTCTATGTGGGTCCATATAAGTTCTTAAAAAGAGTTAAAAATATATCTTATATTCTTAACTTACCACCCAACTTAGCTCATGTTCATAACGTCTTTCATGTTTTAGTTATGAGGAAATAAATTAAAGACAATAACGAACCATTAGGGGTCCACTAAGACCTTAGTTATGAAGATACCCTGACCCCGATTTTGGATAAAATGGATAAAATACTACCAGCAAAGAGAAAACCATTAGTTAAAGTGATGTGGAGGAACTAGGTTTCAAAGGAAACACCTTGAGAGATTAAATCATCAATGCGAGAAACATCCTCACTTTTTCAAAGGTGTGATTTAATTCATATCAGTATTTTTCACTCTTAATTATGAGGAAGTAATTTCTTAAGGTGGATAGGATGTAACGCACAGTAGTTAACCGTTAGAAAACTACTAAAAAAATTATAGAGGTTATGGCCAAGATGACCTTGGGAATGATGGCACTTGGTAGGTTGTGACCTGTCCTTCACACTTTGAGGAGGTAGAATAAGGATTAAGGAGTTTCTCCAGGGCCATAATTAGAGTGAGAACGTTATAATAGAAAAAAATCACACAGATTAATAATGTGGGCCAATAAGGTTATAACTTGAGGATTAAGTTTTAGGTATTCATAATGATTCGAGTGAGAAAATTCAAGGAAACCATATAATATTTTAGGATGCCCTTAGGTTCCCACTCTTTCCTATAAACAAGAGTTGTTCACACTTCCCCAAAAATTAATACCCACTTTGATAGAGAGATTTGAAGAGAGAAAAGCGAAGCTTGAGAGCTTAGAATTATTGTTGAAATGTGGTTGTGGTCTAAGAGGAGTAGATGCGAAGCGAGGTAGATGAATACATCTTGGAAGTTGTAAAATCCAATATATACAATCAAACTTCGGACTAGGTTCATTTTGGTTTCGGATTATCAACACCATCTTCTTTCTCTTTCTTTAAACCTGAGTTTCCATGTTCTTATTGAATGATATGAAACCATTTGGTAATTACTTTTATTTCCTACACTGTCTCTAGAATTTAGGCCATTGACTTTTATTAGCCATCTCTTATGATTATTAGTTAATTCAAACCAGTAAGATTTCATTTATTGCTCTCGCTTTATGGCGTGTTTTGGAGATTGGGGGTTTTGGAATGTTCATAATGTGTTTGTTAATATTCTTGTATGGTTTTTGGTTTTATTCTTAAAATGCCAAATAAAAGTTATTTGTGGGATATATCTACTAATGTACAAATTTATCACTTGATGGTTGCTGAAAATAGTATCTTGACTTCATTTTTATGCATTGTTGTGCTCTTAGGGGTGAAGAGGTCATGGAAATGAATCATTGGGCACCAGCATCTGGGCTTGACCTTAACCTCTTGATTTGTGCTTGGGGTTGGGGAGAGTGATGACAAGTTAGTGCAATAGCGTGCTAAGAATTGATCTTAGGAAGATGAGCTAATTCATCATGGGGATTGAGTCTAAAGCGGACCTCAGCCAAGACAAAAGCATTTATTGTATGACATGAAAGGTTTGACCTTAAAGTGGGAAAAGAGAAGTTTGCGGGTTATGGCATGAATAGGCAAAGATCCAGGAACAAGAGAGTAATGAGTAGAGGTTATTACATTGCCCAAATATGTCGCGGACATCATATGATTTTAATGACTAAGGTTGGAAAGCTTTGGAAGAGGCCAAGGTTTAATTGAAGATCCACCTTTTGTGTTAATTGATTAACTTCACAACTTTCTAATATAGCACACTTATTTAATTTCAGCCCCTAATCATGCATCTAAAGTGCGTGTGTGTGTCAAACCATAAATAAAGCATGTGACACAAAAAATATGCTGAGACACAGATTTCAGGAAAAAAACCCTTTCGGGTAAAACCTTTATTTCACTATGAATATACAAGCCGCAACTTACAATTACATAGAGAAATCTGCAATGGATCAACGCGCAGCCAACCCACAAAGACACACAGTCTTCAACTCAGCAAGAGAATACACGCAGTACCCTCCAAGGACTCGCAGCCCAAACAACGAAGGAAGAACCGCAGCTCTCCTCAATGACACGCAGCCATAAAACTTTGTAGAGACTCCATCAGCAATGACACGCAGCCCTCGGTTGCAAAGATCTCTCCACAAAGATGAACACTAACAAAGTTTGTGTTCTAGGGTTCCAAAAGATTCACAAAAGTAATTGGGATTTTTGTGTGTGAATCAAAAAGATGTTTGGCACATCAAAATTGAAGTCTTGTTGTGTTTGTACTCTTAAAAACGTTTTCTCAAATACTTAAAGAAATACACCATCGAAATAGTTATATATATAGGAAATATAAGATGGTGGATAAAAATCTGACGGAACTGCTCGAGTTTATCCCAGGCGGACCGGTCCGGCTAGGAGGCGGATCGGTCCGATTTACCGGATCGGTTCTTTTAAAATATGGCTCCATCGGTTCGCATTCGATCCGGGGTCTACTGGACCTCGAGCAAGGCGGATCAGTCCGGGTAGAGGGCGGATCGGTCGGGTAGTGGATCGGTCCGGTAGGGAGGCGGACCGGTCCGGTTTTCCCAGAAAAATAAATGCCTCATTTTGCTTGAAAAAACTTACTTCTTATTTTTATAAAAATTTCCCAATACTAAATATGAACTTTAAGGAACGTAAAAACAAAATTTTACCAAGTTCATTCTCGCAGAGGCTATGATGTTGAAGACGCTTTGATATTCGGATCCTTTGATGTAGAAGCGATCTTGAGTTTCTTCAACGGTGTAACGGCGTACGACGTACAAATTGATAATGGACAAAAAATGTCCTTACAAATCTCCCCTATGTCTATGCCGGTACATACATAAAAAATATCCGAATTATCAACTAATGACCTATACAAATCTACCCTCCCATGAACCCTAAAGATGGAAAGATACAAAGGTATAAATCTTCATCGTTTGTTCTTCAATCTTCAACAATCATCAAATCTCAAAACTTATCTCATCAGGGTGTGCAACATATTGATTTTCAATCTTCATACCTACACACATGAGACAAAGCAAATACCACGTGACATATCGAGTTTGAAATGAGATAAACATGGATATCAATATATCAAAATATCAATATATGATAAAAACATAAGCTATATCTCAAAAACTCCCCCAAAATTCAAACTCCCCCATAATATGATAATTCTTTCTCCCCCTTTTTATGATGTCCCCAAATAGACAAATGAGAAGAATGAATCAAATAAGAAAAGTCGGGGTGTCACGATATACAAAAAATACACAAACTATTTTTTATGATTTTTCAAATTTTTTATACAAAGATAGGATACCAATTTGAACAAATATGATACAAAAATCACACCATGGATTTAGACTCAAACAACCAAGTCATGGAAATGGAATGAATGGGTGTGAACACATTCGATAGGTAAATCAACTCAATCAATCATATGTGCACGATGCATATGTGTACCCCTAACGAATGAACATCAAAAGTATCCTTAGGTGTAAAAGTTTGTTGAATTTAGATGACATCGTCTTATGCAAATCAACAAATCAAAGTCAAATGATTTCCACACCAATAACGTCCAAAACTATATAGCGCATTTTCAAGAATTTCAAGGACGTGCAAACCCGTTTTAATTCTCCAACCAAACTCCCTCATATATATTTTCTTTTAGAGGTAATCTAAATTCTCAAACTTTGGAGAATTGGTGCAAAAACCTAAATGGCCCATAATTGGCATGAATTTCTTTTTATTGCCTTTAAATTTTATTTTTTTTGGGGCTCTTTTAACCTCTTTGGACCTCGGATAATAAAATTCCTCAATTTTTTAGGTCCAATTTAATGGTGGCTTAGTATTCGCAAAGGTAAAATGAACCTTTCGCAGCCCTTCCCCGTTTTTAAAGAAAGCACACAAACTCACAAAACGGTTTTTATATGCACAATTTCCTTATAAAAAATTATCGCGCTTGGTTCGTTTTAAGGACAGGATTGAAGTGAAAACACCCAACCAACATGTGATAAGACAAGCACAATAATCAAACAAATCCGTGCATGTGTGCAATAAAGGAAACATGAGTCAAATATGTAGGAAGTAACACTTAATTACATCTTAATGACTCCAAACATTATAAAGCACATGGATGAATTGACCTATTGTCTCAAAACACTATCAAATATTCACATGAAACAATGGAATGATGTTGTGACTTGGTCATCCAAAGTGTTCATCCATAAACAGTGAAAAAAAATGCAAAAATCTTTTTGGATTTTCTCAAAATTTTATTAAAAAAAATCTTTTTGTATTTTTTCAAAAATTTTCAAAAAATAAAACATACAAAATGATACATACTAGCAATAGGCAAACAATGTCAGCATGAAAATCACCCTATGCTAGTAAACAAGTCAAACCTCAATCATTAGGTGCAGAGGGGTTTTTCAAAGGTGGTGACAACTTATGAAAAACCTCCATCAGTTCTTGTGAAGTTTTGACTAAAAACTTAACTTGCTCACCTAAATGTGCAAACTCTCTCATGTAGTCTCCGGGAGCATGTAAAGTATCATGTGTGGGTGCATGTGTGCCAGAAATACGTGTAGAAGCAAAACGTGACACATACCCCAACTTAAAGCAAAATTCCCTAAGGTGTCCTCTCCTCTTGCAATGTGAGCAAACATAAATAGGCCTAGGAACACCTCTCTCAAAAACTCTAGGACGCACTTTCCTAATAGGAATGGGATGCCTAGGTGGGTTAGGGTGAGACACATGTGAAACTGTCACTAAAGTGGGAACCGGCTCGGGTGCTAATTGGGAAGAAGAAGCACCGTCATGATTTATTCCTAACTTCTCACCTTTACCCTTAAGAACCACCTTTTCAACCTTCTTAGGTGCGTTCTCAAACTTGACTTTGACCACCCTGGCACGTTCGAGATCACTCTCGAGTTGGGATACACGTGTCGTCAGACTAGACAACGTGTCGGCCAAATCACACTTCTCCTTCCTCAAAACCTCCTTCTCTTTCTCCAAATCTAAAACCCGACGACCTAAATCCCTATTATACTTCTTTGTTTTCAAGGTCTCGGTGTACAAATCTCTAAAAGCTTTTTGGAGCTCACTTTCATCTCCACTTTCTCCCTCACTTGAAGCGCTCAAACCATCACTATCACATTCGTGTGCACTATTGTGGGACAAGGTGGGTGTGCTCACACGACTAGAAAAAGCTACAAACTTCTCACCACTAGTCTCATCACCCTCACCTTCACTACTATCACTAAGTGTGGCGGGCATAGCTACTTTCTTTCCTTTCTTTCTAAGTCACGTAGGACACTCAAACGACTTATGTCCCTTACCCCCACATTCAAAACAAGTGACGTTCTCAAAATCTTCCTCACACTCCTCATCGGATTTATTTTCTTTTTCCCTCTCACCACTTTCTTTGGCCTTTCCTTTCTTTTTATTTTTCTCAAAAAAATTCTTTTTATTGGAAGAATTATTTTTGTTCATGTTGAGAAATTTTTTAAAATTTTTCGCAAACAAGGTCATATCATTAAAATCAAAATCTCCCTCAGAATCGGACTCACGAATTGTTTCTTTCTTTTTCTTAAAATGAGTCTTTAAAGCAATGCCTTTATCCTTAGCCTTAATGGTTTTGGGAAACATGTCAATCTCATAGGTTTGAAGATCTCCTACAAGTTCTTCCAACTTAAGTGATTTCAAATTTCCCAAAGAGTTCAAAACAGTAACTTTAGGAATAAAGCATTTTGGGAGAGATCTCAAAATCTTTTTAACGACACGCGTGTTATCAATCACTTCACCCAAATTAAAACATGTGTTAACAATGTCCGACAATCGTGCATAAAAATCATCAAAGCATTCGGACTCAGACATGGTGATAGTCTCAAATTGGGTGGCCAAATTTTGTAATTTTGACTCTTTAACCGCGTTCGTACCCTCATGTGTCAATTTCAAAACATCCCAAGCCTCTTTAGACGTGGTGCACGTCATAATTCGGCGAAACTCATCAGGAGAGACAGCTCCAGAAATAGCACTCAGACCACGGGAATTAAAATTGGACACTTTATAATCATCTTCAGTCCAGGCTGACACGGGTTTTAAAGTGGTGATGTTATTAACAGTGACCGTGGGAGGAGTCCAACCATTTTCGCAAAGCAACCAAACACGCTCGTCAATAGATTTTAAAATCGATTTCATACGAGCTTTCCAGTAGGCATAATTAGACCCGTCAAAAATAGGCATCTGATTATATAAGTGCTCCATAGGAAAAATTGCGATTTTTCACAAAAAAAATCAATATTACACGATTTTGCGGAAAAAAGGAATACGCAATAAATTAGCGCAACCCGCTCTGATACCAATTTGAAAATCCAAGAATTACGTGTGATAATTGATTAACTTCACAACTTTCTAATATAGCACACTTATTTAATTTCAGCCCCTAATCATGCATCTAAAGTGCGTGTGTGTGTCAAACCATAAATAAAGCATGTGACACAAAAAATATGTTGAGACACAGATTTCAGGAAAAAACCCCTTTCGGGTAAAACCTTTATTTCACTATGAATATACAAGCCGCAACTTACAATTACATAGAGAAATCTGCAATGGATCAACGCGCAGCCAACCCACAGTCTTCAACTCAGCAAGAGAATACATTCAGTACCCTCCAAGGACTCGCAGCCCAAACAACGAAGGAAGAACCGCAGATCTCCTCAATGACGCACAGCCATAAAACTTTGTAGAGACTCCCTCAGCAATGACACGCAGCCCTCGGTTGCAAAGATCTCTCCACAAAGATGAACACTAACAAAGTTTGTGTTCTAGGGTTCCAAAAGATTCACAAAAGTAATTGGGATTTTTGTGTGTGAATCAAAAAGATGTTTGGCACATCAAAAATTGAAGTCTTGTTGTGTTTGTACTCTTAAAAACGTTTTCTCAAAGACTTAAAGAAATACACCATCGAAATAGTTATATATATAGGAAATATAAGATGGTGGATAAAAATCTGACGGAACTGCTCGAGTTTATCCTAGGCGGACCGGTCCGGCTAGGAGGCGGATCGGTCCGATTTACCGGATCGGTTCTTTTAAAATATGGCTCCATCGGTTCGCATTCGATCCGGGGTCTACTGGACCTCGAGCAAGGCGGATCGGTCCGGGTAGAGGGAGGATCGGTCCGGTAGCGGATCGGTCCGGTAGGGAGGCGGACCGGTCCGGTTTTCCCAGAAAAATAAATGCCTCATTTTGCTTGAAAAAACTTACTTCTTATTTTTATAAAAAACATTTTATAAAAATTTCTCAATACTAAATATGAACTTTAAGGAACGTAAAAACAAAATTTTACCAAGTTCATTCTCGCAGAGGCTATGATGTTGAAGACGCTTTGATATTCGGATCCGTTGATGTAGAAGCGATCTTGAGTTTCTTCAACGGTGTAACGGCGTACGACGTACAAATTGATAATGGACAAAAAATGTCCTTACAGCTTTGGAAGAGGCCAAGGTTTAATTGAAGATCCACCTTTTGTGATGACAATTGCCCCTGGTTTGTGAACTTCTTTGGATACTTAGGGATTTGGGGATTGAGGTTTGAGAAGTTGCCTTCTCTTAATTTGAATTCTCTTCCTATCTTATTGAGAAATTGCACTATGTTTTCAGTTACTTCTACTATTTAATTAAATCATACGTATCTTCGATTCTTAAAGATGATAACTTGTCATGTTCATGAAAAGGAGACTTGTTTCATCCCTTGCGGAATGATTTGAATGTCAATCACGTTTATATACTAAGAGTCCTTAGGTTGGGAGTTGGGAAGTCCTTGGAGGCCCTCCACAGAGAGTTTTGAAACACTTGGAGTCCAAGGTCTTTAAAATAGTTATAGTTTAGTAAATGCATTGGTCTTTATTATATCTAATAATTAAGATATTTTTTCAAGCCATCGACTATCATTTTAATTGTATATGCATGAGGAAGATTTATGGGATATTCCACTCTTCAATCTCTATTTTTAAAGCTTTTGAATTTGTAAGGACAAAATTTCTAATTGATTCCACTGTATAGTTTTGACTTATTCCCGGAGCAAAACACCTTTGAGTCATAGGTCGTATTTTTATTGTCACAATCCCATATAGACTATGACGTATTTGAAGATTAATTGAAGACGTTGCAGTAAAGCTTAAAGGAATTAATTATGCCGAAGTTTAATTGGTACAGGTTTATTCGTCTTCAAGATCAATTGATGTCCAAGATCACTCAGGTATGAATGTTTAATATTTAATGGGACTCGAAATTAATTTTTATAAGTATAAGGATGCTAATTTATTAAATAAATGTTTTATAAGTGTTTGAAAAGGTTTACACTTCAGTTTAATCTGATGAGGATGGATTAGAGTTGGATTTAAGTGGAACTTTTTCATAAGAGTTGGTTTAAAAACAAACTTTAATTCACTGGTTGTTCAAGCGAGATGTTCTGTCGTTCGAGTGACATTGCTATCTCGTTCGAGCGACAGGTCAATGTCGCTTTAACGACGCGCCGCCTCAAGAAAATTATATACGGCGTGTTTTCCAAAAGATTTTGTAAGTGTGCATTCTGCGAAAATCAGCATTCGTCCAGAACGTTCCTCCACACAAGTTTTATAAAGGTTTTCCATAGTTAATGCATCCTTAGAGTTTTAAATATCCGAGTTATAATTAATTTATGCTATAGTGATCTTTGTAGCACCAAGAAGAGTTGTTCTATACTTGAACATTTCTGGTTTTGCAGTGAAGATTTGGTGGAGTTCGATTTCAACATCGTAGACGTTATAAGCCATATCGGTGGACATCGAGACATACGTGGACGCGTGTGTTATGGGCAGGCATCATGGAAGAAGGTTTTTTTATACGTGGGCACTATGAGAGGAGTGGTTGAAGATCAGAGGAGCATCAAGTCTCGTGGGTGAATCGAGTCATTGAGTAAGACTACCGTTTGCACCTTTGTAAAACAATATTTATAGTAATTGTCTGGCTTGAGCGGTCTGAGGGTTTTTTTCGTTGTGGTTTTCCTCATACATCCGGGGTTATGAGTATTCTTTACTTTATTTTACTTGTTTTAATCACTAAATGGATGTTTAGGATTAATCAAGATAAAATTTGGTTAAGTTAAAAAATTTCACAACTTGGTGCGTATTAATAAATTAGAAAAAGGGTTTTCATAAAAATAGAAATTGTTTTGTCATCCTTAAAACACTTTTCGCATAAGAAATTAAAAGGGACCATCAAATTGGTATCAGAGCTAGAAACACATTTTTTGCGTATGATCCATTGTGTTTTTTTAGATGCATTTTGGAGGTTTTGAAAAAAATTTGTGCTCCTATTTTTTAGGCACAAATTATTCTTATTGTAAAATGCAAATGAGAAGTGATTTAAAATCTATTGATGAGCTTGTTTGGTTAGCGGTTGAAAAGGGATGGACACCACCCGTCACACGAGAGGGTGAGGTCACTAGTTTAAAACCCGTTGAGTCATGGAGTGATACTGAACATAGGCTTGCACTATACAACTCTAAAGGTCTGCACGTAATTTCCTCACATGTCACACCTGAAAAGTATAATAGAATCATGACTTGTGAAACTTCATAAGAGGCTTGGGATACACTTGCACTTACTCACAAGGGCACTAGCACGGTTGGGGCGTCTGAGTTACAAAACCTCACTACATAGTTTGAGACAATTAAGATGTTAGATAATGAGTCGGTTGATGAGTTTTACGTTAGGTTGTCTAATATTGTCAACTCATCGTTTAACTTAGGAGAGAGGATTCCTGATAATCGTGTCATAAAGAAAATTTGGAGATATTTTTCGAGTAGGTTTGATGCATAAGTGGACATTTTAAACTCCTTAGGTATGCTTGATTCAACGAAACTTGAAGAGATTGTAGGTGACTTACAAACCTATGAACTCGATATGTTTACCTCCAAGCAAGTGCCAAAGAAAGAAAAGGGCATTGCTTAGAAATCTCGGAAGGAGGAAACTAAATTTCGAATGACGATTTTGAGGATGTCACTTTGTTGGCTAAAAAGTTCAAAAAAATTCTCAAGTTTCAAAAGACATCGAAAGATGCCAAAAAGTTTAAGAAATTCAAGAATAACAAGTTTGAGTCCACCCCTAAAGATAAAAGTGAAAAACTTAATAGGGTTGAGTCAGATAGGTGTTTTGGGTGTGAGGGGTATGGTCACAAAGTTGTTGAGTATCCCACTAGACTTAAGAAAGAGGGCAAGAACCCGATAGCTTATAATGCCACCTTAAGTGATAGTGATACGGAAGAGGAAGAGAGTTGCCCCAATGAGAGCAAGTTTGTTGCTTTCTTAGCATGTCATGTTGACACTTTTGAGGTCGTTGAATCCCAAGTAAGTGAGGGAGAAGTTAGTGAGGACGAGGAGGTAGATTTGAAAGAATTGCAAGTTGCATTTAATGAGTTGTATGTCGAAGCGGTGAAAGTGAAAAAGGCTAACTCTAAAATGCAAGCTAGGTTTAATGAGCGTGCCATAGAAAATAATGATGCCTTGATTGAGGACCTTAGGGCACGGGAGAAGCTAGAGTACGTTGAGAAAGAGAGAGATAGTATTCGTGGTTTGATGGAGACTTTGAAAAAGGAGTTGTTAGAGTTTGAGGAGTCTAGGTGTGTGCCTGAGTCTAGGATTTGTGAGTTGGAGGAAAAATTAAAAGACTTAAGTAAGGTTAAGTTTGACTTGGAATCTAGGTCGAAAAAGTTGGATAGAATGTTAGGCACCGTCCAAGTTAAAAGTGATAGGTATGGTATAGGCTACAATGATAGTGTTCCCATTCCCAAAGCCAATACCAACCGTATGTCACCTTAGACGTATTTGCTATGACCTTAGGAATGCTCCTAGGAAGTTTAGAAAAAAAAGTCGTGTCGATTCCCAAAACCCCACCCGTCATGTTACACCTACTTGGGTTAGGAAATCAGCCTTAGTGGCTTTAGGACTAAAACTTCATGGTTCTCATTTGGTTGCACTTGATTCTTCCCATGCTAAATCTAAATGATGATTGTATTACCATGTTTGTCATATGCTAGTCTTTGCATCATGATTTCTATCTTGCTAGTGTTGTGACAGGTGTATCATTTTGTATTAATTTTGCATTTATTAAGTCTAGTTTGAAAAATACAAAAGATTTTTAGTTTATTATATTTTTAAGAAAATACAAAAAGATTTTGCTTTTATTTGAGTCAAAATATGTTGAAAACCCAAAAAGATTTTCGGTTTGTTTTTGTCTTTGAGTTTACGTGCTTGATGTGGTATATTAGTGTACTTGGGCCCCTTTCCTTTCATTACCCATGTGGCTAGGACATTTAGTCATAATTAGTGATGCTTATAATGATCTTAACCATTGTATTATGGGGTTGTTTCGAAGTTGATATACAATTTGATTCGACTTTGTATATATGTCATCTTTGTACACATGTACGAGTTTATATGGATGTTTAACATCACTTGCATATTTGAGTTTGGTGAGACGTTCTTACCTCAATTTTGTCATCTATGCATAAGTAGACATAAGGAGGATGTGTGCATGTAAGAACCGTTTATTGTGAGGATTGTAATTGATAAAATGATTAGTGTTCGCGGGAAAAGGCTGCGATAGTGTAAAATTGACTCGCCGTGAAAGCCACTCTTTAAAAGAGCTCGAAAAAAATCAAAGGCAATAAAAAGAAGCATATGCCAATATGGGCCAAATTAGTTTATGTTCATTCAAAAGATTATATGATATACTTGAGGGAGTTTGGATGGATAAATTAAACGGGTTTGCACCACGAATCCCAATGTTGAAAATCGTATCAGGACGCTATTTTTTGTAGGATCGTCAAAATTCTGAATTTGTGTGCATGTTTGATTGTTTAGTTCATTAAGCTCACACTTTAAATGTCACATATGACTAAAATAAAGTTTGATGATTTATTGTTATCAATTAGAGCTTCTTTATTGTTTCGATGTGTTGAAATTGTGACTCATTTATTGTAGTTCACACCCATACATTCCATGTTCATGTTTGAGAACATCGATACTATGTCATCATGTAACTCACATTTGGTTTTTTTTTTAGTTTTCTTAATTTAACTTCTGTTTTAGTATTGTTTTGCAGTTTTGAGCCCCTTCCAGTTAGTTTTTTATGAAATTTTTTTACTGGGCAACACTATTTAACCTTCTGGACTGGATTTGGGATTTTTGGTTTCTCGTTCGAGCGAGATCTTCTTGTCTCGCAAAGTTGTCATTCTAACTACATGGCTTTGTCGTTCTAACGACACTACAGCCACGTTCGAGCGACTAGTAAGATCCTTTCTGGTTTATTCTGTTTAAGTACCTTGCTGCATATGTGTCACATTTTTTGAACTGTTGAGTTGCTTCTGGGATTATGTTATACGGCTTACTTTGATCGATTACATATTTTACTGCACTGATTCGTTTAATCACACCTGCTTAGATTGATTCATTCATATTGTCCTATTATTGTATGCTAGCTTCGAATTTGTTCTGCTAATCTTTATTAGCTATTTGGTTGCATGTTTATCTAGATATATTTCATTGATTTATCTCATGCTAGATACGGTATCTTTTCACCAGGTTGTCTATTCGAGACAAAAGGGGGAGATATATATGTGATGTAGGGGGAGATTTGTTGATCACTGTGTTTGTTTGTTGCACACGTTTGTATTTACATTGGTATCTTATTTATGTGCATATTTGACATCCGGATTTAAAAATTATTTTGGTTCAAATTGGTATCAAAATATTTTGCTCATATATTTTATTATGATTTATATCATTGAATCTCCACATTTCACTGGGTATTTGTCTGTTTCATGTGTGTAGGTATGCTTTAAATAGATTCAAGATTTCAAGACTACATCACATTCAGACATTCAGAGACAGTTCATGCTTGCCGGTCCATTGCTTTCTAGTCTTGTCCTGTAATTTTTTGATTTTGGGTTTACGAGATGGGATTTAGGCGTCATACGGCTTGACGGCCCGGCTTAGGCATTTCACTGTTGGTTTTTCCCCAGAATAGTCAAAGGGGTGATTTGTAAGGATAAAATTTCCAATTGAGTCCATTGTATAGTTTTGACTTATTCCCGAAACAAAACACGTTTGAGTAATATGTCTTATTTTTATCGTCACGATCCCACACAGACTATGACGTGTTTGAAGATTGCGGCAAAGCTTGAAGGAATTAATTATGTCGAAGTTTAATTGGCGCAAGTTTATTCGTCTTCAAGATCAATTGATGTCCAAGATCACTCGGGTATGAATGCGTAATATTTAATGGGACTCTGCATTAATTTTTATAAGTATAAGGATGTTATTTTATTAAATAAATATTTTTAAAATGTTTTATAAGTGTTTGAAAAGGTTTACACTTCGTTTTAATCTGATGAGGATGGATTAAAGTTGGATTTAAGTGGAACTCTTTCTTAAGAGTTGGTTTAAAAATAAACTTTAATTCGTTGGTCGATCAAATGACTTGACCATTCGTTCGAGCGAGATGTTCTGTCGTTCGAGCGATATTGCTATCTCGTTCGAGCGATAGGTCAATGTCACTTGAACGACGCATTTCTTTAAGAAAATTATATAAGGCGTGTTTTTCATCAGATTTCATAAGTGTGCATTCTGCGAAAATCAGTATTCGTCCAGAACGTTTTCGCGCACAAGTTTTCTTAAGGTTTTCCATAGTTAATGCATCCTTAGAGTTTTAGAGATTCAAGCTATCATTAATTTATGCTATAGTGATCTTTATGGCACCAAGAAGAGTTGATCTACACTTGAACATTGTTGGTTTTGCGGTGAAGATTCGGTGGAGTCCAATTTCAACATTGTAGATGTTACAAGCCATACCGGTGGACACCGAGACATACGTGGACGCATGTGTTGTGGTCAGGCATCGTAGAAGAAGGTTACTTTCTACATGGGCATTGTGAGGGGAGTGGTTGAAGATCAGAGGAGCGTCAAGTCTCGTGGGTGGATCGAGTCGTTGAGTAATATTACCGTCTGTATTCATAGTGATTGTCTGGCTTGGGTCGTCCGAGGTTTTTCCTGTTGTGGTTTTTCTCGTACATACGCCGTTATGAGTATTCTTTACTTTATTTTACTTGCCTTAATCACTAGATGGATATGTAGGATTAATCAAGATAAAATCTGGTTAAGTTAAAATTGTTCACAACTTGGTGCGTATTAAAAAAATTAGAAAAAGGTTTTTCATAAAAATATAAATTGTTTTGTCATCCTTAAAATACTTTCTGCATAAGAAATTAAAAGGGGCCATCAGAATTACTCAAGTTATCTTAATGTTATGAATTGATATTAATGGATGAATACTCATTTGTGGATAATTCACTACACCAAAAACAGCATTTTGGCACACCTTGATATTAAAAATCTGGCACGGTTTAAAACTGTGCCAGATTTTGGCACGATTTAATAGAAATTTGGCACACTTTAAAACAGTGCCAAAATTTGGCACTGTTTTAAAGTGTGCCAAAATTGAGTACACTTTACTAGGATATAAAATACCTCAAAATTTTGGGACATTTTAGTTTCCCTCTTCTCTCTCCTCCTTCGTCTTCTCCCCCGCTCTCCCCCGCTCTCCCTTCTCTCTCCTCCTTCGTCTTCTCCCTCGCTCTCCCCCGCTCTCCCCTCTCTCTCCACTAAAAACCCAAGCCCTACCCCCCTGCTCCGTCGGCCCTATTCCTCATCGGGTCACCTCCCCCCTTGGGTTTATCCCCTGTCGTCGCCCCTATTTTCCGGGTTTATCCTCCTTGGGTCACCTCCCCCACTCCCCTGGTTTCGGGTTTTTGTTTATCCGGTGTCGTGGTGTCCCTTCCGGCGACCTCGTGTTTTCTCGGTTTGAGGTATTTTATCCGGTGTCGTAATTTCTTTCCTTCTTTATAAGTATTATATATATATATATATATATATATATACTGAGGTGGAATTAAATCTAATATATACTGATTTTTGGAATGTGGAGATAACTTTTCAATAGTCCAGTTTAGGAAAGAGAAAGCCATGTGCAGCTAACATTTGCAGTCTTGAGGTGGGTGATATAGGAGGTGATTGTGTTTTCTTGGCAAGATCTGATGGGGGTGATGGGATTTCCAAGGACGTGAGGTGATTGTGTTTTCAAAGGCCCAGTCAGGGCACACTCCCTCCAAGGCTGTTGTCGCCCCTCTAAGGTATTTCTCATATTAATTTTTTGAATGGGTTTTTTGTTTTGCAACAAAATGCATTTTTTTTGGCACAAAAATGGTTCAATGTGCACAAAATGCATTTTAGGGCATAATAATCTCATATTAATATTTAAGTGTTTAAATGTTAATTGTGCATGTTCATGTTTGTGACAATGTTAATGTGCACATAGAGGGGTATAGCTTGGATAGTCCAATTGTTAGCTGTGGCCTATTTCTCGCTAGCAACAAAAATGGAGGAGATTGAAGTGCCTCCCATTGTTGATTTACAGGTGAGAGAAAAATTAATGTGAACATTTATTTATTTCATTATATATTGATCCATTTTCCTTTCTGATATGTTCTTATATGTAATGGACATATGGATTTTTGTGAGTAGGTAGGAAATCCCAAATTTTATTTGAAGGTAAAAACATACAAAGAATGGCGCTTCTTGTTTTGAGAACCTTGAATGGAGATCCCAAGTTCTTTCATAGACTACTTTCTTAAAAAGATTAACCATGATAATCTTCCATCACAATCTTTGATCTCTAGATCAATTCAATACATCTTAAGCACAATCAAAGGTAGGTTATTCACTATATATATAATAAAGCACAATATAATGCGTGTCCTAATGGCACATAATGATACCTAATTATACTCATAAAAGGGACATGTTATCAATTTCACACACGTGTGTGTATAATCATACATGGGTACTGTAATATTAAAGAGTTTGATCCAGTGCTCGGTGGGAATTGAATGCAAGTATTGGGGAGGTTTGGAGATCAAAAGGCCAGCATAGGCTGCCAGTGATTTGTTTGGTTTTGTTTTATAAATGTTCAACTCAGGCCAGTTCCATCCAATCTTAATCAAGTTACTACAGGTAACTATTATTTAGTACCCATTCATTAACCTTTTAAAATGCAATAAATTATTTCTACTCAATATTTATAGTTTATCTTTTTCATTCTATATCTCATCATTCCATTTAAAGTTTGAAAATCACTTCATGGCTTACTTTATGAGCTTATTTAGTTAAATTGGTGGAAGGGACTTGCTAGTGGTTTGGTTTTGGAATTTGCTGTTGCTGTTGAGTTTATTTTAAATGTTAAAATATGTTGGATTTAACGAATAAACAAATGAAACTATGTCAAAATTTTCTAAAATCCATAAACGTTCTAAATTGATTAAAAACATACCGTTAGAGAATATGACGATATATGACGATATAGGAGGCACGAACACCTCGCACGGGACCAATGTAACTTGTAGGAACTAACCGCGTAGTCCCGGGTCTCTCGGTTTGAGAGTATGACGATAATCTAGAAAAATCACACTTAGAGTTAAAAACATGTCATTAAAGGGTGAAAACCCAAACCAACCCCCAAACGATCCCGTAGGAGGCACGAACACCTTGCACGGGACTAATGTAACTTGTAGGAACTGACCGCGTAGTCTCGGGTCTCCCGGTTTGAGAGTACGACGATAATTTTCAAAAATCACACTTAGAGTTAAAAACATGCTGTTAAAGGGTGAAAACCCAAACCAACCCCCAAGCGACCCCGTAGGAGGCACTAACACCTCGCACGGGACCAATGTAACTTGTAGGAACTGACCGCGTAGTCCCGGGTCTCCCGATTTGAGAGTATGACGATAATTTGCAAAAATCACACTTAGAGTTAAAAACATGCCGTTAAAGGGTGAAAACCCAAACCAGTCCCCAAACGACCCCGTAGGAGGCACGAACACCTCGCACGGGACCAATGTAACTTGTAGCAACTGATCGCGTAGTCCCGGGTATCTCAGTTTGAGAGTATGATGATAATTTGCAAAAATCACACTTAAACTTAAAAACAAGCCGTTAAAGGGTGAAAACCCAAACCAGCCCCCCCCCCCCCCCCCCGTAGGAGGCACGTCACCTCGCACGGGACCAATGTAACTTTTAGGAACTGACCGCGTAGTCCCGGGTCTCCTAGTTTAGAGTATGACGATAATTTGCAAAAATCACACTTAGACTTAAAAACATGCCATTAAAGGGTGAAAACCCAAACCAGCGCCCCAACGACCTCGTAGGAGGCACGAACACCTCGCACGGGACCAATGTAACTTGTAGGAACTGACTGCGTAGTCCCGGGTCTCTCGGTTTGAGAGTATGACGATAATTTGTAAAAATCACACTTAGACTTAAAAACAAGCCGTTAAAGTGTGAAAACCCAAACCAGCCCCCATCGACCCCGTAGGAGGCACGAACACCTCGCACGGGACCAATGTAACTTGTAGGAACTAACCGCGTAGTCTCGGGTCTCCCGGTTTGAGAGTATGACGATAATTTGCAAAAATCACACTTAGACTTAAAAACATGCCGTTAAAGGGAGAAAACCCAAACCAGCCCCCCAACGACCTCGTAGGAGGCACGAACACCTCGCACGGGACTGATGTAACTTGTAGGAACTGACCGCGTAGTCTCGGGTCTCCCGGTTTGAGAGTATGATGATAATTTCCACTCATATATGTAATTTTATAGTTTGAGTAAAAAAAAATTGCAAATTATTGGGTTACTAATATCGTATCTTTTTTGTATCCTATTTTTTTTGCAGGATAACAGTTTATCGTTGGCATTTATTCACGTGGAACACACAGAGAACTCAATGGTTTACAACAAGGGATTTATTCATGATTCCATTTTTTTGTGTCATGGTCGTGCGGTCTTTTGTTGTTTTATTGTTGAGTTTTATGACCGTGCAGGCTTTTGTAAGTTAATTGTTATATTTTGTGGTCGTGCGGGCTTTATATTAGGCAGGTTTTGTATTAACAGGTTTTGGAATGTCCAAAAAAATAGAGGAAACTCTATTTTTTTTTGTGAACTATTAAAGACTTGTAATATTTTGAAATTTGTATGTACATTAATTTATTAACAACGTGCCATATTATTAATTTGTGAATTTTGTGCTTTCAAATAATTTTTTTTTTTTTATAAAAAACTTGGCACAGTTCAAAACCGTGGCAAAAGTGTATCATATTTTAGCACGATTTTGAACTGTGCCAAAAAAATTTAAACTGTTCTGAATCTGGCACAGTTAAAAACTGTGCCAAAAGTGTGCCAGAAATATCAAATTCTAGCACGGTTTAAAAGTGTGCTATAAGTGTATCAAATTCTGGCACGGTTTAAAAGTGTGCCAGAAGTGTTCCTGTTTGATCAAATCTGGCACACTTTTGAGCCGTGCCAGAAAAAAATTGTCATTTTGGAACACCTGATTCTGACACAGTTCAAAACCGTGTCAGATTCCTGTTTTTGGTGTAATGATTGTTAAATTCTAAAATTGATCGATGAATATATGTTAACATTTGGGATCATATAAGATACAAATATTTAAGAATTGCCCTAATAATAATAATAATAATAAAAATAATAATAATAATAATATTACTACTACTACATGAAAATTTGGTTGTGTGCACTTTCTGAAATAGTCACTCGCAAACTAATAAGGCAGGGTCGGGCCGTGATGCCCAACGCCCATTTGTAGTCACTCGCAAACTAAAAATGTGAATGCAATAGTGACCCGCATGAAGTGACCCCACCTATCTCAAATAATAACATCTCATATTTGTTCTTTTTGTAAGTTTAATCCAGGATTACAACTGACAAAAAAACTTCGCTAATTGAATGAACTGTGGGTGAGAGCAAAACATGTCGTCAAGCTCACTGGTACTAAAGTTATGTTGTACCTGTAAACGTGGTATTTGTCAGTTAGAAGTTTCATAAATTATTGTATGCTTGCCTACCCTCCTCACCAAGGTTCATCTTTGCTCTTGCATTGTATATCGTCTTCGTTGTCAACACATTGCATTCATGCCGATGTTTTCGAGTTGTTAAACCACCGCTGGCTTCACATCGCTAGGCGAAATTTCCTTCAAATGAATTTTTTCCTGTTGTGTTGAACGTCGGCATACGAATGCTCGACAAGTGTCTTCGGCTTTTTATAACCCTTGCATTAGTTAGATAGTTTTTTTTTGGTAAGATATTTTCCATACCACAAGGTGTCCGCGCCAGCTTACGCGCAACTCGACTAATTCCCGCTCGCGGTTCGTGACTTTCGCTAGTCAAGCATTATTTTGACACCGTCAGAGATCGAACTGGGAACCAAACTCAATCCACCCCCAAACAGTGTCCCAGTGATAGCCTTATACCACTTAGCCAAGAGGCTTGATTATTAGTTGGATAGTTAATAGTAATGTTCCTTTCATGTGGTGGTAGCAATATTGCTCAACTCTTTTACAACCAAGGCGAATTCAGACCTTATGCATCATAGTTGAATATTATGACTTGATGATAACTATAATGGTTCTTACTTTTTTGCCCTGATTTTTACACCAATCGACCAGTACACTACGCAAAGCAAAAGACCAACACATAGAAGTATAAGAATGAATCTTGCTACCAATATATTTTTGGCAAGTTGATCAACAAATGAACAATTAAATAATAAAATAAAACTTTACTTGATTCGTAAAAAAGTGTTCACCAACATCAGCATGCATTCTCATCTACCAGTGATTCTCACTATTTCCGTCACCAAATGTTTCATCGTAATGTACTTAATTAAAGTCCAAGAATGAATCACAATTAGTGGAAGTGAACTTTCGTGAATTAAGTAATCGGGCTCCTAAAACCGACAACAATTGCACATATTCGGGATTTAAAATAGAGTATTCAGAACATATCTAGTTTATTATTATACCGAAGTGTTCGAGTTATTTAAGTTACAAATTATATAAATCAGGCTCTGCATAATGATTTTTGTTTGTTTGACTGCGGGTTATTTTTCTACACGAAAACACTGCTTTTGTAACATAAAAGGAAGGATAAAGCTTGGTGTACCCACTTTTGTAATCATTTTCCATACCCGGTGTATTAAAATTTTGCACCTTGTTGTTGTGAATCCCTCAGGGCATAAAGTACAAGCTTTTATTGCTTTGTCTTATTAATCGAGTACGAAAGTAGATATGAAAATGTGTAAGCTCAACAACTTTTCCGTTTAAAGCATTTATTGTCTGCATTTCAATGATGAGAAGGGCAGAAATTGTCGGCACTTTTATCCAGAGTGGCTTTGAATTTATGAAAAAAATAAAATACAAGGTTTGGTTCGGGATTGAAACTTTATCAATCTTGCGCATGTGATACCAAAACCATGTTATCGATGTCATTGTTGAACATCAAAAATATATAAATTGATGGATAAAATGCCTCTAGGGAATTTTTTGAACTTTTTTTCACGGAGATCGAAGGCTCAAAACTCTCCTCATTATTGTTGTCTGCTATCCACTGAGTTTTATTCTCCAAAATGCTTACAAATGCTACCAAAATGGTCTGAAAGCCATGTATCTTTTAAAGAACAATTCTCCAATGGGTCCAATGCTTATATACCATGTTGATTTTAATTTTTACGTTGGTATTATGGAATAACTTTTAGGGTGCCTCAAGAGCCACCAAAGTTATTTCAGGCAATAAATTTTCAACAAATCAATAGGACAACAATCAATTATTTGTCAAATGGGGATGGATAACTTGGGTTTTGAGGTGAACCTGATATACAATGGAAGACTGTTTTGGCCCTTTGGGGGTTAACCGTGTTGTGAGCCAGCCCTCTTCTCCGTGTATACCATCAATGGATGTACATTAAATTATGTTAATAGTGTATAAACTAATTTACAAAATCATTTTATTATTTAAAAAAATGTGACCGCGATTTGAGATATAATATACAGAAAAATAATTTTATAATCTAATTCTGATATGCTTGCAGAGATCTCTTTTATATTTTAAGTTTATTAAAACATCTCCAATGCATCAAGCAAAATAGCATAATGCTGTCAAATTTGCTCAGGATGTATCAAAACTGACGCTCTTGTAGCATGTAGATTTACGTCGAGAGTGGTTATTATTATTATTATTATTATTATTATTATTATTATTATTATTATTATTATTGTTGTTGTTGTTGTTGTTAGGCATTCATTTTGCCTAATGCTAGGGAGTTGCACTTGGTGGTGGAGCGAAATAGTATGGGAGCAAAATGCTCCAACGCCTTTGAGATCGGCTACATTGACATCGCAGTAGTTTTAGAAATTACAAGAACCTTGCTGACATTTGGAATTTGTATTAGCAACCTCCCATCTGTTTGTAAAATTGTCATTCGGTAATATCACATATGAAAGGTCCATTCTGCATAAGATTAATCTTCATACAAAAGAACTATCAAAACTGGTTGACAATATTATTAATATTTGTGAAGAAAAAAAATGTAAAGTAACTAACACGCATTGATGGCATATATTGAAGCCCAAACTACTTTATTGCTAAATGCTTGTTTTTCTTATTGCCTCTCTTTCTTGAACCACTAGTTTCAGGTCCTTCTTCCTCTTCAGCCTTCTGCTCTGCTTCTAAAATAGCGAGCTGCAGCGTGCCCACAGAAAATGTGTATATGAATAACAAATATGACTTTATCCCAGTATGCTGAAAATAACTATCAGAATATTAAAGGGGGTTACCTCGTCGAGGATTGGTTTCAGTTCCTTGTACCGAGTTTCAGCAAGATCAAAACCATCTTTTCGAAGCTCCTGTGGTGCAAATACAACGATATTTGAAAACAATCAGTTCCATTGTCAAGTCAATTTGTAAATGATGGGATTAGGGGGGAGAATTGCACTATGTTTGCATCTCAGAAACACAAAGGTAAGGAACATGTCATAATCTATTGTCCCTCTACTTTTGTCTCACTTTTAGTTCGATACAATCCTAGATCCAAATATCGTGTATAAGCAGGCATAATACGACCAACGATCTATTGTTTTTAGCAAAAATATGCTTATACTGATTTTGTATTTCTTACGATCGTTCCAATTATTACTCTTCAGATTCTTCTTTGTTGATCTTATGAGGATATCTCCTTCACCCTTGCAACCATATCTCCTCAATAAATATCACTGCTAATCATAACTCACGGGGTACCTTCTCACGATGGTTTTTGTCAATCCATTATATCTAGCAATCCACCTTTCAAAAACCTAAACAACAGAATCTTAGACCTACACTCAAATTTGACCACTTCAATCGAAATTGGGTTTCTTTTCCTTTCTCTAATCAAGATCTTCATGGTTGGGGGTAATCGATACAAGTACTGAAGCAAGATCGATGATGCAACAATATGTTTGCAAGCTCTACCAAGAAAAACAAAAACCAATTCGACCAACAAAAGGGGAATTTGGCTTTTGGTCCTCAAAGTTAACATCAAAAAGAGGACTTTTCCCCTAATATAGTTACTGAACTGTCACCACCACTTTTCTCTTTTCTAGTTGGTCATTAAGATCATAACACATGACCAGCATATTTCAAGTTTAGCTTTATATATATATATATATATATATATATATATATATATATACAGAGAGAGAGAGAGAGAGAGAGAGAGAGAGAGAGAATTAATCCCCCCGTTATTTTATACTCACTCCATCCCAAATTAGGAATTAGGAGCCCATGTTTATATGTCGCACATTTTAAGGAAAAGATTTACTTTCCAAATTTATCCTCCTAAACTTTATGAATACCTTCGAATGCAAAACATGTAAACACATCATTGCTCTCCCACGGGTAATGCTGAGAAGGGGTAACCTTGAAATCACAATTTTATATACTATTTTTAGCAAGGTTCTAAAAAACGCGGGGCGTGATCGAGGCGTGGAGGCCAATCCTTAAGCCTTAAGCCTTAAGCCTTAGAAGCCTAGGCGGCCCTTGGCGTAAAAAGGCGTGAAAAGGCGTTTAGGTCTTTTTAATATATTTTAATATTTTTTAACCATAACAAGGCGATTAAAATACTAAAATTGTACATATCATAAAAATATGTCTGAATATTTGCAAATAAAAATACTATTTGATTTATTTGGATGAGATAATGGTTCGGTTTGTAAAAAAATCTTTAAAAGGGGAAATCGTTTCACTAAAGCATTGTTGTTTTTAGAGAAAAAGTACGCCTTAAAGGTTTTACCAAGCATAAGGCGTCAAAATCTTAAGGCGGGGCGTTTCTCCCAAGCCTCAAGCCTAGGCGGACCTAGGCGGGTTTTTTAGAACAGTGATTTTTAGAAACAAAACTCTTAATTTGGGATGGAGAGAGTATACAGTTTACACACTATAGTTTTTTTTTTTTTTTGTATTAGTGGTATTTTGATCATTTGCTAATATTTGCAATGGCCAAATGACAAAATAGTAAATATGGATGGACAAAAGTTAAATAACTAAAAACTTTGGGAACTAGGTCAGTATGGCAAAATTTTGGGGGGGTAAAAAGCCACATGATCCAAAAGAAAAGCAGAAAACAAGATAGCAAGAAAAGCAGAAAACAAGGTAGCAAGATGTTTCTGACGTAAATGACATCAAATGAGAGCAAGAAGAAAGATAACTCTCGTCTAAACTTCTCTCAAATCAATATATCCCAAAGGGGAAGAATCCCTCAAATGAGGATACAAAAGAGTATTTATAGGTGGGAACTAGCATGGGCTCTAAGCAAAGCTCCAAGTACAATTATACCCTTAATGACACATGTCCTTCCCACCTTCAAATAATAACAAAAGAAAAATACAATGCAATACTAGAAAGAATAAAAGACTAAAAAAATAATGAAATTGTCCTTATTCACATCGCTCTCCCCTCTTGAAAGAGTTCGTCCTCGAACTCAAAGGTGCCTTCAGTGTCACCATCGAGCACAGTAATGCGGGCATGCTGTGGTGGAACCTCCTCCGTCTCCTAGAGATACTCAGGGTCACCAGAAACTAGAAGCGCGCGACGCCGTGGGAGGGAACAATCCGAAGCTCTATGGCCAATAACTCCTCAATTGTAACATTTGAATGTTACAAGGTGAGAGGGTGCAGGAGGTGGGACAGTGGATGCCACGGCGGCTGAAGTAGATGGGGGCACGGGAGCACTAGAAGCCGTAGGGCCTGGAAGAGCCGTAGTGGAGCGGCTACGAGGTGAAGGGGCAGTCTGATGGAAGGACTCTACTTTAATGGCGTACTCGACCGCCTTCGCCAAGGAGGTGACGTCACGTAAAGCAAGATCCCGTTGAAGATAACTCTGCAGCCCCTAAATATAACGACTAACCCGCAGCTCCTCACTCTCACCTAGACGAGCACGAGTACAAAGAAGCTGGAAACACTCCATGTAGTCTAAGACTAAAGTGTCCTGCCGGAAAGACTATACCCGAAGGAAGAGGTCGCGTTCGTAGGTAACGGGAACAAAGGTAGCCATCAACTGTGCTCGGAGCTCGGCCCAAGACTGAATAGAAGGTAGGCCATCAAGGGCACGGCGTTGCTCCAAATCATTCCACCATACACTGGTGTAGCCCTGGAACTTGGTCGCAGCTAGTAGAACACATCGGCGACCCTGCAGTCGCTTGTACTCAAAATCCACTCCATTGCGGCGAGCCAATCAATAACAGCATCGTGCTGAAGGTGGCCATCGAACATCGGGACATCCACCCGAATATCGCCATGCAAACTCCTCGATAATAACTGGAGGGCTAAGTGTGTGATGGCATCGCCACCCTGTATGGTCAAATCACCCACACCTAGGTCATCATCGCCTAGCGGAGGTTCATCGATCTGAACTCTCTGTCGTCGTCTCCGAGGCAGTGAATGAAGAGGATCAGGAGTTGGTGGTGGTACCTTTAGAGGGACTAGGGGGGATATAAGGTGGTACGGTCTCCATAGGTGGGTGAGGCGGTGGAGCGGGAGCAATAGACTGTCGATAGGGGCAATGGTCCATCGGTGCCCTTTCTGGTAACACAAAAAGCAATGCCTCTCTGTGATAGGTACATATGGAGTAACCTTTGGACTCACCGAGTCAAAAGGGGATATATCGGTGCGCCATTCAGTGGGTGGTGGAGGCTCAATGTCTAGGAGAGAGTAGGGTCAGGGTGAGGATGGATCATTAGGTGGAGAAGACCAATCCACTCTTGTACCTGCTCAAAGGAATCAAGAGGGCCAAAATGGTCGGAGCGTGCATCCCACACGGGATGGGGGTGGGGAACATGTCTTGAGTGTCCCGTGGGTGGGGAAGTGTGGAGCATAGGTGGGGGCGGAAGCGTGGAAAAAGCAATGTGGGATGTGAGAGGGTTAATAGCGGTGGCTTGGGTAGGTTGAAATGTGTTGGAGGTAAGGGTCATGATGGGTGGTGGTGGAGTTTGTGAGGTACTTTGGGGAGGGTAAATGTGATGATAAGAGAATGTGAGGTGGTGGAAGGTGAAGGGATGAAAAATGATGTGATGGTAATTTCGGTGGTGGTGGAGGGTGCTTGGGTGTTTCTTGGTAATTTTGGAGGGTGGGGATGTGTTGGTTTAGGGTTTCAAATGGGGGTAAACATGTTTGAGTGGACTTAAAAACGAGAGGGTAGTAGGGAGGCTAGGGTTTGTGTTTATGGGTTCTTGGATAGGAGGAGGTGGAAACCCTAGGGTTTCTTGATCAAAATCTTGCTCATTGATCACTATGGGCTCATTTTCCACTAGAATTAAAACATTTGAGCATGATTGTTGATTATTGGGCTTCTTGATTGTCAGATTGACATTAGAACACTCTTGAACACCGTTGGTAGGTTTTGTGACTCCTTTTGGTCGCCGGAGAGCTCGAATAATGTCGGCGATTGTTGGAGATGGGTTTTCAACCATGGGAGGGGTGGATTCCACCCGGATTGGAGTAGGGTGAACCACGACTTGTTCGCCAAGCTCTTCAGAGTGTCAGAAGGACCTGCTTAGGGTTCTTGACTTCGTCGAAGGGTGAATCTGACCCGCTTGGGTCATGTCTTGTTGCTGCCGAAGTCCCTATCCATGCGGGATGGCGGTGACTTCAAGGTCAACCACCGGAGTGGTGGTCCGTCCACCCTGGAATACCTGAGTCGCGGCAGACAAGGAAGAGTGTTGGATAACAGTCGAGGGTTGTATTACACTAGGCTGCGCCGGCGATGGTCTGAAATTCCAGTCGTGGCGAGTCATTTTGAAGTGGTCAGGCAAGGGTTTTGTCCTTGCCGGTGAATGGAGGTGGCGGCCGAAGGTGACCAGGTGGTTACTGGGACTGTTGAGGGGTTTCTTGATGTGGTGGTGAGTTCGAATGAGTCGCGGTGAGGGTTTTTTGTGGGAGGGGTGAGGAATGGGTTGAATTTGGGGAATTAGGGTTTTGTGATGGTGCCGGATCGGTACGAGGGCGGCTGGTGGTGGCTGGCTCTTGGTGGTGGAAGACGGGCGTCGAAATCCTCCATCCAAGTTATTAACCGGTTGATAACCTCCTCGAGACGCTCGTGAGAAGATTCCACGGGGGTATATTTTCTTCTTCGACCCATCTTGACGTTTACGAGTTTTTGTTTTTTTACTACAATTTCTTCAAATTCCAGTGAATGTTGAGTTGATCGGGGGTTGATAGTGATTCGATCCCTTAGAATTGGGTTGTCAGTTTGTAGCCGAGCTAGAATGAATGCGATCGGTGGTAGAACCGCCTGGATCTGGGTGGCGGCTGCCTTGGTAGGAATTCCATTAAGTCCCGTGGCGGTATCCTTCCCCTTCTGCCGGCGACAGATTGGTTACTGTTGTCAGACTCACGAACAGGGCCGGACCTATTATCTGTCATTGGCGTCAGCACCTCCTGCACTTCGGCAGGGCTCGCGACGGCTTTGGCATGCTTGGGGTTAGCCGCCGAGGGTTTGTCACTACGGTCGACCGGGATATCAGCCACTGGGGCTGCCGTAACAGTTGGTAATCTTCTGGCCTTCATGACTGCATTTTAGGGTTTCGTAAAGGGGTCGTGAGTCACTCAGATGAACCCAGGTCGAATCCCAATCTTCGATATACATATTTGATTCCAAAAACAAACCGAGATCTAATACCAATTGACGTAAATGACGTAAAATGGGAGCAAGAAGAAAATAACACTCGTCTAAACTTCTCAAAATCAATATATTTCAGAAGGGAAGAATGCCTCAAACAAGGCTACAAAAGAGTATTTATAGGTGGGAAGTAGCTTGGACTTTAAGCAAAGCTCTAATTACAATTATATCCTTAATGCCACATGTCCTTCCCACCTCTAAATACTAACAAAAGAAAAATACAATGCAATACTAGAAAGAATAAAAGACTAAAAAATGATGAAAATGCCCTTATTCACATCAGTTTCCCTTGGTTTGCGCCTTGACCGAACAAGAAAGCTGAAACCAGGATTCACGCAATTTCATCAGCATATTGAATCGTGATGTTTAACATAAGCTTCAACCTAGTATTATGCACTACACAAGATTTGTAGAGGCTGAAATTGAATTTAAAATCATACGAAAATCAAGATTCAAGGCAAGAATAAAATTATAAAACCAGGGATCAAGAGGGCCAAAACTGGCCTTAAGATTAGTAATTTTACCAGCATAACAAGGCATTCAAAAACAATGACAGAATAGATGAAAAAGGTTGATTATAATTGGTCACTAAAGAAATTTTTCACATTACTATTATGAAAGAAAAACGGACCTTTCCAGTGTGTTCAGTATGTTCATATGCTGCCATTTGCCAGTACAAATTTGTGCGTTTATAGAAGTCCTTCAAGGATTCTCCAGGCTTCACCCAATAATATACAAACAAGCAAATCATTCAAAAAGAGAGGAAAAAAATGAGCTAGAGTTGGGTGCAAAATGAAAAGACACATACAAGAAGATTTATTCACTTATATAATAAATAAACCGAGAGAGGCCAAGACATGAGTTTCAGCAGTTGGAAAATCAAGATCCCAAATCCTGAATATTATACATGCAACGCATAAGAATACCGTTGGTGTTCTCTGTGAATCAGAAAGGCCAAGACTCGCTCTGATTTGCTCTATCCTGGCCCGTTTCTCCTTCCTCCTAAGATTCTTCCCTCCACCCTTTATAATAGCAACAGCATCTCCCAGTTCAAGTGATGTAGAACCACCATTCTCAGCCTTCACACAGTAAAGTCAGGAAAATAAATAAATAAACCGACACAGATTCATAGATTTTATTTGTTTAATATTTATTTATGCAGTATATATTTTTTTGCGTTTAACATGCACAAATCTTCAAGTACAAAACATATTTGTGCAGTGTCAAAATTAACTTTTAAAAAAGACTTGAGTGGAGCTGCAAGGAGTGAAAAGAAAATTATGCTTTTACTTAATTCCATGGAAGTTGTAGAAGGAAAAATCCAGAGAAAGGGGTGGAAATGTCTAGGGTTTCTGACTGTTGTGTGTGTGCATGTGTTTTTGTGTGTGTGTGTGTGAGAGAGAGAGAGAGAGAGAGAGTCTACAGAAGTAACATATATACATAACAAAAACATGAAAGCAAGAGTAGCACCTCCATATCATCTTCATCATCATCAGTCTCATCATCGCTGTCACCTCCACTATCACAATCTTCATCTTCACTATCATCTTCATCTTCATTCTCATCATCATCGTCTGAGGCTTCAATCCATTCAGATTCTGATGCCTGTTTAAATAACGAAAACAAGAAACACTCAAAGTAATAACTACATATATGCGTGCATTGTTTAAATAACATCAAACAGATTCAATTTGCAAACTTAGCAGGTTTGCATTATATGAAACACACTAAAGTTTGAATGATGTAAATTAAAGAAGCATTACACACCTTCAGGTCATTTTTGAGTAACCTTGTAATTCATATATATGACCAGTTTATAATTATTGACACATGAATAAAATGACCCTGGATATCTATTTACCAAGCTCATGATTAATGAGCACCTAAAAGGAGGAGAAAGTAACAAACCGGTACGAGGCACTTCCATTCATCAAGTTTGCTGAGATTGAGTGAATATAGATCATCAAGTGTAATTTCTTGATCTCTAACTTCCATCATGCCCCCGTAGATATACAATGTATCTCTTCCCACAACCATGCAGGAATTGATACGCCCACAAGGCTTCACTATCTGAAATTTACACAAGACTTAAAAACGAAATAATTGAAGGGAAGTAAATGCACGAGACAATCATGGCATCCGCTATAACAAACCAATCATGGCATCCGCTATAACAAACCTCTGGTAACAAAGAATTTTGCATAACCAATTTAGAACTCGACTCATGAGGCTTCCCATCAGATCTAACAGCCACATTTTTTTCCATATGAGAAGATATTTCATCAATGTTGATTTCCATGTCACCTACTTCATCGCAATCCATGTTCTCAGCTTTGTCATTAACTGCACAGTTTACTGATTCAGGCGGACTAGACTTTATGTCGGGAGCAACACCATTATACTTTTCATCTATATTCTTTTTTGTCTGCAAAACCAATCCAACAAGAAATGATACTATTCTCACATGATTGAATCCACAAAATTGCTTTATAATTTTGCAAGTCAAAAAGAAGATAACACATTTTAATTTCAGGTAGACTGCTTGTCCCCTTTGGATGTACTTGCTTTTTTATCTTTGATGAAATCTTTTGTTTCTGATAAAAAAAAAAAATTATTCTACACAAGTACGGAAAAGGCATTGAGTGATAAAAAATGAAAGGAAAAGAATGGAGTATGGATACATATAGAATCAGGAAAAATAATTGTAATAATAATAAAAAATAAATAAATAGAGTACACGTTTTAGTCATACTAATGATTATAGTTATCAAAATCGTACAATTCGCGAGTCGAATCGTACGATTCGATACTATTCAGGGCAATAACGATTCGAATCAGGGGTAAAATTGTATAGGGCTAAAGAATCGGCCGATCCGAGTGTGAATCGCACGATTCGGTTTGAATCGTGAATCGTTTCCTTAAACGATTCACTTATTGACCCACGGGTGTTGGAGATTAATATTAAGTGTCGAAATTAATTATTTAATTATTAAATTCCGAATTTATGAATTTCCCAATTATGTGGTCTTGATAATTAATTAGGAACGTGATAAATACGAATATAAGAAGATCGGGTCAATCTTATCCGTTAGTCACATGATGGTTAGTGGCATTAGTGGGAGACTTGAAATAGAGTCCCACCTTGACTAGGATTTCGGCCTCTTCCCCTTATAAATAGAGGAACCCTACACCATTTGGGGTTATCTCATAACACACTATTTTTTAGGTGGGAGAGAAATTCCGAAATTCCATTTGAGTGTAATTTTTCCAAGAGAGAGATTGATGGAGCAATTAATCAAGATTGATCAATGCATTGGATCAAGGTAACTCTTATTTTATATCGTTTAGACGTATTTTGTGAAAACATGAAGATCTAAGATCCTTTCATTAAGAACAATTGTATGCTAAAGTTTAATCATATTAATGTGTCCGTGATAAATATTAGGGTGTTCTTAAGAATCATTTTATATGTGGTATCAGAGCTAAAGTTTAGGATCTCATGATTTTCCTTATTGATGTTCGTCTATAATGAAATATGTGCCTGAGACTTTGTAACACCCCGTAATTTTGAATGATTTAAATAATTATGTGATTAATTATTTTTGTTGGATTAATTGAACTAAAATGTGAGAATTTAATTGTTAATTAATCCGGATTAAAATAATTATTAACTAGCGTGCCAAGGGTAAATACTTATTGTTGAGAATTATTGAATATTAATGTGTGATATGTGATATGGAATTATAATATTTGATAAATTGTCGGAAGTGAGAAATACGACAATTTGGTAATTTCTCGTGTCGAGACTAATTGACTTGGATAAAAAGAGAAATTATTTTTATTAACTCGTATGGTCATTTCGAGTGCACCGTCGAGTCCGGGAGGGTCGAGATAGTCAAAATAGTATACCCGAGTGTTTAGTTTGGGTTCCGAAGAAATTTTAGGCCTAACCGGCGTCCCAAGAAGGCATTATGGTAAATTGTATTTTTGGGTTTAATTAATGGACGAAAATTGGGAAGTTATTGGGCCAACCAAGAAAAGTCCTTTAGGGTTGAGAGATACAGAAAGTAAAGAACGGCCATAGAGGGTGTGAGGGAGAACCAATTTCCAAGAGGGAAGGTCAAATTATCACCACCTTGCACAACCACCACCACCAACGCGTAGATTGCGAAGAGAGGAGCGCGTCTATACCAACATCACCAAAGGATTCAGACCTTCGATTTAAGGCAAGTGTTTATTGCTTGCTTTCTTTTAGCAATAATCATACTCATGTTAGGTGAAATTAATCATGATTTACATGTTAATTGGGTGAAAATTGGAGATTTAAATTATGATTAAGGACTGGGTTAATTAGTGGTTGAATTTCCTTCATGTATGTAGAGGATTAATCACGAAATTGAATTATATATTGATGAACGAATCTGAATTGATTAGGTTCTTTAATTAAAAATTTGGAAACTAGGGTTCATATGAATTAATTTGGGGATTTCATATAATTTTGATGTTTGATGACAAATTAATGATCATAAGATGTTAGGAATGTTACATAACCTGTTATGGCTTGATTGGGATTGATGATGAGGTGTTGGGTGTTGAATCTTAGAGGTTTTTAGGTTCAAAAATGGTGAAAAACGCTGAATTCTGGGCAAAGGGGACGAACCAGTGCGCGTCGCGCGAAGTCTCGTTCGAGCGAGACTGTATCTCGCGCGAAGTCGCTCGAACGACACGTGGCAATCGTTCGAGCGAAAACCCTTCTGGTTCGAGAGACGTAGTGAATTTTTGGGGATTTTTCTTAGTCCAGTTTTGAGTTTACCGGTTTATTGGAGAGAGAAACTACCCGATGGTAAACTTATGCAAGACGGAATTTCGGGAAAAGTGTGTGAGAATTAATACTTTAATTATTTCGGTATAGAGAGAATGTACGTTGGAGATTACGAGAGAGATAGTAATCTAAATATTTATACAATACGTAGTGTTGAGATTAAAATACGTATGAGAAGTATATATGTAGGTTGGGAAAATACCTATAAATTTTAATAGGACGTGTGTATGCCGATTATGCGATATTATTGCTAATAGCACTAATGGGTGATAACCCGGGGGTGAAAGAATCTTAGAATTACGCGCACTAATGAGTGATACCTCGGGGGTGCAGAAACTCTATTGTTAAGTGTACTAATGGGTGATAACCCCGGGGGGTACAAGGATGATTATTGTTAGGCGCACTAATTGGTGATAACCCGGGGGTGTTGGATTATTATTGATAGGTACATTAATGGGTGCTAACCCAGGGATGCAGGATTCTTTTGATAAGTGCACTAATGGGTGATAAGCCGGGGATGTAAGATTCTTTTGATAGGTGCACTAATGGGTGATTAACCCGGGGGTGCTGGATTATTATTGATAGGTGCATTAATGGGTGCTAACCCGGGGATGCAGAACTTTCTTGATAGGTGCACTAATAGGTCTTAAGCCCGAGGGTGCAGGATTAGTATATATATATATATATATATATATATATGAACTTGTGAATATTTCTACTGTGTGAAATTAGTAGACATGGTAATAATAATAATCATTACATTGCGCCAAGTGGTCTTAACCTAAGGGTGTAGGATTAGTGTGTATATATAGGGATGATAAGACTATATATATATATTTGAGTGTACTTGGGGAACTTTCTACTTTGTGAAACTAGTAGATAAAGTGGAAATGAGAAATAAAATAATCTTAGTGGATAAAAGATTAACCATTCGAACGGTGAATAATGAAACTTAGTATGTGAGATAAACTATTCGAAGAGCGTATTGTATGGGTGATACGGGAATACTACTAGTGAGCATAGTTAGTATTAGTATGGTTTCTGACTAGTTAGACTGGGTGGTATAACTAGGAGGAGATTAGATGTACGTTAGGCGTGCACAATAGATGATAGGTGAGAAACTCATGTGAGAGTTCGATAACTAACATGCGTATAAGACTTGTTTTAAGAACCAGTTTTAAATACTTGCTAAATCATTTTTAAACCTCGGGCTCTGACCCGTTTCTTGTATCACTTCTCTCTTTCGCTATATATATATATATATATATATGTATATATATATATATATTATATCAGGTGCTCAGCCACAGGGGTACCAGAATTAGAGATTTGAGTGTCAGACATGCTGCAGCTGTTGTGAAAGTTGTAGGTCCTTGCAGTAGACGCATCTATCTTTTCCATTCAGTTTCATTTGGACTTCTTATCTAGGGCATGTGTCGCCCACTTCTAGTCCTTCATCAGAGATATTGTATTCAGTTCATTTTATGGTTTGGAGTTTTGAACTGGGAGTTTTACCCAGTCTTATTTATTTCAGTATTTGATTCTTGTTCAGTACTTATTATATTCCTGTGTATGGTGATGGTTTGTAATTTATACTTGGATTGTTATGGAGTTAAATGGTTTTATTAAAGAAGAAAAATGTTTTTGACGCCTAGTTTAATTTTATAATAGGTGATTAATATGGTTTAATTGTTTTCGACAGTGATGCTAAGAATGAACCAACTGAATATCCTGTTTTAAATTGGTAAAGGACTGATCACCCTATATTTAATTGGGCGGGGTGTCACAGGTGGTATCAGAGTCAGGTTCTAGTGTCCTTAGGATCTGTGCGGCTTATTACGTTTCAGCGCAACGTTCTTTGATGTAGAGCCTTATTATAGGATTGTTGTGTTCCTTTACGTATGCGACTTACGTTCTCCTGCTATGAATCATAATGGAGGAAACTCATTATATAAAATCATGTGTGCTTCGAATACCGAACAGTATGGGACGACGAGCGAAGGCCGTAAGAAGGACTGCAGGAGAAGAAGCCCAACAGAAGACAGAGAGTAATCGGGAAAGAGTGATCGTGACAAAAATCACTATGAGGATTACTTAAGCAAGTGATAATAGAAACCATCACTCGGGAACGATGGGTTCCAGGGAACAGTCGTAGATAACGGTGGAGTGATATCAGGACCAGCTAGCATAGTCAATAAGGGGGAAATCAGAGGGACTCTTTTGAAAACCCATCGGTGAAGATGCGGGGAAGAAAACGAGAAAGTGTAACAGACCAGCGGAGGTAGAAAATCCGAAGGCAATTGTGTAGAGTGGGGTGTGACGACACTCAGAATAAAAATTTGGCGTTAAAGTTATAGCTCTTAGGAGCGACATTAGGTGATTAGAGTCGATCACCACATTCAAAAAGTATGTTCGAAATTAAAGAGTAATTTGGGTACGATTTGACCGTGAGGTCTTCCATTCGATGTTGTAATAGAGATGCAAGTGAAAATTTGAACATTAGCACTGTGAGTAAGATAGAAACCGATTGTGAGAGAAAGATTGAATTGCATAATGAACTTCGTACCTGGCAGAGGAACATAAATTATCCAAAGGGTTTATAGTTGATAAATCCAGCTAGGATGACTAATGTTGATGTCGTCAAGATTATACTGTGACTAATTATTGCGTTCTTTCCAGAAGAAGTGAGCCAGCAAGGTTAGAGAATCTGGCCGAAAAGCAAAACTGAACTTAACGGTGTTAGTGGAACCCCACATGGGAGTATACACAATAGGGAACTCGGTTAGGTGATTTTAAGTTGATTAACTTCCTACAAAGTAACGATGAAGTCGATCAGGGACGTGGAGGCCAACCATTGTTCCGAAAGGCCAGCGTAGCCAGTAAGTTAAGACTACTCGGTCCGAGAGAAGGACATTTCCAAAATGGTCAGTGGGACCAGTGACGGGGAAATGGCTCGTGAAGTTTCCCTATGTGAAGGAAGTAGAACTACAAGTGTTGAATGTGTCCACAATTGAGAAGTGAGACCGAAAAGATTAGAAATGGTAAATCATGCCAGTTAGGCATAACAACTGGAGGAGTGATACTTCCAACAAAGGAATTTGGGTCAAGAGAATTAGACCCAGAAAAATTTACACCCGAGAGTGATGGGTTCAGGCTGGACTAGTAGAGTCCTCGTTAAAAGTGGCATACAGTATGTCAAAGTCGACGGGACCCGGGATGTAAATGGTAAGTCATTAAATCCATAATTGAGGTCTAGGGATTTCGGGCACACGTTTCAATAATGGGCGTGAAATCCAAATAATGAAATGAATTGTCCACAATGGGAGGGGACAACTATAGGATGAAATCCTAAGATATATAACGATTGCAGATGTTCATGGGTCGTGTTGGCAGCCACGTGCTAGGACCCTGTGATTAGGCGAGACTGGTGAGATTTTTCTTCATCCTTGTGGGCAAAGGATTAATTCTAGTGACATGGATGTTTCACAATTTATATGTAAATTGGAGACCCTAAAATTCGTGTGCGAGTCGAGTTGAGTGGGGAATTTTAGTTTTAACAGTCTTGTTACAAACGTATTTCTCGTTGGTAGCAGGGCATTTTGATGTTGCCCGTGAGTGAACCGGGTGGGCCCTAAGAATATGTTTTGTTGTTATAATTTACTATTGCATTGAGTCAGCTTTAGTAGAGTTCACTATGGTAATGTGTAGTGATTAATTACCGTATGGTTAAACGATAGTAAAAAAATGTAGTGATATGATTGTCGTACCAGATACTCCGGGAGGAGAATTCCTTATTTTGTGCGACGCCACCTGAAATAGGGTTGGGCCCAGATATATGAATATATGAAAAATTTTATGGTATTATAGACCTCAGCGAGTATGTTGTCGAGTTATATGTGATTCCGGTGCGTAGGAATTTATTTTACTGAGGGGACTCAGAATACTGTGTTCTTTACCGAGCAGCGAGATATAGCTCATTATATATATATAGTGCCGAGTACTTGGGATAGTGAGAGCGCCATGCTTCATGTTATTTTAGGGACATGAGAGTGGACGAGTAAACTTTTATGTACATATACGAAGATTGTGGGAAGGTACATAGTATGGACTAAGGGACCTACGGATCATGACAACCAACTAGGTTAGATAGTAGTGTATCGGGGGGGTTCCTTGTTTTGATTTCGCTTTGTGAGACATCCCACGCATGAAACTAGCGAACGTCGGGAGTGGAGAGAAGTTTGGTCGATAGTCGTAAGTTTTGTACGTTGTTTATTGTACCTATAAAAGAATATAATTGAGAGTTGATAATTCTTTTATAACTTAAGGCCAATAGAGTCGCCTAGCCTTAGTATCATTCGGAATAGAGAGCAATAATGCCATTGAAGGATTGAATAAGTTATGACTAGTGGGGTAGTTGAGTGGACCCCTACTACATCAGCATACCCAGTGTGCAAGAATTGAAGTAGGAAAATTACATGTCATTTGTATTATGATGCGCGAGGCATAGGGTGTATGGGCGCCCTAGGTGATTGGATCAGGCAGTGGATTTTGATTAGCATGTGAATTCGATAACATGTAGTCGGGTAAGCCGAAGCCTATTCACTAAGATTTTCAAAGACTTACGTTTCAAGATAAACTGAAATTTATTCAGGAAATACAAAATGTATCAAGATACAAACAACAGTGGTGATGGGTTACGATGTAGGGTAATATTGCATGGATAGTCTTGCATTGGGTCACCTGACTGTTAAAAAAAGGGTGGACACTTCGAAACCAGTAAGGCTTCTTCCACTAGAGAATGGGAGAGTATCTCCAAGGATCTTCTCATGTAGCTGAGATGGTGAGATTATAGGTACTAAAATGCGATTGAGTACGGCCTCATACCCACAGAGGGATGGGCAGGAAAAGCGGTCTAATCGGATGCGGGAGAGAAAATTTTATGTGGACCCTGAGATCTTAGGGGAGGACGAGAGCAGTACCTTCCACTAGTGGAGTTTGCGTCCAAATAACTCCTATAAGTTCACGTTCGGGCAGAGTGCCAGTAGAAGTATGGCACGGTAAACTTTGTTGTTGTCCTACTTGATAGTTAAAGGTGGGGGACCAGTTATGATTACAAATGTCGGAGAAGAATCGATATTATCGCATATATTGTGTGTGAAATATATATTGCATAGCCAATTTACTTGTATGAACGACATGAGACGAAGTCGTATGTATATGAAAAGAGGATAAATCAACTAAGGTGCAAATAGTAGAAGGCTAGATAGTGAATATCTAAAATAAAGTTTAAGTAGTGAAACTTAAGCGGAAAGACTTGGGCAGGAGCCTATATGACAGGGTAACCTGGACTTTAAAACAAACACATGTGAAGTGTTCATTATTAAGGGTATTCGATAGCGTACTATATGGGTGGTACGGAGTAGTATACTTGGGAGCGCAGGGGTGCGATGCGCAATTTATATACCTCGTTCATATCTGGTATACTTTTTCCGAATTTCGGGACGAGATTTCGCTGTAAGGGGGGAAGTATGTAACACCCCGCAATTATGAATAATTTAAATAATTATGTGATTAATTATTTTTGTTGGATTAATTGAACTAAAATATGAGAATTTAATTGTTAATTAATCCGGATTAAAATAATTATTAACTAGCATGCCAAGGGTTAATACTTATTGTTGAGAATTATTGAATATTACTGTGTGATATGTAATATGGAATTATAATATTTGATAAATTGTCGGAAGTAAGAAATACGACAGTTTGGAAATTTAAGTCCGACGCGCGTGTGAGTCGTGTCGAGACTAATTGACTGGGATAAAAAGAGAAATTATTTTTATTAACTCGTATGGTCATTTCGAGTGCGCCGTAGAGTCCGGGAGGGTCGAGATAGTCAAAATAGTATACCCGAGTGTTTAGTTTGGGTCCCGAAGAAATTTTACGCCTAACCGGCGTCCCAAGAATGCATTATGGTAAATTGTATTTTTGGGTTTAATTAATGGGCGAAAATTGGGAGTTATTGGGCCAACCAAGAAAAGTCCTTTAGGGTTGAGAGATACAGAAAGTAAAGAACGGCCATAGAGGGTGTGAGGGAGAACCAATTTCCAAGAGGGAAGGCCAAATTCTCACCACCTTGCACAACCACCACCACCAACGCGTAGATCGCGAAGAGAGGAGCGCGTCTATACCAACATCACCAAAGGATTCAAATCTTCGATTTAAGGCAAGTGTTTATTACTTGCTTTCTTTTAGCAATAATCATACTCATGTTAGGTGAAATTAATCATGATTTACATGTTAATTGGGTGAAAATTGGAGATTTAAATTATGATTAAGGAGTGGGTTAATTAGTGGTTGAATTTCCTTCATGTATGTAGAGGATTAATCACGAAATTGAATTATATATTGACGAACGAATCTGGATTGATTAGGTTCTTTAATTGAAAATTTGGAAACTAGGGTTCATATGAATTAATTTGAGGATTTCATATAATTTTGATGTTTGATGACGAATTAATGATCATAGGATGTTAGGAATGTTATATAACCTGTTATGGCAAGATTGGGATTGATGATGAGGTGTTGGGTGTTGAATCTTAGAGGTTTTTAGGTTCAAAAATGGTGAAAACGATGAATTCTGGGCAAAGGGGACGAACCAGTGCGCATCGCGCGAAGTCTCGTTCGAGCGAGACTGTATCACGCGTGAAGTCGCTCGAACGACATGTGGCAATCGTTCGAGCGAAAACCCTTCTGGTTCGAGCGACGTAGTGAATTTTTGGGGGGGTTTCTTAGAGTCCAGTTTTGAGTTTACCGGTTTATTGTAGTGAGAGAAACTGCCCGATGGTAAACTTATACAAGACAGAATTTCGGAAAAAGTATGTGAGAATTAGTACTTTAATTATTTCGGTATAGAGAGAATGTACGTTGGAGATTACGAGAGAGATAGTAATCTAAATATTTATACTATACGTAGTGTTGAGATTAAAATACGTATGAAAAGTATATATGTAGGTTGGGAAAATACCTATAAATTTTAATAAGACGTGTGTATGCCTATTATGCGATATTATTGCTAAGAGCACTAATGAGTGATAACTCGGGGGTGAAAGAATCTTATAATTAAGCGCACTAATGAGTGATAACTCGGGGGTGCGGAAACTCTATTGTTAAGTGTGTACTAATGGGTGATAACCCAGGGGTACAAGGATGATTATTGTTAGGCGCACTAATGGGTGATAACCCGGGGGGGCTGGATTATTATTGATAGGTGCATTAATGGGTGCTAACCCGGGGATGCAGGATTCTTTTGATAGGTGCACTAATGGGTGATAACCCGGGGGTGCTGGATTATTATTGATAGGTGCATTAATAGGTGCTAACCCGGGGATGCAGGACTTTCTTGATAGGTGCACTAACGGGTCTTAGCCCGAGGGTGCAAGATTAGTATATATATATGTATAGGGATGATGTGACTATATATATATATATGAACTTGTGAATATTTCTACTGTGTGAAATTAGTAGACTTGGTAATAATAATAATCATTACATTGCGCGAAGTGATCTTAACCTAAGGGTGTAGGATTAGTGTATATATATAGGGATGATGAGACTATATATATATATTTGAGTGTACTTGGGGAACTTTCTACTTTGTGAAACTAGTAAATAAAGTGGAAATGAGAAATAAAATAATCTTAGTGGATAAAAGATTAACCATTCGAACGGTGAATAATGAAACTTAGTATGTGAGATAAACTATTTGAATAGCGTATTGTATGGGCGATACGGGAATACTACTAGTGAGCATAGTTAGTATTAGTATGGTTTATGACTAGTTAGACTGGGTGGTATAACTAGGGGGAGATTAGATGTACATTAGGCGTGCACATTAGATGAGAGGTGAGAAACTCATGTGAGAGTTCGATAACTAACATGCATTTAAGACTTGTTTTAAGAACCAATTTTAAATACTTGCTAAATCATTTTTAAACCTCGGGAACTGACCCGTTTCTTGTATCTCTTCTCTCTTTTGCTATATATATATATATATATTATATTAGGTGCTCAGCCACAGGGGTACCAGAATTAGAGATTGGAGTATCAGACGTGCTGCAGCTGTTGTGGAAGATGTAGGTCCTTGCAGTAGACGCATCTATCTTTTCCATTCAATTTCATTTAGACTTCTTATCTAGGGCATGTGTGGCCCACTTCTAGTCCTTCATCAGAGATATTGTATTCAGTTCATTTTTATGGTTTGGAGTTTTGAACTGGGAGTTTTAACCAGTCTTATTTATTTCAGTATTTGATTCTTGTTCAGTACTTATTATATTCCTGTGTATGGTGATGGTTTATAATTTATACTTGGATTGTTATGGAGTTAAATGGTTTTATTAAAGAAGAAAAATGTTTTTGACGCCTAGCTTAATTTGATAATAGGTGATTAATATGGTTTAATTATTTTCAACAGTGATGCTAAGAATGAACCAACTGAATATCCTGTTTTGAATTGGTAAATGACTGATCACCCTAAAATTAATTGGGCGAGGTGTCACAAACTTCCTGCGAGATTTTTATTTATGTCATTAAGTCTGCTTACGCTTGAGAGTTTCTGCGACGTTTTAATTTATGTCATTGAATCTGTTCTTAAAGTATGTCTGAGACTTTCTGTGACGTTTTTCTTCCGTCGCCAATACTCACTGGTTTGAATGAAAGGTCAAAACTTGTTCGGAATTTTACGAAACTGACATGATCGACTGAAAACGTCGAAATAAACAAAATCCATTGTATACAATGGGCACCACCTTACTTTTTCGTTTTGACGTCGTTAAGACCCTTAAAATTGCATTTTTTTCGTTTTTGGTAATAATGTTGACGTCAATATCTCACTCCAGAAAATTGATTTTTTAATTCTGCAAATTGTTTTGAGAGCCTGGAGCATGTGGTGCTAACTCAAATTTTCTATTTTTGGCAAAAATTACGATTTCTTCCAAATACTATGTATTTTTTTCACCACGGGGGATGTTTTTTATGTTCATGGTTCTAATATTCATGTTATGTATTATTTGGTATTAATGAAAGAGTTAAATATAACATTTTGAATATTAGATGTATGATTATGCATTTGACAATAACATTTCGATATATTAGGTTATTGTGCAGAATCTATAGCCCAAATGTCCTAATGTAATTATGAATTGACGTTTCAACAATAATATTTATATGATGTTGGATGGGGAAGACATGAAAGTGTCTTAATCTACAATTGTAAATATTAGATTATTGTGTATGCATCTATATTTGGACCATTAATTATACATTAAGTTTTGAGTATAATATTTTTGGGGGCATCGATTTTACATAAATAATGTTTATGACCTCCAGAAAAAAATTATTTTTGAATTCCATCGAATATTTGAGATTTTGGAGTAATTTTCTACAGTTCTATGATGTTAACTCATTTTTTTTTTTGGGAAAAATTTAAGTCTTCCCATATTTCATGTATGTTTTATCTAGAACTGTGATAAAACCTTGCTCTAATGATCCTTTTTTAGTTGAATATTCGTGCCGCCAAACAAAGGCCAACATATTTCATATGGTAGGATATTAGACTTATGTTAATGTTAATGTTCATATTTTGATGAGTCTCGTGCCAAACACAGGCCAATGATTCATCTTGTTGAATATTACGATATTCGTGTTTTAATGAGTCCCGTGCCAAACACAAGCCAACGATTCATGTGGTCGAAAATCAGAATTATTGTTTATTCTAATGCTAGTACTCCCATTAAGTTGAATTAAATGCCAAACACAAGCTACAATTCATTTGTGCGGCTACTAGATTATGATTTCGTTGCATACATGCATATTTGAATGCATGACTTGCAAATTCTGAGACTCATAAGTAGGTATTCATTCAGTTTAATCAAATGACAAATACAAGCTAAGATTACATGTGAAGATATTATACTTGTAGTCATTTCAGATTATCCTAATGTTTGTTATAAGGTTAAATTGATGACATGCTGAAATTTGAATCAAATAAACATTGGAATTTTTGTAAATGTTAAATAATTGGCATCAATGTTAAATAGTCATATTTACATATGCCACTAGTATGATAATTGTGATTATAACCGTATTGTGCATTAGTATGACCATGAATGATCATACAAAAGTGATGAAGCGAAAGTAAATGATTTATGTCTTCCATTTACTATTATTTGTGTAATATCTCATGTAAACTCTGTCTATTTGATTTTCACATTATGTCTAATTTTTCATGAATTTCAAATTAAGGAATAGACAATAATATAATTATTCATGTATTACAGGTATTTGAACATGTATGCGTATCTCTAATATTTATATAATATAAGGTTTGGTGTTCATTAAAGTGCTCCATTCCAGAAGATATAAATATTGGACTAATGGATTAATATCATGCATATTTTGGTTGTCTATGGGTCCATGTATGATATTGAATGCTAGGATGATGATACTTTATGATGTTGCATACATATTATTGTTTATTCATTTATTGTGATTACAATAAATGAATAAACAATAATATGTATGTAACATCATAAAGTATCGTCAACTATGTCAAAAAAACCTTCTTTTTTTAAACCCAACAATACAAAAAAAAACTTTTCAATCAAGGCAGTGGATTTGCAGCATCAAAACAATAAACCCTTTTCGACAAAAAACACTTTACGAAACCATTACGAAGCACCTTTTCTCCTAACGAAGCCAACCAAACTTATTTTTTCTGCAAATCGAAGGCCGAAGTCTGTTCTTTTGCTACCGGTATGTTTTCTTTTGCTATTTATTTATTTTTTTGTTATAAAACCTTTCTTTTGCTGCAAATATGAAGGCTTTTTCTCTTTCTTGCTGCTAAGGTTTGTTTTAAACCTTCGGTTCTCTCTTTTTTTTTGTTTTAATGTACATTTTCTTTTTTTTGTTTGTTTTAAACAAAACATATCCTTTTCTGTTTTTGTTTTAAACCTTAGGTCCTCTCTTTTTTTGTGTGTTTTAATGTACGCTTTTTTTTTTGTTTGTTTTAAACAAAACATAACCTTTTTTTTCCTTTTAAGATAACCAGTTTTCTACAAGTGTAAGATAGCATTTAAAATGATTTTATTGTGTTTTTGCTGTATTTTTTTGTTAGAAAATCTTAGTATTTGTTTTATTCTATTAAATTAATATGTTTTACTGTTTTAAATTAATATTATTTTAATTTTGTAGGCTGTTTTAAAGTAATATTGTTAATCTTAGTAGGCTGTTTTAATTCTTTGTAAGTAATTGTTGGCTGCCTTAAATTAATCTTAGTATTTGTTTTATTGTTTTAAATTAATATGTAGGCTGTTTTAAATTAATATTGTTTTAATTTTGTGTTAAACTTTGGTTTATGCATGTATAAATTATAATCTATATAATTATTGTCAGAGTTGTTTATTAAATAAATTGATATCGATTTGTATGTTGTTTATTAAATAAATTAAAATGAATGAGAGCATGTGCTACAGTTAATTTTGTGATATATTTTGGTATATTATCACGTGCTACGATTAGTTTTTTGTCATATTATGCTTAATTACCAATTCTATGTATTAAATCCCATTTACGTATGTTTTACTACATTTTTATCATTTGGTTCCGATTCGATTCACGATTCGCGATTTGACAACTTTGCTAATGATTATATAGAGAATGAGGCAAGAAACAAAATAACAAGAACATTAAATAGTTACTAATGCGGAAAGTTATTGATGAGAATACCTTATCCTTTGTTGACTTCTCTTTTCGTAGCTCCAGCGGGTACCTATATGCAAAATAAGAATGATATTTTCAGCAGGGGACACAAACTTAATGCAGAATGGCCAGTGATGTGAAAAATTGGGGAACCGAAAGATATTCAGCCATTGCAATGCATCTTCATATGTATACTGCAATCATATCAACATATATCTTAGTTTATAGAGAAAATCATCATAACATACACTGTTTTATTTAAAAAGTAAAGTTACACCATAGCCAAAAGTCAAATAAATAATATAGCAAACTTCAGGATAATGGGCTCAACCAAATTAAACTCTAAATATAGCAAAAGATAGTAATATGTGGAAATCACCAGCGATGGCTGTCTAATTGAAAGCCATAAAGTTCATTCAAGAACAAGCTCATTATGACATCACCTGCACAAATCAAAAAAAAAAAATTAAGTTCATATATCCAGCCATTCAAAATGAACTGGTTTAATGTAACATGAGCCGAAAATTGAAAGCTAATTAGACAAGAAAAAGATCTGACTTAACTCAACCCTAATAAAGAAAGCCCAGCATTAACTACTTGATGATCTGCAATATTTCTTTTACTCATTTTAACATTATCTTGACCCACACCTCTTTTTGTCCTATCGAATCTCATCTCTCAGCACTTTGCGTTACTTTTTATTGAAATGACTTTTCCACAGAAGAAATTTTAAAACTTTTCCATCCTCCAAATATTAGAGTTATCCTCTTACTCCCTCTCATGAATAAAAAGACGTGAAAAGAAAAAGGTTGTAGACACTCAACAACCTGGAAAATAGGGCAATATCCAGGTATGAAGTTTTTCTGAAAGGGGCAACCTAAGGGAAACTTTTCGACATGAGCTCTAAGGCGGAGGAATCTCTTAGCTCCAACATCAGAACTTTTAGGAGAGGAATCAAACAGGTTGAAGTAGCAATCGTGGCTTTATGCAATGGGTACTGCAGATCGGGTTAGGTAGTTTTGTGAAGGCAAAAAATAGGGAGGGTTTGAACAGCGATGATTTTCAGATGAGACTTTTTGTGATTGGTGGGGAATGGGTGTTGAAGATGGAGACAGTGGGGGGTTATGATTTTCGTGGAGGCTTTTTAACTGGGCCTGAGTGCCAACATGAAGAGCTACCCACGATCACAGTGGGAACAGTAACAAAATCACGATGTAATGAAGATGGGTTAAGAAGGAAGCAACGGTGGGTATCAAAGTTGGGCTCTGATACCAAAATGGTGTATAACCAGAACTGATAATGTAAAGAAGCTAAAATTACCTAAAAACGAAACTAAAGTAATTCTCGATATTCAATATTCAATCCATGCAAAGGTTTCTTTAATAATGAAGATTACAACTTATTTATTGACTAAATAAATCTAATATTTTTATGGCTAGACTATCTACTACAAATATCTAATTAAAGCATACTAAAATATCCCAACACAATAGTTATCATTCCTAACTACATCACTTATTAAATAATGATCTGCAAATACAAATAAATAAATATCTTCATATAAAATTCTTATTTTTTTCATATTTCTTATTCCTTTGTTCCACAATACATGGGTAGTTTAGTGCAGAGTAAAAGCAATAATGTCAACACGTGTCATGTGCAACCTTCTAAAATTATCAAACCCGTTTGTACTGAGAAAACCCTGTGTACATAGCTTGCATGTAGTAAAATGTATCCTAAGCATAAGCTAGAACTAGAGTAACGCCCTAATCATATGGTTCACCACAGAATACAAATTTCATACACACACACACACACACACACACATATATATATATATATATATATATATATATATATATAGAGAGAGAGAGAGAGAGTCCGGCTCTCGTGCGGACCTAATTTGCTACCGTCCAAAATTTATGAGGACCACTTTGTCTTTTATATACTTTTGTCTTTTTCTAGAAATATAAATTTCTACCCCAATGGCTTCTAAAGTTTATTAAGATTATTTAAAATCTATTCTTAATCTGAAAGCCTAAGTATAGTATTTTCAGGGCTACATGTCAGGCTTCTACTGTCACTATCGTACTGGAATTCGGAATAGTGAGGATTATCTCTATAAATATTTTCCTTTGAATATTTAAAAATTTCATGAGGTTTTTGAGGAAAATATTCTAGTCTTAAATGCCTTATGCGGCACTGAAGTTTTATCAATCTAGTTTCTTTATATATTTGTTTGACAATATAAATTAGGTTGTCTTCTATAAATTCGTCTAATTCATCGTCACCATAGGATGACAAAAATCAACGATACGTTCTAGGGGCAACTGTCTCTACGTTTTTAAGAAGAGGATGGATTCCTCCTACTCTAATTAAAATAGTTCTTGTTTCAGCTAACCTTTTCCGTCTAATGTATTTTAATACGTCTATGATATCTTCAAGTATTCTAGTATATTCTTGGTATTTTTCTGGCCTTGATAATTCTTATCTGAAGAGATCACGGATCCCTGTTTTAATTATTTCTATTCTAGGTACTTCTCGTACTAGCCACTCAATAACTTGGTCTATATATTTATAAGTACCACCTGCGTATGTTAAAGCAGTTTCTATAAGTACTTTATCTGAGGGGTCTGTGAGAGTCCATTCTTGGATTTCTCTTGTTAAGTCTAAATTTGTTTGATTAACAAATGCTAAAAAGTCTGTAGTGATTTGTAGGCTCGTGCAAGTTTATTTGAATTATAACAATAATTTGTAAAATAGCTAGGGGTTTGGTTCGAGTTTATACCTTCCTTCTGGTCTGCAATATCTTTATCTTCTTTCCTTCGGCTCTTCAGTTTTGTTATTATTCTTCTCCGGTCTAGGCCTCCTGCAACTCTCTTTATGTGTCGCACCTCAATCCACTAGTTTGGCGTTGAACCCGTTTCCTGCCTGTACGCCTCCACGCCTAACCCCCACCTGGCTAACAGCTCACGACAAATCGGCACCTGACGGCGTTTCAACAGTATAACACCTACGTGTTACACCAAAGGTTCCACACAATAATCCTCTATGAACAGAAAGTTGGGGACGGTTGGAGAATAATAACTTAACATAAGAGATTTCTGGAAAAGAAAATACTTTTATTGCATAGCATAAGTAAATACAACTCTCCCCTCTCCTCTAACTATGAGAGGTTTACTCACTCATGTACATATTACTCTCTCTCTCTCTAAACTCTATTCTCCTCCCCTCTACAATACACTAGACGCTCCCTTTTATAATCACAAAGGCACTACAAATGACTGATAACTGGCTACCAAAAGTACTCCGGTGGAAAGATACAATTTATTAAAGCCTTTAAAGCAACTTTGTCTTTTATCAATAACCTTATCTTATGGGTCTACAGACTTTTGACGTCTTGTGATAATTGTAAGAATCTTTTTCTTTTTCAAAAAGCATACAGTCTTGTGTTTCCTCTGTCTTTGTCTTCGGGCAATAATTTTGAATGATTCTTTTCTTTTCAAAAAGGCAATCTAACAATCTAAATAATTGAGTCTTTGGTCTTCAATAATTCTTCAGCTAACGAGGGGCCCTTCTTTATCTCGTTCGTGTCTTCTTCGACCTTGTCTTTGTCTTGTAGGACATTATTGTTGAAGAATTCATCAATAAGGCATACCACTCTAAGGCTAACTGGCAATGCTATCTCAGCCTTTTCCTTGGATTCTTTCTTGAGCCTTCCATTGAATGGCTCATCAGCTTGGATAATGAGGTCTTCTTTATGGTATGCAATGTACCATCTATCTTCACTTGTTAATAACTCCATTATTTTTATTGTTTCCAAGGCTTGGGCAATCTGGAGTTTGGACTTATCAACGATTAGGTCTTTAGTTTCGTATACTAGAATAAAATCTTCACTTCTTCGAATGAATAATTGGAGAATCTAATGAGTCTAAAACCTTCAACTCTCATTCCTCTACAAGAACTTGAAGCAATTTGGTAAATCCTGGCAAACATGGGAAGAAAGTCTTTTACCTTATTAGTATACTCATGGACTATTTTTCTAAGAGCAATAGAGTCTTTTATAGTCTGAATTTAGACGAGTCCAATAAACCCGTAGTCTGTTAAAGTTATCTGGGTTATATCTGGTTTTCCAAAATAATAAATGTTTGTAACATCTTTGTAAAAACATCTAACCATTAGGGTGTCTTCACTAATCTTGGATAATAACATATTAAAATGTTCAATAATGTTATTTCTTCCTTTTTGGCAGTCTTCTAAAAATGCAAGATTATTATGACCAAATGGTATAACAATCGTAGTCTTAAAAGTCTTTCTAATAACATAATTCATCAGTTGGTCTAGTTTTGGAGGTTTCTCCAAGAGTCTGAGCATGAGTCTGAGTCTGCAGCTTAGGAGTAGCAGTACCACAAAGCTGGGTTACTGCAAGTCTTTGGAGTCTCATGAATCTGGCAACAGCAACCAAATTCTGCTTGAATTCTACCCAAAGTCTATTTTTGACATTCCATCAAAGGGCGTCTATAGGAGTATTCTCATCAACAGATTATTCTCGTCTATATTTAATCAAGTCTGGGTATCTTTGATCTGGTCTATAATGAGGAAAATACATTTTCCCAATAAGTCTATTCTGGGCAATGATTTCATTCTTAGATATCCCAGGAGGAACTAGAATGTCATCAAAACTTTCTAAAATTGGTCTTTCTTGAGAGTCTTGAATATGAATCTGAGTCTATCTTTGCGTTCTACCAGCATTTGGTTTTACGCGTCTAAGATAGTCTGCAACATCTTCTTTGTTTAGTCTATTTGTTCCAGATGAACTCATGATGTCTAGGTCTCCTGTTTGTAACACAAAACAAGAGATAACATTAGTGTTAGCAAACATAGGTTCTCTAGATATGATATCTGGAATTGTATTTTTACTTCCCTTGATATGTATAACGGAGAAGTCATAACCATTAAGCAATTGTTGCCATCTAATAAGTCCATTAGTCCTTGGTTTGGATAAAGTATAAATCTCTGAATTTTACTGTCAGTATAAACAGTAAATTGTTTAGGTCTAAGGAAAAGCATATATTTTTCTATTGCCCTTACTATAGCTAAAACTTCTTTTTCATGGGCAGTGTACCTTTTTCTTGGATCAGTAAAGATTCCAGAACTATATCTACAAAGTTTCTTCTTTTTCGTCTGATGATCAATGGCAAAGTATATTGCTCCCCATTTTTTATCAGAGGCACCTGTTTCTACTATAAACTGGTCTTCTGCATTAGGCAGTTCAAGTAAAGGGATATTCTTAACTGCTTCTTTAATTTGTCTTATGACTTCAAAATCATCTTTGGTTCATTAAAATGGATTAATCTGGTATGTACCTTTTAATTTGGAAGTTAGGCTTTGCCTCTTTGAAGCAAGGTCTTTAATAAAATGTGCAACACAATTTAGCAATCCTAAAAATGATTGTAATTGTTTTCTATCATTGAGTTGGTCTGGAAACTCAAGAATCTTTTTAGTTATGTGTTCTGCTAAGGATATTTTTCCTTTATTTATATGCATTCCCACAACGTATATCTCAGTCTGAAATAATTGCATTTTCTTTTCAAAAATAACAATACCATATTAGAGGGGCTTTAATATTAAATTCCTCTTTATCACTAATTGTTATACTAAGTATAAGGATGATATTTACTAATAAAGTCTTGTCCTAAAATAATGTTTCCTGTGAAACTAGGACGAGGATCCATTATCCAAAACCGATGATTAACAGTTTTGTTAGTCTAATTTCCTAATTTGAAATAAATAGGAATACTCTAAAAATATAAGGTAAATGGCTCTCCATTAGCTACCTTACCATGGATTTCTTGATTACTGTCTAGAAAATAATCTTCAGGAAAGGCATAAGCCTTACAAATACTTTGTGAGCATCCTGTGTCTATAAAGATTGAAAATCTTTTAGCATATTCTTTATGTTGTATGAATAATTCAACGAAACAAGTATGTGGTTTAGTAGATATTCCTAAATTATTCTTTTCTAGAATAAATATTCCTTTTTGAGGTTTATCTATATACTCTATTGGTGTCAGGTCTTCTGAACTACTATCAGAGCGGTTATCTTCTAAGTTATAGGAAATTCCCTTTCCTTTTATATCTTCATTTTCTTGTAGTCTTTTAGCTATATTTTTATCAATGTCTTGATAATATGTTTTAATATCTTGATCTATTTTAGCATCATACTGGGTAATATAAATTGCTCCAAATCTAGTTCTCCAACAGTTTTCATGCTGGTGTAATTGACAAATAATACAAACCATAAATAATTATGTTTGTATAGTCTCAAAGCATTCTACACATTTAACGTCTTTCTTGCTACATTTAATTTCAAATGTGCAATAATGTTCTTCATCATAGTCACATCTAGGAATATACGTTAGTAACTCGGGATTACTAACTGTCCATCGTTTCTGTAGGAGAGGGCTCAATATACATTTATACCAAGCTTCTTCAAAGTCTATATATTCATCATCTTGATTACCTTGATTAATTTGCATCATATATAAATCTAGAGTATCTTGGGAGTCTTCATACTCATCAGCGTCACTATTATAATCTTCTGAATCACTGTCTGTGTATGCACTATAGATACTAGTATTATCGTCATTTTCTATGTCTGATATTTCTATAGCATATAGAATATCTAATTCTTCTTGATCAGCAAAGTCTAGTATTGTATTAATAATCTTAATACTTTCTTTGTCTTTTTTGTTAGGACAGCTTTTAGAAAAGTGTCATTTGCCACAAGTCCAACATTCTTTGGTAGCAGTCTTAGATTGAGCTACTTCTTTTTCCTTTCTATAATTGGGAACCTTCTGATGCTTACAGGTGTTCTTAAATATCGTCTTCGGTTAAATCTATTTTTCTTAGCTCTAGAGTTCCTTTCTCTAAAGGTCATAGATGGTCTAAATCTATATTTCTTTGGAAAACCTAAAGTTCTAGCCTTAAACTTCTTTTGTTTCCAATCTAGCCTCTTTTTGAATTTCTTGGATTCACTACCACATCCCCATTGGATTGGAGTAATATCTCTTTCATCTTTAATTGGAGGAATCTGTTTGAAAGTCTCTTCTATTAACTTTCCTTGAGTTATATCTCGTCTTTTAGATATGATATAGTCTTTGGCAAAAATTGATTCTTTCACCAAGGGAGTTATTCTTTAACTCCAGCTACTCCTGGCCAATTCCTGTATTCATTAATTAAGATTTGTCCTATGGCTGGTATCTTTCTAAAATATTCATCCTTTAAGGTCTCTCCAAATTCTTTAATTTGGTAATATAGTTGTTCATAATTATTGCTATATTCATTGATCTTATCTAATTTGCAAATGCTAAGAAGAGCTAACTTAGTTTTTGCTAAGTCTTCTTCATTGATTTGAGCTAAATGTCTAGCTCCAACGAATTCTGAAGTAAATAATTGGATGTATTCTTCAATTGATCTTTCTTCTAGGTTTTCTTTCATTTTCTCAATCTTAGCTAGGGATTCTTCATCTGTAGCTTTTCTTAAACTATCTAAATAATCTTTTGCAATACCTCTAATGAATTGCTCAGCGTATTGTTTACATAAACTTGCATCCCATTATTTATTAGATGAAAAACATATGTTCAACTGATTACGCCATTCATCTAAGGCTTTCTTCCTATCTTGGAGATTGTCTAACTTAAGGTATATCCCAACTGGATTTATGGCTTGAATTGCCATGGTCTTAACAGGAGTAAAACTCTTGTCATTAGTTGGAAAGTCTTTTATATAATCAGGTTTAGTCTTTACCAAAGTGTTTGAATAAATGGGAATAATTATTCTTATTGGTTTACTAAAAAGTCTAGGAGCATCATCTAGCCTACTATTGGTTCCTATCGCTTGTTTATTAGGACCTACTTGTGTAGCTTGCATTAATCTTTCTTCTCCCTCTTCCAGTAGTCTTAGGTTTCTCAGAAGTTCTTTAGTATTCTTAGATTCTTTTAATTTTAATATATGGTCTTGGACTATCATGTTGAATCTGTCTCTATCATGTTGAATATGTCTCTATCTTGGATCCTAACAGAATGACTTCTATTAAGATGTTCTCTAAATTTCTTCATCTCCAATTCTGAGGGTTCATGTCCAAAGTTTTGGATTCTAGCTTTTTCTCTAACTAAGTCTTTTTGTTCAAATGATCTTCTAGGTCTAATTATTAAGGCTTGTCTTAACAAGCTAGAACTACCTTTACTATTACATTCTCCTTCTTAAGGATCATTGATAATGGCTTCTCCTATATTTCTAAGTCTAATTTCTTCGGTGTAAAGATTCTTATTGATTATCTTAGGAGGACCAAACTGGATAATAACATTTTCAGTGACAGCATCTTGATTAATAAACAAAGATTTATTCTGTATAGTCTTAGTTTCTTGAAATTCTGGCAATTGTCAAAGGGTCTTAGCTTTTTCTTTTATAGGTCTAGTATTCTTAATATTGTAAGTATGATTGTAGTCTAAATTATTGGTTCTAACTAATATTTCTTCATTAAGTCTACCGCTAGGAATTCCCGATTGCATTCCTTCATAGGGGAATTGGGAAAAAATTTCACATAGCCTTGGAATTCTATATTTATATTAGCATCTGGGATAATATAGTCTTCACAGCCACTAGCTTATAAGATTAACTTAAAATGTTTGGTTGTGTCTACAATTACTGTAAATGCCGGAATGACATTAAAGTATCCTACATTATCTGACATTTCTAATTGGGCTATCCCAATAAGGCTTTTTTCGAAATCTTCCCATCTTTTATCTATTAAACAATATAATATGTTGATATTATATTGGAGTCTATGTAATCCTTGGATTCTTGTTTGAAAGAGTCCAAAGGTTAGGAACTAGAACTTCCTATCAGTTCCTCTTGATCTTAGCCACTCTGAGTCAAACACTTGAAGCTCAGTATAGGATTCATCTAACACATGATTTCTACAATGATAAGTCATGTTGTAATTAGGAGTCTTAGGAGTGAATCCTTCTTTAAACAAGTCTATGTATCTAACTGCTGGAAGTCATCCATTATGAATGGAATCTTCAATAATTTTCCAGTCAACTTCATCCCATTCCTTCCATTGGAGAGGATTGGTGAAATTTCTCTCCTTCCACCGTGCTCTAACATTGGAGGATATTTGGGATAGGGCTAACTATCTTACTAGTCTTATCTAAGCCATCATTTATGATTCTTCTAGTTATGGCCTTTCTTTGCTTAGTTTCTATATAAGGAGATTCTCGAAATTTACAGGTGGTTACCTGTTTTTCTTCAAGTCTTTTTTCAATTCTTTCTAAAGAGTCTGAATAATCTTTTTGTCTTTTTATCTGACTAAGGATTTCTTCTTTAAATATTTTATTTTATTTTCTTGCATTTTACTAATATCTTCATTATGTTTAGCGAGAGTATTAACAAGAGAATTAGGAACCTTATTAATATAGTTTTTTACCTCATCATCTTTTTCTTGTTGTTGCCCAGATTCTTGTGCCATTCTAGCTTCTATAGTTTCAACAGTTTTTTCTATTTTATCTAAACGTGTTAAAATAAATGGAGAGTCACATTCTGCTTGGGAAGGTTTATTATAAATGACTTTAATTCCCTGTATGATTTCTTCATATTTTTCTTTTGCTTGTGCCATATTTAGTCTAAGTTCATTAACAATATTATCCATTTTGGATAAATTATGGCTTTCTATATTGTTAAGATAATTTGCTAAATTTTGTTGGAATTTAACAAAGTCTGTATAGAAGGTGGTTAATCCTTCTGTCTTAGCCTTTAAATCTAATTGTAAGTACTTAACAAAGCTACTATATAGTCTGGAGTAGTTGCATTGATGCTGAGATTAAATTTAATCTCTCAAGTATAAGTCTTAATGCTTTAGCAGCATTGACAATCTCATTTTCATTTATCTTATAATAAAATCTATCATCATTTATCTTTTCTAGATTTCTTTGGTAAAAATCTGTTAGGGTCTGAATGGAGAGGTTTCTAGGTACCTCATTCCAGTCTGATCTAACTATTTCCATTAGGTAGATAATTGTCTAATCTAGGAATAAGCTTAGCTTGTTCTTTGGTGAGTTTAATTAACTCACTTTCTTGATTTTTTGTTAAAGTTTTAATTTCTAAAATATCTTTGTTAAGGACTTCTGCATGATTAGTCTTAATATTTATTTCTTGTAGTTCTTGTACAAGGTCTATTGGGATTTGGCTATCTATTTCTTGTATTCTTTTAGAGATATTTTTTATCTTTATTTCTAGGGTTTGAGTGTCTTTAATTAATTGTCTTAAAATAAGGAGTATACACTTATTTTGGTTTATTATGTTATTTATAGCACTAGCAGTAATTTGTCTACTATCTGCGTGTTTGGCTGGGATATGTTCAGTGTGAGAACAACCGTCTATGTGTTAGGTTAAGCAACCTTCTGGGTTTAAATCAGTTATGGATATAGGTTGGTAATCTGGATTGGTTCCAAAAATATCTTTGTAAATGCGAGGTATAAATCTCAAGGGCATAGGTCGAAAAAGGAGCGTCTTGGCTCTGATACCAAAATTGGGATTGGGTCGGATTTTGGAGGGTTTCTCTTTCAAAAGTTTTAAATCTCTGATACGCTAAAATGGTTTCTAAAAGTATTGTGGTCTAAAATATAATTTTACTAAAGATATTAGTTTTGTCTTATTATGGACCTCATTTAAGGGCCTCATGTGAGCCTTTTCCTATATATATATATATGAAACAGCTTCATAGATGATGAGCTAAATATGTACAACAGGTAAGATGGGGAATACTCGAGAATAAAAACAAAGGAGACACAAACAAATTATGAGAGAGAGAGAGAGAGAGAGAGCATGACAAACAACTGAATACACAAGTCCAAAACTAGGATATCGCTGCCCAACCAAATATACGGAGCCCTCCACCCTAAGATAGCTAACTGTAGAAGATCAACAAGAAATTGCAGCCATCCAGTTAAGTGAGATCTCAGATGCATTCAACCCGATGAATTCTTTTGAAGAGGCTAAAGTGACACTGGTTTTTTCCCCAAACTTCTTCTCTATCAAGCTCCTTGCCCTAAAAATATATTGAATTCCTCTACAACTGCACCGACCAATCGAACGAAAGCATACATCTCCCTAGGCATTTTAATTTCTTTAGACCACTGCCTTTGACCTAATCAATCAACAGAAACTTTTCCATTTTCTGGGAACAATCTTTTTCTTTGATTGATTCATCTCATTATTCTTGGAATATATCATTTAGAAGGAATCTCAATGATAGGTGTATTCACTTGTAAATCTTATTTCAACATCCTTGTTTATTCTCTATCATTTTCATTTTTTGAACCACATAAATTAATTTGGAAGATTGATTCCCTTGAAATTACAAGTTTTTTACTTGGTTAGCCGCAAAAAGGGGTATAAATACTTACAGTTTCTTTCAAAGGAGAAGACCTCTCATCAAGCTTTCTCGTCATTGGAGCTGTTTGGATAAGAGAGATGGAGAGAGTTCTGTTCATATCCTCCTTCACTGTGCATTTACTTGAATTTTCTGGATCAAAATATTTGAGCCTCTTGTTACAAGTGAATACACCTATCATTGAGATTCCTTCTAAATGATATATTCCAAGAATAATGAGATGAATCAATCAAAGAAAAAGATTTAACACACACTAGGACTCGAAGCATTACAAAAAAAATGAGGTTACGAGTGACGCAAAAGAGCTTCCTAAATCCAAAAATCAAACCAAAACCGAGTTCTACCCCCCCCCCCCCCCCCCGCCCCACAACACACACACACACTACAAGACGAACATTATTGAGAAACAATTCCAATCCATGAGAGATGTATTTTCACAACAATCGATAAGTTTTTTTAGGAACCACATTTGAATCTCAGCCATTAGCTTGAACATCGTACTACAAATAATCGAACCCAAAAATGAGCTTTGCTCATAAGAGAACCTAAGAAGACAATTACCCAAGAGAGTCAAGTTCCGTTTAATCAAATTTCTCATTCCTAGTCCCCCTTTGAATATGAATCTAATCAAATTACCTTTTTCCATTTTATAAATTTTTCACATTGGTTATTGTATCTCCCCGCCCACCTCATAAGAAGTCTCTCTGAAGGGTGGACATAAGCACGCAACCCCCCAAGCCCGACATAAATGTAGGGCTTGGGATAATTAAATAGGTCCGAAAAGCGGGCTTGGCACAATTTTCAATCCCGTTGTTTTTCATGGGCAGGCTTGGGTAAGCATTATTAGCTCCGCATAAACCCGGCCCGACCCGAGGACCAATAATTATCACATGTTTATTTTCATAATATAATAGGCTATTATGCCTACTGTCATTAATAATGATAAGATTGCTTCATGGAACCGACCACACTAACATAAGTCTCCCACCCCCTTGAGAGACAACTCTTGTGCCACCCTTTTGATCTTTATAGATACTCTTTCCACCACCGGATTCCAAAAATGATCCAACCTTTGATTTCACCCTAAAGGCGTCCCAAAATATGTAAGTAAACGTGATCCAACGTCACAACACCCATGCTAGCCATTCTACGAAATTTTCACTCTACCACATCTATACCCTCCACCACGCTTTTTGTTAAATTAACCTTCAAACCCTACACCTTGTTGATAAGAGTGATCACACTCACCAAATTTGCAAACTTGTCCTTATATCCACTCACAAAAAATCGGTAGCATCAGCGAATTGCAAATAAGACAAGTGCACTATGTCGTTTCCAAAATCCTTGAATCCAAGATCTCCATCTATCCTCAAACCCTTTCCTGTCTATACCAAAATCCAAGAACTCCCAATTCACATTATCATAAGTCTTCTCAAAGTCAATTTTAAAAATCAATCCCTCTTTCTTCCTTCTGTCTCAACTCCTCGATCAACTCAATAGCAACAAACACTAGTTCTAAAATTTGTCTACCCCTCACAAATGCTCCTTGTGCCCTATCACTAGTGTCCTCAAACTCCCTCTCTAAACCTCTTAGATAAGGCATTACGCTCATTGGTCTGTAAGTTTTTAACTTAAGTGCTGATACCACTTAGGAATTAAGCATATGCAAGTCTCATTAGTTTTTGCCATTCACCACTCCCTTCCTACGAAAATCCTCAAAAACTTTTATCAGATCCTTTTTAATGCTTTCCCACCCCTATTGTAATGCTGACATAAACACCCATCACCTCCCCTTCACACTCAAATAACGCCCCTTTAATCTCAACTTTTTTCTAAGGTCTCTCAAGTCTAAGATCTCTCTGCCTCCCTTATAGGACTCCGCTCTAGACCCTTGATTCCAAAATCTCTTCCCCCTCGTTGCTGTACAAATTTTTGAATAATTCCACAACTTTACCCTCACGAATGATTGGATCGCATTTGGCACGGTTTGTATCAAGAATATTAGGACAATGATCCAACTCACCCTCACGAAGCTCTCGTGTCGCGCACATGAAAACATCACCTCCAACATCATAGAAAACAAGAACCTGACCACCTCTCAACTTTCACACACTAATATAACAGTCAAAGTTGTACATACTTTCCGTTATTCTATCTGCTCCCACCTTTTCATACTCAAACCTAACAACATTAAAGTCACCCCAACACCATCTCTCCCTATACAAACAAGAAAGACCCACCAACTCCTCCAAAAGCATTTTCTTTTCCCTACACCTAGATGGCTCACATCCCATAATAACAACATATCCCCACCCCCACCCCTCTCTCCTCAAATAGACGGCAAGAAAACCCAATTTCATATATTTACATCAAGACTTGAATACACAAGATTAGAGATGAAACAATTATTTCAAAAATCTTATAAATATATAGTCATTTCGAATTATTTAAGAGCTGGGGCACACTATCTCCAAAGATTTTATTTTTTCAACATCTTTTTTGGGTGGGGTTCGGGGTTGGAGGAAGATGAGACTCATTCAACCGCTCATCAGCCTTTCGAAGTGATTGAGATATCCATGAAAAATATAGAAATAATGGCAAAGCCCGTGAACACATACCATACACCTTGAACAACAAGAAAGCCACCGGTTTCAAACACATGGACAGAAACATGTGAGATGCAGATAGGAACAGGGATTAATCCAGTAAGCATCTTGCACATGTACATGCATGCTCAAGTCATCCCTGACAATTCCGTTCTTGAAAAGTTTAGGTTCTCCTACTCTCATATCTAAAGATCCTAAACGCATGCAGCGAAACTCAGGATCTCATATTTGAGATATGATATGACTTAAAAGTGCTACATATTCAGATATATTAGGAATTCGTTTTAAAAAATACAAAATTTCATTCATGCATATACACTAGGGCGTTCACATGAGTAATTAGAAGATACGCATTCTCATGCACATGCATTAAAGATAAGACACATGCATAGATATGCATTTGGAATATTATTAGCTCAAATGTTCATTTTCTTTTTTAATATGATATCAGACACCTGCTAACATAGCATAAATTTACAAACATATCAATTATTAACATTTTCTACTATTGAGGCGTAGAAATGAGAGTGATCTATGTCATATGGCTAATAACAAGGCATATCCGGATTTTACAGATTCTTCAGTTACAATATTCAAAGAAATTTGGATATAAGGGCTATAAATCCGTAACAAGCAAAAAAATCTCAACTGCAGAGATCAAATCTGGAGACTAGATCAAAACCCCGCTTCCAAGTGAACAAGCTTTATGCGAAAAGAGAAATATAAATTAATGCAATGTGAGGACATATAAAGGACACTAACCTTCCACTTCCATGTCAACCACACCCCCAAATAGCAACGCTCGTTTTTTATGTACACACATAGAGAAACCAGCACGAGGCCCAGGAGGCATCCCGCTTTTCTTCACCTATTACAAAGGGAAATATAAAAACAGAAGCAAGCTTCATTTCACAAAATTTTAACAAAAGAAAAGATAAACTATTAATATTCCTTTTGACCTAAAGGAAGAGTCCTTGTTTGAAAGTATTAAGAAAAAATAATTACTTTCCAAACTTGCCCTCCAAATAATATGAACACCTTTAAATGCAACGCATGAACTTAGATCGTTGCTCTCCTATGGGTGCTGCTGTCTCACCTACTTTCAGACACAGGACTCTTAATCCAGGATGGACTAAAAAGTAAAACAAGGCTATAAATTTGATAGAGAATTATACGGCACCCCTTAGTAAATATTTTTTGTACAAGTAACCCACATTAAAATTGATTATATATGGCGGCCCCCTAGAGATACCGTGTTTTGTAGGGATTTTATCTTAGGTGGGTATCTTTGCTTTTGTATACATTGGTTGAGATACATGAAATCATACACGACAACATTGAAGTCTTATTCAGCAATTTTTTGGGGGGTGGAACATCCAAATCAAGCAGACATCACTGGGTCAATTGGCTGCAGGTCTGCCTTCCACGCAATGAAGGTGGCCTCGGGTTAAGAAGAATTTCGGACAGTTGCGATGACATGACATGCAAACTGTGGTGGAACTTTTATAACTCTTCTAGTTTATGGGCTAAATTTCTCCATGCTAAATACGCTATGCTTGCTCCAAATTTTCAAGGTCTCTCATCTCGGCCTTCTCATACATGGAGACGTATGCAACACGTTTGGCACACCATGCACGAAAATCTCAGCCTTGGTGACAACATTCAATGGAATTCTAACCCAAATGGTTTCTCCATTAAATCTGCATGGAACCTAATCCGTAATTAAGCTTGTTCTCATTTTTCATTTTCTAGCATTTGGAACTCTTGGATTCAACCAAAAATTTCCACGTTCATGTGGAAATTGCTTCTTCAAGGAATTCCTATTGATGAGTATCTCAAAAAAATCATTTCAATTTTCCTTCAATGTGCAGATGTTGCTCCAGCCATAAAGAAGAAACTCAAGGTCATTTGTTTTTTACTAGCGACTTTGTTAAAGATATCTGGGTGCACTTTAAATCCTTGATGGGCCTTTCATTTCGAGCTATGACCCTAAAAGGCAATTTAATTCTTTGGTGGGTCCATTCGAGAGGAAATTCAATCCGGAGCATTCTGTGCAAAATTCTTCCATCTCTAATTTGTTGGCATATTTGGAAAGCAAGAAGCTCAAATTTTTTTGAGGGTACTCCCGTTAATGCGCAGCATTCAATCAAGAATATCAAAGATGACATCTATTTGGCCTTTTTTATCAGGCCTTATAAAGGATCCACTGCGAGAATCTTTCACTCTTTTATTTCAGACTTTAAAGTAAAATGTGCTCGAATTATGTACAAGCCACCTTGAGAAGGCTCTTCTCTCATTTCTAATAAATTATTATTTCTCCAAAAAATACACTTAATATCGCAGTGATTCATACAGGTTTGGGTGGGTTTTGCTAATAAATTCCTAGACCCCTTCTCATGATACCCAGGGAAAATCAGGGCTGTTTGCTGATTTGCAAAATTGAACAAGGATCTCAAGTGGGGAGAGATGACTCACATGAGTCCATTGTGGGGTGGGGGTGGGGGTGGGGGTGTGAAACCTGGAATGAAAATTCAAAAGGGGCGTTGAGTATTTGGACGACTGTGCCAAAGTGGTGAGGGTGTCGAGGACGTTTGCAGTTGTTGATGGAATGGGCATTGACAGCGTCGGAGTGGGTGAGCGAGGTGGCTCCAAGGACGTCGGAAAATTGATCGCCAAGGAGGGAGATGCCGACGCATGTCGATGATGTAACGGAGATGGTGGTGGTATCTGCAACGTATTGTGTTATAGTATCTTCTAGATTCTTATTCGGTTGTAGAAGAGGTAGTTACAAGGGCCGGTTTCTTTAATTTAATAAAAGCTGGATCTGGATGTATATGATTTTTATGTGAGGGGTTGGTATCTAATGACCCCTAAATTTGGGACGGAAGAAGTAGGAAATAGTTGGCATTTTCATAGCAAACTGGAACTCTATGAGAGTTTTCTGCCTAATATCGGAACTAATTGGAAAAATGAAGGGAAGAAAGACCGGGATACAACTAGAAGAGCGAGATTTGTACGTTAATTGATCTTACAAACAACTAAATTCTTCCACCTCTAAGACCCAATTTCTTTCATGAGTTTAACTTTTAAGGTAAGCCATAATTAAAACTATTAAAGAATTATATTTGAAAAAAAACACTTGCATTCATGATAAGAGAAGCAGCTACAAATATTGGAACAGCGGTCCTCAAAAGAAAAACAAAAGGCATTTCATCACCACCATAATAACAATACAAAAAAAAACATAAAATCAACAAATGCACTCATTCCAGTTTAAGGATATAGAGGGGGGAAAATGTTGTTCTCCTAACAAAGGGGACAAAAAGCCTAAGATGTAGATGAATATTTTATCTTCTCCTAAATAGTTTCCTTTCATCTTCTTACCTTCAAAAGTTCTTGAATTTCTTTCAATCCAAAATATCAAAAGTCCTCCTTAACAATGCCTGTGCATAATTCTCTATGCGTCTTCGCCCTACCGTGGCAAATTAACTCCAAATTGAAAAGATCTCTGGCTTGTCCTGGAAAGGCACTTTCAACTCCAAATTCTAACGTGTATGGTGATCCGTAGAGACACGTGACGCGTAGTTGTACTCCCGGGAGAAGACTATCTTTGATTTTGCATTTTTAGTTTAGGATATTATTGTCATTTTCTTTTATTTTTAGTCTTTAAATAGTCTCCAAGCATGTTTGGACTAATGAGCCATTTTTAGTTATTAATTGTCCTTTTTTGTCTTTTTGGGTCTTAGCTTGGTTAACAAGATAGCCTCTCCTATAAACAGCCACTGGCTCTCATTTGTAATGACAACTTGAATATTGAAAAAAGAATAGAGAGAGAGAGAAACTCATTTTCATAGTTTAGTTTTATTTTTTGTTGGTGGTAGTGTTGTGTATTTAGTACTTGGTGTGTACTTGTAATAATAACGGTTCCGCATTCTTGATTCACATCATATTGGTATCAGAGCGAGTGTCGCTCCACATTGGTGTTTGTGTAATTGTATATTTTTGTTATCAAAATCGTACGCTACAAACAATGGCTCTAAGAAGATCCGAACAACTATATGTGGAGATTCAAAAATGAACAGGAGAGTGGGTACAATCACAACAACAAATCTTTCCAAAACCCTAGCTTTAGCCCTCGAAATCCCTACCCACAACCCCTCCCCTAACCCCCCCCCTATCCCAGGCCTCTGCCCGCCAACACCTCATGCTCTCAACCCACTGCTGCTCCGCCCCTAAAACAGACCCTGATCCACTCAAACCCATACCCTCCCTCCACCCCAAACCTTAGCCGCCAAGGAGGGAGAGGCCACCCCGGTCACTGTCGTAGACAGCCTGACCCGGGGCAGACCCCGGAACACCCCCCAGTCGCTGCCGACTTCAGGCAAGCCAATCCCCGATTCCAACCCCTTCCCCTACCCACCGGCCCAAAAAAATATCACCCGACCACCCCTACCCCTTCCGAACTTCCCCACACCCTGTCCCAACCTGGCCGGCTCTTCACTCCCACTCCACTCCCCTCTCAGCTCCGAACCCTCCAACCCGCCACCCATTTTTCAAACCCCAGTCATCAAAAACTTTAGGCTGCCGCCCTGACTCACTATCGAGGCTCAATTCAAGATTGTCGGTGGCTAGTCGAAGATTGGTTGCTCCACCCAATAATTCTTCCTCCCTCACTCACCCAAGTGGGTCAAATCAACTATAAAAACTCCCCTCCCAAGCCGGTTGATTGCAAGAAAAATAGAAACAACGAAATTGGATTATGTGTTGGAGATTTTTTTTACCTTTTTTTTATAAAAAATGGTTGGGTGACTCGTACGCACTTTCGCGAGCTGGAAACATTTGATTTGGAAGATTTTTTTTCCAATCTTTGAGAGAGGGGACGATGATTTTGATGAGGTTGGATCGGAGGTTATCTCTCTTGGGGTTCATTTGGAGATTGGAGGTGATGTGTTTGGTGGTGGGTATGTGGACCCACTCGTGGTAGCCTTTAATCGGAGCTCGAAGGAAATTTTTCGTGGCGTAGCATTAAGGAGGTTCATCACGGGAATCCCGGATCGCGATTTTGTTGGTCTGCCACATTTGGATTGTGTTCCTATTCTCACAAGATTTATTGCAAGCCGATACAAGGGGCGTTTCTGAGGACGGCTCTTCTTCTTAGTGAGGAGCTCTTTGATGGTTACCTTGCTTTCTTACCGTTCATCTCCTACGCTCGAGGATGAGCTTTTCGAAGCCAGAGAAAGTGACGAAAATGGGCCCCATTTTAGGATTTTATTACATATTATTTTCTTTTATTTTATGATTGTATTTTCCTTTGTTTTACTTAGTATTTAGAGGTAAGGAGTAATAATAGCATTTTTGTAATTAGAGCCTTAGCTTAGAGCTTAAGCTACTCCTACCCTTTAAATACCCACTTGTAGTCTTCATTTGGGGACACTCTATTTTGAATATAAGAAATCTTTTGATTCTCCCTCTAAAGTAATGTTTGGTGTATTTCTTTTAGCCATTGACGTGTAGCTTACATCAAATTGGTATTAGAGCTGCATTTGTTCCTCGTATTCGTCGTGGTACGTGAAGTGAATATCGAATTGTGTTTCCAACTCGGGCAACCCTTCAATCGGTAGATTGACAAATGTCCAAATGAGAATCAGGTGGATGGAAACCCAAAATTTCATTACCGCTAAAAGGGGTGACACCAACCCTTTTAGCCTCCTCCACCATCCATGACCACCTTTCTCCACCTCTATCTCCTACAGTCACACAACCACCACCTCGTCAAATAAAACACCGTCTCCTACCTTTCCCTAAACCCCAACCCTTAAAAAAACAAAAACTATCCAAAACTCCCTCCAACCAAAACCCTAGCCCCCTCACCCCTATTTTCCCTCTTTCCCCCACTCATTTATGCCAAACCACAATCAAACGCAACAAAAATGGGTCTCCCTACTCCGATCCAATCCCCCACCCCCTATTTGACCTCAAATCCGGTCAAAATTGGTTATGCGCTTATTTGTGACACAATTTATGACTTCCATGAAAAAAATGTGTCCCACTTGGGATCCATTTTTCGACTATTTGTCATTTTGGGTCCAGTTTTCCCAAAGGTCTCCATCTTCAGTCCGCTTGTTTCGCCATCGTACTCGCAAAGGTGTGGTCGTCAGAGTTTCCATCCAGTCAAATTCAAGGGTCGACCACACCAAGTAGCAACCATGTACTTGTAGTGTTGAGAAGGCGGATATGGTTGTCAGTTTTTAGTTGCTCGGATTTCGTAGAGGGATATTGTCGGGATTTGGATTTATTAGACCCATTATTGATGAGGTTCATACACGTGGGACTAATTCCAGTTGGGCAACCCATTTTTCGTTGATTTTGATTGAGGTTCAAAGCTTTTCTTAGTTCATATCATGTGGCATTGATGATTCACCCTCATGGTTCAAAGTCTCGGTATCGGTCCCGGTATCGGCCACCCGATTTTCAACTCAATCGCGGTATCGGTCACGGTATCGGACGATACGCAAAGATACACTATTTAGAGAGCACAAAAAATTCCGAAAAAAATCTAGAAAATTTTAAAAAAATACGATTAACAATGTGGACCAATCAGATAAGTTTAAAACTATCCTTTAATATGCATAATATTGTACAATAGATTATATTGACGTGCTGCGAACTTGCCAGATTCAATGTTCCATAATAAATCAATGTTTTTTTTCACAGAGGATAAAAATACTATGTTTTTACAAAGAAAAACAAATGTTACTTTTGTAGTAAGAGGATAATTTTTTTTTTTTAGATAGAGGATACAACTATTATATTCTTAGTATTGTTTTTAGTAAGGGGATACAAATGTATTTTTTAAGTATGTTATATTTTTCCAAAAAGGATAGAAAAGTTTCTTTTTTAGTATTGTTATTTTTTTACACAGAGGATACAAATAGTGATTTTAACAAAACACTGCATTTTTTTTACAATCGTTTTTTACAAAAAGGATGCAAATGTTATTTTCTTGCAAAAAATGATGCAAATGTTATTTTTTTATAAAGGGAATGTAAATGCTATTTTTTGTTGTTGGGTTGCAAATGTTTTTTTAAATTGATGGAAATGTTATTTTTTTACAAAGAGGATGCAAATATTTTTTTTTACTTGTGTTGTAAATGTTATTTTTACATAAAGGATGCAAATATTATTTTTACAAATGTTTAGAGGGTACAAATATTATTTTTACAATAATTACAATTGTATATTTGTTTGTAAAGGAATAACGTTTACGTTTTATTTATAAATAATAACATATTAAAATATAACATTGGGAACATTATTATAAAAAATAATAACAAATAACATTTGGATCATTTGCATGCTTTAAAAAAAAAAACTGGCACATATACAACCCACTAAATTAAACCCACACACACGATGACCAAATACCCACACACACAGCACACTAAATTAAAAAAACAATTAGCATTTCGTAACCCCCCAAAAAAATCACGCTTACCAACACAAAACTGGAGAGAGAGAGAGAGAGAGAGAGAGAGAGAGAGAGAGAGAGAGATTGATTCTTAGTAACTTATACCATCTCGGCCGATATATCACCGATATGGGTCGATTCTATTGTGATATCGCCGATATGGGTTGATTCCATCGCGATATCGCCGATATGGGCCGATTCCATCGCGATATCGTCGATATGGGCCGATTCTACTACGATATCGTCGATATGGGCCGATTATACCACTATATCACCGATACTACCGAGAAATTACCGATATAGGGTCGATTCACATCAATAAGTGAAAACTCAACTCGTAACTCGAAATCGGATCAACTCGGTCGTATCGTCGCGGTATCGGCCTTGACTTTGAACCATGTTCACCCTCCAACCTCGAGGATGAGCTTTTTCGAAGACAAGGAAAATGATGTATATGGTGATCCATAGAAGACACGTGACGCCTGGTTGTGCTCCCGGGAGAAGGCTGTCTTTTATTTTGCATTTTTAGTTTAGGGTATTATTGTCATTTTCTTTTATTTTTAGTTTTTAATTAGTCTCCAAGCATGTTTGGGGCTAAGGAGTCATTTTTAGTTATTAATTGTCTTTTTTTGTCTTTTTGGGTCTTTGCTTGGTTAGCAAGCTAACATCTTCTATAAATAGGCCATTGGCCCTCATTTGTAATGACAACTTGAATATTGAAAAAATAATAGAGAGGGAGAGAGAGAATCATTTTCTTAGTTTAGTTTTAGTTTTTTGTTGGTGGTGGTGTTGTGTAGTTAGTACTTGGTGTGTAGTTGTAATAATAACGCTTCCGCATTCTTGGTTCACATCTAATTCGTTCATCATCTTACTCCACAAAAATGATGTGATCTTGCAATGAAGCAACACGTGATCTAAGTAATCACTTGCATTGTAGAATAGCACACCAACATAGTGAGAGGTACAAATTTGTTCTTAGATCAACATTAGTATTGACTTTCCTATGAGTCGCTAACCAAGAAAATACTTGTATTCCCGAAATAATTTTGCTAGTCCATATAAATTTGAATGGTGCAAAATAATGATGTAAGGATATACGAGAAGTGCTATTTGCAAAGCATTCAAATTCCACCTCCTATCAATTGTTACTCCCTTGTGCAACCTAACCCCCTCCGACACATTGAGCGAAGAAACAAATTGCTCAATCTCATTATCCTTGAGATTTCTTATAGATGAATGGTTCCAAAGCATGGAGTCATAGCCACGAGACAATACAATTGTGCAAATAGGCTTTTGAGCAAAGTATCTTTTCTCCATGTATCCCCCCAAATCCCAATGAAGTTCCCATCCCTCACCTCTAAAATTATGTGAAAGCAGTAAGAGAGAGGAGTTGAGTCCCCTTAAGATGTATGTTCATGGGCTACTACAGGCTTCTCTAATAACCACTTTGGAGTCCTACCATTCCCATTCAAACCGTAGATTCTCCTAACAACATTAACATTACAGTGATCCTATTTCCTTAGAAAATCTCTAAAAAACTCTTTCCTCCCAAAAAAGAGCCTTATTTTTAGTTATCATATAACCAATGCCCTTACCATTGACCACTCTAAAAGATGGGTTATTTTTTATGTGTAGTGGGCAGCCCAAGCGATTAATTACACTACACAACAACAAAAATAAAAGTAGAGGAAGCTTTCTCTAATTCTTCATTTATAAAAGTCAAGTTATGATTACAAATAGAGGCCAAAGGCCTTGTTTATAGGGTGAGGCTAGCTTGCTAATCAAGCTAACCCTCAAAGTTAAAAGACTAGAAAGGACAAAATAAACAAAAGACAAATATAGCCTCTACCTATACTTGGAGGCCAAGTAAAGACCCTAATATGATTGGAGTGCTAAAATACCCTAATCTATTTACTAATAAAAATTTAAATAAAATGCAATACAATCAAAATAAATAAATAAATCGAACCCACCACCTTGCGCCATGTGTCATGCATATACATCAATTTTTCTCGTCATCCACCCTCATAAAAGAAATCCCTCCATTTTTTTTTGAATGATTTTAAATACCCTAATTTGTAATTTAAAAATGGAAATATAATAAATTGGTAGGCCTCTCAAACCCACTTAAATCAAAGTTCCTTGGATAGTCAACTCTTCTTTCACCCATTTAACTTTTTCTTGATTTTGTCTAGGACCGAGCTCCAGCTCTAGAAGTCTATAGAATTTTCCCACCTAATGGATATCCTAAATAACTCGAAGACCAATCACCCACTTCACATCCCACTAATCCCGTCTGCTAGCCCTCTTCCTCCACATTTATCCCCACTACCACACCTTCTTTTCCATGTTGAGTTTTAAACCCAACAATAAGCAAAATAACTCTATTATTTTCATCAAATTATTGAGATCGTTCTCTTCCTTAGTAAAAAATAAAAAATAATTAATAGAAATAGAAATAGTTTCATCCGCGAGTTGAAGATGAGAGATCTCCACATAGTTCCCACCCACCCAAAAGCCTTCAATTATGTCTCCTTGTATTGCCTTCTATGTCTAACGACTATCCACAACCAATGTAAACAAAAGGGGATAACGAGTCCCCTTTAACTAATGCCCCTGAGCCCATCCCCTTATTTGCCTTTAATTTCCTATTAACGGAAATTGACTAGCTTACCGAGCTCATACATCCTTTCATCCATTTCCTCCACCACTCTAAAAATCATTTTCCTTCCACAAAGTCTCAATCCACATAGTCATATACTTTTTCAGAGTCTATCTTGAGCATCACTCCTTTCTTTCTTATACCAGATTCCTCCACTTCATTTGCTACCAACATCAAGTTTGAATTTTATTTCTCAGAAAAGCGTCATGATTTCATATATTGTTTTATCCACACCCCGACTCCCAATTCTAATAGCTAAAACCGTCTTAGAATTTAATATAAACACGACCCCTAACTTATCGACCTAAAACCCCTCATTCAGTGACATAAACACGTAACTACACAATGGAATCCACACAAGAAAACAACAAAAAATATTTAAGCCACAGCTCTAAACTCTTTTATATAATTATGAGATTAAAATGAATGGAAAGGCCCTTCAAAACGGAATTAAAATTCTTGTTCCCCAAGGCTCCTACCTAATTAAGAAACTAATTTTAAAAAAAAAAGACAAATATGTAAGAGAGATATATAACCTAATATTATCACCTCTTAAAAATTATCTAACAAAAAGATAAATGAAATATAAGTATCCCCTAATGGTGTATAAGTATCCCTTCGTGCACTAAGGGTTAGTGTTCGAAAGTAGTCTTCGACCTTCAAAGCATACTCCACTGCTTGTAGTGATGATAGTGACAAAATTTTCCAAAGACTTAATTCGGCTTGGTAGTGCATTTGTAGTTCATGTAAGTAACGACCGATCTTTCGCTCGGTGTTCTTGTTCAACTTGGCCCGAGTGCATAGCAAATAAAAGTCTTCGTATACTCCTTAACGAACATCGACCCTCGTCGGAGACCTTGAACCTATGAAAATAAGTCTCTCGTAAGAGTTTCGCTTCATCTCTGGCCATTATCGAACCTGTTCTTCTCCGCACTCTTTCCAACTCCGAACAAAGTCCCCCCACTACACAAGCATTTACCCTTGCAATTTCGTCGCCGCTAGCTTAATACATTTAGGCTCGGTTTGTATTAAGCCAATCTATTAACGAGTCCGGATTTACGTTCTCGTCAAACATAGGAACGTCGATCTTGATATTAATATATCCCTCTCCACACACACACACACACACCACCACCACCACCCTAATACCGGGTCAGATCCCTCCTCCCGTACAAGGACACAAGCCGCCTCAATTTCACCTGTTACCTTATCACCCAACCCTCGCATAATAACCCCAGAAGCTGCCCCATAACAACTCCCACGGGCTACCCCCCCTTCTGCGGGACATACCTAGGCACGTGAAATTTTTCGCTTACTCGATTCGGGCAATTGTTTACCATGTGCCCAAATGGTGAATTGTGGGGAGAAAATTTTGATCATCAATAGTGAAGGGTCGAATGTCCACATCGGATCCTCCATCGTAGGTCACCACGGTTGGGGACCCCGATGCCAGTTGTTAAAGACACTCTTTCACCCTCGGTCCCTACCCGAGTAACATAATTTATCACAGAGCGAGAGTCAATTGGTTGATGTTGACCCTTTTGGGGAGGCAAAACATTGATAAAGACGATTTTAGTTGTTGGAAGGTGATCGCCGAAGGCAAGGGCGGACGCACGTTAGGACGAGCTGGGGCGGCCGCCCTAGTTCAGATTTGAAAAAAAAAATTGAGTTATTGTCTGTGGGAGGGGGAGAAGTTGAGGTCTATAAAAGAGTTAGTATGAGGTTGCAGTCGTAGTAGAACACCATTAAGGTCTTGATGACGGCTCCATGAATATTGGGTGTTCGTTCGTTTTCTTGCCTGTTTGAAATTTTGGAGAAGGGGCTAAAGTTGTGTTAGTGGTTTGTTGTACCCTGTTTTGTCTAGTGGGTTTGCTCTTGGATTGACGCGTGGTTTGGATTTGCTTGGAGTTTGACGCGTGCGTTTTTTGAAGTCTCTTGTTTGTGGTTTTCTTTTGTGTAGTTTTGTTTTTGTTTAGGGTGTTGTGGGTCTGCTTTTGGCATGTTGTTTGTGTTGGAGTTGTTGGGTGTGGTTTAGTGTCGGTTGGGCTTTTGTGTAGTCAGTTTGTCTCGGATCTATGTCTTTTGTATTCTTTTGGGCTTTAGTCTTTTCTAATATATTCTTAATTCATCAAATAATAAATAAATAATGATTGAGAGTAGTTGTTTGGGTATTATAAAGTTATAATTTATATAAAATTCAAAATAACCCAAAAAAAAAATCGCCTCGGGGGCTCCTGCCCCCGAACCCCCGACACCACTCAAAATTTTCACCCCACTTGACTAAAATTCCTGGATCTGCCATTGGCCGAAGGGCCTAGGTTGCGAGGGGTGTTGTATGGTGGGGTGTTGGGGGGGGGGGGGGGAGGGAAGTCTCATGGGTTGTCTTCCTTCCCGTTTCTTTTGCCTCAATCTCTGTCGGGCCTCGATAGCATCAAACGCTGCAAAGGAAGCTTGCATTACCTAATCAACCATGGGCCTCTCATAGGCCAAACGACTCCCCGGAACAAGCCTGATCTGTTGTTCACCTCAATTGCACCCAATTGTCGGTCGCGACTAGGTTCGAATGGGTTAGCCGCCCCACGGGGATGCTTTTTGTCTCTCTCAGCTTGCCCTAGAGGCACCATTGCCTTGCAAATACCAAGGGGGCTCGTCCACAGCTACCAACGTATTTAATATTTTGTGTGCTTAAAATGAAGGCAAAGACCAATTTAATTAGGCATTACAGTTCTCTTGTTCCCAAAGGATCCTACCTAATCGAGGAAACTAATTAAAAAATAGAAACGAATAGGAGATAATACCTTAATCTTAACACAACATAAAAATTAGCTAACTAAAAAACAAATGAAAAAATACCCCTAATTTATTTCTCTAGTAGGGTCACCCCCCTTTCTTCCCACCTCAGCTCTGTTCCATCTCCTCCTTTCATCATTCAAATAATATTTTTTTGGGAAATCAAGCAAATGTCTCATTAACACCAATGTTTTAAAAATCACTAGAGGCGAATCAGGAAGAAAACGCATTGAGGCATAAGCCTTGGGTATCAAAACAGAGGCTTACGCCTTACAGGGTTGAGGCGAGGCGTTTCAGTGGGGAAAAAAAAAAGGATGAAACAAACTAAAAGAAGAAGCAACCATTCACAAGATTTTAACTTACGAAACCCTAGATCCTTGACAACAGCAGCAGCAGCAGCAGCTGAGAAACTCTATTGGAACGATCAAGGTTAGATCTCTCTCCTCTCTCCTTTCTCTCCTTTCTCTCTCTCTCTCTCTCTCCCTCTCCCCCTCTATCGATCTTCTCTGGCTATAATTTCCTTCGTTCTTCTCTTGTCGGAAGCAACGTTTGTGTTCTTTTGGTCTTCTATTTGTATTTGTTTTATTCGATGATTAGTTTAAAAGAGCTATGTTTTTTGGTTTTTTGTAAAAGCTTTTTGTTCAGGGATTTCTTTGTGGAGTTTTTTTTTTTAATATACAGTCAGTTTTAGTACGGGTACTATGGGTTGCGAATTTTTTTATTTACATTTTTTTTATTTTTATCAGAATTGGTGCTGGATTGTTTTATTTTTCTGTTTGCATACAAATATAAATTAATTTATTACAATTTGAATTTTAATTAGTATTTTTTTTTTAATCTACTAACTCTTATTCTTTTTTGTTTTAAAATTGCACTTAACTTTTACTATTTACTATTTTAACTTAAGAGAAAATTTTAAAAAATAAACTTTTAAAATTTAGTATTTTAGAGTAAAATTTGTATTTTAAATTTAGTATATATATCAATTAGATTATGTAATTGATGAATGTGTATATCAATTTGATTTTGCATTGATTAATTTATTGTCATTATAAAATTACCAATATTTAAATGAAACTAAAAAAATGATTTTATCAATTTGATTTTGCATTGATTAATTTAGCACTAGCATTGATCACCCCATTTTCAAAAAAAAATGTGGAAAATTTTCTGTCCTCGTTTACCACTTCCCTGCAGTCTTTAGAAAAAGCCATTTTTAAATCAATCGGGGCCAAGAGAGTCGCTCCACAAAAATCTCAAATCACTCCCTAAACTTCCTCCTCCTTGCACCCCCTTTTATCCAACCAAGAAGCCCATTCCTTAGTAATTGGATGCCACTCCACTACACGCTTTATCCTTTCCCTAAAGAGTGGCTTGAAAAACTTAAGAACTTCTTCAACTATCTAAAACCTTTTCCAAAATCCATCCATCTTCTTTCTACAACTTCATTAATGGGTGGATCATTTTTTCCCATTCTCTATCTTGTGAAACAAATTTGAGTTATTATCTCACTAGCACAAACTCTCACAAATGTATTGAATAATAGCGCCCCACTAGGGTATGTGTACATTTATACGCCTTTGAGGGAGGGAATATTCCCCACTAGGGTATGTGAACAAGTATACCCCTGTATTATTTACAATATCACATCTCCAAACACCTCCCTATTCCACCAATTAGATTAATTCTAACATCAATTGGAAAACACAAATCACAATAGCCATGACCTTTTCTTATTATTGTCTTTATTTTGATCAACGCTATATCCATCTTCATAAAAAAAAGGAAAATATATTGCTTTGTGTCATGCACAAATAATGTCAGAAAATATATGTTGTTCTACATATAGAAACACATTATAAGAAAAGGGACGTGTATGTGCCAAATTTATACCAATATATATATGATTGTCAATAAATCAACAAAAATTGTTTTCCTTAAATACATACTTTTCTAACAATGGCTAATTAGGTTATATACATATTGAAAATATGAAGAATCACATTGGCCAAAAATTGTGATGAGAATATAGTCTATTGACAGCACTACAAAAATTCAAAAGAAACTTGAAAGGAAGGCCAAAAAAAATGCGTCCCCTCTTCGGTTTATTATTAGAGGGAGGGGGAAACACGGAAAGTATACGAACCTTGTTCCATTCCCAAGTCCTAGGGTCAAGGGACCACATGTCTGAATGAACAATCCCTTTCTCGGAGCTGTTTTTATCAGAAGAAACTTCTTTTGAATAACCACCGTATAAATATATCTACAATGTCAAATGTGATAGATGAAAATTAGACTTTTCTTCACCTTCCATAAGATCAATATTAAACTGACAAAAGCATCATAGAATTCATATAAGAAGACGTATAATTAAGTTTCTAATAGACTATACTTACAAGAAGGAAAATGCAGATATGAAGAAGGATATCAGATATTCAGATCATATAGTTCCTAGATTTTGATTCTTTCATGGCCAAAGATATCTTCAGCGTGCATAACTAAATGCAAGTTTCATATATTATGCAGCATTTATGATCCAGCATATTTTTTTATTTTGCAGCACAATACCATAGATCTTAACAAATTTGTCAATCATGATTTATCAATTGAGTTTCAACCAAATAATTAAATCAACCAAACATTTAATTTCGAAAAGAAAAAGTTACATTCAATGGCAAGGTTGATATGAGGCCAGCACCATTGAAACTAACTGGAAGGGTTCGAATCCCCCCACCACCACCTCACCAAATATATATATATATATATATATAGTCAGGCTCTCCAACATACCTTATTAAACATACCTATTTTTTTTAAATAGTAAAAAAATAATTTTGAGTTGATATTTTTTATATGGGTTCATGATATTTCAGTGTGCCCCTGTAAAAATATTCAGCTCAAAATAATGTATTTTGTTATTTTTAAAAAATAGGTAAAAAAAACTGACAGTTTTAAAGGATAAAACTTGTCAATTTTTTTGACCTATTTTTTAAAAAAACAAAAAACTTATTTTCAGTTGGTTTTTTTTACAGGGGCACACTGAAATATCATGAACCCATATAAAAAATATCATTAAAATATTTTTTTTTTACTATTTAAAAATAAGGGTATGTTCATAGGTATGTTGCTAGGAGGTATGTTGGAGAGCCTGACTGATATATATATATATATACACACACACACGCACACACAATAATTTAGAAATTCTACAAATAAAATGAGAAAAACGACTTTAGTCGATAACAATTGTATAAAAGATAAAAATAACAATTAATAATTTCATATTCATCATAAATGTTGTAATATCGCTTGCGTACATACTGGGAAACAACACCTTTAGGAGAGACAAAGACTGGATGTTTTAGTTTCAGTTTTTCTGCTCTGTAATGAGACAAATGACTAATTTAGGGTTAGGTTATGAAAATAACAGTTTATATTACATAAGTTATTTAAATTAAATAATGGCCTTATCCAAATATTTTAATGGTCTCCCCCCCCCACCCCACCGGGCCTTATCTCCCAAATATCTCGTCATACCCCTTCGCGTCTCCGAGAAAAAATATCAAGATACTTAAAGGATATGTCTCCATGTTTCCTCAGATATGTATCGAGAAGGCATACGCATATCCAGTATGCATTTGATACTAGTACGGAGACCCTAGAAAAATATTTGTGCTTCATTAAAAATATCTACATCACAATGAATCTGAAAAACAAATAACAAAAAGCAATAAGTACAAGTCCAATCTAATGGATGGTATTCTAATGTGGAGAGAGATTATTTTAGAAGCATGGTTCAAAGTATCGGCCGAGTTGACTTAATATCGGCCGAGTCAACTCGGAATCGGAGAGTACCGATACGATACCGAGAGGCGTTTCAAAAAAACTACTGAATCGTATTGTCTCGCCGAGATATCGGCCGTGACAACTGATTCCGAAACGTCTCGTCGCGATATCGGCCGAGACAACCGCATTATCGACCGAGACAATCGATTCAAATGACACATTTTTTTAACCCTTTTGACATTTTTTTTGGTACCCAAAAAACATTTTTCTCCAAAACATTTTTTAATTTTATTTGTAAAAAGATGTCAAAAATACGTTTTGTAAGACACTTCTTTGTACATTTTTTTACAAAACATTTATTTGTACAAAAAAAATGTATACGTTTTGTAAGACATTTATTTGTACATTTTTTTACAAAACATTTATTTGTACAAAAAAAAATGTGGTGAAAATTATTGCGACCTTATATAATTTTTCTGAATAAAATGGAAAAAAAATTGCATCATTATTTGAACATTGTCATAATTTCTTTTATTTTTTGATAGAATTTTAATTATACCATATTTCTTCATTGTTGAAAATATATTGTAACATTTACAGAAACACGACCTATATAAGTTTGTCCACATAACATATACATGCAGAATAATTTTACACACTAAGCTTAAACTAAACAATTGCAATAAAATTAAAATGTCACTAATATAAAACTAATAACATTCACCATGCATAAAAATATTTGAACTTGGAACAAAATATCCTATCAAAATATAATGTCACATAATGATGCCCAAAAATGGAAGAGACAAAGATTGGGGGAAAAAGAATCCCCATAAGTCTAGTCTCATCCATGAATATCAAACATCCACCTACATAAATTAAAATCAACAATTAGTCACTAATACGTTACTATTTAGAGATTATAAATAATTAAAAATAAAAATAAAATTAGTACGTTAGCAATATTCCAAGTCCGTCGCATTTTAGAATAACTAATCGTACAATGTAATGCATATTAAATAATGGTGTGAACATATATGATTGGTACATATTGTTAATCTTATTTTTTTTAAATTTTATATATTTTTTCGGAATTTTTCGTGCTCTAAATAGCGTATCTTTGCGTATCGCCCGATACCGTGACCGAGTTGAAAATCAAGTGTCCGATACCGAGACTTTGAACCATGTTTAGAAGTCATGGAATATATCTTTCATAGAGCTATTTATTTTTTTCTTAATTCACCAAGTTTATGGTGGGGGTGAAATGATTTTGGAAAAAATCTCTGGTGAGGTAAATTATTATTTGTTTCCTCCTATATACTGATTATCATTGAGCCATAATGCATCCACTGCCTCCATTGATTCATATTCTCGTTTTATTTATTTTTCTGAATTTTCTCCTTGGGAGAATCTAAATGAGGTAAATTTCAGAAGTCTCAATGTTATATCAGGTTGAAAGTTTTTCCTTGGATCTGGTCCTCTCTGACGAAATATGTTGGTCTATTCATGCTTCTTAGAATTTCACTTGCAAAACTTGTTCCCCATCCTTGATAGAATCTCATGCGACCCAGATCTTATTCTTAGGTCGATTTTGAAGGTGATGTGCCTAATGCAGTGCAAATTCTATCCTCATTCTTGACTTGATTCCAAAAAAATACATAAATAACGTATTGTTACTTGTTCCCTATTGCTGTCTTATGTAGAAGTAACGAGAAGAGTGTGGATCAGTTATTACTCCAATGTCCTTTTTCCTTGCATAAAAGTTTTTCATGGATTCCACTAGTGCAATGTATGTTCAATATATAACTTTGACAAATATCATGATTGGGGAAGTGGGATTGATAAGGAGGGTAAATTGCCATATGTGCTCCTAGCTATTCTTTGGACGGTGTGGTTGGAAAGGAAAAATAGGAATTTTAATGATTGAATGGAGGAAAAGGAGTTTGTTTGGGAAAGAATCAAATTTGCAGCTTCCCTTCAGACTTCTTCATAAAAGCATTTTCCTGATATCCCATTGTCTTTTATGCTTTGAATTCGAGGGAGGTTATAGTTCTTTTGAGTTGTACCTGGTGAGCTTCTTATCTACCTTCTTGATTTTTTATATTTTATCAATATCTCTTATCAAATAAAATGATAATAAAGTGCAGATTTTGCATAGTTAGTACCTCGTGGAAAGGTAAATGCACTTGAATTACTCGAAAAAAAAAGTTCTATGCTTGCTTTAGCGCCCCAATTGTTTATCCATTCCAAGCAGAAGGGCATTTTTTATATTTTCCTACAAAACCCTTTTGTTATGAAGCTATCAATCAGAATATTTCAAGAGCTTGGAGTGTTTGGTATCTTTGACATGATTTTTTTAGCTTTGAAGGTTGTGGAGTATTGGGGTTTGGGGATGGGGATGATAAGATCACTACACTTTGGACGTGTGTCGCTTTGGCAACTTTTAAGATAGTTTGGATGGAAAGGAACAACAGGATCATTCAGAACAGGAGATGAAGTGAATTTGTGTAGAAAAGAATTGTGTTCGCCATTGCTATGGGATTCCTTGTCAAACAATATCAAGGCATTCCTTTCTTTTAAATTCATTCCCATTGGGTCGGAGTTCGGAACTGAAGATGAAGGATGAAGGATTAGAGGAGGCTGGGTTAAGTGGAGAAGTGCTACCGGCGTTCTGTGTGATAGGCGTATACCTTTGAAGTTAAAAGGAAAATTTTATAGGACGGCCATTAGACCCGCCATATTATATGGAACAAAGTGTTGGGCAACCAAGAAACAAAATGTGCAGAAAATGAGTGTGGTGGAGATGCGAATGCTAATATGGATTTGTGGTAAAACTCGAAAGGATAAAATTAAAAATGAACAAATTCGTGAAACGGTAAAAGTAGCTCCTATAGAAGATAAATTGAGAGAAAATCGACTTAGATGGTTTAGACACGTCAAGCGTAGACCAATGGATACTCCTCTAAGGAAGAGTGATTTAGTTAGTATTGATGGCAACCCAAGGGGTAGAGGTAGGCCTAAATTAACTTGGTGGGATATTATAAAAAGGGGCATGATATCATGTGGTTTAACCGAAGATATTGTACTGGACAGAATGAAATGGAAAAATAGGATTCATGTAGCCGACCCCAAATAATTGGGAAAAGGCCTCGTTGAGTTGAGTTGTTATTACTTCATGATTTGAAATTGGTGAACATCGTGTCCCCCAACTGAGTGTAATGTTCAATTCTTGTATTAATTAAAATCTCATATTTGTATAAAAATAAAACTAATCATTTAGTTGCAAACACACACTTTGTATAATGCAAAAGGTGCTTACAAAGAACCACCCCTTTGACATGCAAGAAACAATCAGTTCAAGGGTTTGAGGAGGTGATACAAAATGACGAATTGATTGCAGCATTTTCACACTTTCTGATTAAAAAAAACATTTTAATAAATGTGGTCACTAAAATGCCCAAACTTTATTCACCTTCAGCTACTTTATTCAGTTATATTCTCAACAAACCTTAAACTATAACAAAGAAAAGTTCACCGATAACTTGGGATTAATAAGAAAGCACTTTTATTTAAAAAAAAATATTAGGAGTTTTGAAAAGAACAAAGAAGAACACATTCATATGGTGTAAGAAATTACTCATGAAATACAGAATTCAAATACACATCCATATGATGTGTATGCTTATAAAAAAGTAAAAATATATAAATAACAAGTGCAAGGCTTATTAGAGCATATTACTGATTTACTCACCTCATCTTGGTAAACAGAAAACTGGAAACCACTCCGAGAACTCGGCCACAAGCATCCAGGTCCGGGTTTTATCTCTTGCCACTAGATTGCAACATTGTGTTAATTTTAGTACCAACAATCTGAACTTCGACAAATAAGAAATTCAGGATGTCAGCATAAAGGGACGAATTATGTCCTCACTTCACCTTAAACAGATCCAGGTCAAATACATGCAGGTCATTATAATACCTGCACCAATTGAAACCTTTAGATGTCAAAGAGGAAAGATATTCAAAGAACTAGTGTAACAATTACCTTTTACTCCTAGATCAAAGAAAAAAACTTACCTTTTACTTCAACTTATTATTTGTCATATAAAATGAGGATAATAAATTAAGATGAATAAGAAAATAGCAAATTCTTTTATTTTCAGCCAGTTTTTGTTAATGAAAAGCTGTTTGACCACCATAAAATTTCTACAGAATTGCAAACTTCAGTAAATCTTTAAGATCTTGACTTTTGTGTTGGGATAGGTAGCGAATTCTATCCTTTTTCTTCAGTAACTACAGGTGATAAATGAAACATAACATACAACGGCTAAACATTTTCCAATAAGAAACAAATATCTAATTGAAATAGAAGAGTTAACTCTGAGAGAAGGAGATCTCCTTCCTTGAAAGTTCTGGACTTGGGAGGAGAATTTAGTTGGCAGTAGCGACAAGAAGGAGTTCTCCTTCCTTGAAAAGATATAACTTTTACAATAAGATAAAATCACAAGTATTCAACCTTCTTTTTTAAGCCAATCTTGCAAAGGTTGGAATGAAGGAAGGCCACTATTTTAAATCGATACATGAGTGAAAAAAAAATGAGAAAGACGACGTGTACTCCTCTGAATTGATCCATAAAAAATGACTTCTTAGATGCATTCTGTTAGCTCAAATAAGTAATGATGGTACATGGAAACATGTGTCCTTTAAGGACAATTCAAAATTTAAAAGAGAATGGAAAATGTCATAAATAAGAACTGCCGTTTACAGGATTTCATAACTGGCAAACCAAAAGAAAATGCAGCCTAAAAGAAGCTAGCAAGGAAGTTTTCATTGGGGTTGGAACGTCGCATTAGTTTTCCCATTTCCATTGTTTTTTTTTCACCGTAAGACATTTTTGTTATTATATAATCTTCTGCCCCTTGTTTTACTACTTTCATTCTATCGAAAATGGACAGGCAATCCAATCTTTTGTCCAGAAATCTCACCATACCAAAATTGTAAATATACCACTAGCACACAATGGACTAGCCCATTTATTAGTGAACTTTGATTAACTCCTACCATTATAATCTCCTATTGACCCAGGGCCATAAACTCCATAAAACACCCACAAAAATCCATGCTCGATTTTATTCTAAAAAACACTCTCCCTTCCCCTCATCCTTTTTCACACGCGATCAATTACCCAACATAACAAGGACTCCCCCTGCCATACCTAAGGTCCCCAAATAAATTCAATCAACCCATCGCCCTCCCTTTGGGATTCTAAGTAGAAGTCAAAAACTTGCTCCGGATTTTGCGACGTAACACAACAAATCTGACCTTTCTCCAGTACGATCACAGTTCACAATTTGAAACCCTATCCGTTAAAGGGTAGCAGCAAGATCATCCAGTAGCACTCGCTGGCGGTAACAATGGACGACCTGCATAAAAGATAGGTAGTCTAATAAATGCTCGGATGCTATGCCGATTGATTAAGGTTAGTAAGTTAAACGACTATTGTATGAGAATTCAATCATTGTGCCTGTGTAAACACAATCTCATTCTCAACTTCCTATGCCCCGTAATGATTGTTCGGTTTAAACCTTCTCTAAAGTATTTACCCAATCTTCAAAGCAAAACCATCGAAGTTCCATCCGTTCACTATACATAGAGCCGACGGTTGTCGTTTTGTGGCAAAGAATTTCCGATGATTTCTTCGTCGCTCTCGTGCCTTTTTTCTTCTTCTTGAACTCGTCTTTGTTTATTCTTCTTTTCTCTGTTCTTCGACTTCTCTCTTCCAACCATCTTCTCTGCTTCTTTTCTCCCATTTCGTTCTCTTTTTCTCCCTGGCCCTCCAAGATCGAAAATAAATCTAGGGCTGTGAAACCCCAGACCAGACCCTCTATAGCCGTTACCGACATGTCTCTCCACTGACGAAGTTCTTGGAGTGTCACCGGCGCAGCAACAACAGGAGGGGGACTCGTCGATTCAGACCCTTTTTGCTCACTTTCTTCTCCTCTGTCTTTTCACTACTCAACCCATCCCTAGGGATGGATTTCAGCCTCTTTTTCTTCTTCTTCTGTTGATGTTGGGTTAAGGATTCATTGTGAAGAGTCGGGCTAAGGATTCATTGTGATGGTGGAACCATAGGTAGAAAGGGCGGCGGAGGTGGGGATAAAATGGTAGTAGACAGAGTGGCTGTGAGGGGCAAAAATGAGGTGGCCTCTGCCACCTGCTTGTGGAGTGTTACGGTGAAGCCAAGAATTCTACCATGAAGGTTGTGAGGGGTCTATCAAGGTGGAGATATGAAGCACGGACTCGACACGCGATACAGGATACGACACGACTCGCGATACGCGATTTTTTCAAAATGTAGGATACGTATAATATATATTTAAAAATATATATTATTAACGAAACAAAATAGAATTTGTTAAGTAGAATACAGAATTTTAACATATACCTCGAAATTTAGTAAAATCAAATACAACAACAATACAAATTTAGACAAACAATAAATAAAATTCAACAAAATCCCAAATAGAATGACTATGGTTTGCAATTAAGGTTTGTTTGAAATTGAGTCCAGATTGTTCTTTTTGTGAATGAATAGGGTCTGTCCTTTTTCTTTTTATGATTTACAATCAATGTTTTAAATTATCAAAAATTTCATACCTAACTTTTCAAAATAAAAAAATCTACCCCTGCATATCTAAAAAAGTGTCCCACCGCATCTCAACGTGTCCTAATGTGTTCCAAGCTTGGATACTCTAGGACACGTGTGTCCTAATGTATCCTCGTGTCCGAGCGTGTCAAGTGTCAGACACGTGTCAAAACAGGACACTCTGCCTTGAAGTAGTCACAATCGTATTTTACAACAACAACATGGACAAGCTTGTGGCTCTTATACCAATTTGACGAACACGACGAATGGCGCAAGAAATAAAAACTCTCTCTCTCTCTCTCTCTCTCTCTCTCTCAAATATTAAGTGATTAGAATGAGTGGCAAAAGGACTTATTTATAGGCTAGGATATCTTGCAACCCAAGACAACATAAAATGTGAAAAGACTAGAAAATTCCAATGGAATATTAGCCACTAACCATAAAACTAACTAAACTAATTAAAATTAGAAAATATGATATAAAAATATAAAGAAAAAAAAGTATAAATATTGTTATGCTAATAACCACCACCATCCCCGGTAGTCCTATATTCCCATCATTAAGTTTCGTGAAAGCAATTTAAATTGGGCTTCCAAATTTTGACAAACAATTTAATCATCAATGTTTTACATAGATTATTCAATCCCCACAAGATTTTTTAATTATAAAGAAAATATGATGACTAAGAACTTTCCCTACCCACAGCCCTCATGAAATTTCTGGACACAGGAAAAATAAGGATATGCCAGTGCATATATCAAGAGATCAACAAGTTGTTTGGTAGAAGCCCTTCAATGGATCATATATAATCATTTGAAAAAAAAATACAATGACTGAGTTACATAGCATCAAACTAGCAACTTAAAATACAAGTTACAGCCCCCCATATCAATTAGAGTAGAGATGCGACATTCAAAAACTCATTGACAATCAACAAAAAGACATGAGTTACTTTATCTTTGACCAATAGAGACCCAAACAACTACCTCACTTCTCTAAGAGTGTCGTAGAAGCCTCCAAAAACAATAATCTTGTGCTTATACAAAACCTGCAACGCATCCAACAAATTGAGGCATAGACATGTCTGATGACTAAATTCAAAAATGAAAGAAATAGAAGGGGAAATATTATATGAAGTAAAAACATCAAGAATTACATTCAACAACTACGTTAAGTGAAACATAATGGAATGCACATGTCTGTATGTTTGATATAACATATTGTCCTTACGGAGATTTTGTCAAGGGACATCAAACTCCGCATCTTATATTGGCTTCTACCAAATTTGTTGAGGATTATAGAGTGAACGGGAAGTTGGGGTGGTCTTTAAATTTGATTTCGAAAAAGCTTATGATAAGGAAAATTGAAGTTTCCTTGAGTTTTGCTAATTTCTCGGTTTTCATTATTGGAAAACCTAGGGTAGGGATGGCAACAAGGCCGGGTAAAGGAAGGGGTGAATCTGGCAATATTAAATGGGGTCGGGGTTACTTGTCGAAAAAACCGGGGCGGGGGAAGTTGTTAAATCCCCCAAAACCACCCCTTAGTTAGGTATAATTTTACTAAAATACCGTTACATTACTTATACATACAAACATACATATATACATACATTCATACACACACACACACACTCACACACACACACATATATATATATATATAGAGAGAGAGAGAGAGGCTCTTTTACATACTGATTTTTTTAAAATAATAAAAAAAATATTTTTGAGTTGAATTTTTTTGTGGTATTTGAACATTTCAAGGGGCCCATATAAAAAAATCAGCTCAAAATAACTCTTTTTGCTATTTTTAAATAATCGGTCAAACTTTCACAAGCTTTTAAAGCACTTTAAAAGCTGTGAAAGTTTGACCGATTTTTTAAAAATAACAAAAAAAATTATTTTGAACTGGTTTTTTTATACAAGTCCCTTGAAATGTTCAAATATCACATAAAAAAATTCAACTCCAAAATATTATTTTAATATTTTATTAAAATAGGTTTGCTCCAGCAAGTATGTAAACTTGGTATGTATGAGAGACTACCTCTCTCTCTCTGAGTGAGAGAGAGAGAGAGAGAGTGAGAGAGAGAGAGAGAGAGAGAGAGAGAGAGTAAGGTTCATCTACATCATGATTCCTACACCATCCATACATCACACCTAGTTCTAGGCCCTAAAAAATTTTTTTTCACTTTTTTATTTTACCCATGGAGTTAACCTTCCAATCAACACATGTTCAAAAAATTAGGTCATATACAATTTCTAGCTATTTTTTTTAAATCCAACAAAAAACTGCTGAAATTACCTTATTTATATGGGTTTGCGTCAACAAAATTATGTGAATTTTTTAAAAATAGCTAGAAAATGCATTTTGACCTAATTTTTTGAACATGTGTTGATTAAAAGGTTAATTTTAATTAGAAAATAAAAAAATTGGAAAAAAGGTTTTATTAGGGCCTAGAATTAGGTGCGATTTATAGAGTGTGATGTAGGTGAGCCTCTCTCTCTCTCTCTATCTATATATATATATATACACACACACACACACACACACAGCCGTAGTATATATATCCTCTTAGGTTTGGACAAACCCATCATTTTGTTACCGGATAAAATCTTCACAGCCACACTAAGCAGCAAGCTAGATGGGGTTAGCTGACAGTCGTCGATGCCAACAAGTATCCGGTTCCATGGACAAAACTCTTTCTCTCTTGCTCAAGGTATTCTCTCACTCTCATGCACACACATTGTGTCTCTCCACCAAACCCCCTGAACTATCTCGGGCTTACGGGTCAATCCCTGAAATATTTTATCCGACAAACCCACCCCCTAAACTATCTGCGCGTTACAAATAACCCCAAACCCAGGGGGGCGATAGTTTAGGAGGTGAGTTTATCGAGTGAAATATTTCAGAGGGTTGGCCCATGAGCCCGAGATAGTTCAGGGGGTGGTGTAATTTAACCCATATATATATATAAAAGACAGCTTTTGGATGAGATCTAGGCTCCTCATTTGGTGAATTTCAATTTTTGTACATAAACTGCTTTTCTTGTCCACTCAACTAGTGGTTATTAGGCTTTAGATCTGGTAAGTAACCATTTTTGTAAGCTATCATCGATTCAATTTTTCTATTTCCTTTTTAGCTTACAAAGATGATCTTTCATTTTTTTGTTACCGTTTTGGATTTTGGTGATGATTACTTTTTTTATTTTTTGAGTATTCTACTTGGCTTTGCAGATTTATGCTTTTGTAATACATTATTAGTTTATTACAGTTTAAAATAATTATTTTTTACAAAGTTTTGCAGGGTCAGGGACAGGGGCTAGGTAAAGTAGAACTGGGGGCGAGGTGGCAGTCTCGGAAGAAAAAAGATCCCCATACCATACCCACCCCATTGCCATTCCTACCTAGAGGGGACATTTAGGGCGAAGGGTTTCTTAGCGATGGGCCCCATTGTCCCCTTGTGTTGATGGTGGATGTCTTAAGTCGTCTTATTTGTAGTGTCACTTTGATTTTTTTTGTTTTGTGAAATTTCGGGGCCTAAGGTTAAGTTGAATATATCTAGGGTGGTCAAAATCAACTTGGCTACCTTAGAAGTGGAAAACTTGGCTAATGAGATTGGTTGTGATATGAATTATTGGCCCTAAATGTACTTAGGGCTTCCGTTCAATATTCGAAATTGCATTTGAGGCTATAGCCTCAAGGCGCGCCTCATAGCGAGGCTATAGACTCGAGAGTATTTTGTGAAACCATAGCCTCAAATAACTGTTGCTATAGCCTCAAGGTGTTGCGCCACAAAGCCGTGTAAGGCGCAAGCATTATTTTTTTAAGTAAAAACCTATTTTTTTTGGTAACGAATTAAAATCCTCACACAAGTCGAACCTTTTTCCCAGCATTTCAAAACCTTGCCCTGCAGCTAATCCCTTTCGCCTCTCTCTATCTCTTGTTCTCTCTCTCTCTCTCGGAGTATTAAGAGGCCATGTCCGATTCTTATTTGTGTTTGAAACCCTCACGTCTCTTTCTCTTTCTATCAAGAATTTGTGTTCGTTTTTTTGGAGATTATACAATGTGTTCATTTTTATTTTATTTTTTAGATTTGTATTCATTTTTGGGTTTGCAAACAAGAAAGAGTTTTTCTTTATATGGATTTGTTTTATGTTTTTGTTTAATTTATGAAAGAAAGTGTGTTAGTTAATTTTAAAAGACTTTGTGTTCTGTTTTTGGTTTTTTTAATGCAAGGAATTGTGTTGCTTTTAAAAAAAAAAGATTCTTTGTTCTGTTTTTAATTTTGAAGCACGAAATTGTTTATTTATTTTTTGTTTTAGTTTTTTCAAATGAAAGAAATTGTGTAAGTTTTTGGTTTTAAACATGACCATTTGTTTCTATTTTGTAGTTTTTTACTTTATTTTTATGATTTTATTAGTATTTTTTATTTTTTTTTATTTTAAATTGAGGCTATTGCCTCACGCCGACTCAAGGCTATACCCTCGCCTAATCCAGAGAAAACGCCTCGAGACCACAATGAGCTTTTTCGAGCATTGCTTCCTTTGGGTGAAATTCGAACTCTCTTAGCTTTTTGAATCCGCCAGTGGACAAGATTCACAAGGTTGGATGGGTGGAAAAGTGGTGCTTGTATAGGCGAGGGAGAGTGACTCTAACCTCACCGTTGCTTCAAAGCATACCGATTTACTTTCTTTGCATATTCAATTTACCGGTGACAGTTGTAAATTAATTGAAACGAGATTGAGAAATTTCTTATGGGAAGGGTGGGGTGAGGTAAACGCAATCACTCGACTGAATAAAATGTAGTAACAAAAGCAAAATATACAAGTGGATCGGGTATTGGAAATTTAATTACAAAAAATCAGGCATTTTCTGGAAAATGGCTATGGATATCCCAAAATAGGGTGAATCCTTTTGGTGCACCATCATCAGGCATAAATATGTGGCAAGTAGAAATGGATGGGATCCCAATAGGGTGGAAAAACAGTATTTTTTAGAAGTCCTTGGAAACACATCTCCCTTTACATTACTCATTTCCAAAGCGAGTTTCCTTGATGATTAGGGATGGTACCACAGATTTCCTATGCTGTTTAAAGACTCAAAGATCCTTTCACATACCGTTTGCTTGATTTCCTTAACTATTACAAGATTCTCAAATGCTTCCTTCATTTTGGGTAGGTATAACAAGCTTGTTTGTCTAACTATATCATTCAACAAAGCCGCCCTACTTATATCCCCAGGATGCAGGATCTGTCGTTGAAATAGATAGGTTCGAGCTCCCCCTCCCAGGGCTCCCTCACTATAGTATGCATGATGCATCTTTATTTAATAAGAGTGCTTGGTTCCTTTTCCCTGCTTATCTCTCTCTCTCAGCTCTTCGATAGCATCCAAACTGCCTTAGTTAGCTACTGGGCTCAAGGAGTCCATTACATACAAAAATAAAAATAAAAAGCAGCTACATCACAACTACAAGAAAAAAAGTCTTCCTTTCAACTTAGATTCCCTTGATTATTTACCTTGCATAAAAATTGCTGAATTGCCTCTTTAGCTTCTTTTCGAACCTCCCAATCACATTTGTCGAGAGTTGGAGTATTTCCATTGATCGCTCATGTCATAGACTAAAATTCTTTAGTTGCTTGGAATCTTTCGTTTTGAAGAAATCTAAACTATGTTGAAACGGAGGGATGTATCTCTCTGTTGGGAATCATTGAGGAGGTTCATCTTTATAACACGAAGAGATAGACGGAAGAAGAATCTAAACAGAATTTATCTTATAAATTTTACTTTGACTTTCTTTGTGATAAACCGCCCTCTTGGTTTTCGGCCCTCTAAGGCTCTAAAAAAATCTGGTCAGCCAGTGTTCCCTCAAAAATTAAGGTGTTTGCATGGTTGATGGCATGCGAGAGTTAACACTTATGACCTAATTAAAAGGACACATCACACGACAATAAGAGTATCCCCAAATTGGTGTCAACTACATAAAAGTAGTAAGGGGACCGATCCGCAGATTTTCATCCATTGTTTATTTGCAGCATTTTTATGGAGGAAGTTGTATGGAGAATTCGACATAGTTGGGGCAAGGCCTCAAAACCCGATTGATCTTCTCGTTTGGAACCAGGTGGACTGGGTGATGATATGAAGGCCAATTGCATACGGAGGTGTGGCTACCATTCGGAACATATGATTAAAACGTAACATCAGAATTTTTGTGGGAAAAGTGGAAGAGAAGGAATGAATTTGGAATGATATCGAATTTGTTGCTTCACTCTAGATCTTGGCTTCTACAAAATTCAAGAGCGTTTCAATGTCTTGCTTACCCTCAAGGGCCTCATCTGGAACAGTGTCATGGTTAATCGTGGGCTGTTTTTGTAATTTGTAATGCTGTTTTACTGTGTGCACCTACCTTGGTATAGAATGTTTTTTTTAACATTGTAATGTTTTATTGTCACTAGTAAAATCTGTTTTCCTTCTGATTAAAAAAATGTTAACTAACGTTAGGGGGGAGGAGCCAAAGGAGAAACCGAGAACACATTTTGATATAAGCCCCATAACCATGTAATCAATCTACAGTTATTCTGTTTTGAGTTCTGTATAGTAGTGTATGCCTTCAAAAATTTAAATATACACTGAACACAAAGTTAATTACACAAAAAGAAGAAGTTTTCCATGAATTTTTTAGCTTCAAAAAATTATGATGCTTGCTAAACACATTTCAAAGAAACCTGAAGTCCAATTTACCATCCGATGACCTGAGCGTGGACTAGGGCACCCTTTATAATTTAGTTGTTCCCATTGATTCGTTTTTAAGTCCAACATCCAAAAGTCCTGCAACAACAAATTCCAAATGCCACATATGTTTTATTATCATCTAGGACAACAAGTTCCAAACAAATTAATTAATCTTCGAATATAGTTGAAATAAGCCCTACCTTGTAGTGATGAAAACGCTCTTGATTAGGAGAGGTAAACTCACCACCTAGTAGCAAACAAAACAAAAATAAAAATAAAAAATCTTTTCATTCTATGGACCTATGCAGGAGAGATTGTGTATTCAAGGTTTACTAACAATACCAAAAATATATAAATAATTCTTCCAAGCTACAGCCTGATGAGCACTCCGGGGCGGTGGACTGTTAGGGCTAGAAATCAATTTCCAGTCCTGCTTTTCTACATCAAACCGATAGAGATCGCCATACACGAATGTCTGCATTAAACCAATTTCACATATTCTCATTGTCACACTCACAACAAATAAATGTACACATCAATATGCACACAAGACAAAACAAGACCTAACCTTGTTACCATTGTAGAATTCACCACCATATAGTATCAACTCAGTCTCTTTCAACGGATTAATACTCAACTACACAATCATCAAGTTAATTATGGATTCACCGCATAAAATAAAAAAAGACAGTGAGAGAGCTTAATAAAATGTAATAGTTACCGAACAATTGGACCTAGGAGACGGCGCGGGAACATTTTCTTCCACGTGGACTTCTTTCTTCTTGGCTTCCTCTTTTTTAATACTCAACTGTACACACAAAAGGCACAAAATCATTATAATCAAATTCAAAGCAGTTATTTTTATGTTATGGTGAAAAATGCAGAAATGGAATACCAAGATAGCATCGATGTCATCTTCAGGGGAGATTTTCTTGGTATCTCTGCGAGCTCTTTTTTCCTCTGCTTTGGCCGTCTTTTTCTCAGTTTTCTCTTTTCCTTTGCCGGGCTTCTTGGTTTTTTTCCCCATTTTCCCAAGTGAGCTACTTACCAACAGAGCAGCTCAACACTCGGAACGAAGAGTGATGTTGTCAAAGTTTTCGTCAAAGGCCGATATGTTGGTTTACCTAGCGGCTACACAAATTACATACCTCCCTCGTCTCATAAAAGTCACGTTTTTTTTCTTTTTTAACACGATCAAAGAGTCTTTCAAATATTTTTTAATATACATTTAGTTCAAATCTTTTATTTTGTATCAAAAAGTCTCTTATTCTTTTATCTTTAAAGATTTTGGTGCAAAATAAAAACACTTGGACTAAACGTGTATTAAAAAAGTTCGAGAGATTATTTGGTATATGCCGTTTTTTAATATCTCAAATCAATTAATTAATTAAATACACTAACTATAATACCGTTATACGGTGGGAATTGACTGTTTTATCCGTCAAATCCGCAAGATCAACTCATTGAATGAGAGAAAGATAAACATCAATTGAAAGCGTAATAAGTTTATAATAAATAAATCATTTTTATCATTTTCGAACACACAAAATATAATAAAAACAACATAATATATACTATATATTACCTGAGACGAAGTCATTGAAACTTCAAAAAAAATGTAAGAAGTGTCAAAAGGAAGTGAATGTATATGTATGATCGAACAAGTGTTGAACTACCATGAACCATTGTCATAAAGGTATTCACAGATTAAGATCATATGAACTTCAAAAAATGAGTTATATATGCGAAGTCAAAAAGAAGTATTAGCAAATACAAGTTGACAGATACTCGGATAAGTATTGGAACACCGTGAATACAAGTTGACAGGCACAAATGTATCTAAAAGAACCATATTATGTGGATAAAACTACATTAAATGGATCAAAATCAAAAATGCGTTACAATCAACACAATAATAAGTTAGCCGCATAGCTAAAACACACACATTTATATAGTTTTCAGTTGCATTCTCAAAAATAAATCATGTTATAGGTTTAGATTATTTTTTATTGGGCATTTTACTGTTAAGTTCTTGGACTAACAATTTTGGACTATAAACTCAGGCCCAACAAATTTTTAAACGATGAGGTCTACCATATAAATACCCTCAAATCTTAAAACAGACACATCTTATAAGCATGAACAATCAAAACCTCAAACTCTCTCTCTCTTTCAATCAAACCCTAATCATCGAAGTTCTAACAAACGATTCTCATTCTCAATCAGACCATTCCAAACAATACTAATGGGTATTAATCCATGCTTATATGTTGTTAGTTTTTCTAGGAATTCTATTTTGTAAGCCCTAAATCGATCAAGTTTTTTTACTCATTTTCAGTTGATTTCTCTTCAAATGAAAAAACACATCGTACAAAAATGATTCCATAATGTATTTGATGTAATATTGTGTTCTTAAGTTTATACCGTACACTCTGTATATATTGTGTTCTTAGCATTATATTTCTGATATCATCTGTTTGTCATTGTAATTTTAGTGTTTTATTGTGTATTCCATGTAGTATTTTTGTGTTCTTAGGTTTTATATAACTCTTTTCATATTTTATTATGTATTTTGTGTTCTCAAATGTATGAATTCGTAGACACTATGTGTGGAGTGATGAAATCATATTATGTTGTTTGTTGTTGATACAAAAAATACAATATGAGTCTAGTTTCTACATTTGTTGCCCTGATTTTAATTAAAAAATAGAGATTTTGTGCTCTCTCTATTCTAAATTTTTCATAGCTCTTATTATGGTCCATGCCAACGATATTTTTTAGGAATGTGAATATATACATGCTCTCTATATTTTCATAGCTCATATATTAATTGTGGCTTGTGCCGGCAACATTTTTTTAGGACTATATATATATATATATATATATATATATATATATATATATATATATATATATATATATATATATATATGTGTGTGTGTGTGTGTGTGTGTGTGTGTGTGTGTGTGTGTGTTCTCTATATTTTCATAGCTCATATATTATTATGGTCCGCGCCAGCGGCATTTCTTGAGGAATGTGAATATATGCATCATCTCCATATTTAATAGCTCTTATATTATTGCATTCACATTGCATTGAACAAAATCATTTTTAACGTGCGTATACTTTATGAAAGTACACGCATAATACATAAACTACACGCACATTGAAAATAATTCTATTCAATCCAATGTGCGGGTACTTTATGTATTATGCTTGTACTGTCATAAAGTACACATGTTACATAAAGTACATGCACATTGAAAATGTTTAGTCTTAATTGATTTCTTAGTCTTGTTGATTTTATTTTTTGAGGACTGTGAATATATACGTACTCTTTATATTTTCATAGCTCGTATGTTAATTGTGGTCCGTGCAGTGACATTTTTTGGGGACTGAAAATATATATGTACTCTCTATATTTTCATAGCGCCTATATTATTGTGATCCGCTCCAACGCCATTTCCTGAGGAATGTGAATATATACGTGTTCTAATTTCAATGATATTATAATGTTTCTATGATGTTTTTTAATTGTCTTAATGTTTAAGAAACATACCATCAAGCGTTTCAACTACAAACGGTTGGGTGAACCTTTGAAGATCTTAATAATACGAAACATTTCACATTGACAGTCAATATAACTTATGATGACATAATTCATTTTTTGCTTCGCATCAACGATATAGCCAAAAAGTTACTTGGATTTTACTACTACTATGAAGGCCTTAAGTGCATTTTTTTATCTTTAAAAGCTATAAGTAGCTGAATTGAAAGCCAGGGATTTAGAAAAATGAATTGAGCAATATTGCTTCAGAGGTTTTAAACATGTTGGTGTGTTTAGCATGGAGTTATTATATCACTTCTTTTATGAATATGTTACGAAGAGTCATTCTTGGTTTATATCTTATAAAATAATAGGTTTTAGGTATTACAATGAATCGGACAATAGGGAATTTATTTATTGTAATTTTGTACAAAGTATTTCTTGTATTTTGTGAAGATTTGTATGAAGTGTTAAGAGAATATCATATGTACTCGATGGAAAGTGCATTAACTTTTGTTAAACATTCTCATACTCTATGGAAATATACTTGTTCTTCAATACCAAATCCATGTACATTATGTTTTAATGTGTGCATTTTATTGCAATTTGCTTGTACGTTATGTTTTAAAGTTTGTATTTTATTGCAATATGCGTGTACTTTATTATTTTATGTGTGTACTTTATTTCTTTATGTGTATAATTTAATCTTTATGCGTTTACTTTATAATAATGATGTTGAAGACAAAGGATGTTGAAGACAAAGGCACAAAAAGGAAAGAATTCTGAACAGGACAGTGCTGATAAGAACGATAAAGAATCCTAAACAAGATAGTGCTGATAAGAGCGGTCCGAAGAGGCCAACAACAAAAGATAATAAGAAAGTAAAGAAATCAGCAAGGAAAATTAATAAATTCGACCAATATAGGTCGAATGTCCTGAGCTTTTATCACGATTTGGCTGATATTCGCAGGAAAATAAAATATAAACATATTGAGCTACTTAAGAAGACGCCTTTCTAGCAGTTATTCAATGCACACTATAGCGACGAAGTAATAGAGGTAAATCATAAAAAGATTGATAAAAACACTCTCCATTATCACGATCTACCAAAAGTAGATAAAGTGTTATAATATGATTAGTAATGCCCAAATAAGCCCTAATGATATAGGTGATATATTTGGGATCCCGATAAATCTGAAGAAGAGATTAGATCAATATGCTGCCAAACCCAAATTTCTCAGCCACCGCTTCAAGCTCGATAAAAATATTGGAAAATCAGATATAACAAAAGGATTGAAGAAGTTGGTTGAGCTTAATACTGATAAGGACATGATTTACTTCGTCAAGCTTGTTGCCCTCCACTCCATGACCGTGCTGCTGTTCTCTAACTACAACTCTACAATAAGAGAATTTTTTACTATGTACATCAATGACATAGATGAAATGATTAAATATGACTAGGCTTCTGTTTTCACGAATTTCTGATCAACTCTCTCGATAAAATGGCAGAATTTAAGCCCAACACAACCAGCGGATGCATCATATCATTATTGGTGAGGAAACACACATCTATACATTTCAATGTTTATGTACTTTATGTATTATGTGTATACTTTATGAAAGTACATGCAGAATACATAAAGTACAGACATAATGCACGAAGTACACACACATTGGTTTGAACAAAATCATTTTCAAGGTGGTTGTACTTTATAAAACATGCATGTACTTTATGAAAGCACACGCATAATACATAAAGTACACACATATTGAAAATGATTTTTCTCAATCCAATGTGTTTGTACTTTATGTATTATGCGTGTACTTTCAAGATACTAGTATTGCTTACATATTAATTTGTTTAAATTGTATAAATTATAGTTTTTATTTCAATTTTCACAGTAGGTATATAAGAAGTTTCATGTTATCAATCCTATTGAGGGGAAGGAGAACAAGGAACCGAAATTTCTTCGGTGGAGCTTGGCATCATTAAAGGAATGAACGTTTGCTAATGACATAACTTCGGCTGCATTGAAGAATGATGGTTCAAAGATAAAGACTAAAGAAGGGAAAATTGATGGCATGCTCAGTTTCTTTTTGAACATATCGCAAATAAGTCCTGAACTAGCTATAACGTCTTCAGCAGAATTCGATTCCACTTATTGGAATCGTCCTTTAAATGAGATGGCGAATTCATATCATAAGAAAGTGATTGACATCCAAGCTTCAAATGATTTAATCAATTTGACTCAGCAGGTAAGCAAATTGACCGAAGAGAATGCTGAGACTAAATTAAAGTTGGAAGATAAAGATACCCAACTCAAAGAAAGTGATGTATAAAGGCGTCAAGCTGAAGAGAAACTTAGTAAGTTGGAGGAGGATTCTTTTGAATAATGACTTGAGAATTCAAGTTCAAGAATCTAAAAAGAATGACAGTGAAGGCACAAAAAAGTTGAATGAAGTTAATGGCCAACTCAAAACTGAAAATGAAAAATTGAAGAAAGAGCTAAAGGTTGTTAAAGATTCTGAAGAAAATCAGAGGATCGCGACAGAATAACTTCAGCAAAGAAACAACTACTTGTCTGAATCTTATAAAAGGTTCATAAAAGAAGAAAAGAAAAAGAAGAAGCTCATACATCACTCAATAAAGAGGTACTTAGGGAAATGATGTAATCATTTATCCATATTTATTGTAAAGTACACACATTATTAATAAAGTACACGCATTGGTTATTTAAGTACGTGCATAATACTTAAAGTATTATGTAATTTTACTTGTACTTTATAATGTTACTCGTGTACGTTGGGATTCTTTATTTATTCTTTGGACCGAATGGAAAGTAAAGGCATGACATTATAAAGTACACATGAACTTCTTTTTACTTTTACGTGTACGTTGTAATGTTATGCGTGTACTTTGAGAACATATCACTACACCAAATCTGCCCATTTGTCAAGGTCATTGACCTTGACAAATTCACCTTGTCAAGGTCAATGACCGTGACATTTCGAGACGAGACAACTTTTTTTGTCACGGTCATTAACCTTGACACAAAACTCGCGTTTTGTGTCACGGTCGTGTCAAGGTCAATGACCGTGACACGTTTGTCACGGTCATTGACCGTGACAAAGCCGTGACCCTTTTTAAAAAATTGTCACGGTCATTGGCCGTGACACGCCCGTGTCAATTTTGTCACGGACGTGTCACGGTCAATGACCGTGACAATTCTGGGCAGAATTAAAAAAAAACTGCTGGGCAGTATGGCCACTGCCACTGCCCAGCAGTATATTTGTACCTGTTATAGCAACGTTGTACCTGTTCCACACATCATATATCCGAACAAACTAAAGATAATGCAAATATATATTCAAATAAGAAACTATTTAAAAAGAAACAACATCACTATCATTTTATCTCAAATCTACAAACTATTTGCATGGAAAAGAGATTTTGTACCGCGACGCTCGGGAACACCCCTTATCCTTCCCTTTTCGTCCGAATAGCGACATAAGTATAGAGCATATGTGGCCTACCCTTAGGGGCACTCCCTGTCCCCTGAATTGAAATAAAGTAAAATTAGTATCCGCCCCTCAAATATAGATAAATATAAATTGTAATTGAAATCGAAATCGAAATTGACATATAAATATAAATACATTACCTGTAGTGTCACTCAAACAGCTAACTTGAGCTCATATGGCACCTCCTTCCAACTAATGTACCCCGGGCAATCGTGTCAATTATAATTCTCTTCATATCTAAACACTAAGAAATACCATAATCCTATGGAGGTATGCGTTGCAAATTCCTTTCAACCGTTGTGTAGCCAAAAATCAGCAGTTGAAGTTGTCAACTCCACCTTTGAATGGGGTATGGAAAGTGGTGGGGTATGGAAAGTGGAATTGACAACTTCAACCGGTGATGTTTGGCTACATAACGGTTGGGAGGAATTTGCAGAGCATTGCTCCATAGGATTATGGCATTTCTTAGTGTTCGGATAGACGAAGAGATTCAGTCTCCTCTCCACAAATAGGACACCCCAAATAACTATGGACTAATCACCTATTAAAGGTAAGAAGCGTATATTCATGGATTAGTATAAACAAAACTTAGATGTAGTTGGAATATTTATGTATTAATCTCCTCTCCACACACGCACACTACACAAGAGTGAAAATGATAAAGTGCAGATCAAGTAAAAGCATTAAAAATGGATGTTTCGGTACAAATTGAAATAATTATTACAAATTGAAAAATTGTTTCAAATTCGGGTTATCATCAAAAATGGATTGATATTCGGTAGGAGCAGTCAAGTCATCCACACTACTATTTAGACGCCTTGGCGCGTGTTGGACAATTGACCACGGCTCGTTGTTGATATACTCCGAGTAAAACACATGCTTAACCTTTTGAAATGCGCAAACAAACGGCTCATCGCTCACGTGGTCGTTGCTCTTCAACTTGGACAAGTCAACCATGATCAAATTGGTGACAGGATCAACTTTAGAAGCATTTTTATCCTCAACTCTTACCCATTCACAGTAAAATACAACCTCTTTGAAGCTTATATAATCCAATTCAAATATATTTTGGATTACACCATAGTAAGTCATTTCAGCTTCAACGAGGTTTTTATCTTTTGCGCTCGCTCGAAAGAAAGTAAGAGCCTTGTATGAAATTCCCGAGTTCTGTACATTTATACTTTCCTCGTACACTTTAGCGCCGAAAATGTAACCGTTCAATCGATATTTTTTGTACTCTTGTGCCACGAACAAGGGTCCAGTGGCTAGACGAGCAAGCCTTGATGTCGCATCACCCATCTTTAGGAGCTGAGAATATAGATAAATTAATTATATTAGTGGTAAAATTTGAGTGTAATGTAACGTTATATAACGACTGTTTTCATTGTAATTACCTCTTGTGTCAACCATAGCCTAAATTCGCTGTCTGATTGTACCACTGTTTTTCGTCTTTTATTGTTCTCACAGGCTTCATATTTACTGCATATTACAAAATTAATCATGTATAAAATAATCTAAAATAATGTTAAACATTATAATATTCGAAACTTACTTTTTCCATTCTTCGACATCTTCATGTGTGTCAAATAGATAACGAGCTACTTGTTCATGTTGCAAACTCGTTAATTTCACTCGTTTTCCCATCACATTACCACCATCATCGAGGAATTCATCAGTGTCATCAACGCTGGTAGAGTCAGTCATATATTCCCGAGTATATATTGATGACTCCACGGTGATGTATTCCTCTGCAATTGATCCTGCAATATATCGCGTATTCTTGACGTAATCTTTAAAAACTTTCATCAATCTTTCAAACGGATACATCCACCGATATCTAACTGGACCACAAAGAAGTGCCTCGTCGCATAGGTGTACCAACAAGTGAACACTTATGTCAAAGAATGATGGGGGAAATGACTTTTCCAATACACAAATCGCTTCGTTCACAGCCAATTTTGCGGCCACTATGTGTTCTCGATTCACTACCTTCTCACACAAGAGGGAGAAGGTAATACTAATTTGCATAATAGCCCTACGCAAATCCTTGTGCTTGGAGAAACAGTGCTTAAACAATAGAGGAACCAATTGCATGATCACATGCCAATCGTGGGACTTACACTTATGTAAATCATGAGTAGCATAATTCACAATCCTTTGCAAGTTGGACGAAAAAGTAGATGGGCCCTTCAAATTATATATTGTGTCTAGAAGCACCTTCCTTTCCTCACTCGTCAAAGTAAACGCACCAGGGGGAATTATTGTCCTTCCCCTACTATCTTCTTTCAACCATAGTTGTGGTTTAAGTTTTAATGTTTTAAGGTCTTTTCGTGCATTTTCTCCATCCTTCGAATGACTCCCCCCAAGGCAAGTACCCACAATATGTTCAGCGAAGTTCTTCTCTGCATGCATCACATCCAATACATGGCGCACCGGGTTTTTCTTCCAATAAGGCAAGTCAAATAAAATTGACCTCCGAGACCATGCCTTTCTTATCTCAGTTTCATTCCCAGTTGGGGTCTTCTTATGCTTGACATTCTTAAATTTGGGATTCTTACCTGGCATATTTGGGCCACATTTAGAAGATTTACTTTCAATTTCTGAACCCGAAAGTTGTCTCGGCGGTAGCCTATGTTCAACTCCGCCCAATAAAAAATTGGAAGCTTTCTCAAATTTGAAACTATGAGCTGGGGGTAAAAACCTCCTGTGGCAATGGTATACATTTTTTAAGCTGGAGGATAGACGAAGAGATTCAGTCTCCTCTCCACAAATAGGACACCCCAAATAACCATGTACTACACATCCGGATAATGTCCCATAAGCTGGAAAATCATGAATTGCCCACATCAACATAGCTTTCAGCGTAAACTCTTCTTTTCTAAAAGAGTCAAATGATCGCACACCATCTTCCCACAACTCATTTAATTCTTCTACCAAAGGAGCCAGGTAGATATCAATGTCTTCACTTGGTGCCTTTGGCCCAGGTATCAATAAAGCCATCATCAAAAATTCAGGTCTCATACACTGTGAAGGAGGGAGGTTGAGTGGGGCTAGGATCACTGGCCATACACTCTGATTGGTGCTTAGATTTCCAAATGGATTGAAACCATCTGTTGATATAGCCAAACGAATGTTGCGTTGTTCTCGAGCAAAATCGGGATACTCATAATTCATCCTCCGTCAGGCAGTAGAATCAATAGGATGACGCATGATATTACCCCCTACTTCTGCCCTAGCATGCCAAGTCATTGCCTCTGCAATCCATGGTACTGTGAAAAATCGCTTTAATCTAGGCCCAACGGGAAAATATTTCAATACTTTTTGAGGCACTTTTGAGCTTGTGCCTTCCTTACTAGTAGATTGGACATATCTAGGTTCATCGCATACCGGACAACGATCGAGATTTTCATACTCCTTTCGGTATAGTATGCAGTCATACACACAAGCATGAATCGATTTATACTTCATTCCCAAACCTTTCAAACTGTTCTTCATAACAGGATAGCTATTTGGAAGTGTATTCACCTTGGGTAATAAGCCCTTCACCCATTTCAGAATTCCCGTCACGCTATTGCCAGACAAACCGTACTGCGTCTTCAAACTGTGCAAACCAACCATGGCATGTAAAGTTGTTTGATCTTTCTCACAGCCAGAGTATAACGGTTGGGTCGCCTTAAATTTTAAACTTTGGTAGTCATCGTCAAGTTTTATCGTGTTATCTTCACGAGCACTTGAATCTTCTACATCATCAGTAACCTCATTCTCCTCAGCTTCATAAACTCCGTACGCATCATCAACTAAATCCTCTAACATATTATGATCTACGTCGTCCCCTTCTTCATCTATTCTACTTGTTGAAGGATGTTGTGAAGGTTGGTCAGGGACAAAAGGAACTTTCAATTCACCGTGAAAACTCCAAAATCGATAACTATCTTGCATACCCGATCTTAACAAATGTAGTTCAACTGTTTTCCACTCAAACACCTTACCATTCTTACACCTAGCACACGGACACGGAAACTCTTCATCATTACGACATCTCTTTGCATATTTCACAAGTTCGTTAGCACCTCTGCGAAACACATCCCCCATTCTATTAGTCTCACCCATCCACTCTTTGTATTTCGGATATCCCATCACAGCTACCACAACTAAACACCTATTAAAGGTAAACAAAACTTAGATTTATAGTATGTTTTTTTTAATTATCCCATCATTTAATTATCCTATTAAAGGGTATGTGGTCCTATCCCATTCAAGAATGCATTTTTCTGTAATATACTTAACAGCTCATGCACATTGTTACGATTTGAAAAAAATTCGACAGCATATCCCCTTAGTTCTCCAAGTACACGACGTAGATTGGCAGGTGTGAGTGTTATATTAATTGGTCAATTAAAATAACAGTCACACTTGTCAATCTAGTATGTACCCAGAGAACATTAAGATACGACTGCAGAACTTCCTCCAAAAGTAACAACTTTAAGCCAATAAGAATATTATACAAAAATTATACAGTCTCAAATTGTCCAAACGGGACAATTCGAGAGATCTCATTACAGGGGTAATGCAAAGTACGCGCATAACATTACAAAGTACACGTGAACTTCTGTTTACATTTTACGTGTACTTTATAAAATTATGCATGTACTTTGGGATTCTCTATTTTTTATTGGCAACTAATGTAAAGTACACGCATAACATTACAAAATACACTTATAATATAACATAGTACACGCAGCCTGCAAAACAATGATTGTAGATTGTAGATTGTAAATTGTAAATTGTTTTGTATATTATTTCTAAGTCTATATATGTGTAATTGTAAATTGTAATTAAATGTACTATATTTGTAAATTTACATAAGCTATTTGTAAATTTTAAAGTGTTTTGTACTCATTATAGTACCATATCCGATGTACTTTAATTAAATAAAATTAAATGTTTCTTTATATATGCATATACTTTTGTTATAGTAATTTTTCAATCACATTTACTTTATCATTTAAATTACATTCATATAAAGTAGTACACCCATAAATTACTCTATTTATTAGGCTCAACATCCCCCAACTAGTTTAAAGTTAGGAAGTTTACACGTTATTTAGTTCGTTTATATCAACTAGTACTACCACAAAGCTAGAATTTTTACACGTTATTTAATTCATTTATATCAACTAGTACAATTACAACTTACCATATTTATTAAGCTCAACATCCCCAACTATTCCTGACAACATAGATAAATAACTTTAGATTAGCTTATAAAAAACTAACATTATTCTATTCTTTACCATTCCAAAGTAAACTACAAATACATAAAAATGGTTATACTCGCAAAAATCTTGAGACACACAATTGATACAAAAAACACGATTATAAGAAAATTGTGTAAGATTGAGAAAGAGATTTCCTCAATCAAACAAGTAATTGATGCTTTTAACCACAACATTCACGAAGGCTCCCATGGACTCCCACCCATCCCTCACAACTTGCTTCGAGAGGATGAGCCGCCGTCGAAAACCCACGAAGGCCTCATGATTTTCTATACAAATGAGGTCACTACTTATCTGGAAAATCTGATGTAGAAAATGGACGATATGACCTGGAGCGAAAATTCGAGTGTACTTGAATTTTATCGCCTCTCTTCCAGACACATCGAGGGTTTTAATGATTTTTCAGATTCTCTTTTTTTATATTCGATGGAGTTTCAAATTTTTTTAATCTTTTTTTTTGTTATGAATGAATATTTTTTTTGTCATGTGTGTCTTTTCATTTTGATCATAAAACATCCATACTCTAATAATATTGTCGCTGGTGCAGACCATAATACACGTAACATAGGTAAACATATGAGTGCCTATACATGGAATATTTGAAGATAATCAACAAGAAGGAAGGTTTTACTTTGGAGATTTTCCAAAGTTGAACCTTCCTTCTCGTTGATTCTCTTCCAATATTCCATGAACAGACATTCATATGTTTCCCTATCTTACATGTATTATGGTACCTGAATTCTCCTTGTAGTTTATACTATCAAAAATAACAATACAAATGTAAACTACACATAATAATACATAAAGTACACATGAACGATATCAAAAAATGTACGTGTACTTTAGGAAACATGTGTATACTTTACATAGATCTCATTCACAAATAAAAACACCAAAAATGAACACTCATAAATAAAATTACATTCATTTATTCAAATGTGTTCTTCAATAATTTTATTGAAAACTATTAGAATGAATTGAACAATAATAAGTGTAACCAAATGACTAACATAAATATAAAGTACACGCAATAATACATAAAGTACATGTGAACAATATTAAAACACGTGCATGTACTTTTAAAAACATACGTGTATTTTACATATATCCCATTCACAAACAAAAACAACAGAAATGAAGACTCGTCAATAAAATTATATTCATTTATTTAAATGTGTTATTCAATAATTTTATTAAAAACTAATGTTACAATGAATTAATAGAACAATTATAAGTGTAATAAAATGACTAACACAAATGTAAAGTACATGCAATAATACATAAAGTACATAAGAACAATATTAAAAAATGTGCATGTACTTTACATAGATCCCATTCACAAACAAAAACAACAAAAATGAACACTCATCAATAAAATTACATTCATTTATTCAAATGTATTCTTCAATAATTTTATTGAAAACTATTGTTATAATGAATGAATTGAATAATAATAAGTGTAATCAAATTGGTTCTTTACATGTGGACCTGTAATGACCCGTTTTACTATACCTAAAGCAAGTAACTTCTTTAATTGTGACCTTACCAATAGACTTTATTCTCTTATTTCTTGGTTTGCCTATTGGTCTCTTTGTCATTGGAGGAAGGATAACTGGATTTACATTTATTGGAATGGTTAGGGACATCAAATCGAGAAGAGGAACTATAGGTAATGAGTATGTTTTTCTGTAGAAAGAAATCTTATAGTATTCTCAATATGATCATAAATACTTGTCCTTATCATCCGTACAATGAAAACATCATGTGAACATGAAAAGCACCATAGCTGCCAACTCTTACAAGATCAAATTCCTTGTTCTAAGTCAATAGTGGTCTGCACATCTGAATGAACTTCGAATACATGTTGACTTGAGCGGCTAGTATTCCAATGTCAACTTTTATTCCAATTATCAGTCAGTAATTTCTTAAAAATGGGACATAACTCATTTGTCCGTATTTCAGATTCAATAAGTTTGTTTGGGTTGAAATTCATCATCTCGATCCTCAGTTTGTCTAGCATATTCATTATCGATAATGTCTTTTCTCTAAGATCCAAGAGTTGAATGATTCTGCAACACTAGATGCCATATCACCATAACGTTTACTAGAAAATTTGCACACTACCTATTCTTTGGAGGCAAATTATCAAAAAATCAGCAACATCAGCTCCACCTTCCTTCTTATGTGCATTAATGTTCTTCTGAAATTTATCAACTATTACAGCATATGCATAACACATAAATCTTTCAAAATATTCTTTCGCAAGTTCCCACAATTTCCCCGTATTCTCTTCTTTATATCTCCTTGTAAATAATGTACACAAGAAGAATGTGCAGACATTGGAAAAACCTTAAAAACAGCTTAAATAAGACCATTGTTCCGATCCGATATGAATGTGATGTTTCGATCTTGAGATGTAATACTCCGTATTTTTAATAATTCTTAAAATAGGGATTAATTATAATAAAATGATAAATTAATCCGGTTTGAAATAAATATTACTTAGCGAGATAAGGGTTAGTATTTGTTTATGTTGTATATTACTTAGTGAATGAGTAATAATAATGATAATAAGATATTATAAACGTTGTGAGTGCGAAATATGACAATTACAGTAATTTAGTCGGGACGCGTGTATTAGTCGTGTCGGAACTTAAATTATGGAATAAAAATGTAAATTGGAAATAAGTCATCCAAATTGTCATTTAAAGTGCACCAAAGTGTCCAGAAGGGTCTAGATAGTCAGAAAAGTCTACCCGGGGGTTTAGTTTGGGTTTCGGAGCTATTTTAGACCAAACCGACATCCCATGAGGGTATTTTGGTCATTTTTACTTTTGGAGAAAAAGGACCTACGAATTCTGAGGTGTATATCATCATCTACAGTCAGGGAATTAGGGTAACCGAACACAAAAATAAAGAGAGGCCTTAGGAGGGAGAAGGAGAGGTGCCCAATGATTAGGCATAAATTCTTCGTATTTATCCCCGTAATTTAGAGTCTTTTATCGCTTCGTGAAGTGTTATTCGAGTGGATTTTTCTCATATAATTGCTACTGAAATTTTCTAATGAGTATGACGAGTTTCGTATATTCCTCATCACTTTTGCAGATATTTGATGCATACAAAGAAAGAAGAAACCGAAAGAAATAATGAAAATAAGAGCAGAAATGTCCAAGGGGGCAAAAATAGTAATTTGCATTGGGAATTTGGAAGAGAGGCCTAAAGATAAATTTAAGAGTTCAATTCTTCAACAACCTAGGAAGAAACAACATCCAAATTCGAGTCATGGATCAAAAGTTATAAGACTTCAAAGTTGAGAGAAAATCACAAAGAAGAAAAAGTTTCTTGTGAAGATCAAACCGAACCGAAGAATATGAAAAACAAACTGATCCTATCCTTGGAATTTTTTTTGAGAAACATAAAAATATGGAACCGAACCGAAGATGAAGAAAACAAATTGAACCGCTTATAGTAAAACTTTATGTTAGAGGCAAACTGAATCGAATCCCCTAAACAGAATCGGTTCGGTTATCGAAATTTAGATTTATCCGCTTGTAAAATTAGAGTCTTGCATGGTTGAAACTATTCTATATTCGTAGGTTATTTATTCTAACGTATTTGAAGACACGGGAGAGCTTCTTTTTACATAGTTTTTAGAGAGAGGAAGTGCTGAAAAACCCTAGAAGCTCAGAAATACAATTTGTTGATTCTCAATTAAGATTTCTATAGTAAAGTTTATTTCTTTCTCTCTTCCATTGTTTGATTTAGATAATTCATGAAAGCCTAGTTTATTTAAAAGAAATATTGAATCCTTTTACTCATCTAGGTATAATTTCACAATGATTACAGTCACATGTACCGTAGAAACCCTTACTTTCACTAGTTACACCATGTTAGGCTAGATTTTTAGAGCTTAGGATGCATTAACCCAACCTGATGTGGTTTGCATGTGTGTAAAATTAGTTCCCTGAATTACATAAATGATTGAATCGTGTTGTGTGGTGATCACAATCATCGTAAGACTTTTGATCTCGTTTGCCTTAAGTAACCGGGATGCTTAAGAGTGCGACATGCGTGTAGTTATAATAACACCGCTTTATTCTTACTTTTGATTACATATGGTGCGAGCTAGTACCCGTATATATGTGATGTTTGAGATTAATAAAGATAGGGTTTAGTCAATTATCTAATTCATAACTAGCTTTATCACCAGTAAACGTACCAGGGTTGGAGGATTGTATTCCGACCTTGCTTTTCTCATTCATAGTTAATCAATCACGATTAGTTCACTCTTGCATACTTAGCTCATACTTAGTTTCATTTAATTGCACTTAGTTAATAGCTATAATATCACTTAGATCACCTTTAGATTTCTTTTTAGAGTCAGTTTAGGGTGGACCATCTTACCTACCGTCGTCACGTTCTACGTCCTATTTCCCTGTGGATTCGATCTCGTCTTACTGGGTTTATTACTTACGCGACAGGCTTGCACTTGATCCTATATAAGCACTCACTTTAGACACATTTATGGTCGTATCAAGTTTTTTGCGCTGTTTCCGGGGACTTGGGTAGACTGTTAGGTCAGATCCAGTAAATAAAAAACTTTGACAAAAAAAAATCAAAAATACCCCAAAAAATTTAGAAAAATAAATAAAATAAAAAAGATATCACATTTTCTCATAGTCCTTTCATGCAAAATCCTCAACAAACTCCTCGATCAACTCCCACAAGCATTTACGAGAATCCGATAGTTGAGTACGACCCTGATAACCCAGATACCCCTCGCGTTCCTCAAATTTGGGTTCCACTTCCTACATCGCCAAATTCACTAACAAATCACACTTCGAGTGACCCTTTAGATTACAATTCAGGTTATGCTCCTAGCACACAGGGTGAATATACTTAGTCACTTAGATAGAGCAATATGTCACAACACGGTAGCGTAGGCGCGGGTGAGGAAGAAGCAGCGTATCGACCTTTGAGAGAATTCCTATTCCCTGGGCAGTCAGTCACTTCGGGATGCATTTTGCTCCCATATAATGCTGGGCAATTTCATTTTTGGAATGGAATGATCCAAATCCTCCCCACATATCATGGAATGGAGTCGAATAAGCCATATCTCCACATTCAGGAGTTTGAGGAGGCATGTGAGACTTTCAGTGATCAAACATGGACAAAAGATTTGATCCGCCTCACACTTTTCCCATTCTCTCTAAAGGATAAAGGTAAGACCTAACTATGGTCTTTACCCCCGAATTCGATTACATCGTGGAACGAGTTACAATCCAAGTTTCTCAATAAATTTTTCCCTCCACATCGAACGAACTCTAAGGCTCAAATTCAAACCTTCTAACAATTAGAAAATGAGCCGTTTGATCGATGTTTTGAGCGTTTCAACGAGTTAGTCACCTCATGCCCTCATCATGGTCTTGATAAACAATAAAGCATTTCCTTATTCCATCATGGGCTGGATATCAACTCCAAACAACTTCTTAAAACAATGTGTGATGGAGCCTTTATCGATTTAGACGCCAATAATGCTGAGCTCCACTTGAGGTATGTCGCTGATACTACTCAAGCTTGGGATACATCTGCCCCTAGTGCTCATAATCGAACTCGCTAAGTGGCCACTACTCCATCGGCGTCCGGTCTATACCACGTAGACAAAGATACCATGACGGACCATCGAATCAATTAAATTGAGAAAGGTATGAGAGAGTTACTCTCTACACGCTTAAGAGAACTGACTGGTCCCATCTACACCCCAATTGAGAAGGTATATGATATTTGTGAAGCGGAACATTCAATAGAGGAATGCCCGACGATACTCGCTTATAAAGTTATGCTTCAAGAGCAAGTGAGTGGTGTAGGAGAATTTAGGGGTAATTTCGGTGCCCCACATGAAATATCTTATAAACCTTAAAGGAAAAAACACCCAGTGTTAGCTATGGGTAACCACAGGCCGCGATGAATCCTAATTCATATGTTTCCCCTCATCCACCTCCACACTCTCAAGAAGCACCACATATACAAGGACATATGCAAGTGCCACCTCTCGGACCGTATATCACTCAACCGTGGAGAAATCTCGAGGATACAACAAATCAATTCATCAATGCTCAGAATGCAACCAATGATAAGCATGATTGCATGTTCACTGACATAAATGCAAACATCTCTAAGTTGCAATCGTCATTGAGTATCCAAGAAAAGGGTAAGTTTCCGGCTCAAAGTCAAAGACCTCCCCAAGGTTAAACTAGTGTTAGCTCTACATCCATGGAGAATCAAGCGCAATGTCAAGCCATCGCCATTCTACGTAGTGGGACAACTGTTAATTTATCACCTCCCCCTCATGAGACACCTAAGGATAAGGAGGTTTTGCCCAGCACGAGAGAGGCCTAAGATGCCCCCTTAAAGGAGAGTGAGAATGACGAAACTAGTGAGCCTGAAGTTGTAGTGAAACCACCCACCTCCGTGCCATGTCCTCAACGGTTGGTTCCTCCCCAAAAATGATATCCCCGTGATGATGTGCTGGTCTTTAAGCAAGTCAAGATGAATTTACCTTTCCTCGATGCCATAAAGTAAATTCAAGCCTATGCTAAAGTTCTCAAGGACTTATTAACGGTGAAAATAAGGCTAAAGGTAAAGAAGAATGTATTCCTAGCACAAAACATGAGCTCCATTTTACTCAATGATCTCCCACCAAAGTTCAAAGATCCGGGTGCACCTTCCATTTCATGAATCATATGAGAGAGACGAATTGAAAAGGCCTTACTTGATTTAGGGGCGAGTGTCAATATCCTCCCCTACTCCATTTATAGGAAACTTGATTTGGGTAACCTCAAGCCCACAAAGATCACTCTTCAACTTGCAGATCGTACCGTGAAGATACCAAGAGGTATTTTTGAGGATGTGATAGTCCAAGTTGACACCTTCTACTTCCCGGTAGATTTTATCATTTGGGACACGGAGCCCTCCGTCACCTCAAGTAACCATGTTTCCATTATTCTTGGGCGCCCATTCTTAGCTACGGTTAATGCCTTGATTAACACTCGAAATGGGAAATTGCAACTCACTTTCGGGAACATGTCCTTAGAGAAAAACATCTTCAACATCGCCCAACATGTGGGGGATGAGGATGATTTTCACGCAATGGATCTTATTGAGGAGATCATAGAGGAGCACATTAAGGAAATTTTCAGTGGAGATGCCTTAGGAGCGTAACTTATATCGAGTAATGAGAATGAGGGGTCTTACACTGACTTTGAGAGTGAGATAGAGGAGTTGAGAGAGTTATTAGACGAGAGAGCGTTGGATGAGGACACGAGAGAATTAAGTTGGGTTTAGAGATTCAAGGAACTTCCACCGAGGGAGTCACACACGGTTCCCTTCGATGAAAAATTTCCTACTCTCAAGTTAAAGAAACTACCCTCTAACATGAAATATGCTTATTTAGGATAGGATGAAACATTTCCTGTTGTTATCTCCTTTTGCCTAGATAAAGAGTAAGAGGGTAAATTGTTAGAGATTTTGAAGAAGCACCAAAGCGCTTTTGGTTGGTGCATAGAATATTTGAAAGGTATAATTCCCTTGATTTGTACCCATAAAATCCACCTCGAGGAGGACTTGAAGCCCTAGAGTTAAATGCAAAAAAGATTGAACCCTACCATGAAAGAGGTAGTGAGAGCTGAAATTATTAAGTTATTGGACATCGGGATCATCTACCTAATCTCGGATAGCAAATTGGTGAGTCCTATACAAGTTGTCCCGAAGAAGTCGGGTATGACGATGATTGAGAATGCCAAGGGTGAGTTAATTCCCCAATGTACCACCACCGGGTGGCATGTTTGCATTGATTACCCGAAACTCAATGAGGGTACAAGGAAAGACCATTTCCCTTTACCATTCATCGACCAAATGATAGAGAGAGTAGCGGGACACCCATACTATTGCTTCCTGGATTGTTATTCCGATTATAACTAAATAAAGGTAGATGCACTTGACCAACATAAGACAACTTTCACATGACCTTTTGGAATGTTTGCCTATAAACGTATGCCATTTAGATTATGCAATGCACCTGTGACTTTTCAAAGGTGTATTTTGAGTCTCTTTAGCCATATGGTTAAGAGAGGACTTGAAGTTTTTATGGATGACTTCAGCATTTTTGGCACCTCTTTTGATATTTGTTTAGCAAATCTAGAAAAAGTACTTGCCCGGTATGTGGAAAAGAACTTGGTGCTGATTTTGGAGAAGTGCCATTTTATGGCCACCGAAGGAATAGTTCTTGGCCACATCGTATCGTCCAAAGGAATTGAAGTTGATAGGGCTAAAATTGATGTCATAGCTGAGCTACCGCCACCGAAATAGTTGAAAGATGTGCACTCTTTCTTGGGCCACGCGGGGTTTTATAGAAGATTTATCAAGGAATTTAACGCCATCGCTAAACCCTTGAGTAATCTTCTTATGAAGGACACTACATTCGAGTGGAATGCAGCATGCTAATGCGCTTTTGATAAATTGAAAGGCATACTTGTTTCCTCTCCCATCATGCAAACTCTGGATTGGTCTTTGCCATTCGAGCTTGTGTGTGATGCTAGCGATTTCACGATCGGGGCTGTTTGGGCCAAAGGAAAGACAATAAAGCCCATGTTATCTACTACGCTAGCTGAACTTTAATCGGATCGCAACTAAATTACTCCACCACGGAGAAATAATTGCTAGCAGTAGTGTTTACCCTAGATAAATTTTGCTCGTACCTCATTGGCTCACCTATCATATGCTTTACAGATCACGCGACACTGAAATACTTCCTTGCTAAGAAAGATGCAAAGCCACATCTCATAAGGTGGATCCTACTCCTACAAGAGTTCAATCTCTCCATTAAAAACAAGAAAGGAGTAGAAAATGGCATTGCTGATCATTTATCCCGGCTTTCATTCGACGTGACACTGTATACGGATCAAATTTGGACCGGATCAGGCAAATCCAAATCCATATCCATTTATGTTAAATGGATTCGGATCTGATCCGTTTATTAATAGGATCGGATTAGTCAAATCCAAATCCAAATCCGTTTATGTTAAACGGATTCGGATCTGTAAGGTATAATTTTATAAATGTCCGGGGTAGAATTTAAGAATTTTCTATTTATCATAAATCATAATATGTATGTCTGATACCGCTACATTCGGCACGTCAACATGATCATCCACGACAGTCTTGATCTAAATCCATGCATCCACCATCTTCACACGTGCATTATGCTACATGAGACGTGCTGCTCAACCGTTCCCACTACTCCACAACGCGTTATTGGAGTTGTTAATATTTGCATAAATATTTGGGAATGTTTTAAATAGTATTTTTCGAAGTCTGATTTATTTTTAACACAAAAGCAGAAATTCTTCTAAGTGTAGAAGCAGACTTCTTTGGTCGTCGAGCTCGTTCGAATGACATCGCTCTATCGTTCAAACAACATGGGGATGTTGCGTGATCTCGTTCGAGCGAAATGCCTATGTCGTTTGAGCGATGGCGCCGCCTCAATTTTTGTATAAATATCTGTACCCATTCTGCATATTTTTCCAAGTCTTTTTCGTACACGTTTCTGCAATTTACAGCCCAGAAAACAGACTTCAAGTTTTTAAGGTTTAATGCCTTTTGATTCACAAAACCATTCCTAAATATGTGTGTCAATCTTTAAATATTCAAAGGATCGTTTTTACTCATCCTGAGTAACTTGTGGAGAAGCCGACTCTTTTCCATTGCTGCCCATCTGGAGTTCTTGCGGGAGATTCCAACCGACGACATCGGAACCGACACCTGAGGGTATTTCGTATGTCACTCATGTTTTCAGTATAATCCGTGTAAACCGTTATTTACAAATTATAGTGAAAATAAAAAGGTTTTGCCCCTTTGGGGGATTTTTCCTCATTTGTGAGTGATTGAATATTCTTACATGATCATATTGTCTTCAATCACACCTAGATGAATGTTTTAGGATTTAATTGAAAAAACCGAGTTTAATTAAATAATTTATTTGTTTGAACAAAAGTGCACTCTCAAATTGGTATCAGAGCCAATTACACAATTATAACGTGTAATTTTTCATAAAATTTTTCTAAAGATATCAATTTTCTGAAAAATTGATTTTTGAAAAAAGGGTGTGTTCAAAATGGAGAAATTGTATAATAAAATGTCAGTTTTTGACGGGACAAATTATGCTTATTGGAAAGCCCGTATGAAATCTGCTCTAAAAGCCATAGATGAAAGAGTTTGGGTTTTGGTTGAAAGAGGGTGGACACCTCCCTCCATCACTATTGACAAGGTGACAAATTTAAAATCTGTGATTGCATGGACTGAAGAAGAATTTAAATGGTCAACTTTTAACTCTAAGGGTCTTAGTGCTATTTCTGGATCCGTCACACCTGACGAGTTCCGCTGGATAATGACGTATACCACGTTAAAAGAGGCATGGGGTGTTTTACAGCTTACGCATGAAGGAATTAATGCCGTGAAAGAATCAAAATTGCAAAACTTAACAACTCAATTTGAAACTATCACCATGCTTGAGTCTGAATGTTTTGATGAATTTTATGCTGGGTTATCTGATATTGTAAACACTAGCTTTAATCTTAGTGAACACATTCCTAATGCTAGAGTTATTAAAAAGATTATAAGATCACTGCCTAAGCGCTTTATCCCTAAAGTCACTGTGCTAAATTCTATGGGTAATTTAAACACGCTTAAATTAGAGGAATTGGTTGGAGACTTTCAAACCTTTGAAATTGACATGTTTCCTAAGTCTGTTAAACCAAAAGATAAGGGAATTGCACTTAATGCCCAGGATAGGAAGAGTGAGGGGTCGGCAAGAAAGAGAGTCTAGTCATCTAGAAAAAGGGAGTTAGAAACGCCAGATTCCGAGTATGACCTTGATTTATATGATTTGGCCTTGTTTTCAAAAACATTGAAGAAAATTCTCAAATTCAAGAAAAATGAAAATTTCAAAGATAAAAAGAATTTTGAGAAAAATAAGTTTGAAAAGAAAAATGAAAAATATTTTAAAGACCCTCCTAAGAAATACGGTGAGAGATGTTATGAGTGTGCCAGTAAGGGTCATAAAGCTTTTGATTGAGCTACTAGGTTGAACCGACTTGCCAAAGAAAAGGGCAAAGCTAGCCTTAACGCTACCCTTGGTGACGACAGTGAGGTCGAGTCGGTGGACTCTGGAGACGAGTCATCGCATGAGTGTAACTTCATCGCATTCATATGAGTACCTCTTGTGCTCCTCAAGATGATGAGTATGCTACTTCACAGGGACACGTCGACAGTGAGAACGAAGTGAGTGAGGGGGGGATGCTGCAAGTGAGAGCGAGAGTAATCTTCAACGCGCCTACGCTGAGTTATATACTGAGTAATTTAAAACCAAAAAGCATTAGTTATTAGGATCACCGCTTTAGAGGAAGATTTAGGATAAGAAAGAGAGAGAGGGTCCTCCACCTGCACTACCTTTAGAGAGAGAGAGTCTGCCTGTGTTGAGAGAGAAAGTAAGTTTAGAGAAAGAGAGAGACTGTTTGGGGAGAGAGAGTTATTTTGAGAAAGAGAAAGGGGAATTTACTAAACAAGTGGCTAGTCTTACGAGTGAGCTCCATTACTCCCTGGAGACTCGGAAGAAACTTGAACCCCTTCTAGCCCAGCTTACTCATGATCTTGAAAGAGCACGGGAAGTCAAGGTTCAAATCGATGACAGATCTGGAAAGATGGGAAAGATGCTCCTGGGTCCCGCTTTTGGTTTTGGTGATAGGCAGGGAATTGGTTTTGATGGTGCCTCCACATCCCAAATAGCAACTGAACCAGTTCTTGAGTTTACTAGGACTCCATATGGCCATCGTCAAAAACCACGAAGGAGAGTTCGGCCAAGAAAAGCAAACCAAGGTCTGCCTAAGACTGTGTTCTTTTGTACGTACTGCAAAATAAAAGGCCACCTGGGAGAGTATTGCTATAGTTTGGGTCGGACATCACGTACATATGCTCCACTACATCGTACTGATGATTTTACCAGTCTGAGAGAGCGTGTTGAGTTTTTAGCCACCACATCACAGAGTTTGATGGTGGAATTTCGATGGATGTCTTTGTTGTCAGCGAATGCTTCCTGCATCCCGGCTAAAACCAAGAACAACAAGGGTAAACAAAAGGTTACCACTTCTTGGGTACCTAAGAGAGACGAAAAGGCCCTTATTGTTCATGTCGCTCTCAAAGCCCATAATACCTCACAGTGGTATTTCAATAGTGGGTGCTCCAGACATATGATCGGTGATATCTCATTTTGTACCTACCTAGAGGATCATAAGGAAAGTAGAGTCACCTTTGGAGACGGGTGCAAGTCTAGCATCGTAGGACGAGGTACAGTAGAGTTACCAGGATTTCCTAAGCTAGAAAATATTTTGTACGTCAAAGGTTTGAAAGCAAACCTTCTCAGCATTAGCCACTTGTGCGATGCTGACTTTGCCATAAAGTTTGACCGAGACCCGTGTAATGTCTATAATCAAGCCGGTAAACTTTTAGTGCAAGGGGTGAGGACAGAGGATAATTGTTATGGGACTGTGCCCAAGTTCTCACTTATCTAAAATAGCGCCATGATCACTCCTATGAATCTGTGGCACCAACGTCTTGGTCACATGAATTTTAGAGATTTGACGCGATTAGCTAAAAAAGACCTAGTACGTGGCTTACCAACACTTGGAAAGCCAACTTCCACGGTTTGTGGACCCTGTCAGTTAGGAAAGCAAATCCGTAGTCCCCATAGGAAGTTGCATTCCATTACCACCTTCCGTGTGCTTGAGCTGATACACATGGATCTCATGGGCCCTACTCGTACTAAGTGTCTGGGTGGTAAGAGGTACATCCTAGTGATGGTAGATGATTTCTCCATCTATTTGATAATAGGTTTTCTGAGAGAGAAATCTGATGTTGTAGAGTTGTTAACGATCGAGTGTCGTGTCCTGCAAAACCAACGCGGAGTCACTATTAATAGATTGCGTAGTGACAACGGCGCTGAATTTATGGAGCAAAGAGTAAATCTTTACTGTGATAGTCAAGGAATCAAATATGAATTTTCTGCTGTGAAGACTCCTCAGTAAAATGGGACTGTTGAGATAAAGAACAGGACGATTCAGGAAATAGCTAGATCTAGGCTTCTAGGTCGTAAAGTTGCTAGGAGATTTTGGGCAGAGGCAGTGTCTACTGCATGCCATACGGTGAATAGGTTTTACCATCGTCCAGACACATTTAAAACGCCCTATGAATTGTGGACTGTAAAGAAGCCCAACCTTGCATATTTCTATGATTTGGGGAGTAAATTCTACATCCTACGGGATAGAGAGCAATTAGGTAAGTTCGACTCCCAAAGTGATGAGGGAATATTGCTAGGATATTCATCAAATAGTAGAGCATACCGGGCTTTTAACCTGAAGAGCTCTAAAGTGATGGAGTCGATAAATGTTACCGTGCAAGATGACGAACCATCGACGTCTGTTGACTCCACCCATTTGAGTGAGGATGACATACTCCTTTTTTATTATCCCACTGTGTCTCCCACATCCAGGGAGGATCTTACTCCTATTCTAGGGGACACACCTGCTTGGGTTCGCAAGAGTCATGATCCTACTTCTATACTAGGAGGTTCCATCATAGGGATCAAGACTCGTGCTCAGCTAGAGAATATTATTAACCATGTCTGCTACACATCTAAAGTCGAGCCCAAGAATCACAAAGAAGTACTCAAGGATGAACACTGGATATCTGCTATGCAGGATGAGTTGTTTCAGTTTAAAAAGAACAATGTCTGGGAACTTGTCCCCCGACCTAGTGAGACGAATGTGATAGGTACCAAGTGGATTTTCAAGAATAAAATGGATGAAAATGGTATCATAATCAGAAACAAGGCTAGGTTGGTCTCTCAAGGCTACAAACAGATAGAGGGTGTAGACTTTGGGGAGATATTTACTCTTATTGCGAGGCTTGAGTCCATCCACTTACTTCTCGCCATCGCATGTCATCTGCGCTTCAAGTTATATCAGATGGATGTCAAGAGTGCCTTTCTAAATGGCATTCTACAGGAGGAGGTTTACGTGGAACAACCAAAAGGGTTTGAAGACCCTAAGCACCCGGATCACATCTACTATCTGAGGAAAGCCTTGTATGGTTTGAAGCAAGCACCCCGTGCTTGGTACGAGAGGCTTACTTCTTATCTCTTAACCCGTGACTTCAAGAGAGGGGGAGTTGATATGACGTTGTTCATCAATTGAGATGATGATGCTATTTTGGTTGCCTAGGTCTATGTGTACGATATAGTCTTTGGATTCACGTGCTCCCAACATGCTCACCACTTTGAGGAGGATATGAAAAGTGAGTTTGAGATGAGCATGGTAGGTGAGCTTACCTTCTTCCTTGGTCTCCAGGTTTGTCAGCTAGAAGATGGGATCTTCATCTCCCAATCCAAGTATGCTAGATACCTAGTGAAGAAATTTGGTTTAGACTTCGCTAAGTATGCACGTACACGTATGAGTACTTCTATCAAGCTTATTAAGGACACTTCAGGTAAGGATATAGAGAAAACTTTGTATCAGAGTATGATAGGTAGTCTTCTCTACTTCACTGCCAGTCACCCCGACATAGCCTTTAGTGTTGGAGTCTGTGCGCGATATAAGTCATCCTCGAGAGAGTCACACTTACTCGCTCTAAAATGTATTATCAAATAAGTGAGTGGAACTCTCTCCTACAATATTTGGTATTCCTTTGTTACCGATGACCGTTTGTCCACCTATTCGGATATCGATTAGGTCGGGGATGTAGATGGTTGTAGGAGCACTTCTGGTGGGTGTTTCTACTTTGGTTCTGCTCTTGTCTCCTGGCTGAGCAAGAAGAAAAACTCCATCTCTTTATCCACTGCGGAGGCTGAGTACATCGCCACCGGGAGTTATTGCATGCAACTCTTATCGATGAAGCAAATGTTGGAGGATTATGGGATTTCACAGGACACCATGACTATCTCCTGTGATAACGCGAGCTCGATACACATATCCCACAATCCAGTCCTACATTCACGCACAAAGCACATCAGGATACGCGAGTACTTTATACATCAGTTAATTGAGCAGAAGGTCGTATCCCTGAGTTTCGTTCCCACCGACCTTCAGTTAGCCGACATTTTCATGAAACCTTTAGATACCCTTAGATTCGAGAGTCTTAGGAAGTTTTTAGGGATTTGCACAGTTGATTGAGGGGATTGTCCTTGTCTAGGATAGGATGCATTGTCATGTTCATATCATATGATTCCTATTGCTAGTTTGTATAATTTGTATTCTTCTTTTTGCTTTTTATATTTTTTTCAAAAAATCCAAAAAGATTTTTTTTTTTAAATTTTAGAAAAGCACAAAAATTTTTTTGTCTCTTATGGATGAGCATTTAAGATAGTCGAGTCACAACTTCCATTTCCATTTTCACATGACAGTTTGATTGTGATTTGAGACGCTACATCATTGCATCCATGTGCTTTACATTGTTTGGAGTCTTTGAGATGTGATTAGTGATATCTTTCTACATGTTTGGATCCTTATCTCCTTTATTACACACATGCATGACTTTATTTGATTATTGTACTTTTCTATCATGGCTTGAATGTTTCCATCTCAATTCTGTCTATACAACGAACCATATGCGATAAAACTTGACAAGATTGGAATGCATGTAAAAACTGTTTGGTGAGACTGTGTGGTATTTTTAAACGGGGAAGGGTTGCGAAAGGTTCTCATTTGGCCTTACCGAATACTTAGCTACCGTTATATCGGACCTAAAAAATTGAGGAATTTTATTATCACAGAGGTTAAAAGAGCCCGAAAAAATTTAAAGGCAATAAAAAGCAATACATGCCGAATATGAGCCATTAGTTTTCACCATTAATTCTCTAATGTTTGAGAATTTAGATCACCTCTAAACAATATATAAATCTTAGGGAGTATGGTTGGAGAATTTAAACGGGTTTGCACTTCCTTGAAAGTCCTATAAAAGCATTAAATAGTGTTGGACATTATTGGTGTGGAAATCACTTTGAGCTTTGATTTGCTGATTTGATTGAGTCAATTTCTTATAATTCCATTTTTTTACACCTAAGGAAGATGTTGTGTTCATTTGTTAGGAGTATCCGATATTCATCGTGCACATATGTTATGTTTGTATGCATTGATTTTCCTATCGAATTTGCTCACACCCCTACATTTTCGCTATCATCAACTTGGTTGTTTTTGTGTCCTTTCATGGTGTGATTCTTTGTTGTATATTTTGTGTGAATTTTTTTGAAAAATTCAAAAATAGAAAGTTTATTACCTTGTGACATTCTCCATTTGCATTTATTTGTGCTTCTCATATCTGTCTATTTGGGGACATCATAAAAAGGGGGAGAATGAATTGTGGGGGAGAATTATTTGGTTGATTAATGATTTGCCTAAGCATAATTGATTCGATTTTTGTATATCATTATATTTCAAACTCTTGCGTGTCACGGGTATCTGCTTTATCTCATGTGTGTAGGTACAAAATTGATGATTATTGGATTGCATACCCGATGAGAAAACGTGAAGATATGAAGATGTTGAAGTTTGGTTGGCGACATGTCAATTAGTATTCTCAGTTTGAGGGTTTAATGGGGATATTATCTTATATGTTATTTACTTTATGGAGACAGCATAATTCGGTTTTTTTATGTATGTACTAACATAGACATAGGGGGAGATTTGTAAGGACATAATTTTATAAATGTCCGGGGTAGAATCTGGGAATTTTCTATTTGTCCTAGATCATAGTATGTATGTCTGATACCGCTACATTCGGCACGTCAACTTGATCATCCACGACGACCTTGATCCGAATTCATGCATCCACCATCTTCACACGTGCATCATGCTACATGCGACGTGCTGCTCAACCGTTCCCACTACTCCACGATGCGTTATTGGTAAAATGATTTATTGGAGTTGTTAATATTTGCATAAATATTTGGGAATGTTTAAAAAATATTTTTCTAAGTCTGATTTATTTTTAACACAAAAGTAGAAATTTTTCTAAGTGTAGAAGCGGACTTTTTTGGTCGTCGAGCTCGCTTGAACGACATCGCTCTGTCGTTCAAACGACATGAGGATGTCGCGCGATCTCGTTCGAGCGACGACGCCGTCTTAATTTTTGTATAAATATCTGTACCCATTTTGCACGTTTTTCCAAGTCTTTTTCGTACACGTTTCTGGGATTTACAGCCCAAAAAACATACTTCAAGTTTTTAAGGTTTAATGCCTTTTGATTCACAAAACCATTCCTAAATATGTGTGTGAATCTTTAAACCTTCAAAGGATCGTTTTTACTCATCTGGAGTAACTTGTGGAGAAGCCGACTCTTTTCCATTGCTTTCCATCTGGAGTTCTTGCCGAAGATTCGAGCCGACGACATCGGAATCGACACCTGAGGGTATTTCGTATGCCATTCATGTTTTCAGTATAATCTATGTAAACCGTTCTTTACAAATTATAGTGAAAATAAAAAGGTTTTGCCCCTTTAGGGGATTTTTTCTCATTTTTGTGTGATTGAATATTCTTGCATGATCATATTATCTTCAATCACATTTAGATGCATGCTTTAGGATTTAATTGAAAAAACAGAGTTTAATTAAATAATTTCTTTATTTGAACAAAAGCGCACTCTCAAGATCCAATCCGATTATTGCTTAGGCATAAATTCTTCCCAATTTATCGCTTTAATTTAGTTACTTTTAGCACCTCGATCAGCGTAATCGATTTGATTTTATCTCATAATCTTGCTACTGACTTATTCTAATGAGTACCCCTAGTTTCTGGTATTTCTTACTAATTTTGTAGGTATTTAATGTCAATAAAGAAATAAATAAATCGGAAGAATCGAGAAAGAAAAGAAGGAAAAGTCAAAAGGGCAAAGTTGTAATTTTCACCCGGAATTCGGATGAATCATCTAAAGAGAGGTTGAAGAGCCTTCAATTACGAGTACATATGTAGAAATTACACCTCAATCGGAATCCCGGTGTGAAAGTTATGAGCAGTCAAAGTTTGAAGAAAAAGTCAAGGGAAGACCGGACCGATCCGGGCCGGATCGATTCGCATTGCCAAATTCCAAAGAACCCCGGATCGAAGACGGATCGAAGTTGGAAGAAAACAAACGAACCGACCCGTGTCGAATTGATCCGCTTAAGAAATAAACGAATTGATCTGAATTCCAGCCAGACCGAACCGAGGGAGGACCGAACCGGTCTGACTGTCGAATTTTAATTTTCTAATCTGCCTCTAATGGAGAGTCCTAGTTCAGCTAAAACTCTTGGAGTCTTGTAGGGTATATAACCCCGTTTTATTATCATTCTAAGCATGGAGAATTTAGCTAATTTTCCATTCTTTCTATAAAAACCCTAGTTTGAAGATTGATTACAATTTTAGTTCCAAGATTGAAGATTATTCAGATTTATGTGATTACAAGTATTTTTAATTGATGCTTTTAGTGCTTTAGTGAGATTAGTTGTTAGTTTCCTCTTTCTAATTTTCTGTTTACATCATTTTATAATTTTTCCTTAGTTTAATCATGACTTCCTACAATTCCAAACTCGTTTTCATTAATTTCATCATGGTAGGCTAGACTTTTAAAGGTCGGGATGCATGAACCCAACCTGATGTGGTAGTTGCATGTGCATAAAATTAATCCTCTAAATTTAATGGTTTGATTATGACCGTATTGCGTAGAAACACGACAATTGTAGATCTTTGGATCTCGTTTGCTTCAGGGTAACTGGGATGCTTTAGAATGCAATTCGAGTGTAACTATCACTAACTATCACTAACGATTTACTCGTCCTCTGATTAAGTATGGTGCGGGCTTGAACCTCATATACGTAATGCTTGGGAGTACTAAATTCTGGGTCTAATTAATCATTTAAATTTAAGATTAGTTTTATATCTGCAATACACTAGGGTTGGGCGATTGTATTCCCGTCCTGTTTTCTTCGTCATATACTTTAAAGTTTCAAATCATTCTTCACCAGTACTTTAGGTAATTTAGAATACTTGCATTTTTTCATAATTGCATCTAGTGTAGTTCTTCCATAAATCAAATCACTTTTTCTTTTTCCTTTAAAGCCATAGTTAGGATTTCCTTATCTATCCAACGTCGTCACAACTCCGTTGTCCTATTTCCCTGTGGATACGATCCCGACTTATCGAGTTTATTACTAACGCGACAGGCTTGCACTTGAGCCTAGAGAGTACGCACTTCTGAGACACATTCTTAGTCGCGTCAAGTTTTTGGCGCCGTTGTCGGGAAATTAGGCAGACTTAGGATTAGATCGAGTCAATAAAAAACTTTGACCAAAAAACTAAAAAAATCCAAAAACATAAAAAAAAATTCAAAAAGCACAAAAATATTCATATGTTAATGCAAAATTCTGAACTCACTCCAACTCCCCATAATACTCCAACCCACATTCACGAAAATCCAATAGTTGAGTACGACCCTGATAGCCCCGACATTCCTAACGCTCCACAGTTCTGGGTTCTATCTCCCACACCATCCCACTCAATCTCAAATAACACCCCGTTTTCCTTCTTAGGACACACGTCAGAGCACACTCCTAGTATACCAAGTGAGGATACTGAATCTTTGAGTGAGAGAAATATGTCACAACACGGTAGTGCAGCCGCCGACGAGGGAGAGGCCCCGTATCGCCCTTTGAGAGACGTCTTATATCCCAAGCACACTGTCACTCCGGGATGCATTTTACTCCCATACAATGCTGGGCAATTTCGCTTTAGGAATGGGATGATCCAGATACTTCCCACTTACCATGGAATGGATTCAGAAATGCCATATGCCCACATCATGGAATTTGAGGAGGCGTGCGAGACTCTCAGTGATCAAACGTGCACAAAAGATGTGATCCACCTTAAAATCTTTCCATTCTCGCTAAAGGATAAGGCTAAGACCTGGCTACGGTCTTTACCTCCAAATTCGATTTCATCATGGAACGAGTTACAATCCAAATTTCTCAAAAATTTCTTTCCGCCACATCGAACGAATTCTATCAAGGCTCAAATTTAAACTTTTCGACAATTAGAAAATGAGTCATTTGAACGATGCTACGAGCGTTTCAATGAGTTAATTGCCTCGTGTTCCCATCATGGTTTTGATAAAATGCAAATAATTTCCTCTATCCATAATGGGCTGAACATTAATTCCATGCAACTCATTGAAATTATGGGTAATGGCCCGTTTGTCGACTTAGACGCCCACGATGTTGAACTTCACCTGAGGTATGTCACCGAGACTACCCAATCCTGGAATACATTTGATCCTAATGCTCAAAGTCGAAATCGTCAAGTGACCACCACTCCATCGGCGTCCGACCTATTTTATGTAGAAAAAAAATCGATAGCGGACAGTCGACTCAATATGCTTGAGAAAGGACTACGAGACCTACGTGAGGTATGTGGAAGAGGACCAACTGGATCCATCCCAAACCCTGTTGAGAAGGTGTGTGCGATTTGTGAGGCGGGTGATTCAACTGAGGAATGCCCGACTATACCCGCCTACAAAGTGATGCTTCAAGAGCAAGTCAGTGGTAAAGGAGAATTTAAGGGTACTTTCGGTGCCCCGCACAGGAATTCTTACAACCCTTCATGGAAAAACCACCGTGGTTTTAGCTATGGGCAACAACATGCTGCGATGAGTCCTAATTCACATGTTGCCCCGCCTCCACCATCGTATTTTCAAAAAGCTCCACACATGCAAGGACATGTGCAAGCACCACCACCTCAAGGAGCATACATCCCTCCACCGCGGAAAAGTCTCGAGGATACGATCAACCACTTTATCAATACCTAGACTGCAACTAATGCTAGGCATGAGCGCATGATGAACGACATGAATGCGAACATCTCACAGTTGTAATCATCGTTGAGTATCCAAGAGAAGGTCAAGTTTCCTGCCCAGGACCAAAGACCGCCCCAAGGTCAAACTAGTGTTAGCTCCACCTCGACAGAACATCAGGAGCAATGTCAAGCTGTGACCACTCTTTGTAGTGGGAGAGTCGTTGATTTATCACCTCCCCCACACGATGCAACCAAAGACAAGGAGATTTTGCCCGGCACAAAAGAGGCCGGAGATGTCCCCTTGAATGAGAGTGAGAAAGAAGACACTAGTGAGCCCGATGTAGTAGTGAAACCACCCACCGTGGCACCGTTTCCTCAAAGGTTGGTTCCTTACCACAAAGGAAACCCCCGTGATGAAGTGCTAGACGTACTAAAGCAAGTGAAGCTAAATTTACCTTTCCTCGATGCGATTAAGAAAATTCCAGCTTATGCAAAAGTCATCAAAGACTTGTTGACGATAAAAAGGAGGATGAAGGTAAAGAAAAATATCTTTCTAGCACAGAAGGTGAGCTCCATCCTACTCAATGATCTCCCGCCCAAGTTCAAAGATCCCGGTGCACCCACCATTTCCTGCATCATTGGAGAAAATAAAATTGAGAAATCCTTACTTGATTTTGGAGCGAGTGTCAATATTCTCCCTTACGCCATCTATAGGCAACTTGATTTGGGCGACCTCAAGCCCACAAAGGTCACTCTCTAATTAGCGGATCGAACCGTGAATATCCCAAGAGGCATAGTTGAGGACGTGATCGTCCAAGTTGACACTTTCTACTTCCCGGTAGACTTTGTCATTTGGGACACGGAGCCTTCCTTCACCTCGAGCAACCGTGTTCCCATCATTTTTGGGCCCCCGTTCTTAGCTACGGCTAATGCAATCATCAATACTCGGAATGGTCAAATGCAACTCACTTTTGGGAACATGACTTTAGAGACTAACATCTTCCATATCGCCCAACAGATGGGGGAAGAAGATGATCTTCATGCGGTGAACCTAATAGACAATATCGTAGAGGAGTATATCAAGGATAATTATTATGAAGACGCCCTAGGGTCCTGTTTAGTGTCGAACCGCGAGAGTGAGGGGACATACACCGCATTCGAGAGGGAGGCTGAGGTGTTGAGAGAGTTATTTAATGAGAGAGCGTCGGATGAGGACGCGAGAGACGTAAGTTGGGTTTCTAGATTTGAGGAGTTTCCACCGAGGGATACACGCATGGTTCCCTCCAACAAAAAATTTCCAACTCTCGAATTGAAGAAACTCCACTCCCATATTAAATATGCATACCTAGGAGAGGATGAGACATTTCCTGTTGTTGTCTCCTCTAGCCTAGACGTAGAGCGGGAGGGTAAATTGCTAAAGATTCTGAGGAAGCACCAAAGTGCTTTTGGTTGGTTCATTGTTGATTTGAAAAGGATAAGTCCTTTGATTTGCACCCACAAGATCCATCTCGAAGAGGATATCAAGCCCTCGAGAGAAATGCAAAGAAGGCTAAACCCTAATATGAAAGAAATGGCGAGGACATAAATAATTAAGCTATTGGATGCCAGGATTATCTACCTAATCTCGGATAGCAAATGGGTGAGCCCTATTCAAGTTGTCTCGAAGAAGTTGGGCATGACAGTGATTGAGAATGCTAAGGGAGAGCTAGTTCCCTAACGTACCACACCGGGTGACGTGTTTGCATTGATTACCTGAAACTCAATGCGGGAACTAGGAAAGACCATTTCCCCTTGCCATTTATTGATCAGATGCTTGAGAGAGTAGCGGGCCACCCTTACTATTGCTTCCTTGATGGTTATTTCAGATATAACCAAATTGAGGTAGATGTACTTGACTAGGAGAAAACAACCTTCACTTGCCCTTTTGGTACGTTTGCCTACAAACGTAAGCCATTCGGCTTGTGTAATGCACCCGCGACCTTTCAATGGTGCATGTTGAGCCTATTTAGTGATATGGTCGAGAGAGGACTTGAAGTTTTCATGGATGATTTTAGCGTTTTTGGCACCTCTTTTGATCTTTGTCTTGAAAAACTGGAAAAGGTACTTGCCCGGTGTGTGGAAAAGAACTTAGTGCTGAATTGGGAGAAATGCCACTTTATGGTCACCGAGGGAATAGTTCTTGGCCACATAGTTTCATCCAAGGGGATAGAAGTTGATAGAGCTAAGATATATGTCATAGCCGATCTACTCCCACCAAAATCGCTCAAATACGTGCACTCCTTCATGGGCCACGCGGGGTTTTATCGAAGGTTCATTAAGGACTTTAGTGCCATCGCTATATCCATAAGCAACCTACTTATGAAGGACAACCCATTTGAGTGGACGGAAGCATGCCAAAGAGCTTTTGAAAAACTGAAAACCATGCTTGTGTTCACTCCCATCATGCAAGTTCCGAATTGGTCTTTACGATTCAATCTTATGTGTGATGCTAGCGATTATGCGATAGGGGCTATTTTAGGCCAAAGAAAAGATAAACAGGCTCATGCCATCTACTATGCTATCCAGACTCTTACCGAACCACAACTCAATTACTCCACCACCGAGAAAGAATTGCTAGCAGTAGTCTTTGCTCTTGACAAATTTCGGTCCTACCTTATCGGTTCTCCCATTACTTGCTTCACCGACCACGCGGCATTGAAATACCTACTTGCAAAGAAAGATGCAAAGCCGTGCCTCATAAGGTGGATCATACTCCTACAAGAGTTTAATCTCTCCATTAAAGATAAGAAATGAGTATAAAACGTCGTTGCCAATCACTTATCACGGCTTTCGTCCGACGTACCTAGTGATCCAATACCCATAGATAAATACTTTCCGGATGAGTAACTCTTTGCTACCTCTTCTTTGCCCTAGTTTGCGTATATAGTGAACTACCTTGTCACGGGAGCCGTCCCTCTCGACTGGACACCGCAAGATAAGAAGAGGTTTATTACTTGGTCGCGTATGTTTTTCTATGACGATCCCTTCCTGTTTAAATATTGCACCGACCAAATCATCCGATGATGCGTACTGGATGACGAGATCCCAAAAGTCATCCAATTTTGTCATTCGAAAGCTTGTGAAGGTCACTGTTCGATGAAAAAGGCAACCGCTAAAATTCTACAATGCGGCCTCTATTGGCCCACAATATTTCAGGATGTGAACAATGCTTGTAAATCTTACAATAGGTGTCAACGGATGGGAACTATTACCCGGCGAGACATATTGCTTCTTACCCCCATACTCATTATTGAGATCTTCAATTGCTGGGGTATTGACTTCATGGGTCCTTCCCCCCTTCCTTTGGTTTACTATACATTCTTGTCGCGATAGACTACGTTTTTAAATGGGTGGAAGCTATAAATACCATGACAAATGACAACAAAGTGGTGATTAAGTTCCTGCAGGAACACATACTTTCCCGCTTCGGTGCTCCGAACGCGATAATCAACGATAATGGCACACACTTTTGCAATAGGCCATTCGCGAAGCTCATGAGAAAGTATGGTGTCATTCACAAGGTTGGAACGACTTATCACCCAAAAACGAATGGGAAGGTCGAACTAGCGAATCAGGAAATCAAAAACATTCTTAAAAAGACCGCCAATCCTACCCGGAAAGATTAGTCACTTAGATTGAACGATTCACTATGGGCCTATCGTACCACATACAAAAATTCGCTCGGCATGTCCCCTTTCCTCTTTGTGTATGGCAAACCTTGCCATCGTCCCGTGGAATTATAGCACAAGGCGTATTGGGTAATTAAGGAGTTAAACTATGCCATGGATAAGGCCGGTGAAGCTCACAAGCTTCAATTAAATGAGTTAGAGGAGATACGCAATGATGCATATGAGAATGCAAAAATTTCTAAAAAAAGGATGAAACTCGCTCACAATAACATCATTCGACGCAAAGAGTTTCTTTCCGGATAAAAAGTTCTTCTCTATAACTCTCGGCTTCATCTCTTTCCGGGCAAGTTGCGGTCATGATGGTCTGGCCCGTTCATTGTAAAGAATGTTTTCCCTCATGGAGCTGTTGAATTAGACAATTTGAAAGGGGGAAATACATTCAAAGTAAATGGACAACGCCTAAATCCATATCTAGAGGCGTGTGTGGAAGAAGTCGACACCGTTTAGTTATCATACCCCGTTCACGGGGTAGAGTGAGCAGCTACAGTGAGGTTGTCGCATCCCCGACGTGTATGGGGTGAATTCTTGTGTATAGTAGATGAGAGTCGTGTGAGTAGTGAGAGTTCTTAGGATTAGGGTACAATAAGGTGAGAGCATTCACATGTTTCGAGAAATTGAGTCAAGTTGCGTTGACCATAGAAATCGAGAGAATTTTAAGTCCAAATTGATAGGGAGCATGATGAGAATTAAAAACTTTCAGATGAGAGCGATCGCAATTAAGTTAGGTTGGAAATCCAGCTCAATGCAAGAACTCGGATCGGTTCTTTTCTTTTTGATCCGGATCGGTTCCTTTCTTTTAGAGACGGATCGATCCGAGAATTGAAGAACTCAAAAATTAAAGGACCGGATCGCTCTGATCACCAGCCGGATCGATCCGCTTTCTGCAGAATTTCCCCTATTCCCTAGGTGCACCCCCTTCTCGCCAATCCCTTCCATTCCCTCCCAATTTGTTCCCCCATAACCAACCCTTCAATTTCCCTCCCAAATACACTCCCTCTTTCCCTCCAAACCCTTTCCATTTCCAAAACCCTACCCACCCCTCCCCTATAAATACCCACCCATAGCCTCCACTTTTCTTCACACCTTCAACCACCTCACTCCTCTCTTCTCTCTCCCTAATTTTCCAGCACACTCCCCCCGTTATCATGGCCCAACGAACCTCCCCCGTTAAATATGACTCCACTGAAATCCTACCCTCCGGCCATGGTGAATTCCATTCTCGCCAAGAGGAGTGGTGGTGCAATCGGTTCTTTGGTCCGGATTGTAAAATCCACATGGAGCGCGCTGTCCAATGAATAGGTCTGCCTAATTCCGTCACCACCCTTTTCATGCCTAGGGGTTGGTGCCGATTCCTTAATCAACCGTACGAAGCAATTTGGGCAACCGAGGTCCGATCTTTCTATGGCTCCCTTGTTCGAACGGGCCAATTCGAGTCTCAAGCATATGTTGATGGTACCGTCATCCCTTTTTCGTTGGCCCTTCTCACGGCCAAGTTGGCCGAATATGACGTTCTCGATGTTCAAAATTTCACCTACCCAAGGAATGTCGCCCCGATCGCCAAAGAACTGATTATGGAGCGCATTGCCCCCGATGTTGCATGGAGGAGCAGACTGTCACTGTTGGTCGTCTTAATGAGAAAGCATGCCTCACCTTCCAAATTGTGTGTGCAAATATTTTGCAAACGTCCAACGATTCAGCGATGCGTCCCTGTCAGGCCATATTGACATACCACCTCTTCGATCCCAACACTTTCATTAACCTGGATGTCACCCTATACGCCGACATCATCGTCACGGCCATGGATGAGAAAGGTGCAGCACCACTTCCATATGCACGTTTGATTACCTCCATCCTCAAGGACGCTGGCATTAAAGCACCACTTTATCGCACTCGCCTCCCCAATACTTTTGGATAGGGAACCCGCACGCCGAGCTCCAAACAGCTAGCCATCCTCCATGCGAGGCGGGGAAGTGATGACGAGGACGATGCTGCCTCGAGTGAGGAAGAGGAAGAGGAAGAGGAAGAAGAAGCAGATGCTGATGTGGACATGGGTGACGTAGGTGTGGATGAAGAGTCGGCCTAAGAAGAAGACGACCCAGATTTTGAATGGGCGGGTAGTGACCTCACTAACCGTATGTCGACCGTTGAGACGAGATTCAATAGCTTTTTGACCGACTACCGTCACGATACAAGCATGATGTTTCGATTCCAAGCGGACTTATACCGACGCCAAGGGGATCCCAACGAGCCATTACCATCCTACTTCTATGACCCCTATGACCCCGATGCGCCCAGCTCTTCCCAATAACCGCCCCAGTGAAACTTTAGTTGTTTGTGATAGTTTTTCGTTGTTTCCCTTGTTCACATGATTGTATGCTTTTCCCTGTTATTGTACCACAATTCTGTTTTATAAAAATCTGCATTTTCTCCATTTGTTTGTTATATTTATCGCACTTCTTATTTTGTCTTGTTTAGATTTTAGTCCTTTTTGCTTGAGGACAATGAAAAAGTCTAAGTTAGGGGGGTCACAATAGCGTATTTCTAAACTTCACAAATCTTCAAAAATTCCCAGAAATTTCAAAAAAATCATAAAATTTTAAAAAACCCAAAAATATTTTTGTTCAAAATAAATAAAAATTGGAATTCAAAATTTTCAAAAATATCATTAAAAGTCGGATTGAAACCTCAAGTTGTAAAATTCAACATACACAAAGCCGAAATTGACCAAAGATGGAAATTGAGCGAAAATTGCCGACTTAACGAATAAGTGTGGAGATTAACAAACCCTGTGAGATTCGAGCCTTTCATCTTTGTGAAATTTATAAATCAATACGAGTTAATTGTTAACTCAAAGTCCTTTTCAGCGCGTAAAAAGTCGTCGAGGATCTCAATCCTTTTATTTTGATCGGTTTTGATAAATGTGTGTGATATTGCCGTACAAAGCACGCTAGAAATCTCTAAATTAAATTAATCTCAAGACGCATATGGTAATGTAATTAGTATTTTAGACAATGAAGTAGGCCCTCGTTTGTCACCCAAAAATATTGGCCATAAAAAGATGTGAAAAATTATCCCTTTGATAACCTAAATTGAGCCGAATAATAGTTATCCTTTTCGTTTGGTACCCCGAAAAAACCAAGTTGCCTGGAATTGTGAAAAAGGAATATTCAATAAAGTCCGAAAAGTGCGTAAAAAGGGGCAAGAAAAGAATAGAAATGCTCAACAAAAATAGCAAGAAAAGAAAAGAAGTGAAAAACAAAACAAAAAAAAAGAGAAAAAGAGGAAAAAAATGAGCAATAGCCCGAAAAAAGTACAAATGGACATCATAAACGACTTTTCCAATTCCAACCTTCCCTACCATTTTCATTTTACCCAATACACCTTAAAACCTGAAAAAGTCCTAACCGAGTCCGAATTGAAAAATTGGTTATCGCGTGGAGAGCTAATACACCAAAAGACAATAAAAGAGATTGAATGCGTGAATAAGAGGCAATATTCCCTGTTGATGTAAAAAATTAGATTATCTCTAATTATTTGATCACAAATAAAAAAAAAAAATAAGACAAGAGATTTTTAAAGTGGTTCGACCTTGAAAGAAGGGCCTACGTCCACTATTTTGTTATTGCTGACTGTTTGGGGAATTCTCGATTACAGGTTTTTAGCAAGAGATTCCGAGTCCCCTTACAATGAGGATAATACAATGTATTTATAGCCCTCAGGCTATAAATGTGAAAGGGTAATACATAGCTGTCCAATAGACGTATACATCTGTATGGTAATAATGAGCATTTAATGTGCAGTCGATTTGTTGATTATCCAGACATTAATGCTCTGTACGAGATGCAGCTCGGACCGCCTGAGTAGCTCGGTATTGATGAGTTGCTCGGTTCAGTAAAGTTCCTCGGAGAGCACCTGTTGCTCGGAGTGTCTGAGTTGATCGGGTAGGTTGAGTTCCTCGATATCAAGGTGTTGTTCAGAAATGTTTGTAAGTGCCATGTAGATTGACACGCGTCTCCACTTAACTGATCCACGTTAGCGGACTAACTTTGGTATCAACAGAAGCCCCTAATGTTTCACACTTCGAGGTTGAGGATTGTGGAACATTCTTCTTGAAATATGGCGGGATTAAATAATCATCCTGAATTTTGGGAGTGTTTTCCTTGTATTTAATTTTCCTTTCGAATTCATAGAATCAGACTTTTTGATTTTTTCCCACCGCTTTGGTCTCCGTGCCTTTTTTGTCCTTTTAGCCGCCGGTAGCGCAAATGTCTTTCTTTGTAATCATTGTTTTTACCCCTTCCCAAGGTAAGGTATTTAAGCGTTGTAGAAAATCCTATCGTTTCTTACTTTTTCAAATCTGTATCTTTGATCTCTCCATTTCTTCTCCATCTTGTGCGTTCATTCCTTCCATCGTTCGTTATCAACTGATCTACCCTTCTTCTGTAAGATCTTCTTCCTTCTCTTTTATTTTCTTTGTTCATCATGGTTTACCTTATTGAGTCGCTTGATAAATTTCGTTCTGATTTTTTTATTCCTTCCTGGGTGATTTTGGAAGAACTTTCTGGTCCTCCTGATTATTTTCGTTTGGCTGAGGGACATTGGTTCCCCAGTCTCTTTGTAGCCGAATGTGGCATTTCTTTTCCTCCAAACCCCTTGTGTTTGGAATTCTGTCAATGTTTTGATGTAGTACGTGCAAAAATAGCCCCCAATACATGGAGAATAGTTAATGGAGTCCATAGGTTAAATCAGATTCATTGAACCCGTTTAGGAATTCCAGAGATTATGTTTTGCTATAGATGGGCTGTCAGTGATAGTACTTTTTATTTGAAAACTAGGTTTTTAAATAGGGCTTTAGTTGTCAATCTCCCAGATGCCAACAGGGATTACGTTGAGCATGGGGTTGTTATGAAAAATTGGCAACATGCTCCATTAACTGAAAACGACGTATATCAGGGTCCCAGATGCCCTCCATATGGCAATGGGATAGGTTGTTTTTATTTTATTTAGTTTTTGAAATCATGTTTTCTTTATATTCGATAAAATGCGTCACTGATACATTGATTTTTATTTATTTGCAGTTGACAGCAAAAGAAGGTCTCCAAAGGAGACATAAGTTAATTTAAAGCATCTGAAATTTATCTGGAGTTTGCATCAAATTGTCGCTGATGAACATATCAGATCAACCTCATACTTTTTGCAGTACAAGAGTTACACCTCATCTTTCACTGCTCGTCCAGTGATAAGTAACATAGAACCAACACCAGTTTCTGAAGGTTCTTCTACTGAATCGCATATTCCTCTCAGTGACAGAATGAAGAGAAGAAGAGTTCCTACCCTATTCGATAAGTCTGCCTCTACTGCTGGAGAGGCAAAGAAAAGTAAGCAGGATGTCCCAGAAGAAGGGACAAGATAAATTGAGGCACCTCCTCCAGCTGCTACCAAGAAGGTTGCCGAGAAGTCCCCTGTGGCTCCAAACAAGATTGCAGCTGTTTCCCCTCCAAGCGAGGTTATAGTTATATCACCGACCAAGATGACATCCTTGGTCGAGAATGTTCCTGCTCCCACGAGGAAGTTGAAGAAAATCTCATCGGATAAAGTGGTTGAATCCATTTCTCAGCCTCTAACTGCTAGAAGTGGTGTTCCCACTTTCGTTGCTCCGAGCTCTGCCATGAGCTCTGTGAAGTCTTGGATTATCCCAAAAATCCAAGGTCTTGAAGATATTATTTCCCGAGATAGGGTTACCACCTTGACAGCTCAACATATTTCCTCAGTAAGTATTACTAATCTAAACTTTCACTTTTCAATATTATGTACTTGCACTAACTTACAATTGTTTTCTTTTTCCAGTTGGTAACTTGTTTCAACACCATTTTGAAAAAGGATGAAGCTATTAAAGCTTCGAGCTCCTCGTCAGGTGTGGAGGAAGCTCTTGTAGGTCTGACACAGTCATTAAAGGATTCTCGTCAGAAGTATGACGAAGATAAAACTGCTTGGGAAAAACAATTAAAAGCTATTGAGCAAGAGAAATGGAAAGCTGTGGAGGCCTCTCAGGAGTTGGAGAGGAAAATGAAAGAATGTGGGAAGAAGAATACTGAGGTTGAGGAAAAGCTCAAAAATACTGGAGAGCTTGAGACCAAGCTTTAAGCTGCTAAAGAGGAGTTAGGCAAACTCCGTGAAGCGGATCACTAGAGGGAAGAGGCATAAAAGAAATTAAAAGCTGCCGACGAGCTCATGACTGAGAGGGTTTCCTCAAAGAAGGAGAAGAGGAAACTTACCGTTAAGAAGTCCTTCAGTACTGGCTGGGACAAGGGTTGGAATAAAGGTTTGGCTGCCATGATCTCACAAATGGAGTATGGCAGCCTTAAATATTTCAGGGATGGTGCACTGAAAGAGATGAATGTCAATGAGAACTCTGACCTATTTTAGCGACACATTCCTGGCCTCCTTCCTTCTCCCGGGGAAGAAGAAGAAGATGAAGCTGCTTTCGAGGAATCCTCTATGGTGATCGGAGATCAAATTTCTCATCCCCCGGTTGTCCAAACCTCCTGCGAGCAACTTCAACAAACCATTATTTTAACCGAGCAATTTCCAACACCCTCCGAGCAACCTCCTATGCCATCCGAGCAACCTACCTCTTCGTCCCAGCCTCCCGATAAAGTTTTAGGAGACAAGGAGAAGGTGTAGAGTTGTTCGGAATTTTTCTCTTTGCTTTTTTGTTAAATGTAACTCTAGGCTATGTACTTCTTTTATGATATAATAAAATTTGAAGTTTTTGGTTGTGCAACTTAACTCCCTTTTTCTTGCTCTGCTTTTATTCTTCTTGCTCTGTCTGCATTTTATTGATTCTTTTTATCTTTTTTCTTTACTAGTTTATGACTAGAATGGAACTTTTGTCAGCCCATGATACAGAGCTGATGAAAAAATGTAATGACTACTTCAAGGCTGGCCATGCTGACTTGAATGATGCTCAAATCGTTGATATACTTGGTCCAGACACTTCTGAGCGAGAAATAGAAGCCTACCAGTGTTTGAAATGCTTGCTCGACCGTGCATTGGCTAACAATGTAGCATATTACGAGATGATTGAAGACCTTCAGGGTACTCTTGAGGAACTTCAACAACAATACAAGGAGTCTACAATCCTTTTGCATCAGGGATATGAGAAGAAATATCAGCAACTAAGTGCTGATAAGGGATATGATAAGTTGTTTGCTGCTTACGATATAAAGGAAAGGACTTTGAAGACCGAGGTTGAAGAGCATAGGCAGATCGCCAAATTGTTAGAGCAGGAAAACAATAATTTGCGAGGAGAGATATCTCAGCTGAAATCTGCAGCCTCTACCTCGGGAGCCTTGGTTCCTGTCAACGATGAAGGTTTTTCTTTTTTGGAGGTTAAAAATGCCAATCTGAGAGAAGAATTGGAAACCTTGAAGAGAACTGGTCCTTTTACCTCTGCTCGCGGACGAGCAAGAGCTTCTCGGGGACAAGCAAGGGCTGCTCGGGTTACTATTGAAGAAGCTAGAACGCAGGCAGCCTTGGAGAATCAAGCATTCCAGTTAGTGGCGAAGAATCAAGCATTAGTTGAGATGTCCAAGAAGATTCTAAATCTGGACGAGCAGCTCTCTGCACAAAAGTCTGTCTTGGAGAGGAAAGAACTTTTAACGAAGAACCTCCATGAGCAACTGGAGAGGTTAACCTATCAATTCCACAAGCAGCCCAGAGAGTTCTAGATGGCTGGTTATAATGAAGCTCTCTACCATCTAGATGATAGGATCCAAAATGCAAATAATGAGGGTTACAAGTAAGGATGGCTGAATGCCTTGGGTGTGCTGCAGTTGGAACAGGGTCACTATTTGTGGGATTACTATGACCCTGGGTTGCTTGAGTTGCCGGTGCCACCTTTTAAACTGGATATGAGCTGGATTCCTGCTCGGGCCATTCCTCAATGTCTGATTTTAAAGTATCTCGGTGACTACAGTCTTTTTTCCAATTTCGAGATATCTCGCCCTGAACACCTACTTGATCGTCCCTCAGTAATGAATGTCAAGATGCTTAAAGATCTAAATTTCATCAATTCCCCTTATGCCTTAGACGATCCTCCTGCTGGAGTAGAGCCTGTTTCAAAGGCAGAAGGGAAGTAACCAATAGAATATGATTTTTGATGTAATAATTTCTCACATAATATGTATTTCGTTTCTCAATGTATTTTGTTCTGGATTTAATGAAAAACTTCTAGTTTTCTTTGCAATCTTAATTGTCATTGTCTTTGGAAATATTTTGTAAGACATTTTTAATTAATGTGCATGTATATCTGTTGAAAAGATAACGATATTATTGTTGACTATCTGAATTGATGATAATTATCCGACGACCAAGCAAAGTTAGTGATATTTTGTTTCTCGACCAAATTTGGTGGTAATCTAAAATGTCATAAGTATAAAAAACTTATCACTTTTTAATTTTAAGCCCTGAAATGACTTTCCTTTGTTTAACCAACTGTTTCCGACCAACCGGAGTTGGTGGTTTTTTGTTCCCGACCAACCTTAGTTGGTAGATTTTTATTCCCGACCAACTTTAGTTGGTAAATTTTCTTCCCAACCAACCGTAGTTGGTGTTTCTGGGAAATTTTTTATTCCCGACCAACTATAGTTGGTGGATTTTCTTCCCAACCAACCGTAGTTGGTATTTCTGGGCAATTTTTCTTCCCGACCAACTATAGTTGGTGGATTTTCTTCCCAACCAACCGTAGTTGGTATTTCTGGGAAATTTTTTATTCCCGACCAACTATAGTTGGTGGATTTTCTTCCCAACCAACCGTAGTTGGTATTTCTGGGAAATTTTTTATTCCCGACCAACTATAGTTGGTGGATTTTCTTCCCAACCAACCGTAGTTGGTATTTCTGAGAAATTTTTATTCCCGACCAACTATAGTTTGTGGATTTTCTTCCCAACCAACCATAGTTGGTATTTCTGATTTTTTTTTATTCCCGACCAACTATAGTTGGTGGATTTTCTTTCCAACCAACCGTAGTTGGTATTTCTAGGAAATTTTTCTTCCCGACCAACTATAGTTGGTGGATTTTCTTCCCAACCAATCGTAGTTGGTATTTCTGGGAAATTTTTTATTCCCGACCAACTATAGTTGGTGGATTTTCTTCCCAACCAACCGTAGTTGGTATTTCTGGGAAATTTTTCTTCCCGACCAACTATAGTTGGTGGATTTTCTTCCCAACCAACCTAGTTGGTATTTCTGGGCATGATGCGTAGTGTGTAGCACTAAAAATTTTCAACAAAAGGAGAGAATTGGGCGAAATATCCAAAACTTTATTCATATCAAAGAAAACTGCATTACATAGAGATTAAATTACTGATAATATTTGCGCAGATGCTCTGCGTTCCATGCATTCTTAAATTCCTCTCCTTCTAAGGTTTCGATTCTATTAGTCCCTGGTCGAACAACCTATGTTACTCTGTTGGGCCCATGCCAGTTAGCTTCCAATTTGTTGTGCTTTTGAATTACTTTCTTTAGCATATAGTCTCCTTCTTTCAGGTCGCATTTCTTTACTCTCTTGTTGTAGAACAGAGCTGTCCGTTGCTGATATGCAGCGTTTCTGATTGCTGCCTCTTCTCTAACTTCCTCGAGCATATCCAAATCTAATCTTCTCATCAAGTCACTGACAGGAGAATTGAAATTCAACACCCTGTGTGTGTGGAGACCCAGCTCGACAGGCATAACAGCTTCACTTCCAAATGCTAGCATATATGGAGATTCTCCTGTGGTTGCTCGTGGAGTAGTACGATAAGCCCATAGTACAGAATGTATCCCGTTGATCCAATTTGCCTTTGCATCGTTTAATCTTTTCTTCAAGCCATTCAGCAGCGTTCTGTTTGTCACTTCGGTTTGTCCATTGCTTTGAGGGTGGCCTGGTGCACAGTGAGTTTTCAATATGTTCGATTGATGACAATACACAGCAAACTCCTCGTTGTCGAATTGGGTTCCATGGTCTGTAATGAGTGCATGAGGAAGACCATATCTACAAATGATGTTCTTCCATATAAATTGAGATACTTTGTCATATGTCATATCGATAAGAGGCTCAGCTTCCTCCCACTTAGTAAAATAATCCACTGCGACGACGAGGTATTTAAACCTTCCTCTGGTCATTGGAAGTGGCCCGACCAAGTCAATTCCCCACATGACAAATGGCCAAGGGGAAGTAATGGGTGTCAATAATGCTTGAGGAGTTCTTCGGATAGTGGAGAAGCGTTGACATTTGTCACATTTTTTGGCATAGGCTATGCAATCAGCCCTCATTGTCGGCCAATAATATCCCTGCGTCATTATCCTTTGCAGAAGTGTCCGACCTGCTACATAGGCTCCACATGACCCTTCATGGACTTCTTCGATCAAGTCTTTCACCTCGGTGGGATGTACACATATCTGCAAGCCAGCTATAATTCCTCGTCTATATAGAACACCATTGGTCAATACATAACGAGGAGCTTTAAACTTCAGTTTCTTGGCTGCGAGTTTGTCAGTTGGTAATTTCCCTTCCTCAATATATGCCCTGATGGGATCCATCCAAGATGGATCTAAATCAAGGGTAATAAAGTTCATCATCTGATCTTCATCTATGCTCCGACTAGCCAAGACTTCTATTGGGATTGTTCTACGTAGCTCGGTGCGTGAGGCTGAAGCTAACCGAGCTAAGGCATCTGCTCTTGTGTTCTCCAATCTTGGTATTCTAATTATATGTACTGCAATCAGGCTTGATAAAACTTCCATTGCTTTTATATGATACTTGATCATTAATTCTCCTTTGGCTGCATATACTCCCAGCATTTTATTTACAATCAACTACGAGTCACTGAATACAATAACTTGCTCTGCCCCCATGGTTTTTGCCAAATTAAGACCTACAATCATAGCTTCATATTCATCCTCATTATTAGAAGCCTTAAATTAGAAGCGCAGACCATACTCCACATCGACCTCATTCGGGCTGTTCAAAATAATCCCTGCCCCACAGCCTGTAGTGCAAGATGAGCCATCCACATATAGATTCCATATAGGTACCTCATCTTCAAATGCTTGATCGGATAGAGTTCCTCGATGGAATATTTGGTGCTTCCTTTTATCCTCCTCTAGCACTTCTTACTGCTCGTCGACCATCTTCTCTTGCTTGTCGACTAACTTCTCTTGCTCGTCGACCAACTTCTTTTGTTCGTCGACCAACGTAAGTTGAACGGGGTTTAAATTCGATGATCCTGTAACATCCACAGGTTGGTCGGTATTCAGCTTTTGCTCCTCGTGCGTGTCAGGATAGGTGAACTCTGCTATAAAGTTTGCTATTGCTTGCCCTTTAATTGACGATCTAGGCTCATAAATTATGTCATATTCACCAAGTTCTACTGCCCAGTACATCAATCTCCTTAATTTTTTGGTTTATGAAGAGCTTGCCTCAATGGCATATCAGTATACACAACTATGGTATAAGCTTGGAAGTACGGCCTCATTCTCCTACTTGCCTCGATCAATGCTAGTGCCAATTTTTACAGTTTTGGATATCTGATCTCTGCTCCTCGGAAGGCTTTGCTAGTGTAATAGATTGGTTTTTGCACTCCATCCTCCATTCTTATTAATGCCGAGCTAACTGCATTCTCTGACACTGCCAAATACAAGTACAATCTTTCCCCCATCACTGGCCTGGATAACAGCGGAGGTGTTCCCAGATATTTCTTTAATTCTTGAAAAGCCTTATCGCATTCGTCATTCCATTCAAACGTTTTTCGGAGTGTTTTGAAGAATGGGAGGCATCTATCTGTTGCTCGTGATACAAATCTATTAAGTGCTGCAACTCGTTCAGTGAGACTTTGTACTTCCTTCTTCGTCGTTGGAGATCGTAGTCCCAATAGAGCCTTGATCTTCTCTGGGTTTGCTTCGATTCCTCATTGGTTGACAATATACCCGAGGAACATGCCTTCCCGTACTCCGAATATTCACTTGGTGGGATTCAGCTTCATTTGATATTTATCTAGTTGATCAAAGGTCTGGCCTAAGTCAATTAGATGGTCAGCAACTCTCTTGCTCTTCGTCAGCATATCATCAACATAAACTTCCATATTGCAACTGATTTGTTCTGCAAATACCTTGTTCATCAGCCGTTGATATGTTGCACCTGCATTTTTCAAACCAAAAGGCATAACATTATAACAATAAGTTCCCCTAGGGGTAATGAAAGATGTACTCTCCCTGTCTTCAGGTTTCATTTTAATCTGGTTGTAACCAGAATAAGCATCCATGAAGCTCAACAACTCGTGTCCCGAGGTAGCATCCACTAATTGATCAATTCGGGGAAAAGGAAAATGATCCTTTGGACATGCCTTGTTAAGGTTGGTAAATTCTACACACATCTTCCACTTGTTGTTTTTCTTTTTTACCATTACTACATTTGCCAACCAGTCTGGATATTTGACATCGTTAATAAAGCAAGCTTTCTGGAGCTTCTCGACCTCCTCTTGTATGGCTTGGTTCTTCTCGGGGCTAAACACTCTTCGTCTCTGCTTCACTGGCTTAATCTCCTTATTCACATTGAGCTCGTGACATAAGAAATTTGGGTATATTCCTGGTATATCCTCATGACTCCAAGCAAAAGTTTGTTTTCTGCTTTTTAGGAAAACTATCAATTCCTGTTTTAGTGAGGCATCTAACGACGAACCTATTTGAGTTGTTCGCTCCGGGTGCTCGTCATCCAAAATGATATTTTCAGTAGCTTCCACCACCTAACCTTTCACGAGCTGCGACTCGTCTCTAGGATCCAATGTTTCAATCTCTGCACCTTCATCCACTTGGTAGGTCGTAGTCTTTTTCCTAGATTCCTCCAGTTCTTCTTGCTCGGCAGATGAGTAGTAACATTCCTGAGCTACTTTTTGGTCACCCTTTACAACTCCTACTCCAAAATTAGTTGGAAACTTCAGACATTGATGTACAGTAGATGGTACTAATTCGAACTTCTTCAAACCTACCCTTCCCATGATATTATTGTAAGCTGACTGGACATTCTTATCCATCATAAAGAAACGTACTCTTTCTGTTCGACAAGCAGTTCATGTGCCGATGAATATATCCAATTTGATCATCCCAAGTGGAAAGACTTTCTCGCCAGCAAACCCGAGGAGGGGCCTGTGATAAGGTTCCAACTAAGACAACTTTAGATTTAAACTATTGAAGCATGGGTAGAACATGATATCCGTCGAGCTACCATTATCCACCAGTGCTCTTGAAATTATTACTTCCTTTTATCCTCATTTTGATCACCAGTGGATCATCATGAGGATATAGTACACCTGCGAGGTCGTTCTTGGAGAAACCAATTACCAGTTTTTCTTTGTTCACCTTCCTCGGGCGATCATCCTCAGCTAGTTTTATTCGTTGAATGTATGAACAAGCTTGAGCTTCATTGAGGTAAGATTTCCTTTCCGCAGTAAGATCCCCACCTCCCGCATCTCCACCTGTAATCACGTTACAATCAAATGATCCAAACGAATTGAAAATACCTCACGTTCTGGCTGTCTTGGTCTCTTGGAGAGATCGGGGTCGTCTTCTGGATCATCTTCATGATCTCTTTTCTTATTTTCTTCTACTCGACGAGGAGATCTAGACCTCTGTCTTGCTCGATCGTTGCTTTTTCTTTCATTTCTCCGATCAACATACTTGGCCAGCTTTCCTCGTCTGATGAGTGCTTCGATTTCATTCTGGAGAGCTATGCAATTTTTGGTCGTGTGACCATGGTCTTTATGGAACTCGCAATATTTGACCTTATTCCTCTTGTCAGGATCTGACTTCATTTTCTCAGGCCAGTTTAGTTCCTCTCTGTTCTTGATTTCTTCTAGGACATGGTTTATGTCTACTTTCAAAGGAGTATAATTTTCAAATTTCTTCAATATTTCCCATGATGGCTTTGCTTTTGACTGCTTATCACCACCATTGTTCTTATGTTCTTTCTTTTTAGCCTTATCAACCTCCACCTTGGTCTCTTTGGTGTCCATGTTCTTCTACGCAGCCATAGCCTCCTCTGCATTCATGATCTTGGCCGCTTTTGCCATTAGTTCTGACATGGTTCTGGGTGGATCTTTGGCCAAAGTATAGTACAATTTATTGGGCAACAATCCACTCATCAAAGCATTAATTGCTGTCTTTTCTTCGTAATCAATAACTTCGAGCTTCTCATTATTGAAATGAGTTATGTAATCCCTGGTGCTCTCACCTGTTTTTTGTCTAACACTTAACAAATGTGCCACTCGTTTAACTGGTTTTTGCTCCAAAATAGAAATTTCCAATGAAGAGCTCGGCCAGTTGAAAGAAAGTTAAAATCTTCCCCCGAGGAAGATTATTGTACCATATTTGTGCAGATCCGGTAAGAGTTCCCGAAAATGCCCTGCATCTCATCTCGTCTGGCACGGCATAGATGTCGGCAGCAGCTTGGTATTGTTCTATATGAAGGACATGGTCAGTTTTTCCATCATATTTAGGGGTCACAACAGGTGCTTTGAATTTCGATGGTGTGGGAAAACCCATAATTGCCTGTATAAAAGGCGTCCCTTGGACAAAAGTTCTTTGTAGAGGATTCTTGGCCTTAACCATTTCCCCTAGTCTATCCTCCAACCTTTGAATAGAGCCTTTCCGTGCACCCTTTCCCTCCTCGGGCCTATTGGTTCGAGAAATTGATCGTGTTGAAGTCGCTTCCTGGGATCTATCTTGTCGAGCAACTTGTTGTGATTGGGCAGAACCCTCTCTTAGATCAGATGGTCGTCGAAAGTTTCTCGACACAGCCTTAGGAGGACTTTTATTCTTCCTAGGGCCCAATCGATCAAAAGGAGAGATCCTACTTAATCTCTCCAATGCACTAGTCCTTTCTGGAGAGAGAGTGATGTGTTGTTCAGTATCTGTGACTCGTACTGACGAAGTTCGACCCGATTGATAAGAAAAATCATCAGATTTCTCAGTGCGATATGAGTCGCTTTGCCTAATATGCGAAGAAACTAAACGAATATTTCTTTGAACACTTCGTTGTCCTGAATGGGTAGGCGATCCACCTTGGATAGTTTGCATGAGTTATCGCATAGTCTTTTGCATAGTCGTCTGGCCTTGAGCCAAATTGGCCATAATTCCAGCCAGATCTTGGACATTTGGAGGAGCGGATGGATTCGGGGGGTTTCTAGCGTTTCGATTACTGGATTCAGGATTATCAGCAATTGGTGATAAATTGTTTTGGTGAAAAACAAGAATTTCAGTCGTTTCCCATAGACGATGCCAATCTGTTGATGTAAAAAATTAGATTATCTCTAATTATTTGATCACAGATAAAAAAATAAATAAGACAAGAGATTTTTAAAGTGGTTCAGCCTTGAAAGAAGGGCCTACGCCCACTATTTGGTTATTGCTGGCTGTTTGGGGAATTCTCGATTACAGTTTTTTACCAAGAGATTCCGAGTCCCCTTAGAATGAGGATGATACAATGTATTTATAGCCCTCAGGCTGTAAATGTGAAAGGGTAATACATAGTTGTCCAATAGATGTATACATCTGTATGGTAATAATGAGCATTTAATGCGCAGTGGATTTGTTAATTATTCGGACATTAATGCTTTGTACGAGATACAGCTCGGACCGCCTAAGCTGTTCGGATCGCCTGAGTAGCTCGGTATTGACGAGTTGCTCGGTTCAGTAAAGTTCCTCGGAGAGCACCTGTTGCTCGGAGTGTCTGAGTTGATCGGGGAGGTTGAGTTCCTCAAAATCAAGGTGTTGTTCAGAAATGTTTGTAAGTGCCATGTAGATTGACACGTGTCTCCACTTAACTGATCCAAGTCAGCGGACTAAATTTGGTATCAACATTCCCGTTTTTAAAACTGTAATCCGTTGATGAGATCCTATCACTATAAAATTTCCATCTTTCTACTTGTGTGCGTGACTTTGCGTTCATTATATTTACTCTTTATGTCACGCATATCGAGAGAATAGCCATATTCCGAGTGATTCGTTTGAGAGAGCATTCCATGAAAATTTGAAATCAAAACGAATTTTCGGATAAGTAACGTAATGGTCAATCGGTGGAAATTCACGGTTAAATTTTTGGCTTCGCACACACGCACTATGATTTGAGACTATTGAGCATGACTTGATGATGACTATTTTCTGGAAAAGTTTGAATTATATAATTTTTGCGTATTTTGAAAGTTCTTTGAGTCGAATTTTGTGGGTATATTCTCTGCAAACCCTCACGAGACACAACTCGTCCTACTAGGGTAACCTAGGGGTTTAAAGGCTTGTTGCATACGCTAAATGCAATCGCTTGCCCGCGATAAAGGTATTCTATCCCAATAAAATGATTTTCAAGAGTTAATCCTTACTAGGATTCTTTTACATTGCTCGGGACGCGCAAAGTTCTAAGTTAGGGGGATTTGATTAGACATAAATTCTTCCCAATTTATCCCTTTAATTTAGTTACTTTTATCACCTCGATCAGCGTAATCGATTTGATTTTATCTCGTAACCTTGCTACTGACTTATTCTAATGAGTACCCCGAGTTTCTGGTATTTCGTACTAATTTTGCAGGTATTAATGTCAATAAAGAAAGAAAGAAACCGGAAGAATCGAGAAAGAAAAGAAGGAAAAGTCAAAAGGGCAAAGTTGTAATTTTTACCCAGAATTCGGATGAGTCATCTAAAGAGAAGTTGAAGAGCCTTCAATTATGAGTACATAGGAAGAAATTGCACCTCAATCGAAATCCCGATGTGAAAGTTATGAGTAATCAAAGTTTGAAGAAAAAGTCAAGGGAAGACCAGACCGATCAGGGCCGAACCGATCCGCATTGCCAAATTCTAGAGAACCCCGGACCGAAGACGGATTGAAGCTGAAAGAAAACAAACGAACCGATCGGTGTCGAATCGATTCGCCCAAGAAATAAATGAACCGATCCGAATTCCAGCCAGACCGAACTGAGGGAGGACCGGACCGGCCCGACTGTCAAATTTTAATTTTATAATCTTCCTCTAATGGAGAGTCCTAGTTCAGCTAAAACTCTTGGAGTCTTGTAGGGTATGTAAACCCATTTTATTATAATTCTAAGCATGGATAATTTAGCTAATTTTCCATTCTTTCTGTAAAAACCCTAGTTTGAAGATTGATTACAATTTTAGTTCCAAGATTGAAGATTGTTCAGATTTCTGTGATTACAAGTATTTTTAATTGATGCTTTTAGTGCTTTGGTGAGATTAGTGGTTAGTTTCCTCTGTCTAATTTTCTGTTTACATCATTTTATATTTTTTCCTTAATTTAATCATGACTTCCTGCAATTCCAAACTCGTTTTCATTAATTTCATCGTGGTAGGCTAGACTTTTAAAGGTCGGGATGCATGAACCCAACCTGATGTGGTAGTTGCATGTGCATAAAATTAATCCTCTAAATTTAATGGTTTGATTATGACCGTATTGCGTAGAAACACGACAATTGTAGATCTTCGGATCTCGTTTGCTTCAGGGTAACTGGGATGCTTTAGAATGCAATTCGAGTGTAACTATCACTAACGATTTACTCGTCCTCTGATTAAGTATGGTGCGGGCTTGAACCTCATATACGTAATGCTTGGGAGTACTAAATTCTGGGTCTAATTTATCATTTAAATTTAGAATTAGTTTTATATCTGCAATACACTAGGGTCGGGGGATTGTATTCCCGTCTTGTTTTCTTCATCATATAGTTTAAAGTTTCAAATCATTCTTCACCAGTATTTTAGGTAATTTAGAATAGTTGCATTTTTTTATAATTTTATAATTGCATCTAGTGTAGTTGTTCCACAAATCAAATCACCTTTTCTTTTTCCTTTAAAGTCAGAGTTAGGATTTCCTTATCTATCCAACGTCGTCACAACTCTGTTGTCCTATTTCCCTGTGGATACGATCCCGACTTACCGGGTTTATTAGTAACGCGACAGGCTTGCACTTGAGCCTAGAGAGTACGCACTTCTGAGACACATTCTTAGTAGCGTCAATTATCCGTTTATGTTAAACCTGATTTGCAACATTTTTATTTTCAACTCTTATTTCATAAATTTATTTTACAAATGTTCCCAAAAAATAGATAATGAAATAAATTACTATTATAATATATATTTAAAACATTATTAAGTATAATATATATTAATTAGAAATATTATATATATATACTAAAAAATTAATCGGATCGGATTATTAACGGATCGGAGTATATGAATCCAAATCCGCTCCATTTAATAAACGGGTAATTGGGTAATCGGGTAATCGAATAATCGAATTTTAGGCATAATCCATATCCGTTTAAATGGATCGGATTCAGATTCGAATTCAGATAAAATCTGATCCATTGACAGGTCTAGTCCGACGTACCTAGCTATCCCCTACCCATAGACGAATAGTTCTCGGATGAATAACTTTTTGTACCTCGCCTCTCCGCTGGTTTGTAGACATAGTCAATTATCTTGTCATGGGAGCCCTCCCTCTCGATTGGATACCGCAAGAGAATAAGAAGTTTGTTACTCGGTCACACATGTTTTTTAATGACGATCCATTTTTCTTCAAATATTGTGCGAACCAAATCATCCGACGGTGTGTACCGGATGATGAGATACCAAAGGTCATCCAATTCTATCATTCGGAAGCTTGTGGAGGCCATTTTTCTTCGAAAAAGACGGTCGCTAAGATCCTTCAAAGCGGCCTATACTGGCCCACCATGTTCCGGGATGTGAGCAACTATTGCAAATCATGTGATAGGTGTCAATGGATGGGGGCTATCACCCGACAAGACATGATGCCACTAACCCCCATACTCATTATTGAGATTTTTTACTACTAGGGTATTGACTTCATGGGTTCTTTTCCCCCGTCTTTTGGATACCTATACATCTTTGTCGCCGTAGACTACGTTTCTAAATGGGTGGAAACCATAGATACCAACACAAATGATAATAAAGCGGTGATACGTTTCTTGCAGGAACACATACTTTCTCGCTTTAGTTCAAAGGCGATAATTAGTGATAATGGAACGCATTTCTATAACAAACCATTAGAGAAGCTTATGAGAAAGTATGGAGTCGTTCACAAGGTTGGAAGGAATTATCACACATAAATGAATTGGCTAGCTGAGTTGGCGAATCATGAAATCAAGAACATACTTGAGAAGACCGTCGATCCTAATCGAAAAGATTGGTCCCTTCGATTGAATAATTCGCTATGGGCCTATAGAACCGCATACAAGAACCCCATTGGAATGTTCCCATTCCGCTTTGTGTATTGAAATCTTTGCCACCTACCCATGGAGCTAGAACACAAGGCATATTGGGCCATTAAGAGATTGAACTATAGTATGAACAAAGCCAGTGAAGCTTGCTAGCTTCAATTGAATGAGTTGGAGGATATACGCAATGATGCATACGATAACGCTAAGATATCCAAGGAACGGATGAAACTTGCACATGATTAGATCATTCGATGCAAGGAGTTTCATTCCAGGTAAAAAGTGCTTCTTTACAACTCTAGGCATTATTTATTTTCGGGTAAATTGCTGTCTAGATGGATTGGCCCATTCGTCGTGAAGAATATATTCCCCCACGGAGCTGTGGAATTGGAAGATCCAAAAGGGGGAAATACATTCAAAGTTAACGGATAACGCCTAAAGCCATATTTAGAGGTGTGTGTAGATGAAGTCGACACCATTTGGTTATCGGACCTCATTTACGAGGTTGAGTGAGCTGTAACATAGAGGTCGTCGCACCCCCGACGCGTATGGGGTGATTCTTGTGTATAATATCCATGAGTTAGGTTAGTATCGTTTGGAGTCCATAGGTATAAGTCATGAGAGGTTAGGAGTTCAAACAATCTTTTCGCGAGGGCATAGAGAGTGTCGAGGAAGTTCATTTGTGAGAATAGGTGCGGGAGTGTTCGGGGAGTCGAGGGTGGTAAAATTCATGTTCAGTAATAGAGAGGAGAGATTTTTGTTTGAAGCGAATCGAACCGAATCCCCCGTACCGGATCCGTTTGGTTTGGAAAATATAAGAAACATATTCCAGAACCGGATCGGTTCTCCCTCTGCATTCTTTTGCCATTTCCCAAGGTGCTTCCCCCTTCCCTAATCTCTTCACTTCCCTCCCCAGTCCGATTTTTCCCTCATTTCCCACCCATTTTCCCTCCATTCCCCCCCTTCTTTCCCTCTAAATTCTTCCCCCCAACTCCACCTCCCCCACCTATAAATTCATACCTATCTTACCCCCATTTCTCTACACTTCCATTCCATAATTAATCTCCTTCTCTTTTGCTTCCATTCCAGCTCCACCCCAAACATTCCCATGGCAAATCAAGGTCTTCCCCCAAAATAATTGTCACTGAGGTCCTTCCAAACGGTAACGGGGAGTACCGCCCTCACATGGAGCGAATTTGGTATGAGAGATTTTTCAGCATTTCTAGAAAGCTTCACAACGAGCGTATCGTTAAATGAAACGAGTTTCCCCTCTCGATCTCCAATCTTTTCAGTCAATGGGGGTGGGCCCAATATCTAAAAGCGCGCCACAATGTGGTGTGGGCGAACGAGGTCCGATATTTTTACGGCTCACTCGTCCGCACGGGGGAGTTTGAGGGCCAAGCTTTTGTTGACGGCCATCCCATCCCTTTATCTTGGGATATTCTGTCCCGAAAACTTACCTCCACGGGCATTCCGAACCCGAATCGATTTGATTACCCCACTAATGCCCCCACCATTCCGAAACATACGTGCATCAACCGTCTCACACCTGAAAAAAATTGGGTGAGGGGCACCTTCCCAGAGGGACGCATCAATGATAAGGTGCTTTTCATATTATTTGCGCTAATCTGCTTCAGACCTCTAATGACTCGGCGATGCGCCATCGCCAAGCCACCCTCATCTGCCACCTTTATGATCCCAACTTCACAATCAATCTTGCCCACATATTCTACACGGATATTTTCTTTACGGCATTGGAATAAAAAGGTGTTGTGCCCCTCCCATATTCACGCCTCATCACCTCCATTCTTGCCGATGCCGATATTCAGATGCCTCAGGCTTTTCCCCGCCTCCCGGAGCCCATTGGGTAAGCATCGTGCATAGGAGTGACAAGCAATGGGAAGCCATATGAGCAGCTCAAGCAGCTGTCGATGTTATTGAGGACGATGATGACGACGATGACGAGGAGGACAATGCCGAGGATGTTGAGATGGGCGAGGAATAGGAAAAAGAGTATGACGAAGACGACGATAACGACGACTCAGATTTTGAGCCACTAGGCGCAGATTTTTAGAGACGTTTATCATCAGTGGAAATGCGCTTAGATGGGTTCCTCAATCAATACCAGCGCAATGCGAGCATGATGCACGGCCTTCAAGCGGAAATGTATCATAGGGCTATGGGTGCGCCACCACCACTTTACTTCTATGACCCATATGACCTAAACGCGCCCACTGGATCCCATCCCCCTCTCCAGTAAAGCCTTTGTTTGGTGCAGATTGATATGTGGTTGTGTTTGAGCTATTTTTTTTGTTTATGATGTTTGTTGCTGCTATATGTTTTCTATCCCCACCTCTTTATAACACATGTTTGATTGTTATATAAAAATTCTGCATTTTCAATATTTGTTCGTTTTATTCTTCGCACTTTTAATTCGCTTTGAGTTATATTTTAGTCCTTTTTGCTTGAGGACAATGCAAAAGTCTAAGTTGGGGGGGGGGGGGGGGAGGTGACAAGTGCGTACTTCTAAAACTTCACAAATTTTCAAAATGCTGAAAAAAAAATTAAATTGAAAAAGTTTAGAATAGCCAGAAATATTTTCCTTCAAAATAAATAAAAATTGGAATTTAAAAGCTTCAAAAATATCACAAATCTTTTTTCTCAAGTTGTAAAAACCCAATGCACTGAGCCGAAATTAACCAATGATGGAAATTGAGCAGAAAATGACGACTTTACGAATAAGTGTGGAGATTAATTAACCCAGTGAGATTTCGAGCCTTTCATTTTTTTAGTAATTAAATCAATCCGAGTTAATGGTTAACTCAAAGTTCATTTCAGCATTTAAAAAGTCGTTGAGGATTTCTATTCCTTTGTTTGATCGGTTATGGGAAATGTGTGAGATGTTGTCTTGAAAAGTGCCAAAAATATCTCTAAACTAAATTCATCTCGAGACGCATATGGTAAAGCAATTAGCAAATTGGACAATGAAGTAGGCCCTCGTTTGTCACCCAAAAATATTGGCCAAAAAAATCATGAAAAATTAATCTTTTTGCAACCCAATTTGAGCCGAATAAGTTTTTCCTTTTTCGTTTGATAACCTATTAAACCCAATTGGCCCGGAATTGTGGAAATTGAAAATTCAGAAATAAAGTCCGAAAAATGCATAAAAAGGGGTAAGAAAAAAATAGAAAAATGCTCAACAAAAATAGTAAGAAAAGAAAAGTGTGATAAATAGAAAAAAATAGAAAAAGAAGAAAAAATGAGCGAAAGCTCGAAAAAACACTAACGGTCATCATAAGAATATTTTTCCAATTCCGAATTTCCCTATCATTTCCATTTTACCCAAATACACCTTATAACCCCAAAAAGTCCTCACCGAGTCCATATTGCTAAATTGTCTATCGCGTGGAGAGCTAAGGCACAAAAGATAATAAAAGAGATTATATGGCATGAAAAAGAGGCAATGTTTCCTGTTTCCCAATGACCGTATTCCAATGATGAGATCTTTTCACCTCTAACAACCCGTATTTCAATTTGTGTTCGTGACCTTGTGTCCATTATATTTACTCTTTATATCATGCATACTGAGAGAATTAGCCACATTCCGAGTGATTCGTTTATAAGAGCATCCCATAGATTTTGAAATCAAAGCGAATTTTTAGAAAGTAATGTAGTGATCAATCAGTGGAAATTAACGGTTTGATTTTCGGCTTCGCACACACATACACTATGACTTGAGACTTGTGAGTATGATTTTAAGGTGACCATTTTTCGGGAGTTTAAGTTGTACAATTTTTAAGTGTTTTGAACTTTCTTTGAGTCTAGGAATATGAATTTTGTGGGTATATTCTTTGCAAACCCTCATGAGACACAACTCGTATTACTAGGCTAACCTAGGGGTTTAAAGGATTGTTGCATATGCTAAATGCAATCTCTTGCCCCCGAGAGAGGTTTTCTATCCCATTTAATGTTTGCTGAAAGTTTGACCATGTTGTGATTCTTTTTCATTAATCGGGACGATCAAAGTTCTAAGTTAGGGGGGTTTGATTAGGCATAAATTCTTCATATTTATCCCCATAATTTAGAGTCTTCTATCGCTCCGTGAAGTGTAATTGGAGTGAATTTATCTCATATCATTATTGTTGACATTTTCTATCGAGTATGCCAAGTTTCGTGTATTCCTCATCACTTTTGCACATATTTGCTGCATACAGAGAAAGAGGAAACCGGAAGAAGGAATGAAAATAAGAGCATAAACATCAAAGGGGAAAAAAGAGTAATTTTCAGGGAATTTAGAAGAGAAGCCCAAGAGAAATTTAAGATTTCAAGTCTACGAACACCTAGGAAGAAACAACATCCAAATCCGAGTAACGGATTAAAAGTTACAAGACTTCAAAGTTGATAGAAAATCACAAAGAAGAAAAAGTTTAATGTGAAGATCAAACCGAACAGAAGAATATGAAAAACAAACCGATCCTGTCCTTGAAAAACTTTTTGCGAAACATAAAAAAATGGAACCGAATCGAAGACGAAGAAACCGATTCTAGCAAAACTTTCTGTTTGAGGTAAACCGAGCTGAATCCCCTAAACAGGATCGTTTCGGTTGTCGAAATTTGGATTTATCCACTTGTAAAATTAGAGTCTTGCATGGTTGAAACTCTTGTAAATTCGTAGGTTATTTATTCTAACGTCTTTGAAGACATGGGAGAGCTTCTTTTTACATAGTTTTAGAGAGAGGAAGTGGTGAAGAACCCTAGAAGCTCAGGAATACAATTTGTTCATTCTCAGTTAAGATTTATATAGTCAAGTTGATTTCTTTCTCTCTTTCATTGTTTGATTTCGATAATTCATGAAAGCTTATTTTATTTCAAAGAAATATTGAATCCTTTTACTCATCTAGGTATAATTTCACAATGATTTCAGGCACTCGCACCGTAGAATAGAAACCCTTGCTTTCACTAGTTACATCATGCTAGGCTAGATTTTTAGAGGTTGGGATGCATGAACCCAACCTGACGTGGTTTGCATGTGTGTAAAATTAGTTCCCTGAATTACGTAAATGATTGAATCGTGTTGCGTAGTGATCACAACTGTCGTAGGACTTTTGATCTCGTTTGCCCTAGTTAACCGGGATGCTTAAGAGTAGGACGTGCATATAGCTATAACAACATAAATTTATTTTTACTTTTGATTACATATGGTGCGGGATTGTACCCTCACATATGCATGGTTTAAGATTAATAAGGACCGGGTTTAGTCAATTATCTAATTCATAACTAGCTTTATCACCGGTAAAAGTACTAGGGTTGGAGGATTGGATTCCGACCATGCTTTTCTCATTAATAGTTAATCAATCACAATTAGTTCACTCTCGCATGCTTAGTTCATACTTAGTTTCATTTAATTGCACTTAGTTAATAGCTATAATCTCACTTAGATCACCTTTAAATTTCTTTTTAGAGTCTGTTTAGGGTTGACCATGTTACCTACCGTCGTCTCGTTCTACGTCCTATTTCCTTGTGAATTCGATCCCGCCTTATTGGGTTTATTACTTACACGATAGGCTTGCACTTGAGCCTATATAAGCACGCACTTTAGACACATTTTTTGTCGCGTCACCCAAGGTGTTCCAAGGCCAATAACCACCACTTTTGCACCACTGTCACCACCATCGCATAGAACGGGAGAGGAATTTCGAAACCATACCATCATCTACAATGGATCAGACCTATTGTTAAGGGCAAGTATTTATCTTGGTAAGTTTTAATAAGATATATTATCCTTGTTATTATAAGGTGATTAAAAGACTGATTTTTATGCATGTAGAGAACAAATTTATGGATTTGAAATCATGCTCTAGGTAGAATTAATGATTTAGATTGAACCTCTGTCATATTGAGACAAAATTGATGACGTATTGATGATTAAAATGAGAAGAAATTTGAGTTCTACATGTGTTCTTGAGGAAAAATAATGAACTAGGATTTTAGAGGAAAATCTTGATTAAATCCCAATTAATTGAGGTTTTTGTTGATTTTTTTTATTATGAAACATTAGAAATCATGTATATGTGTTGGTAAAATGATTGGTAATCTTAGTTAGGTGAATGGGTTAGAATCATGGAGGTTTTAAGATTAAAAATGGTGAATCCCATAGGCTGCTTAAGGAAGAAGAAGAGACCCGTTGCATATCAAATCGAGTCGGCCCGAGGGGGAATCGATTCGGTTAGGGAATCGATTCGAGCATTGGGCCAATTGATTCAGTTCCCCAGATTTTGAAAGTTTTCCCCTTTTTAGATTTAGAATTGATGGGAAACGACCGAATTAAACTTTTAATTGATTTTTAATTGTAATGGGAGATATACTAAACACCAGTGGACAAATGTTAGGTGTTTAGACTTGAGATTTTGAGATAAATAAAGGGACAAGGCTAAGTTGACTTAATTAAATAATGGAAATTAAATTTGGGAGAAATATGACTATGTCATGGGTATCTTAGGAAACCTACGACTTAGACCAGTAAGGAAGAGTGGGAGTACTACTGAATTAACTTAAGTGACACTTAGGGACCATATGAGAAATAGGGAACACTCGGGTTGTTATGAGAAGAAGTGTTGTGCTAAAAGAATGATACGTAGGACATTTGAGAGTTATACGCAACATATGGAGTATCATGTTATAGGTCGTGAGTGTACCTACCTTATCGATATAGATGTACATGTAGTATGTATACCTATTATATGATTTATGTGTATGACATACCTATCCTGCTTGCTATCACGGGAGGTCTTAGAAAGTGGACAATCTTATCCCGATGAGTCCATTGGGGGGATTATTGTTGCCTCAGAATATAGAACCTTGGTATGGGCTATATGTGAAAACGGTAGTGTTGACGGTCATATGGGTGCGTAGGAATGTACGTATCCCATAGGCTTGGAACTATGTTCACCTCCAACTGTGTGTGAATTGTACTTATTTAGTTCAAGAGTGATTTCGAACCGGTAGTCCTTTATTTAGTATGTGATGTACCAGGACTTAATAGCATAGTACGCATGAATCGCAACTCAACCTAAGGGTGCCGTATTATTAAATATACAAGATTTCAACCCCGGGCGTTGCGTGGACGAGGTATAATTATTGGGTATAACCAAATGTGTATATATTATATACATATATCCCTGTGCATGTCTGTATCCGAAAACCATTATTTACGATCAAATGATCAATCTTTAATTGAGAAATTGTGAAGATGAAATAAGACTTTTTCGTCTTACATGTGTTCTATATCAAAAGGTAAAATCAATATCCCTACATATTACAAACACAATGTAAAAACAATATGCCTCGCATTCTATATTTATTTTTTTAGGTGATGTAAAAACATTTATTCTCTTCTTCTTCTTCTTTGCGCGCCAGCTTTCTCTCTCTAATTCCTTGGCAGTTCCAAATCGCCATTTTCGCAACTTCTGTGTCTCAGACCTTGCTCACTCCTCGTCTTTGTCTTCATGTAACTCTTATGCCTTAGATTCCAATTTTAGCCTTCAATTTTTGTTTGTCTTGCATTTGGGTTTCTTTCCCCGGTTTTCTTGGTTGTTGATATTTTTTCGGCGTGAAAGCCCGCCTTACTGTGGTGGTTTAGGGTTAGATAATAGTTCCCAGGTCTCCTTAGGGTTTTCCCCCTACTTTTCAGTGGTGGTTTAGCTCTTTTTTGTGGCCTTTCTTAGGTTTTCGTGCTCCCCAGAATTCATCTTCGGTGAACTGGATTCCCCTTGTTCTTGAATGTTCATCCATAAATCTTTTCATTTCCTTAGGTTTGATCCAAGAGTCAAACTTAGTCAACTGTGAACTTGTTTGTAGTTATCTTAGACAAATTTCTCAAGTGTAGGGTCCTCCCCTTAATTCTTAAAAGACTTTATGATTTAGTCGAGGAATTTCCAACCTTAAGAGAGAAATTCTTTGCTGAGATCAGGCGTTTAGAGGAGGAGTACGAGGGAAGATGAGGTGCCGACCCTAATTGGGTACGACCCATCTTCCCCATTCCTTTAGCCATATTAATACCATCTGAGTCCTGTTGGTCTTCCTGCCTTCCAGCCGAGATTCAGGTATACAAGGGATGATGAATGAGAGAGCATCGTCACCAATAGGTGCTGGGCCTTCTGGGAGGAGAGAGACGTCCACTCCTGGCCCAAGCCGACAGGCCGAAGGGATGATACATTCTGAGGCTGTTCCTGTAACGACCCTATCCCCTCTTACTTTCCAGGTGGCCTTTCCATATGGACCACCGACAGGCGACGAGGCTGAGGGACCTGGGGATGAGGGGTATGAGGACGATAGTGAGGATTTGGATACTGATTAAGTTGACACTTCTAGTGGCTTACGTCTCATCTATTAGGGATCATGATCTCTTGCTGTGGAGTCACACATTTAGTATACAGCCCAATATAACTATGAGGGTCCCAAATGCAGATGAGAGAGTCTTCTAGGGGAATGAGGGGGATGTTGTTGTTTATGAGCAGATGCTCAGGGTAGGTGTTAGGTTCCCTCTGCACCCTGTAATAGTTGACATACTATCTGCCCTTGGGGTTGCTCCTTATCAACTACCCCCAACTCTTGGAGAATAATCCTCGGCTATATCTCCCTCTGGAAGAATACTTTCATTGATGAGACCTCGGCTGATATTTTTATAGCCTGCTACAATATCACTTCCTCATCTAAGGAACCTGGATACCTTCATCTAGGGGCGAGGAAGTCCGATAAAAAACTCCTTCACGTGGCACAAACTTCAAACCATGATTGGAAGAAGAGATTTTTCTTCATCTATGGGGATTGGGAATTCTTCATTCAGGTAGAGCCTTTAGAAGACAGCCCGAGGGTTCCAAGGTCATGTTCCAACCCTTCAATGAGAGCACGGTCAGACCCCAGACTCAGATTGGATGAGAGGGACATTGTTGACTTCCTGAGGGAACAAAGGAAAGAGGGTGAACTTCATAAATTTAAAGATTTGATGACCCCTCGTTTCCTTAAAGAAGTTGGTCTGAGGGTCGGCCCCTTGACATAATTATATGAGTTGATTTTTGCTCCATTTTTACTTTTCAAGTGTTTCCTCTTTGCCATTATATATTTCTGATGTATCGTCTCCTTTTTAGGTCTCTAGGAGATAGCTGCCCCAAATTTACTGTCTGGCTTGGGAAAGAAAAAGGGTAAAGAGCCCCAGCAGACTTAGAAGAAGACAAAGGCCATGGGGCCGACACAGGTGGAGCCGACTGTCGACAGTCATAATTAAAAGGAGCTTGAAGTCCCTGGGAGCTCTCGGCCTGACTCACAAATGAGGGCGAGGGTGGAGGTATCTCAGGCACACACTGTGGGGACCATCTCCTCTTCCAGCATGGGTTCCTATTGGTCTTAGAATCTAACTTTCCTCAAAGTTGAACCCTCTTCCCTCATAGCCAACCTGAGGGCGGCCAAAGCCTCAATTTTTTTTGCAGCGTCGGCCACAGATTATGAATTCTTATCAAATATGCCCCTTCCAAGGTTTATGACTACGATCTCCATACTCTGGCTCAGGTATTTATTTCAATTTGATTTTTTGATTCATCAATATTTAATCAACTGTTCCCTCGGCCCCTTACTATGTGCGCCTTTGTGCAGTCTGTCTGCGTATTCATATCTGCCACCAAGTGGATGGCTATAAACCATAGAAGTTCCTTGATGCCGAGAGAGCTATCCAGTATAAGGCCGACCTGAAGACCGAGATGGAGACTGTGAGGGCAGAGTTGGAGAGTTAGAGGACTGAGCATGCAAGGGTCTTTAATGAGCTGGTGAAGCAGTATGAGGCTGACCTGAATGTGAAGGACTCCCTCATCAAAGAAAAGGAAGTGGCCTTGACCAATCAGGGGGTCCAATTCAAGGTTGAACTTGATGAGGCAGTGAAGAAGGCCGAGGCTGATGCAGTGGAGGCTAATAAACTCTCAAACGAGTTTCAAGGCTTCGATCTTGAGTACCTGGAGAGGGGAATAAAGACGATCTGTCGATGGGTTGTCTTGAAGTTTGCTGACGTAGTGTCGTCTGTTCGCCCCTCTCTGGAAGCCATGGAGTTGGATGACCCCCTTATTGCTGAGGCCTTAACCCATATGGAGTCTCAGGTGCACATCGAAGGCACCAGTACCTCAGAAGATCGGCCTATTTTGGTCATCGAAGAGACTCCTCTGGTTGACATTGAAACCTTGCCTGCTGATACTGCTCAGTAAGGTGGCTGTCTGTAGCCCATACCCTCTGTTTGTAAAAAACATTTTTGTACTTTATTTCCTTGGATAAACATTTGCAACAATTTATAATAGAATCTCTCTTCCTGTCTTCCATATTTGCCAATTTTATGAATTTTCTTGGCTGTTATATTTGTGTTGTCCATCATACAAGTCCCCCCTCGTCTTTCTTGGGAGTGAATGGAGGTTCGTCCCTACCATTCACCCTCATCATAGCCGAGGGTGGTTATCCACCAAATTAATGATGTTTTAAATTTTATGTCCGCCCTCGTCTTTCTTGGGAGTGAATGGAGGGTCATCCCTACTATTCACCCTCATTATAGCCGAGAGGGGTATAACCAAGAATTACCCCAACTATATTACAATCGACAATCAAAATATGAGGGGCCAATATATTATTCTCATTAACTTTCCAAGTGTCATGATGGAGCAACACATTCATTACAACTGTGGTCCGATAGGACATTACATTATTGATAGTATTTCTTTAAATGATCTGCATTCCAGGGATTCGAAAAGGGTTCCCGCCAAGGTTATCTAGTCTATAGGTTCCAGGGACAACTTCATCAATGACCCTATATGGGCCATGCTAATTTAGGTGGATCTTGTTAGGTTTCTGCCATGTCTTCTTGAGGACTAAGTCCCCCACGACGATTGGCCTTTGCTTCACCCTCTGGTTGTAAAACCTGGCAGTCCTCTACTGATAGGCTGCTTGCCTTATCTCAGCATCTTCTTTTCTCTCGTCGACTAAGTCTAGATCAAGTCTCCTTTCTTCCATATTTATATGGATGTCATATATTTGGACTAAGTCTAGATCAATCTCGGTGGGGATTACGACTTCTGAGCCATATGCTAGCATAAACGGGGTTTCCCCGGTAGGGGTCTTGGCCGTCGTCCTATAGGCCCACAGTACAACGTATATTTACTCAACCCATCTTCCTTTGGCCTCCTCGAGTTTTTTCTTAATCCCGTCTAGGATTCTTCTATTTGTAACTTCAGTTTGCCTATTAGCCCGAGGTCGACCTGGGGTAGAGAAGAATTATTTGACACCCACCTTTTTGCAGTATTTCTCCAGGGATGCATTCTTAAATTTAGTCCCGTTATCTGAGATGAGGGTGTTGGAGAGACCATATCTACATATAATGTTTTTCCAGATAAACTGGAAGGTCTTTTGCTTGGTAATCGTGACCATAGGTTTCGCTTCCATCCATTTTGAGAAATAGTCAATTGCTAGGATCAAGTATCGATAATTATTGACAGCCCTAGGCAAGGGTCCTACTAGATCGATTCCCTATACTGCGAATGGCTATTGGGACGTAATGGAGGTGAGAGGCTGATGGGGCTGGTGGGGTATGGTGGAGAACCTTTGAAATTTATCACATTTTTTTACATATGCCGTGGCATCTTTCCCTAAGGTCGGCCACTAATATCCCTGGTTTACTATCCTCTTTGCTAACGATCTGCCCCCAATATGGCTTGAACATGACCCCTCGTGCACATCTTGCAAGATGTGTGGGACTTCAGATGGGTGCACACATCTGATCAAGGGGATCAAAACCCCCTTTTTATACAAGTTATCTCCGATGACAGTGAATTTTACAGCTCTGTATCTCAAATTCTCCCGTTCTTATTTCGCTTCTGGCATCTCCCCCTGTTTAATGTATCTGATTAGAGGGTCCATCCATGAAGCTTCCCTATTGATATTTAAACAAGAGCCAAGTGTTCCCTCTGCATCTTCAATCGTTGGTCGAGGTAAGATTTCCACTGGGACGGTCCTCCTGATATCTGCCCTAGTTGCTGAGGCCAGCGTAGCAAGTACATTGGCTCAGCCATTATCAAGCCTAGGTATCCTCTTTAATTTCACTTCCCCGAAGCTCTTTAATAGTTCCTTTACTCTTTCAAGATATTTGGCCATTCTCTCATCCTTAGCCTCGTATGCCCCTAGTATTTATTTCACCACAAGTCTTGAATCACTATGGACCAAGATCTGGCCAATGCTAAGAGATCTAGCGAAGGAGAGGCTTGCTATTAGGGCCTCATATTCAGACTCGTTGTTGGAGGCTTTGAAGTTGAACCTCAGTGCGTACTCAATGTCTGTTCCGTCTGGTGCTAATACCATTAATCCATCCCCACTTTCGCTCTCGCAAGAGGACCCATCAATGAAGAGGTTCCACACAACCCGTTCCTCTGAGAAATTTCCCTCGGTGAGGGAGCCCTGTTTAAAGATATATCTTCCCTTTTTATTTTTAGTAACTTTTTCTCTAGCGGTGCTTATCTCAGCCTTATTTGCGGATGGGTCAACAATTCTGCCTTGCCGAGTATCTGTCTTCTCGAGGCTCTCCTCTTCAGCCTCATCATCTTCCCAAGTAAATTCAGCCATGAAATCAGCTAATGCTTGCCCCTTAATGGCCATTCTAGGTTGGTATACAATGTCAAACTCTCCCAGCTTTATAGCCCAGGCCATTAGCCTCCACGATTTTTCTGGCTTGCGCAAGACCTGCCTAAGAGGAGAGTCAGTGAGGATGACCATTGTATGGGACTGGAAGTACGACTCCATCTTTCTTGATGCATGGATCAAGGCATAGGCTAACTTCTCCATCCTTGGGTATCTTTGCTCTGCCCCTTGGAGTGCCTTACTGTTAAAATACACGGGCTTCTGTACCCCATCCCCTTCTCTCATAATGGCTGGGCTAATGGCTGATTCTGAGACGGCTAGGTACACATGTAGTCGTTCCCCCTGCACTGGCCGTGACAACAGCAAGGGAGACCCTAGGTACGACTTTAGTTCTTTGAAATCCTGGTCACACTCTTTATTCCACTCAAAGGCCTTTCTGAGAATTTTGAAGAACGATAAACACTTGTCTGTGGCTCTGGATACGAACCTATTTGAAGCAGCCACTCGCCTTGTGAGCCTATGAACATCTTTAATGGTCTTGGGGGTCTTCATTTCCAGAAGGGCCTTTATCTTCTCAGGATTGGCCTCAATGCCTTTTTGATTGATGATGAACCCCAAGAACTTCCCTGCTCCGACCCCGAAGAAAAATTTGGCTGGGTTGAGCTTCGTCTGGTTCTTATCCATTGTGTTAAAAGTCCTCTTGAGGTCAGCCACATAATCCTCGGCCTTCAAACTCTTGGTCAATATGTCATCTACATAAACCTCCATAGACTTCCCAATTTGGTCCTCGAACATTTTATTCACAAGGCGCTGATACGTTGCCCCCATATTCTTTAGGCTAAAGGGAATGACCCTATAACAGTATATCCCCTTATCGGCAATGAAAGACATTTTTTCTAAGTCCTCAGGGTTCATGAAGATCTGGTTGTACCCTGAATAGGCATCCATGAAGCTCATGAGCTCATGGACTGCGATAGCGTTTATCATTTGTTCAATGCGAGGGAGAGGGAAATTATCTTTGGGACAATATTTGTTGAAGTCTATGAAGTCTACGCACATCCTCCATTTTCCGTTGGCTTTGGGGACTATGACTGCGTTAGATAGCCACTCGGGATAGATGACCTCCCTGATGAACTCGGCATCTTCCAGCTTCTTGACCTCATCCCTAATGACCTCATACTTTTCTCTAGAATAAATCCTCCTCTTCTACTTCACTGGCTTTGCGTCCACTACCTTGTTGAGCTAGTGACACATGATTTTGGGATTAAACCCCGGCATGTCTGCATGACTCCATGTAAAGACGCTCTGTCTCCTCCTTAGCAGCTTGATGAGATCTTCTTTTATTTCTGTCTTCAGAGCTTTGCCAATTTAGACGGGTTTTTTGGCTCATCCTCAGTGAGGATGATGGATTCTACCTTCTCTACGACTTTTCCTTTCTTCAATTTTGTCTCATCCCTGGGGTCGAGGGTATCAATATTGTAAGTAGTCATTGCCTTCTAGTGCACCTCTCTTTCTTTGGTGAAATTGAAGTAACATTCCTGTGCCGTCGTTGGTCTCTCTGAACTTCCCCTACCCCGTAAGGGGTCGAGAATTTTATCATTTGGTGAATCGTGGACGGAACTGCCTTAAATTCCTTAAGGGCCATCCGCCCCAGTATAATGTTGTAGGCTGAGAAGACCTGTTCATCCATCATAAAAAAGTTAACCTTCTTGGTAAGCCATCTCGGCCACTCGTCCCCCACTCTAACATCGGCCTCATACACTCCTAGTGGATGAACTTTTTCTCCAATGAACCCAATCAATAGGTGATCGTATGGGACGAGCCTAGCATGGCTGAGGCCTATGGCTTTGATGCATAACCAGAACATCACATATGCAGAACTACCCCCCATCTACCAAGATCCTCGGCACCTCACATCCATGTACCCTAGTAGTGATGATGAGAGGGTTATCATGTGGGGCTAAAAGGTCTTTAAAATCCATTATTGATAAACCTACTATCAGAGTATCCATATCAACTTTCTTCCTCTTCTCTGACTTTGCTTCAATAGATATTAAATGCACAACTTTTGTCACTGCCTTAGCTTCAGCTACATGGGCCTTCCTGTTTGTGACCTCTGAACCTCCTCCTGCTAATCCCCCGGAGATCATCCCAACACCGAGTGAGATCATATTAAGTCTTTTTATAGGGCGACGATCATCTCTCGGTGGGAGGTTAGGGTCGTCCTCATCATCCGAAAGGTCGTCCCGTATATTTGGAGTATCTTCTCTGCATTATCACCTCTTTTCTTCCTGGGGTCATCCCCTCGACCCCTTTTGAGGGCACTCTTGTCGACGTATTTCCTTAACTTCCCTTCTTTTAACATTTTTTCAATTCCGTCTTTCAGAGCAAAACACTTGTCGATCACATGGCCATGGTCTTAATGAAATTCACACCACAGGTTTTTGTTCCTCTTGTGAGGGTCTGCCCTCAACTTCCCAGGTCACTTCGGGGACCGATCGCTCTTTATCTCATTCAGAATGTGTTCGCAGCAGACCGTCAGAGGGGTATAATCAGCAAACGTGTCATATGCTAGCCTCTTCTTCCCATTCTTATTCTTTTTCTAGTACTTACCCCCACTAGTGCCTCCTTTTTCATCTTCGTATTTTGCGGCCATCTCCTCTTCGGCGTTCATCACTTTTCTTGTTGTGGCCAGTAACTCTGCCATCGTCTTCGGGGGGTCTTCAACAAGCTTCCATAATAACTTTCCCTTTTGGAGTCCTCCAATGAGGGCTGTCATGGCTATGCTTTCCTCATAGTCTTCAACCTCTAACTTTTCTTTGTTAAATCTGGCTATATAGTCTCTTAGGCTCTCGTTCTCTCCCTGCTTAACATAGAGCAGGTGTGTGGTCTTCTTCTGTGGCCTCACTCCAAAGCAAAAGTTATGGATAAATCGGTCTGCTAACTGCTTAAAGCTTTCAATTAAGTTCTTTAGAAGAGACATATACCAGACATGAGAAGGCACGACACCTCATCTCATCTAAGATGAAGTATATGTCTGTCGCTAATTGGTACATCTCAATATGATGGACAGGGTTGGTACTCCTGTCATACCTTGGGGTGACCACAGGTGGCTTAAATTTGGATGGCGTTGGGAAGTTGACTATCTTCGCCATAAAGGGTGAGACTATACAATATCTTTGAAGGGGGTCCCTACTCCTTAGGATATCACCAATTTTATCCTCCAGCCTCTGGATCGAGTCGTTCCAGGGCCTCGTAGGGTCGGCTTGGCCGATGTTATCCCCTATCGCCTCTTTGAGATGAACAAAGGGTTCTGCTGCGACAGGTCTGTGTCGACTGTTTATTTTTCCCTGACCGTTGTCTCGTCCGTAGGGTCGGCCATCTGTTGCCTCCCGTCTGGACCTCGCAATACTTCTCGATTGGGAATTTTTTTTCCGCAGGTCATTTACTGGGCCCATCCTCTCAAAGGTCGACCCCTTACTCAGACGATCAAAAACAGAGCCTCTCGGGCGATCGTCGAGATTTTGCCTTCCACACTTCCCTCTGCTCTCCTGGATAGGTTGCACGGTATTGTTAGAGACCTCATACTGTTCCCAGCACTCTATGGGGGCCTCTTCCACCTCCAGATCGTCATATCCGTCTTCTGGGTAAGGGTTTCCTTGCCTCCCCAGGCGTAGACGCCGGGGGTCAGTAACATCCCTCCGCCGTTGTGGAGGTGGTAGGTCTTTGTGCGGTGCCTGGGGTGGTCCCCTGGCCTCATGCTGTCCTAGAGCTGCTGTCGGAGTAATTGTTTTTGGTGATACTCCTGGAGGTCTTAGTATGTTTTGGCTAAGAGATGTAAATTTCTCCTGCATAATCCGCTGGCTTGCTGCTAAAGACTTCAGGGAGGCTGCCACATCAGCCATCTCGGACTGAGGTGGTGCATGATTGGAAATAGGTCCTACTCCACTATCTGGTGGAGCAAGTGGTGGTGGTGGCATCTCTGGTGCCATATGTTTGAGCTATGAAAAGCTGAATGATAAAAAGACTGATGAGCTTGAGAACCTTAATGGACCTCTTTCAATGGTGAAATAGCTCCACACGAAGGGGGAGGACTAGTTTACCACCAGAGTTTCCAGTAAGGTCAAGCTGTATAGAGGAAGAGATATCTTCTCATTCCCACAGACGGTGCCAAGCTGATGATGCTAAGATTTAGCACCACCAGATAAGAGGTGAAGAGCTCAAACAGTAATAACAATGGCAGTAATAGGGTTATGTATATGTATAAGTGTGTAGAAGGGGATGATTATAAGAGGAATAAGAAAATGATGTATAGTGGTTCAGCCAATTAGGCCTACATCCACTGTGAGTGTGTGATCCACTAAATATGGGCACTAATGGCCTTGGATACAATGCACATAAGCTCACTCTCTCTCTACTGTGTGTATAAGCAGAGTTTTTGCTACGGTTACAATTATCGATCCTTTTACAAGGTTGAAGATGACCAGTATATATAGGGCTTGAGGGGTGTAGTGTACCCTCCAAGCATGCATGGTGCATGTGAATGATGATCTAGCCAATCCCCTGCTGACACCTGGATGTGCCACTTGCAATTGATGATGACATAATATTCCCTCACGTGAGGGGATAATATTGTTATAACGGTTTAGTCCACGTGCTATATGAGTCCCACGCGCACTGTTCCACGCTTCTCCCAAGTCACGTGATGTGATGATGCCACCCTCGGCCTAGGATGCCAAACCGAGGCTAAAGTTCATGCTGACATTGGGCCTGGTTAGATGTGGGCCTCGTACTGTCGTCCCCTCATAGGGTCGTCCGGCCCATGATGAAGGGTCGGCCCCTTGTAGGGTCGTCTGGTTCATGATGAGGGGTCGTCCCCTTGAAGGGTCGTCCGATTTGGGCTGAAGGATTATCCAGGCCAGCCCTTTCTGTAACGAAACTGTGGTAATTGGACTCGTCCTGAGCTTGAGCCCTCGTCTGAGTAGAGGACAACCTCGGCCTGACCGAGGGTATATATGGGTATATCACTTATGACCTCCCCATTCTATATTGTATCAGCGAACAGATAATTCTTAAATCCCCTTTGCTATTGTAGCAACAATTTCATAAAAAAATAATCTTACCATAATCATTTGTCCATTGGTACAAAATTATCTTGAGACTACAACCTTTATTTTCGTCAATCATTTCCATGAATTTGCTGTAAGATGGTTTTGTGTTGATTTTTTTTAAAAACATTAGTAGGTCAACACATTTACCAAGATACTCTTTCGAGGAAATAATTTGAAAAATAGAAAATAGAAAAAGTGGAGAGGTTCAGGCCAATGAAAAAAGAAGAAAATTACATTGTACTAAATGAGGAATTGACTAAACCTATCCAAAAAATTAATGGGGGTATATATCAATTGTCTCAAATATTTTTACTCCAACCTTTACAGGTTGTTCTATTTTTTAAAATAAATATTAGGAACTGTACACAACATATAGTGTAATGTAACCCAGAGGGAGATATATAACCACGTACTACAAATTTTCGATTCACCTCTCCGATATCCTAGCCTTGTCCCTGACAACCTCATCACATAGTCTACAATCTGATGGTCATAATGTCTCTTACTAACCCTAGATATGTATCCAACTTCACGAACCCCATATCGCCCGCAATGGTATAAACTTCAGAGTATTAAGAATGAATTAATGGCAAAAAAATACCAAAAAATATAAAAAGCATTCATATTTTTTTTATAAATCAAACTTCTTAAAAGGGAAGGGAGAGCTTACCATCTTTCACAGGTCATTATTGTTATAATCCAATGGAGAGGAGTTAGAGAGCCAAGATAGAAATATGAATTGAGAATTGCATCGCAATTGTATATGGTGAGAAGATTATTAAGGTTCATGAAAGATTATATACATGGTGAGAAAACAAATAATTGAACTTTAAATGAGAAATTGATGGGATTGCGAATGGTAAAGAAACCAATGAGAGGAGAATAAAAGATTAATAGATAGATAGAAAAGAAAGGGTAATTATGGATGGGAAGGGAAAGGGTGTCATTTTCTGTTTAACAGAGCTAGGACTCAACGGTTAATTTTGGTGAGATGTATACGGAAGGTGTTGGGAGAATGGTGTCTTTGAAAATCCAATCTTCTATAAATTGAGATGCGACATGGATAACATCAACAATCGGGAGCTTTAACTATCCAGTCCACGTGTCAATCTTCTCTTAGGAGACACCAAAATTATATTTAGTTATTTTATATATATATATATATATATATATGTGTGTGTATGTATACACTTGTGATTTATTCTACTTTGTTAGCCTAGTAGATGAGAAAGATAAAGACTTTAAAAATAATTTAATTATGTGGGAACTTAAATGACTAATAAAATATTCATAATTGGTTAATCGATATTAAGAATTCGATAACATATTATTTGGGTAATAAGGGTGGGCATAACGAGTTAGCATGTATAGTAAGATGTTGGAGTCGGACTAGTTAGTCGGGATAGCGTAACTAGGACGGGTTAGAATTATGCGTTAGGCGTGCACATTATTTGAGAGGTGAGAATCTCAAGTGGGGATACATAAACCTAATATGTATATAATACCTAGTATTTATGCATTTTAAATACTTGCTAAACTTCTAAACTGTTTTCACTTGGGCTCAGACTCGTTTCTTCCACATCTATTTCTTTTGTAAAAATATTTTAGGTGCCCAGCCACAGGAACGCCAGGCCTAGAGTTCCTATCCTTGACGTGCTGCAGGTGATGTGGATGTTGCAGGCCCTTGATAGTCCACATTTTCCATTTCTTTTTCATGAGTTACTTATTCCAGTAGGGCATGTAGTCCCTCATTAATCAGATATAGTGGATTTATATTTTATTCGTTTTCAGTGATGGGATTTGTTTTTTATATCGGATTATTGTATTTGGGATTTAGGCTGGATGTGCTTACTCCAGTCACATTTATTTTATTTTTTTCACTTTATTCCTTATGAGATTGTTTATTAAATGGTGTATGTTTAATTAATTATTTATTTGGTTTTATGTTAATGAACAAAATAAAATTTGACGCCAACTTTTTAAATACTAGGTGGTTAGTATATATTAAAAAGTTTTCTACAGTGATGCTAAGAATGGACCATCTAAATATTCAGTTTTAATTTAATAAAGGCATGATCACCCGGTATCTAATTAAGCGGGGTGTGAAAGATGGTATCAAAGCATCAAATTCTAGAGGCTTTAGGATATGTGTGGCTTATTTTGTTTCCAACGTGGCGTTCTTTGATGTAGAGCCCTATTATTAGGACTGCTGTATTCTTAATTGCGTATTTACATATTCAACTAATTTTGAGATATATTAAATTGAGGACTTATGGAAACTCTATCTTATTTCAGATGCCTCCAAGACGTGCTCAGTGAAATAATAGGAATGTGCAGCCAGAGCCTCAGCCAGCGTACCATGAATGCTGTAGAGGTTGCCGCTATAGTTACCCAGGCGGTTAATGCAGCTTTGGCAGTAGTACAGTAGGCCCTACCCCAGGCACATGTAGTGGCACCAGCTCAGGAACATGTATTCCCTTCTGTTTGGGAGCGAGTTAGGGATGCCTTTCAGAAGGCCCATCCTCTAGAGTTTTCGGGGAGTTTCAAAATTATTGTGGCCAGCCAATGGAAGAAAGATATCTAGCGGCACCCGAGGATGTATGAGTGCATCGATCTTCAGAGACAAATCGTAACTACATTCAAACTAATCGGAGCAACACTACAATAGTGGGAGCATACTACCACCGTTGAGGATAGATACACTATGATGATACATGAGTTTTGGGAGCGGTTTGATCGCAAATACTTTTCTCCCGTCCTTCAGACTGAAATAAAGCGAAATTGCTAGATCTCACACAAGAGGGTAAGACTGTTATTGAGTATGAGGTAGAATTTATGAGGTTGACAAATATCGTGCCAGGGAAGGTACCTACTAAAGAAAAGAAGATACAACTATTCACGGATGGACTGACTTGGGGACTTGGCAGCATATTTTGGGAAATCTTTCTTTGAGGACATACTCAGATATACTAGATGTTTATTTGTTACACTACCAAGATCATCGCTTTTATGTAAAGGGAAGCAAACAAGCATGAGAGTCCAGCCAGTAGGGCATGACAGGGGGTAGCATTTCCAGTGGGGCACCATCAACTCAAAATCAATCCAAGTAGGGTAAGCAGAGTTACTATCAGGGGGATCCTATTAAGCGATTTTGGTCAAGTGATTTCATATAAGGACAAGGAGGTTTAAGGCAGGTCCATCAGGGCTAACAGAGTCAACAGGGCCAGGAGTGCGCACAACAGGGTCAGCATGGTTAATGGAGGGGTGATAACGACTAATAGGGACGAGGACAATAGGGTCACATGGGAGGAAACTTTGCTGGTATGTGTTTCATTTATGGCAATACTGGCCACAAACATCAGGACTGCTCGCAGACGGGTAGGGCCCTACAGCAGTAGCAACAGGGCGCTCGTCAGGACCCCCGATGACCTATATTTCCCGTCACCCTTCCAGCACCAGCACATATACCAACACTGTCTGCCATCCCAGTAATTCCAGCAGCCCCACCTCTGCAGGGGTAACTGTAGTACGGGGCGTTTATTACGTCCATTAAGTTGCAGTTCCACAGGCTCCACCCCCAGTTGAGGGTATGTTTTCTATACATGAGGACCACGGGGCGTATACTATTTGATACTGGAGTTTCACACTCATTCATAGCCACTAGATTCGCACAAACCACTGGGTTTTTAGCTATGACAGATAGTATATTTACTTGTGCAGATTCACCATTAGGTAATGGGACACTTGTATTTTTTATCTGTCGAGGTATGGGTATAGAGATTGGGAGATTACTTTTGCCCTCCGACATGCTTGTGTTAGACATGACCGAGTACGATGCCATTATAGGCATGGATTGGCTAGTCGCGTATAAGGATATGATTGATTGTTATAGGAGTATTATTTTCTCTATACCGGGTCAGTAGATGTTTTTAGTGGCGATGCCTCATCTTCAGGGATGATCGTTCACCCATTTATACTATATTAAGGAGGAGACCTATAAGGGGGTGGTGATTCCCCTAGATTCAATTTCTGTAGTTTGTGAGTTCGCTGACGTGTTTTAGGAGATACCGGGACTACCGCCTAGTAGGGAAGTAGAGTTTGTGATAGACTTGATGTCGGATACTCGGCCAATAGCACATACACCTTATCATATGTCCTCGACGTATATGAGGGAGTTATGGGATCAAATCGAGCAACTGTTGGGATAGGGTTTAATCCTTAAGAGTACCTCGCCTTGGGGTGCTCCCGTGCTATTTGTAAAGAAGAAAGACGGGTCGTTACAATTGTGCATTGACTAACGGGAGCTGAATAAAGTCACAATATGAAATAAGTATCCGTTGCCCCAAATTGATGACTTATTCAACTAATTGAGAGGAGCTGCCAACTTTTTGAAGATAGACTTGAGGTTAGGGTACCATCAGCTGCGTATGAGGGAGCAGGATGTGTCTAAGACTACCTTTCTGACGAGATATGGATCCTACGAGTTTTGGGTTATACCATTCGGACTAACCAACACTCCAGTTGTGTTCATGGACTTAATGAATAGCTTATTCAGAGAATTCTTAGATCAGTACGTCATTATCTTCAAAGACGACATCCTAATTTATTCCCAGACTGAGGAAGAGCATACGAAGCATCTGAGACTGGTTTTGCTGACACTGCGTGAGCATCAGTTATATGCTAAATATGAGAAATGTGGATTATGTCTATGAGAAGTACAGTTTTGGGGACACATTGTATATGATAGAAGGATATCGATGGACCCAAATAAGGTGTCAACGGTGAAGGAGTGGGGACAGCCCACGATACCATCCGAGGTACACAGTTTCTTAGGTTTGGCAGGATATTACAGACAGTTTATTTGAGAGTTTTCGAAGATTGCGGGTCCTTTAACTAACTTGACTTGCAAAGGGGTTCCATTTATCTGGGATGATGCTTTTCAGTTGGCTTTCGATGAGCTGAAGGTTAAGCTGACTTCTGCACGAGTTCTAGCACTGCCCAGACCGGGAGTGGAATACCTAGTTTATACTGATGCGTCCCAATAGGGACTTGGGGGAGTACTTCATCAGGAGGATCAGGCTATAACATATGCTTCCCGCAAGTTTAAGCCTCACGAGAGGAATTACCTCACCCACGACTTGGAGCTAGAAGCATTTGTGTTTGCCCTTTGGATTTGGAGACATTACCTGTTGGGAGAGAAATTTTGCATGTTCACATATCACAAGTCACTACAATATTTGTTCACTCAGAGAGAGCTAAATATGCGTCAACGCAGGTGGCTCGAATTTGTGAAAGATTATGAGTTTGATATCCAGTATCAACTGGGAAAGACTAATGTGGTGGCTGATGCTTTCAGCCATAGGCCAGAGGGTGAGTTGGATGAGGTGTGGAAAGCAAAATGGAAGGAGCTGGAACACCAGGATGTAGTGACCAAATCTTTTATGTCAGTTGTGGCCATTACACCCCAAATTGTTACGAGGGTGGTACAAGACCAGGCGACGGATCCATTTTGTCAGGAGAGGATTCGACAGTTGTTGGCTAGGGGAGCATAATTTTACTCAGTGAGTTCAGAGGGAGGTTTACGTTTCAACGACAGACTAATTGTTCCTGAGAGAGAGGAGTTGCGACACAGAGTGATGACATAGTCCATGAATCTCGATCTGCAGTACATTTCGGTGGGGATAAGATGTACTAGAATATGAGGCAATAATATTGGTGGAGTGGGATGAATAAAGACATTGTCGGGTTTGTCTCGAAGTGTACCACCTGCCAGCTTGTAAAGGTGGATCATCTGTAAGGACATAATTTTATAAATTTTCATTTACAATTGAGTATGTCGTATACAACTACAAATGTCAAAGAATATTTAGGATCATATATGCAACAAGACAATTTCGAATATCAAAATATTCAACTAGAAAATCCTTCATGAGACACATTTTGGTAAGGTTGTATTTGAGTCCCTTAACGGTTCACTTAAGGTGTTGGGATATTTTTTCTAAAAAAATTTCCAGGAGTTGGGGCGGAGTTTTTCGTCAAAATATATTTTTAAGTGTTGAGGCGGACCGGAATAAAAAATTAATTTACGCTCTAGTCGTTCGAGCGACAGCTGGCATCATTCAAGCGACAACCCTGTTTCGTTCGAGCGATGCGCCGCCATACATTTTTTTATAAATAGAGTTTTCCAACTTCGTTTTTTATTAGAAGACCTGTGAAATTTCACATACACGAAACTACTTTGGTGGAATTCTTTGTCTTCTCACTTTTAGGCTTTTAAACCTTTTTTGTTTTCAATTCACAATATTACATTAGGAAATATTGATCAAGGGTCAAATATATATTTTTTTTCCAAATCAACATTACAAGTATATAGTACACTTGAAATGCCAATATATGAGTTGCTCTCCACCAAAATTAACGATTAAAATGCCAAAATATTGTCATCAAAAAGTTAATTTTACTTGTACACATCTCCCACGTGTAAAAAGCATTATTAAATTGTGCTCTTAATAAATTTCACCAACTATTAATACCTAAGAGGCATTTCTTAACAGGAAAGTTTGCAGAAACGTGTAATACTATACTGTTTTTCATATTAACATAACAGATTTATTAATATAATGTAAAGCAGTACGTGGTTAAGGAGACCACAATAGGCCTCATGATACAACAACAGGTAACAGAAAAAGGACTACTAAAAAAAAGGTAACAGAAAAAGAAGAGAGAGAATATACATCCCAAAACAGTTTACTAAATGCCTAAATGTGGACCAAAACTGTAGTCCAATTGCTTAATTAGTACCATTATTCCAGCAGAAAGAGATCAAAGATAAAGGGATACTATCAAACGTTTTAGACGCCAACGCCCATAGCACGATAGTTTGTGTGAATTGTTTTGGAACCCAAGAACACATCTTGTGTCAAGTTTCTCTTATAAAGAAGATATCTACTGCTGATCTAGGTGCTCTTGAGAGGAGTACTGGGCTGAAGACGACTGCGTGTCAATTGAGAGTGCTTGTGGGTATTTCTAGGCTAAATTGGAACTGCGGTTATGGCTGACTTTAGGCTGCGATTTATATGGATTTTCTGCAGTTAATTCATTGCAGATTTCATTGTAATAATTGTAAGTATTATAGTGAAATAAAGGTTTTACCCAAAGTTTTGTTCTTTCTTAAATCCGCGAGTTAGTAATTTTGTTTATGATGGTTTCGACACACACACACACACACACACGTAGTTGCTTGTTTAAGGGCTGATTTATTTTTGTTTAAAATCGAGTCTAGTTAAATAAGTTTGTAGTTGGAATTTTCGAATTTATTCAAATCGATATTGAAAACGTCATTCTTAATTTGGTATCAGAGCAGGTTACACTAATTTATTATGTATGCCTATTTTTTTCGCAAAATTTGTGTGATATTGATTTTTTTTGAAAAATTAGATTTTTAAAAATTTTAGCAATGTTTTCGAATGAAAACTTATATTATCAGTTGCCAATTTTTGACGGGTCTAATTATGCTTACTAGAAAGCTCGTGTGAAATCACATTTAAAAACAATCAATGAGAAAGTTTGGGTCATTTGTGAAAGAGGCTGGAATCCTCCCACAGTCACCGCAAATAATGTCACGAATTTAAAATATGTGTCAGACTGGATTGAGGATGAGTTTTGGTGGAGCACTTTTAATTCACGTGGGCTTAGTGCAATTTTTGAACACGTCACCCTGACGAGTTTCGATGTATTATGATGTGCACCATGTCTGAAGAAGTGTGGGATGTTTTACAACTCACCCCTGAAGGAACTAACGCGGTCAAAGAGTCTGAAATTCAAAATTTAACTACTCAATTTGAAACGATAACCATGCTTGAGACTGAGTGTTTTGATGGCTTTTATGCTCGTTTGTCTGACAGTGACAACACTAGTTTCAATCTTGGTGAGCCCATACTTGATGCACGAGTGGTTAAAAAGATTTTAAGATCGCTTCCAAAATATTTTATCCTTAAAATGACTATTTTGAATCCCCTAGGTAATTTGAATCATCTGAAAGAGCTGGTTAGAGACCTTCAGATATATGAGATTGACATGTTTCCTGACACTGTCAAGCCTAAGGATAGAGGGATAGTACTTAAAGCCCAGGCTATGAAGAAAAATAAAGTGATTTTTATGAGTCCTAGTCTGAGAATGAGTCTGATTTTGATATGGCCATGCTTGTGAATTTTTTTAAAAAGTTTCTTAAGTTTTCAAAACAAAATTCTGCCAATAAAAGATTTTTTGAGAAAAAATAAAAATGAGGCCAAAGAAAGTGGTGAGAAAGAGGGTGAGAAATAGGAGGAAGATAGGTGTTTTGATTGCGAGGGGAGAGTACATAGAACATTCGAGTGTCCCACTAGGCTAAAGAGAAAAGGCAAAAATATTTTCATGCCAACCACTCTTAGCGAGAGTGAGGAAGGGGTGAAAGATTTTGGGGATGAGTCGTCATATGGGAAGTCTGTTGCTTTCTCTGCTAGTCACGTGAGCACACCCATTTTGTCCCATGACGATGAGGATACTTGTGCATGTGAGACCCCTTAGGATGATTTGAGTGTTTCTAACGAGTCTTAGAGTGAGTGCGCTAGTGAGGGTGATAGTGAGCTTCGCATCGCATTTAGAGATTTGTACGCCAAGACCTTAATGACTAAAAAATTAAATAAGGAGTTGAGTCTTAGGGTAAGATATTTGGAGAAAGAGTTAGAGGTTTTGAGGTTGTTTGAAGCAAAATCAAGTCAACTTGAGAAGGTAAATATTTCTTTGAGTGAACTGTTGATTGCTTTAGTTCGGGAAAAGAGTGATTTGACCAACACGGTGTCCAGTCTAATGACACGCGTTTCCCAACTCGAGAGTGATCTCGAACGTGCCAGGGAGGTCAGAGTCCCTTTAGAGAATGCATCTAAGAAGGTTGGAAAGATGGTTCTCAATCCCATTTTGGGTAGAGGTGAGAGTTTAGGAATAAGTTATGACGGTACGTCCACCTCACAAATTGCACCCGAACCGATTCCCGCTTTAATGTTTGACTCAGATGGCTCTCATTCCAACCCACCTAGGTGTCCTGTACCCGATAGGAGAGCGCGTAGGAGACGTTTTGAGAGAGGTGTACATAGGCCTGTTTATGTTTGCATACACTGTAAGAATAGAGGACACCTTAGGGAGTTTTGTTTTAAGTTAGGTCATGTGTCATGTTTTTCTACTACACGTATTTACGCACATGCACCCACACCCGACGCTCCAGATGATTACACGAGCGAGTTTGCACATATGAGGGAACAAGTAAAATTTTTAATCAAGACTTCACATGATTTGATGGAGTTTTTTCATTGGATGTCACCACCTTTGGAAAACTCCACCGCACCTAACAGTTGAGGTTTAGACTTATTTGCTAGCACATGGTGATTTTCATGATGATATTGTTTGCCTATTTCTAGTGTGCATTTTTTTGTATTAGATTTTTTGTTTTTGAAGTTTTTTGAAAAATACATAAAGATTTTATTTTGATAAAATTTTTGGAAATAATAGTTTTGTATTTTTTTTACACCATATATGAATGAACATTTAGGATGATCAAGTCATAACTTCATTCCAAATCCATGTGACTATTTGAGGGTGTTTTGATATGCGTCATCATTTCATTTTTGTGCTTTACGATATTTGGAGTCATTGATATGTAATTTAGTGTTACTACCTACATGTTTAACTCATGAGTTCCTTTAATGCAAACTTGCACGAATTTATTTGACTATTGTACTTGTTTATCACTTATAGGTCGGAGTGTTGTCATCTCAGTTCTGTCTTTAAAATGAACCATATGCGATAGAACTTGACAATAGAAGTAGTGCATGTAAAAACCGTTTACTGTGAGGAATTTAATTACAACAAAATATGATGAGTGAATCACGGGAAAGAGTTGCGATAGTGCAAAATTAACTTGTCGTGAAAGCCACCGTTTGAAAAGAGCCCAAAAAAATTTAAACGCAATAAAAAGATAAATATGCCAAAAAGGGGCCACCTCAAAAGAAAAATATAAATGATTATTATTTATAAGGGAGTTTGGATGGAAATAATTAAAAAATGGGTTTGCACGTCCTGACAGCGTCATGAAAAAGCATTCATAGTTTTAGACGTTATTGGTGTGAAAATTATTCTTGACTTTGATGTATTGATGGATTGAGTCGATGTCATTAAAATTCGACACTTAAAATACCTAAGGACGATTTTGAGATTCATTCGTTACGATTATGCGTATACATCATGAACATATGTAATGTTTGACTGTTTTGATTTGCCTATCGAATATATTCCCATCCATTCATTCCGTATCCATGATTTGGTTGTCTTAGTGAAAATTCATGGTGTGTGATTTTTGTAAAATTATTTTTGCATTTTTGTTTGAAAAAATTGAAAAATAAAAAATAGTTTGTGGAAGCTTTTGAGTTATTCTTTACTTGAGCGTAGTTTGATCCATATTTGCTACGCATATTTATCGTGACAACTCCATGTTCATTTTCTTTACTGGTTTCCTTGTCTATTTCAGACAAATAAACAAGGTATAACACATTATGAGGGAGTTTTTGCATTATGGGGGAGATTTGATTATTGATTGATTTATGCTTATATCATTTCAAACTCGATGTGTCACGAAGGTATTTTCTTTGTCTCACGTGTACAGGTACAATATTGAAGATCGTTATTTTGCACACCCTAATGAGAAAAGCTTAAAGGATGATGTTTTTGTTGTTGAAGATTTTTTAAGAAAATTTTTAGACTTACATGTTTAGTACCTTTTCCGTTTTGGGTTTCATGGGAGGGTATTAGATTTGTATATGCATTTTGTTTTGATAATTCAGATGTTTTTCTTGTGTACCAGCATGGACATAGGGAAAAATTTATAAGAACATAATTTTATAAATGTCCGTTTACAATTGAGTGTGTAGTATACCGCTACAAACGTCAAAGAATGTTCAAGATCACATATGCAACAAGACGATTATAAATATCAATTTCTTCAACAAGAAAAGCCTCCGCGAGATAGATTTTAGTAAGGTTGTGTTTTAGTCCCTTAACGGTTCACTTAAGGCATTGGGATATTTTTTCTAAATTTTTTTCTAAGTGTTAGAGCGGAGTTTTTCGTCAAAATATTTTTTCTAAGTGTTGAGGCGAATTGGAATAAAAAATCAATTTACGCTCCAATCGTTCGAGCGAGATTGCCACGTCATTCGAGCAGCAGAGGCATCTCACGCGAAGTCATTCGAGCGACAACTGACATCGTTCAAGCGACAACCCTATTTCGTTCGAGCGACGTGTCGCCTTAGATTTTGTTATAAATAGAATTTTCCAACTTCGTTTTTTATCAATCGACCTGCAAAATTTTACATACACGAAACTGCTTTGGCGGAATACTTTGTGTTCTCACTTTTAGGTTGTAAACCCTTTTTGTTTTCAATTCATAAGATACCAATAGTTTGTGTGAATTGTTTTGGAACCCAAGAACACATCTTGTGTCAAGTTTCTCTTGTAGAGAGGATCTTTACTGCTGATCTAAGTGCTCTTGAGGGGAGTCTTGGGCTGAAGACGACTGTGTGTCAATAGGGAGTGCTAATTCCTTGGCTTAATTGGAACTGCGGTACTAGCTGACTTTATATTGCAGTCTGTGTGGGTTTTTTGCGGTTAATTCATTGCGAATTTCATTGTAATCATGGTAAATATTATAGTGAAATAAAGGTTTTACCCAAAGTTTTTTTTCCTGAAATCTGCGAGTTAGTAATTTTGTTTATGATGGTTTGATACACACACACACACACACGTAATTTCTTGTTGAAGGGCTGATTTATTTTGGTTTAAAATTGACTCCAGTAAAATAAGTTTGTAGTTGGAATTTGCAAATTTATTCAAATCGATATCGCACATGGCATTCTTATCATCAGAGACCAACAGGGTTTCTACAACCATTGGAGATCCCTATATGGAAGCGGGAGAGAATTTCCATGGATTTTATCACTGGGTTACCTACTTCTCAAAGGGGTCATGATTCTATATGATTGATAGTGGATTGGTTGACCAAAGTATCCCACTTTTTGCCAATCCGGATGGACTATACCACGACGCAGTACGCCCAGTTATTCATTGCTGAGATAGTGAGATTACATGGAGTACCCCTTGATATTGTGTCCGAAAGGGACAAGATTTTTGTGTCTCGATTTTGGGAGGGCTTTCAGGAGGCCATGGGTACGGAGTTGAGATTGAGTACGGCCTATCACCCGCAGATGGATGGGAAGATTGAGCTGACAAATTAGTGCTGGAGGATATATTACATATGTGTGTCCTTGATTTTAGGGGAGGTTGGGAGCAGTACCTTCCACTAGTGGAGTTTGCGTACAATAACTCCTATCAGTTTACTATTGGCATGACCCCGTTTGAGGCATTGTATGGTCGGTCTTGTTGTTATCCTTCTTGTTGGTTAGAGGTGGGGGGAAACAAGCTACTTGTGCCAGAGTTAATTCAGGATACTTCGGCTAGGATTGAGATGATTCGGAATCGTATACGGGTAGTCAGGATAGATAAAAAAGTTACGCTGATGCCAAACGTTCCTTTCGGGGGTTTAATGTGGGAGACCAGGTATTGTTAAGAGTGTCTCCTATGAAGGGGATAGTGAGATTTGGGAAGAAAGGAAAATTGGCGCCGAGGTACGTAGGGCCATTTCCTATCATCGAGCGGATTGGGCGAGTGGCTTATAAACTTGGGTTACCGAAGCACTTGCATAGGATTCTTGATGTGTTCCATATTTCTTGTCTGAGGAGGTATCTCGGGACGAGTTAACTCACACCGGCGTTACTTCAGAAGAGATTGAATTACAGGCCGATAACTCCTATGAGGAGAGTTGAGTCGTTATCCTAGACCATAATGAGAGGATATTGAGGTCCAAGGTAGTTCCACTTGTACGTGTTTAGTGGGGGCATCATAGTGCCGATGAGTCTACTTGGGAGCACGAGGATGACATGCAGGAGAAATATCCAGAGAGTTATTCCCACTAGGGATACTTTTATTTTCCGAATTTCGGGACGAAATTCCGTTATTGAGGGGGGGGGGGGGGGGAGTATGTAATACCTCGTATTTTTAATAATTTTTAAAATATGGATTAATTATATTAAAATGAGAAATTAATCCGGTTTGAAATAAATATTAATTAGCGAGATAAGGGTTAATATTTATTTATGATGTATATTACTTAATGAATGAGTAACAATAATGATAATAAGATATTACAAACGTCGTGAGTGCGAAATACGACAATTACAGTAATTTAGTCGGGACAAGCGTATTAGTCGTGTCGGGACTTAAATTATGGAATAGAAAATTAAATTGGAAATAAATCATCCAAACGATCATTTAGAGTGCGCCAAAGTGTCCGGAAGGGTCGAGATAATCAGAAAAGTCTACCCGGGGGTTTAGTTTGGGTTCCGGGGCAGTTTTAGACCAAACCGACATCCCAAGAGGGTATTTTGGTCATTTTTACTTTTGGAAAAAAAGGACCTACGAAATTATAAGGTGTATATCATCATCTATAACCAGGGAATTAGGGTAACCAAACACAAAAATAGATAGAGGCCTCAGGAGGGAGAAGGAGAGGTGCCCAAGGTATTCCAAGGCCAAGAACCACAACTTTTGTACCACCGTCACCACCATCGCATAGATCGGGAGAGGAATTTCAAAACCATACCATCATCTACAACGGATCAAACCTACTGTTAAAGGTAAGTATTTATCTTGCAAAGTTTTAATGAGATATATTATACATGTCAGTATAGGGTGATTAAAAGACTGATTTTTATGCATGTAGAGGACAAATTTATGGATTTGAAATCATGTTCTAGGTAAAATTAATGATTTAGATTGAACCCCTATTATATTGAGACGAAGTTGATGGCCTACTGATAATTAAAATGAGAATAAATTCGAGTTCTACGTGTATTATTGAGGAAAAATAATGAACTAGGATTTTAGAGGAAAATCTTGATTTAATCCCAATTAACTGAGTTTTTTGATGATTTCAATGATTATGAAACGTTAAAAATCATGTATATGTGTTGGTCGAATGATTGTTAATCTTTGTTAGGTGAATGGGTTAGAATCATGGAGGTTTTGAGATTAAAAATGGTGAATCCCATAGGCTTCTTAAGGAAGAAGAAGAGACCTGTTGCATTTCGAATCGATTCTGCCTAAGGGCGCATCGATTCGGTTAGCGAACTGATACGACCATTGGGCGAATCGATTTGGTTCCCCAGATTTCAAAAGTTTTCCCCTTTTTGGATTTAGAAATGATGGAAAACAACCTAATTGACCTTCTAATTGATTTTTAATTATAATGGGAGATATACTAAACACCAGTGGACAAATGTTAGGTGTTGAGACTTGATATTTTGAGATAAATAAAGGGACAGGGCTTAGTGGACTTAATTGAAGAATGTAAATTAAATTCGTGAGAAATACGACTACGGTAGGGGTATCTTAGGGAACCTAAGCTTTAGACCAGTAGAAAAGAGTGGGAGTACCTACGGAATTAACTTAAGTGACATTTAGGGACATTATGAGAAATAGGGAACACTCGGGTTGTTATGAGAAGAAGTGTTATTCTAAAAGAATGATACGTAGGACATTTGAGAGTTATACGCTACGTATGGATTATCATGTTATTGGTCGTGAGTGTACCTACCTTATCGATATAAATGTACATGTACTATATATACCTATTATGTGATTTATGTGTATGACATACCTATCCTGCTTGCTATCACGGGAGGTCTTAGAAAATGGGACAGTATTATCCTGATGAGCCCATTGGGGGGATTTTAGATTGGTGCCTCCGAACATAGAGCCTAGGTACGGGCTATCTGTGAAAACGATAGTGTTGACGGTCATATGGGTGCGTAGTTATATGCGTATCCCATAGGTTTGGAACTATGTTCGCCTCTAACTGTGTGTGAATTGTAATTATTTGGTTTAAGAGTGATATCGAACCGATAGTCCTTTATTTAGTACGTGATGTACCGGGACTTAATAGCAGAGTACACATGCACCGCAACCCAACCTAAGGGTGCCGTATTAGTATATATATATACATATACTAGAGTGATAAATCTGTACACTTGTGATTTATTCTACTTTGTTGGCCTAGTAGATGAGAAAGATAAAGACATTTATAGTATTTTAAGTACGCGGGAACTTAAATGACTAATGAAATATTCATAATTGGTTAATCGATATTGAGAATTCGGTAACATATTATTTTAGTAATACGGGTGGGCATAACGAATTAGCATCTATAGTAAGATGTTGGAGTCGGACTACTTAGGCGGGATAGCGTAACTAAGACGGGTTAGAAATATGCGTTAGGCGTGCACATTAGTTGAGAGGTGAGAATATCAAGTGAGGGTATGTAAACCTAACATGTATATAATATATGGTATTTATGCATTTTAATTACTTGCTAAACTTTTAAACTGTTTTCACTTGGGCTCTGACCCATTTCTTCCACATCTATTTCTTTTGTAAAAATATTTTAGGTGCCCAGCCAGTGGGATGCCAGGCCTAGGAGTTCCTATCCTTGACGTACTGCAGCTACTGTGGATGTTTTATGTCCTTGATATTAGATGCATACACATTTACCATTTCTTTCTCATGAGTTACTTATTCTAGTTGGGCATGTAACCCCTTATTATTCAGATATTATTCAGAGATAGTGGATTTATATTTGATTCCTTTTCAGTGATGGGATTTGTTTTTATGTCGGATTTTTGTGTTTGGGATTTAGGATGGATGTGCTTACTCCAGTTACATTTATTTTATTTTGTCACTCTATTCCTTATGAGATTGGTTATTGAATGGTGCATGTTTAATTAATTATTTATTTGGTTTTATGTTAATCAACAAACTAAAATTTGACACCAGATTTTCAAATACTAGGTGATTAGTATATATTAAAAAGTTTTCGAAAGTGATGCCAAGAATAGACCATCTGAATATTCAGTTTTAATTTTATAAAGGCCTGATCACCCGGTATTTAATTAAGCGGGGTGTCACAATGAGCTAGTGCATAATGCAAATTAATGAGAAACCATGTCCAATTATCCTCTGTCTCTGAATAAACCACAACATATGCAAAAGGATAAAAGCCTAAAAACATAATGAAATATATCAGGAACAAATAAACTATAGTTCACAATGATGTACTCTAATAATGGTGTTGTTGGCACGGACCATGCAACACGTAAGTTATAGAAAATAATAAATATATTTTAACATTAGTACATGCAAATTGTACGATGTATTCTAATAATCGTGCCGCTGGCGCGGACCATACAACACGTAAGCTATACAAAAGAGTAAATATATTTTAACATTAATACATGTAGATTGTTTGAATGTTTATGGATTAAACCATGTAAAGTACAATCATATTATGCATGTGCTTTGTAATGTTATACGTTTACTTTGCATTATTTACCAATAACAAACAAAGAATCCAAAAGTGCATGCATAAAATTACAAAGTACACATAAAATGTAAACAAAAGTTCACGTGTACTACTTCGTAATGTTATGCGTGTACTTTGTACTATTTTCCAATAATAAACAAAGATTCCCAAAATACGTGCACAACATTAAAAAGTACATATATAACAAAACAAAAGTTCACGTGTACTTCGTAAAGTTATGCATGTACTTCACATTATTTCCAATGAATAAACACAGAAACTCAAACTACACGCATAACACTACAAAGTACACGTACAAGTTCACATGTACTTTGTAATGATTTGCATGAACTTTCTATTCTTTCTATTCTTTCAAACAGAGAATGTCAAAGTACATGCATAATATTGTAAAGTAAACTTGAATACTTTACGTTTATTATTATTTCCATTGCTTGTAGTTCCCGCTAAAATCTTTCTACACTAGAGGCTCTTCAAAAAGGCATTATCAAGAAACAATATAGCTCTGCAGTACTGAAATCCATCAATGGATCTTGCAAAAATTACAAAAATTCTCTTGAATAATTTACTCTTCGGTTCCACATCAAGAATGCAATGTGATCCTGGATTATAATGCAAGTGAAGTTCCATATAATCATTAATTAACACCTAAGAAACCTTTTCATCACTATGCAACTTAGCAGCAACCATCTATTTCCCATGCCATGCATGATGACAACCTATATAAATACCATAGTTCTTCTTCATATCTCTAACTACATTAATTGGCCTCAACAATGGTTTATTCCTAAGCTTATCAACAAGCAATGTCGAAACTAACTTGAAGTCCATCATTTTGCTTGACGGACTACGATAGACACCCCTAAAAGTATGCTCATTATTCAAACTTCTTATATAAAAGTAACCATTTATTGTTGATAATGATTCATGAGCTCGCCACGTGCAATTCTTAACAGTCCTTTTAGAGCACTCTGCTACCACTCGAGTTTTATCATTCTTCAAATATATATACTTGAAACCAATTTCAACAGCATACTTTCGTAGTTTGTCTCGAAACTCAACCACACCTTCTTCAAAAGACTGCTCTTTATGACTTATATATGTCTTCTAATTATAGGAGATATAAACTTTTGATGTACTCGACTCCCCATGTCCAATATAAACAAAATTTTCATCACTACTACTAATATTAATTGCAGTGGTTGATGAATACAATATACCCTTTCTCTACTTGTACGACTGTAGTGAACCCTCTCGCATTTCTATAAGTGCGGGAATTCTATAAGTGCATTAAACCCATTCGTGAATTATATTAGTGGTCAAAGCTGGTGAATTAAAAATATATATCCAAATAAAATCAACTTTGACAATCACTTGAGACCGCAACATACAGTGAACAACTTTGTCACAAATATACACGAACCGATTTTAATCTCCAAAGGAGTACTTCAATGAAAAAGACCCAATTTTCAAATCCATAAACCTGCTACCACGACACCAAATATGTTGTTTTATATGGGTTTTAAACACTAAACAAACTGTAACGATTTTAAAATGTTTTAAAACAAGGGGTTATAATAAATTTGTAACTTTTTAAAACAATTACAAATGGAAATTAGTAACGGTTAATTGGTTAAAAATTTCGCAGGTATGTGTGCTATAGTTAACCCGTTACAGGTTTTTAAAACCGTTACTGTTTGACATTTTATAAGTGTTTAAAACCGTTACTTTTAGATACTTTATAAGTGTTTAAAATCGTTATTATTTGAAGTTTTTAAGTGTTTTGAACTGTTATTGTTTATCATTTTATCAGTATTTAGAACCGTTACTTTTTGAGACTTTATTAGTGTTTAGAACCGTTACTGTTTGACACTTTATTAGTGTTTAAAACCGTTACAATTATTGATACAAATTAAAAAAAATATTTAACCAGCAAGGCTTCATCCAAAATAATTCAATCATCTGAGTACAACAACCCCAAACATAAACAGAATATCAAGACATTTTTCGACATATAACCACAACCCTAACATGAGCAGAATATCAATTAAAATCCAACTCAAAATTATAAGCTAGAAACTAAATTAAAATGATAAATAATTTCATATATAAAGTAGTACTAAAATTCATCCATTATATTTAAACAAAGAAGCACTAATAAAAATTATGCAATCCAACTTCAAAATCTAACTGTAAAGATGAAAAAGTAGAGACTAAAATGATCCAACCCAACTCCAATTTTCAAATGTCCCTGATTGTCAGTGTTCCATATAAGCACCCTCATATCAGCAGCCTTCAAAGTGATAATATGCCATGAAACCTGAAATTTAATAGAAGGAATTAGAAATGTTTTTCGATTTTATTTTTGAAAACTAAATTGAATACTTACTTTAGAAGTGACTTTTAGACCCACAGGTTTGCAGTTATTGAACTTTGGCACTCAGTTTTTACTGTTTCGTAATTTTCCTATTATAAATAATCAAAATATCTAAAGGCAATGTCTAATTATGTACTAACTTTAGAGTGACAAGCATATGGTAAGTGGTTAAACTTAAAAGTATATTGATCATTTGCTATGATATGTAATGGTCAACTAACAAATATGTTAAAATGAGGGCCAAAGTTCAATACTTAAAAACTTTTGAGAATAGCATCAATTGCATCCTAAACTTCGCGGGGGGGGGGGGGGGGGGGGATGCAAATGTCCCTATCACTTGCTTAAATAACGAATTTCTTACCTGATTACTATGACAGAGGTGTTCTAGATGTTTCCATTGACGACTTTAAGAAGTTCGGCCATGTGATTGGGATAATTACAAGAGAAAGCCCGGGGTACAATATCACAATGTATTGTAATTTCCTGGAGATGATTCTTAGGTAATCCCAGCTTGTGAAGTAAATGGTCTCTACCACACATGATTGGAGGTGCCCCAAAAGTAATAACTGGAAGAAAGGAAGAAGGCGACACCTATCCTCTTATCATTAACAGGAGATTTACAATGAATGACAAGCTTCTCCCTAGAGATTGTCCGGTAAAACAAAAGGAGGCGTGTTCACCATGGCGTTTTAGATTCGTGTGGACTTCGGGCAACATTTGCTCGTAAATCCCCTTTGGGGCCTTGTATATACCTTTATGCATGAGCACATCCAACCCCTAAATAAAAGAATAACAAAAATGTTTCAAAAAATAGGAATGCAAAAAATTACTTCATTATGGTACGTTTATATAGAGCAGTCTTATACATTGTATTCATCAATTTCAATAAAAACAATATGAGAAATTCATCATGTTATGTGATTTTCGAATTTGTTTTGAGAGGTCTACCTCAAATTGAATGGACTCAAAGAGTATATTGGCTTGCAATGATGCCATTGTCTCAGACCTTGCATGTTGATATATGTTAGCAGTCAAATACACGTCATTACCAAAGATTAACAATGCAATGGAAGTCGTTTCAAGTTCTTAACAACTCTACACATATATCCTCGGCTAGTGTGAACTTCAATTGTAAAATAATACCAACCCCAATTGGTAATTGCCTTACATAAGTAGTGTACACATGATAATGCGCAGTGAGTATTTCATCGAAGAACTTACAATCCTGAAACTGAGTGAGATTGTTATGAGTAACATCGATATACACACCTGCCAATTCATCCATCAGAGAAGTGAACACAACAGGTTTATCAAGTAGATGATAATTATCCAAAGCAAGTCTTGATGAGCACATAAAATTAAATTTGTGTTGAAATTTTTGCTGAAGAAATTCATTTTGAATTCTATGAGATTTGAAAGTGACTTTAGCATAAGAGGAAGAAATTAAATTGCAGGCCTTATTAATGATCAAACTGCAGTTCATCTTTGTGCCTTCAAAATTGCTAAGGTTTCTATCAATCCATGTAGATCGTAGCACCAAACCATGAATGATCTCAAACCGGAATTTCAAGTAATCTTTTCTTGGATTTCTCATCCACCAAGAAATAAGAAAATAATTAAGAGATAAGAAGTTGATTTTGATACCAAACAGAGCATCAAAGTAGTTCCAAACTTCCATAGCAATTGGGCCATAAATGAATAAATGAGTCATATATTCTTTTGCCTTGGAACAACATCTACATTTAGAAACAATATGAACCCCCATCCTTTTAATGTTCTTATCAAAAGGAACTATATTATAAAGGCACTTCCATAAGAATATGGAAACTTTAAAAGGATAATTTGTATTCCTGTTAGCTTTGAACAAGAATGAAGATGGATTATTAATTAATTGAAAGGACAGAACAAACATCATCATAGCATTAATGCACTTAGTGACCCCATGATACACTTTAATACTCATAATAGGTTGTCTAACCTGATCTGTAAAAAACATACCATTCGTCGTGGAGTGTAGGACATTGCAACACAACAGTCGTAATTGAACATACCCCGAGGCAAACAAAAGAAGCATATAAATGATATAAGTTGAAAGAAATGCCTATATGATTGTTCCAAAAGATTTAATTAACCATTTTTTTCAAAATAGAACGAAATATTAATGTTTACATTTTTGATGGGCTAAGAAAATAGAACAACAAAATATCAGTAACTTAGAAATATAAATTCATTTGCATTTTCTGATGTACGTAGATACAACAAACATTAAGTAAGTTATTGAAATAGTTGGAAAGAACATACCTTGATATGACCGAGGTAAAAATGCAGTTGTTTAGGCAGTGCTGAGCTCGAAATGTCCACCATCCTGTAAATACTTAGTTCCCATCTTATGCATAATACATAACCCATAGAACATAAGGAAATATCACATTTTACAATGATGTTGCATTTAAGACAATAATCTAATTTGTGGAAGCATATATTAATTAAGACGGTAATATCACATTTTACTGTATGTTCTTATCAAGAAAAAATCAAATAGGAAAATGATTAAAAGATATATAGTGAGAGACTTGGTTTATCTGAGGTTACGACCTTTTATGCGAAAACTTGTAGCTCTTAGACGTAATCTGAATCTAACATCGAGATACTATGGCCCTTTCCTAGTCATTGAAAATGAAAATTGAGTTGCATACAAGATACATTTACCAAAAGGAAAAGAAATTTATTCGATGTTCCATGTCTTATAACTCATGAAAGATCTTGGCCACAACAACATACTAACATCCCACATGCCTTTAGTGGGGTTAGAGGTCTCGCAGGTGGAACTAATTGCTATATAGATCGAAGAATCATAAAAAGGGGAACAAAAATTGTAGCTCAAATGCTAATCTAATGGTTTGATTCGATTCTAGAGGATGAGAAGTGGAAGGATTAAAAATTCATCCAACTTAAGAATTCATCCAACGACATTTTCCTCAAATCAACCCTACGGGACAAGGTTCTTGGAAATGTGGGGTAATTATCACAGTCAGCTAGTATGGTAATGGTACTGCACCGTTATTTCATGCAATTAATTATCACAATGCGGAATTTAGTTATTTAGTTTGATTATCTAGGAATGTAATTGAGTTAGCAATCCTTTACAATCATCTGTGAACATAGTTAAGCTAAATTTTATAAAAGGAGACTCGATTGTATCTATAATTGTTATGGTTAGTCAATAAACTCATTTCTTCATTAATTGGTCTACTATTTGAATCAAATAATCATCATTTGAGTTAAATAGGAGTGGTGATAATTCTCAATCCTAGCAATATCTCCTTCTTAAGAGTAGGTCAATAACATTTTCATTACGGTTGGGTCATGAATGTTGTATATGAATATTAGATAATAATTTAGATGCAAATATAATTTAGACAAAGATCCTCTACTGCATTGAATATCCAAATAGACCACCAATAACTGTTAATCACGCTCTGATCACATAGTCATTGTTTATCCACCAGACTTAGTTTTGCTCCTTAAAAATCAAGGAGACAGAGGTACGAGCCTATATAACAGATCCTATTCAAGTAAGGTCGTTAATAAACACAAGATATATACCAAGAGATACAACAATAATGACTTGTAAACATGAAAGGCGTGAAAGTGTGATTAACTATGTATAATTTCCAGATCCTGTTCAAGTAAGGAAGTTGATAAACACAAGAATATGTGTAGATGAACAATGGATGCACATTCACATATAAACACGAAAGACATGATTAATATAGTCCAGTACAGTACAAAACATTTTTAAGTCCAATACACTAAATTACTAAAATTGTCTCCCAAACTAAACAAGATTAATAGAGTCCATAATGTATTTATATACAATTCAATTTCATCGCATCATATCAAATATAATGCTAGTTTGTTCTAGTATAATACAAAATATTGATGATGAAGATTTAGTGTTGAGGATATGGATCTCATATCGAAATGAGAGAGAGACAAATGAAACTTGGAAGGTTTAGATAAATTTTGGGGTATAATGAGTTCATGAAACAGTGGATATGGCATTAAAAGACAACAGGTTAGTAATTAATCCGCGAGCATTTATAAAATGTAAGTTCCCTATGTTTTTCTTTGCTCAGAGTGAGCATGAAGAGAGATGCCACTCCCAACACAAAGGACAACTTATTTTTTTTGAGTGGGAATTTAATGATGTAAAATTAAATAGGGAAATACAAGAAGCTTTTACGGTGGACAATTATTTCTTACTGTAAGAATTATATATCCAATATATATAGGAATGTATTCATGGTGATGCGAGTAATTGAAAATATAGAGACCATTATGTGTTATATTCACGTAATGCCTTACAATTAATAGACCCGCGATATAGTTTTAACGCAAGCTCTACGCTGCATTTGACAGAAATAGTATAATGCATTAAAATTGAAGGATGGAAGTGTGATTAATTATGTATAATTTTTTTCTTTTGTCTAAGGGATCTTCAGTGATGGAAAAATATGCTAATGATTTCAATAGTTGTGGGGGTTTATAACAACTTAAAACTTATAATTTAGGGTTACTGCAATTTATTTGAAATTCCAATGATCAAGCCTGCTGATTTATACACGCAAATCGTTTTAATAGTTCCACATTCCACTTCCTTGGCCCAAATCTATGAAAGACCCCACGGGCACTCGAACTTGCAAACTAATTATCCCATCTAACTTGTTAACAATGGAAAAAATAGAAAACAGTAAATGAAATTTTTAATTTGAAAAATATATGTTTAAAACTAAAGAAAATAATTGGTTACCTTTGATGGGAAACTCCTCACAACTTGTTACTTGTTTTGAACAACTCTCGAGAACTAGAGATTTACTTGCTCATGGAAGCTCATTAATGGAAAAATCTGTGCATATCTTCTCCGAGTCTTCATGTAAATTTCTATTCCCCTCTTGGTGGTTTATGGCGCCATTAGTCTCTGCAATAGATTCCTTCTTATGGATTATATGCAGAGATCAGGAAGATATTTGAACCAAGTTAACTGGGGACGTATCGATAATTAATCAATTCAATATGAAATAATTAAAATACTGGTAACTAATAAAATCACTAGATGCTTAATTTTCTATGAGGACATCAACTAGGTTTTCCTACTATCCGCCAACTCTTCAAACCTCTGCGCTCCTCCTTTATCTGGGATTGGGACCGGCAATGCCAAATATATATTTGCATTGACCGAGTTAAAAAGGTTTTATCTAATAAAAAAGAAATTTAGTGAAAGATCAAAATATAAACATAACATAATAACACAAAAGGCATACAATGCATTATGGAAAGTTCTTAACGAAAATATAAGGCAACAACACCTAGCATAAACCATTAGAATCGATAATTACAAAGTCTATATAAAAAAAATCATTAAAAACTCTTGATGAGTGGTTTTGGCCACACAACCCAACTCCCAATACCAATCTCTCTCAAATCCTCAACTCCACCCTATTGTCCCGAGTAAAGACCAGTATTGAGGTCAAATATCGTGTCTAGTATCACTACTGCCTCTTACTCATAATCAACGGTGTGCGAGTGCACTTTTCCCGAACACTCACGTCTATCATTCAATTAGCAATCCACTTTCCATTCAAACCTTTAATCTCACATGACATACGATCTTCTAGTACGCACCGTGTTCCATTGGATGAAGTAGATGTTACATGTATGGAACTTTCTCCATTTGCGAGGCTAGAGTGATGCTTCCCTATATTAGTCTTTACAAATGTAACCAAGTCAGCAAGTGTGTTCTCCATGCCTTTCATAGATGCTTCCATTGTGTTCAATCGACCTTTCATACACTCACTTTCAATTTTTTTGATTTGAAGCAGAGTAAGGATGGCATGGAAGCTTTAATAAAGATAGTGACACTGAAGACCCTACACCTCGAGTGTGTCCCCTTTTATCTATGACAAATACTTGGGACAACTTATCAATTTCCAACGATTGGGATTGGTCAATACTATTTTCTTCAATCTCGACATTCTTTGCTGTAACACCTCGTATTTACGAGTAATAAAAATTTATTTAATTTGACTAATTTAAATTACACATGTGACGTAATTTATTTGAATTAATTATTATGAGGTTATTAAAATATTAATCGGGAGATATACTGATTAATATTTAAGCAATATAATTATTAAATAAATAGTAAGCAATTATTTATATCACAACGAGTAATAGTGACGTGACGGTATTATATCTCACTCGGGAGTCGAGTGTAGACTATACGAGGTCGAGACAGGAAATTATTGTAGGGTGACTCGAATGGCGATTTTGAGGTCACGGTTGATTCCGAAAGGGTCGAGATAGTCAAATTAGTGTACCCAGGGATAGTAATTGGGCCCCGGGGCCCTTTTAGACATAACCGTGCCCACACGGGGGTGTTCGGATCATTTGGGCTTGGGCCATCAGTCTAATTTCGGGATTAAGAATTTTACACCTAAGTTATGGGATTATAAGAAGCAATAACTCAAATTGAAAACCCTAGAGCTTGAGAGAAAAGAAGGGGAAGAAAGTGAGTAACTTTTGGGAGCCAAATCAATGAGGAATTGGGTGTGTTCTTTATCAATTCATCTTCTACATTATGAAATCAGACCTTATGAATCTAACCAGGTAAGTGGTTAACTTTCTTTCAATATAAATTGTATTATTTTGATTCATATCATAGTGAGTGCGATCAAATTTGTTTTTGGGTGGGTTCACATGAAAAAAAATCGGGTTTTTAATAAATTGAACATTATGGGTAGATAAAGGGTTCAATTGATTGTGTAGCATGATTCAGTGCTATTAGAATTTGTATGATATTACAATCCCAGTACTTGATGTTGATGAATTCAGATTATAGAATTTGATTTGTGAAAACTATTATATGAAACTCGTGAAAACCCAATTTGGGAATTGATAACTTTTGATAATAATCAATGATGTTTAAATGATTGATTCGTGTTTAGAACCTATTTAGTAAAGGGGTTGATAATTGGGGATGATTGGATTATGTTATGGGTTGGAGATTTGAAACTTGGATGAACAACAATGGCAGAAATCCCAGCGAGGAATAAGCTATCCGCCTCGATCGATCAATCGATCCTTTTCATCGATCGATCGATGGTCCTTGATTTTTGGTAGTTCCGTTAGTTTTTTTATATGATCTTAATTCTTTCATGAACTTTTAAGGGGATTTAATTAGTGAAAATTTTCATGGAACTTAGTACCTAGGATCCTGGGAGAGTGGTATTATGGAATTAAAAGCTAGATAAGGGTGTGAAACTTATTAAAGGAATTTTGTGTAATAAATTCTATAGTGTTAAAAGGAGGACCAAGTGAGTGAGTTCGAGTATTGTAGTAGATGTAACAACCCGCCTAAAATAATAACGGATGGCCAGCCCTATACTATATTAAATCAGGAATTCCAGATGGTCCAGTCTCAACATCAACTAACGGTACTATATAATATAGGACTAACTACCCGAAATCATATAAGCGAGATGTTATAAAAATTAAAAACTTGCAACATACAACAATCCAACACTATAAAACTACTAATAAATAGGAGAGATGCAGGAAAGAACTTATAATAAATAAAATGCTAGAAATAAAATGAATCAATTAAATACAACCGAATGTACTACAAAAAGTAGACCCGAATAAGCTGTCGGATCACAGCCAATACAATAACTGAATGGAATAAATATAAACATGTATGTAAATATCCCTTGGGTACAAACCCGATATACAACATGAATCCTACCTAGAATTTTAAAAAAGTAGGAAGCGGCTACATGAAACATCCCGCAACAGTCCGCACCTGTCACGGCTCCCAAGACTCAAGATAGAAGGTCATCCGGCATCCATGCGGTAGGATACCTGCGGTAACATATATATATATACAAGGAGGAGAGAAAAGTAAACGGGTCAGAGCCCCGAATGTGTAAAATATTTAGCAAGTGCGTTAACCGTGCATAATAAATACCGGTGTACTTAATTTCATAAATAAGTGAGACCGCACTCTCGTGGAACCCCAACTCACCTCTCATCTAAAGGCGCGCACCTATTCGCGTCCTCGAATTTTAGTTAAATTACCCCCATTGATTTTAGGACAACCTAACTTATCAGGCCTAGCCTATATCCACGAGAGCTACCTTCCCGTCATAATCTAAGGATCCACCCGTTTCTAATCCTATTAGATTATGAATACAAACAATTTTGCCATAATAGGCTTAAAGAATTCCGATTAATAATCTTATGAATTATAATCATCATAATTCTTAAAACATTTCCCCTATACATATACATATATATATATATATATATATATACCTATATGGGCTAAAAACGTAAGAATTAATATACTTAATAACATGCACATGGAATATTGGCAAGACTTCTCTCTAATCCCAAAATTGTACTACGTTTCGTGCGTGGGGAGTCTCGCAAAGCGAAATCCAAATAAGGAATCGCCCCGTTACACTACTCCTGACAAGGTCAAGACCAGAGATCCGAGATGCCACCTATGGAATTACTTCTCTCAAATCTCGACATGGCACTGCGTTTCGTGCGTGAGGTGTCTCGCAAAGCGAAATCCGAACAAGGAACCACCTCGTTACACTACTCCTGGGCAATGTCGATCCTAGAAATCCATAATCCTCAACATACAAGTTAATACTACCATTATTACTAACTATACTACTAAAGAAAGAAAGAAGAAAAGAAAAAGAAAACAAATAAAATAAAATAAAAGAACCTCCAATAATATCCTTGGGATGATGTAACCGAATAATACCTTATGTGCGATACATCAACCCCCATCAATCTAGTACACCATAATCATCTAAGATGTACTTCATAAAAGTCCATATCCTTTCGTCTATAGGATATATATATATATATATATAAAGGTATTTATTTCTAACCGTATATATATATATCATCATCAATCCAATAGCCAAGTGTACATACTACATATGATGTACAAGGCCATGCACATAATATACCCGGCTATATATATATCGCCGATAAACTGCATCAATGCTATCATCTTCCCAGTGCCCGGCTCACGTAGCAATACTGGGGCCACCATGGTGGGACTAAACGACACCCATCTCGTGGTAAACTCACACACACGACGTCCCGGGAAGCGGTCATAGCTCCAAACCGGCAATGAGACGAAACATACCCATCACGTCTTATCCCAGAAATAAATATATATCATATAATAACACACGGGACGACTATGACCTGGGGAATATCCACACCCTGCTTTTCTAGCCAGGATGCTCACCCTCTACGCGCGCAACTTCCCAATGATAGCATGAGCGGGGTATGCTTAACCAATTAAGTATATATGTATATCATTTACATGCATAATATATATAATCCATATGATCCAATCATATGATCAAATAATAAACCATCGTATACAGTTTAAATATCCATACCATGTATGTCCACAACATAAAGATATCCATATATCTATATACATATAGATATATATATATATATCAACACATATTCACATATCCTTATCCATATATATAAACTAATTCTCGTTCATATGTATAAGATATATATATACCTGGCTATAAGTATACATAGTCCTCAATATGCAAGCCGTCACCACAATTCCTTTAATTTACCTCGATACGTGAATATAACCCCATACTTGAAACATATTCGATCATTTTCCTATGATGAATAGTCTCCCAAACCATATGTATATATCTATACCTATATATATTCAACATTAGGGCTATCACCCAAGAGTTTGCGTAGGAATCCTTCACTACACATTTCATCTATATCTGAGAGTACATTAAAGAATCTAGTAGTCATTTTGACTATCGGTACACATATAACTAATAGTCTATCAGCCTCAAGCTCATTCTTTCAATCATCAAATAATCTCATTTCCCTCGATTTCGACTATGGTTCGATCACCTTTGTGAATACCCTAGTCTGAGATATCTCTAAGAGTTCTTAGCCTCACATCACATCTATACCTACTTTTCATCTACAATTAGGATTCTCAATCCCAAAGGTTTTCCCCAAAATCTCTATACATAACTCCAAATACATACATGGATACATTTCTCCCAAATTACCCTAAGGAGTCCCCAAAATTCTAATGTGTGAGAAACTCCTTAAGTGTCTCCAAGAACATATCTCTTTCATCATAAGAGAAGGCCCCAAATCAATAAACCCAACCAAAAAGGGTTTGAATTCACTATGGAGAAAAATACCTCAAAATGCCCTGTTTCCGAATCGATTCGGCCCTGTTCCGAATCGATTCGGACTAGCGAATCGATTCGGCCTCCAAGGCGAATCGATTCGGGTCCAAAGACCTGGGCTTCTGCAATAGGCCGAATCGATTCGGCTTGGGTCCGAATCGATTCGGTCAATGCAGACCTGCCAATTTTACCAAACCGAATCGATTCGCTTGAGGGGGCGAATCGATTCGGACCTGCAATTTTTGAAGGGTTCATCTGCTTCTTCAAAACCCACGAATTCTAAACCCTAAATTTCTCATTCCAACCCCCAATCCTTCATCAAATTATGATTTTAATCCCATTAACCAACCCAAAGTTGATCCTAACCATTTCTATGTCATTAAATCTCAATTCAAACATTGATTTCAAGATTAAACCTAAAAATCTAGGTTTTGATGTTAATACCCAAAAATCCATTTCTTTAACCCACAAATTATGAAATGAAATACACAAATAGCTATTTAGCAAGATTAAACACTTGCCTCAGGTTTGCAGAGGTTGAATCGTCCTCGATGTCGCGGTAGGGCCGGAAATCTCTTCTTCCTCTCTCTCTTCCTCTTCTTCTTCTCTCTCTAGGGCTCTTCTCTCTTTCTCTCAAATGAGAAATGGCTTCATCCGTAAGCCTCCAACCTTTCAAAACAAAATTCCAGTTTTAAATGTTAATACACACTTTAAATGACTCGTTGACTCCAATTCAAGTCAAAACAACTTAAAAACATTCCGGAGCCGAAATAAGACCCAATGACAGTCATTTTGACTATCTCGACCCTTCCGGGATCGATGGTACCCTCAAAAATATCATCCGGACTACTTTGAAACGTCCTCTATTTTTGGACCTCAACTCCCCAATTTTGAAATTCTCCAATTTAATTAAAATTTTATTTTCCCAAAATTAAATTTCTCAGTCTCCAAAATCGAGGGTTGTTACAGTAGAGTGAAAATATGTTAATAAATTTTTTGGTGTGTAATTAATTAAATTTAGAGTCGGGAAATAGACTCGTGAATTATGAGCTAGTGCTACGGGAGTTAGGGACGAGCTAGTCGAATTTTTATTTAATTATACATATATACGAACAATATATATATATGCTTGCGTGCTTTATAAATATCGATGTTGGATATTTTTGTGAATACATACCCCTCTAGTGCTATCATAGGAGGTTGCGCGATGTGGGTGAATCCCCTGGCTAGTGAATGCAAGAAGAGTATAGTCCCCAGGTCATATCATCCAGAATTTTTATTATGCGATTTATTTCCGACGGGAGACGTTTTGGGTATGACTCGATCTCATTCACGAGGGAAATATGATCGCCTCCACTACTTTACAATTTATTTACCTATTTCGGCGTGAGTTTACCAATTTATGGTAACCAGGTTAGAATGAGCATGCCAGGGATGATGGCATTTAGAGACAAGCATCTAGTGAGTGATAGCTCGAAAGGATGGTTATTATACGCGACATGTGTGTGAATGTTGTAGTATGATAGTACGTATATAATACGAGTAAATAATTATATACGGAATAAATACAAAATGCGTGAATGTATTTCATATAGAACTAGTGTGAAAGTTATATAAGTATTTAAAGTTGAATTGATTAAATAAGTTAATGAGTAAAATAACTTATAAATCAAAGTAAGGAATGCTCGGGTTAGAAAAGCAAGATAGAACGGGGGTACCAAGGCTAGTTAGGTGGGGTAGCATAACTAGTGGAGTTAGAAGGCAAGCGATAGGTGTGCATAATAGTTGAGGAGTGAGCTATATGTCAAGAGAGTGCGACGTGAGCTTAAATATGAAAAGTGTGCATGCATATTTAATTTATTGCATTTTAATCACTTGCTAAATATTTTCAAAAGGTTTTATTGGGCTCTTACCCATGTCAAAAAAAAATTCCAAAACAATTTTAGGTGTCCATCCATGGGGACGCCCAACGTGAAGATTATTTCCAAGGATATGTAGCTGCAGCATTGTGGAGGCTTGTAGGATTTGATTTAGACGTTTCAGCTTATTCGTTCCTAGTTAGGAGCTTTATATTTTTTTTTCTTTGGGCATGTTGCCTCTTCAGACTCTTCATTACTTTAGTTTATTTTCCAGATTGTGTTGAGATTCCGTTTTATTTATTTCAGTTTGTAGTTGGATTAATTGTTTGGGAACCAATGGTTTGTTCGGTCTTATTTATTTATATATCTATAGTAGATTGTTTAGAATATTATTGTGTGTGAATGGTTTGGTTAAATTAATTTAGTTTATTTTCGAATGTTTTTATGTTTATAACAAGATAAAATTTTGCACCGGTTTAATTTAACATAGGTGGCTAGTAACTTAAATGATCTTCGACAGTGATGCTAAGAATGAACCATATGCGATTCCTGTTTGTTTAATAAAGGAATGATCGCCTGTGATTAAATTAGGCAGGGTGTCACATTTGCTTTCACCTTCTCCTACAATATATTACGTAATAAAAATATTAGCAAATCATTGAACATAACTAATCTATACTTTATACTATCAAACCATTATTCTTTGCAAACACTTACCATGATTGAAGTAATGCTATCCGAGGCTATCCCATTTTTCCTAGAGTGTGACTCTATCCACACGTCGACATGCATGATATTGGCATTAGGATTGAATTCAGAGCTGTCATCGTTGGGATTAGAGTTGGCATCTGGATTATTGACGGTTTTTTATTTTTCGACAAATATAAAATTCAACGATTAGAGTATATTCGATTATAAGAACACAATTCACCGATTAGAAAAAAAAATAATTCATCAAGAAAGAATACCAAGTTTGAAAAAAAGGTGTACTTACAAGTTTGTATCGGACTTGGGCCTGACCATTGAACCCACTAGTATGAGTAGCCCCAATTTTAGATCTATTAGATTTCCCTAATTCGATTTTCTTTATGCCAACTTCCGTACCCTCATTCTCCATGAACTCCCTCCACTGCTTCGGTTTAACATGGGAAGGTACATTCCCCAACCTTTCTGCATCAGTTGTATACTTCATCTAATATAACCTCCTTAACTTGGATTTCCTTGGATTGTATTTAGAGGCCATGTTTTTGAAACATTGTTGCTTATGAGATGATGGAAGATCATATCTTGCCAAGTATGAATAAAAACTAACTAGATTTTAGGATATAAGATAATTCATAAATAGAAAGAACAAATAAATAGATATATTATTGATATTTTATGGGTATCTCAATTCAAACGTCATCATTGTAGTTGACTACAACTTTACGCCAATCACCATATGTAATTGGAACATTAGCACGAGCTATCTTCCTAAGTCGAGACATATTTGGATCTTTTTTCTCACTCACTACTTGATTATCCTCATCTATAACAACTATTTATCTTGCGCCACTACCTTCCGCAGACACCAAATACTGCTTCAAAACAACTAAACCATACAAATTAATGTGCAAAGCAGGACAAAAAACTAAAATAAGAATTCAAAAAAATCAGCACTGCCATTAAATACCCAACATATAAATCACTATTGAACATCACCTTGATACCAACATATGTATTATAAAAGTTGCTTTAACATCAATTGAAAAGATGGAAATAACAAAATATGTAATATAAAAAAGGTTGTTTCAACAAACAGGAGTATAGGATGAATAACAAAAGATGTTTGCATATGAACAAACTCAATTTAAACAAATAAAACACTCAAGAAATGAAAATAATAGTAAACATGTCCAACAGGCAATATATATTCTGTCAACATTGAGCAAAACATTTAGATTTACATTGTCCTCAAGAATGGATTGATACACGATCAGAACCTCAATGTCTTCCACCATTGTTGTCAATCTATTTGGAGTATGTAAAACAATAGACCTTCCATCATTTAAAAATTCTTATCATAGAATACTTGAGGTGCATCGGAGGCACGAATGAATGGCTCATCATCAATTCTATATTTACTCTTAAGCTTCCTCAAGTTAACTATCACTAACTTTGATTGAGGATCAAATTTGCAACCATTAATCTTATCCTTGACTTTCACCCAATCACAATAAAATATGATTATCCTGAAAGACGTATAGTCTAACTCAAATTTGTCACGGGTAATTCTGTAATATGTTGTCTCCACTTCTTTATAATTGGTATCTTTTCCACTTGATCTGAACTTAGTAATGACCTTCATAAACACACCGTTATTTTGTGTTACACGATGCTTGTCATAATCCCATGTAGAAAATTCAAACCCATTGGAACGATACATCTTATATGATTGTGCATCATATTTTGGCCCACTGGCTAACCGCCACATCATTGTATCGACTGATCCCTTTTTTAGTAGCTACAAAATATAATAACAAATAAATATACTGAAATATAAAAAGACATAATAAAATGTTTTCATATAGTAGACTTAAGTGTGAACCTCCTTAATCAACCATGGAACAAATCATACATGTTAACTTAAATAAAAAACATAACCAAAACTAATATACTCACATTTTCCATTCATCCATTTCATCATGTTGTTGCAATGCCCATTTTCGGGATTGTTCAAATTGTACTGTGGTTAACTTCAATTTCGTCCCTTATACTAAAGGTCCCTCATCAGCACATTCATCGTCTTCATCAAGAAAAGATTCATGCATATACTTGTGATTTCTTTTGCATGGCTTTGTCATGTACTTCATGAAATAAAGAGTTGATTCTTCTATAATGTATTTCTGAGCCATGCTCCCTTAAATATACCTCTTGTTGCCAATATACTTCTTTTAATCTTTCATTAACCTATACCTCAAAAGCATAATGAAAACTAATATATAAATATTATATCATTCCATTGATCTGAAAAATATTATCACACATAATTTGTTTACTCTCAGAAGGATACATTCATCTAAATCTGACCAGGCCACATTTTAGTGCTTCCTCGGCTAAATGAATGTTGAGATGGATTGGTACAACGAAAAATGTGGGTGGAAAATACTTCTCTAAAACACACATAGCCTAAAATAATGCCTTTTTAGCTAAATCAGGAACATCCATCCTTATCACCTTAACACACAACATATTGAAAAAAATGCTTAACCGCTGAATAACAACTAACAAATCCTTTTAATTGCATAAATATTTTTAAGAAAATACTGGAAATAAATATTGCATAATCACACGATAATCATACGACTTCAGTCCCATTAACCCGAGCAGTGCTAAAGTCACATTCTTACTCGATTAGAAGAAAAATCTTTTGTTAATTTTAAATCCTTTAAGCTATGATGGGTTGCCAACATCAGGACAAAGTCAAGAATTCCTTCGAGTGTGTGGAATAGATTGACCGAGATAAAGTGATTTTTTATTTTTCTTTGAAAATAAGGGTTGCACCGATGTAGGGTGCCGCCCAATATAATTACGAGTGAGGATGAGATCCTTGAATCCCACCTTTAATAGGGATTTTTAGGAAGTGGTGGGGATGGAATTTTATTTTGGGCATGTTGCCTCACCTTTAGCCGATGAGTATACGGGAGGTGATTTACAATGTTGATTGAAGCGAACGGTGAGCATTATGAACTGTAAGGTAATTGGGAAGAGAAATTATCGATAGGTTGAGTTGTGTATAGACACTCGTACCTGTTTGTAAAAGACTGAGTGCCTTTTTGAGGTTTTTGCATGGTAATCCTTATCGTTTACCCTCTGGGTGATCCAAAGTGAGAGGATAACTAGACTTTTGATCGGACGTGATTTAGAATCTGTTGGCAAAAAGTGGAGTGACCCCAAACTGTTTTAGATAAATTTTGCAAGTCGTAAAACTCACATTTCCATGAACCGATGTTTCGAGGACGGACATGAGTGGTTAGATGTCCTTGTGGTTTCCCTCAGGATGGGAACTGTGTGTTGGGGTGGATACGGGAAGCTGTCACCTAGTGATGTGCAGCCTTCCGTTAGTATTCAAGCGATAGAGCCAGTGATGTGTAGGATCGTATTATTAGAATGTCGTGGTAGAAGCACAATGTGTGATGTGTCATTTTTTAGGTGAGACCTTAAGACTTCCAGAGTATAACAGTATGAAGATATTTTAACACGCTTGTAGATGATCTGAGGCTACAATGATTAAGCCTTTTGATGGGTGGGCACCACTAGTGAGTGTATAGTGGAGTGAGCCTTATGTTATTATGATTTGAATTTACGTACTAGAGGATGCCGTGATATTAAATACCCTATGCTTTAGTACCAGTCTTGTCCTGATTTTGAGGACGAAATTCCTTTGTAAGGGGGAAGTATGTAATACTCCGTATTTCTGCGTATTTATGATTCAATTAACTGAGAAACTTATTGGGAAAATACGTTTTAATTAAATTACACGTGTGACGTAATTTAATGTGATTAAATAATAAAAGTGAAGCTTAAATATTAATCGAGAGACAAAGACCGATTAATATTATATTATGAGATTTACTATGTGTGTGAATAGTAAATATCGATAGTAAATTTGATATACGTCATAGCGAGTGATATGGACGTATTTTTTATTGTCTCACCGGGAGGCGCGTGTAGACTATTTTAAGGTAAGAAATGTGAAATGTATTTTAGTGACTCAAATGATAATTTAGATGTCACAGATGATTTTAAAGGAGTCGAATTAGTCAAAATAGTATACCTATTAGTCGGGTATCAGACATTTTTGGGCTAAACCGTGATCGTACGGGGGCGTTTTAGTCTTTTGGCATATGGGGGTGAGAAGACCTACGAATTTTGGAGGGTTTTATCAGCTGATTGAAAGTGGGATTAGGGTTAGAAACCTCATAACACAAAGGGAAGCCATTAGAGAGATAAGCAAGAGTATTTTCAAAGCCTAAGAAGGAATTGGTGAAGGATTCAAAGGGTTCTTGCACCACAAACTAGTTGCGAAGGAAGATTGGAGGATAAAGACAATCAATCACCAACAACAATCACAAAATCAGATCATCTCTGAATAAGGCAAGTGGTTATTTGCAAATTATTTTGAGTTATAATATCCATACGTATGATTTATGAATAAATTGATTTTGATGAATATTCTTGGAGAAAAAGAATTGATTAATTGCATGTTTGGGTAGAAATAACATGTTGTTAGATTTACATCTGTAGAACTGAACTAACAACATCACTTGGGTTTTGGGTTCTTGAAGGTAACCTTAGTGATGATATTATACCTATGTCGGGACTTAGGGAGTACCAGTAGGTGTATAGTGGGGGTCCGTTATAATCATTGTAAAATGTAACTGTGTGGTAATTGATTAAATTAATTTGCAAGATTCCAATTAAACCTTATTTAATTAGATTATACTTTTAAACCAAATTAATTCATCCCCTAATCATGCATCTAAAGTGCGTGTGTTAACCCATAAATAAATAAAACATGCGACACAAATTTAAGGAAAAATCCTTGCAGGGCAAAACCTTTTATTTCTAGAACTTTGAAAAGTTTACAAGACCATTGACTTACATACAACCTGATAATTGCCCACAAGTGTAACGCACGGTGTCTTTGTCAAACCTCCAAAGCAATGGCTAGAAGTATCGTCGACTAGAATCTCCCGCAGGAACTCCAGGTGATCAGCAATGAAGAAGAGAACGGCTTCTCCACAAAGGTTAAACAAACGTAAAGTTGTGTTCTTGGGTTAAAAAAGGATTCACAAAGGTTTGGCAAGGATGTGTGAATTAAAACACGAGTCTTGGGACTCAAAATTATGAAGACTAGATGTATTTGGACTCTCAAAATCTTCTCTCCAAGTCTTGCAAAACAACTCCCACGAAGTTAGCTTTTATAAGGAAACCAAAAAGAATTTTAAAATTCTGGAACTCTGACAGCGTACAGGTACCCCAAACAAGTTCGGGTGTACCGCGAACCGGTTCGCCCCCCGAACCGGTTTGGCCTGCGGTTCGAGAAAGTTCTCTGGTTTGGGGAAAAAAATACATAGCATTCTCCAAAGGTTTTTTTCCATTTTCAAAGGGCCATAACTACTTAACCGTAGCTCGAATTGAGGTGCCGTTTCATCTAGTATCTTCGTTATGGAGATCTCTTCAACTTTCCAGTTGAACGGAACTCCGGAAGGTGGCTATAAAATCACCAAAACTCCCTTGAAATTCCATATCTTGCCTTCTTTCACTATTTTGACTTCTCTTGCGTACCACTTGCATAAAGTACCTAAAATCAAGGAACGTGAAGTCATTGAGGCATATGTGGGACACGTGATGGAGATGTTGAATGCTTGATTCCCGAAATTCGGATTGAGGCCGTCATGTGAGATCATGTAGTGACGTAGCAAATGTAGCGGCGTACGACATACAAAAATGTAACATGTTGGACATGAGAAAAATGTCCTTACAAATCTCCCCCAATGTCTATGCCGGTACATACATAAAAAATCCGAATTATCAAATTATAAAATTGCCTATACAAATCTACCCTCCAAAGAACCCAAAACTGGAAAGATACAAATGAATAAGTCTTCATCATTTGTTCTTCAAACATTCAGGAATCTCAAATCTTTTCTCATCAGGGTGTGTAACATATGATTATCAATGCAGTACCTACACACATGAGATCAAGAAAAATACCAAGTGACGTATCGAGTTTGAAATGACAAAAACTCAAAACTTCAAAACTCCCCCATGATATGATAATTCTTTCTCCCCCTTTTATTATGTCCCCCAAATAGACAAATGAGAAGAATAAATCAAACAAGCAAAATCGGGGTGTCACGGTATTCAAAATAAGGGATCAAACAAATGGAAAACGTGCTCATGCAAGGAGATGCTCAAATAATCTTCACAAACTATTTTTGATTTTTCAAAATTTTCGCACAAAAATAAGATACAAAAGTCACACCATGGATTTAAACTAAAACAACCAAGTCATGGAAATGGAATGAATGAGTGTGAACACATTCGATAGGCAAATCAACTCTATCAATCATATGTGCATGATGCATACGTGTACTCCTAATGAATGAACATCAAAAGTATCCTTAGGTGTAAAAATTGTTGAATTTAAATGACATCGTCTTATGCAAATCAACAAATCAAAGTCAAAGTGATTTCCACCCCAATAACGTCCAAAACTATGTAGCGCATTTTCAAAAATTTCAAGGACGTGCAAACCCATTTTATAATCTCCAACCAAAATCCCTCATATATATTTTCTTTTAGAGGTAATTTAAATTCTCAAACATTGGAGAATTGGTGCAAAAGCCTAATTGGCCCATTTTTGGCATGAATTTCTTTTTATTGCCTTTAAATTTTTTCGGGGATCTTTTAAACCTCTTTGGATCCCGGATAATAAAATTCCTCAATTTTTTAGGTCTAATTTAAATGGCGGCTTAATCGCAAAGGCAAAAAGAACCTTTCACGGCCCTTTCCCATTTTCAAATAAAGCACACAAACTCCCAAAACGGTTCTTATATGCACAATTTCCTTATAAAAAATTATCATGCTTAGTTCATTTTAAAGGACATAATTGAAGTGAAAACACCCAACCAACATGTGATAAGACAAGCACAATAATCAAACAAATCCGTGCATGTGTACAATAAAGGAAACCATGAGTCAAACATGTAGGAAGTAACACTTAGTACATCTTAATGACTCCAAACATTATAAAGCACAAGGATTAATTGACCTATTGTCTCAAAACATTATCAAATAGTCACATGGATAAATAATGGAATGATGTTGTGACTCGGTCATCCTAAGTGTCCATCCATAAACGGTGCAAACAAAATACAAAAATCTTTTTGTATTTTCTCAAAATAAAATCTTTTTGTATTTTTCAAAATTTTTCAAAAAAAATCCAAAACATACAAACATGATACATACTAGTAATAGGCAAATTATATCATCATGAAAAACATCCTATGCTAGTAAACAAGTCAAACCTCAATCATTAGGTGCGGAGGGGTTTCCAAACGTGGTGACAACTTATGAAAAACCTCCATAAATTCTTGTGAAGTTTTGACTAAAAACTTAACTTGCTCACCTAAATGTGCAAACTCTCTCATGTAGTCTTTGGGAGCATGTAAAGTATCATGTGTGGGTGCATGTGTGCTAGAAACACATATAGAAGCAAAATGTGACACATAACCCAACTTAAAACAAAATTTCTTAAGGTACCCTCTCCTCTTGCAATGGGAAAAAACATATATAGGCTAAGGAACACCTCTCTCAAAGACTCTAGGACGCGCTCTCCTAACAGGAATGGGACGCCTAGGTGGGTTAGGGTGAGACTTACGTGAATTTATCAATAAAGTGGGAACTGGCTCGGGTGCTAATTAGGAAGTAGAAGCACCGTCATGACTTATTCCTAAATTCTCCCCTTTACCCTTAAGAACCACCTTTTCGACCTTCTTAGGTGCGTTCTCAAAATTGACCTTGACCTCCCTGGCACGTTCAAGATCACTATCGAGTTTGGATACACGTGTCGTCAGATTAGACAACGTGTTGGTCAAATCACACTTCTCCTTTCTCAAAACCTCTTTCTCTTTCTCTAAATCTAAAACCCAATGACCTAAATCTCGATTATACTTCTTTGTTTTCAAGGTCTCGGTGTACAAATCTCTAAATGCTTTTTGGAGCTCACTTTCATCTACACTCTCCTCCTCGCTTTCTTCCTCACTCGATGAACACAAATCACTATCATCACTCTCGTTTGTACTCTTGTGAGACAAAGTGGGTGTGCTCACACGACTAGAAAAGGCGACAACCATCCCATGTGCTAAACCTTTATCAGGCTCATCTCTCTCATCACCCTCACTATCACTAAGAGTGGCGGGCATACCAGTCTCTTTGCCCTTTCTCCTTATCGTAGCAGGACACTCTTTAGCTATGTGCCCTTTGCCCTCACACTCAAAGCACATGATCTCATCTTCCTTGTCACTTACTTTGGCCTCCACTTTCTTTTTATTTGACTCAAAAAATCTCTTTTTATTGGAAGAATTTTCTTTATTCATTTTGAGAAACTTTTTAAGATTTTTCGCAAACAAGGCCATATCTTTAAAATCAAAATCTTCCTCAGAGTCGGACTAACAAACTTTTTCTTAAAATGAGTCTTGAAAGTAATCCCATTATCCTTAGCCTAAATGGTTTTGGGAACATGTCAATCTCATATGTTTGAAGATCTCCTACAATGTATCCCAACTTAAGTGATTTCAAATTTCCCAAGGAGTTCAAAACAGTGACTTTAGTAATAAAGCGCTTTGGAAGAGATCTCAAAATCTTTTTAACGACACGCGTGTTATCAATCACCTCACCCAAATTAAAACATGTGTTAACAATATCCAACAAACGTGCATAAAAATCATCAAAGCATTCAGACTCAGACATGGTAATAGTCTCAAATTGGGTGGCCAGATTTTGTAATTTTGAGTCTTTGACCGTGTTCATACCCTTATGTGTCAATTTCAAAACATCCAAGGCCTCTTTAGACGTGGTACACGTTATAATTCGACGAAACTCATCAGGAGTAACAGCTCCAAAAATAGCACTTAGACCACGAGAATTAAAATTAGACATTTTATAATTATCTTCAGTCTAGGCTGACACGGATTTAAAGAAGTGATATTATCAACAGTGACAGTGGGAGGAATCCAACCATTTTCGCAAAGAAACCAAACACGCTCGTCAATAAATTTTAAAATAGATTTCATACGAGATTTCCAATAGGCATAATTAGACCCGTCAAAAATAGGCATCTGATTATATAAGTGCTCCATAGGAAAAATTGCGAATTTTCACAAACTTGATTTAAAAAAAATCAATATCACACAAATTATGCGAAAAATAGGAATACGCGATAAGTTAGCGTAACCTGCTCTGATACCAATTTGTAAAACGTGACTGTGTGACAATTGATTAAATTAATTTGCAAGATTCCAATTAAACCTTATTTAATTAGATTCTAATTTTAAACCAAATTAAGTCAGCCCCTAATCATGCATTTAAAGTGCGTGTGTCAACCCATAAATAAATAAAACATGCGATACAAATTTAAGGAAAAATCCCCGCAGGGCAAAACCTTTTATTTCTAGAACTTTTAAAAGTTTACAAGACCATTGACTTACATACAACCTGATAATAGCCCACAAGTGTAACACACGGTGTCTTTGTCAAACCTCTAAAGCAACGACTAGAAGTATCGTCGGCTGGAATCTCCCGCAGGAACTCCAGGTGATCAATAATGAAGAAGAGAACGGCTTCTCCACAAAGGTTGAACAAACATAAAGTTGTGTTCTTGGGTTAAAAAATGATTAAAAAAGGTTTGGCAAGGATGTGTGAATCAAAACATGAGTCTTGGGACTAAAAAATATGAAGACTAGATGTATTTGGACTCTCAAAATCGTCTCTCCAAGTCTTGCAAAACAACTCCCCCGAAGTTGGCTTTTATAAGGAAATCAAAGAGAGTTTTTAAATTCTGGAACTCTGCTAGCGTACAGGTACCCTGAACCGATTCAAGTGTACCGCGAATCATTTCGCCCCCCGAACCGGTTTGGCCTGCGGTTCGGGAAAGTTCGCTGGTCTGGGGGAAAAAATACACAACATTCTCCAAAGGTTTTTCTCCATTTTTAAAGGGCCATAACTTCTTAACCGTATCTCGGATTGAGGTGCCGTTTCTTCCAGTAACTTCGTTGCGGAGATCTCTTCAACTTTCTAGTTGACCGAACCTCTGAACGGTAGCTATAAAATTACCAAAATGCCCTTGAAATTCCATATCTTGCCTTTTTTCACTGTTTTGACTTCTCTTACGTACCACTTGCATAAAGTCCCTAAAATCAAGGAACGTGAAGTCATTGAGGCAGATGTGGGACACATGATGGAGATGTTGAATGCTTGATTCTCGGAATTCGAATTGAGGCCGTCATGTGAGATCGTGTAGTGACGTGGTAAATGTAACGGCGTACGACAAACAAAAATGTAACATGTTGGACATGAGAAAAATGTCCTTACAATCATTGAGAGCAAGATTTAAAGAAATGGACCGACAAGAATAAACCAATCGAGTAGTGCATCGGGAGATTGGGATTTGAGTTACAGAGAGAGTAATCTTCATTCCAAGGAGTATACTAGTAGGTTAGAGATAGCTTAACTACTGAAATGAATGGAGGGGTAACTAGGGCCCTTAAAGTTGGGTGAATACTCAATTAAAATATGATAGCAAAATAAATCGTAAATTAACAAGTACGATGAATATTAAAGAGGAAATATTACGTACAAGCACGATTATTAGGTTGCGTGTATACCTACTGAATTATATTGATACTTTGGTGGACAGAATACCTAAAGTATAATTGCCTATATTAGGGTCGAGGTAGGATTTCGAACTAATATATGGGAATAGTAAGTTGGGGTTGTGACGAAAGTTTTCCGAACTAGACTATGTATAAAATTTCATTGGTGGGGTCAAGGTGATTTTTTTGAACCACTACATGACATGAACTTGGGGTCGAGGTGACATTACGAACCAAACCTTTTACTTGGTGTCGATGGACCATTCCGAACCAAGAGTCCTTGATGTGTGTTAAGAGGGCATATTAGTAATGAATGAATTTATAAGTACATATTGTGTGTGAAATGTATACTGTTTTAATAATCTACTTATGCGAGTTAGTAGATAATGAGATGCGGCGAATACATATAAAAGCAAATGAAGTAGGAAAACTTAATTATACAACGGTTAAAGGTAACAAGGCGTGAACAATTATCTAAGTATATAAATCATGAGATATGGTTACTATTACATACTAAGTGGGTGGTATGAGAGCTTAGTCATGTAGATGAGTTCAGTTGAATACTATAGTTCAGTTAGCTTGGGTAGTATAGCTAGGTGGGCTAAGTACGGGACGTTAGGCATGCACTATAGATGAGGGGTGAGGTAACTCAAGAGAGTGTACGCGAAATCTTAACATGTGTAATCAATAACTCATTTTATTGTGATAATCACTTGCAAAATATTTTCAAAATATTTTGAGTACTAACTATTGCTATCAAAATATTTTCAAAACCCTTTTAGGTGTCCAGCCACAGGAACGCCAGACTTGAGGATTCAATCCAGGGACTCGTAGCTGCAGCATTGTGGAGGTTGGAAGGACTTTGCATAAACGATTCATTCTTTCAGATCTAGTGTAAGATGTCATTTTCAGTACTCTATATTGGGACATGTTGTCCATTGTCTTTATTTCAGATATTCAGTTTTGGATTATTTTAGCTTTAGCTAGTAGCATTTGATTTTAGCCGATTGTTTACTGGGCAAGACTTTATCCTTTATATATTGCGTGATGGTTTGAATTATTGTATAGTGTGGATGTTTAATTATTTACGCATGAGTTTTGTTCTTGGGTTAATGAAAGATAAAATTTGGCACCGGTCTAACTCCACCTAGGTGATTAGTAATTAAATTTTTTTCTACAGTGATGCTAAGAATGAACCAATCGAAAAACCTATTTTAATTTAATTTAGGACTGATCAATAGAGATTTAATTAGGTGGGGTGTCACAAATGGATCACTAGGTGTGAACTAGAGAGAATTGAACGTGACAGATCAGAGCGAGCACGATCAGAGCATGGAAATTAGGAGAGGCGCCACAGGAACAATGATTGATCGAGTGAGAATGTGAGGATTCTGGTTCGTAGGGAGATGGACCAATATCCGGCACACTAAGGATCCAGATCAACCAGAGAGCTTGTCAAAAGAGCTCTTAACTCTCAAATGAAGACCCCTTTTCAAGGGAAATCGAACGCGAGGAGCCCTCTAAGAAATTCGCTATCCCCTGGTTCAAGGTCTATGACGGGAAAACATAATCTATAGACTATGTCAGGCAATATCGACAGGCAATGACCTTATGGAACCATAATGACGCACTCATGTGCAGGATATTCCCTTCTAGCCTACATGATGTAGCACATAAATGATTTGAAAGGCTTCCTCACAGGTCGATCGAATTTTTTTGCAGCGCTGGTAGAGGCTTTCACGGCACGATTCATAACAAGTAGCTCCCATCCTAAGAGGATGGATGCACTGCTCACTATGAATAAGAAGCCACAGGAGAACCTCAGAGATTATTCCAAAAGACACTGAAAAGTTTTTAATAAGATCGAGAATTGCTCGGAGCAAGTTTTTGTGGCATCCTTCAAAATAGTCTTGCCGACCACGTCTCTGCTGCACCAATACCTTACCAATAAAGAGGCCATAAGCATCAATGATCTCATGCACTAGAAGAAAAAAGCCTTTTTACAACGGCTAAAAAGTGTCCTAAAAGGCCATTTACATCGCTTTTAATTTTAGGTGTGACCACTGTCATAAAAAAACATCTTAAAAAAAAGCCTTTTAGGAGAGACTTTTTAAAAGGGTTGTAAAAATTTCCCCAATATTGCTTCTACCACGGGCCGAAAAGCATCCTAAATGTGGGATTTATGAGACACTCGACTTAAAAGCGTTGTAAAAAATGTATTTTCTGAAGAAAAAAATTTATTAGGCCACGTGCAAGCCTTACAATATTTAAGCGAAAACAACACAAATGTTTACAAAATCAATTATAATGATTCCATAAATTTCACCCAACAGTTGTCCTACAAAATATATACACTCAAAAACGTATCTTTCTACACTACATTCTATCCACTATCAATTATATTATATCTGTACATTCCCATCTAAAACTATTGTAAACCCAATATGTCGTAAGACATTCTACTAAAAATGCTCGCTCCATTCTTTACAAAACCGCTCTTCATAAACCTACAACAAAATAAATGAAACATTATGATCACGCCCAACAACTAGAAACCATATTATGAACTAAATGCTATCAATCATATTATAAGACATTTGATACTCATTCTCTAATAACATTAACCTTTTCATGCTTTATCATTACAAATAATTATAACGTTATAATATCCACGTGTCTACCATATTATAAGGATCATTTATCATAAAACATTAGTCAACACACTATTCTTATTAATGGTATGATAGGACTCATTACAATAGAAAATAATAACAAAAACTAAGTCTTCAAAAAATGTCTATTAAATGAGAGGACCAAGTACTTATAACTTGAGTTTCTACTTTTATGAGACATTTGTACAAATGGTAAATGTTCTTTATACAAAATTTGTATGATAATGTTAATAAGTGATTGAAATCAAAGTTATAAATCGATACTAAAAATAGCCAAGAGATTTTAATAAATTTTAAAGTCCAATCATGTTAAAACCTACCCAAACAACTACCTTATAAACTAAACATTATCCATCTATATGTTCATATTTTTTGAACTGACTATGAAAAAAATTATATGATAGGGAAATATAAATTATTCACAAAAACTAAGCCATTATATATTTTTAAGTAAAATTGGGCCATGCATGTTTTATTCATACTACGTCGTGATGCCATATCATATATCTAAAAGAATTACTACAGTACGTTTAACAGTAACGACTTCACTGACTCGTATACCAAGGACAATTTTTTTTTATATTATAACTTTAGAGTATATGTTTATATATAAATCTATCTCTATATATTTATAAAAGCATTAAGGATTGTATCACTTATATCACATACAATGACAAACCTAAACTACCAACTCATCAAATAGATAATGCATATGTATAAACATGACATGTACATGTATTAAAAAAATTAATGCCTTTACTATCTTTATTTACTTCTTATCTTGATTGTGCTCAGGGATACAATCCTACAACCAAAACCAATAATTGAGATAAAATTGTGTTGATAATGCCTTAGTTTTGATCCAATTACCTATTCAATTTTCCCCTCATGAGAAATATGAAAACAGGGGTCATGCTCAAACAAATGGAGTTAGCTATATGTTATACGTTGGTGCTCTCTTTATGGTTCTAAAACAAAATTTGAGTGTAGGAGCAACCTAATAGGATAAAATAATATGAAGACCCAAACTATACATATAGATTTTAAACAAGTTTCATATAAATACCAGTGTATCCTTGAGGCTTTATAACAAATTGGGATTTCCAACATTTTAGAGTACTAAATTAAATATATCAATAAATTAGGACACCAAAACATTAATCACCGAATAATTCAACACCATAAATTATTACAACATTAAGTTTATGTCTAGCATCCAAGCCATACTTTGCTTAAGCCCTCTACAAAATATAAATAAAAACAAAGAAAAATCACTAGCATGTAGAGAGTAATCGTACCTTCAATGTGGTGTTTAATAGCTATTTCTTCGGCGATCATTCTCGGTGGTGGTCTAAGATAATTTTATTGATCACAAGAGACATTTCTCGTTGACGATCGAACTGAAATAGAGACCTTAACTTCATATCACAAAATAAAAACCCAAAAGTGTATTGTTTCGTAGAATATCCAAAAAAACATATATTCAAAATACACATTTAGAAAATCTGAGTAAATAAAAATAACTATATGACAAAATAGTTATTAACATAGAGAAAACAAATGCTCTTATCTTATCGATTAGAGTAAATATAGTAAGTAAGTTGTTATTTTGGAGTTTCGACAATAAAGGATCAAGAGTTTGAGTAGGAAATAAATACCAATTTCAAAGCGCATTAAAAAATGCCAAACACGGTCCGACACAATGGCATATTCGTTAAAACTAAATATAAACCTGTTAATTTTAAGTTGCGTTCGTATTGTATTAAGTAATTAAATTTAAAAGAGTTGTTACTTCATCATAGTACCACTTGTCTTGTGCGCAACACTTAATATAACACAAACGCAAGGAAGTCACCAAGAACTTGAATGTATCTTGTTTGGTGTTGATATAGTTACTTTTTTCAGTTCTCATGTATATTTTGAACTTACAGATGGTCTGTTTACTTTTTTTCGCCGGTTCTCAATATTCCACGACACGAACGAAACCCGGGCCATCCCTTTGCCATGTTTAGTTATAATCCAAAGCTAGGGGTGGGGTGGGGTGTGAGGTTGCAATACGGACTACGAGTTATCTTGGGTTATCTTTGGGGAACACTTAGATCCCTGAGATAAATTTGGCAATCTCAGTTCCACTGCTGATATTATAGTCGCCAAAACTAAAAGTTTTTTTAGAGAACACCAAATTACATAATATGGGAAAGAAAACTACATCCTTGAGATATATTTTACCTCGTATGACAAAATTTCTTACGCGCTACCACTTGTGAGGGTGAGAGCGGTAACTTTCCTCACTACAACTGTTTTGCCTGTAGAACAAAGAACAACTTGTGAGAACATTGGATTTTCTTCTTTTGGTGTTTTTTTACTTAATCCTCTCAGATAATCTGTTAGTTAGAGTCACCCCCCCAACACACGTGTACCAATCACTTGTACCTTATGCATTATCTATTTAAATAAAAGGGGGTAACTCCAATTAATTAACATGTATGTCGTATCTCAAACTACGAAATTATCTTGGGTGTAAAGTTAAAAAAAATCATGTTTGATGGGAGAGATTAATGATTGGGAAACTCTCGATGGAACACTGAGTATAAGGAAAGATTATCTTGCCACCTTCAGTACGTAGAGTGAACCGTCCGCGCTACTTATAATAAAAAAACTTCCCAATGCATTTCAAATTAGAAACCTGAGAAGAACATTGGCAGGGGAAACCAATATTAGTTTTTAAATGGTAATGAAAACATAGTGGCAATAGAAATAACATTGAGTCAACTCCAGTGATAGTTTTTAAATATTCTTATTATGGATGAGAGAAAGATAAAAAAGAGAGTGATAATGAGCTGAAAAGGTAATAAGATTGATCTGGTGCTAAACAACAGAGTACCAAACTTCATATCTTGATATATAGTATACAATAATGAAGCATGTCGAATTATAGGAAAAAAATTACTTTTTTTTTATCAGAAACAGTCACAATTCGCAAAAAGTTCTCACAAAAGCATGAAAATCTGATAAATATGCAGGCAACCAGAGATGAGCAACAAGGGATTTTTATCAGATTAAGGGAGTCAGTAATGTAAGTCAACATGATCAACTATAATATGTAAATTGACTAATACAGAACTGGATTGAGGAAATGATGTTTTAATAAGAAAATTATACACACCTGTCTGAAGTAGGAATGTCTGATAGGAACGTGTTCAGTTCTATAGAACCACTTTGATGCCGATGAGCCAACAAAGAGGTCTGCTTGTGAGAAGCTCCCAAAATTCACTTCTTGGAAGTTATTCGTTGAATTGAAAAAAAATGATTCTGGTGTCTGTTCATCAACAACAACAGTTTCATTTTTGAATTTTCTAGAAGGATATTGAGCACCCGTCGAGCTTGAAAACTCATTCCATTCATCAATGAATCATCAACTTCATTGATCATATTATTCATAGGCACACTTTTGGCATTATTTTGCCCCTTATTAACTTGAAACCAATCAACATTCCCGAAAAATGGATTGTTAGATTATCCGGTGGAAGCATATCCTCGACTTTGACAGTAGAATCAGATTGTGGCCTTCTAAGAAACTGCAGAATTAACATTGTTCCATAGGTAATCTTGAGGCCAGTCATTAATCATGGAAGAAGGGGCTGAATAGTCCTTTGGTTTTCCATGTTTTAAAACTTCGGCATCTCCAAAAATTGAGTCCATATGGGTAGAAAGATCAATCGTGGAGCCGATAAAAGGGCCAGCTGATTCGGAATCCTCGTGTTGATTTACCGAATTGGAAGACTGAAAAGCTGCCTCCCATCCAGAAAAATCATTGCCACTCGCATCTTGAGAATATCTGACAGCTGTCTCTGAAGGCGAACAGTTCTGAAATAAACTAAGATTATCTTTACCTACAACTGATTTACTTTCAGCATTCCCAATATGCTTGCTTAATACTGGAAATTCTTCAGATGCATTGACTAAGGTATTCTCCTTTGGTCCTGAAAAACAGTTATCCAAATAAATTCCAGCCAACTTCATAGGACTTTAGTGCTGTTTTAGCTTCTTATTTGAAACATCAGTCCCAGGTTGTCCGACTCATCTAGCCGTGCTATTTGCAAATATAGGAACTCCGCCAAAGAAATTTGTTGTTTTGGTGTACTCTGCCATCTGTTTAACTCATTTACTTACGTGGAAGCTCCAAAAGTTTTCGATCCATCTAAGTCCAATGATTGGAGTTGGTAATGATATCCGAAGGTGGAATTGAAGGCAATGGGATGATGAAGGATGTCTTTTTTCTAATATTAGCCGTAATTTATGCAAATCAATGATTGTATGTCGCTCAGAAGTTTTCCTTTTAAATGATTGCAACATAGGTAGGGGTGATGGGTCAAGGGCGACGATTAATGCAGCTAGTTATGGGAGGTATGGGAGGGTGAGGTCGTAGGATGAGAGACCGGCATGAATTTGCAACATAGCCTTGTAGCCAGCACTAAAAATTGCCTATATAAGAGAATTTTTCATTCGAGAATTAATTATATTACCACAAGGGACAAGTAAATAAGTAAATAAATATAAAATCAAATAAGTAAGAACAAGCATTATCGAGCAACTCAAGGATCCGCAATTATTCGACAAAATTAGAAGTTATATCTGTTGGGTTTACTGCAAGGTAAAAAATATATATTAAACCTCCCAAAGCATCATGGTAATAATAATACTAAAGAATAATCAGCATCAAAACATTCTAATGAGAATAAAAATTACAACCAAACTAAAAATCAAGATACATAGATCTAGCTATTAAAAAGCTTTTCTTTTGTAGAAGCGTACTTCTAAAACCCACTCTCTAGAGACTAATAACCAATTACCCACCAAGTAAAGAATATGCTAACCCGCTAAACTAAAAATTCAACTTTAATCCTCGTGATAATGCTCGTCAAGAAATAAGGCCAAAGCATCAACCAGGCAACACTCGATCGTTCATCTGAGTACCAAATGTCAATCGAGAACCATTTAGTGATGCTTCATAGCTCATACGAGCAATACTCAATAGACCACACGGGGTGCTATTGCTATGATATTGGAACTGAAACTTATAAATAAAATGACAAGGTGTTAAACATTTGGTCCATTTTGGGTTTACAATTAACACTTGTGCTTATTGACTCTGGAGATAGGGAGAGCCCGACAACCAATTTTTGGAACCTTTTCTGTGCGCTTTGGTTTGGAGGAGAAGTGTCTTGTTAAGACCTTATTCGACCACATGACAATCGAACAGACAAGCACATACTCACCCTCTCTAGAAACGCCTACTTGAGAGATAGCTAAAACCTAAGAAACACTGATTCGGATACAGTAGACGAGCACAATACCATATGAATAAGTCAATAAATATTTTGCCCAAAAAAGAAAGATATGGATATCTTGGGGGATACAATTTATATATAATTATATATAATTCTTTAATGAAACATTTCAACTAAATGAGGAACTAGCTGTTTGCCTAAAACATACCAATAGAAAAGGGTGGTTTCTTACCCAAAACAATGATGTCCAATACACTATATATTGTACAGGTGAAAAAAAAATGATATTTTTTTACCCCTAATCAATCATGTCTAACACTTTCACTGTCAATTTGTCATCCACACTATTAATTCAATAGCATAAAACTAGGGGAGAGATGAGATAGAGTTTTAATATACCTAAATGTACTTTTAGGATCTCATCACGGAATTTCAATAGCATCAAGAGCTTAAAAAAGGCATGGACCATCCCACGACGGGCATATACTCTTATCCAATCTAGTTCATATTTGAACTAGTAATCCCAGATAGTGAAATAAAGAGAACATCTATAAGTTCAAAATATATATGAGAACTAAAAAAAATGTAACTATATCAACACCAGACAAGATACATTAAAAATCAGGGGAAACAACTAATATGAAGTAAGTCACCTATGATATTGATCCACGATGCAACTTAATGATATTTAACAAAAAGCATTTGCTTATGCACATGATGTGTTGGTAAAGACCTGCTCGAGGCTTATTATTGTGTGGCCCTAGAAAGGAATGCCTTGTCTTGGGAGGAGGTGAAAGGTTTATGATTGTGAACTCCCCTCACCATAACTAAAACTTGTAAGTTATGTTTATGAAAGTAATGTGCATGATATCTATTTGTTATGGTGGTAATTTGAGACTTCCTTGGTATAGCAAATGTAAAAATTTCCCAGAATTGCTACTAGGTTTATTTGTTAAAGTAGCATAGTATTACAACTCAAAGGAGCTTAAAGAATGATGGAATTGTTTGAGGATTTTGGAGCCAAGCATGGTTTGATTTTTTCGGGTGTTTCTTCCTTAGTATAATTGTATATTGTATAATTTGGTTCATGGGTGATATGAATGGGGTGATATGCCCCACCATAGATATTTTCAGTCAATTCTTTGAAGACCATGATTGTAATTCATGGCTATACTTTTTTTCCCTTTTGATTTTCTGCCTAATAGCTAATGAAATAGAGTATTCATACATTTACTGTAGAGTTTGACAAATATTGCATTGGCAATCATTCTCTGTAGTGATTTAAGATAATTTTATTGATCATGAGAGACATTTCTTGATGATGGTCGAACTGAAATAAAACCCTTAACTTCAAATCACAAAATAAAAAATCCAACCTTGGAAGTTGTAGTAATAGAAAAGCTCAAATTATGATGAACAACGGGGATATGGCTCGTGATACCAGTGGTATCATGAGGTCTACGAGCGAGAGAGATGCGAGAAAAAAATGAAATAGTAAATAGACTTATAGTTCGGCAGGAGAAGGCTGCTAATTTCATTTATCATAAACGACTTTTGAGGTGATGCGTATTTAATGAGTATTATAAAGACAGAGGAGGGGGGGGGGGGTAAATGTCACATCAGCTAGGGGAAATGGAGAGGCAAATAGAGAAGACTTGTGAAAGAACCTCTCTAAATTCCTCTTTGGAGCATGTAGAATCTCGAAACATTGAATAACAAGCTACGTGTCAAGTGAAAAATTGGTGCCTACTATTTGGTTGGCCGTTTTTAAGGTTAGTTGTTTGATGTGAATTTTTTTGTTAAATCCTATACAATTTATCCGAGCCTTATAAACCTTGCTTTAAATCAAATTGATGGTCCCATCCCTATTGATTTAAGTTTTTGTCAAAGTTATAATATGGAGATATTTTTAAAAAATAAATGACTTTGCTAATAGATATTATCTTGGAACTGGAGGTTACGCAAGTGTATGAAACACAAGTCCCTAACAAAAAAGTATTTTCCTTGAAGATACTTTGCCGACTAGAATTCGAGGAATCGAGTTTAGATTGGAGTTTCAAGAATGAGTTACAAGTGTTGACAAATATAAGGAATATAAATATTATGAATCTTTACAGGCTTCGTTTTCACAACTGATGCATGATCCTGGTTTATGAATACATGGAAAGGGGAAGATTAATATATGTCGAGATGATGTTGATGCAGTCCGATTAGATTTGAGTAGATGGGTAGACATTACCAAGGGCATAACACATGCTTTATGCCAATTGTTCACCATAACATATCAGGTAACAATATTCGGACAAATATCCTTACCAAATACGACATGGCTCGTGTGATCCCTGAATAAAACATTGTGCTTACAATTAAATTAATTGTATACATATCCTGAAACAGAAAAGGAAAATTGTCAGCAATAAGGAGGTTTTATGCTTATGGAGTGCGTATCATTAATAATTTTAGTACAAATGAAGAGAATACCAAGTAAAAAGAATCCAAAAACTTATAAATCCTGGACAAACCATCGGCCTAAATTTTTTAAGAATGTTTGCTAATTCTATGAGAGATAATGGTCGTACACCTCTAATTTGTTGCGTTTGTAGGAAAATGTTATTGTACATTTTTTTTAAATTGATGGAAAATAGTGTAACAAAGTTGAACACAACTACAGATTGATCAACAACAAATTAAAGAATATTGAACTCTTATAATTAACCCCAAACAGACTCACGTATCCCACCAACATATGCTTCTAGTTCTGGATAAGATATTTGTTTTAAATTATCCCCTATTTACAACAACACATTTTCATAGGAAAATACACTTCTACTGAGGAAGGATAATTGCTAAGACATTAGCATTTGACTTTGGTGGTTAATTTTTGTTGGAATATTCATACTGAGTTGCTAATCCACATATTAATCTCATAATTAAGACCACCAGTTTAAATCACATAATGCACATTTCTTTGCTAAAGGACCATAATTATATTTGAATTCACGAAAAAGACATTCCAAAAACAACATAAAAAGTCAAACATATTTAGTGTTGTCATAATAAGTTCCAGTAAATAAAGGGTTTGGTAAGTGATGAGATTTCATAATTTACTCCCTTCATCCCAATTTAAGAGTCCCTATTTGACTCTCACATTTATTAAGGTACACGCAATGGCCAAGATCAATGCAATAGTTACTGTAAAAATTGATCCATTGATGTTTCCTTAGAATGATGTATTCTGTTAATTAGTTGTCATCTTCATAACTAGTGAGTCTTTTTTAGCTATATATGACTTTCTAATCAGTGATGTTATAACATTGAAAGAGTTTGTAGGATATTAAAATGGCCCGGCATGTTAGTCAAAATACTTGAAGGAAGATCCAAAGCCTATCATTTATTCATACAAATAAAAAAGATAGCAATGATTAATCTAATGGAACTCATAATGTAGAAACAGAAAATGACTCTGTATTATGTCAATATTAATAATGAGCAGTTTCTACACTTACAACATAACAATCAAGTAAAAGAAGGATTCATTAGAATGAAAAGAAAACCGGTATACCCATGAGGTATAACGTTTGATAACAAAGGTGGATGGACCGTTATGTTATTAAGAGATGCAATGTATCTTTGCAGGGTACCTAAGTAAGACAAAATAAGTCCTTAGAGGCCAAATAAAATAAAGAAAAACGTAAAAGAGCGCGTCCATCCCCGATCCTCGCGGCGGGAGAGGATCCCTTTTTTTGGGTCCTGTACGTCCCTCTCGGGAGCGTTTTGGCCGGCATCATTGATGAGGTGAAAAATGCAGAGAGATGAAGTCGCCAGTCTATTTTACTCAAAATAGACAAAAGAAAAGGGAGCCATCCTGAAGGGCAGCATCCAAAGACATACTGATACATACGAAACCAAAATGAGTCCGAAGGCTAAGTTACGAAATGGGAAGGTGTAAGGCACCCATTACGCCCTTACGGTCTCTCATGGGTTGTTGTTATTTTCCTTGATTTCCCCGTAATATTTGTGCATGTGTATACGTAGTGGAGATAGGAATCATCGACTTGTATCATGGAAGAGATAAAGCTGTTCATCCATAGGAATGTTCCTAAAAAATAATATTAGAAAATAGGATTTACGCGATTATCCTCGCGTTGATCGTTATAACGGAACGATAACGCACATGGAATAATACGTCACTAAGAACAAATATATGTATATGTAAATATATAGAATTTTAAGAGAATTGAGTTTAAAGAATATAGAGAAAATAGAAAATGAGAAAAAAGTAGGAATAGGACTCGAGTCACGGGTTTTACCCCGAGACGCCTACGTAGCCTATAGAGGCATCAAAGTCCACGTAGTTCGCATGTAAAATGAGGGGTGAGGTTTATCCCATAAATCCAATCGAGGACTGCTCTTGTATGTATGTGTGTGTGTAAAAAAGTGTTTTAGTTGTGAGAAAGGTGTGAGAAAAGTGTGAGGATTCCCATTTGGAATTTATGAGCAAACCCTATTTTTCTTCTTTTTTGGGTTTTAATTATATGAAAATAAGAGATGTGCAATAATACTAGATAAAAAGTATATTAAGATATGTGAGATGAGAGAATAAAAGTGTTAAATAATAAATAAAGTTAATGCGAATTTAGGGGAATTTAAAGAGAGAGTTGAGAAAGTTGGACCTTCTTGAAGATCTTGAGCTTGATCGTGGATGTTGGAGAGAAGCCCTTGTACTTGGGTGATAATGGAGGATACTTAATTCATCAAATTTGAGGGGAAAGGTGATGAAAGGTGAAGGTTGGAGTGGGATTTGGATGTGAAAATCACGCTGACTTCGAAAGGGGTTTTCGGAGTTTGCTGAGAGTAATGGATCTATGATCTTCCTCATTTTTTGGAATGAGGTTAGGCACTCCTTTTTATACTCCCAGGGCATTGCCGATCAACATGGCCCTGGTTCTGCTAATTGGTAGGTGTGTTTAGGCACACTGCCGATAGGCAGGGTCTAGGACCTGCCGTTTGGCAATCTCTTTCAGGTTCCTTCGAAAAATCGGTTGTCAGTTCTTTGGACGAGGAAATTTCGGACGCAAACGGATCGTTCGTCCGTATGGTAAGTCAGAATCGTGCACGGGGTGAACCGTTGAAAAGGTAAGGAGATGTACTGCGACATTCCAAAGAGTTTGACCTGGTTCAAGGAGTTGACTTTGGTCAACTGGGGCCTGGAAGCATTCGATGACCTTTCAGAGTAAAACGGATCGTTCGTCCGTATTGTAAGTCAGAATCGCGCACGGGGTGAGCCGTTGGAAAGGGGTTTCAGTGTCCTTCAAAAAGTTATTCAGTCTCGGTTAAACTGAAGAGTTGACTTTGGTCAAATGGATCCTGGGAGCGTCTGGTGACCTCCTGATCGAGTTTCAGGGGAAAACGGGTCGTTCGTCCGCACCGTAAGTCAAAATTGCGCATGAGATGGACCATTCGAAAGGGGATTCAATGCCCTTAGAGGATTCATTCAGTCTCGTTCGAGCTGAAGAGTTTGACTTTTTGGTCAACCAGAGCCTGGGAGTTCTCGATGGCCTTTAGGTCAGTACCCGGGGTATGAATTGGGTTTGCAATAATAAAGGGAGGTGCTAGGGACCTAAGGAGAGGTTAGGGGGTATTAGAATGGGGTGTCTACAAAGCCCCTCGATGGGTGAGTTTGGAACAAACAATAGCCATCGAATAGACACCATATGATGCGTTTGAAAGGGGATAACCAGAGGGTTGATGTCGATTCTGAGGACCTAAGGATGAGGATGACCGATTCTGCGAATCGAAGCCAATTCTGAGGGCTTGATGATAAGAGTGATCGATTCTGCGGGTCGAAGCCAATTCTGAGGGCTTAGAGATAAGGGTGACCGATTCTGCAGGTTGAAACCAATTTTGAGGGATTAAAGATGAGGGTGACCGATTTTACGGGTTGAAGCCAATTCTGAGGGCTTAGAGATGAGGGTGACCGACTCTATGGTTCAAAGCCAATTCTGAGTGCTTAAAGGGGCATGCTGGGGATGGTCTTAAAGGAAAGATTTAGGTTAATTTCGATAACCTACAATAATCAAGGGGGTGACCAATTCTGTGGGTCGAAGTCAATTCTGAGGGCTTAAGTTTGAAATGACCAATTTTGCGGGTCAAAACCAATTCTGCGGGCTTAAGTTGAGATGACCAATTTTTCGGGCTTAAGTTAAGATGACCAATTCTGCGGGTCGAAGCCAATTCCGTGGGCTTAAGGTGAGTTGACCAATTCTGCGGGTCGAAGCCAATTCTGCGGGCTTAAGTTTGAGATGACCAATTCTGCGGGTCGAAGCCAATTCTTCGAGCTTAAGGTGAGATGTTCAATTCTTCGGGTCGAAGCCAATTCTACGGGCTTAAGGTGAGATGATCAATTCTACGGGTCGAAGCCAATTTTACGGGTTTAAGGTGAGATGACCAATTCTGCGGGTCGAAGCCAATTCTGCGGGCTTAAGGTGAGATGGCCAATTCTACAGATCGGAGCCAATTTTGAGGGCTTGGAGATGAGGGTGATTGATTTTGCGGGTGAAAGCCAATTCTGAGGGCTTAAAGGGGCATGCTGGGGATGGTCTTAAAGTAAATATTTAGGTCAATTCCGAGGACCTAAAATAATGATGTGGGTGACCAATTCTGTGGGTCAAAGCCAATTCTGAGGGCTTAGGTTGTGATTATCGATTCTGTGGGTCGAAGCTAATTCTACGGGCTTAAGGTGAGATGACCAATTCTGCAGGCTTAAATTGAGGTGACCAATTCTGCGGGTCGAAGCCAATTTTATGGGCGTAAATTGAGGTGAACAATTCTGCGGGTCGAAGCCAATTCTACGGGCTTAAGTTGAAATGACCTCGGGGTACTCTGTCGGGGAAATTACCTTGTGATTTTGATTTGAGCTGGGGAGATGATTACTGAGGAAATCCTTATGTGTCTTCTGGAGACTTTACCGGGGGAACAACCAATTTTATGCCAGGGAAGTGATTAGGTGGTCCAGGGTTTGGACGTATTTCTCGGGGAAAATAGAGACCTTTGGGGAATAGGAGATGATCCTGAAGTTTTGGATGTTTCCGGGGAGAGATTTTCTTATCTTTTGAGAGTTCCGCTGGGTAAATAGGAGTTATGCTTGAGGAGCTGTGAAATTTTCTTGGTGAAAATGTTCTAAATCCTTTCCGGGATTTTTAGGAATCTTCTGAGTATTTTTCAGGATTTTCTGGTATTTTTTGGGAATTTCTGTACTAAAATTTAAGGGGGCTGCCAGTCGGCATGATATGGAGGGTGCCATTCGGTAGTGGCACAGACTTTTAGACTGCTTCGAGAAGGTAAAGGGTCAGTGCTGATCAGTAGGTTGGGGGTCAGTGCCGATCGGCATGACCCTTGGCATCCTATATAAAGGGGACAAATTCCCCTATTTTTTCACAACTTCTTGCCTTCTCTCTTTCTGTGATTTTCTTCTACGAATCGTCCTAGCATTTCGTAATCTGAAAAAATGGTCGCTTTTATGAGCACTGCAGTACAACGGGAATGGTTGGATGTTGATGGCTGAGAAAACGTGGAGTGGAGGGCCAGGATGCCTCTTGCTTTGGGGAGCGAGATCTCTTTTGACGCATTCGAGCCGATTACAGATGTGTGGACCTTGCTGTGGGAGTAGTCGCGTCATCACTCTTCGAGGGTGGTGAACCCTGGCGGTTATGTAAGTAAAATGACTTTAGGCATTCTTTTCTGGTGATTTTTCTTTTTTCTTGGATTCTAACAAGGTTTTTCTCTTTTGGCAGTCTGATGTTTCTTTGTCGAATATGCGTGCTCGCGGGACGATGGGGCTTAAGGATGTCCGGGAGCATCTTCCTCCTGTGGTGCGTTGGGTGGTATCCTCAGCAGGCTTTGGGAGGTTGGCATTTGTGCTAGATGAGATGCCTCGTTCGACAAAAGTCTTATGCGCTCTGGGGGAGAGGTGGTGGGACACTACCCACACCTTTCATTTTGGTTTTGGGGAGATGACTGTGACTCCCATAGATGTGCAATAGCTGCTGGGGTTGGATTGTGATGGAGAGAAGATAGAGGTAGATCGCTCTTTGCGAGTGAGGCCATAGGCGGTGCGTGCGGCGCTTGGTGATGTGGGGAGGATAGTGTCTGGGGACTCCATCCGTCTGTCGTTGCTGAAGGATGTTTTATTGGACAAAGTGATTGATGTGGAGGACGGGCTACAGGTGAGATAGATGGCTCGTTTATTTATTTTGGCGGGATTTCTGGCGGCGTCGAGCGGTGACGTTGTCCACTTATGTTTTTTTACCATACTTGAGGATGTTTTCGAACATCCCTCTCTATGATTGGGGAATCCTGACTTTGGCAACCCTTTATTTTTCTCTGGATGCTTTCAGCCGGTGCTGCCGATAGTCTTTCACTGGAGCCATGTATCTTCTTGAGGTATTCTTTAATTTTGTGCATTTTCCTTTCATGCATTCTCATTTTCCTTATGCATCTCTTATTGATTGCGAAATTCTTATCTTTGGCAGACGTTGTATTATGAGGTGATCGCGTGTAATACCCAGCTGATTGCTTTGAAGGACGAGACCGTTGGGGACTTTTATCGGTTGTATCAGTGGCTAAAGGCCAATCGGCAGTCGAGGAGGTCTCTCTCTCTGGAGGCGGTGCATCAGGTCTTGAATGGCCTGACTAGTGATAGGGTAAGCTTTTTTTCTTCTTCAGTCTAAGACCTTTGTGTGCTCAGGTTCTATGTTTCCTTATATTTTGTTGGGGATTTTTCAGGTGACCTTTTACCCTTGGGGGACGACCGTTCAGGACACAAGGTTGACTGGAGTAAATGCGCAGATGAGGCATTTTCTCGCGTATGAGTTTGGCCAATGTTGGTATCTCGGGGATAGGTTGCTCCGACAGATTGCTGAGGGGGAGGTGGTGGTTCCACCCATGAGTCCCCCTATGTCTATGAGGCGGGAGCGGCTGCTACCCGAGGATGCGAGGATCGCGGCGATGATTGGAGAGTCCTACCTATTGTATATTAATACAGCTGTGCCGTATGATTATATGGACTTTGTGATGAGATGGCTGATGACATCCAGTATATATGATGCAGTGCCCTTCCCTTTTGCGGGTTCGAGTCGTCCAGTGGGGTCTTACCATAGCGGTGGTGGTCCTTCGACATCTGCGACGGCGACAACTTCGAAAGTTCCCTTTGTGCGCCTGCATAATCCTTCATACAATATCCGACGGGCTGATGGAGGGATGGTGCCTATGCTGCATCGTCCTCATGCGATGGACCCGTAGGAGTTGGGTTTGACAGAGGAGGTTCTTCGTCGTGAGGTATATCTTTTCTAGTTCTTCTCCTTTGGTTTCTTTTGATCCTTCTTCTTGACACTGATTCTGCCTTCTTTTTTTGTGCACGCCCGGGTGTCCACCACTTGGCTGAGGGATATTAGGGACTTAATATCTTCTGCAACTGCCCATATTCGGGACACGGTTCCTATTCCTTATTGCTTGGTTCCGTCTGCCTTATCCGGGGAGGAGTCTGGTTCAGGTAGCGGTGGTGCATCATCTCACCATCGGGGAAAGAGAGCGCGTCGAGAGATGTGAAGATTAGGTGAGAGAGAGAGAGAGAACATGGGTTCGGGCTATGTCCTATTTGTTTTTTGCTTTTCTTTATTTTCCTGCAAAAATGATGTAACACAGAAACATATCTATGCAATGTAATGAAGTTTTTTGATTATCTTCTGTTAATGATTTGCACATGCGCTTTTTACGTTGCTGCTAAGACCGTAAAAAGAAATATTTTTGAGATTTTGAAAGAAAGTTTTATTTAAAATGAGAATTTATATAAAGATGAAAAGGGAATTTTTGAAATTCTGTTGAGAATATCAATTTATTTTGAGTTTTCTAAATTTTGATAAAAGAGGAAAAAGGAAAATTTCCAAAAGTAGGGGGTTGCCGATCGGTAAGCACCTTGTCCTGCTTATCGGCAGGTCAGTCCAGTCCCATTAATTCAAAGCTTTAATTGGTACCTTCTTCAGCATTTGGTACCTTGTGGGGTAGTATTTATTTCGATTTCTACAGGGGTTATGTCCTTTATGGTGGTTTTCAAGTATAAAAGAGGGGTAAGAGTGGAGTGTTTTCCTCACACCCTTACATTCCTACTTTCCTATTTAGTGAGACGGATCTCCCTGGTAGTGTTGAGTTTGCCAACTACCTCTAGACTTTGGAGGCGAAGTGCTCCTACAACGTCGACTAAGATGCCTACAACATGCGTTGAGTTTCTTTATGGCGTAATCAGCCCATAGAGTGGAACATCCTGATGACGGTAGTATAATTCTGGTACCCCAAAGACCATGTATTCCGCTTTGGCTTGAAAGAAGTCTATCTGACTTATGAAGAATTTTCTACCATATTGGGGATAAATCTTGATGTTACTGCGGCTCTGCTTGAGTTTTTCCATTCTCCTCGAAAGTTGTTGGCCGGGCTTTTTTGTATTTCGTGCTCGTTGGCCAGTTCATTTGTGGCTGGAGGTATGATTTGTCTTCCGGCGGTGTTATGGTCCATGCATTTACAAGAGGTTGGTGATACTGGATATGCCGGAGCTATCGTTCTGGGCTTAGTTTCGAAATTGCTTCTGGTGACTGAGGAACTGCTGGTGGACTCACAACTTGTAGCTATTGCTTCATGGATGTCCTACCATCGCAATCCTACGACGGTGATACTGGCAGAGACTTTGAATGGCTTAGATGCCTGGTGAGAAAGTCGTTCTGACTTTTGGAGGGGTAGCACTGTGATGCTATTCATGTGGTTATCTCAAAGATTCTGCCTGGTGACTCCTCCGGAATACCCTTTGTCGACCGTACCCAACTTCTTTTCGTACCATTTCATCAGTGTTGGCCTGGATATTGAGAACTGGGAGAACTGGTTCGTGGAGCATGGGGCTCTAAATCTGTACTAGTTATTACCTTGGTGGGGATAGTTGCTGCCTATTCTGGAACTAGGAGAATACCCGTACGTTCGGCTGGTTGGTCTCAGACAAACCTCTCTTTATTTCCGTTGGCGGATTCTGCGCCAATATGGATGGGAGTAGATCGTGCCACCTCGGACACTAGACTTTTTTTTGGTAGAAGATTTGACAGAGCATTTGCGCATGCAGCTTGGCTCTTTGTGGGAGATTCGATGTCCGTCGACCCGTCCCTCTCAGTCTCCTGGGAGAGTTTTACACATCCCTGAGGATTATATGAAGTGGTTGTGGAAGAGAGTGGTTAGCAAGATGTTTGAAGTGGATACTGGACAAAGGTGGCTTGCCTCATCCGATATCATGGAGGGAGGCGTGGTGGTTTTTTCGAGGCTAGTTTGAGCTTATCGGTCCATGGAGCGTCTGCAGTACTCTATTCAGGCAGGGAAAGCTTGGGTACCCCAGGATGTAGATGATGATGATGAAGCGGGCTCTTCTGGTAGCTGTGGGTAGGACTCTTGGAGAGTTTATTTTATACCGGGAAATAAGTTTTTTTTTTTATTTGGCTTTTTTGGAAGGTAGGGGGGAAGGGAGTTATCCGTTCCTTTATGTAATTGCACTGTAATTTCTTATTAATGAAATAAACAAGTTTTTGATCATCCAGTTTTGCCTTTTGATGAAATTTGTATTTTGAATTATCTATACCGATCGCTAAGGCATGCATAATCCTATTGTTCAAATATATGTTGGAATGGACCATCGTTTTGAGAGGTAAGAAAATAATAGTTTTTTGTGAAAAAAAGGGCTGTGCTCATGTGAGATGTATAAGCTGCCTACGTACCTCTGGGGTTTTTTGAAATTTTTTAATTTTTATGAAAATGATTTTTTTTGCTGAGGATGAGGCCCACGTAGTTCTGGGTAGAGGTAAATGAAGAGATTTTTTTAGAATAGAAGGGAGATGAGAAGAGTCGTAGCGCGCCGAGATTTTGGACTAGGGGTAAAATTTCTTGAGACGGTCTAGGTTGACTGGACGAGCCATCTCTTCTCCATCTAAGTTGGTGAGCATGGAGGCTCCGCTTGACAAGATCTTCTTTACAATGTATATGCCGCTCCAATTGGGATTGAATTTTCCTCTGGGGTTCCATATGAGCTCTACTATTTCTTTGAGGGCTAAATCCCCTTCTCGGACACCGCGGTCCTTGACTCTCTTATTGAATGAATGCACTATTCGATGATGGTACCCTTGTATGTGATATAACGCCTTCAGTCTCTTTTTGTCCAGGAGTGACAGCTCGTCGAGGCGGCTTTGATGCCAGCCTTTCTCACTGACCTTGCTTTCAAGCATAACGCGTAATGAGGGTATTTCTTGCCCCACAGGTAGGACCGCTTCCATGTTGTAGACTAGAGAGTAAGGGGTAGCCCCAGTAGAGGTTTGGTATCCCCAAAGGGCATATGGGATTCGATCGGCCCAATCTCGACAGCTTTCGATTATCTTGCTGATGATGGATTTGAGGTTCTTATTAACGACTTCAACTGCACCATTAGTCTGAGGTCGGTAGGGAGAAAATTTGTGTCTCTGAATCCTATACTCATTGACTACTTCTGTGACTTCCGCCTAAAAATGCAACCCATTATCTGACACTAGCTCTTGCGAGACCCCATATCGGCAGATGATGTTTTTCTTGATGAACTTGGCCACTTTCTTGGCATTCGGAACTGCATATGACTCAGCTTTGACCCATTTGGTGAAGTAATCAATGGAACTAGAATGAACTCATGTCCATTAGAGGCCTTGGGTGTAACCTTTCCTATAATGTCGATGCCCTGGGTAGAGAACGACTAGGGAGAAGTCATGTTGTATAATTCACGCGGAGGCAGGTGTTGAAGGTTGGAGAACTGTTGGCATTTGAGGCATCTTCGGACATATGTGGTGCAATCTTGGATCATGGTGGTCCAGTAGTATCCTTGTCATATGATCTTCTTAGCAAGAATGTGACCGTTCATGTTTTTTTCAATGTCAGCCCCTGCGATGCAGTGTAGATGGGTTCCATCGAAGTTTCTCTTGAGCATTGCTTTGTGACAGATGATGTACTGGGCGACCAATCTTCGGAGGGTTTCTCGATATTTCTTGTTGGAACCCTCGAGATACCTACCATGCTTAAGGAGGTGCCAGATATCATAATACTAACAATTGTCTAGCTCGGGATCTTCTTTGGTGATGAGCTCAATATGGTAGCAGTGGGTTGGTTTATTTTTCTTTTAGACCAGGAAGGGGGCCATTCTTATTCCTTCGGGCATGTCGACCATGGAGTCTAGGGTAGCAAGGGCATCGGCTAGGTTATTCTTTGCTCGAGGTAGGTAGTGGAAGGTGATGTCTTGGAATTGGGAGGCTAGTTCTTTTAAGTGGGCATATAAGGGTTGAGGTTTCTCGTCCTTAACTTTCTATTTTCTGAGAACTTGACCAATGATGAGGGAAAAATCCCCATAGACATCTAAACATTGAATACCTTTCTTGAGAGCAACTTTAAGGCTTACCGTACACGACTCGTATTCAGTCCTGTTATTGGTGCAAGGGAAATCCAATTTGACGGTGATGGGAGTGCGGGAATCATCTGGGGAGATCAAAAGTATCCCAATGCCGTATCCCTTTTTATTGCTTGCGCCATCAAAGAACATTTTCCATCAGAGGTCGTCTTGAGTAGCATAGAAGATGTTTTCATCTGAGAATTCAGAGACCCAGTCATCATCCTCTTCCATGGGGTAGTCAACGAGGTAGTCAGAGATGGCTCTTCCTTTCATGGCTTTTTGTGTGACGTACACGATATTAAACTCGGCTAAGAGCATCAACCATCGATCCATTCAGCTGGATAAGGCGGGTTTCTCAAGCAGGTACTTAATGGGATCCATTCGGGATAATAGCTCAATGGGGAAGGCGAGCATGTAGTGTCGTAACTTTTGGGTGACCCAAACAAGCGCGACGCATGCTTTTTCCAAAATAGTATAGTTGACTTCGTAACCGACCAGTTTGCAACTGGCATAATATATGGCTCTTTTTTTACAGAAATCTTCAAGGTACAGAGCTTGCAAAGCCCTAACTGTAGCGTCGATTATGGTTAGGTATAGGAGCAAGGGGAGACCAGGCTGTGGTGGCCTGAGTACCGGAGGTTGAGTCAGGTATTGTTTGATTCGATCGAAGGATTCTTGGCAGGCCTCATTACAAACTTTGGTTGAATACTTTAAGAGGAGTTTGAAAATAGGTTTGCAGATGGAGGTAAGCTGGCTGATGAACCGACTGATGTATTGCAATTTCCTAAGGAATCCTCGGACTTCTTTCTCCGTTCGGAGAGGCAGAATCTCAAGTATGGATTTTAGCTTGGCAGGATCTGCATCTATCCCTTTCTCACTGACCATGAATCCCAAGAGTTTTCCCTTTGTAACGCCGAAGACTCATTTTTATAGATTAAGTCTCATCTGATATCGTCGCAATTGTTCGAAGAACTTTCGGAGATCGGGAACATGACCTTCTCTAGTTTTGGATTTGATAATCATATCATTCACATAGACCTGGACTTCTTTGTGAATCAGATCATGCATGATGGTTGTGGTATTCCTACGGTAGGTAGCCCCGGGATTCTTGAGACCAAATGGCATAACAGTATAGAAAAAGGTTCCTCATGGGGTGATGAATGCGATTTTTTCTTGATGATATGGGTGCATTTTGATTTGGTTATATCCGGAAAACCCGTCAACGAATGACTTGAAAGCATGATTGGCTGTGTTGTCTACGATCATGTCGATATTGGGTAGCGGGTAATCCTCCTTTGGAGTGGCTTTGTTCAAGTCCCGATAGTCTATGCACATCCTAACTTTCCCTCCTGATTTCGGCACAGGCACTGTGTTGGCTAGCCATGTGGGATATTCGATCACACGAATGAAACCCAGGTTCAACTGTTTGACCACCTCTTCTTTGACTTTGAGCGATCATTCGGTGCCGAGCTTTCTCAGCTTTTGTTTAACCGACTTGTAATCTGGAAGAGTGGGGATCTCATGTTGAGCAATTTCAGGATTAATGCCGGTCATATCGTCACAGGACCATGCGAAGACATCCACGAATTCCTTTAATAATTCTTCGAGTTGTGCGCGCTCATGCTCGTCAAGGGTGGCCCCTATCCCAATCTCGCGCAGTTGGCTACTAGAACTGAGGTTAATAATAACATTCTCTTCTTCATTAACTTAAACGCCGTTATATTGTTTGTTATTAATCTTATTTAGATTAGTTAAGAATTGTTCATTTGGAAAATCATCATCATCAAAAGTTTGATTAGAATCTAAACAATTAATGTAAGGCACAATAAGATACTCAAAATCTTCATTTATTTCATTGATAGGAAAAATAAAATTGAGAACCTCATCAAAGGAGGTCTCGATTACATTTGAGCAAGGATAGACAACAGAAGAAGAAATAGGGTAAACATTGAGGTTAGGTGGGATTTCAACAGGTAAAACCGGCGTTGCATGCCAGTTGAGGAAAGGTGTATCAGCATCTTTAATCATGTGGGATGGATCCAGTGATGTAGTGCCTGAATGAACCATGGAGAGCGCCAGCCCCAGTGTTTGCAAGTTGAACGAGTCCCCGGAGTCACTTTCCTCAGTCTCTTTAGTCTCTTTGATGAACGGTTGTACATGGTGTTGGGAACTTTCGGCCCATGGGTAGCTATCTTGGAAAAAGATCTTCATTTCGAGTTTCATCTTCTTGTCTGTATGGTCATACCATGGTTCTAAAAAACCGCAAAAGGGGAAGTCCCCGCCCTCTTTGATGAATCGTCCATTCAAGGAGTCACCTGGGATGGTCTGAATGCAGTCTAGTCTTCTTTTTGGTCGAGATTACAGGATCATTCTGAGCTCTTGTTCTGATGGTTGATACCCCAAACCACAAGTCAGGAAAGCTTTCTTCAATGCAATGGGCTCAAGTATCCCTTATTGTCTTTATCCCATCCCCAGTTCGAGCATGAAGTGCATGTTTCTGAATATCTGAATCACATTGACATTGCCATGAGGGTCATATTGGAGATAAACCCTATCTTTGAAATCGTCCCCTGTCGGGAGTAGGAGTGGTTCAACTCGGAATTATGATAGCAGCGTATCATTTGACCCATGCTGTATCTCAAGGATTAGATTGCTGGTACTTGCACCCTCACCATTGTCGTTATTGCCCAAAATGGTATTGACTCATTCGTCGACGAAGTGATTCAATTTCTGATGGAGTGAGGAAGACACACCCTTGATGCTGTGGAGCTAAGGTCGTCCGAGCAACAGGTTGAAATAAGCTAGGATGTCAATAACTTAAAATTCAACGACAGGGTTTACAGGTCCAACCCTATTACATGTTTTATGGATCCCATCACTTCATGATGAGTATTATCGTAGACACGTACAATAATGGAGGTTGGAGTGAGGTCACTTTCCTTCAGTCATAAGCATTTAAAGGTTCTTAATGGGCAGACATTCAAGGCGGATCCATTATCAACAAGAAAGAGTGGTACGATTTACCTCATAACTCCGACGGAGATGTTGAGTGCATAATTTTAGTTTGGCCCATTTCTGGGGATTTTTTCTTCGAAGAAGGATATCATTCGGGTAGAGGTCAAGGATCTGACTAAGTTTACTTCTTTTCTAGTGTGGTAAAAGGAGGAACTGTGGGTCTAGTGAGCAACTTGATCAAAGCATTTCTGTATAGCTGAGAAAACATGAAAATCCCCCATAGAGTGATGTTAGATTGAGTTTTCTTTAGTTGATCGAGGATCTTGATCTCCTCGAGGGTCATCTCTGGCATAGGAATATTTTCAACGCCCTTCCCCTTGTCATTTACGGGTAGTGAGCTTGGGATCTAGTAATGCCTTCCCGATCTGGTCATGTGATTTACTAAAGAAGGGAAGAACATGAACCCTGTTTCTTTGTCAATCTCGAGTTGTTCTGCCATCTTGTTTATTTCTTCGAGGAGTTATTAAAATGATATCATCCCACATATGTCGGCTACTGGGCCAGTTTTTTCTGAAGCTTGGTCTTCACTTGAATTTTCAAATTCTTCCCCCCATCCGGTGGCAACATTTCTGTCTTTCCATGAAAAGTCAATGCATTCCAAAACTTCAATGGCTTCTTCATACATGTCTTCCCATTATGTGGGGATACGTAAGGGTGAAGGGACTAGGCATCCTTGTAACTTCAAAGTATCAAGTAACTCGATCATACTGCAGATATTATTGTTTTGCTTGAATAATCCTTCCATGATCTGGACAACATTATCTAGGCTGACTTCATCGGTTGGTACCACCAAATTGTCTAACTCTTAGACCCATTTTCGTGCTTCCAAGAACAGTGTACTGAACCTCTAGCAATAAATGATCATCTATGAGGGCAATTTCAGGTCGAACTCTAGGAGTTGGTTTAACGCTTCTGATAATTCCATTTTTGGAACGGGTACGGACAATGATGTATGCTCTGGTAAGGAGTGATAGTGCCTGATCAATGACGCTAATAGGGTGTAGGAGGAAATATGGGCAAGTTTGGAGAGGTTTGGGATAGTGAATGGATGTGATTTGAGTTGAGGGATCAAATTCTGGGTTCATTTCTAGGAAGATAGCACTGGTATGATTTAGGAGTGGGTTGTAAGTAGTGTTTGTATTAGGATAGGCTGGTGGGGCAATGGTACCCCAGTCAATCAGACCTTAGATTATGTTTCGGAGGTAAAAGCATTGGTCGATGGTATGGCCAGCGGTTTGGTGAAATGCGCAATGGGCATCTGCTTTCAAGTTTCTTGGTAGTGGACTGGGAAATGGACGGGGATCCAAGGGCTTGATGAGGTTTCGGCTTAACAGGGCTTGATAGACTTTGGAGAGGGGAGCATGGAGCTCGGTGTATTCCTTTCGGACTGGGACAGGGCGATTTTCTGGTGCCCACGAAGTGGTCGGTTGAGAGATGTTATTGATGGTTGAGAATGCATCACTGGCAGGTTTATCATATTTTCTGGGGGTGAACTGTCTGGACAATTTCTTTAGCTCAACCTCTGTTTTAGCAAGACCTTCCTCGATTTCTACTCCTGCTTCTTTGAGAGCTCGGAAGTGGGGATAGTATTATCCTCCCATGGTTGCTCGGAGATAGGACAAGAAGTTTTTCTTCACTATATTAACTTGTTCTTCCTCAGATGGCTGATTGGTCATGGTGGCTGCTTTTTCCCTCCATCGGGCTATGAAGTTACTGACTGATTCCCCAGAGTTCTGTTTGAGCACCTCTAAATCACGGCGGGTGACCTCAAGCACTTCGTTATATTTGTACTGTGATATGAATTCTCGGGCTACATCCTCCCAGGTATGGATTCTGGACTCCTCGAGAGACAAAAACCATAGGATGGCGCTATCCTTCAAAGTTTGCGGAAACAATTGGGCCATCACTTCTTCAGAAGCCCCCTGAAGAGTCACAACAGGGTGATAATTGCGAAGATGGACAAATGGTGGTCCACTTCCTCCGAATTTCTCGATATTCGGCATCTTGAACTTTTCGGGTAACCTTGCCTTAGGATAAGGAGACATGTGGGTGTAGTCCATGTAATTTCTAGATATTTGAACTTGGTCGAACTTCTTGATAACTTTCTTTGTGCGTGTCGTTGTTTGAAGCCATGTTAATCAAAACCTTAAATTATACCTACAAAATAATAACAATCTCAAGTGTAGAGGTAAGTAAGGGTATCAATCCACATCAAGCGGGTAAGTTAGAGACAAACTCAATTGTAATTCAGTTTTTATTTTCTTTTTGGGCTTTTTACTTTTTATATTTTTTTTTTATCTTTTTTAATATTAAAAGAATTTGGGTGAGGATGTGGAATAACACTAACTAAATCAAAGATCAAATGACAAACTGAAAATTGACTAAAATGAAAAATAAAATCTAACAATAAATGAGATAAAGTGGGGTAAATAAATGTGAGAACAATCAAGGAGTGGGACTACACCACGAATTTTATATGTTCTAATTAATTAATTTAATTATTTGAATTCTCCCAAATTAATATCAAAATCACAAACCAACTCTCGTTGCAAATGTAATTTTAATAGTAATCTTTTAGAAAATCAAGTTTAACGCCCCACAACTCTCGAACATAAATCTACACTCCTTTTAATTAATCACCTGCCAGAATCGATCGATAAAATTTTATGTAAATCTTAGAAAATAAATGTAGAGTTAAAATTCAAGGAATAATACCACACTTAAGAAACCTCTATCTCTAGTTCGAATCTAAAATGAGTATTATAACTAGAATTTTGATTTTCTCTCGAAAATCATTTACCCTCTCTCGAGGTGTAAATTTAAGGGTGAAAGATCAAAATTAATATTCAAAGGGAATTTTCATGTAATCAAACTAATTAAATCATAATAGCATCAAATAAGGGTTCACCCCACCCCTTGAAAGGGGATTTAGCCTAACATCATATTAAGCATGATAATCAAATAATCAAAGGCTAATAAAATAAAGTAGAAGAGAAGAACAATCAAACCAAATCTCTTTGAGTGAAATTGGGCTTTAATCCTTGAATTTGTAATTTACGTCCCTCCAATTTGTGTGATTAAACCAAAATTACATCAACAATTAGACTCAAAATGGATTCTCACTAATTTATTTTTCTCACTAATCTAAAAAAAGTAAAATAAAATAAATTCTAACCTAAAAAACTAAACTAAAAAAATGGTGTTTCTCCCTTTAAAATTGATATGATCCAAGTCTCCACTCAAATGGGGTCTTGAGTCTTCTATTTATACATGAAAAACATGGAGCTAGGGCTAATTTGGGTAATTAGGAGTGCACATGTGCATGGAAAAGGTGTGAGGTAAGGAAGGTATATGGGTGAGGGAATTGGGTGACAAAATATGATATGGTTAAAAAGGGGTGTGAGGGTTATTTTTGGAAATGGATAATTAAGTTAGTTGGAGGGTATATTGGGGAAAAGGGTTAAAAGGTATTTAAACATGTGGGTTACTTAGAGTTGGTCTTGGCAGGTCCACGATTTTGGTTTAGAAGGAAGTGGTTGTTGGCTTGAAATTGGTCTTTGGGTTTGAATGGATATGGGGTGTGGGTCTTGGAAGGTGGTTGATGGGTGACGATTTCGGGTTTGAGTTCTGACTGGAGCGGATATGGAATCGGGATGACTGGTTTTGGTAGGAGGGATCCGTCGGCGGCTCGTGGCCAGGCGGGTTTCTAGGAAGGTCGTCGGAATTTTGTAGGTCCGAGTGGGTTGCCGTCACGATTTGTGGGTATGCCGGTGTTAGATCAGATGGGGCATCGTCGGAAAGGGGGCTGTCCGGCGTAGATATGCCGAAGGTTGGGGTCGCGATGGGTTAAGGTCTGGTTTTGGGTTTGTTATTGGGGTTGATGGGTTTTATTGTAAATGGGTTCTTGGGTTTCTAATGGTGGGAGGTGAGAGAGAAGAAGTGGGTGTTTGTTTAATGGAGGAGAGAGAAGATGAGTTTGGTGGGAGGTTGAAGATGGGTGATGGGTTTGATGGTGTGTGGTGAGGGTGTAAGTAATATGGTGGGGATGAGGTGAGGTATTAGTTTAGGGTGTAGGTGTGTGTGTTTAATTTGGACACCTACAAATGACACTAACTAATTAAAAAAAATAAAATTAATATAATAAAAAAAATCTAAAAATAAAATCCTAATCTTAAAATAAAATAAAGACTCAATTAAAAATGAAACTAAAAAGAAATAATTTTTTTTTATTAAACTAAAACTAAAATCCTAAAAAAAAGTAAAATCTAATAAAACTAAAAAATAAATGAAATTCTAAAAAATCTAATCCTAATAAAAAACTAAAAACAAATAAAAATAAAGATAAAATAAAAATAAAATAGAAAAATAGAAAACAAAGCCTAGAAAATACTAAATAAATAAAAAATAAACCTAAAAATAAAATGACTTTAACTAAAAATAAAAAGGCTAAAACTAAACACACACAGGCTTGGGGTAATGGTTTGGGCTAGGTTTGGACTAGGGTTTAGGCTAGGGTTTCGGGACAAGGTATTAGCTCCATTTTAATTACAAATTGCTTGGATATATAGCTTTTGACGCCGCAACTGCAAATAAGCCTGCACAATAAATATTTACGTGCATAAGACCCAAATTGCCGTGAAATAACAACTAAAGTACGTTTATTCGGGGTATAAAATATAAACTTTTGGGTGCTTATCACTTCTTAGTTCGCATCTTGATATCTTCTTTGACTTTGTTCAATTCTTCCTCTTTCAGATCAACGATCGCAGGCAAGTTAGCCCCAGTCTGGGCAAGGTTTGGCATAGGAAGTTGGGCAGGCGGTAGCCCATTAACAATAGGGGCACGTGGAGCGTGCTGATACTCTTCGGGAACCCAGATAGGCTCGGGTGGACCCATAATGAGAGGGAATAAGACCCCAGGCTCTTGAGGAACAGGAACCTAGTTTCGTTGCATCTCTCGGACCTCAGTCTGAAGGTTGTCAATCTTGGACACGAGCTGAGCTAAGACTGTCGTCAGATCTGGCTACACAACTGGTACTTGATCTGTGTTTTCTATGGAAAATGGATGGATATCGGACTCGAAAGAGGTAGCAGGGGAACGGTCGGAACTCCGGGGTGACTTGACTGAAGACCAAAGCCAATAAGGAGCCAGGCCAAGGACGTGCGATCGACCTGAGAAGGTGCAAAATGGGATTTATTTTGAGAAAAAGAAAGGAAAATATTTTTGACATTTTTTGTTTCTCTTTTGTGATCGAAAGACGAAATATTTTTGGATTTTTAATAAAGAAGAGTTAAATATTTTTGGAAAACGGGTCTCAGCATGATTATTATTATTATTATTATTATTATTATTATTATTATTATTATTATTATTATTATTATTATTATTATTATTATTATTATTATTATTATTATTATTATTATTATTATTATTATTATTATTATGTTCTCACTTGTATTAAATTCTCCTAAATGCAAAGTGAAATGCCGGATGGGATCCGAGCCTGGAAAAGTTGGGTTTGTAACATATGCAAAGCTATGGATGGACTTGTAACCAGGCTCACGGGCAGGGTCCCATTTTAAAAATGCGCAAAAATTTGGGCGGTAGGCCGACCCGGAATTTCGGTAAAGTTTTGGGTTGAAACCGACAATCTAACATGTGTGTCCTAGGCTTCACACCTATATGCGTGTATGTAGTTGGTTGGGTGAATCGGAAAGGGTTCCTCCCTTTGGCATGGTTTACACGATATACGTCTTTCTTTTTTAGGGCAATCGGTACGTGTGGACAAGCCATTTGATATACCCGTGTGTACGTGAATTGCCTCACCATATACCTCGTGGGGACGGTATGTATGAGAGTGAATTCGATATACTCGGCGTACGTGAACGAGTTCCCTGCGATATACCTCCCATCATGACTTCAGTAAAGAGGTACTATACGGGGGAACCGTTTGATATACGACGAAGGTACTTGGCCAATGAAAGGTGAGAGTCATATCGCTTAGGCTAACTGCACCCTGGCGGATCAGCACCCATCACGAAGTGACCCTCCAGTTACTGGACAAAATTTGGTCAATCACAATGCTCTTTGGTGATACTGTGTGAATCATGCGTGATTCTCTTATTAGTATCTTATAAAGAGAGTATCTTTCTTGATCATGCCCAATAGGGATCAAAGTATGAGTACCAATGGTATACCAAGTATGGGTGATGCATGGAACTTGGGGATATATGTGATCCTAGGTGCAAATGGTGTGAAGTGTACATAGAGAATCTTCTACAAGTGTGTGAATAGAAGCATAAGCATGAGGTACACATGAGTAGTAAAAGGGAAACATGAAAAATAGGGGAATATATAAGAAAATAAAACACCCATGCAAATAGAGTCTAGCCCTCAAAATGAAAGCATCCCTAGCGGAGTCATCACTGTGGCCATCCCCGATCCTCGCGGCGGAAGAGAATCCTTTTTTTGGGTCCCGCGCATCCCTCTCGGGAGCGCTTCAGCCGGCATCATTGATGAGGTGAAAAATGTAGAGAGATGGAGTCACCAGTCTATTTTACTCAAAACATACAAAAGAAAAGGGAGCCATCCCGAAGGACAACATCCAAAGACAAACTGATACATACGAAACCAAAATGATTCGAAAAGGATCCGGAGGCTAAGTTTCGAAATGGGAAGGTGTTAGGAACCCATTCCTCCCTTACGGTCTCTCATGGGTTGTTGCTATTTTCCTTTATTTCCCCGTAATATTTGTGCATGTGTATACGTAGTGGAGATAGAAATCATCGACTTGTATCATGGAAGAGATAAAGCGAGTCATCCATAGGAATGTTCCTAAAAAATAATATAGAAAATAGGATTTACGCGATTATCCCCGCGTTGATCGTTATAATGGAACGATAACTCACGTGGAATAATACGTCACTAAGAACAAATATATGTATATGTAAATACATAGAATTTTAAAAGAATTGAGTTTAAAGAATATAGAGAAAATAAAAAATGGGAAAAAAGTAGTAATAGGACTCGAGTCACGGGTTTTACCCCGAGACGCCTATGTAGCCTATAGAGGCATCAAAGTCCACGTAGTTCGCATGCAAAATGAGGGGTGGGGTTTATCCCATAAATCTAACCGGGGGCTTCTCTTGTATGTGTGTGTGTGCGTAAAAAAGTGTTTTAGTTGTGAGAAAGGTGTGAAAAAAGTGTGAGAATTCCCGTTTGGAATTTATGAGCAAACCCTCTTTTTCTTGTTTTTTGGGTTGTATTTATATGAAAATAAGAGATGTGCAATAATACAAGATAAAAAGTATATTAAGATATGTGAGATGAGAGAATAAAAGTGCTAAGTAATAAAACAAGTTAATGCGAATTTATGCGAATTTAAAGAGAGAGTTGAGAAAGTTGGACCTTCTTGAAGATCTTGAGCTTGATCTTGGATGTTATAGAGAATCCCTTGTACTTGGGTGATAATGGAGGATTACTTAATTCACCAAATTTGAGGGAAAGGTGACGAAAGGTGAAGGTTGGAAAGGGATTTGGATGTAGAAATCACGCTGACTTCGAGAGGGATTTTATGAGCTTGCTGAGAGTAATGGATCTTTGATCTTCCTCCTTTTTTGGAATGAGGTTGGGCACTCATTTTTATAGGTCCAGGGCATTGATGATCGACATAGCCCTGGTCCTTCCAATCGACAGGTGTGTTTAGGCACACTGCCGATAGGCAGGGTCTGGGACCTGCCGTTTGGCAGTCTCTTTCAGGTTCCGTAAAAAAATCGGTCGTAGAGTGCAAACCATTAATCCGAATCATGCACAGGGTGAACCATTGGAAAGTTACTTCAGATACCTTCAAAAGTCCTTTGGACTGCTCTCGAGTTCGGGAGTTGACTTTGGGTCAAATGTGGCTCGAAAGCGCTAATCAGTCCTTTGGACGGGGAAACTTTAGACACAAACGCATCGTTCGTCCGCATGGTAAGTCAGAATTATGCATGAGGTAGACCGTTGGAAAGGTTAGGATATGTACTTTGACATTCCAAAGAGTTTGACCTTGTTTGGGGAGTTGACTTTGGTCAACCGGGGCCTGTAAGCGTTCGGTGATCTTTCGGAGTAAAACAGATTGTTCGTCCGTATCGTAAGTCAGAATCGCGCATGGGGAGGACCGTTGGCAAGGGGTTTCAGTACCCTTCGAAGATTCATTTAGTCTCGATCAAGATGAAGAGTTGACTTTGGTCAAGCGGAGCCTGGGAGCGTCCGGTGACCTCCTGATCGAGTTTCGGGGGAAAACGGGTCGTTCGTCCGCATCGTAAGTCAAAATTGCACTTGGGACGGACTGTTGGAAAGGGGATTCAGTGCCCTTCGAAGATTCATTCAGTATCATTCGCGATGAAGAGTTTGAATTTTTGGTCAAACGAAGCCTGGGAGTGCCCGATGGCCTTTAGGTCAGTACTCAGGGTATGACTTGGGTTTGTAATGATAAAGGGAGGTGTTAGGGACCTAAGCAGAGGTTAGGGGGTATTAGAATGGGGTGTCTACAAAGAGTATGGGAGAAAATGTGGTTGAGTTGCTCGTCTCAAAACAACATTATCATACATATCACAGTAGGATTCTCAAATCAAATTTGATTACATCATCATCTGCAAAATTTGGTAAGAGTTTACCCAAGATAAATATTTAAGCTCCTATGTAAATGTAGTTATAATAGTAATTCTGAACCCATTCTTCTTAATTTGTCTTTTTTACCATGAAAGCACTGGTTATACAATATTGGTTAGAAAATATCATGATGTCAAAGACAAACAAAAAAATTAGGTTTCCAATCTATTACACATAAAAATATATTAAACTACATGCCATAGTATTAACTAAATGAAACTATTGCTATTCAAGGAATTTTTTACACTAATTGTGGCAAATATTTTGTAATCAATAGATCTACCAATCCCTTATTTAAAAGTTAAAAAATACATACGAGGAAAGTTAAAATCCCATAATGAACATGCAGTGCAAGCCAGTGATTATTCATTTTGGTCCTACATAGCTGTTCTAGTTGTTTTTCTATAAAAGTTGGTCCATGTAAACTAAAATATCAAACATCTTTTGTCATTAAAATAAATATTTTTCAGATCTTTAATTTTATATTAAACTCTTCTTCACTCACTCATGACAATATAAGGCTATGTCATGAAACAAATTAACGAAACTCACCTACACATAATTAAATAAAATAATATTCATTATATCCTCATAGGCACCATCAAGATTCACATTGACATAGTTAATAAAGTGCATCTACAAGCAAAAAAATAGAACCTAATCTCCTTTAATTAATAAAGTAACATGAGACAATAATAAACAGATAATCATATGTTTACCCATAAAGGCTTTCTTATGCTTCTAGCTTTCGAAAACTTTTAGTAAGGTCGTTTGCAAAATGGTTCTAAACTTGCGAACAAGCTTTATTGGTCTATAATTACTCATAATAGTTAAAACAAATGACTATCTTATGCAAAACTTATACTAAGGAACTTATCTAAGGTGGAGTCCATAAGCAGAATAATTTATCCTTATTTTTACTCCAACTTCTTCATAAGCCTTCAGCCACGGATGCTTCGACAACTCAAAAAAAACTATTGACACCATATTTTAACAAAAAGTGATATATAATTTATTTATAAAACAAAACATAAAGTTAAAAATGTATTTCTCAAAATACCCCATTTAGGTATTTTGTCAAACATCTAGAGTACCGAATTTCACACCGCAAATCAAATATTGTAATCATTTATAAAGATGATAGTTTCTCAAGAATGTATAAATGTAAATAAAAATTGAAATATACCAAAACACAACATTAACAACACACCTTGCATAACTAGGAGTGGGAAAAAACTTAATTTTGTATTGGAAAAACTAGAAGTTAAACTTAAATAAATCTGTAACAATATGGAAAAATATTGAGAACAAACTGTAGTATGAAAAAGACTCCAAAAGGTCGCAAATATTTTCTTTACATCATTAACAATATGGAAAAATATTGAACGAAAAACAATAAATAAATCTCAGTAAATTTCTTTTTATTATAATGCTAATACTCTGTATTAATTAAAAGACAAAAATTCACTACGGTTGAATCTCGTACTATGCTTTTCAATAAGTTCATTTCAAGATTACCTAACGATATTACTGAAAGGAGTTAGTATGAGGGCAAACAACAACGAAGAGGCGCTGAACTGCAAACAGGTTAGAGAGTGGGAATGATATATATATATATATATATATATATATATATATATATATATATATATATAGAGAGAGAGAGAGAGAGAGAGAGAGAGAGAGGGAAAATAGATGATGACTTACAGAGAGAAATCCTCAACGAAGAGAGACAAACGATCGGGAATTAGGGGCCAAAGTCGAATATAGAGGAGTGGGCACATAAATTTTGATGTAATTGGGATATGGAGAAGTGGGTTTGATGGGAGGCTAAAAAGTTTGAGCGGGAGTCTAAATTGGGTACGGTTTTAGTCAAAGCGACGAGAAATAAATTGTAAATAAGTGTTTACAACGGTCCGTTTGTAGGTCATGTACAAGAAAATTATAAAAGCGTTGTAAATAAACTTTTTTCTAGTAGTGATGGCTCATATCGAGAAGTATGCCAAGGTCAAAGATGTGGTCCATTTTAGTGGGGGAGACAATGAACGAGCAAAAGCGAACAAGGGGACAGAGAAGAATGACACCTGGAATAAGGGAAGCAAGAATGGGGGCAAGAATGTCTCTAAGAGTGGAAACAAGAATGACCCCTCCAAGGCATTCTAAGCTGTTAATACACTCTTCAAGGAACCCATTTACAAAATTCTTAGCAAGATCAAGGATGAGCCTTTTATCAAATGGCCCAAGAAGATGCACGAAGATCCAACTAAAAGGAATAACGCGCTGAGATGAGCATTCTACAAGGAGTGCGGTCACCGGACTGATAATTACAAAGCTTCGAAGTCACATGTAGAAGATCTAGTTCAGATAGGGCACATCAACGATTATGTTGAAAAGAAGACAAAGAAGGTCGCAACCAACGACGACTAAAAGCTAGACAATGTCTTCGAATGATATAGGACACGAGTTTGCAGTAATTCATGGGGCATCAGACCTCAAACAGATTCAGGGAAGTGCCATTCAAATGGAAATCAATAAGGTGAGTGTTGTGATGGAAGCATTTCAGATCGATCCTGCTAAAACTCAGGCAGGAAAGCATCGGTGACCAGAAATCATTGATTACAACAAGTACATCATGTTCACCGAAGAAGACTTGGTCGGGGTGAGGACCCCACATCATGACGCATAGGTGATCACACTCAGGATTACTAACCGGGATGTTGATAAGCTACTTGTTTACCAGGGGAGTTCGTCCTAAGTAATGTATCTAAACCTATTCGACGACCTCAAAGAAGCCACTGTCTGACTGATCATCTTCGCAAGAAGGATCACCATGCCGTCAGGAAAAATCATCTTTCTAGTTAGGGCAGAAAACATCTCGAACTTAATTGAGTTTCTAGTAATGGACATTGATTCCCCATATCATGATATCCTGGGAAGAGGTTGGGTCCACACCATGAAGGTCGTTTCATTCACTTATCATCAAAAGATGAAATGCATCTTAAATCGTAGAGTGGTCGAGATTTGTGACGACCAGGATAGAGCTCGAAAGTTCTTTATTACAGCTATTTTCCCAAAGAAAGAGAAGAAGGATCCCGAGAATTCCCAGGAGAAAGCCCAGTAGGGGGTTGTTCTCTCTTAATAGCATATACGGTATGGTCGACCAAGGATGGAAGAGACCAGGGTCCACCCCTTCGATAGGTTCATTGAAAGCCAGGAATACGTTATAAACGATGGTAGCTTGACAAAAAGGATTTTTTTATTGGATCTTCTCTTACCGATCAAGAAAAAGAGGAACTAGTTGCAGTCCTTAAAAGAAATATAAATGTTTTTTTATGGGAGCCTTTCGAGTTACCAGGGATTGACCCTAGCATGGCATGCCAATGCCTATACATTGATCCCACTTTTAGGCCCATCACTCAAAAGACTCGTCGAACATCCCCCGAGAAGTCTAAGGTAGTAGAGAAAGAGGTAGGGAAGCTACTAGATGCAGGATCCATCAAGGAAGTTCATTTCTCTGTATGGTTATCCAACCCAATGGTGGTACCCAAAATCAATGGAAGTTGGAGGGTGTGCATCGATTTTACCAACCTCAATCGAGCATGTCCTAAGGATAACTTCCCTTTTCCAAAGATATATCAACTGGTCGATGCAATAGTGACACACGAGAGGATGAACTTCCTTGATGCTTACTCGAGATATCATCAGATCCCCCTATACGGGCCCGACCAGGATAAAACCTCCTTTATATCCTCAATTGGGTTGTACTTCTACAAGGTCATGGTGTTTGGCCTCAAGAATGCTGGGGGAAACTTACTAAAGATTGGTAACCAAGATGTTTAGATAATAGATGGGAGAAACGATGGAAGTGTTCATCGACAACATGCTTGTTAAAAGTAAGAACAAGGCGGATCACCTCTCAAATCTAGAAGTAACCTTCAAAATCCTGAGGAAGTATCGAATGAAGGTTAATGCAAGTAAGTGTTCATTCGATGTCCAGTCAAGAAACTTCTTAGGTTACCTAGTGAGTAAAAGGGGAATCGAGTCCAACCCAGATCAAATCAATGCTGTCATGAGGGTCCAGCCTCTTCATGCATTAAGAGATGTTTAGAAACTTACTTCGATGCTCTTGGTTCTCAATCTCTTCATCTCCAATTCTTTGAAGTGTTTCCGACCATTCTTCCAGCTCTTAAAGAATGGCAAAGGCGATAACATGGTATATTGTTTCAAAACACTATCAAATTGACACATGGATAAATGGAATGAAATTGTGACTCGGCCATCCTAAGTGTCCATTCATTTACGGTGTAAAACAAAATACAAAACTCTTTTTATTTTTTTCAAAATTTTTATCAAAATAAAATCTTTTTGGTTTTTTCAAAATATATCTAAAATAAAAACCACAAATACAAATATGGTACACACTAGTAATAGGCATAATGTAGGCATGACCATCATCCCATGTTAGCAAATAGTAAATCACACAAAGAATTATCAATCTAAGCAAGTGTGATTAAATGAGCAATACAATATTAGTAATTAAGAATAAATATCAAAAGAAACTGCATATAAACGGATAGAGGCAACCCAACTGTACCAAAATCACAAGCAAATGAACCCAGGGTACTGAAATAGATGAATGTGAAAAACCAAACAGGCCGTTCAAATGAAACTTAATGTCGCTCGAATGAAAATGCAAATCGTTAGAACGACAGCTTCGTAAGATATGAGATCTAGCTCGAAAAAGAAAACAAAAATCCCTGCCCCATTCTAGAATGTTAAACAATGTTGCCTCCAGAAAAAAGTACCCGAAAGGTGCTGATAGATCCAAAATAGTGCTAAAACAATTGTCAAACTAATAAAACAATGTAAACTACAACAAAGTGAGTCATAACACTAGTAAGAGTATATCAGGGAGCACAACTAGTGCATGACAAATATCAAACACAATCAACCAAACGATCTCACATGGGGTGAGTCACGTGCAAGCAGATGAGAGTCGTGAACAGTTAGACCATATGCTTCTAAATTCGATTTCCTAACCCAAACAGATTTGTAACGACAAGTGGGGGTTTTAGGAATCGAATTTAATTTTCTATTAAACTTCCTAGGTCCATTTAAAAGTTTGTAACATAAATGCCTAAGATGACCTTGCTTATCTCAATGTGTGCAAGGGTAAATTGGGGGGGGGGGGGGGAGTGTTACCTAAGGGCGGTCCTCTCCTCAACTTCATAGGTGGCGCTCTCCTCAAATTCCTAGTTGGAACTCTCCTAATGATCCTAGGTGCCTCTCGCTTGACAACCCTCGGTGCCTCTCTCTTAACAACCCTAGGAGGCACTCTCACATGAGTGAGATTGGATTTGGGAATGGGAGCATCACTATCCTCGAACCTATACCACCCCTATCCTCCTTAATTTGGAGAGTCCATAAAATTCTATCTAACTTTTCTGACCGAGACTCCAAATCAAATTTTTCCTTGCTTGATTCTCTCAAACTTTTCTCAAGCTCACCTATCCTCGACTCGAGTAAATGTCTAGAATCCTCAAACTCAAGAAGCTTCTTTTTCATAACCTCCATCACCGCTCGAAGACTATCTCTCTCTCCCTCGACGTACTCAAGCTTCTCTCTCAAAGTTTTCTCACGTGTCCTAAGATCTTCAACTAAAACATCATTATTTTTTAAGGCACGCTATTTCAATTAAGCTTTTAATTTCAAATTTTCTTTCTTTATTTTCAAAGCTTCAACATAAAGTTCATTGAAAACCATTTGCAAGTTACGCTCTTCTACACTTCCATCCTCACTCTCATCACCCTCACTATCATCACTAATCCCTCGGGTGGGAATCTCTCTCCTAGAAGCATAAAAAACTTCTTCCTCCGAATCACTAAGGGTAAAAACCTGAGATGTCGATTTATTCAATTTCTTCCTTAAATTTGTGGGACACTCATCTATTGTTTGACCAACACTCTCACAACCCAAACACCTATTTGAATCGTTTTCAACGAAAGATTTAAAACAAGAGTTTGTGTGAATTTTCCAATTAAACTTTTCAAAAAGTTAACATCGAAAATCATCAAAATCACTGAAAGCCATTTTTAAGAAAAACAGGCTCAAACATAATAACTTAGTGCAACAGGCTTTGATACCAATTTGACAACGTGAGTAGTCAAAATGTATTAGACAAACAAAACTCAGGATCACGCGATAAATTAGCATAACCTGTTCTGATACCAATTTGTAAAAGTGTGCTGTAAAGGAATAATGCGACTTCTAGGTGATTTGATAACCTAAAATCAATAAGCATTCAAAGGAAACCAATATCAGGAAAAATCCCTGAAGGGAAAAACCTTTTATTTCACTATAATTTGTAAGCAACTTACACGGATTACATGGAAATAGATTTTAACACACGAATACCTGCAGGCGTCGGTCGGTATCGTCAGCAATGAATTACGCATAGAAATCCACAAAAACCATAACCCTATATTTAGCCCAGGAACACCCCATCACTCCCTATGAACCTCAGTCCAAATTAAAAAAAAAAATCACGCAACAAGATCCTCAATGACACGCTATCATATGATGTATATTTACCCTATTTACAAGAGCAATATTAACAAGATCGTATTTTGGGTTCCAAAACAATTCACTAAAGGATTGGGTAGGTTTGTGAATTGTAAAAACAAAGGATTTTTCCTCTTCAGTGAGAAGAGAAATTCATACTGCTCTTTGCAGAAAATGTAAACAATTTTTGCACAGGTCTTTTTATGAAAAACAGAGTTGGAGAGTCATATTTATGAAAGACTTAAGGCGGCGGCTCGTTGAAATGAGATTGAATGTCGTTTGAACGAAATCCAACGTCGTTTGATACATCGCGCGACATGCTATGTCGTTTGAATGACAATAAGATTAAATATTTTTCTTTTTCTTTTTCTCGGTAAATTCACCGCCTCAAAAACTCCAAAAAATATTTTTGATGTAAAAACTCCGCTCCAACACTTAAAAAATATTTTATGAAAAATAATCCCAATACTCTATGTGAAATGCTAAGGTACTTAAACACAACCTTACCATAATTAATCTCGCGGAGACTCCTTTGATGAAGAACTTGATATTCAGATTCGTCTTGATGCTTGAACGATATTGAATAACTCTTCGACGGTTGTAGCGGTATACGACATACTTTAATGTAAACATGACTTATGAAATATGTCCTTACAAATTCGTTGTACTCTTTGTGATCTGTTACAAAAACAAACCTTATTTTCTTTTATGTGGAAAATGGTAGGCGTGGTAGACTACAACCTGTCACCACACAGGCTGCAAAAGAGGGGTCTCAACAAAAGCCGCATCCACACCCATAACCACCACCATCCTCAAACATGATTACCCCAGTATATATTATCACGATAGTAATGCAGACTATCTCTACGATGATGGCAGCTATGCTACACCACTTTCAGCCACCGCAGTAGCCACCTCCCCTCGCAGCAGGTGGAGCTACTCGTTCCGGCACATAACTCGGTATGGGAGAGAGCTAGGGAGGTCTTCACTGAGGGCCACCCGTTAGTGTTCGTGAAGAGTGTAGATATATTAGTGTCCAGTCAGTGGCAGAAGGATATTTAGTGACATTTGAGGATGGTCGAGTGCATGTCAGTGCACAAGAAAATTTTAGACTCGTTTTGACTAGTAGGGGAAGTTTCACAGTGGTGGGAGTCTGTCACCACATTGGAGGAGCAGGACAGGTTGACTATTGATGAGTTTTGGGTCAAATTTGAGGGAAAGTATTTCCCATCAGCTATGAAATCAGAGATGAGGAGGAAGTTCATGGACCTTAAGCAAGAAGGTTGCACTGTATCGGAATACGAGGAGGAGTTTACTACATTGTCTTATTTTTCTCGAGATGAGGTAAACATCGAAGATAAGAAAATGGATAAGTTTGTGTCAAGTACGACTTAGCACATCAGGCAATCATTGTTGGGGAATTCGACTTTTACCACCTACACTCAGATGGTGAATGCCGCTTTGTTGCATTGTCAGGATCACAGGTCGTTTCAGAAGAGTAAGGGGAAGAAGAGAGCTAGTTAAGAGACGTCGCGCTAACAGGGTAAGATGAATACGAACGGGAGTCAAGGGACCCGATAATTTAAGGGATCATAGGCGAGTGATAAACATAATAGGTATAGCGGTTCCGATGATCGGAATGAGCAGGGCCAACCGACCAGGGACAACAACAGAGAGGCCATCAGGGCTAGTGGAAGAAGGGCCGAGGCTAGCAGGGATAATAGGGGAAATTGCAGGATCATCATCAGTTTTAAAGAAATTGTTATGTTTATGGAGAGAAAGGATAATTAGCGAGGAAGTTCCCTCGGGGAAATGGAGCAACACATGAGCTGGAGTGACAATGAGGGTACCAGGCACCAGGGGTGGCCATGGGCTGGGCTGCGTGGGCTTAGTTGGGCTCGAACTGGGCCTATAAAATTTTTAGTTATGCCAAGCCCGCCCAGGCCCGAGTTGGGCCTCATTGTGTAATCCCAATACCACCCAAATTCAAAAGCATCTTACCAGGCCCGAACACATTTTTTTAACTTAAATTTTATTATTTAACAAATTTATGACCTATTTTATTGTTTAGCAACTTTAGTTTAGAATGTAATCTTAGCACTAAGAGTATATAAAGCCTAAAATTGATATTTCTAAATGTTCCCCATTTATATTCTTTTTAATAACTTTTAACCATAAAGGAATACAAACCAAACTATATATATATATATATATATATATATATATATATATATATATATATATATATTATATCTAATTCTAGAGCCTCGGGTAGAGACGAGCACAAGCGGGCCTAAGAATATATGCCTAAGCCCGCCCAGAAAAAAATTGGACCTCTAAAATTTTTCCAAGCCTGGTTCGCGGGCCTATTTGCCTTACCCAAGCCCTATTTTTTGGGGGGCGGGTTGGACAGGACTCGAGCCTATGGCCACCCCTACCAGATACCTCAGGGGCAGCGTCAGTGGTTGCCGACCCAACCAATGAAGGTAGTGCCAACACTACCACTGATACCCACCCCACCTCGGAGACAACATTTGTAATTACAGTGTGGGCGTGTGTATCACGTCTCCCCTGGAGAGGGACCAACACAAGAATAAGTAGTGGAGGATATATTCCCTACTCTTGAGCATGTAAGTCATATTTAGTTTATACTACTGTATAGTACTCGAGTGTTAGTACTACTTTGTTAGTTCATCGAGGATGGTAGACTTAACTTTTGACATATTGCTTTACGTTGATTCACTCATGAGTAGAGGGGCACCTATACGTTTCGTGCGTAGAGGTATAGGGATTGACATTGGGAGACTTAGGTTTGTGGCAAACTTATTCACATTAGATACGTCGGAGTGTGACGTTATCCTAGGGATGGGTCGACAAGCTACTTACAGGACTTATGTTGATTTTTGTGGGATCGTTTAGAGTTAATGGTCAAGTGTAGAATGAGTGATTGGACAATGGTGTTTACCATAGTTGTGAGAACTATTACGAGAATTATAGTGTTCTGGGTAGGACAGTGTTTCGCCCGAGTCAGATCAGAAAATGCCTCTTCGAAAAAAAAAATTTGATTTTTTCTGAAATAAAATAATTATTCTGATTTTTTATCCGATTTTTCGAAAACTAAAAAAAATCCGAATTCCTAAAAATTAGAAAATCGGAAAAAATCGAAAATTCACAAAATATATTAAAAATCCAAAAATTTTGAAAATTTCAAAAAAAAAAAAAAATCGATTTTCAAAATTCTCGTTTTTAATAAACAAAGAAAATATTTTAACCTAACATGTAAATACATGAGGATTTGACCCATTTTTTCATTTGTGTAGAAGTTAGGAGGATACTCTCCTTCCATAGATCACAGTTTGGAGCCCTCTCCCTCTCCCTCTCCCAACCGGTGTGGGATATGGAAATCTTTCAAAAAATCGAAAAAAAAAATCAGAAAAATCGGGAATCAAAAAATAATTCTGAAAAAATTGGATATAATTCGAAAAAATTGGATCGAAAAAATTGAAAATTCGAAAATTCAGAATTATTTCCAATTTTCGATCCGATTTTTTTTGAAAAAATTAAAAATCGAGAAATCAAAACTTGGCAAACTAAAATTTCATTCCAAATTCAGAAAAAATCAGATCAAAAATCGTAAAAATTGGAAGTTCGAAAAAAATAACACAACCCTAGTTCTAGGTCTAGTTATGCTAAAATGGACTGCGATGTAAACTTAGGTTAGTACGAGGACCTGATGAAATTGGTGCCTTTAAGAGAGGGCAGCGTATTAACGTCTTAGAAATTAGGAGGTTTTTTAGGAAAGATTAAAGAACGTCAAATTGGTGTTGCGCTTAGATTGGGAAATATTTATTGTGTTGTTAAACCGTTCGTGATTTTGATGAGAATAATAAGAAGGGCGATGACTCAATTAGAAATTTCTAATAAGAAGGACGAGAATAATAATAAGAAGGGCAAGAATAATATGCGAGAGTTTAGACGTGGTATTATGGTCATTGTGTGATTTCATAATAAGAAGGGCGATGACTCAATTAGAAATTTTTATGGAGATGATGTGACTTGTGCATCATAGACGTGTGTTTTATTGATGTACTAATAATGGATAAGGTTTAGGGACAAGCAGATGTCCAAATACGAATTCTGGAGATAGTATCATGGACAATGATGGTTCAATGAAGTTTTATAAACCTTATATAGTGAGAGTTTATATGGCATTGGGATTCTAGCCACAAGTTTCGCATGAATTAAGAAGTGTTGCCTTATCGAGAGTAGGCACAACAATGTGAAGATTTCATGATTGGTTATTGACGTATTTCTTGAATTAGGGATACAATGAATTTTTGACTCAGGGTACGGACATAGACTAGATGCTAATTATGGCATACTTTAAAGGATGAATAAATGCGATGGTTATCCGGGGATGTATTTTATTTTAGTGGATAGAGATATGCATAATGAGAAGTATTTGTATTGAAAAGTTTTAAATTAATTTGAGAGCTTTATGGCTAGAGATGGCCTCGATTACATGAAAATGTGTTTTGTCACGAATAATGTTATAATAGTGACGTTTTCACTGAAAATTGACAATAGTAAACTTTATTGGGATGGGTAGATCTTTAGAATCTTATAATTCATTAAGCGTTGTACTAGTTTCAAAGATGGATAGAGGGTGCCCTATCGTATCTTCAAAAAGGAATATGATGTTGTGGGCGTTAGTGGATCGATTAATTTAACGGGGTTTAGAGTAACTCTTGGAAGCGATGAGTCTTTTGTTGAAATTAGCACACGTTGAAATCTATGTAGTTATCTTATTGTTTCGTGTTAATATTGGACCAACGAATCTCAAAAATCGACTGTAATACCCCGTATTTTTATTGTTTTTATTTTTGGGATTAATTGAATTAAATGGGATATATAATTGGAAATTAATCCAGATTTAAATACTAGTGAGACGAGAGTTAGTATTTGATTATGTTAATAATGTTGAATATTACTGAGCGAATATGGTAATATATGATTAATGAATTTATTAATATTGTCGCGAGTTATAAATACGACAATTTCAGAAATAAAGTTGGGGACGCGCTTGTCAATCGTGTCTGGAACCAATTTAATAGATTTAAAAGTAAATTGTTTTTATATCACCCGTATGGTCATTTTGACTGCACCAACGTGTTCGGAAGGGTCGAGATAGTTAGAAAACACTAGCCGTGGTTTAGTTTGAGTCCCGAGGCATTTTAGGCCTAACTGGCAACCTGGGAGGGTATTTTAGTCATTTTGACTTTTTGAGGAATAGTAACACACGAATTTTAGACTGATTATATCAGTCAACACTTGATTCCCTAAGGGTTTCACAACCAAAAATCATAAACAACCATTAGCGAGGAAGATAAGGAAGTTTCCCAAAGGAGAAACACCACTTAGAGGTTTTTGCACCACCGTCACCACCATCGGATAGATCAGAAAGAGAGGATCACTCCCATATCGTCTGCTTCAAAGGATCATAATCTATAATTCAAGGCAAGTGATTTATCTTTCAATGATTTAAGGTATATATTTTACATGATAGTTTAGATTTGAAGACAAAGGATGAATAATTTGTAATAATGTGAAATTGAAGACTAAATTATTGAACTTGGATAGGTTTGCATGTAGTGGATCTTTTGGAACTATTAAGTGAACGAATTTACAAATTAAGAGTTAGGAAATCACGAAATTAAATTGAGATTTATGAGGATTTTTTAAGAGATATATAAGAATTAGGGTTATAGTAATATTCATGACTTTTGATCCAAAAAATCGATATTCTGTGATGCTTTGATGAATCTTGAACGTTAAAACTAATGTAGTTAGGTTGGTTTAATGTTTAGTATATTCATTTGGGAGTTTGGGACGTTATAATGGAGAACTGGATGTGTAAAAATGTTAGAAACTGTAACTGTTAAAGGAATTCTGGGCAGATAACTGCTTGATCGATCGATCGACCCAAGAATGTTGATCGATCGACCCATCTGGAAAAAGTGAAATATTTCCCTTTAAATAATTGAGTAACTTCCAACCTTTAGGACTCTTTAGTGATGATTTATTGAACATATTGACACTTAGGGAAGACCAGTATGGTTGTATTTGAAGCCCAATAAATTATTAGATTTAATTGAGGTTAAGTAGTAAACTTACGAATATCCGACTAGTGAGATACGATTGGAAGTTGTGAGAACCTGAATATATTTTTCCCCAACTACAACTTAAGGTTAAAGACTGAAAAGGGGAACGTTAATTACTAAGATAACATGAGAGACTAGCTAGAGACTTAGTAACCTTTTGGGATAGGGTATGTACGCGGAACTATACGACGAGAATTATTGCGCTACACCTATTGTGTAGAATAAATGGATGATATAGGGCTGGAATATATCTATACTAATATGATGATTACCTAAGTTGTGTGAATACTTAGTATATGGATGATTATATGTATGCCATACCTACCATACTTGCTATCACGGGAGGTTGGTTTTCGAGAAAGGACCATCTTATCTTTGTGTGTCATCGGGGGGATTTAGATTGGTACCTTAAGGACATAGGAATGTGAATGACTTATTTGTGAGTTAATAATTCAACTGACCATAGGAGCGTAGGTATGTGAGTGACCCATGGGTATGTGAACTATGTTCACCTCCAATATGTGTGATTTGTGTTGCGACGGTTCTCGAGTGATTCATAATACGTGATCCTTATGTACGTGATGTACAGAGATTCGATAGCAGAGTATGCGTGCACCACAGCTTAGCATAGGGGTGCCATATATGTATAGATGTAATGAGAGTGACTTATATATGTACTTGTGGCTGATTCACTATTAATTAGTAGATGCGAAAGACTAAGAGATTTAAATGGGGTAAGAATAATGTGAACTTAACTAATACTTGAGCTATGTAATTTGATTAATGAATGTGTGAGTTATAAATATAATTTAATTGAATAATACGGGTGGCATCTAAAGTAAGAACCGTCGGGATGAGGGTAGAATAGACTAGTCAGGAAGTGGTATAACTAGATGGAATTTAGAAGATGCGTTAGGCGTGCACAATAGCTGGGGGTGAGGATTTCAAGTGAGGGCACGTGACTAACATGTTTAATATATATGTTGTTTAATATTCTAATTTAAACAATTGTTATTTTTAAAATATTTTCACCTCGGGCTCTGACCCGTTTGCTTTCAAATCTATTTCTTTTTATAAAATTTTTTTAGGTGCCTAGCCATAGGGACACCAAGCTTAGGAGTTCCATTCCATTAACATGCTGTAATTGTTATGGAAGTTACAGGATCTCGTTACTAGACGCCTCCGCATCTATCCTTTCTTCTTTTGGGAGTCATTTATTATAGTTAGGGCCTGTTTTCCATTCTATTCAGAGACAACAGTTTTAGACTTTCATTTCATTTCAGTCTTGGGATTTTATTTATTCAGACTATTGTACTCGGTTTATTTACATTGCTACTATTATTGGAGTGTTTACTCCAGACAACAGTTATTTTATTATATTGATTACCTTATTAGATTATTTATGTGATGGTTGGATGGTGATTTAAATTATTTTGCTGATGGTTAATTTAAACATTAAAATTTTGGAACTTCACTATTTTAAATATTAGGTGGTTAGTAATTAATTAAATGTTTTTGACAGTGATGCTATGAATTGAAATAACTTGACATTTTGCATTAATTTAAATAAATGAGTAACTTCCCATTATTTAATTAGTCGGGGTGTCACACTGACTAAGCTATGTAGTATTGTATCGGAAGGGTTCCTTATTTGTATTTCGCGTGTGAGACCTCCCACGCATGAAATTTAGCAAGTGTCGAGAGTTAAGGAACGTTGGGTTCCAGGATGTTTGGTTAATACGTTATACGTTTGGGGAGATATAACGCATCGGGTGACGTTGTATTATATGAGTTAAGGCTAGCGGGGCCAAGGAGTGCAGTGATGAGAGAACTTAGAAATGGTTACACCACATTTCGTATCCGATCAAAATCTTAGCTAATTGATCAAAATGGGTAGCTCCAGTAGACTCATAGATCATGGAACAAATAGGGTGGGTAGGCTCAACCACCACACTACACGTATAGACGCGAACCCCCCTCATTATCGTACGTGCGACTCTCACCGCATATGACTCGCACAAAGACTCCTAAATCCACCCCGATGACTCAGATTTTCAGTCTGAAACTCTTTATGAAAATTCCATCCAGTTATCCAATATCTTTCTTAGCCTTAAACTGTACTAAATTGAAAGTCTCTTTGTTAAGGTTAAGCGAAAGAGGATGTAGTTACTTTTGGGATTGTTGAAAGCCAGAGGCCATTTTTCAAGCAGAAGTCTCATCAGCCACTGGATAGTGGGACAATCTATAGACGAATTGAGTCGTGGTCAACAAGGTATTCCAGTATATTTTACCGTATAGATATGCATGGTACGGTTCATTTTGGATGTATAGGTGTCATCCATCTGTGATGTTTGTGACTGTGTAAGTGTGATATGTGGCATATGAGTGCCCAGATCACACTATGGTAGGCATAGATGAGACTTTTTCTTTTATCTCGTGAGATGCAAGTATAGACTAATTGAGTATAAACTTATAATAATTGTGAGGATTAAGTTTTGATGTTATGCTTAGCGAATTTCGAGGATAGAATTCCGTTATTAGGGAGAAGAATGTAATACCTTGTGTTTTCGTAATATATTATTTTTGGTAGAATTTAATTAAAAAAAATCGTGAATAAATTAAATTGGTAGAATTAAAATTTAAAGTGGTAGAATTTAATTTGAGAATAAATTACTTAGTGGTAATTGCTTGTTTATTTTATTCATTTTTGCATGTTATGTTTACTCGTAGAAAGGAAATTGAATGCCAATTAAATTATTTAACATAATAAAAGTGTGTAAATTGGGTAGATTTATAGTTTCGGCACGTTCCGGGATGAGTTGGAAACTTGTTTAAGTGTTTTAGACATAAATAATTAGGTTCGGAGTATAGGTATATCATTAGGGGAGTTATTGGGCCAATCCGTTTAAGATTTCAGCCTTGTTTGTGAGCCCAAATGTGGGGATTTGTGGGTAACTTGGGATTAATGATATAAGAGGGTACTTAAAAATTAATAAATCACTTTCTCATCCACGACAACTCAAATCTAATAGCCCTACACCCATTGGAGAAGTTACCAAGACTAGAGAATGGAGGTAGCCTAAAGATCCAAAAGAAAAAGATCCCCAATCGTCAAACTAAGGCAAAAATTCTCTTGCTAAATTACTTTCGAACGTGTTTCTTAATTCAATTGTGTATTTTTCATAGAAATTTCCGGGTTAAGTAGATGAATTGATGTTTGTATGATTGGAATAAACCTCGTGAATATTGAAAAACAAATATGAAATTATAACGGCTAAGGATTAAACTAATTGGCGACAAATTCGAAAATTGAATATTGCGTTGATTGGGAATTTAACCTTAGAACTCATATTATAGGAATGATGAATCTAATGTAAATTGATAAGAAAGATAGGTTCTTGAAGGGTTTAGAAGAGAAAATATTGAATCTTGGAAACTAAGGTTTTAATATTGCACGATTCTTGATAAAGATTGTTGTCAGATGAATTTGATGTGTTTTCGGGATGATTTTCATGTAGAGAATTGTTGTTTCATAGTAGGGAATAAATTATAGTTCATACATGGGGTTTGGATGAAGGTTATAGACACCATGGATGAAGTAAAAAGGAAAAATCCCATCACTGTTCGTCATGGTTGCCCAGTAGAACCGAGCCCGTTCATTGGGAGGAGTGAACCGATTTGCTAACCGAAGTAGTTCGGTCCAATCAATGAATAGGTTCGGTTTGCTATACTGGTCCCCCTTGCTTTTTGTGTTTTTTCATGGATCTTTTATGGTTCAACATAGATTGTGGAATCCGGGAGATGGAATTGGACTTCTGGGAAAATAAAAATAAGGTTAGGAAGTACCTTAGGTTAACCGGGGATGAATTCCGTATAAGGGTTGTGTCACTATTTTATAAGTTCGTGAAGTTAACAATTAACTAGATGGCTAATTCTTAAAGAAGAAATATTAGTGGGAAATAAATGAGACTTCTTGGGGGTAATTATAGGATTAATTATCTATACATATTATATGATAAAAATATGTATTTGTTTATTTATTTGTGTGAACATACCCATGTTCATGGATGGCCTATCAGTTAGGGTTGCGTACGTCTTGGGAGCGGAGAACGTGTTGGAACATGTGGACTAGATGTTGTATAGGTCATTATTTTAGGTCCTACATAGCAATGTCACTTACGAGGAGGTAAGTATAGAGCCTGTGATCCATTGTCACCGTCGGGGGTATGAACCATGTTATGGTGTACTGCGTAAGGACCACCCCACTTGTGTGTGTTTTGTGATGTTCGTTTGGATGAGAGACTCCTCTAGACTTATCGATAGAGCACTAATGGAACACTGAAGGTAGATGTCTTTATGTGTCATATATATATATAAGAACATTTATAATTATATAAATAAATTGAGAATTAATCCTGGTAGTCTAATGAGATAGACAATTGATAATGAAACCAACACCATATATTGCTTAATGGATGTTATGTTACTTCTTGTGGGGATTATCGTAGGGGTTACCTTGGGGACCTAGAAGCATATGTGTAGGTGATTAGCTTCAGTATATGAGTTATGCTAGATGCATCGAAAATTACCTTATTGTTATAGTTATCAGACTTTCATATTTGGAACTTGGGTTGGTATGCATATAGTATTGCACTTAGATGAGGGGTTAAATACAAAATGCATGTGAGTGCCGATGGGTGGTGCATAATTTGAATTTATTACATCATTACATTTTAATTTTATATGATAATTATTGCAACTCTAGGGTGATGTCCCAAATTATAAAAATATCTTCCCCCCAAGTTTACCTAGACATGGACAACATGACTGACAAGAGATCAGACTTGCGGTCACATTTGCTCACCAATCATTTAGATCATTTGACTCTAGTTTTGGTTGTTATTTCCCTTCCAGTTATTTTTATTATTCGTAGATTGTATGGGAATAAGCCCGAAGTTTATTATTAAGTCTTTTGGGATCAGTTGTACTCATGTTGGAGTTTTTTTTATTTCTAGTTGGATGTTGGATTTATTTATTGCCAGTTATTGTTTATTTAGTTTTATTGTGTGTGCTGTTTTAAAATAAAGATGTTTTATTATAGTTTGATGCTGAAAATGATATAGATTTATAGAAAAGCCTCATCTTCAACGCACTATGTCTGGCCAATCTTTACGTGGAAAATAGGGTTTTTTACAATTTATATATGAACAAATCACTTGAATTCACATTAAACTTGTGTCTGTTTACGATTGGTATGTCGGGTGCTAAAAATCATATAAGTAATGGATATATTGAAAACCCAAAGACACTTATTTATTCATTGTAAATTATTTAATAGATAATATATAAATAGTAAATTATAAACAAAGTCATCTATTGGATATACAACAGGCTTCAAAATGATAGGTGCTTATATTCATATATAAATTAGACACAATGTCATTTTAACCCCTAGTTCCAAAATAACAAAGACATAAAAGTAAACAATCAATCTAAACCTTAATAAATAATCAATCAAATGAATCATAAACCTTTCATTCAATTAGTGTAATGTTACGTGCAAAATATGAAGATCGACGAAACTCTTGAAGTTGCGAGCTAGTTCCTTAAACTTTTCATGTTTCAAATAAATAATAGTCAGTAGTGAATGAAAATGATAATAATTATTTACAAATAAGACACAAAATTTGTATTGAATTGCTATGGACAGTAAGGTAGAAGAAACTGATACTTCCGAATACTCTCATACTCTTGTCATTTATATATTTAGATTTTCTTAATTAATAAATAGATTAAACATCTAGAGTACTATTATAAAACTACTAAAATCATCCCTAACACTAACATAAAAACTTAAAGTTAGTTTACTCCTCTAGGTGAGAGTTAAATACATGCTCAAATAAACATTATAATATAATCAAAAGCTACACACATGTTGCTAAATATTCAATCAAAAATATAAATTTAATAGTTTGGACTAATTTGATAATATATTCATTTAGATTTACCTAATTTAGGCTAATTACGATAAATACCTAGATATCTATAAAAATACTATTAAAAGCGTCTCCAACACTAATCTAAAAGCACATTTACTCCTAAAGTTTACTGTAACACCCTGTGCATTCTGGCAAGTAAGGTGGACAACCGACGCCACCAAACTACGTCGAACGTCACTAAATAAGTTATCATTCTCAGCATATGACAGATATATGAGACATTTAAATTTTTTTCATAAGATAATAATAAAATTTTTAACAAATATAACCATGCATGCAATATTAAAATTCATCACCATGCTAATCTAAAAAATAAATCCAACTCCAAAAATATAACTCAAATGAAATAATCCAACTGTAAATGTCTGACAGAAACCGTAAACAACTGTGGAACCAATTGGCTCACCAAATCCATAAATAAAAGACTCATAATAAAAACAACGGAATGGAAAGTAGATCTAAACTACTAAAGCGACTAAAAGTAAATCTCCAACTACATCTCCAAAAATATCTCCAATCACTCCTCTGCAGCTACTCTAGCGCTATACCTGGAATGTTAGTCAGCTTAATGGGTCAGAGCCCACCGCATGAATACTAACTCCTCCTCACAGTTAGGTCCGTAAATCCATACAATAACATTATACATGATAAGCATCACAATAGAGTATTTTATATTAAACGCGACATGTATATTAACATGCGAATAAAAATAACTACCACTATCTACCCACATAACTAAGTCACCCCAATTATTTAAGTCCGATTTCTTAATTTCATCTATGATCCAAGACTTAGCTCTAATTCCTACTTAATTTAATTATTCAATTATTTTTTTCACGCCACACCACTATGGCTAGTCGACCCCTTATGGTTCTGCATACACTCTTGGCTCGCTTAAAGTTATACACATCACACCCATTCCCCTCACTATAGCCATTCAACCCGATTTTTGTCAGCTCTACACATACTCGTGAGGTTTTACGCACGATACATCACTATAGCCAGTTGACCCGTATTCTTTCAGTCCTGCACATACTCGTGATGCCAACACACACCCATATTGCTATATCCAGTAGACCCGATAACTATCATTCCCGCACATACTCGTGACGCCAACACACATCTACGTCGCTATATCCACTCAACCCGATAACTGTCAGTCTCGAACATACTCGTGACACAAATTCATTTTTAAACACCCGTTCTTTGTCTTAGGCATTAATTTTCCATTTTATCAAGTTCTCATTATTCTCAATTAGCCCCACCCTTTTATCGAACATAAATACCTCAACCAACCCCTAGTCCCATACCTAGAGTTCTCCACAATACAAACGTATCCTAGCTTAACATTTAGGAAGAATACCTACCACTAGCTACGACCTAACATCACACCTAGTCTCACGATACAATGAAAACGACGTACAAATCAGCCCCTCCCTGAAATACCCATCCGTAAAAGTCTACACTAACTAATCCTATACCTAAAAAGCATTACCAACGACTAAGATCTATCTACTAGTCCCATACCTAGCAAGCAACCAAAAATTAAGGTGAGAACACTGACTATTCCAACAATCCCGTCGTCCCCTCGGTGTCAAATATTCATACAATTTATGAATCACACATAACATATTTTTAACTTATCACAACCATTCTTTAAATTAATTGCAATATTACTATTTATCCCAATTATGCCCGTTTAGTTATAATATTAATTAAATAATTTATTTTTCAACAACTTAAATAATTTCTAACACATGCATAATTTCGGGGCATAAACAATAAATTTCTATTCTACAAGTAACACATAAATAACATAATTTGTATATGTCGAAATCAATTTATAACATCCTTATGATTCATTCTACATGCGAATATCATAAATTCTAGCGGAATCCCAACATCTAGTTTAAACATGCAATGATTTTGAGTCTTAATTCGTATTTAAGATTTGAACAAAAATAGTCCCACATTTAGTTTCACTTTTCCTAATTAGCCTCTCCAATTTATTTTAGAAAAATAATGCTTATTAGTGTTTGGACAATATTTAAAATGCATAATATTAAAGAGGAATCAAGGTTCTAAAAAACGCGGGGCGTGATTGAGGCGTGGAGGCCAAGCCTTAAGCCTTAGAAGCCTAGGCGTAAAAAGGCGTGAAAAGGCGTTTAGGCCTTCTTAATATATTTTAATTTTTTTTAACCATAACAAGGCTATTAAAATACAAAAATTGCGCATATCATAAAAATATGTCTGAATATATGCAAACTAAAATACTATTTGATTATTTTGGATGAGATAATGGTCCGATTTGTAAACAAATTCTTTAAAAGGCGACATCGTTTCACTAAATCATTGTTGTTTTTAGAAAAAAGTGCGCCTTAAGGGTTTTACCAAGAATAAGGCGTGAAAAGCGTAAGGCGAGGCGTTTCTTCCAAGCCTTAAGCCTAGGCGTGCCTAGGCGGAGCCTAGGCGGGTTTTTTAGAACAGTGAGAGGAACAATAGAAGTATTCATGCCTATAAAAATCATTTGAAGAATCTGATTTGATGGTTGCGTTCCTCTCGAGAAAACAATGAAAACACATTCTTAAACGATCTTGAGAAAATCCGATTTAGCTCTTCAAAACTTGGGTTAAAAGTTGCGTTCAATGGGTTTATTTTTTGTAGATGAGAGAAAAGAAAATTGTAGGAGGCTACTGATTTTTGAGAAGGCTAAAATGTATTAAAAGTCCTAAACCGTCTCTTTATGTTTATATACCAAAAAGAATTTGAGTCCTAATCAAATACAAACACTCAAAAATACATTTCAAACGATCAAACCGTCAAAATTAGCTAAAATTTTGATATGTTGTAGCTGACGACGAGCGAAGCTGCTGTGAAAAATTCAGCTCGATCGGACAGTTATATTTCTTTTAGACGTCCTTAGACTAGATCCTCCCATGATTTTTATATATAAATTTACAATTTTCAAATTTATACCCTTTTTAAATTCCACTTAGTACCTTATTTTTATATATATAAAACCAACATTTTTACATACCAAAACTAAATAAAATCCAAGAAATTAGTTTTCTAAAATTTTTAATTTAACAAAGATTTTTACGGCTAAAAAAATCACGGGATGTTACATTTACAAAGTTAAAAAACTACTAAAAAAGTGTAAACAAACTGTATACTATTATTAGACGTCACAATCAACAATATTAATTGGTATTTTGCATAATCGGATACTCTAGTAACTTATGCATATACATTTCCTTAATTAATAAACAGATAAAATATCTAGATCTCTATTAAAATACTATGAAAAGCATTTCCAATACTAACCTAAAGTCAATTTACTCCTAAAGTTTACAAAGTTAGAAAAACTACTAGGAAAATAGTTCAAATAAATAATATAATACAATCCAAAGCTACATATATGTTGCTAGAAATAAATAGCACGTTGCAACTGTATACTATTAGAAAACACAATCAATAATATGAATATGATATTTTATAACAAGTGATAGTCTAGTTATTTATGTATTAGATTTCCTTAACAGAACATATTTTTGTATGAGAGAAGATGAAACAATAATACATAAACCCCAAAATTTCTTCCTCAAAATGAACCTATTTAAAAACCGTAATGAAAATAAATGGTAACTCAAGTAATCTCATGCAAACAACTGATGAAAATACTTAAAAACCCTAAGAACCTATTCACAAACCCTAAATTTGTTGCATGGATTCAAACTCACACCATTTCATCCTCAAAATTAGCCTATTTAGAAACCCTAGAAACCAATTTTGAAAATCCTAAAATTTGAAAATGGACTTATAGTTGTTAAAATCTTGTTGGTTTTTTTATCTGGGTGAAGGGTGGTCTTGCACTTAAGGTGAGAGAGGAAGAAGGAGAATGACTAATAGTGGAGAGACAAAGGTTGACATTGGAGGGAGAAGAGGCATTTGTGCATGGAGAGAGGAAGAAGGGGGAGACAGATTTGCGATGTTTGTTGAGAAAAGAGGAGGAATTTGAGAGTTTGTCCAAGACGGATGGATGGACAAAGTGTATATTGTGTGAGTGGAGGAGAATACCTCTTTCGTCGGTAGATTAATCAGTCTAAGCATAAAATATTCTCAGTGAGAATCCCTTAATCAACCTCAACCATTTCTTTAGAGAGATTTGCCTATAATCCTTATTTTGTCTTTTTCTATGCAAATTTTAAAATTAAACATCTTCAAAAATATAATTTCGTTCAAGACAAATTTATACATTTGGAATGTCCCGATGAAATTTATCAAACAAGATGCATGAAGGATATTTAATTTTGAAATTTCACAATACAATTTTCGACGTACATTCTGGTGGTGAAATTTCACAATGTGAAATCACATTGCAAAATTTACTATGTTAAATTTCACAATGCAAAATTACAAATGCTTGTTTTTACTAATCTTACTGTGTTAATTCAAAATGAGAAATTTTCACTGTGAAATTCATTTACACTAAGAAATTTCAGTAGTTGCCGAAACATCGATGGAGGTTCATCGGAGTAATGTCGAAGTCACCTGCGTGTCATCGGGGGCTAGTCACAAGGATGTTGCCTGAGTGTCGTCAGAGCCGAAGTGTCGTTGGAGCCACTAGAGTGTTGTTGGTGTGTCATCGGAGCTCCGAAGATGTCCTGCTGGAGATGTAACGCCGGAGGTTTACCATAGAATCACTAGAAACATAGACTGGGTTAAGGTAGAAAGAGAAAAATAATAAATAGTTGATTGATTATGTTGAAGGTTGAGTAGGGTCTCATTAAATATATTTTAGTCTTGTATTTTATGTACCAAACGTTTGACATGAGGGGTGATAAGTGAACCCCTCTTTTTTATATTGTCAAAGTTAATATCACTCTCAAATGCTGTTTATGGGAATGTAAATTGGTTAAAAGTTGAGAAACCTACAAAATTGAATTAGGATGCTTATGACTTGGTAAATATAGCAATATTTCTCACTTTTAAGAATATGTAGCATAATTTCTTGGGATTAAATAATTTTTAAAAATCAATTGATAAAATCCTAATTGAATAAGTTGTGGTTTTATCTAAAAAAATCCAGTTCCAAATAGTAAAACAAAATTCACTTCCAAGTAGTAACTTTGAATTTGAGGTGAGAGGACCCAAAGTTGGAAAAATAAATATAAGGCCAATTTTCTTTATTTGTACTCCATTTTTCATATATATGTGAATTCGCATGAAATATTTATGCATTGTATCTGTACTACCATGCAACATAGCATGTTCATAAATTTACTTGCACTATTTTTTGGGTATTATGATTTAACATTAAATCTAGTCTGATCTATAAATTTTTAAAATGCTTACAAATGTATATAAAATAAACTTGCACAAAACAATTTTTTTCTTAACATTTTCTAGTTTTATTAATTTACGCCGAACAAAAGATAAAATTAAAAGTATGTCTATGAACTACTCAACAGATTAAAATATCATTGCATTCCTTTTTTAAATTTATAAATTGAAAAAATATGGCAGGCACATTCGGATATTTTTTACAATTCTAAAACAAGTATGGATAGAGCCGTCGCCATACCCAATTCTTCGTTGAAACGTTTAAATGATCATAACTTTGCCCAAAGACTTCCACAGATACTTGTTGGGATGACTTCTTACTAAGTTATATTTCCCTTGCATTGTATTGGATCTCAAATGCTACAAAACAAACTGTGACGGGAAGGAAAAAATCCAATATAAAGTACGAGAAATCATAGCATATATTCCATGAATCCAAACAAAAGTGTGAGTGTTAAAAATTTAATTTTTAATCGTATTTCATTAGATTTGGTAAAATGTCATACCTCCATAACTGAGGCGGTGATGGCTTCTGCATTGAATGAAGAATTCGATCAAATTCTGTCGCAGCAGTTTCTGACAGTAATTTACCTGTTTTTGGCAACTAGTAACTTGTGACATTATATAACACAAACATCTATTCAAGGTGAGAAAGTCATTAGCAGTTTCAGGCAATCTCCTCCAGCGATTAAAACAAGAGAAAAATAGCAGCAATGCAACAAAGCAAAAGTCCATTATAAAGCACAATAAGGAAAGAATTTGGACAAGTAATTAGGAAAATCAAAAGCAAGAGAAGAAGAACAATTGAAGACATATTCAATATTGAGCTCGACGGTTAGAGCATAAACTGCAGCTTCTGAAGTCAAACTTAAGATGAAAATCAGGTGGATAGATGCAATTCCCATTGTGTGTCTTGCATAACCATCGCACGATTAGTCTTCTCCCCTTCCCACGGTTTGTTAGTACAATAACATTTACGTGGAAGCTACAACTAATTATATAACTGGTTTACTATTTCAAATGTTGAGGTGGTCTTCTCAACAAGCAAAGTTACGTTTATTTTATTTTCAGGATCGTTTTGTTTGTGGTTGGCTACCATCACTGTCAACATGTAAACTCGAGAACAATGCTGGTGCAGATTGGCTCAGTCCAACTCCATCTCATTCCCCATCCCCCACCCACCTTCCTTAAGGCACATTAGGGGCGTAACTACTTGAATTACTTTCTAGAAGGTGATATCAAATTGGGACATTTCCATTTTAGTCCATGACCAACACTTTTTTTTTGCTCTATTTTTTTGGTATTATGGGTATTCACAAATTTAACACGTGTATATTACGAAAATTCATATATAAATTATAAAATTACACGTGCAAATTACAATTTTTTACAAAATAAATGTATACTTAATACAAAATTTATTTTATACATGTGTCTTTGACCCCCCAAAAATTATTGGAACAGGGACTTGAGCAAAAAAACTATTAAATATCAGGCAAAACTACGGGTGTTCTAAATTAGACCTCCGTGCCGAAGTAGATCCGGCATTTTTCTATGTTGCAATATTCCTACATTTTTTTATAGGTTTAGTTTCATTTCCAAAGTTTTGTTAGGCTCTCATCCCATGTATTTTTTAAATTGTGTTTAGTCCCAAAACCACCCTAAATTGCCTTATAACTGCCTCTAACCGTCAATCCTTCTTTCCACAGATAATGACACTGGTCACATAGTTGTTACAATAGACCAAAGACTAAAAACAAAAACATCGAAGCGGATACAAATAAATCTTTAAATTTGCAACTAAATCCTTGTGATCCCCTTTTTATTGCGATAAGTCCGACCATATTTAATTTTAAGGGTATTTTGATTTTACTCATCATGTAGTTACTATTATTTGACTTTAGTCTCTATTTTGTTTTTCTTATACCTTAACTCACCATTTGGACTTCTGGGAACAGACCAAAAAAAAAATCACAAAAATTATAAAAGAAATTGCTAAAAATTAAAATTGTGGGTAAAGTCTAATAATAAATAAAAAGTGGCTAAACTCATAAAGATTATTACATGATGGGTAATGTCAAAATACTCCTTAATATAATTGTTTGTTGGAAATTTGAATAATGACGTTTCGTGAATGATTGATGAATTTATATTTTTTATGTGAATATATGTAGTTTGGGGGTAATATCTGCTAAATAAGGTTTTAAGAAAGATTATAAAGTAAATTTATTTGAGTTTATAAGGCGACGTTGATTCATTATCTAATATCTAATATAAAATATAGTGGGGTTTGTCTATTAGCACTCCTCATATTCTGGAAACACTCCATTTTTTTTTAATCAACAATATTACCCTTTATGCCAAACAAGCCCCATTTCATTCTTTCTTTTCTTCAGCTCGGTTCACCACCGTTTCACTCATTCCTTTAATATATTAGTTTTTTTTTAAAACTTAAATGGATTGACCTTATGTTTAGAGTTAATTATAGGAAAATTCCAAGTGTACACATAAATCAAACACACATATTAGACACACTCAGTAAAAGACGAGAAAAATGTTAAAACTTGTTAAAAAAAATGCTAAAGTTTTTTAAAACAATTAAAAAAAATTGTTGAAACCTTTTTTTAAAAAAAAAAAACAGTTTTTCATTTCTTAATAGTAATTTCTTCTAAAACAGTTTTTTATTAAAAAAAAGTGAAAAACAGTTTACTAAAAAATTAATGGCACATATTTTTTGATAAAAAAAATTAGCCTAATAATGTAGAATTTTCTTATAATAATTTTTTTTATGTAAAAGCAATTTACTGTCATGGACTTACATTCATTAAATAATATGGGTCTGCACATAAATATTCTATTTCATAAATTTTTAAAACTATTTTTTATGTAGCACGGATTTCTTGATAAAAAAAATATAATTTAATAAATGTAGAGTTTTTTTATAATAAAAAATATTTTTATATAAAAACAATTTGTTGACGTGTACTTACATTCATTGGACTTCAAAGTTCACCCTTCACCAAAAAAAAAACACTCTCTCTCTGGAGGCGATTTTCTTCAAAACAGTTCCATTTCAACCGGAAGTTCAAATCCATTCTCATATGATCTGATCATGATATGAGACGATCCTCTAGGATTCGTGGGCCTCCGATTGACTCATTTGCAAAAGATTTTGTAGGTGAAAGATGGAATTTGATGAGGAAATCTTCACATGGGGATAATTTTGGGGAAGTTTTAGAAGATTGTAAGTTTCAAATTCCAATTGTTAAAGAACACTTTAATCCGAATAGAATTGGGAGTACAATTAGTATTGAAGAAGCTAAATCCATGTCGTTGAGAGAAATCAGAATTCTTGACGAGACTATTGGTCCTTCTGCGGTGATAAATCGGAAATTAGTTTCTGATTTGGTGATTGAGGACCCTGTTAGGGCTGAAAATGTTGATCAAATTGCTGATTCTGATATGTTGAATGATATGGAGAAGGTTGATGCTTTACCTCCCCTACATGTTCAAGAAAAAAATTCAATTAGGGTTAATACTGTAGAGGCTGGGAAATCTTGGGTAAATATTGTTGCACCAAACAGAGACAAATCTGCAGGTCATAAACTACATTCCTTGCCAGTAACAAAAGACAATGAAGCGAGAGATTGTATTATGGTGAATAAACTGGATGTTGAGGATGAGATACATAGATGAAGTAATGCCATTGTTGCTTATGTGTTGGGAACAAACATTTCCTACAATGTAATGAGGGGATTTGCCTTGAGGAAATGGGGAAAATTTGAAAAAATTGAGATATTCCTCCTAAAATCTGGAGTTTTCATAATCGTTTTTGAAAATGCTGAAATTCAAAATCATGTGATAGAAATGGGGCCCTGGTTTTTTGACAGTAGACCTTTAATTGTGAAACCTTGGTCTACTGAAGTGAGTTTGGAAAAGGAGGGGGTGTCCAATATTCCTATCTGGGTAAGATTCCCAGGGTTAAAACTTCATATATGGGCAGACTCAGTTCTTAGTAAAATTTCAAGCATTATTGAAAATCCGTTATTCACTGATCATATGACTGCAAAGAGGGGAAGACTTACATATGCAAGGGTTTGTGTGGAGATTGACCTTGAAAGTAAATGTAATACCCGTATTTTTATGCTATATTAATTTGGGGATTTATTAAATTTAATGAGATATTAATTTAATATAAATTCGAAAATTAATCACTTTATAATTATTAACGTGATGTGAGTTAGTAATTATGGGAAACTTGTCGTTGAATATTAATAATGAGTAAAGTAATATAATATTGGTTCTATTAAATGTCAAGAGTGAATAAAATGACAGTTTTAAAAATTTGAGTCGGTACGCGTCCGTGTCGCGTCGGGACTAAATATTGATTAATAAAAGTGAAATATTTTTAAGTTATTCGTATGGTCGTTTTGAGTGCGCCAACGTGTCCGGAAGGGTCGAGATAGTCAGGAAAGTGTATTCGGGGGTTTAGTTTGGGTCTCGGGGCTTTTTTAGGCCTATTTAACACCCCAGGAGAGCATTTTGGACATTTTGCATTTTTGGGTAATTAAACCCACGAAAATTATTAGGCTATATGAGCCATTTATAAGAGTCCTTTAGGGTTATCAGACTCAAAACCTTAGAACGGCCATAAGAGAGGGAAGGAGAAAGCTTTACAAGCAATCCAAGGCCAAAAAGTCACCCGATTGCACCGCCGCCACCACCAACGCGTAGATCGCGCGACGGGGAACGCAACCACACCAAATTCGTCATCAAATCAGAACTTTGAAATTTCCTGGCAAGTATTTATCTTGCTTATTTTCGTTAATGCATCGTTCATGTTAGTCTAGGGTGATTAGGATGAGTTTGGTAGAAGAAAATTCATGTCGGAGATAGGAAAATCGCATGTAGTAATGATTTGAATGATAATCTGGAAACCCCTTCACATGTAGAGGCTTAACCACGAATTTATGATGAATTAAGAGTAGAAATTTCTGGGAAAAGACTGATTAGAACCATGTTTAAGAAATTCTAGGGTTCTTGAGTTTTATATGAGTTTTGGACTATTAATCTATGGTTATTGATGGAAAATTGCATGCTTTACGTGAAAGATGTATAATATGGTGTATACTGATTGTAGTAAGAATTTTTGGGCGATTGGGAATGAAAAATCTGGATTTGGATGAGGTTGTGTGTTAGAACCCGTAACTGGTTTCCTGCAGAATTCGACATACCTGCTTGATCGATCGATCGAGCCTAGAGCTTCGATCGATCGAAGGTTCGATCGATCGAGCCCCAGACCTCGATCGATCGACCCCTCCTGGCAGACTCACATTTCCCCTTTGAAATTGTTAAATTCAAATTAAATGAGTGAAAACCTTTGGGCACCCTTATTAAAATACTTTGGAAGATAAAGGAGACCAGTAGGACTTATTAACAACTAAGAGACCTTTAATCTAAGACGAAATTTACATTTTAGGGATGCTTACACATAAGGGACGATGGCGTTGTGTATTTAAGGGAGAGACGCGTAAAATAGCATTGGAAAATAGATGAGTACCTACTGAATTCTACACTTGGGAGGATAGAGTCCATGAGTGTTATGTAGTGAGTTGGAATAATCCCTCAAATTAAAGTTAGAGACGAACCGTTATACGCGATAACTAATAATGTGAAAATAAGGATAAATATCGTGATTATGGGTTATGAGATGAACCTAAATTTGATATGGCAAAAAGTAGTATATTTATATGACCGTGTGTATGCATATATTATATACGTGTGGAAATCATGCCCGCGCTACTTGCTATCCCTGAGGTTACCGCGCTGAGACAGTCTTATCTCGAATGGGCCTTCATGGGGGATATTGACTCGTACCCTAGAAGATAGGAATCCTAGGTACGGGCTATCAGATCGATAGTCAGACGGTCCTAAGAGACGTGAGGGTATGTACTGACCTCTTGGACTTGGATACTATGTTTCGCCTCAATATTGTTTTTGTTTGTGTTATTACAGTTCGAGAGTGATTTCGAACTTGTATTTCCCTTAGTACGATTGATACGGGGTTTAAATAGCAGAGTATGCCCGCACCATAATTTTTATGTGGGGTGCTGATAGAATATATATATTATGCGAGTATTTAATATATATATGAATTTCTGAAAGTTAGAATTTCCTACTGTGTTTATGGTAAGTAAGAGATGAGTAATGATTTCAATTGAGAAATACCTGTTTCGAAAGTATAGTATCTTTCAGGAAAACTTTATTAATAAATAAAGTAAAAAATGAGAGCTTTGTCACTAAATGAAATTTACTTCTTAAACAGTTGAATTGTTTAGTTTAAACCTTACGAGTAACCTAAGATAAGATGAGTTAAACCGTTGGGAAGGTTAGTGCGATATGTGTGCACATTAGAAGAGAGGTGAGAATTTCTCAAGAGAGTGTCGCACTAATATGTTGTTGCATTGGCCTGTAAACATTTTAAATACTTGCTAAACAAATTTTAAATCATTTACGCTATCGGGCTCTGACCCGTTTCTATTTCTTCTCTCTTTCTTGTATATATATGTATATATTACAGGTGCCCAGCCACAAGGGCGTCTTGCATAGGATCATTTGGAAGTAACGTGCTGCAGCTTAGGTGGGAGTTGCAGGCCTCTTGCTTAGACGACTTCGTTTATTTGATTCCACTCTTATCATATTTATTCAGTTGGGCATGTGTCGCCCGTTTCCATTATCCAGTTATTTTATTGGACATTGTGATTCATTTATTTCCAGTATTTTATTCTTTGGGATTTATTATTGTCATGATGTTTTCATTTGAGTATTAAATGTTGGATTCATTTAGTTGAATGTTTAATTATTGGATGGTTTGTTCCAGTATGGTTGTTGCGTGATTCTTTAATTATGAATAATGTAAAGATTTAAATGTTGGTTTATATAAAATAAAATTTGGAAAGTAAAGTCTAAAAATGGTTTTGACACTTAGTTTAATTATTTAGGGTGTTTAAATTGGAAAAGTATTTTTCGACAGTGATGCTAAGAATGAACCAACTGTTCACCTTGATTTTAATTTAATAAAGGAGTGATCGTCCGGTATTTAATTATGCGGGGTGTCACAGTAAATTACCATATGAGGTCCCTATCTATGATATTGATGGCTCTATGATTAGACAATCTATTGAATATGAATGGTTGCCAACTAATTGTAGATTCTGTAAAGCTTTTGGTCATAAAGAAGAAGAATGCAAGAGTGTAAAAATGAGAAAAGTGTGGCAACAAATTGGGAATAAAGAGAAAATACAGGAAGATAAAATCCGTATGGATAATGATAAAATGGCTAAAGTTGAAGTTTTAATTGAAGGGGGGTAATTGAGAATACTCATACGATAACTAAAGAATGTCCTCAAAAGGAATTGGGAGAAAGTAGTGGAATAAATCAAGGAAAGGGGAAGGAGAAAGTTCATGATCAAACTACATCAAAGCCTAAAGAAATAGTAGATACAGATAGAGAAAATTTGAAGAACCAACGAGATAGGAATGAAGACTTAAACTCATCTGATAAGGCTAGTAGGGAAACCATGAAATCTTAAATGACAATATTTTTAATATTTTGCAAAATATAGAGGAGGAAAAAGATTCTGATATGGAGCATAAATTGGTGGAAGAAATCTGTGAAATTGAAGTGAGGAAATTGTTGAAAAAAATGGAAAGGGGGTTATTCATGGGAAGAACAAGGGTTCTGCTTCAAAGCAGAGTAGGGGGAGGGGGAAAGGAAAAAAGAAATAAAGTGTTGTCCATGAAGATGGTTATTTGGAATATTAGAGGTTGTAATGCCTCTCATAAACATAGAGAAGTGTGGAAATTTATAATGGAGAACAATATCTCTTTAATCTGCCTTGTTGAAGTAAAAGTTAGAAGGGGAAATATTGATAAAATTAGAGAGAAGTGTTTTCCTAATTGGAACCTTATTCACAATACACCCCCCAATGGTCCAGGTAGAATTTGGATTGCTTAGGACCCTAATTGTAATGAAGTGGAGGATATATGTAGTACTTCTCAAGCTTTATCGGTCAGAATTAATATTAGAGAGAAGAAGTTATCCTTTGTCTTTACTGGCATTTATGGGGCAAATAAGAGGAGTCAAAGATCTATCTTATGGAATCATATTAAAAGTGTGGCTACCAGATTTAATAAAGAGAATTGGTTGATTGGGGTGATTTCAACACTATTAGAGGGGAACAAGATAGAGTAGGTGGGAATGGAGTTGACTGGAATGATATTGAAGAGTTTAAAGACTGCATTAATAATATCTAGGTGGATGAGTTAAATAGTCATGGTATTTGGTTTACCTAAAATAATGGGAGGGATGGATCAGCTAATATCAAGAGCAGAATTGATAGATTGTTGGCTAATGAGAAGTGGTTGCAGCAATATATATTTGACCTCCAGGTGGAGCTTCCTGGTATATCTGATCATTCCCCATTAGTTTTTATTAAATTCTTTGACTACTGGATGAAGAATAAGGATTTACCTAATATCTTAAAGAAGGGTTGGGAAACTGAGATTCAAGGAAGCAACATGTTTAGAGTGGTAAAAAGGCTGAAAGGGTTAAAAAGTGATTTCAAGAAACTGAATAGGAAGAAGTATTCTGATATTTCAAAAAGAGTTTTGGCGAAAAAAGAGGAATTTGATGATATCCAAAGAAGATATCTAGCTGATAGTAAGAATGTTGATCTTCATAATGAAAGAAAAATGGTCAGAATGGAGTATTTGATCTTAAGAGAAGCTGAAGAGAGTTTTTATAGACAAAAATCTAGAATTCAGTGGCTTGATCTTGGGGATAAAAACACTGCATTTTTTCATAAAAAAGTGAAAAATCATACTATCAGAAACATGATTATGAGCATTAAATATGGTAATGATATTCTTGTTAAGGGTCACGAAGAAGTGCAAAAGGAAGCTGTGAGATTCTTCTCTAAGTTGCTTAATAGGGATTTTCATGGGCAGCCTAGTTATTCAAATATTCTTACTAGAATCAGAGGGAATGGGATGAATGATAATCACAGAAAAGACTTAATTGTCCCTGTTACTAGACTTGAAGTTAAAGAAGCTATATTTGATATTTGCTCCAAAAAAGCCCCGGGTCCTGATGGTTATAGTGCTGAATTTTTTAAAAGCAACTGGGAGATATTGGGGAAAGATGTTACTGATGCAGTTCTGGATTTCTTCAAAAAAGGGAAAATTCTTAAGGAGTGTAATAGTACTACTATGAGTTTGATACCTAAAGTCCCTAGCCCAAACACTATGAAGGACTTTAGGCCTATTGCTTGTTGTAACACTCTATACAAGATCATCTCAAAGATTATGGTGAAAGGACTAAAAGTTGTTATGCCTTACTTAGTTAGTAATAAACAGTCTGCTTTTGTCAAAGGTAGGAGCATTGGAGATAATGTATTACTAATGCAAGAGATTGTCAGAGGTTATCATAAAAGGGGTGGGAATCCTAGATGTGTTATGAAGATTGAGATTATGAAAGCATATGATTCTTTCAGATGGAGCTACTTAAAAGATGTCTTGGTTGCTATGAATTTTCTTACTACTATGATAGATTGGATTATGGAGTGTGTTCAAACTGCTTCATTTTCTATTAATATTAATGTGGGCTTGAATGGGTATTTCACAAGCTCTAATGGATTGAGACAAGGGGATCCTATCTCACCTTACTTATTCATCCTCATTATGGAATCATTCTCCTGGCTAATGGAGGAAGCTGCAAAGAAAAATGGGGTTTTGTTTCATCCCATGTGTAATAAACTAAAGCTCTCCCACATTCTCTTTGCTGATGATTTGTTCATTCTATCTAGTGCTAATGAAACCTCTCTAAAAATCATTGACAATACCTTGAGAGAGTTTGAAACTATGTCTGGTTTGGGGCCTAATAAACATAAGTGTGAGATTTTCTATGCTACGATCACTAGTAATCAGGAGGATCAACTGTGCAACATTATGAAAATGAAGAAAGGAAGCCTTCCTGTAAAGTATTTGGGTGTCCCCTTAGTTACTACTAGACTCAAAGCCCCTGATTGTAAAAATCTTATTGAGAAAGTTGTGGGGAAAGTCAAAGCCTGGACTAATAGATGGCTCTCTTATGCTGGTAGAGTTCAAATTGTTATTTCTGTGATTAGGAGCATGCAAAGCTACTGGATCAACTTGTTTATTCTCCCTAAGAAAGTAATAAAGGAGGTGGAGCAGATTATTAGTAGTTTTATTTGGTCTGGGGTTGAGCTGAGAAGGAAGGGTACTAAAGTAGCCTGGAAGGACATTTGTTTTCCTCTTAATGAGGGAGGTTTAGGGATAAAGAATCTCTGCACATGGAATAAATTTTGTATGATGAGAAATATTTGGGATATTGCTAGGAAAAAAGACTCCTTATGGGTTAAATGGATTCATACTATAGTGTTAAAGGGAGAATGTTTCTGGTTATCTAAAGTTAAGCCAAATTTTTCATGGACTATGAGGAAGTTACTTAAATTGAGGAATGAATCCAGAGAGTTTATTTCTTATCACATTAGGGATGGGAAAAAGACTTTTTTTTGGGTTGATAGATGGCATGAAAGGGGAGCTTTGGTGGATGTTTATGGCAATAGGGTAGTATATGATGCAGCTAATAATATTAACTGCAAGGCTAGTGATTTCATCTCTAATGGTGTATGGGCTTTTCCTAGCCCTAATTCTGATGCGCTTATTGATCTAGCAAAAACCTCTGTTGTCCCTAGTAGAGGCAAAGATGATTGGATCTCGTGGAATGTGGGTTCTAAGGGTGTTTATTGTACTCATGATACTTATGAATGGATTAGGGAAAAGAAGAACAGAGCTTTGTGGGATAAATGTGTGTGGTTTTAAGGTTATGTACCTAAACAAGCATTCTTTATGTGGACTATTTGCTGGGACAAATTATGGACTAGAGATAAGCTGCACAAATGGGGATGTATTGCTACATATATATGTGTTCTTTGTAATCAAGAAATGGAAACCAGAGACCATCTTTTTTTCCTATGCCCTTTCTATAATCATGTATGGGAGTCATGTTTCAATAAGAGAGGAATAAAGAAGCAAAATGTTACCATCATGGAGGAGCTCAAAATTCTTTCTAACCAGAGTCGGGACTTTCAAAACAAAACAAAGAAGATGGTTCTTGCTAATGTGACATACTTTATTTGGAAAGAAAGAAATAATAGGATTTTTAATAAGGTTTTGAGACAAGTGGAAGATATTGTAAATGATATTGAAGTGTCTACTTTCAACTCTACTTGCATATGGACTAAGGAGAAAAGATGTCAAGAAAATTGGGAGATTATAAAATTTTATGGTTTATTAGAAACAATCCTTAAATAATGTTCTTATAAATGCAGAGAAATTTAAGCGCTTATCTGCTTGGGGAATAATTAAATCCTTTCTGGGTGCAAAGTTTGAAGATCTGGATTTTGAATCCGGTGGCTTATTTCGTCTGTGGATGCTTTGGGGGGGTCTCTTTTGAACGGCTACCTTCTGGACAGCTTATTGAATTCAACCTGCTTCTTGTTCAAATTGCTTTGGGCCTTACCCATGCTTTCTCCTTCCATGCTTTCGGGATTTGGGCTCTGGGGTTGCTTGATTGATGGCTTCTCTGACTTGAACTTCAGTTCTGTTTGTGATTCTGAGTTTTGATATTTCTTCGGCTTGTTGAGGTTTCGTTGTTTTATAGTTTGGCTTAGTTTGATGACTGATATTCTAGCTGAAGGGATTTGGTGTGTTTAATAGAGGTGTAGTTTCTTTTCTTGCAGAGAACATATCTCTTCGAAAAGGTCGGAGCTTGGTTTTGTCAAAAATGGTTTTGAGCTGTTGGTTTTGGTCTAGCGGTGTAGTGGTTTTTGAAAGTTTTTCTTCTCATTAGTTCTCTCGGAGGTGTCTACTCGTGTGGTTTAGCTAGATCATTTCTAGATTTCTCTAGAATTTCTGTTGTGTTGTTGTGTATTTCTTTTGGGCCTGTGTGCCTTTGGGCAGATTGTTACCTTGTTGTTGGATTGGCCTGTAGGCCTTAGTTATTTCCTCTTGGGGCTTTGCCTCTTTTAATTAAATTCACATTTCATAAAAAAAAGACTTACATTTATTATATGATATGAGTCCGCACCAGCGACACAACATGATTTTTTTTAACAAGCACAAACACGATCCGATGTAATTTATCAAACACAAACATTACTTTTCATAACTATAACAATGGTTTGTGATGAATTTATAAAAAAAAATTACTTTCATAACTGTCCGGTATAAAATTATACTTTTATGGTGATTTTTAATCGTGTTTGGTATAAAATTATACTTTCATAATTGTCTGGTATAAAATTACTTTCATAACTATCCAATATCAAACACAATTGAAATATTTTATTTTATAAATTTAATTATTTTATAGGAGTTGTGCTCAAACCGGTGCAAAAAACATTTCTTCATTTTTATAGGAGTCATGTTTCGTTTTAGGTTAAAGTAAAATAAACATGACAGAAAATTATTTTTCTACCTAGTACAAACACGATACAATTATTTTTATTTTTCTTTAACATGACACAAACATGATCAAATTAAAATACGAAACGAAATATATTTGTCTCGTGTTGATTTTATTTCGGTCGTGTTTGTACTTGGTAAAAGAATAAGATTGTATGTCGAGTTTTATTTGGTTCGTATAGTTTTAATTGGAACGTATTTTTTATTAGTAAACATATCAAATTATATTAATGTAAATATTAATATACATTCGTGTAGTTTTAATTTTGTGTCGTGTTGTTTTTATTTTGTATCGTGTTCGTATTTATGTGTATTAAATATATTAATGTAAATATTAATATATTTTTATATATATATAGGGCTTCTCTTAAACGGACATCCGTTTTTTGGACTAAAAACGGACCAAAATGGTCCGATTTTTAAAAAATAGTAAAATGCATTTTTTTGAGTTGATTGTTTTTCTGAGATATATAGACATACATGGGTACCCCTATAAAAAAAATCAGCTCAAAATGAATTTGTTTGCTATTTTAAAAAAATCTTTTAAAATCTATCAGTTTTGATTGGCGCAAGCCCAAACATATATTGACAGATTTTGAAATATTTTTTAAGATAGCAAACAAATTCATTTTGAGCTGATTTATTTTGTAGGCGTACCCATGTATGTCTATATATCTCAGAAAAAAATCAACTCAAAAAAAATGCATTTTACTATTTTTAAAAAATCGGACCATTTTGGTTCGTTTTTGAGAATTCCTATATATATATATAAGTATTAAGAAATAAATAAAAAGATTAAGTGTACACTTGTCCACAAAAAGAGAAGACATAGTTTTATCCATATAAAAATTAACACAAAATTGACGAGAGATGGGAGATGATGATATGTGGTGCCAACCAAAAGATTTTATGATCAATTTTCTTATGGCTCTGAGAGCCTTTGCTCCAAAATCTGTTTTGATTATAAAAATAAGATTTTGTATTTTGTCGTGTCGCTCTACCCATTTTATTTTGAAAAAATTGTTTTTTTTGTCATTTTACTTGAAAACTCATATGCTTGATAAATGGGATTGTTTGTTGATTTTTTTTTACTTTAGCTATTTTTTATTTGTTGGGAATATTTGTTGATGCTCTTTTTTACTTTTACTGCTTGTTTTATTTGTTTAGATTTTTTTTTACTTTTTTTTTTTTTTTATGCTTTAGAGAAATATTTAGTTTCATTAATTTTTGCTAGAATATTTTTGTTGAAATGCTAATATTTATGCAGATATTTAGTAATATTTGTAGAAAAAAAAAACAATTCTTAAATGAGAAGGAGATGGATGTTTAATTGTATTTGAAGAGGTATAAAAGGAATGAGGGTAAAATTACAAGTACCAAAAGTTTTGAGGGTAAAATTACAAGTACCAAAAGTTTTGAAGTGGTAGAAGAAATAGGTAGAATGCCACCTGGCATGAAAGTGTATATACAATTAAGAGAAAATATCTCACCCTAATTACCTTTGACCCCATTTAACATGATCCTCAATCTCCTACAATTAAGAGAAAACCTTTTGATCTCTTTACCTTTACCCCTTTTCCATTACTGTAGCCACAACCCTTCCATCTCCCACCAACCACCAGTACCCCCAACAGTTGCTGTAACAACACCTATATAAACCCACTTATGCACCCCTTCATTTTAACAACATAACTCTTAAATTAACAATTATCGCCCAAACCTTTTTTTGGCTCGATCTCCACACGAGAAGAGGTAAAATTTCTCTCATTTTCTCCATCTCTTTCCCTATCTTTTTCTCCCACCTATTCAAACTTTGACCCTACAGTTAGATCTCATTATTATTTTCCAAATGAGAGGATATCCATTTATAATTATGTACATACAACACTGCAACACAATCCTTATTTCAGCTGCTGATATAAAAGTACTTTGGATCTTTCGAAAAATGGTATTCCACCTTCAACTTCCCTTCATCAGCATCTGAATGGAGTTGAGGGAACACCACCATTAAATCGTCGTATAAATAAAATATCCGTTCTCCATCACTATCTAAACCATTTTTTTGTGGTTCGGATGATTTGGATCCCTGGATGATCTCAAACATTTCTTATGAGAAGGGCAAAGAAATCGGAGATGAAGAGCATAACGAATAGCACCTACACTGTGAATCTATTCAACGGTACTTTGTGAATGGGTTGAATGTTCATATTTTTTAAAGCCTTTGGTAGAAAGACTAAGCTATCTACTAAATACATGGTTATTGTTTTTTGTGTTTCATAATTGTTTTCATGGTTTCAGTGCGAATAGCTCAAGGCGTTATGAATGAAGAGTTTATGTCCTGTTTTATATAAGCTATGGATTTTGTTTTTATAACTGTATTTTTTTGGTAGAGATTGCATATTACACACACACACACACACACACACACACACACACACACACACACTCTCTCTCTCTCTCTCTCTCTCTCTCTCTCTATAACGGGAACACTATTAATAATTCCAATTAAACCTTACTATACCCAAGATAACTAGACACAAAAGGAGACATAATTTTGACACGAATAAGACACGACACGACTTCAAATCTGTAAGGACATAATTTTATAAATGTTCGGGATAGAACCTAAGAATTTTCTATTTTTCCTAGATCACAATTTGTATGTCTGATACCGCTACATTTAGCACGTCATCATGATCATCCACGACGGTCTTTATCCGGACCCATCATCTTCACACGTGCATCATGCTACATGCGACTTGCTCAACCGTTTCCCACTACTCCACGATGCATTATTGGTAAAATGATTTATTGGAGTTGTTTATATTTGCATAAATATTTGAGAATTTTTTCAGAAAATATTTTTTCGAAGTCTGATTTATTTTTATTAAAATCAGAATTTTTTCTAAGTGTAGAAGCGGAGTGCCTCGGTCGACGAGCTCGTTCAAACGAGATTGCACTGTCGTTCGAGCGAGATAAACATCTCGCGCGATGTCATTCGAACGACACGTGTCCTTCATTCGAGCAAGATGCCTATCTCGTTCGAGCGACGCTGCCGCCTCAATTTTCGTATAAATACCAGGGTTCGTTCTACACGTTTTCCAAGTCTTTTGAAAACACGATTTCTGCGAAAAATTGCTTTGAAGATAGACTTCACCTTTTAAGGTTTTATGCCTTCTTTATTCACATAAACACTTCCATCTATGTATGTGAATTGTTAAACCTTTAAGAGGATCATTTTACTCATCTGGAGTAATTTGTGAAGAAGCCGTTATCTTCTTCATTGCTGCCCACCTGGAGTTCTTGCGGGAGATTCTAACCGAGACATCGAAACTGACGCCTGAGGGTATTTCGGATGTCACAATTATTTTCATTGTAATCCGTGTAACCATTTTTACAAATTATAGTGAAAATAAAAAGCTTTTGCCCCTTTGGGAGATTTTTCCCCATTTGCGTGTTTCGTTTGTGATTGATTGTTCTTGCATGTTCATATTGATTTCAATCACACCTAAATGCATATTTTAGGAGTTAATTGAAAAACTGAGTTTAATTAAATAATTTCTTAATTTGAACAAAAGTCCACTCTTCAAATGGGTATTAGAGCCAATTACACAATTATACTGTGTAATTTTTCGCAAAATTTTTCTAAGATATCAATTTTCTGAAAAATTGATTTTTGAAAAAGGGCATGTTCAAAATAGAGAAATTATATAATAAGGGTATCAGTGGACTCTGGAGACGAGTCACCGCATGAATGTAACTTCACCGCATTCATGGCTAGTTATGTGAGTACTTCTAGTGCTCCTCACGACGATGAGGATGCTGCTTTACAGGGACACCTCGACAGTGAGAGCGATGTGAGTGAGAGGGAGGATGATGCAAGTGAGAGCGAGAGCAATCTTCAACGCGCCTACACTGAGTTATATAATGAGTCATTTAAAACCAAAAAGCGTAATAAAGCATTAGTTCTTAGGATCACCGCTTTAGAGGAAGATTTAGAAGAGGAGAGAGAGAGAGAGAGAGAGAGTCCTCCACCTGTACTACCTTGAGAGAGAGAGAGAGTCTGCCTGTGTTGAGAAAGAAAGTTTGTTTGGAGAGAGAGAGAGTGGTTTTGAGAAAGAGAAATGAGACTTGACTAAACAAGTGACTAGTCTTACGAGTGATCTCTATTCCTCCCTGGAGACTCGGAAAAAACTTGAAGCCCTTGTTGCCCAGCTTACTCATGATCTTGAGAGAGCACGGGAAGGCAAGGTTCAAATCGAGAACATGTCTGGAAATATGGCAAAGATTATCCTCGACCCCGCTTTAGGTTTGGGTGATAGGCAGGGAATAGGTTTTGATGGTGCCTCCACATCCCAAATTGCATCTGAACCTGTTCCTGAGTTTACTACGACTCCATATGGCCATCGTCAAAAACCACGAAGGAGAGTTAGACCAAGAAAAGAAAACCAGGTCCGCCTAAGACGGTGTTCTTCTGTACATACTGCAACATAAAAGGTCACCTCAGGGAGTTTTGCTATAGTTTGGGTCGGACACGATGTACTACTGCTCTACCACATCGTACTGATGATTTTTCTAATCTAAGAGAGCATGTTGAGTTTTTATCTACCACATCACAGAGTTTGATGGAGGAATTCCGACGGATGTCTTTGCCGTCAGTGAATGCTTCCCGCATCCCGGCTAAAACCAACAACAACAAGGGTAAACAAAAGGTTACCACTTCTTGGGTACCTAAGATAGATGAAAAGGCCCTTGTTGTTCATGTCGCTCTCAAAGCACATAATACCTCACAGTGGTATTTTGATAGTGGGTACTCCAGACATATGATAGGTGATGTCTCATTTTTTACCTATCTAGAGGAGTATAAGGAAGGTAGAGTCACCTTTGGAGACGGGAGCAAGTCTAGCATCGTAGGATGAGGTACAATAGAGTTACCAGGATTTCCTAAGCTAGAGAATATTCTGTACGTCAAAGGTTTGAAAGCAAACCTTCTCAACATTAGCCAGCTGTGCGACGCTGACTTTGGCGTAAAGTTTGACCGGGACGCGTGTAATGTCTATAATCAAGCCGGTAAACTTTTAGTTCAAGGGGTGAGGACATAGGATAATTGTTATGGGACTGTGCCCACATCCTCATTTATCTGCAAGAGCGCCACGATCACTCCTATGGATCTGTAGCACCAATGTCTAGGTCATGTGAATGTTAGAGATTTGACACGCTTAGCTAAAAAGGACCTTGTACGTGGCTTACCATCACTTGGAAAGCCAACTTCCACGGTTTGTGGACCCTGTCAGTTGGGAAAGCAAATCTATAGCCCCCATAGGAAGTTGCATTCCATTACCACCTCCCGTGTACTTGAGTTGATTCACATGGATCTTATGGGTCCTACTTGTACTGAGAGTCTGGGTGGTAAGAGGTATATCCTCGTGATGGTGGATGATTTCTCCAGATATTCGATTGTAGGTTTTTTGAGAGAGAAATCCGTTGCTATAGAGTTTTTAACGACCAAGTGTCGTGTCTTGCAGAGTCACTATTAACAGGATACGTAGTGAAAACGACACGGAATTTAAGGAAGTAAAGGTAGATCTTTACTGCGACAACCTTGGAATCAAACACGAGTTTTCTGTTGTGAAGACTCCTCAACAAAATGGGATTGTTGAGAGAAAGAACATGACGATTCAGGAAATGGCTAGATCTATGCTTCTAGGTCGTAAGGTTGCTAGGAGATTTTGGGTAGAGGCAGAGTTTACTGCATGCCACACGGTGAATAGGGTTTACCTGCGTCCACACACACTTAAGATGCCTTATGAATTGTGGACTGACAAGAAACCCAACTTTGCATATTTTTGTGTCTTTAGGATTAAATGCTACATCTTACGGGATAGAGAGCAATTAGGAAAGTTTAAATCCCAAAGTGACGAGGGAATATTGCTAGGATATTCATCAAATAGTAGAGCGTACCGAGTTTTTAACCTGAAGAGCCCTAAGGTTATGGAGTCAATAAACGTCACCGTGCAAGATGATGAACCTTCGACGTTTATTGATCCTAGCCTTCAGTGTGAGGATGAGGACTTTTCTGGCAGCAATTTACTTATCTCTCATCCACACCCTGTGGACCCTACTCCTGTGTTAGGGGACACACCTGCTTAGGTTCGTAAGAGTCATGATCCATCTGCCATTGTTGGCAATCCCACTTTAGGGGTCAAGACTCGTGCTCAGCTAGAGAGCGCTGTTAGTCATTTTTGCTACACGTCCACAGTCGAGCCCAAAAATCATAAAAAAGCACTCAAGGATGAACACTGGATATCTGCCATGCAGGATGAGTTGCTTCAGTTTAAAAAGAACAATGTCTTGTAACTTGTCCCCCAACCTAGTGAGACTAATGTGATAGGTACAAGGTGAATTTTCAAGAATAAAATAGATGAAAATGGTACCATAATCAGAAATAAGTCTAGGTTGGTCTCTCAAGGCTACACATAGATAGATGGTGCAGACTTTGGGGAGACATTTGCTCCTGTTGCGAGGCTTGAGTCCGTCCACTTACTACTCGCCATCGCATGTCATCTGCGTTTCAAGTTATATCAGATGGATGTCAAGAGCGTCTTTCTAAATGGCATTCTACAGGAGGAGGTTTACGTGGAATAACCAAAAGGGTTTGAAGACCCTAAGGACTCGAAGCACGTCTACTATCTGAGGAAAGCCTTGTATGGTTTGAAGCAAGCACCCCGTGCTTAGTACAAGAGGCTTACTTCCTATCTCTTAGCCCATGGCTTCAAGAGAGGGGGGGTTGATATGACGTTATTCGTCAAGAGAGATTACGGTGCTATTTTAGTTGTCCAGGTCTATGTGGACGACATAGTCTTTGGATCCACGTGCTCCCAGCATGCTCACCATTTTGAGGAGGAGACGAAAAGTGAGTTTGAGATGAGCATGGTAGGTGAGCTTACTTTCTTCCTTGGTCTCCAGGTTCGTCAGCTAAAGGATGGGATGTTCATCTCCCAATTCAAGTATGCTAGAGACCTAGTGAAGAAATTTGGTTCAAACTTATCTAAGCATGCACGTACACCTATGCGTACTTCTATCGAGCTTAGTAAGGACACTTCAGGCAAGGACGTAGAGAAAACCTTGTATCGTAGTATGATAGGTAGTCTTCTCTACTTGAGTATCTGTCGTCCCGATATAGCCTTTAGTGTTGGAGTTTGTGTGCGATATCAGGCATCCCTGAAAGAGTCACACTTACTCACTCTAAAACGTATTATCAAATATGTGAGTGGGACTCTCTCATACGGTATTTGGTATTCCTTTGATACCGATGACCATTTATCCACCTATTCGGATGCGGATTGGGCTGGGGATGTAGATGGTTGTAGGAGAACTTCTGGTGGGTATTTCTATTTTGGTTCTGCTCTTGTCTCCTGGTTGAGCAAGAAGCAAAACTCCATCTCTTGATCCACTGCGGAGGCTGAGTACATTGCCGTCGGGAGTTGTTACACGCAACTCTTGTGGATGAAGCAAATGTTGGAGGATTATGGGATTTCATAGGACACCATGACTATTTCTTGTGATAACACGAGTTCAATACACATATCCCACATTCCAGTCCAACACTCGCGCACAAAGCACATCAGGATACGCGAGCACGTTATATGACAGTTAATTAAGGAGAAAGTCATATCCCTGAGTTTCGTACCCACCGACCGTCAGTTGGACGATATTTTCACAAAAACTTTAGATGCCCTTAGATTTGAGAGTCTTAGGAAGTCTTTAGGAATTTGCACAGTTGACTGAGGGAATGGTCCGTGTCTAGGATAGGATGCATTATCATGTTCATATCATATGATTCCTATTGCTTGTCTGTATCATGTGTATTATTATTTTTATTTTTTTTATATGTTTTGAAAAATCCAAAAAGATTTTCTTTTTATAAAATTTTTAGAAAAGCACAAAAAGATTTTTGTATTTTATTTGTACCTTTTATGGATGAGCATTTAAGATAGCCGAGTCCCAAATTTCATTCCATTTATCCACGTGACTGATTGATAGTGATTTGAGACGCTACAATGTTTGTTTGGAGTCTTTGAGATGTGATTAATGATATCTTTCTACATGTTTGGCTCCTTATCTCCTTTATTTCACACATGCACGATTTTATTTGATTGTTGTACTTGTCTATCACATATTGGCTTGAGTGTCTCCATCTCAATTTTGTCTATACAACGAACCATATGTGATAAAACTTGACAAGATTGGAATGCATGTAAAAAACCGTTTGGTGAGATTATGTTTTTTTTTTAAAACGGTGAGGGGCTGCGAAAGGTAATTATCTATCCTTTGAGATTAAGCCACTATTAAATCGGACCTAAAAAATTGAGGAATTTATTATCCGGGGTCCAAAGAGGTTAAAAGAGCCCGAAAAAATTTAAAGGTAATAAAAGGCAATATATGCCAAATATGGGCCATTAGGTTTCACCATCAATTCTCCAAAATTTGAGAATTTAGATCACCTCTATTCAAAATATAAATCTGAGGGAGTTTGGTTGGAGAATTTAAACGGTTTTGCACTTCCTTGAAAGTCCTGAAAAAGCATTAAATCGTTTTGGACGTTATTGGTGTGAAAATCATTTTGAGCTTTGATTTATTGATTTGATTGAGTTAATGTCTCATATTTCCATCTTTTTACACCTAAGGAAGATGTTGAGTTCATTCGTTAGGACTATCCGATATTCATTCTACACATATGTCATGTTTGTATGCATTGATTTTCCTGTCGAATTTGATCACACCCCTGCATTTACGCTATCATCGACTTGGTTGTTTTTATGTTCTTTTATGGTGTGATTCTTTGTTGTATATTTTGTATGAAATTTTTTGAAATAAAATCAAAAATAGATAGTTTATTACCATGTGACATTTTTCATATTTATGCTTCTCATATCTGTCTATTTGGGGACATCATAAAAGGGGGGAGAATGAATTATGGGGGAGATTTTTTGTTGATTTATCAATGATTTGCTTAAGCTTATTTGATCTTTGATTTTTGCATATCATTATATTTCAATCTGTTGCGTGTCACGGGTGTTTGCTTTATCTCATGTGTGTAGGTACAAAAGTGATATTCATTGGATTGCACACCCTGATGAGAAAAGCTTTGGGAGTTTCTGAAGAGCTGAAGATTTGAAGATGTTGAAGTTTTATTGGCGATATGTCATTTAGTATTCTCAGTTTGAGGGTTTAATGGGGATATTATCTTATATGTCATTTATTTTTTGGAGATTGCATAATTTGAAATTTTTATGTATGTACCGGCATAGACATAGGGGGAGAATTATAAGGACATAATTTTATAAATGTCTGGGGTAGAATCTAGGAATTTTCTATTTTCCCTAGATCACAGTTTGTATTTATGATATCGCTACAATCGTCATGTCATCATGATCATCCACGACGGCATTTATCCGAATCCATGCATCCATCATCTTCACACGTGCATCATGCTACATGCGACGTGCTGCTCAATCGTTTCCCACTACTCCATGACGCATTATTGGTAAAATGATTTATTGGAGTTATTTATATTTGCATAAATATTTGGGAATTTTTTCAGAAAATATTTATTCGAAGCCTGATTTATTTTTATCAAAAGTCGAAATTATTTAAGTGTAGAAGCGGAGTGCCTCGGTCGACGGGCTCGTTCAAACGAGATTGCACTGTCGTTCGAGCGAGATAATCATCTTGCGCGATATCGTTCGAACGACACGTGTCCTTCGTTTGAGCGAGATGCCTATCTCGTTCAAGCGCCGCCGCTGCCTCGATTTTCGTATAAATACCATGGTTCATTTTACACGTTTTCCAAGTCTTTTTAAAACACGATTTTTGCGAAAAACTTCCTAGAAAACAGACTTCACCTTTTAAGGTTTTATGTCTTCTTTATTTACATAAACACTCTCATCTATGTATGTGAATTGTTAAACCTTCAAGAGGATCGTTTTACTCATCTGGAGTAATTTTTGGAGAAACCGTTCTCTTCTTCATTGCTGCCCACCTGGAGTTCTTGTGGGAGATTCCAGCCGAGACATCGAAACCGATGCCTAAGGGTATTTCATATGTCACACTTATTTTCATTGTAATCCGTGTAACCGTTTTTACAAATTATAGTGAAAATAAAAAGGTTTTGCCCCTTTGGGGGATTTTTCCTCATTTTTGTATTTCGTTTGTGATTGACTGTTCTTCCTTGTTCATATTGATTTCAATCACACCTAGATGCATGTTTTAGGAGTTAATTGAAAAACTGAGTTTAATTAAATAATTTCTTAATTTGAAGAAAAGCGCACTCTTCAAAGTCAAAAGCCAAGGTAAGCATCAGACATATTGTGTAAATTCATGGTCAACTTTGTGGCGTTTATTATTGTGTTATGTGTTAGGTTTCTTCTTCACATGTTGGAATTTTTCCATGTGAGATAAAATATATTTATTTGCTACATCCAATTTCTTTTATGTTATCTCAACATCTTATAGTTGTATTTCTGGGTTTCCATGAAATGACCCTAATTATATTCTTTCTCTTAATTTTGTATATGTATTTGACATCATCTAATTAAAATATTCAATTTTAGAGCATTCCATAGTGCTTTAAATGCACAATTTAATACACTATATTTTCAATTAGTGATTGTTCAACAGACAGTTGAAGCGTATGATATATATTATTAAATACTAGCATCGTGCCATAGCCACGACACTGTGCGCATTTTATACCCAACAATCCGATCATAAATATGATAACCAACCTTTGTTGCTTACGTGCTCGCAAGTTAATGATGGTTACTCTTATTATACATAGGGTATAAGAAGCCTTACAAAGCGATCATTCATCGCGCGGGTGCTAGAATCTAGTATATAATTATTTTTGGGTGATTGTCATTTGATTGTAATAAGGATTTTATATGTTGGACTTGTAAGAGGGTACTTTAGATAAGATGGAGGTGTAACCCCTTTGAAGTATAGTAATGATAAGTTAATTAGCCAAAACCTTGGATTAGTGATAGAACATCCAAACACAAACTTAATAAAGATAAGACAATTTAAACTCACGAATCTCTCGTGTATAACTCAAAAAATAGTAATGAACTTAGAAGTAACTTAGCTAGAGGGAGACAGAAGTAAGCACCCTAGGTACACCTTGGTAGGCAGGCAAACACACTAAACACTCTCAAGAATCTCTGTCAAGTATCAAAAGCTTCGTAATAAATGACAATGGTGAGTGAGCCAACTCTCTGGTTTTCAATAACTCTCTCAAATGTATCTTCTCTCTAGCAATAACTTCTGAACTCTCAAAAGGGATCGTCCTCTCCTCAGGGGTGATTAGGGTCCTTAAATATCCCCCCACACCATCCCTGAGGCAACTCAGTCATTAAAGACTATGAAATACATCCCTCATACTTTATGTCACAACATTAAATGCCCGATGCACTAGTTATCTCCACGTCATAAACATTAAATGCCAAGACATGCCTTTTACCTAACCACTGTGTGTCAGGGGGGTTGTTGTCACAGAGGTGGCTCACCAACTGCCTGACAGCTCCAAATACCACGGTGGTTTACTCAAGTGCATGTCTGACATTGTTTAGCTAGCTAGTGACATCACCTACAATAGATGTGACATTAAGTAGAGGGTTGTTTCGTTCACAACTCAACGCCCGATGGAACTCCAAGCTGCTCCGCCCGAGATTCCATGGCCAGGGTTCTTCGGTGTTTTACCAGGTGTATCTAATATGGTCAGGACAATCCCCAACGGTGCCTCACTTCTCAATCCTCCAAACCAAGTCCCTCTAAAGTTCCCATGGTGAGGTCATTCGATAGGGCACGAAAGTCGTCCCAAGCCTGATCTCTCGCGAGTACCGTTTGACCTCATACAAACTCATTATTATTCTCGTTACATCATTACAATCGTTATAGCTTACAGTCAATATGAACAAAGGTACAATATTATTAATACAATAAGCTAAAATACAAGTTGCCACGCTGAGCTGCCTCGCTTGAGCTGCCACGTTTAGCTGCCACGCTGAGCTGCCACGGTGCCTTAATCCCTAAAACACTTGCTAATTAGGGATTTATCCCTAATCTCCAGATTACCTTCAAGCCCCCTCTACATTTGCCCCTTCGTGGAGAGATTTGTTATTGGAACAAGAAATGTCTGCACGAAAACTTCTCAATCCGATGAACCTTCTCTGTGTGTAAAAATTCTGGCCTCTTTTTCTTCGTTAGAATCGCGGAGTTATAATCTCCACGAAAAAGTAAAATTCTCCCCGATGTACCTGAGCCGAAGCGCCATGACTTATTGGTGCCTGGGCGAAGGGACATCGCCACTTTTTCCTCACGCTGAGCCTCAACTGTTCTAGCTTTACTATTTGAAATTCTCCCGAAAGGCTTGCTACCCTTCTCAAATACTCAGTTTAATTCTTGGTAAGTGAAATTCTCCCCTGCAATGCTTCGCTATATTCGAAAAAGAAGAAATTCTCCTCGATGTAGTTGAGTCACCATTTAAACATCGTTTGGACTTGTGGTAAGGGGACATCATAGCCTTTTTTAATCGTTGGGGCACTGGCTTCGTTAGGGGTCATTGGATATGTCTGACGGAAATTCTAGTGCCAAAACTCAAACTTGCTGAGGAAGGAAACTATTTTTATTCCCTAGGTGTCACTGCATAAATGACGTAGCGTTGTCTTTTCAGCTGTCAGAACACTTCCTGAAGTGACACGTGTTGATTTGAAATGATTATAGGCGGCCCTTGCACGTGCGATGGTGGGAAACTCAAAAGTCGGGTTTAAAAACCTTCAAACGTTTCTTTTATTTCAAAACACTTCTCTTTCCTTCATCTTCTTCAAGCTCCCTCATTTCTTTAGAGAGAGAAACTCTGTGTAAACTTTGTGCGACCTCTATTGTTGCCCCATTCTTTACTCAGTCTCCTCCTTATCTCATCTTTTGCGCTACCATCTGCAGTCGTGCTCCTCCCTCCTTATTCTTAGCCCTTCTTACCCAGCTATATCACTCATCTCCACCCTATTATGGCTTCTGCAAGCACTTCTAAGGTTGCCATCACCACTCAGCCAGGCTCCCCCTCTGCCATTTCTGGCGTTGCTGCCGCCTCTAGCGCCTCTGCCCTAAATGTTGCTCGTCAAGAGCAACTACGCTTCTACCGCTGGGTGCCCATCTTTGACGAAGATGATAAACTTTCTGAGGCATGTAAGACTTGTCATTTCTCATCCAAGTTCGACCCCTTACTGTTGGGTGATAAGGAAATGGATTCATCGAAGTGGGGCTATCTTCCACCAGAGGGAACTCTGCATTTTCGCTTGGACCGTGGCGACTTTCCCTATTCCCAGATCGACTTCGAAGCACTTGGGGGGTCACCAGCCCATTTCACCGCCTGGCATACACACATGTAGAGCTCCCACACCGCTGCCCTTACTAAGGTTAGGCTTCATCGCGCATACTGGTTTGGGGAGTTCACTCTCTCGAAGTACAACGCGGCGTTATAAGTGTTAGTTTCCCGATGGAACACTATGACTCACACCTTCTTTGCTACGTGGGGGGAGTTTACCGTTACATCGGAGGACGTCTGTGAACTCCTTGGGTTTGAGACCATGGGTGAGTTTACCTACCACGATGAGCCTCTGGATGACGAAGAGGTTGTTGATCGAGTTGAACTGGATTGGATCTGTCGCAGTTGCATCGGTTCCTCAAACAAAGCCACGTTCACCTCCTTATCAATTATTTTTTTGAAGCTTCGATGTCGAAGGATGTCAGTGATGTAATGGTCCGAGGTAGAGGTACATCTCTAGAACTACCATCCTACATACTTGTATTGCTTTCACGCTTCTTCCTTACTGGGAAACCCAATGATCAGCCCCGGAGGGACCTGCTAAACATTTCCATTCGTTTGGACGAACCCACATCGACATGGAACGATCACTGGGCTGTTATAACTTGGCCAACTTTTCCAACACCATTATTCTGACGGGTGTCCTCTACACCCGCTTTCCTGCCATTGCCACCAAGTCAGTTTCTTTGCCCGTGAGCCAAGGTATCAAGCCCCTACGCCTCCCGTGTTTCCATAAGAAGTAAATTCGAAAGGAGATAATGGAAGTTTTTGATCTTCTAGACTCCTTTATGATGAGGCCATATAGTGAGTCTACCTTTGCACATAGTTGGGGATTCTTTCCTACCACAGCCACAACGGTCAAGTTCATCCCAGTTGTGGAAGATCCCTCGCAAGCTGTGGTGTTTCTATTTACCCCCGGATTTCTTCCTTCTTATACTGAATGGGGATACACCTCAGAACCCTATAACCCTGACAGATGTAGCAGGCAGTTCGGGTTCGATCAGGGGGCCCCTCGACTTGTGTTTCAACACAACCATCCGAGGGAAACTTTTACTGACGCCTGCACTCTCTATACTGTAGCAGTGGTACTTGGTGTGACATCCACCATCGATGGCCGTGTCACCCTTCCTAGTGCCACTAGGAAGGGAGATGTATCCACCTCCTTTGCCACTAAATTCCATTTAGGGCAGTTGGAACAGATCCGTGAGTACATCCAGTCCCCCCCTCAATATCCCCCAGTCCTTTCTTTTTCTTCTTCTGAGCTGGGTCTTAAGAGGAACTTCGTGCTTGAGGTTGAGTTTCCTTTGAGTACAACAATTAAAGAGTCTCCCGAAGATCTACCCCCTCATTGTCCAATGATTCCCACTGCCACCCCGAAGTCCAAGGCCGCTGCAGCCCCTAAGCAAGCTACCCCCTCAACCAAAGCTGCAACGAGCGAAGACCTTCTCAGCCACCTGCCAAGAAAGCTAAAAAGTCCAAGTCCTCAAAGTTTAAGGCTCAGGCTCAGGCTCAAATAAAAAAATCCATTGGATGTATTTCCTATTGCCTCTGTTTCCCCTCCTATGTCTCCAGAGCTAGCTGAAGAGCTGAAGAGGCAGGTTGAAGCTGAAGTCGTAAGAATAAATGCGGAGTTTCAATGATGCACTGTCATCGTTCCTCCTCCAGGTGCATTTCCCATGATCGTTGTTGATCCCACGGAGCCAACGGCAAAAAGGATAAGAAGGACAAGGGTACCTGAAACTGGTGGTGCAGCGAGCTCCAAGAAAAAAATGTTGGGTACTAAGCCCCAGAAGAAACAAACCCTTGAGAAACCTCCGTCACCAGTTCCTTCTGCTACTGCCTCCTTGTCGCCTTCACCAATTATTATACCCTCTTGTTCTCCCTCTGGATCTGACGTATGTGTGCATTCTTTATTTTATTTTATTACCCTTCTCCTAAGGTGTGTTGCATCTGTTTATTTCTTAATAAGAAAATGTTTTGGTGCAGGGAGTTGAAGAAGAAAGGCCTTGTCCCCCCAGTCCTCCTATAAGCCGCTTCGTGGGGGGCGTTGCGGTATTTCTCCAATAGACACTACTCTTCCCCGTCCCCCCTTGATAATTCTGACTTACTCTCGCCGTTCATCCTCGCAATGGGCCAAAGAAGCTGCGACGGAGGCTGCCACCGTTGAGTCTGCTAAAGTGCATGGGCAACCAGAAGGAACTGATGTTGCCTCCTCTGAGTTGCCATTGGAGTTAGAGGTGTCTCTGCCCCTCATTGCGGTCGAAGAGAGTGCGCCGCAGGTAAATTTCTTGCCTAATCTTACATCTTTTATTTGTTTCCTTATTGTGTTTTTCATCTCTAACATGTTTGGACGTTTTAGGTGGAAGTGGCATCACTGATAGGTAATATTCTCCTTCCTCCTGCATTATCAAGTCCCCTTACTGCAGTTCCTCTTTTCAGAGCCATAACGGGGGTAAGTTAGGTGCATTTCTGCCTCGTATTCTTTTATGTTTACCCCTTGCGTCTAATACTTGGTTTTACATTTGCAGCTTTCTCCAAGTCTCTCTCCATCCTTTGCTTTGAGTGGCCTTGTTCCTTCCTAGGCCCAGGTTGGTGCTGCTGCTCCCGTTGGGGCATCTCTTGAGGGTTCAGCGTCTCCCTCCGATGATGCTCCCGTGCTAGATTTAGTACTTTATGTTGGCGAGGGAAGTTTGCCTACCGTTGAAGCTTCTTTAGCCGAGGGCCCCGCTGGAGCTGCTGAGACAAGGAGCCCACCTCCAACGGTTTCTACCATCATGGTCCCCGTGGTGGCTCCTATTCTGTCTCCTACTGCTGCTGAGGTACTTCGTTAGTTTCTCTATGTTTCTCTTACTTCACCTATGTCGGTGACTTAACAACGAAAACACTTGTTAAGATTTTTTCAAAAACTCCACCTGTGTTGGTGACTTAACAACGAGAACACTTGTTAAGGTTTTTTCTATAAACTCCACCTATATCCGTGACTTAATAACGAAAACACTTGTTAAGGTTTTTCCAAAAACTCCACCCATATTGGTGACTTAACAGCGAAAACATATGTTAAGATTTTTCCAAAAACTCCACCTATATCGGTGACTTAACAACAAAAACACTTGTTAAGGTTTTTTTTATAAACTCCACCTATATCGGTGACTTAACAACGAAAACACTTGTTAAGGTTTTTTCTATAAACTCCACCTATATCGGTGACTTAACCACAAAAACTCTAGTTAAGATTTTTTCTATAAACTCCACCTATATCGGTGACTTAACAACGAAAACACTTGTTAAAGTTTTTTCTATAAACTCCACCTATATCGGTGACTTAACAACGAAAACACTTGTTAAGATTTTTCCTATAAACTCCACCTATATCGGTAACTTAACAACGAAAACGCTTGTTAAGATTTTTTTTCTATAAACTCCACCTATATCAGTGACTTAACAACAAAAACGCTTGTTAAGATTTTTTCGTAAACTCCTTGTTTCCTCTACCTATTTTCAGGCTGCTCAGGAGGATTCTCCACCATTTCCTTCGCCTATTGCCTCGCCTCATCGTGAACCTGTTGCCTCCGAAGAATCTAGCCATAATGATAATGGTTCCACGATAGGTGTTGCTGCCGATAGCGATTTTGGGTGCGAGCTTCCTCTGCCCGACTTGGCTCCTCACGCCTTCTGCCTGATGGTACTCCAACGTTCTCCCCAAATTCCTACCACCCACCGTTTGGTAATTGAACAACTTGTGATCTATCATCCTGAAACCTTCACGGCGGACTTCCTACGTTCAAACATCTCAGTTATGAGCTACAGGCTTCAAGGCCTGGCCATCATCGTTGCTGAAATCGCCAATACTCCAACTGCAAATGTTACCAAACCTCTTCTTAACTAATTCTTGGGTTATCTGAGGGAGTTGGGTCATGACGGGTTTCATTTTTACTGGCTCATCGCGCATTTGAAGACTTTGAAGAGCCAGCGGTTGGACAACCAGAGGGAGCTCTTGCGAAAACATCAGGAGGATCAGCGAGCCGAGGAAGCTAGGTTGACCGAGCTAGCACCTCTTCTCGAAACCATTGACAAAGAGGTGGGGGACCTCGAGGAAACTCTACATGCGGCGAAGTCAAAACGAGAGAAACTCCTGATTGAGCGCACACATGCGCAAACAAGGATGGAGGTATCTATCAACGCTCAACGGTATTTCCAAGTAGCTTCTTTGGGCCTCCCTGGAGATTTTTTCTCTTCTTCGGATCTATGGTTCCTTCTTGGCGAAAGAACTTGTATATATATTTTTTTCTTCTTTTCTTCTCATGCAATTCTTGGGCAATAGCTCCCAATTTTGTAACGCCCCAAAGTTTATGAATGGAAAAAGATACTTATTTTCTTATGCCATATCTTTGTGTTATAATTGTTTGCGTAGATTGTGAAGTGTGAAGTTCTGTAATTCTTTCATCTCTGCTTGAGCTACAATAAAAAAGAACTCGGTTCACTCATTATAACAAAATCAAAGAACTTGTGTATTCATAACAGCCAACTACATCAATGGACAAACATAATTGTCTACACATGATAGACTTTCAACCATTTATTTTTAATCTTAAATGGCCTGTCTTCCTCTATCTTAGAGATTAGGAAATAACCCGAGTCATGGGCTTCCTTTACAATAAAAGGTCCTTCCCAATTTGCTGTAAACTTGGGTAGAGGAAGCCCCCTGATATGTTTCACTGCTGCTTTCAACACGAGGTCCCCCTCCATGAACTTCCTTGGTCTCACTAAGTTATCATACACCCTGGAGAGTTGCTTCGTATACATTTGAAAATATTGCATCGCATTATCCCAGTGTTCGTCAAATGCTTCCAACTGCACGTGTCTACTCTGAGGAAGCATGTTATTTCGCACAGCATATCGAGCAGAGGGGACTTCTAACTCCACTGGGAGAATCACCTCGGCCCCATAGACAATAGAGAACTGTATATACCCTGTGGGCTTCCTTTTAGTTGTTCGATAGGCCCAAAATATAGCTGGTATCTTGTCATCCCACGATCCTGGGAAATCTTCCATTATTTTAGCCAAGATATTGACCAAAGTTTTGTTAGTCGCTTCGGCTTGACCGTTTCCCTTTGGATATGCCATCGTCGAGGTATGATGGACAATGGAGTATTTGTCTATGAGCATCGTTACTTATGAATTGACGAAAGGGGTTCCATTGTCCGAAAGGATAACCTTTGGGATCCCAAAACGACAAATGATGTATTCTCTGATGAAGTTGCTCACCACCCCCGCTGTTGCCCTTTTCAGTGGTATCGCCTCAGCCCACTTTGTGAAGCCCTCTGTTGCTACTAGTATCTATATCTTCCCCCTCGAAGAAGGGTGTATTGCCCCTACCAAGTCGAACGCCCAGGTGTGAAAAGGATAAGGCATTGCCAGGGAGTGTAAGTCCACTGACGGGGCATGAATCATATTTCCATGAAGTTGGCAAGCCTTACACTTTTGAACGAACTCAGCAGAATCTTTCTCCATCGTTGGCCAATAATATCCTAAAGTCATCAACTAGTCATATAAGTTGGCCCCTCCTATGTGAGCTGGTTCATGTGTCTGCTTGAGGACCTCGACTGCCTCTTCCTTCGTGATGCAACGCAATGGCCTGTTAAAATATCCCCTTCGATAAAGCTTCCCCTCTTAAATGTAGAATCTCGAGGCTCTTCGTCGGAGTCCCATCGCATCAATTTTCTTCGTTGGGATGACTCCCTCCTTAATGAAGTCAATATAGGGTTGTCTTCAGTCAGGTTGAGCCTCCACGAAGTGATATTTAGCTACTTCGAAGAATAACTGGCATTTATCGCACTTCCGTTATAGCTCTGCCGCATCCTGTTTCATCTTAAGCCAAAAATACCCTTCTCTTTGCATTCTTCGATAGAGGGGTATATCAGTTGTTTCGTAGTGCGCTTCGTGCGTTTTCTTCAATCTTTGGTCTGCCTCTTTTGGACCGATGTATCTCGACAACCATCCTCCTGTATTTTTTAATTAACGGTTTCCCTGGTTCGTGAAGTATTGGGCTAATTCTCTGAGCCCCGTCATTCCTTCACCAGCCTCCAGTTGCCTCTTAATCTCTCCCCTCCAGTCCCCATCCTCTTTTATATATAGAATTAACTGTACCATCGAAGGAGTTGTTCTTCGTTGGATCACGACGGTAGTTGTATCGCTCCTCATGACCATTTTCTGGGCAATGGTGGCATAGGCGTCTAGATGACGATTCATCATTCTGGGCTGTCTCTTGATCTTGGTCCGATGGATTTGGCAGAGGAGCCTTTGAATGATTGTTCTGTACGGTGCCAGGCTCATGTGTTTCAACGCATACTCTCCATTAACTTGCTGAACCACAAAGTTTGAATCCCCCTTGATGCAAAGTGAACGAATCCCCCTTCAAAGAGCCTCTAGTAATCCCAACACTAATGCTTCATATTCTGCCTCGTTATTAGAACAAGGGAAATCCAACTTTTAGGAAAGGCAAATCTCCTCCATTCCTTTCGAAAGAATAACCCCTGCTCCTCCTTTCTTTTCTGCTGAAGATCCATCGAACTGCATTGTCCATTCCTCATCCGTTGCGTCTAGGTGGTTGGCCTGCAAATCGTCTCCTAAAATATTTTCTTTAGGTGGCTCAAACGTCCCTGAGGGGAAAATATCCAACAGAGCAGGGTATGCCTGGATTTTGATTGCGCGAGGAACCACGTACTTCAAGTCATATTCAGATAGGATGAGGAACCACCTAGCTTCCCTGCCAATTAAAATCGTTCTTGCTAGCAAATACTTAATAGGATCACATCTAGTTACAATATGAATTGTAAAAGATAATGTATAATGCCTAAGTTTTTGCGCTACAAAGACTAAGGCGAAACAGTGCCTTTCTAAGCTACTGTATCTGACTTTTGGCCCATGGATGATCCTCCTGAGGTAGTAAACTGGTCGTTCTTGCCCCTCAATCTCTTGTGCCGGCAAAGCTCCCACGGACCTCGTGGTGGATGTGAGGTACAATTGCAATGGTATTCCTGCCTTTGGGGGAACCATGGTCTGTGGAGAAACGAGCGATTTCTTTAGCCCGTCGAGAGACTCCTGGTGAACCTCCTCCCACCTGAACTTCGTGTTCTTTCGCAATAGCTGCATCCATGGATGCATTATTTTGGCTAATCTAGGCACAAATCTCCTAAGGTAGGAGACTTTACCGAGGAAACTCTTCAGCTCCTTTGCCGTTCTTGGGCATGGCATCTCCAAAATCGCCCGCTGTTTATCCTGGTCCATCTGCACCCCTTGTTGATAAACCAAAAAGCCTAGGAATCTCCCACTTGTCACCCCCAAAACACACTTTAATGGGTTCATCTTCAATTTATCCTTCCTGCAATGGGAAAACACCTTCCTCAAATCGCTCAGATGGGACTCCTTCTTCCTTGACTTGATAACCAAATCATCCACATAAAATTCCACAAACCTGTGAAAGAAGTCATGGAAAATTTCCATCATTGTTCTCTGGTAAGTCGCCCCAGCATTCTTGAGTCCAAACGGTATCACCCTATACATGAAGTTACCCAACGGGGTTCTGAATGTTGTATTCTCTGCATCCGAGGGGTCCATCTTGATCTGGTTGTACCCCACATACCCATCCATGAAGCAATACATCTCATGGACAGCCGTTGCATCTATAAAGCTATCAATGGAGGGTAGAGGGAACTCATCTTTGGGACAAGCTCTATTCAAATCTCTGAAGTCCACGCAGATCCTTATTTAGTTTTTGTCTTTCTTCCCCACCGGGATAATACTAGATAGCCAGAGTGGGTGTTGTATCGGTGTGATGAACCCTGTCATTAGTAGGCATTGAACCTCTTCCTTGATCTTCAAATCTAGCTCAGGTTTGTATGTTCTCATCGCTTATTTCACTGGAATGGCTGAAGGCATTACGTTCAATTTGTGGCAGCTTAGTTCCTCGTCCTGTTCCTCCATCTCTGTGTATTTCCACGGAAAGACGTCTATAAACTCCCGAATCAACTCAACCAAGGCCTCTCATTTCTCCTGACTGAGATCCTTCGAGATGAAGATGGGCCTTGGATCTCCCCCTTCTTTGTCCATATTCAACTGTTCTAATTCTTGTGCTTGCGGTTTTGGTCGATCCGTCATGTACTCTGGTTCTTCAGTGACCTCCTCCACCAATTCCTGTATGCTGGAGTTGTCTATCACCATGAATTGTCCCCGTTGGTCCACCAGAAAGCGTTCATATATCGGGTCAACCTTATCATTAATTTCCTCGGTGGCCCGCTCACACCATTATAATTGATACGCCACCTTTTCTTCCTCGGTAACGACCTTCTTGCATTGTTTGCTGGTAGTGGTAACTGCCTTCCTCTTCTTTTCTTTGGAAGCCTCAACCACTCTTTCTCCTGAGAACCGGCTCATCACGCTTTGTCGTTGGATCTCATGCTCCATCGGGTCCACTCTAGGCCTCATTCTGTCTTTGAGCTACCTCGAGATGCCTTGGGGATGAGGGACCACCTGGTGAGCTTCTTCGGTCATTTCCCTTGTGCTGCTTGCAACCTCCTTCTGCTAGTTTAAGGGCCCCATCCTTTCTTTGATTGAGGGAACTCACGCCCCCTCCATCCTTCTCGTTAGGACCCGTACATCTTCCTCTAACTCTGTGTAAAATGCTGCATCCACCAAGTGAGCCTCCTCCACAGCGAAGGGCCTCTTTGTAGCCCTAATGGTCACCTCTATTACCTTGACATTTGCATTGGCACATTGGTGGTACGTAAAAGGAATTAGACCTTGGTTTTGCATCCACACCCTTCCTATTAGCAGATGATAGGAAGTTGTACTCTCTATTACGTGGAACTTGATATGGGAACTCATATTTCCCATTACAATCCCATCATTAACGTACCCAATGGACTTGGAAGATTGATTATCATACCCCGAAATTACCAAAGGCATGGGGACCAACCTTTCTTCTGTAATATTGGCTGTGTGGAAAGAGTTGATTGGCATGATATTGATGGAATCTCCCGCGTCCATAAGAGTCCTCGCAAAGCTAACCCCGTTGACACTGGAAGTCACATATAATGGCCTGTTGTGAGGGAACCTTACAGCCCTATTTGCATCGCTGAAGGTTACCTCTGACATAAACTTTCTCACCAGCCTGGCCATGGGTCCCTTCCATCTTAGCGAAGGGACTGCATTCTTCCTCGCAATATCGAGTATTGCCTGGGTTATCTCCAACCTACTCTCCTTAGGTACCCCCACCTGGTCGAAGAACTAGGTGAACTTTGGGGATTTTGAAACTGCACGATATTCTAGAACTGGGTCTACTTCCTCACCTTTAACGCCATTTACCTCCTCTACATCCTTGGTGCTTTCTTCGTCGTAAGCCAACACTACATTAGCCATTCCCCTCATATAATCTTCCAGGGCCTCTTCGTACTTTTCTTGCTTCATCGTTGACTCTCTTTCTCCTCTCTCTGCCTCTTCATCATAGGCCACCACGAGATTGGCCCCATGTGAAGGCAGTGGGTTGTTGTTAACGTTCTGTGGAGGTATTTGCAATGTCCCTGCCTTCACGTACTTGTCGATGATTCTTCTCAGTGTGAAACAACTCTCGGTTGGATGGTGGATCCTTCTATAAACCTAGCAGTACTTCGGATCCGCCTTTGTTGCCGCATTGGGTTCCCCAGCGAGAATGTCCTTTGGCTCATAGACAGTTCCCCCTTGGACCATCACATTGTAACAACTGACAGCTTCTTCCACTGTATAAGGCAATGGTGGCGGGTCCTCCCTGTCTCTTTCGAACTTCTTCTTATTGTCCTTCTTTGGTGCCTTGCCACTATCACCCCCCTCGGTGTACCCTACCCGTGGGGGCTGAAATCTCCCCCCCGCGGGTTGCATCGGCTGCCTAAACATCATAGGCCCCGTCACCGGATTAGGCCGCACCACCAAAGAGATATTTCTCGTCTCTTTTAAGAATGCCACAAAAGTCCCCTCACATGTCTCATTGATAAGATGGCAGATGTACCGAGGGAGTAGCCCCTCGATGCAGATCTGCAATAGCTTGGATTCCTTGGCCTCCTCCCTCACGTCGAGGGATCTTTCCCTGAACCTTCGCACATAGGCCACCACTTATTCCCTGGGTCTTTACTTCTCCCTACCCAGTTGGGTCAAAGTAAACTCATCTTCTTCCATAAAGAACTTCTGGACAAACAATACATGTATCTCCTCCTATGTAGAAACGTTGTTAGGAGCCAAATGAGAATACCAGGTATATTCCTTATCGGTTAAGGATTTGGAAAACTCCCTCAACCTAAGCTTCTTATTGTTGCAATGCGCTCCCAAATTTTTGACAAAGCACTTAATATGATCCTTCAGGTTCCCACCTTTCCCTGTGTATTTTTCAAAGATAGGAGGAATATAGTCATTTGGATAGGTCTCATCGTTGTATTCCTGAGGATAAGGTGTTCGAAAGTCATCATAAACCGAAGCTACCTCGCCCGCAGATTGTAAGGAGGCTTGCATGAACTTCAACATCTCTTTTTGCATCTCCTTTCTCATTTCCTCCATGGGTGATGCTATTGGGGCAACAACCAACGGGACTATGGGCTGAGCACCCGTTGTAGCTGGAACAATCATAATAGTTGGGGCCGTTGAAACCCCAGAGGTTCCCACGGCTGGATTCACAATAGAGGGTATGCTTGCTGGGACCGTTCCCGCCACACCTGCACTTGGTGGGGCCGTTGGAGCTGTCCCTGGTGTTACGAAAGCATTGGCCTCCAATCCTCCCAGCATCGTTGAAGCTGCCGGAGTTTGCAAAAACTCATAAAACTTACTCATGAGGAGCGCCACCTGAGCGGGTCCCAACCCTGCACTCGTGGAAGCTTGTGTCACCACTAGAATGCCTATCGCCGCCTGAACCGGAGGTACCTTTATTCGAGGAGCCCCATCCCTTAGAGCCTCCAGTTCTCTCGCAGCTTGCTCTTCATTGTGTTGGATGTCATCAAAGTTGAGCCTTCGATTAGCATTATCTTGCGCCATACTCCTTACTTAGAAGAATGCCTCCCCAGCGGAGTCGCCAAATGTAAGAGGGTAGTTTAGATAAGATGGAGGCGTAACCCCTTTAAAGTATAGTAATGATAAGTTAATCAGCCAAAACCTTGGATTAGTGATAGAACATGCAAACACAAACTTAATAAAGATAAGACAGTTTAAACTCACAAATCTCTCGTGTATAACTCAAAAAATAGTAGTGAACTTAGAAGTAACTTAGCTAGAGGGAGACAGAAGTAAGCACTCTAGGTACACCTTGGTAGGCAGGCAAACACACTAAACACTCTCAAGAATCTCTGTCAAGTATCAAAATCTTCGTAATAAATGACAATGGTGAGTGAGACAACTCTCTGGTTTTCAATAACTCTCTCAAATGTATCTTCTCTCTAGCAATAACTTCTGAACTCTCAAAAGGGATCGTCCTCTCCTCAGGGGTGGTTGGGGTCCTTAAATAGCCCCCCACACCATCCCCGGGGAAACTCAGTCATTAAAGACTATGAAAGACATCCCTCATACTTTATGTCACAACATTAAATGCCTGATGCACTAGTTATCTACAGGTCATAAACATTAAATGCCAAGATATGCCTTTTGCCTAACCACTGTGTGTCAGGGGGGTTGTTGTCGCAGAGGTGGCTCACCAACCGCCTGACAGCCCCAAATACCACGGAGGTTTACTCAAGTGCATGTCTAACATTGTTTAGCTAGATAGTGACATCACCGATAGTAGATGTGACATTAAGTAGAGGGTTGTTTGGTTCACAACTCAACGCCCGATGGAACTCCAAGCTCTCCGCCCGAGATTCCACGGTCAGGGTTCTTTGGTGTTTTACCAGGTGTATTTAAGATGGTCAGGACAAACCCCAACGGTGCCTCACTTCTCAATCCTCCAAACCAAGTCCCTCTAAAGTTCCCACGGTGAGGTCATTCGATAGAGCATGAAAGCTCTCCCAGGCCCTACCAGGCCTGATCTCTCGCGAGTACCGTTTGACCTTATACAAACTCATTATTATTCTCGTTACATAACTAAAATCGTTATAGCTTACAGTCAATATAAAGAAAGGTACAATATGATTAATACAATAAGCTAAAATACAAGTTGCCACGCTGAGCTGCCTCGCTTGAGCCGCCGCGTTTAGCTGCCACGGTGCCTTAATCCCCAAAACACTTGCTAATTAGGGATTTATCCCTAATCTCCGGATTACCTTCAAGCCCCCTCTACATGACAAATACGAATGAATTATTTATTGGACTTATCGCTTTAAATGTAAGTTGAGAAAAATTATCGGGAAAAATATGAGAAACTTATGGCCTAACCATCTTTTTGACCTCTAGAGAGGAATAGTTTTCAGTTAAAGATTTATTATGTTACTTTAAGAAGAATCAAAATGCATATATGAGGTTTACCATCCTTGGTTTTAATCAAAGGACTATTATATATTAGTTCCATTTGATAGATTTTTTATTATACAAGTGCTCTTGATGGGCCAGTTATTAAATAAGTCCTTTTAGTTCATAATTAAAAAATATAATACAAAAAATACCACTGACAAACAAATAAACCCTAAAATATTTATAAATCTTCCACCTCCACCTCCACCTACCACCATTGTCGCTGTCACCTCATATCCCCGCCACCTGCCACCTGCCACCATTGTGGTCATTGTCGTGACGCTGTCTACCACCGCCACCGCAATCATCGCTATCCCACCATCACCATTGCGTTGTCGCCGCCACCACCACCATCACGATACCGCTACCACCGCCATCACCACTGTGGTGTCATCACCATAACCTTCCATCACCACCAGTGCCGCGCCACCACCCGTCTGCATCACTATCATCGCTACATCGCCACAACACTATAAAAATTTATGACTAACAAAGAAGAAGAAACCTCAAAGAAAATGATTTATTATGAAGGTAAATATTTACAGTAAGAATTAAAAGAAGAAAAAAACTTAGAAAATGCTTATTTTATATATTTATTGTGAAGGTAAATATCTACATGACACTCCCCCCCCCCCCCCCTTCTCTCTCTCTCTCCATATATATATATATATATATATATATATATATATATATATATATATATATATATATATATATATATATATATATACATTAGTGCTCTTGTGCGGACCAATCCGCATTTTAACAGTAAGGACTGGACATGTGTCACCTGACGGTGAGCCCAGAAAAGAGAGAGAGAGCCTATAATTTAGGTGATTATTTTTAGGCTCACAGGCAACACATATTCGGTCTGCACTGTTGAAATGAAGGACAAGCCGCACAAGAGCTTTATTTTTTTTTTTATATATATATATATATATATATATATATATATATATATATATATATATATATATATATATATATATATATATATACTTGTAAAACGGAATATTGTAATAAATTTTGGCCAAATTTTAAGTCATCCGCGTGTCAATCTAAAATGGAACACTCATTTCTTTGCTCATTATCTCTCGCACCCCTTTATCTTCTCCGAGCACAAAATTTATAAAAACATGGAAGCGTCTCTTATGGAGTAAGCTTTTGGTAGAGAAAAACTTTTGGATAACCAATTTGACTCTCTCTCCTCTCATAAGTACGCATGTTCATTATATCCCAATAATCCACTCATCTCTCATTCTCATTATATAGCCTTTGTCTTCTCATGTCAACCCATGTCCTATTTCTAAAATACGTGGCTTCTTTGGGATCGCGATGATTTATATTTTTATTGTATTCATGGTGGAGTTGTAATAGTCCTTGCCTTAATTTTTTTTTTTTGTAAATACATATGTTTGTTTGTTTAGAAGAATTCGATTCATTTAAACTCCACATTGAAGATGAAACTATAATACCTCGTATTTTGTGGCCTTTATTTATTACTTATTAATTGAGAAGAAAACTCATACATGGGATTACTTATTACTTGGATGAATTGGTAATAATAAAATGCTTAATTTAGATGATATTTAAATTTTGCATGTGATGTTATTTTTTTGTCGCGTGTTCTAAATAATTAATTGGTGATATTAATTATATGATATTTGACTATTTGTTACGCGTAAAATAATTATGTATTTTATTTACGTTGTAAGGTATTAGCATTTGGATTGGAATCTAAAGTGACACATAGGCCATAATATGTATTTTTAGTAGGGGTGGTAAAAATAGGAAGATAGGAAGCGGATATTATGCTATCCATATTCATATTCGCTATCTAGATACACTATCCGTATTCGTTTCCGTCTGGATAGTAAAAATAACTATCCATATTCGTATCCTCTCAAATTTTTCGGATTCGAATAATATCTGTATCCGTTTACATTGCTTATCCATTACAATTAATTTGCCTCTTTTAATAGGTACTATTATTAAAAAATCAAGCTCTAATTATTTAGAATCAACATATTGATGTACCATTTCATAATCAACAACCTATAAATTAGAATCAACAAACATTTTATGTGTGCGTCTGCTTGTATGTGTATATTATTGTGTGCGTCTCTATATGTGTGTGTGTGTTGTGTACATTTGTGTGTGTTGTTGTGTGCGTGTGCATTGTTGTGTGCGTGTGCATTGTGTGTTGGGGGGGGGGGGGGTAGAGAGAGGAAGATGGGGAGGAACTTACCAAGTTACTAGTAGAGGGAAGGTTTTGGAGAAGAGGTTGTGCGCCAAAAATGAGGGAGAAGGAAAAATATTTAAAATAAAAGAGAAAGGTTTTAGGTCAATGTTTTAGTTGAGTTTGTTTTGTCCACCTTTTGTTCTTTTATATTATTTTCCTTTTTCTTTTTCTTTTTAATCCATTCATTATCTTTTGATTTTTTATAAATGTGTTATTTATTTTTTTTGAATGAGTGAAAACTGATGATTAATATTTTTATATTATATATTTATATTTTACATTACATATAATAAATATTATAAATAATAATTATATATAACTAATAGTAATAATAAATTATTATTTAATACAATATGGATACAAATATCCGAAAAAACAGATATCCGCAAATATGGATACTCCGCCTCAGATACGGATTATCCGTGTTGGATACACATACTATTCATATCCATATCTATTTTTCGGATATTTTAACACACTATCCATATTCGCATGCATATTCATTTTTGCGGATAAATATCCCCAAAATTTGGACTCGGATACCAGGTGGATTCGGATTTTTGAGTATTCGTTTACACGCCTAGTTTTTTAATGCTTTGGATTATTACTATGACATAGGTATACCTTTGAGATAATTTTTGGACTAGTTTGGGTGGTACTTTGAGCTCATTTAAAATGTCCAAAATTAGACCTTTTAGTGATCTACAAATTTATAGTTATTTTATGGGTGTTAAACTCATTAGTTAAACACTTTACACATAAACACAAACCCTAGCTACCTTGGAGGATTTTATAGAACTTGAGAAGAACTTTGAATAGGAAGAACAAGGGATCAATAGAAGGAATAAATCAACGTATCATTCAGGAAAGAAATTTCTAACGCTGTCACCGTATAATCTGTAATTGATTTTTGATTTCAATGTCTTGTATTTTAATTTGGATTTAGAAGCATGTTTATGGAATTAATTTGTTATCTTAATCACGTTCGTCATGGATTTAATTGGGTTAATGAATTGAACTACTAATGAGTTTGTAATCCTACTTAAAGTTGGGTATTTGGAATATAATTATGTGATTAGAACTCATGTTAAAAATTGATTTTTGTATAAAAGTTGAATTCTTATCTTAATTTGATATTTGAATATGAAATCACATGTATTTATTGATTCTATTGAATGTAAGATATGAACTAGGAAAGTAAGAGATAAACTAGGTTTGATTTGGGGATTTGAAGAATTATACAGATACTTTATGTTTAAACTTGGTTAATACCTATTAGCGTTGTGGTTAAGTAGTTTGGATTCAAAGGAGAGTGGGAAATTTAATCATTAGAGGCTATAAGTTAGTGATTTGGGGTTTTGTCACATGTTTTATTTACATAGTATTTTTTATGCACATTTAATACGATTTATGAGTGATTTTAAACTAGAAGAACATCATAAAAGACTCTAAATTAGGCTTGAGAATTATAAACCTTTAATTAATATGTACAATACGGTGTTGGGATTTGGAACCATTTTGGACATGCTCGAGAGCTATGAAACACCTAATAGTTTGTGATGTTTTGAGATTGAATATATGTAGAGGTTTATGCTCATATTTTAGAGATGTGATAAACTAAGAGTATAATTTTACAAAGGTTTTAGAGTTAATGAACTATTATTAAAAGTAGGACAATTTGGCATTTGGGGAATGGGATGATTCAGGTACAATTGAAAGTATACGTTATCCAGTGTGTGTGTGTGTGTGTGTGTGTGTGTGTATGTATATATTATGTATTTATATACAAATTGTTTGATTATGTGAACATGCATGTTACTTGTGGGGAAACTATCAGTCCTTTTTTAATTCAAGTGGTTGCGACCATATACTGCACTCCCGGCTGACGACACAGGACTTTGCGGAGGTCGATTTGTTGTGATCAGACTTTCAAGATGATCACCACCTCGCGATGAGATGTGAATGATTCGATCCATCAGGCAAGATAACTAATTGTGTTACTGCATGTTGACATATTAAGATCATACGTTCAGTCGATCTACATTTCGTGATGAGATAGGCGGGTGATCCAATCCATAAAACGAGTTTTGGTATGGAACTACTCCATGATCTTGATCAACAAGATGTGTTCAGACTTCGTGAGTCTATCAACAATAACCCATATTACATCATGACCACGCTCAGACCGCAGTAACGCCGTTACAAAATCCATCGTAATGTGCTCCCACTTCCATTCCGCCGCGGGTAGGGGTTGCAACAGCCCTGCTGGCCTTTTGTGTTCGGATTTTACCTGTTGAAAAGTGTAGCACTTTGCTACATACGTCGCTACATCTCTTTTCATAACGAACCACTAGAAATCCCTGCAAAGGTCCTTATATATCTTGGTAGTTTTGGGATATATGCAGAAGTGTGAGTGATGGGCCGCTGAAGTTCCTCAATAATAGGGACAATCAATCGACCCTTGTATCGCACCCCGTCGTTCTTATTCATGGTAAGAGTGTCGAACACTTCCCCATTAAGAATATGGTCCCGATACTGAGCAAATTCGGGATCACATGAATGGGTGTCAAGGCCTTTTTACTGAATGAGTGGTCTGGCTACCACGCCCCACATGTATGTTCTATCATAACACGGCTAAACGTGCAAGTCGAACTTCTGCGACTCCCCAAACATCCTCACCCGATGACATCTCATCGCTACAATAGTAAGATTAAACTTCTTACTAAGAGCATTGGCCACCTCATTAGACTTACCTAGGTGATACTCCAATGATAAATCGTAATCTTTCATCAACCCCATTTACTGTCTCTGGCGAAGCTATGTGAAAATGTATTAAAGGCTCTTGTGGTCGAAAAACACCTCAAATCCTTCTACGCACAGATAATACCTCCAGTTCTTAAGTGAAAATACTATAGCAGCCAACTCCAAGTCATGGGCGGGGGTAGTTCCTCTCATGCACCTTTAATTGGCAGGATGCATAGGTTACCACCTGACGGTTCTGCATCAGCACTGCTCCAAGTCCTGAACCCGAAGCATCATAATACACTGTGTAAACCTTGCCACACTCTCGGAGGATGAGAATGGGCACAGAGGTTAATCTCACCTTTATCTCTTGAAAGGCCGACTCGCTATCAGCTGACCATTCGAAATGCACCTCCTTCCGAGTCAACATAGTGAGGGGAAAACGAAAATCAAAAAATCTTGTACAATCTTGTGGTAGTAACAGGTTAAACCCACAAAGTTGCATACCTCCACAATTATCTTTGGCCTCTCCCATCCCAGAAAGTCCTCTACTTTGGAAGGATCGAGGGAAATACCCTCATCAGAAATCACATGGCCAAGGAACTGGACCTCCCCCATCTAGAATTTGCATTTACTAAATTTAGCATATAGTTAATTCTCCTGGAGTACCTGCAACGTCGTGAGAAGGTGCTCCTCGTGGTCTATGTCTGAGGCTAAATAAACCAGTATGTCATCCATAAAGACCACCATAAATTGGTCTAGGTAGGGACGATAAATGCGGTTCATCAAGTCCATGAATGTTACCAGGGCATTAGTCAGTCCAGAGGGCATCACCAGAAACCCGCAGTTCCCATACAACATTCGAAATCTTAAGAATATCATCCTCTCTGACACACAGCTGATGGTAATTGTACCGAAGATCAATTTTTGAAAACTTACCTCCCCACACAAGTGGTCGAAAAAATCATTAATATGGGGCATGGGGTACGTGTTCTTTACCATCTCCCTGTTCAAATGTTTATAATTGATGCAGAGTCTTAGGTGTTGTCCTTTTTCTATGCAAAGAGAACAGGAGCTCCTCACGGGGATACACTAGGGTGGATGAAGCCTTACTGGTTAGATCCTCTAACTGAATCCTCAGATCCTGGAATTCCGTCAGTGCCATCCTATGAGGTGGGATAAAGATGGGTGAGAGTCCCTGATGTACCTCTATAGCGAAATCCACCTCCCATCATGATGGAAACCCCGTGAGATCATCCAAAAATACATCGGGAAACGCTTGCACTATGGGGTAGTCTAAAATCATACTATCTGGCTCATCATGAGCCACCAAGCTGCTCAACTAACCAAAATAACATTTTTTCTCCCGAGATGTAGAAACATTGAAAGGGTAGTCAATGCCTTGCTTGCTACTAAATAAATGGCTAAATTCGTTTGGGAGCGATACCAAGACACTATGTCGATGGCATTCGATGGTAGATTGAAAACATGACAGTCAATCCATATCGAGAATCAACTCGAACCCATCCATACCCATGAGAATAATATCGTACTCCAAGACATAATCTTCAGCCATGATCATGCATCTACGACAGATGATAAGTACCAAAAGTGTTAAAACAATACACCAAATAGACAGTTTTTAATTGCTAATTCTCAATAAAATCGAACTTATGTTGGTATTAATTTATTTTGTAGGTCAATGTGCAGTTGCGGTGTCAAACAAGCTTAATTCGAGTCAATTGTTATGAATAAGTGGTCAAGTACATTAAATGTGGCAAATGCACGATTTATCGAGCTAATTCCCTTGTCCCGTATCAAGCCCGAACCCCATAGCCGTACCAACCGAAACCCACTTCTTCACACCCAAAACGATTTTGTCACCTGTTAACCAAAAAGCCAATAAACCAAATACAAAATAAAACCCATTTACCCTACATGTCTTTAACCCCCTTTTAACCATTTTCCCACATTAACACCAACTAAAACCTTTTAACCCAATTCTCATTTTACCCCTCTCTTATCACCTACACACCCTCTTGCACCATTAACCTTACCAAAATGCCCCTTGCCCTAATGTGCCAATTATAAAATCAAAGAGAAAACCCATTTGACAAAGATCTTCAATTTTTGGTTTTAAACATGAGATAATTTTTTCTCCAACACTCTATGGAGAGTGTTTGTATTTTTAACAAATATCTCAATATAGGGTGTTGTGGGATAAATTATTTCACATGAATGAATTTTTATGTACAAATTTGTAATGGGAGGGTTTGTAATTTTTACCAAATATTTTTCATTATTTAATAGTGCATTGAGAGTTAATTTGGAGGGAGAGATACTTAGATGCAAATCTTTGTTGGGATTGTTTGTATTTTTAGCATTTAATTCAAACATTGATGAGTATTTGGGAGTTCACCCATTTGTATATATTGTAGATAAACTTATCTTTTTCTTTTTAGTATTTAATTTTTTTCTCTCTCTCTTTGAGATTATTACTTATTGAGAAAAAATTGTAAATATTTTTTTTAGTTAGATTTTTATATTTCATTAATTTATTTTCTATATTTTCTTTTAATTAATTAGTTTAGAATAGTTTTAATATTCGTTTTGAAGTCATATTATATCACTCCATTTTAATTTGAACAAAAAAAATATTTATCTCATTAGCATTTTCTTCTTAGTTAGTTTACTTTAAAAAAAATCATAACATTTTGTTAAATAAAAATCCTTTTAAAAAGTAAAAATATCCAAAAAAAATAATAACATGAAAAAGATTTTGCAAATATCTTCACACATTGAGTGCTTTACACATGAAAGGTGGATTGATACCCTTACTTGCCCTATGCATATTTTTTATGCATTTGTAGGTTGAAGGAATTTTGATTGGAAAGGATTTGCAACAACGACACTTACACTTAGAAGAAAAATTTTCTTGTTATCAACAGACCCTATCAAGAACTTCACTGCCCCCACTGAAACTCGATGAAGATAGGAGGATGAAATCAGTCCACCTCTAATCCCAAACTACAAGCCAAGGAACTCGATATGAAAGAATGCGATACACAAGAATCAAACAATTACTTTAGCCGTGTTTTGTACAAAAGTATCATACCTTCCATTACCGAAGGGTCGCTGGGTGGTGCACTCTGTTCTGATGTGGCATAAGCTCTCCCGGAGTTAAACCTGCTAGTATGGCCACTGGGAACCTAATCCTGCCCATGACTACCCTGTCCCTAGGTCGAGCGTGAACTGTCTACGCTGTGCCTCGAGGGATGATGATAACCCAAAAGAAACTGTTGCTATTGTTGAGTAGGGCCTGTATAACTAAAACTGCGGGCCGACAAGAAATTTACTGTCTATTGACTGCTTGAAGTCCGCTGAGGGAAATTCTTATTGAAATGAGCTGGGGACCCACAAGCGAAATAGGTCCTCTCAGTGGAGGCTATGGAGCTCTGGTCGCTAGTGCACTGTGTTGATGAAGAGCCAACCCCCATAGCTACCTTAAGCTTCATGAAGAAACCTCAAGCCCCACTTCAGGATTTTTTCTGTGCACCTGAATAGGACCCACTGGGATCCCTCTTCTTTTCCCGCATAGCCTTACTATCTTTCACATGAGTCTCTAACTGTATGGACTTGTTCTTTGCAATTCTGAAATCGAGAAGATCTAAACCTGCTATGATCCGTTGGATACCCAAATTGAGTCCCTTGATAAGTAACCTCATTTTCTCTGCCTCGTCTTTCTGCACGGCATCAACATACTTGCACAAATTTTCAAACTTTACAAGATACTCATTTACTGAAGTCTTCCCTTGAATCAACATGGAAAACTCATCCTTTTTGGTATCCTTGAATGCCTGCAAAAAGTATCTATCGAGGAAGGCCACCCATAAACTATTCCAGTCAATTGTCTCAGTGGTGCTGGTAGAGTAGGCGCTCCACCAATGCTGCACTTATTCCATGAGTTGGAACATAATAATATTGACTTTTGGCTCTACTGGCACATCCAAAATATTTATTATCCTGGTGACTTCATCAAGCCACTCCTCATCTGTCTCGGGGCCAACTGCCCCGTCAAAAGTAGGCGGGTGCAACCTCTTGAATTCTTTGAGGATAGATGCGAAGGTGGTTCTCTCCACAGTACCATTCCAGTTTGCCCGTAGATGTTGTGTAAGAGAGTCAGCTAGGTGATGTAAGGCTTGATCCATGCGTCGAAGATCATTGGTGCTAGACCCCCTAGAAATGTCACAGTGTGAAGGCATCTACACAAGAATGGGGAGTTTAATTACATAGAAATATGAATTAAAGGCGGTACCGAAAGCGATTTAAACACTAACAAAATCATTAAATAGGCGTAAACATAAGAGGAAAACATGCTAAGAAATCGAAACACCCCATCACATCGGAGGATCTTATTGATCTAATAAGATTTGTAACGCCCCAACCCAAATTTGGGTCACCGTTGGGTCAACCCGTATCGAGTCAAGGAGATAGGGGGGGGGGGAGGTCTATTTACTTTATTCAAGAAAATCCTTTACTTTGATTCATTAATTATGAGTTAACTTTGTCTGTTTTAACTTGAGAAAAGAAATGATTACTTTAAGTAATTAGCCAATTCACAAGGTCTATTTATGAAAAAATCCAATTTGGTCCACGATGCTAAATAAATACGAAATAAACCACATTCAACATGTACTCTTATAGACCGTGGCCATATGCCCAAATAAAAGTTTAAAGTACCAAATGTTTGAAATACCAAAGTTTCAATGTCCAAAATAAATTACAGAGCATCTAGCGACATGAGTTGCCCTCCGAGGCCTTACTAGTGTCCTTTCCAGTGTCCCTACTTGAAATATCTGGGTGGGTTTTTTATCATAAAAATCAAGGGTGAGTGAACACTAAGCAGGGTGGGTAATACCAAGATATAAGTTTTCTACAAAATAATATACATATATCGTGTATTTTAATCAATTCGAAAACGTTTAACAATTTAGCTAGTATTCATGCAACTACTACACAACGCACCTGAGCGACGAGATCATACTCACACTTAACCATTTTCATCACCCTTTATCGGGTCTAGAGACTAATTAATCATATTTTATCCTTTAGTACCATTTTCATCACCCTTTATCGGGTCTAGAGACTAATTAATCATATTTTATCCTTTAGTCTCATTTGTCATATTTCGTTAGGTTGTCTTACTTATACATTTTCAAGTACAACCATTACCATTTTCGTTTTACTTTATCTTTTCTCGGAATCACCGAATATTTTAACGGCTCCACATTGCGGGGTATGCTAACATATGCTTTGTCTAGTGATTTTGGATATTTCACCACATGGCTCTGGGCCCTCTTTAATTTTTCTAGTGTCATTCGAGTCCATTTAATAATGTGTTTTAACATCGTTATCTAATGTCCACATTATTCCATCCATTTTACCGTTTTTCTCACACTGCGGTTTTAAATCATTTTTTACCCCTTTCAACGTGATAAAGTTTTATTTTCTCTGTTTTTACCCAAAATCGACTGATAGGGTCTCAAGAGGGAGCCTAACCCTTAGGACCCTCAAGTTTGCTAAAATCACCGTTTTATCTCTTTTTCGTCATAATTTGTGAAAAACATATTTTCTTTCATTTTGGCAGTGGAACTCAACCTTTTTCTTTCAAAATATCCTTTCCATGATTTTATATCAAAAATCATATTATCATTTTATGTTTTGCTACATAAAATTTAATACTCATTCAAGACCATTTTTACCCAAATGTTCTTGACCTAGCCCTATTAATATACGTGACATATATATTAGTTTTCTTTCATTCTAATAATATTTTACACATTAAGGGTTGTTTTTGCTCATTTATTTTTCCATTACTAAACTCATTTTAGCATGTTTAGCTAAATATACAATATCATCATTTATCATACTACATGTCCTACATGTTTAAAGAGGATTTCAAGCCTATAAACACCTCAAATGCTTTTTATTAAAAAATAATCATGGATTTATGTACTTTCACATATGGTGTAGGAGTGGATATGGTGTAACTTGTGGTGTAGGAGTGGTGGCAAGGATTATCAATGGAGGAACAAGGTTTGGAGAGAGGGAAAATGGGTGTGGGCACCTTAGAGAGAGAGAGAGATATGAGATGAAAATGTGATGGAAAGACCCCCCCTTTCTCCCCTTTATAACCCAACAATCCCTCCCAAAAATCGTTAAAAATAACCCATTAAAATCCCATCAAATTGATCAAGCCACACGAAGATGACTGTTAATGTAAAAAATTAGATCGCTCTAATTATTCAATCACAGATAAATAAAATGAGACAAAGATTTTTAAAGTGGTTCAGCCTTATAAGAATGGCCTACGTCCACTGTTATGTTATTGCTGAGTGTTTAGGAATTCTCGATTACAAGTTCAATCCAGAAATTCCTCCCCCTTTGAATGAGGGTGATACAAGGTATTTATAGCCATTAGGCTGTACATGAATGGGTTGATAGATTAAATGATATACATATGAAAGGGTAATATATTTAATGCAGCGTGTGCGTCAAGATAATGAACATTCAATGAATAGTTGAACTGTTGACATTCTGGCAATTAATAATACGGCCGAGATGCAGCTCGGACTGCCTTAGTTGCGTGTTGCTCAGGAGTTCCTCGGAGCGCTAGAGTACCTCGGAGTGCTGAAGTTCCTCGGTATCTCCTCGTTGCTCGGGGAGAACATGAGTTGGTCGAGGAAATGAACTTCCTCGTTACTATTGTGCCACGTATATTGACACGTGTCTTCGTCTGATTCGTCCACATCAGCATATTAATTTTGGTATCAACAGAAGCCCCCAATGTTTCATATTTCGAACTTTGAGGAGTATGGAACATTCTTTCTCGGTTTATGGCAATATTGAATGATCTTCCTGGGTTTTAGGAGCATCGTATTTAAATTTATTCCCAAATTCAACGAATCCGCCTTTTTTCGAACCTTTAAGAGCGCTTCGATCTTAGTGCCCTTTTTGTCCTTTTAGCCGGCGGAAGTTCAATAGTTTCTTTTTTGTAATCATTTCATTCGCCGCTTCCCAAGGCAAAGTATTTAAACTTCTTAGATAACCATACCGTCTTCTTCTTTTTCCAATTTCCTGCATTCAAGCTTTCTATTTTCTCCTTCTCTCTTGTGCGTTCATCCTAGTTTTCGTTCGTTGTCAACATACCTCCTTTCTTCCTGTAAGATTTTCTTCCTTTCTTCTATATCTCTTTTATTCAGTATGGTTTATATTGTGGAGTCTGTTGAGAAGTTTCGCTCCGATTTTTCCATTCCTTCCTGGGTAACTCTGGAGGTTCTTTCTGAGCCTTTAGATTATTTTCGATTTGCTGAGGGACATTGGTTCCCCAGTATTTTCATTGCTGAATGTGGTTTTTCCTTTCCACCAAACCCATTGTGTCTTGAGTTTTGTCAGTATTTTGATCTTGTCCCTGCAAAAATAGCCCCCAATTCATAGAGAATAATTAATGGGGTGCACAAATTAAATCTAACTCATGGGACTCGTATAGGGATCCCTGAAATTATGTATTGCTATAAATGGGCCACTCTAGATAATATTTGTTATTTAAAAACTAGGTTTCTGAATAGGGCTCTTGTAGTTAACCTCCCTGACTCAAATAGAGATTATTTTGAACATGGGTTGGTTATTAAAAATTGGCAATATGCCCCTTTAGTTGGAGATGGAGTATATACCGGTCCCAGATGCCCCCCATATGGCAATGGGATAGGTTTATTTTTCATTTTATTTTACTTATGAAGTTATGATTTTATCATGTTTGACAAAATGTATGACTGATATTTCATTACGTGTTTGTTTGCAGTTGATAGTAAAAGAAAAACTCCAAAAGAATCAGAGGTTAATATTAAGCATCTGAAACTTATCTGGGGTTTGCATAAGAACGTTGCAGACGAACACATCAGGTCTGCCTCATATCTGCTACAGTATAAGAGTTACACAACCTCTTATACTGCTCGCCCTGTTGAACCAGCTTCAACTCCAGAAGATTCTTCTTCAGATTCTCATCTTCCTTTAAATCAAAGAATGGGTAAGAAAAGAGCTCCTCCTGCTCTCTTTGATGACATTACTTCTGCTGTTGGGGCTAAGAAAAGCAAAACTGATGTCCCAGAGGGGATTAAGAAAGTGGATGCTGCACCCTCTAAAGCTGCCGAGAAGCCCCTAGTGGCTCCGAGCAAGAAAGTCGCTCCTATGGAAGTGATTACCATCTCTCCGACCAAGAGTTCTTCCTTGGTTGAAGCTGCTGAAGTCCCTTTGAGAAGATTGAGGAAATCATCCTCAGTCAATTTGGCTGAAACTGCCTCTTCCCCACCATCTGGTGTTGTTGGTGTTCCAACCATCATTCCTCCGAGCTCTGCAATGAGATCGGTAAAAACTTGGATCATACCCGAGGTTCAAGGAATTGATGAAAATATTTCCAGGGATATGCTGACATCCCTAGCCACTCGTCACCTTGCTTCGATAAATTTCTCATACTCTGGGTTTTCTTTCTTTCTCTGAATGCTTGCATTTTGTATTGACTTTACTGTTTTTCTCATCTTTCAGCTGGTGAACTGTTTCAATAATATCGTGAAGAAAGATGAAGCTATTAAAGCTTCAAGCTCCTCGTCAGGTGTAGAGGATGCTCTGCTGGGTTTGACCCAATCCTTGAAAGAATCTCGCCAACAGTATAGTGAGGATAAGGCTGTTTGGGAGAAAAAGTTGTCTGCAGTTGAGGCCGAGAAGGTGAAGATGGCTGAGATCTCCAAAAGTTTGGAGGATAAAGTAAAAGGTTTAGAGGTCGAACATCAGAAGTATGATGTCAAGCTCAAGAATTTGGGAGAGCTTGAAGATAAGTTGAAGAAGGCAGAGGAAAAGTTGTCCTTCCTGCAAGCTATCAAGGTCCAAAAGGAAGAATTGGATGTGAAGCTCTCCTCGGAGAAGCTAAAAAGAAAACTTGCCATTAAAAAAACCTTCAGCGCTGGCTGGGAAAAAGGATGGGATAAGGGGATTGCTGCGATGACATCCCAAGTCCAATATGGGAAGTTGAAATACTTCCGAGATGGCTGGGTAGCTGCCCTACAGGAATTGAAGGTCAAGGATGATTCTGATCTATTCCAGTTGCACCTCCCTGGTCCTCCTCCACCAATTGTGGAAGAAGAAGAAGATGAGCCTGCCTCTGATGAATCTTCTATGGCTATAGGTGATCAAGTCCCTGCCTCTCTTCCTGCTGCCAACGAGGACATTTCTTCCATGCCTCCTCCTTCTGACAAAATTTCAACTCTTGCTGTTCAAGCTGCTATCACCTCCGAGCAACCAAGCTGCTCGTCCCAGCCTCCCGAGAAAGTCTTGGGAGACAAGGAAAAGGTGTGAAGTTGTTCGGTATCATTTCTATCTTTTATTATCACTTGTAATCAAATAATGTAATCTTTTGATGATCTAATAAAATACATCTTCGTTCATCTCTGTTGTTGATGATTTGTTTTTGTTGATTGTTGTCTTTTTCTCATCCTTAGTTTGTTGCTAGAATGGAACTGATATCCACACATGATACAAAGCTGATGCAACAATGTCACGAATATTATAAGGCTGGTCATACAGATCTTAGTACATCAGAAATAGCTGACATCCTTGGTCATGATGCCTCAGAACAAGCAATTGAGGCTTATCGGTACTTGAAGGATTTACTCGACCGAGCTGTGGCCAACAGTGTGGCTTACTATGAATTGATCGAGGAACTTCATTGTTCCTTAGAAGATCTCCAAGGTCAGCACAATGAATCAATGGCTTTGTTGCACAAGGATTATGAAAATAGATACCAACAACTTTCTTCTGAAACAGGCCATAAAAAGATCCTTGCTGGATACGACGTTAGGGAAAGAACTTTAAAAGGTGAAGTTGAAGCTTGCAGGCAGATTGCTGAATTGCTGGAACAAGAAAACAATAATTTGCAGAAAAAGCTTAGCACAGTATGAATCTGCAGCGTCATCTTCCACTGCTTTAGTGCAAGTTACCGATGAAGGTTTCTCGTTCTTAGAAGTTGAGAATGCCAAATTAAGGCAGGAACTGGACAACTTAAGAAAATCTATTATTCCTGTGACTGCTCGGGGACGAGGAAGAGGTTCTCGTGGGCGAGGAAGAGCTGTTCAAAATATTGCCGAGGAGCAAAGTTCTCCAGTTGCTGCTCGGAGTCGATCAAGAACTCCTAGCCGCAATGTTGAAGAAGCTCGTACTCAATCGACGTTAGAAACTCAAGCATTCCAATTGAACGCAAAAGACCGAGCTCTGTCTGAAATATCCAAGAAAAATCTATCCTTGGAGGATCAACTTACTGCGATGAAGACTGCTCTGGATAATACGGATGTTTTTGCCAGGAGCCTTCACGAACAATTGGATAGATTAACCTTCCAATTCCATAAACAGCCCAGGGAATTTTGGATGGCAGGATACAATGAAGCCCTTGTTCATTTAGATGCTCGGATTGAACATGCCAATAATGAAGGTTATAAGCAGGGGTGGTTGAACGCCCTGGGTGTACTGAAATTGGAGCAAGGGAATTTTTTATGGGATTATCATGCTCCAGAGTTACTAGATTTGCCTGTTCCACCTTTCAAATTGGACATGGAATGGATCCCAGCTCGTTCCATTCCTCGAAGTTTAATTTCAAAATATCTCGGCGACTATAGTCTTCATTCTCAGACTGAATTATCTCGTCCAGAGCATCTCTTAGATACACCTTCTGTGATGAACGTCAGAATGCTCAGAGATGTTAATTTCATCAATTCTCCTCTTTGCTTAGAAGATCCTCCTGCCGGCGAAGAGCCTGTTTCAAAATCAAAGGGCAAGAAACCCATAGAATAGGAATCTCAATGTAATAGTTAGTACATTCATGTAACCTATAATTTATTTTTAATAAAAGACTTTCATTTTCTTTTTGCAAATTAGTATTGCGATTGTCTTGTGTTTATCAAACATTTTTTTATTTGTGTATGTGTATCTGTTAAAAAGATAACAATATGATGATGTTCATCAACAAAATTACAAGTATCAATGTTGCTCAATCACTTAATAATAAAGTAATGAGTATAAAATGTTTAAACTGTTTCCAACCAACCAAGGTTGTTAGCTTGTCGACCAACTACAGTTGATAGGTTTTTATCCCCGACCAACCATACTTGGTAAACTTTTTCCTAATGTATCCGACCAACCATGGTCGATAATTTATCCTCGTCGACCAAGTATAATTGGTCACCGACCAACTATACTTGGTTCAGTTTGGAATTCTTTGTATTTTTTGGAATGATTTTACCTTCCGACCAACTTGTTGGCTTATGAGAGCATATTTTTTGTTCTTTCGAACTTTCTGTCCACTAGTTATCTTACCAACCTTAGTTGGTCACGCTAGTGTACGCGTCCTAACCAAAGGAGTATATTTTTTGGTTCTTTCGAACTATTTGTCCACTAGTTATCTTACCAACCTTAGTTGATCACGCTAGTGAACGCCTCCTAACCAAAGGAGTATATTTTTTGGTTCTTTCGAACTATTTGTCCACTAGTTATCTTACCAACCTTAGTTGGTCACGCTAGTGAACGCCTCCTAACCAAAGGAGTATACTTTTTGGTTCTTTCGAACTATTTGTCCACTAGTTATCTTACCAACCTTAGTTGGTCACGCTAGTGAACGCCTCCTAACCAAAGGAGTATATTTTTTGGTTCTTTCGAACTATTGTCTTCTTTTTGCTGTCGAGCAGCGTAGTGTACAACACTAGTATTCTCCGAAAAACTTTCAATAGAAAGAAAATGGTGAAACATCCTCGTTTTATTCATAATGAAGGAACTGCTTTACATTTTACATTACTGATAATACTTGCGAAGGTGTTCAGCATTCCAAGCATTCTTGAATTCTTCTCCTTCTAGAGTTGCTATTCGGTAAGTTCCTGGTCGAACAACTTCTGTAACTCGGTAAGGCCCATGCCAGTTTGCCTCCAATTTATTGTGCTTCTGAATGACCTTCTTTAGCACATAATCTCCTTCTTTTAAATCGCATTTCTTCACCCTTTCGTTGTATAAAAGAGCTGTTCGTTGTTGATAAGCAGCATTCCTAATGGCTGCCTCTTCTCTGACCTCCTCGAGCATGTTCAAATCCAGTCTTCTCATCAAGTCGCTAACTGGGGAATTGAAATTCAGCACTCTTTGCGTTGGGAGACCTAACTCGGCAGGTATTACAGCCTCACTTCCAAATGCCAGCATATATGGTGATTCTCCAGTCGCTGCTCGGGGAGTTGTTCGGTAAGCCCACAATACTGATTGTAGCTCGTTAATCCAGTTAGCTTTAGCTTCACTTAACCTTTTCTTCAAACCATTTAGCAGTGTTCTATTCGTCACTTCAGTCTGTCCATTGCTTTGAGGATGGCCTGGTGCTGAATGGACCTTCAAAATGTTCGACTGATGACAATAAGCAGCAAATTCCTCGTTATCAAATTGGGTTCCATGGTCTGTGATGAAGGCATGAGGGAGACCATATCGACAGATGATATTCTTCCAAACGAACTGGTATACCTTCTCGTACGTCATGTCGATGAGGGGTTCAGCTTCTACCCACTTAGTAAAATAGTCTACTGCGACGACGAGGTACTTGAATCTTCCTCGAGTGATCGGCAATGGTCCCACCAAATCAATTCCCCACATGGCGAATGGCCAAGGGGAAGTTATTGGTGTCAACAATGCTTGTGGAGTTCATCGGATAGAGGAAAAACGTTGTCACTTGTCACATTTCTTAGCATAGGCTATACAATCAGCCCTCATCGTTGGACAATAGTGTCCTTGAGTCATTACCCTTTGTAAAAGCGTTCGACCTGCTACATGAGCTCCACAAGACCCTTCATGGATTTCTTCAATCAATTCTTTCACCTTGGAGGGATGTACACATCTCTGCAAACCTGCCATAATTCCTCGTCTATACAAAATACCATTAGTTAACACATACCGAGCAACTTTATACTTCAGTTTCTTGGCAGCGAGCTTGTCCTCCGGCAATCCTCCCTCTTCAATATATGACCTGATGGGATCCATCCAAGATGGTCCTAAATCAAGTGTAATTACATTCATTGTCAGGTCTTCATCTATGCTCCGACTCTCCAATACTTCAATTGGTATCGTTCTTCGCAGCTCGGTACGAGTAGCTGATGCTAGTTGGGCCAGTGCGTCTGCTTGTGCATTTTCTATTCTGGGTATTCTGATCAACTGAATGGCATCAAATTCCGCCAACAATTCCATCACCTTTGCATGATACTTGACCATTAGTTCTCCTTTAACTGCATATGTTCCCATCATCTGATTCACAATCAATTGAGAATCACTGAATACCATCACTTGTTGCGCTTCCATAATCTTTGATAAATTAAGACCTGCTATCATGGCCTCATACTCAGATTCATTATTAGAGGCTTTGAATTGGAATCGTAAAGCATATTCCATGTCAATCTCATCTGGGGTGCTCAAAACAATTCTTGCTCCGCAACCTGCTGTGCAAGATGAGCCATCTACATATAATCTCCATATGGGTAGCCCGTCTTCGAATTCCTTATCTGACAGAGTTCCTCGGTGAAATATTTGTTGCTTCTTTTCATCCTCCCCTGACACCTTTCGCTCCTCGTTGATCATTTCTTCTTGCTCTTTTACCAACCGGAGCTGGTCTGAGTTTGAAGTTGATGATCCTTCTACATCCACAAGTCCTTTTACCAACCGGAGTTGGTCTGGATTTATATCTGTTGATCCTGTAACATCCACAGGTTGGTCAGCGAGCAACTTCTGTTCCTCGGGGGTATCAGGATATGTAAACTCTGCTATAAAATCTGCTACAGCCTGCCCTTTCAATGATGATCTGGGCTCATACACAATATCATATTCACCGAGTTCTATTGCCCAGTACATCAGTCTTCCTGATTTTTCTGGCTTGTGAAGGGCTTGTCTCAATGGCATGTCGGTATACACAATGATGGTATGGGCCTGGAAATATGGCCTCATTCTTCTACTTGCTTCAATTAATGCCAATGCCAATTTTTCTAACTTTGGGTACCTGATCTCTGCACCTCGGAAAGCTTTACTTGTGTAATAAATTGGTTTCTGGACTCCATTCTCCAATCTGATCAATGTCGAGCTAACTGCATTCTCTGATACTGCTAGATATAAGTACAACTTCTTTCCTGTTATTGGCCTAGACAACAATGGAGGTGCTCCCAAATATTTCTTCAAGTCTTGAAAGGCCTTTTCACATTCATCAGTCCACTCAAAAGTTTTTCGAAGTGTTTTGAAGAATGGGAGGCATTTGTCAGTTGCTCGAGATACAAATCTGTTGAGCGCTGCAACTCGCCCTGTAAGACTCTGCACTTCTTTCTTTGTTGTTGGAGATTGCAACCCTAAAAGAGCTTTGATCTTATCTGGATTTGCTTCAATGCCCCGCTGGTTGACAATGTATCCGAGAAACATTCCTTCTCGTACTCCAAATGTGCACTTCGTCGGGTTGAGTTTCATCTGGTATTTATCCAGCTGATCAAATGTCTGAGCTAAATCAACTAAATGATTTGCAGCTTTCTTGCTTTTTGTCAGCATATCATCGACATAGACTTCCATGTTGCAACTGATTTGTTCGGTGAAGATCTTGTTCATCAGCCGCTGGTATGTCGCTCCTGCATTTTTCAAACCAAAAGGCATAACATTATAGCAATAAGTTCCCCTAGGGGTAATAAAAGAAGTACTTTCCCTGTCTTCAGGTTTCATTTTGATCTGGTTGTAGCCAGAGTAAGCATCCATGAAGCTGAGCAGCTCATGTCCTGAGGTAGCATCCACCAGTTGGTCAATTCTGGGCAATGGAAAATGATCTTTTGGGCATGCCTTGTTGAGATCAGTGAAATCAACACACATTCTCCATTTATTATTCTTCTTCTTTACCATCACCACATTTGCTAGCCAGTCCGGATATTTCACATCTTCAATGAATTGGGATTTCTGGAGCTTCTCGACCTCCTCTTGTATGGCTTGATTCTTCTCGGGGCTAAATACCCTTCTTCTCTGCTTTACAGGCTTGATCTCCTTATTCACATTGAGTTCATGACATAAGAAATTTGGATCTATTCCTGGCATGTCCTCATGACTCCATGCGAAAGTTTTCTTCCTGTTTCTCAAGAACATTATCAACTCTTGTTTTATTGAAGCATCCAACGACGAACCTATCTGGGTTACTCGTTCAGGGTGCTCCTCGTCCAGAATAACATTCTCTGTAGATTCTACCACCTGTCCTTTTACAAGTTGGGATTCATCCCTGGGATCAAGAGTTTCAATTTCTGTACCTTCCTCCACCTGGTAGGTAATAGTCTTTTTCCTTGATTCTTCAAGCTCCTCTTGCTCGGCAGATGAATAATAGCATTCCCGAGCTACTCTTTGATCACCTTTCACAACTCCTACTCCGAAGTTTGTTGGGAATTTTAAGCATTGATGCACTGTAGATGGAACTGCTTCGAACTTCTTCAAACCAACTCTTCCCATGATGATGTTGTAGGCTGACTGCACATTCTTATCCATCACAAAGAAGCGTATTCTTTCTGTTCGACAAGCGGGCCAAGTTCCAATGAATATATCCAACTTGATCGTCCCAAGTGGAAAAACTTTCTCGCCAGCAAAACCCAGAAGGGGTCTGTGATAAGGTTCCAATTGAGATAGTTTCAAATTCAAACTATCAAAACATGAATAGTACATGATGTCTGCCGAACTACCATTGTCCACCAACACCCTTGAAATCACCACATCTTTCATCCTCATTTTGATCACCAAGGGATCGTCGTGAGGGTAAAGAACACCGGCCAAATCGTTTTTTGAAAAACCAATAACTAGCTTCTCTTTATTTACTTTCCTCGGACGATCATCCTCGGCAAGATTTATTCGTTGAATATATGAGCAGGCTTGGGCCTCTCCGAGATAGGCTTTTCTTTCTGCAGTAAGGTCTCCCCCTCCAGCATCTCCTCCTGTTATAACATTACAATCAATTGACCCAAAACGTATGGAAAATACCTCTCGTTCAGGCTGTCTCGGCTTCTTTGGAAGATCGGGGTCTTCATCTGGATCATCTTCATGATTTCTTTTCTTTTTCTCCTCCGTCCGACGAGGAGATATGGAACGATCTCTGGTTCTATCATCATTCTTCCTTTCACCTCTGCGATCTACATACTTTGTCAACTTTCCTCTTCGGATGAGCGTTTCAATCTCGTTCTGAAGGGCTATGCAATTTTTGGTCGTATGGCCATGATCTTTATGGAACTCGCAATATTTTGACCTATTCCTCAATTCAGGATTGGTCCTCAGTTTATCTGGCCACTTGATTTCTTCGTTATTCTTGATTTCTTCTAAAACATGATTAATACCCATCTTCAATGGAGTATAATTATCATATTTCTTCAGGACTTCCCATGACGTCCTATTATTCTTGGAGTTCTTGTCACCACCATTACCTTTTTGCTCTTTCTTCTTAGATTTGTCAACCTCCACCTTGGTTTCTTTATCCATATTCTTCTTCGCAGCCATAGCCTCCTCGGCATTCATGATTTTGGATGCTTTTGCCATCAACTCCGACATAGTTTTAGGTGGATCTTTGGCCAAAGTATAATATAACTTGTTAGGCAACAATCCACTCATCAAAGCAGTGATCGCTGTCTTTTCTTCGTAATCTATGACTTCCAACTTCTCAGTATTGAAACGAGTTATATAATCTCTAGTACTTTCACCAGACTTTTGTCTAACACTTAACAAGTGTGCTAATCGTTTTACTGGCTTTGCTCCAAAACAGAAATTGCCAATAAACAACTCGGCTAACTGAATAAACGTCGAAATCTTACCCCGAGGAAGATTATTGTACCATATATGTGCAGATCCGGTAAGAGTTCCCGAAAATGCTCTACACCTCATCTCGTCGAGGACAGCATATATGTCGGCAGCAGCCTGGTAATGTTCTATATGAAGAACAGGATCTGTCTTTCCATCATATTTAGGTGTCACTACAGGTGCTTTAAATTTTGATGGTGTAGGAAAATTCACAATGGCCTGCACAAAAGGTGTCCCTTGAACAAAAGTTCTCTGTAAGGGATTCCTTTCTTTAGCCATTTCTCCAAGTCTATCTTCCAATCGCTGTATGGAACCCTTCCATGCTTCATTTCCTTCCTCGGGCTGTTTAGTCCGAGCAATTGATTGTTCTGACGTAGCTTCCTGAGATCTATCTCGACGAATAACTGGTCTTGATTGTGCTGATCCTTCTCTTAAACCTGATGGTGGTCGAAAGCTTCTCGATGGGGCTCTAGGCGGACTCATATTTCTCCTTGGTCCTAACCGACTGAAAGGAGATGCCCTGCTTAATCTTTCCAAGGCGCTAGTTCTCTCTGGAGAGAGGGTGATATGTTGATCTGTATCCGTAGCTCGTATCGATGAAGTTCGCCCAGGTTGATAAGAAAAATCATTAGATTCTTCATTACGATATGACTCAGTACGCCTGGATCGCGATTGCCCACGATCACTGCTTTGCCTTGAATGAGTAGGTGCACCGCCGTGAAGAGTTTGAATGAGTTGCCTCATTGTTTCTTGCATGGCGGTTTGTCCTTCAGCCAGATTCGTCATAATTCCAGCCAGATCTGGAGGTGCAGATGGATTTGGAGGATTTCCAACATTTCCAGCATTTCGATTACTGGATTCTGGATTATCTGCCATTGATGATAAATGATTTTTGGTGAAAAACGATAGCAACAGTCGTTTCCCACAGACGGCGCCAATCTGTTAATGTAAAAAATTAGATCGCTCTAATTATTCAATCACAGATAAATAAAATGATACAAAGATTTTTAAAGTGGTTCAGCCTTATAAGAATGGCCTACGTCCACTGTTATGTTATTGCTGAGTGTTTAGGAATTCTCGATTACAAGTTCAATCCAGAAATTCCTCCCCCTTTGAATGAGGGTGATACAAGGTATTTATAGCCATTAGGCTGTACATGAATGGGTTGATAGATTAAATGATATACATATGAAAGGGTAATATATTTAATGCAGCGTGTGCGTCAAGATAATGAACATTCAATGAATAGTTGAACTGTTGACATTCTGGCAATTAATAATACGACCGAGATGCAGCTCGGACCGCCTTAGTTGCGTGTTGCTCAGGAGTTCCTCGGAGCGCTAGAGTACCTCGGAGTGCTGAAGTTCCTCGGTATCTCCTCGTTGCTCGGGGAGAACATGAGTTGGTCGAGGAAATGAACTTCCTCATTACTATTGTGCCACGTATATTGACACGTGTCTTCGTCTGATTCGTCCACATCAGCATATTAATTTTGGTATCAACAATGACAGTCACGAAGTCAATGGCCAAAAACATGACAACGCACAAGGGCAAGCAATTTTGACCAAATTTCGCCCAGGTCATTCGAACGAAAAGGGCTTCTCATTAGAACGAGACTGACTTCTCGTTCAAACGACCTTACAACATAGATGGGTCTCATTCAAAACTCATTAGAAGACTACATTGAACGAGGTTTCCTTCTAGTTTGAACCACTACAACATATTCGAACGAGATGAGGATCTCGTTCGAACGATCTTGGGTTCGTTCGAACCACCCAGAATTTCAAAATTCTCCAATCTGTCCAATAACTTCCAACAATTTACATTAAGGCCACCCAAGCAATTAGATGTAGGGATACAAATCCATATATTAAAAATTCAATCCTATTAATTTCTCATGGTTACAAATTACACAAAAAAGAATAAAATATTGGGAGCAGGTATTACAAATGAGGCTAAGTAACCATCTACGGAATCGAAACACGAAATCACCAATTTTTCACCACAGCACGACAAACCAGTACAGAGTCCACTGCATGAAATAAGTTCTCTCAAGATGAAAAAAAACTTTGGTGCCCGACACAAAGATCTCAAAGTATAAGAATATGGAAACTTGGATCCTTAAACTCGTTAGGTGAAACTAGGGTTTTAAAACTGTTGTAAGCATGTAGAAATTTGATTTTCGCCAAATAAAGTGAGTCCAACACGCCTTAAATAGAGAAAACATGAATTTCGAGGTAATGACTTCGTTTGAATAAAAAGGCATAGTTAGTTCGAACGAAAATCCAATTTCATTTTAATGAATCGCAAGTTCGTTCCAACGAGAAGGATTTCTCAATAAAACGAACTTCCAACAAGCTTCCAACTGGTGCCATTCTTTTTTATAGAGAATGCCCACTTGATGTTTGTTAGATGAACATTTGAATGAGGTATTAACGTTTTTCCAATGAGGTATTACCTTCGTTCTAACGAGATCCAGACTTCGTTCTAACGAAATACATAACATCATTCTAATGAACATCATGTCAAAAAGTAATTTTCTTCAAAAATAATTTTAAAAATAGCTTCCAATGATTTTGTTGAAAACAAACACCCCAAAAAATATTTCCAAGGATCATATTCTAAATGCATCCATACCCGCGGGATCTTCAATAAACATGAAGACAAACTTGACTTGAAAATATGGCATAATGTGTATCCAACTTTGAAGCTTGGATGCTACGTCTTCATCAAACATGTCATAGGCTTGTGAGATTGATAATACAAAGCCTAACCTAAGACTCAAATGTTTTGTCCGGAATTAAGCCAATTAGAAATAAATTGACTCAATTGGAAATTTGTCCTTACACGGATTGCCACTCCGATGATGTTAGTAATGAGTTCCATCAAATTATGTTCTTATAAGGATCACACTAACTACGATTTTGGGTTAGTGGAGTTTATTTGTATCGAATGTCTTTTCCATGGAACTTTAGAAGTGTCTTCGGTCAGATCCATCATAGGAGTAGTGTAGGGGATGGCCTATAAGAGGGATCACCTTGGGTGATAGTGATTTTCCTCTTTCCACTGATAATCCTAATGTTGATAGAATGTTGAATCTCTAGATTTGCCCCGAGGCAGAGTTTCTGGTGGAGGATTTATAGTATCCAGTACACAAAGGTAGCGTTTAAGTTTAGGAATGATGACTAGACATACTCTTTCCATTGTGTTATTGTGTCAGATGGAAGTGATGTATAAGGTATTAAATCATTCTATAGGGCTCAAGTCTGATGACCCTAGTATGTAACCAAGGTGTTCTCTTAGGGAAATAAGAAGGGTATCTCGTATTATGGTCCAGGATCTTTGGCCATCTTGTATTCTTTCTTGACCCATGAGACGTTGATCTCATTGTGGCAGATCTGATGGACTTTTTTGTACGCTACATATGATCCTTCCTTATAGAGGATTTCCATCCTTATTTATAAGGATTTTTTTTCTTCATCCCACTAAGTATCTGAGAGGTTGTGATAAGGAAAATCTCCCTTTTAGTAGTGAAAGTGACCATTCCACCAATGATGGATTTTTTTAAGGTGGGGTGGTTAGGTTTTCCCACTAGAGGCGTATTCAAGATCGTCTTTTCCCTTATGTTCATTGGTAGATATGGATTCAATATTTCCCTATTATTTTCTATCTAGTCCGAATCCGGGATGTATCTTACTTTTGAATTATTCAAGTGACTACATTATGGATAATTAGTTCTTCCTCAATCATTTGAATTAGCAAGGTGACCCGAAATTCACTTAGGCAGATTTCACTGCTGTCATGGTGGGTGTCCAAGATTGGGGCAATATTGGTGTTGGCGACTATGGCCTAATGATTATCTTCTTGGATTGTGATGACCTCGGTGTTAAATGGAAACCTTACTTTTATATGCAGTGATACGAGTAATGCACCCGTAAGGTGTATCTAAGATCTTCCTATCAAGAGGTTGAAATTGGTCAAGATGTCAAGTGCCTATAACTCAATGTCGCTTTTAATGGTCCCGATGATAAGTGTGAGGGTGATGTCTCCTTGGACCTCTATGCGAGTGTTGTAATATGACTTAGAGATGGTATTAGATGGTCTAAACTCTGAGGCAGTGTAACTGTAAAAAGGTGTGCTACAGCAGAATAATGCGACTTTTCAAAATAAATCCAATTTTAATTAACCCAAATTTTAGTTAAACCCTAACACATGCATCTAGGTGATTTGATAACATAAAATCAATACGCATGCGAAGGAAACCAATTTCAGGAAAAAATACCGAAGGGAAAAACCTTTTATTTCACTATAATTGTTAATCACAACTTACACGGTTACAATGAAATAGATTTTGACACACGAATACTCGCAAGTGTCGGTCGGTGTTGTCAGCAATGGAACAACCGCAACTACTCTACAAGAACACACAGTTCTATCTTCAGTAAAGATCCACACGCAACGAACCTCAATGACCACAGTCGTCAGCCCAGTGCCTCTCTCAAGGGGTACCTAGATCAGTAGTAGGTTACCCTCCCTATAAGCGCAAACTTGAACAAGATGTATGTTCTTGGGTTCCAAAATAGTTCGTCATATCATATGGGATTTTTGTGAATTGAAAACAAAGAAGAAGCCAAAAGCGTTCTGCTAATTTTGTAGTGTTTGCAGAATGAAAAACGAGAAAGACTTCTTATGGAAAACGGATTTGAAGAGTCCTATTTATAAAAACTTTAAGGCGACATATTCCTTAAACGAGATAGCATGTCGTTTGAACGAGATCCAGTGTCATTTGAACGACAACTGGCACTTCGCGTGACATGCGATGTCGTTCGAACGAGATGAATAAAATACTTCTTTTTGTTTTTCTTTTTCTCGATAAATGCATCGCCTCAAAAACTCTGAAAGATATATTTTTAAAAGAAAAACATTTAAAGACTTCTCTCCAACACTTATAAAATATTTTGTGAATAATATCCCAATATCCTAAGTGAATAATTATGGAATAAGAACACAGTCTTTACCAAATTCGTCTTGAAGAAGCTTATTTGATGAAGAACTTTGATATTCGGATCCGTCTTGATGCTTGAATGTTCTTCAAAAATTCTTCGACGGTTGTAGCGGTATACGACATACGGTAATGTAAACTTGACTTATAAAATATGTCCTTACAAATTTCTCCCTATGTCTATGCCGGTACAAAATAAAAACAATCTGAATTATCAAAACAAAATGCCTATACAAATCTAATACCCTCCCATGAACCCAAAAATGAAAAGGCACTTGAAATGCAAGTCTTCAATCTTTTCTTCAAAAATCTTCATCAATTTTCAAATATCAAATCTTTTCTCATCAGGGTGTTCAATCCAATAATCTTCAACTTTATACCTACACACATGAGACAAAGCAAATACCTTCGTGACGCATCGAGATTGAAATGCTATAAATATATCAATCAATATAATCAAATCTCCCCCAAAATTGCAAAACTCCCCCATAATTCGTTCTCCCCCTTTTTATTTGTCCAAAATAGACAAGGAAAAAATAAACAATCAAAACATGGAGTGTCACGACAAAAAACACAAATATGAATAAAACTACGCGCATGTAGAGAAAATACTGAAAAAGATCCACAATTTTTTTTCAATTTTTTCAAACAAAAATATCACCATGAATAACATTAAGACACCCAAATCATGGATATAGAATGAATGGGTGTGAACATATTCAATAAGAAATAAAACTCAATCAAGCATATGTGCACGATGCGTAAGTGTACTCCTATCGACTGAACATAAAAAATATCAGTAGGTGTAAAATTGTTGAATTTAGATGATATCGACTAAATCAAATTAACAAATCAAACCCTAAGTGATTTTCACACCAATAACGTCCAAAACTATTTAGTGCCGTTTTGGAAACTTTTCAAAAGATGTGCAAACCCATTGATTACATTCCAACCAAACTCCCTCATATAAAATATTGCAATTTTTATATCTAATGAGGTTCTAAATTCTCAACTTAGAGAAAACCTATTAGGCCAAATTTTGGCATATATAATCTTTTTATTGCCTTAATTTTTTGTGCGGGCTGTTTTCAAATGGCGGCTTTCACGCAGAGTCAATTTTACACTCTCGTAGCCCTTTACCGTGTCACTCATCATTTTAAATATAAACAAATTGCTCACGAACAATGGTTTTTACATGCACTACTTTTATTACTCTCGTATTATTGCACTTGGTTTGGTTTAAGGACATGATTGAGATGAAAACACTCGACTAACATGTGATAGAGAAGTACAATAATCAAAAAAATTCGTGTGTGTGTGCATTAAAGGAAATCATGAGTCAAACATGTAGAAAGTATAAACTAATAACATCTTAATGACTCCAAACATTGTAAAGCACATGGATGGCATGATATTTTATCTCAAAACACTATTAAATTGTCACATGGATAAATGGAATGAAATTTTGACTCGGCCATCCTAAATGTCCATTCATATACGGTGCAAACAAAATACAAAACTCTTTTTGGATTTATCAAATTAAAAAAAAAATCTTTTTTGTATTTTTCCAAAATTTTCAAAAACAAAAACCATAAATACAAACATGGTACATATTTGATCTCAAAACACTATTAAATTGTCACATGGATAAATGGAATGAAATTGTGCCATCCTAAATGTCCATTCATATACGGTGCAAACAAAATACAAAACTCTTTTTGGATTTATCAATTTAAAAAAAAAATCTTTTTTGTATTTTTCCAAAATTTTCAAAAACAAAAACCATAAATACAAACATGGTACATACTAGCAATAGGCATAATATCGGTAAGAGCATCATCCTATCCTAGTAAACAGTAAATCACATAAAGAATCATCAATCTAAAGAATTTTGATTAAACGAACAATGTAGTATAAGCAATTAAGCATTAAAACCAAGAATGACTGCATATAAACTGTCAAAAGCAACCCAACATACCAAAAAATGAAACCAAATAACACAAGGTACTACAAAGAGAATGGTCAAAGTCAACCAGGTCGCTCGAACGAGACTCCATGTCATTCAAACGACATAGTATCTCGCGAGAAGGCTTCGCACGAGATCTATTCTCTCTCGAACGAGAGAAACAAATTTTCACAGAATCCCCAAAATGTTAAACAATGTTGCCCAGTGAAATTTTTTCCAGAAACAGATACCTGGAAGGTGCTGAAAGATCCAAAACAGAGCTAAAACAATAGCTAAAACTCATAAAGCAATATAAACTACAACAAATCGAGTCATAACACTAGTAAGAGTATATTATGGAGCACAACTAGCATATGACAAATAACCATCACAATCAACCAAACGATCTCACATGAGGTGAATCACGTGTAAGAAAACGAGAGTCATGAACAATTAGACAATAAGCCTCTAAATCTGATTTCCTAACCCAAACAAATTTGTAATGACAAGTGGGGGTTTGAGGAATCGAATTTACTTTTCTATTAAACTTCCTAGGTCCATTTAAAAGTTTGTAACAGAAACGCCTAAGATTACCTTGCCTACCGCAATGTGTGCAAGTGTCAATCGAGCAGTGAATGTTACCTAAAGGTGGTCGTCTCCTCAAATTCATAGGTGGTGCACTCCTAATGGTCGTAGGTGTCTCTCGGTTGACAAACCTTGGTGCCTCTCTCTTAACAACCCTAGGAGGCGCTCTCACACATGTGGGGTTGGCTTGGGGAATGGGTGCAACACTCTCATCAAAGACTATACCACCCCTATCCTCCTTAATTTGGGCAATACGTAAAATTTTATCTATCTTTTCGGACTGAGACTCCAAATCAAATTTTACCTTGCTTGATTCTCTCAAACTTTTCTAAAGCTCACTTATCCTCGACTCATGTACACGTCTAGAATACTAAAACTCTAAAAGTTTCTTTTTCATAGCCTCCATCACCCCTCGAAGACTATCTCTCTCTCCCTCGGCATATCCTAACTTTTCTTTCAAAATTTTCTCACGTGCCCTAAGTTCTTCAACTAAAACATCATTATCATTTTTTAAGGCACACTTTTTCAACTAAGCTTTCAGTTTTAAATTTTTTTTCTTAATTTTTAAAGCTTCAACATAAAGTTTATTGAAAGACGCTTGCAAGTTATGCTCATCTACACTTCCATCACCACTCTCATCATCCTCACTGTCATCACTAATCACATGGGTGGGAAGCTCTCGCCTAGAAGCATAAAAAACTTTTTCTTCTGAAGCACTGTCACTAAGAGTAGAAACATGAGTTGTTGGTTTATTCAATTTCTTCCTTATATTTGTGGGACACTCATCTATCGTGTGACCAACACCCTCACAACCCGAACACCTCTCAGAACCGTTTTCAACGGAAGATTTAAAATAAGAGTTCGTGTGAATTTTCCAATTAGACTTTTCAAAAAGTTAACATAAAAAATCATCAAAACCACCAAATGCCATTTTTAAGAAAAATAGGATAAAACACAATAACTTAGTGAAACAGGCTTTGACACAAAAATGCGTGCAAAAATCAGTATCACGCGATAAATTAGTGTAACCCGATCTGATTCCAATTTGTAAAAAGGTGTGCTACTGCGAAATAATGCGACTTTTTAAAATAAATTCAATTTTAATTAACCCAAATTTTAGTTAAACCCTAACACATGCATCAAGATGATTTGATAATATAAAATCAATACGCATGCAAAGGAAACCAATTTCAAAAAAAATACCCGAAGGGAAAAACCTTTTATTTCACTATAATTGTTAATCGCAACTTACATGGTTACAATGAAATAGATTTTGACATGCGAATACCCACAGGTGTCGATTGGTGTCGTCAGCAATGGAACAACTGCAACTACTCCACAAGAACACGCAATTCTATCTTCAGCAAAGATCCACACGCAGCGAACCTTAATGACCGCAGTCGTCAGCCCAGTACCTCCCTCAAGTGGTACCTAGATCAGAAGTAGGCCACCCTCACTATAAGAGCAAACTTGAACAAGATATATGTTCTTGGGTTCCAAAATAATTCACCACAACATATGGGATTTTTATGAATTGAAAACAAAGAAGAAGCCAAAAGTGTTCTGCTGATTTCTCAGGGTTTGCAAAATGAAAAACAAGAAAGACTTCTTATGGAAAATGGAGTTAAAGAATCCTATTTATAACAAATTTAAGGTGGCAGGTCGCTCAAACGAGATAGCATGTCATTTGAACGAGATCCAGTGTTGTTTGAACGACAATTGGCACTTCGCGCGACATGCGATGTCGTTTGAACGACATACGGTGTCATTCGAACGAGATGAATAAAATACTAGTTTTTGTTTTTCTTTTTCTCGATAAATGCCCTACCTTAAAAACTCTGAAAAATATATTTTTAAAGAAAAACATTTAAAGACACCACTCCAACACTTAGAAAATATTTTGTGAAAAATATCCCAATATCCTAAGTGATAATTATGGAATAAAAACACAGCTTTTACCAAATTTGTCTTGCAAAAGATTATTTGATGAAGAACTTTGATATTAGGATCCGTATTGGCGCTTGAATTATCTTGAAAAATTCTTCGACGGTTGTAGCAGTATACGACATACTATAATGTAAACATGACTAATAAAATATGTCCTTACATTATCCCAAACTAGTGGTTATGCGGAGGGGACATACATTGATGGCGAACCTATTTTCTATCAATACCAGTGGCTTGATATGTCCGCATACCTCAGTCGTTATATGAAATGTGAAACGATGGTTATGACCTTGTGTGGAGAGGTCTTCATTAGAGAATATGATATACTACTGCATAGTAATGTAATGGTGGACATTTTGATAGGTGAAAGGTATTGACGTACTGAGGCTTGTGATAATATATGGATGAGGGCCTTTCAATGTTCTCAAGATGTGTCCATTAGCTCTTAAATTGAGATGTTGGCTGAGGCTCGATGGATTGTTTATTTATTATTATTATTATCCTACTGGAGGGAGTGATCGCCCCCTCCACTTCCCCTTTCCCTTCGTCGATAGGATTCTGGGGAGTAGAAACCTATTTGTATGGAGAGAGAAGTGTCTCTGCCTATGCTTCATGATCATCCTTTTCTAGGCAGAGTAGGATATCAGTTATGGATATTGGGTTAGTGGTAGGCGAAGTTGAATCTGGGAGTAGTACATTAGTCCAGTTGAGTACCAGATGTTTTGGATCGATGGGAGCTTTGTTATGAGTCCTATGTAGATCCCTGTATACTGTGTCATATATCCAACATACCATTCTGTTAGGATCAGGAGATGGGGTATTGCTCTATGTCACTGTTGCAAGTATAATCGTGGCTTGGCTTCTCGATCGAAGTTTCTTCGGGATCCTTATCATCAGAAGAGGTCTCAAATTTTCCCGAGTCTATTTCTTGCACTATGTTCACAGCCTCACGATAAATGTCACTGTAATAGTACCAATATTCATCATACTCTGGTCCTCATAGAGAGTGTCCCTTGACAAACCTAGCGATAGCTAAGGAGGATACTACATATCAAGGCTATCAAATTTCCCAAATATGACATTATAATGAGTAGGGTTGACCATTTCTATATCAGAAATGTATTAATGCCTCCATATAGGGGGGAAATTATGGGGATGGATGGCCTTAACAGGTCATTTCTTCTTGAAGTTCGATGATTCTAAAATTTTGAGTCGCATCTTGATATGTGTTCTCGTAGCTTCTTCCTACAGTAGTATGATGATGGTTCCAAGGTGAGATCCCAAGGATGAATAAATCAAATGCCAGTTATAGGATAAGGAGGTATAGTTCATTATATGGATCGACTGGGTCTTCTAGATGTTTATCCACATTGGATGGTACGATCTTTGGTGAGAAAAGGCTCCAAGTTGAAAGCCCCACATATAATATCTTGTATTTATTCTAGTAGGTCGTCCCACCCGGTGGGTTAGATGCCCTCATAGAAATTGACACTAGGATGTATAAATTCCCCCTTACTGTTGAAAGTCCCTTCATAAAAGAGTCATAGTCGTAAGATATCTATATTGTACCATATCTTTTTCGTTTGCCTTACCTAGCCTTCATGATGCTTAAGGAGACCATGCACTTCTGGAGAAGCTTCATACCCCAACCTAAAATTATGATCTCAGATGTTGGGTTATTTGAAGGAAGTAGGCCCTTATTCGTGAAGTCCTAATCCTTTTTCGGGAGTGTGGTCCCATCGTTCCATTATTTCCCTAATTTGGGGGGTGAAGGATGAATTCAGACCTATGCTTAGGAGGTGCATTCCCTTCAATGATAAATAGCTAATATGTGATAAATAGGTAATCTAAGTAGTCTGCAATGACCTCCCGAGGGAGGTAAGCATAGTAGGCATATTCTAGTTTAGTGGCCGAGGATTCTGAGATTTGCTTTGGACTACCAGAAGTGTATTCCATCTCACTGGGATCATGTATCGAGTTTGGTCCAATTATTTGATAAGTGTCGACGTCATTACCTGCGTCTATCCTGATTATATGGCTAATGGTGGTAGGGGGTCTCGTGGTTCTAATTGTCAAGGGGGATCCTGGGCAGAAGTCCCATGGTGTCTATTGTATGCATTATAAAATATTATCTGGGTGGACATAATCTGCTAACACTATCGAAGTGGATTCCATCTTTCCTTCTAGAGACTAAGGTGAGGGGTGTATGTTATTGGGTCGATGCTAGCCCTTAACTCAGCTAACCATGCAACTTCAATATGAGAGACATGGGCCTTGAATATTTCTTCCTTTTCATTCAACAAATTATTATGAGTCTAATAATTTTATGTGATGTAGTAATCTATTCTCAATTGTCCATCTCACTCACTCATTTGTATTAGGGGCTGGGGTATTGCAGTGTTCGAACCACAGATTCTCCTGAATGATGATTAGAAGGCGTTACATCCTCTCTTGTTTCAGAAGTGTTGTTCTGAGAAAATTTTGAGTGGTAGGATATTAGTCATTTCCATTTGCATCGAAATCTTTGAGGAAATATAGATATACCTTAAAGACTATCCCATTGCACCCGGTGGATTGAATTAGTACAAAAAGGTGATATGATAAGTTACTTGGAGGACCTTATCTTACACCTCTTCCCATTTAATTGAGTAATTGGCCTCTCCCTATAATGGATTCAAAAAATATGTCTCTTTGGAGAGAATGAATTTTGAAAGGAGGAGCAAGTTTGGGATGTAGTGATTGAACCAAAGGAAGTGTATGGCCCCGATGAAAAAAGTCATGTGGTCGATGGTGGGTTGATTGTGAGGTTGATTTGTATGAATGGTAGGGGGGATCTTTGGATGGGGGATTGGGTCCTCATCTTTAGTTTTTATTTGATGGGGGCTATTAGAGTAGATAGGTCGGTGTTTGGGAGAGAATTTCCCGATGTGGAATTTGAATACGGATTGGGGTGATATCAAAATGCATTACCCGTAACATTGGGTTTTGGGGGGATAATTCTCCCTGGATCTCTGAGGTATTAAATGACATACCTGATTCTCCAACAATTATCTGTAGTGTGGCCAGCTCCTTGATGTAATTCACAATGTCAGTTTGCAGTACCTTACTCTACCACTATAGATATTGTCCCCAATTTAACCACCACTCACAAATGTATGGGGTTTTATTCCAGCTCGCATTCACAAGCGGGTGCCAACGGGGTTTGAACCCATGATTGTCATAAACCACATGCCTTACCAGTGGAATTGAAAAGTCCTCGGTGTTAGAAGAGTGCAAATCTACATATATGAACCATTACTCCTCCCCCCGGGTTGATGCGGGATGTAATTACTTGGCAACCAAATTAACCATGTCACCAGTCTGTCACAATCCACCCCATTAGGGAGCCCAATGTCCTTATTGGGATGAAATATACTATCCCCCAACACGTTGACAAACTTATTCTGGTTGTGTACTGGATCTGATACCAATTGTGACACTCCTCCCATAACTCTATTGATAAAGTCCAAATACAAATAATACATGAGTCTAAACAATAAGTATCATTTTAAGTATGGTTGGAAAAAATAAATCGCCTAACCAAAAATGTTGATATCAATAATAAGAATAAACCCACATAACTCCGATACCAAACCAAATGTAAGCAACTCCATTATTGTAATACAAATATGCCTTACATAATAAATCCCATCATTGAATATAAAAACTAATTCTTTCATAAAGTAATAATGACCAAGGTAAGCCCATCGCTACCATAGGGGTACCAGTTGGTTCAAGATCGTATGCCCCCATAAAGATCCTTTCTAGTATATCCCCCAAGAGTACTCACACATGGTATTCTTGCACATAAAGTCAAATCATAGAAATCTTGTCCACATAAAAATTCAGTCCACATAAGGATTTACTAAAGCATTAAAGGTTTATGAATATTTTTCACTAAATAATTAAAAAGATATAACGAAAATTGTCGCTAAGTTATTCAAACGAGAAGCCCCACGCCGTTCTAATGAAATCTAAAGTCATTCAAATAAGAATGATAAATTCATTCAATCCAGCCTCCAAGCCTTTCGAAGGAGAATTTACATCTCGTTCTAACGAGATCGAAGCAGAGTCATCTTCTCTAGAATGCCAAAAATGACCATTAACACCCAAATACCTAAATCTGAAGCCTCTAAATGATTTTGTTCCCATCCTCCTTCATATATAAGATGTATAACATTAAAACTGACTTAAATCAACAAGTTAATAGACGATTAAAGAAGGTTTTAAAGATCAAATTCAGATTACGAGTTAAAAAGCCTAAGTTCATGTTTCTACTCAATTCAACTCAGATTATGATTCAATTTTCTAATTAATGAAGGGGCTTTAATACGATCAATTAACATGATTAACAGTATATAAATTTCATTTACATTCCAAGGTAATGTCATAGGATTCATTATGAAATTACTCTAATGCGTTAACTTGAGCATGAGGTTTAATTTATCAATTAAACTATTTTTAAAAATTAAGATTAAGATTTTATAATGTTAATTCAGATTCCCATGGATTATCATTATCCTAACACAATACCTAATCAAATTCAAGTAACAACTCGCATAATTTTTGGGGTATTTTCAAAATAAAGAGGAAAAATAAATTTTGAGATAAAATTATTTTTATTGCTCAAATATGTTGGTTATAATTTTAGAAGAATAAAACTTCAAGCGGAATTGAAATCGGAGTTAAAACGGATTTTATATGAATTTTTAAATATTTGTCCCTTATATTTTTAAGGAAAATTGTCAGATTTTAGGCATGATCGATCGATCGATGATTTTCATAGATCGATCGATGATCCCATAAAACGTGAACAACAAGTATTTTTGAGGAGTTGTGGTTTAATTCAAACTCTTATATTTTTACCTTAAAAAAAGGGATCGTTGGCTATTGTTTTGGAAGAGCCTTCGGGCACAAAATTACTCAGAAAACATATTTTTATTTTCTCTCTTTTTATACACAAACATGACCTTTAATTTATGCATTCAACCTTAGGTTTTTGGAGGTGTTCTTAGGGTTGTTTTGAGGTTATTCTTGGAGGAGTTCTTCGTGATCTTTGAGGACTGTTTTTGGTGGCTTAATATGTGTTTCTGTGCAGATTGTTGTTGGTTCTTTTTGTTGGTTTGAGGTATGGGATTTTACACAATATGCGCGTTAATCTCGCAAGTATTATTCTCGTTGTTTTCTTGTGATTATTGACTCATAATTGAATTGCTAAATTCATTTGGTAATCTGGAAATATTTGTTGGAATCTAATTTGCGATTCATGTGGTATTATTATTGTGTTGATCATGTTGTCATGAGATTTTTATATGGCACGAAAGTTGGGCACTCGCCAATATTCCTTTTTTCGGATATGCTAAAAAATGCATAGGCGCAGTACGGTGGTGAGGCTTGGTGACCTGGTTAATGTGTTGTTGAGAAAATATATTGATATAATTGCTTATGAGATTCGCATTTGATTTGAATATTCGTACTCGTATTGTTACATTTTATTCACCGCTAATATTTGTTGAGCATCTTCCTGTCGTATTGTGTACTTCCCCATATTTTCTTTTAGTGGCAGGTTAGCGCGGATTTTGGGGTGCTATGGAGATTGATTTCAGCGAGGATTATTTTGGGAAGATTTTTAATACAAGAGAGAAGATTGTATTATTTTGATGTATAGAGTATTGGAGATTTGTATTTATTTTTCGAGTTAGATGTTGTATTTTTAATTCGAGAGATTTGTTGTATTAATTTGAAGATGAGAGTAGTGGTTCTCTTTTGTTGTTATGGGATTTAGGTGCTCTATACCTTGTTATATTGTGGATTTAGTTAGTTTTATCAACAGTAGTGCTCCGTTCGCTCTCCCTGGGCGGGCGGGGTGTTACAATTCATAATTGATATAAACTTGTCTTTAGACTGATTGAGAAATCAAATCCCCTAAAACTTCCAAATTCTCTTCACCCTTGCGTTCCCCTTTTCTCCCTAGACTCAAGGGTTTCTTTAATGCTTTAATTGTGTTCTAGAACCTAATAATAAAGATTCCGACGAAATTAGGCATAGGCCCATCATAAGCCTCAACAAAATGAGCCCAAATAACACTCTAAATGCTACAAAACTCTACCCAAACCTTATACTAACCCAATGGAATTGAATCCGACTACTATAAGTAAAAAACGAACATTCTAAACATCCCAAATGTCAACACGGCATATGAAAAATTATATTAAATTACTTCTTCCAAAAATTTAATTTATAAGCCTATACAAGTCAAATACAATATAATATTTATTAATTACACACGATTTAACATTATAAAAAACTACTTTTTGATCAATGGTACCCAAAACTAAGGGAATAATCCGAACAAGTAAACCTGGGACACTAAATCCCTCACCATTCCATAGTAGCCCATAATATCATGTATTATGCCCGATTTTTATAAGGTGTTAAATTGCATAACACAAGTACGAATTATTTCATCAACATTAATGAATTATAATAAGTGACATCTCATTGTCACAACAAGCAAACTAATAATTAATTATATAATTAAATAATGCATAAAAAATCGAGGGTATTATAGAGCTAGCTTGCTAACCAATTTTAAGGCTGCAAATACCCAGATGAGGGGTCATGCAGGTTTGTGAGATGTCTCTTCCTGATCCGAACCTTCTCAAGAGGAGGAACTCCTTAATAGGACCTTATGGAGGGCCTAAGTAATAAGAGAAGTGGTGTCCAGTAGAGATTAAGAAGTGTTGGGTGATTGGTATGGCCCAGCTGGGGAGCTTACTACCATAGTATTGATTTTGGACGTGGAGGATCCAAGTGATAGGTTGCCTCAACGACCAAGCTTTAATCGATTTTGCATCCTATGTTATCGAGTGCTTTGAAGTCGGAAATCCAAGTAAGTGTGAGTTTGTTATGCACTTATTTGTTGAGGTTATTGATCATAATTTTAATTCAATCATTTTGTAGAAGGCGGTTGACCATTTGACCATCCTTTTTACAATGATTAACAAATTCCCTGACCATTTCACCTTCCTCTTGCTTCAAAATATCTAGATCTTTACGAGTGATGCCTAGTTCTGAAATGGGGACCCACCGAAAAATGAAACAATCTCACTAAACTTGGTAAAGACTGATAGAGGGGACTAACGAATTACCCTCCTATCCATGCTAACTCACACCTTCACATATTTTCCACAAAATTGTAGCAAGTCGAAGACTCTTATCTGTTGACGGACAATCTCAACATCGCAATGTCATGACACACGAAAAAAATATTGCACAAGCCTTTGTCTTTAAGCTTTGGAGATCACAGATGATATAAACCTAGAAAGAGAACCTCAAATATCACAATACTTCTTGTTGGGAGAAAGACCCAAAGTGTATATGAAAGTGAGTTCTTGATAAAAAGTTTCGTCTTTTTTAGATTAATCAATATCTAAAAAGAGAGATGTTAATTAGAAAGAAGAGAAGATGAAGAAGTTGAAACAGGTTTTCAAAAACGGGTTCAATCTTTTTCATAAGTGTATTTTTATGTCCTTAGAAAGGAAGAAGAAAATGATACACACTAAAAAACTCTGTTGGTATTTTTCTCTTGAAATATCAGAGTTATTTTGAAATAAAGAGAAATGATAATTTAAATAAGGAAAACCATACAAATGGGTTTGCCAATTACCAAGACAAGTCAAAGGACACATCTCTTACACAGAATGTGTGAAATGGTGGTTGGTGACTACTAATCCTAATTAGCAGTAAAAAAATATGCTTTTTGCATAAATATCTAGAAAATCATTAAAAATATTTATGACTGATTCGCGGATCTTTACATGTCACTGCTGGTGTTGTTGTAACGAAGACAAGTTCCGCTGGAGCGAACCTATCGCGATGAAAGTCATGTATCTATACAAAGCTTTTTTAAGAGACCTTCAAAGGACTTAGCGATCAGAGAGGGAGGTATCATTGCAATGAAGTTGTCATTGCGATAAAACTTCGGTGATAAGTTGCTTGCGCCAAGTTTCTGAGTTTTTTTCAAAAGAATTTGTTCCAATTTAGCTTCAACAACGAAAATTATCGCTACAGCGAAACTGGTCAGTTTCATTCAATTTTGCTTGTTTTTAATTTTCAAACATTTTTTATACAAACAAGATCAAGAAAACAAAGCCTCAAGACTTACTCACACAGAAAGTTTTTACCAAGACATTTTGAAATAGGTTTGTAAAAAAAAGTGATGTGTGTGAAGGGAATTCATCAAATAATGTGACAAATGTGAAAATGAGGATGATCAAGGATCGACTTCAAGATCTTGAATGTTGATGAAGCTTTTTGGAGAGGTAAATACAGGACCCAAAGTGTTTTAGAAAATCGAAATAATATAACTGCCTAAGAGGGCACGGATGAGTATATGAATACTCTTACAATCCCCCCATTTGTCTATTCCGTCGACAAAACACAACAACCAAAGTTTACAAGCAATATAATGAAATCCCTATCAACTATGACATAAGGCCCGTACAAAGGCACAATAAGATTAAAATTAAAAATGCTAACAACCCACAAACTAAAAGATACTTTTTGAAAGTACTCAGAGGAAGATTTCCTAAAACACACTAGCAAAACCATCAAAATACTAATGTGTGAAGAAATCCATAATATGAAAAAGTTAGTCATAAGAGATATAGATATGAATTATATACTAACTATTATATGAAACAACATTTAAGTCTCCTCCTAAATATTAAAACTCCCCTTTCTATAAATAACTTCCCCCTTTTTGTCAAGGAAATGGACAAAGAAAAGCAATAAACAAAAGAGTACCAATCGAAGCATAAGGAGCACATGATGTTGATAAAATAGAGTTAAAGGTAGTATACTCTATAATAAGATTTGGTTATTCATAATTTTAGATATGTAATATATAATGAACAAAAAATTCAAAATATTTATTTCGATAAGGAAAAATATAAATTGAAGTTTCCTACTCACCAAATGTTGAGAGAGATATGACAAATGCTCATAACCAAGGAATGATTATCCCAAAGGCTAATACATGATAATAAGAACATAAGATCATATATCATGTTAAAAACAAAAACAAATAATACCATTGAGAGATTAAAACCAAGATTGAGTTCAATTAAGCATAACAATCTAAGAACAAATGACTCAAAGCTTTAATAGTAGTGAAAATTTCCAACACCTTTTGAGATATTTTCAACTAACACTTTTTTCTTCCTGAATGGGCGATTTGGTTAAAACCTTTCATTTCACATCCTTTATGTTACTCAGTTTCAGATGGATATCTATCTTTTACACATCGATTTGTTCAAAATGTTTTTGCATGTGGCGGCTTTCACATAATATTACTAAGATGAAATACTATTTTCAATTTTCTAAGGTAACATCATCCAACTGAAGTTGTATCACTAACCACGTCATCTCTTATTATTTTGCCATATAACATCTAACTTTTCAAATCCTTCAGATCCTTCAAATCATGCTAAAAACTCACACATACACATTTGAGGATAATGACTCCCTCACACAAATATTCGAAGCTTTGAATCGTTTATAAAAGATTGTACAACTTTGTCATTCCTCATAAAGTAGCATCAATATAGTGTGTAGTGCGGTGTAAATTGAAATAAGATACGAGCATGTGTTCCCAATAATAAGTTCCTCAAAATTTATAAGACTTTAAAAGAAAAAAGAAACTTGTCTTATGATGCACAAAGTCACTTTTATCCAACCAAAAGGAAAAAAGTATTGAAAAATAACCATTTGATATACGAAGACATGGAATTGAGTATATTATCTAAAGAGAATATACATGATTGTATTCAACAAATCTTTATATGGCAAAGAATACAACCAACTCTTAAAAAGAATAACATGCCATATAATAGAAAATGCAACAAAACAAAAAAACAAAAATCCTGGACATGTTATCATATCATTCAATCAACGATGCAAATACCTAGTAATGACCTAAGATACTCAAATCTAGGTCAATCAGGAGGAACATCATCTAATTGAAGATTGGTAGAAACATAAACTAAAGACACAACTTTTTCTTCAACAAGATCTCAAATAAAATAATGTCAAATGTCTATATGCTTTATCTAGAATGTTGAATGGGGTTTTTGGATATATAAATTTCACTAGTATTGTCATAATATATAGCCATGGAATCTTGATCAATATTACAATCCTTTAACATTTGTTTCATCCAAAGGAATTGAGCACAACAACTTCCCGCTGCAATATACTCCGCTTCGGCTGGGGAAAGTGAAACACAATTTTGTTTTTTGGCATGCCAAGAGACTTAACGAGCTTCCAAGATAAAAGCAACCACCCAATGTACTCCTTCTCCTATCAATATATCCTTCCCAATCGGCCTTCGAATAAGTCGATAAGAATGTATTGGTAATCCTAGGATACTAAACACCAAAGCCCGTGGTCCTACAAACATACTTGATAATGCGTTTAACGTCTTTCAAGTGAGACTCCTTAGGATAAAATTAATATCAAGCACAAACTCCTACGCTAATAGATATGCCGAGACGACTAGCCGTGAGGTATAACGAACTACCTATCATGCAATAATAAAAAGCCTATAGACTTTCTTTCCATCGACACCCTTCCCAATCTTATTAGAAGCTCCCATGGGGGTATGTTTAGGCTTAGAAGAATCGAGGTAAAATTTCTTCACAAGGTCCTTTGTATATTTGGATTGAGAAATAAAAAAGCCATTATCCATTTTTCGCGCATGGATACTAAGAAAGAAAATGAGTTTTCCAGTTATGTTCATCTCAAATTATTTTTCCATTATCGAACCAAAGTCTTTAGCATGATCTTCATTTGTGGAACCAAAAACAATATCATCAATTTATGCTTGGGCAACCACAATCTCCTTCCCATAAGATCTTAGAAACAAGTTCTTGGCCACATTTACTCTTTTGAAGCCTTTCCCCACAAGATATGAGGTAAGTCTTTCATACTAACCTCTAGGTGCTTGTCTAAGGCCATACAAAGCCTTTTTTAGGCAATAAACATGTTTTGGGAATGTAGAATCCTCAAAGCCCTTTGTCTGTGTAACACATACTTCCTTTTAAAGATTACCATTAAGAAAGGTACTCTTTACATATATTTAATGGAGCTTGATGTCAAAGGCAAGGTGCTATGGATAAGAGTAAACGAATCGACTCAAACCTAGAAACGGGGGAAAAAGATTCATTAAAGTCCACACCTTTGACTTGTATATAACCTTGATCCACTAGCCTTGCTTTATTCCTCAAAACGGTACCATATTCACCACGGTTGTTTTAAAAGACCCACTTAGTACCGATAAAATAAACATCCTTAGGCAAGGGGAAAAGAGTCCAAACTTCTTGTTTCGAGAATTGATCTAATTTATCTTACATAACATTAACCCAATATTCGTCTAACAAGGCATCCTTCACATTCTTGGGTCCGATTGTGCAAGTATAACAAATAAAGTTAACCTCCATTTGGAGTTGAGATCTATTCTTTACTCTAACATTAGGACTACCAATTATTTTGGTAACATCATGGTCTTTCCTAACCAAAGTAGGTTCATCTACTACATCACAACCTCACTAGGTGGTGGGGCAACCTTTTCACACTCATACATTTCATCTTCTCCCTCTTCTTCAACATATAGGAAAATAGAAGATGTGTCATCACAATCATTCTCTTTAAAGTCAAAGGAATCATTATCATCAGTGACGACGTTGATGATTTCCATAATTTCTTTAGCGACATAACTGAAACGATGATAGGCACAACTATTAGCGGAATAACCAAGAAAAATGTGTACCTCGCTTATAAAGTTAAGATTTGTTAAATATTGCCCATCTTTGAGTATGTAACACCTGATTTTAAAGTGTTTTAGTATGTGTTTCCATCCATTCCAAATCTCATAAGAGGTTTGGTTGGTACCGTACCTCCTATAGACTTGGTTGGTAGTGTTATAAGCCGTATAAAATATGACACCCCGCCTATTTAAATACCAGGTGGTCAGGCCTTTATTAAATTAAACGGGATTTCCAAATTGGTTCATTCTTAGCATCACAATCGAAAAACCAAATTTAATTACTAATCATCTATTAGCTAATTAAGTCGGTGCCAAATTTTATCTTGCATTAAACAAATACTAATAATATGCGAAAAAGATGAATTAAAACATTCACACAATACTATAGTCCAAATCAACTCAAGTAAATAAATAAATAAAGTCTTACCGAATAAACCATCGTCTAAGATTCCAAACCAAATAATGAATCCAATTAATAAGAAAATCTAAATACAAGTCTGAAACAGAAATACTAAACAAACAAAGTCCCAAATGGGGTAACATGCCCAAATTGAAGTACTGGAATAAACTCCTACGCTAGGAATGAAATAATGGATGCATCTAATCAAAACCCTGTAAGCCTCCACAGTGCTGCATCTATACATCCCTGTAGAGAATCATCGAGTCTGGCGTTCCTGTGGCTAGACACCTGTAAGGTTTTCAAAAAACTTTATATCAAGGGTTAGAACCCAAAACATTTTGAAAATATTTTGAATGTATTTATCACAATTTAAAATCAGTTATTGATTACTCATGTTAGGTTTACATACACTCTCTTGAGTCTCCTCACTTCTCAACTATTATGCACGCCTAACGTCTCTACTTACCCCACCTAGCTATTCTACCCAAGCTAACTAGACTTAAGTATATCTAAATAAGAACATGTCCATGTTCCCGTATCGCCCATACAGTGCTTTACTCGATAGTTAACGTTCCTCATACGTTATCAGAGTTGAAATTAACATTTCACTTATTATCTCATTAATAAATTAATTAAGTTTCACTACTTAATTCATTCTTTAGATATACACTACCTAACTGTCTACTGTCACACGTAAGTAGAATATTCACATCGGTATATATATCTTTATCTCGCTAATATATATATATATATATATCATTACGGCGTCTCTCAAAATGACCACCGTAAACATGGGCATACTCTGTTATCAGTCCAAGTACCTCTCGTACTAAGTAGGGACAAGTGGTTCGATAAATCTCCTCGAACCCAAAAATTAAATAACTAGCAGTGGAGGCGAACATAGCTTTAAGCCTTTGGGCTACGCACATACCTAACGTACCCAAATAACATGCCGGACACACTAATTAGCGACACATAATGAGCCGCCCTAACTTGTATGTTCTGGAGCACATACCAGACCTCCCTAGAATCGACATGGTGGGATCGCCCACTGCGCGGGAACCTCCGTGATAGCAGGAAGCGTAGGTATGTTAACATAAGTCATCAATCATATAATGAGTACACCCACAACCTATATATATATTCATTAGGTATTCACAAAACCTAATTATCATTATTCGTACGTAGTATATTTCACTCGATTACTCATCATACTTTCAATTTACGATTATTCTCACTATCGTATTTAATGGAGTATTATTAACTACCCTAAGGGCCTTAGTTACCCCTTGTTTTACTCTAGTAGCTAAGTCCTACTTACCCTACTGGTTCATACCATAAGCTCACTCACGCTTTCCCAAAATTACATTCTCATTCTCTCGAATTAATTACATTACAATTTAATCCTGAAGCATTCTAGTCTTAACTCTCTCCCTAAGACTATCACATGCCCTTATTAAGGTCCTACTATTATCCCATAAATCTCTCATAATGATTTAAAGAGACCCCAATGGTCACACAAATATTTATACGAAGTTTAGAGGCTTAAATAAAAAGAATAGTTAAATCTGATAGGCTTGAATCGATTCGCCCCAAATGCGGAATCGATTTGCCTTGCCGAATCGATTCGGACTTGGACCGAATCGATTCAGTTTATACCAGGTCATCTTCCTCCCCTACGCAGATGCATTTTTCACCATTAACACCCACATAACTTACATGTTTCTCCACCAAACTTTAAACCAATTGTCCCAAACACTTCCCACGTGTATTAGGATAGTTTCTGACGTAATTTTAACATCAAAACATTACGATTATCAATCAAACATGGATTTAATCATCTAATACTAAAAAACCCTAGGTTTTCATTTTCTCCATTAATAATCAACATAAACCCAAATTTAATTCGTGGATAATAACACATAATCTTTTATATATTATCCTCTACAGTTATCCAATCCTTCTACATGTAATTCCTACCCAAACATGCGTAAAAATATTTATTTTCTTCCAAGAACATTCATTTATATCAATATAATTGAAACCCTAGTCACATGGGTATTATAACTTCAAATAGCTTGTATATAAACACTCGTGTTTGATCAATAGGGTCTGATTTCGTGATTAACAAGTTGGGTTTGATTGTTTACTCCTTCAATCTTCCTTCCCAAGGTTTTTGTGGTGCAAGACAAGATGAAAACCCCAAGAATTTCTTCAAAAGTTCTAAGAACTCTCTCTTTTTCTTCTCTAACGGCCTCCCTTTGTATTTTCAGTTTCTAACCCTAGCCCCTTCTATCTAACATCTGATATAAGGCTAAAAAATTCGTAGCTCCTTCTACCCTAGGCTACCGAAAGATTAAAATACCCTTGTAACGTCCCGGTTTAGTCTCAAAATGCCCCGGGATCCAAACAACACCCCCGAGTATACTATTTCGACTATTTCGACCCTTTTGGAATCATCTGTGGCCTCAAAATCGTCATTCGAGTCACTCTATATAATCATCCCATCTCTACCTCAAATTAGTCAACACGCGACTTCCGATTGAGATAAATCTAATTACGCCAATATCACTCGCTATTACGCATAATAATTTCCATACGTTATTTACTATTTTCACTTAGTAAATTAAATTCATAATATTAATCATTCTCTCTCGCTATCAATATTTAATAAACATATTGTGGGATCCCACTTTTTACAATCCCAGGAGAGTTGCCCACCAAGATAACTTAAGTTATCTTGGTCTGGCCCAAATCGTTGCTTTATCCTTGCAAGAGCAGTTTAGTTAGAGAAGGACATTCATGGATATGGTCAAATCAGGTGCTGAGAATCTCGGTCGAGATATTCAAGCACTCAATGGCCAACCTCCATACGATGATGAGAATCCCTTAAACAACTCAAACTCTGTGACAAATATATGTATAAATTGTACTCCCTGACTCGGGGCAAAGGGGATGAAAAACTTGTAATCATTGAGAAATAGTTGATAAAAAAATAAGTAACCTCTACATGGATGTAGGTAATTTACTGAACCATGTACATCGTTGTTGTGTGTGATTCCATTTACTTTCTGCTTTTTGTGATTGCTTTCGTGAATATTTTTATTGTGAATTTTTCTGCACTCATAATTGGCGTTGTCTGTGGGAATCGACTTGTGTTCCTAATAAATCATTCATTACTAGAAAGACATTAATATCTCACCACATAAATAACATTCCACGAGACGGTGATGTTCAGAAAGAGCCTACTCCTCCTAGGGTCAGGTCTGAAACTCGCCAATAATCAAACCCAAGATTTCGTAAGGAAAGGAAACCCTCAGAAGAGAGTCATGAATCTCCAAGGTCCACTCAGATTTTCAGGCTAGTCGATGCCTATGAAGCCAGACTTCGAGAATAGGAGGAGGAGGCATGCTGCCAAGAAGAATGGAATGATCGCCTCAAAGACGACTAGAAAGAATGGAGAGAGAGATATCCAGAAACAAAAGGTGGTGTTAAGACAAGAATCCTAGTCCTTAGGGGCGAAATTCCCCCAGTCGATGAAGGAGCCCTAGGCGTAACCAGGAGAGAATTGAACGTAAAAGGTCAGAGCATGGTCACCAGGAGAGGTGCCACAGGAAGAATGATTGACAAAGTGAGGATTTAAGGATTATAGTCCGTTGGGAGATGGACCAACATTCGACACACCGAGGAGACAGATCGACCAGAGAGCTTTCTAGGAGAGCTCTAAATTCTCGAATGAATACCCCTTTCTCAAGGGAAATCTAACGTGATGAGCCCCCCAAGAAATTCACTATCCCCAGATTCAAGATCTACGACGGGAAAACAAATCCCATAGATCATGTTAGGAAATATCGATAGGCAATGACCTTATGGAGCCAAAATGATGCACTGATGTGCAAGATATTCCCTTTTATCTTACATAATGTAGCACATAAGTGGTTTAAGAGGCTCCCCTATAGGTCGATCAGGAATTTTGCAGCATTGGCAGAGGCTTTCACGACACGGTTCATAACGAGTAGTTCCCATCCTAAGTTGATGGATGCATTGCCTACTATGAAGAAAAATCCTCAGAAAAACCTCATAGATTATGCCAAAAGGTACTGGGAGGTCTTTAATGATATCGAGGACTGCTGGGAGCCAATTTCCATAGCATCCTTCAAAATAACCTTGTCGACCACCTCTCTGCTACACCAATCTCTCACCAAGAAGAAAGATGTAAACATCGATGATCTTATGGCCCGTATCGAGAAATATGCCAAGGTCGAGGACGTAGTCCATCCTAATGGGGAGATAATAAAATAGCAAAGGTGAACAAGGTGATAGAAAAGAACGTCACCCAGACAAAGGTAAGTAAGAACGGGGGCAAGAATGGCTCGAAAGGTGGAGGTAAGAATGACCCCTCCAAGGCATTACAGGATGATAGCACAGTCTTTAAGGAATCCATTTACAAGATTCTCAGCAAGATCAAGGATGAGTCTTTCGTCAAATGGCCCAAGAAGATGGGCAGAGATCCAACCAAGAGAAATAATGCATTAAGGTGTGCATTCCACAAGGAGGGTGGTCATCGAACCAAAAATTATAAAGCTTTGAAGTCACATCTGGAAGATCTAGTTCAAAAGGGGAACCTTAACGAGTACATTGATAAGAAAACAGAGAAGGTCGCAACCAATGGTGACTAGAAGCCGAAAAATGTCCTCAGCGATGACATAGGACATGAATTCGTGGTCATTCATGGGGCGTCAGACCTCAAATAGATTCAGGGCAATGCCATTAGAATGTAACTCAAGAAGGTGACTGTCGTGATGGAAGCTTTCCAGATCGACCCAGTCAAGACTCACGCTAGAAAACATCGATGACCAAAAGATATTGATTACACAAAGCATCGAAGAGGATTTTGTTGGGGTAAGGACCCCGCATCATGATGCATTAGTAATCACACTCAGGATTGCTAACTGGCATGTCAATAAGCTACTGGTGGACCAGGGGAGTTCATCCGAAGTGATGTATCTGTACCGGTTCCATAAGATGAAATTGAATGTTGCCGACCTCAAAGAAGCCACTGTTCTATTGGTTGTCTTTACAAGAAGGATCACCATGCCCTTGGAAAAGATTTTCTTGCTAGTAATAATAGGAAACATCTTGAAGTTAATTGAATTCTTAGTTGTAGACATCGAGTCCCCATACCATGCTATTTTAGGCAGAGGTGGCTCCACGCCATGAAGTCCATCCCATCCACTTATCATCAAAAGCTAAAAGGCATTACAGATCGTGGTGTGGTTAAAATTCACGGTGACTAGGCTACAGTTTAAAAATGTTTCATCGCTGCCATCCACCCAAAGAAAGAAAAAAAGAAGGAGCTTGAGGACGTCCAGGAGAAAGCTCAGGAAGGGGTTGCTCTCTCTAAATAGAAACTATGGTATGGTAGACTAGGAGTGGACGAGACCAGGGTCCACCGCACTGACCGGGCATTGAAAGCTTAAAAGAAGTTATAGCCGATGACAACTTAACAGAAAGGAAGTTTTTTATTTGATCTGCTCTTACCGATCAGGAGAAAAGAGAACTGGTTGCACTCCTTAAAAGTAACAGAGATATTTTTGCATGGGAGTCTTACGATTTACCTGGGATTGACCCCAGCTTGGTATGTCACCATCTGCACGTTGATCCTACTTTTAAACCCATTACTCAAAAGGCTCATCGAACATCACCCGGGAAGGCCAAGGCAGTGAAGAAAGAGGTACGGAAGTTACTGGATGCAGGATCCATCAGGGAAGTTCAGTTCCTCCTGTGGTTATCCAACCCATTGGTAGTACCTAAGAGCAATGGCAGTTGAAGGGTGTGCATATTTTACTGATCTTAATCAGGCATGTCCTAAGGATAGCTTCCCTTTCCCAAAGATAGATCAATTGGTCGATGCCACAGTGACACACGAAAGGATGAGATTCCATGACTCTTACTCAGGATATCATCAGATCACGCTATACAGGACCGACCAGGATAAGACCTCCTTTATAACCTCAGTTGGTTTGTACTGCTATAAGGTCATTCCTTTTGGCCTTAAGAATGCAGGGGCAATATACCAAAGATTGATAACTAAGATGTTTAGCAAATAGATGGGAGAGACAATGGAAGTGTACATCGATGACATGCTCGTTAAAAGTAAGAACAAGGTTGATCACCTCTCTGATCTAACAGCAACCTTCTAAATCCTCAGGAAGTATCGAATAAACTTAATGCGAGTAAGTGTTCATTCGGGGTCCAGTCAGGAAAATTCTTAGGCTATCTAGTGAGTAAAAGGGGAATCGAGGCCAACCCAGACCAAATTGATGCTATCACTAAGGTCCATCCTCCTCAAACACTGACAGATGTTCAAAAACTTACTGGAAATCTTGTTGCGCTCAACCGCTTCATCTCCGAGTCTTTGGAGTGCTGTTGACCATTCTTCCAGCTCTTGCCAAAGGCATAGTATGGAATAAAGACTACTCACAAGCTTTGGAAGATGTCAAGTCTTACCTTAGTAATCCCCCACAGTTGGTAATTCCAGACCATGCTGTGAGCTCCGACTTAGTTTGTGAAAAAGAGGGAGAACAACATCTGGTTTACTATGCCAGTAAGGTGATACTAGATGTTGAACAATGATACTTGCCTCTGAAAAAGCTCACATATGCCTTAGTGATCACTTTGAAGAAGTTGAGGCACTACTTCAAAGCTCATTCCATAACAGTACTCACTTCTTACCCACTCAAGGTCGTTCTATGAAAAGTTAATCTCTCGGGTTGCCTTTCGAAGTGGTCGGTCGAGCTTGGAAGATTCGACATCCAATTGCATCCCAAATAGGCGATCAAGGGACATATCCTAGCAGATTTTATTATTGAGTTCATAGGAGATCGGCCAACAGATTAGCTGAACGAAGAGCAATTATTCATATGTGATGCTACGTCCAAAAGTTGGACACTGTATGTTGATAGAGCCTCAAATTCCAAGGGGGCGGGATTAGGGATTGTTCCCGTTACCCCCGAAGATATAATAATCGAGCAGGGAATTAAGCTGAGATTTAAAGCCTCTAAAAGCGAAGCTGAGTATGAAGCAATGATCATCGGTTTGCGAAAAGCCAAAGTATTGGTAGCAAGATGCCTCAACGTATTTAGCGATTCCAAATTGGTCTCCAAGCAGGTAAATGGAGACTTTAACGCCAAATACGATCGAATGGCAATATACCTCGATGCTGAATGAGGACTCATGAAAGACTTTGAGCAGGTGTAGATTCAACAGTTCCCACAAATGCAGAACAATCACGCTAATGCCTTAGCATCACTAAGTTCGGCAATTGACTCTGACTTTAAAAGGACAATACAGATTGGGTTCCTCGCACAACCCAGTACCGATCATACAGTCATAGCCGAGCAAGTCCTCCTCATAGATAAAGACCCAAGTTGAATGGATCCCATCATCAATTATTTACGGAGAGACATACTGCCAGATGATAAGAAGTCGATCCACTAAATCAAAGTTAAGGTTGCTCGTTTATACCTTAGCCCCGAGGGGAAACTTTATAAGAAGTTATTCACAGGCCCCTACCTCCAGTGCGTTCACCCACAAGATGCCAAGAAAGTACTTAGTGAACTTCATGAAGGCATATGTGGGAGTCACGCAGGTGGAAGATCGCTAGCCTTTCGTGTGATTAAGGAGGTATATTGGGGGCCTCACATGCAGAAAGACACTGGCACATATGTTCGCAAATGTGAAAAGTGCCAAAAGCACTCGCTTATGGTCCACCAGCCCACCCGCAACCTAAAATCTCTCACTAGTCCATGGCCTTTGGCGCAATGGGGATTAAGATATCGTGGGACCACAAACTACTTCTTATGCAAATCATAAGTACCTACTGGTCGCCACTGATTATTTCACTAAATGGGTTGAGGAAAAACCATTGGCGAACATCTGAGCCTCTCACATGACTAGGTTCATATGGAGAAACATCATAACTCGCTTTGGGATACCAAAAACCATCATTACTGATAACGGTATGCAATTCAAAAGTGGTTTCTTCCAAGATTTCTGCGACGAGCACGACATCAAGCACCACTTCAGTTCTATGGCATTTCCCCAAAGCAATGGGCAAGCAGAGGCTTCCAACAAAACCATGATTAATGGAATCAAAAAATGATTGGAAATTGATAAGGGCGCTTAGATGTATGACCTAGGCCTATAAACGGATCAGATTCGGATCGGATCAGGTAAATCCAAATCCATATCCATTTATGTTAAACGGATTCGGATCCGAACCATTTATTAATCAGATCAAATCGGGAAAATCCAAATCCATATCCGTTTATGTTAAACCGATTTGGATCCGATCTGATTATCCGATTATCCGTTTATGTTAAACTTGATTTGCAATATTTTTATTTTCAACTCTTATTTCATAAATTTATTTTGTGAATGTTCCAAAAAAACAGATAATGAAATAAAGAACTATTATAATATAGATTTAAAATATTATTAAATATAATATATATTAATTAATATATATATATATATATATATATATATATATATATATATATATATATATATATATATATATATATATATTAATCGGATTAGATTATTAACGAATCGAAGTATATGAATCCAAATCCGCTCCATTTAATAAACGGGTAATCGGGTAATAGGATAATCAGATTTTAGGCATGATCCATATCCACTTAAATGGATCGGATTCAGATTCGTATTTGGATAAAATCCGATCCATTGACAAGCCTAGCATGAACTCCCTCATGTTCTATGGGCCTATCGCACAACGCCTAGGAGATCAACTGGGAAAACACCATTTGCCCTCGCTTACGACATGGAGGTTGTCATCCCTCTGGAAGTGGGCCTCCCTACTATGAGAACCGCACTATTCGACCAAGGCATCAATGATGAAGCCTTATGCACTGAACTTGACCTAGAAGATGAGAGATGAGATCTATCCTTGATCAAGTTAGCCTCTTACCAACAACAACTAGCCAAGCAGTACAACAAAAGGGTCAATCCGAGGAAGTTTTCAATAGGAGACTATAAACTGTAAAAAGTCCTCGACAGTGTTGTAAGGCCATTAGATGGAAAACTGGGACCAAACTGGGAAGGACCATTCAGAGTGATCAGAGATGATCTTCAAGGAGCATATCATCCGAAAATGCTGGAGGGCAGGGAGATACCAAGAGCATGGAAAGCAGCCAATCTCAAGAAGTTCTACTTTTAGATCTTCTTTTCTTTAAGTTAGCAGATTTTTTCTTTTTTCTTTTTGCTTGATAAGACAATTTTCTATGAATAAAGGTCGGATAGGCCCATCTGTTATCAAAGTTTACATTGGCTGCTTAACTCATCTCGATTATATCTCTTAAATTTGCACATTTTCCAATGATATAACCTTTGGGCGTATTTTAAATGAGCAATGAACAGGATTAGCATGTTAACTACAAACACTTAGAATTACCCTCAGGCCCTTGTTATTAAAGAGGCCCCATGAGTTGCCCCGACAATAACAAAAGCCCTACTGGGGATCCTTAGGCAGTAAAGCCAACTTTGGTTGGTCGTTAACATCTGTTGGTCGCAAAAAACCTGCCCTAGTGGATGGCCCAATAACTAGGTTAAATACAAATACTTTGAATTACCCTCAGGCTCTTGTTATTAACACAAGAGGCCTCACTATTTGCCTCAGTAACAACAAAAGTGTAATACCCCGTATTTTCATGGCTTTTAAATTTAAGGATTTATTAAATTTAATTGAGATAAATTAATTTAATTTTAATCCGAAATGTTGTTTTAAATATTTACTAGCGTGACGAGAGTTAGTAATTATTGGAAATTTGTTATTGGTTGCATATTACTGGATGAGTATAGTAATATATGAGATTTATTTTTATAATATTGTCACGTGTGAATAAAATGGCAATTATGGAAATTTGGATCGGGACGCGCCCGTGTCGCGTCGGGACTAAATATTGATAAATAGAAGTGAATATTTTATAAGTCGTTCGTATGGTCGTTTTGAGTACGCCAACACGTCCGGAAGGGTCGAGATAGTCAGAAAAGTGTACCCGGGGGTTTAGTTTGGATCTCGGGGCGTTTTTAGGCCTAATTGGTACCCCGGGAGGGCGTTTTGGACATTTCACCTTTTTGGGTAATTAAACCCACGAAAATCAGTAATCTATATCAACCATTTAGGTTAGTCAGCTAGGGTTAGAAAACTCAAACACAAGAACGGCCATAGGAGAGGAAGGAGAGAGCTCTCAAGGCAAATTCAAGGCCCAAAAGTCATACGTTTGCATCGCCACCACCACCAACGCGTAGATCGCGCAACGGGCTACGCAACCACACCAAAATCATCTGCAAATCAAAACACCAAAAATCTCAGGCAAGTGTTTATCTTGCTTATTTCGTTGGTGCATCCTTCATATTAGTTTAGGAATGATTAGGGATGAATTACATTGAAGAAAACCTAAATTGTGATAGGAATTTTCATGTAGTGATGACTTAAACCTTATTCTGGAAATTATTGGTGATGTAGAAGAATAATCCACGAATTTTAATGTTGTATTAGAAGGAAATTTTGGGAAAAACAGATTAGAACAATGATTAAGAAATTTCTAGGGTTCTTGATAATTGTATAGATCTTGGGCTGTTAATCCATGATTAAATGACTGAAATCCACATGCTTTACGTTGAAAATACCTAATATGATGATATAAGGTTAGTAGTATCAATTTTGGGACGATTGGGATTAGAAAATATGGAAATTGTTGAAGTTAGGAGATGAAACCCGTAACTGCAGAATTTCAGTTTTCGCAGACCTGCTTGATCGATCGATCGAGCCTAGAGCTTCGATCGATCGAAGGTTCGATCGATCGAGCCCCAGACCTCGATCGATCGACCCCTCCTGGCAGACTCCTATTTCCTTTTTAAATGAGTTAAATTCAATTTATTGTGAGATAATTCTTGGGCATCCTTAATAAAATGTTTTGGGAGATAGGGAAGACCAGTAGGACATGTGAATAGATTTTGGGACCCTTGATGTCGGGCAAAGATTGTATTTTGGGATAATTACATAAGGGTCGGTGAATTTATGATTTAAAGAGAGAGACACGTAAGAGAGTTACTTTGGGACAAATGTGTATACCTACTGAATTTTATAATTTGGAGAATAAAGCCATGAGAGTTGTGTGGTACGTTGGAATAATACCGAATCAAGGTTAGAAACGAACCGTTATAAGTGTTTACTAAAATATGATAATATGGATAATATCGTAATTATGGGAATTGAGAATATACCCATTATTGATATGGTAATATTAGTATAGTTATATGATTGTGTATGCATATACTATCTATGTGTGAAAATCATGCCCACGCTACTTGCTATCCCTGAGGTTTCCGCGCTGGGACAGTCTTATCTCGATGGGACCTTTATGGGGGATATTGACTTGTACCCTAGAAGATAGATATCCTTGGTACAGGCTATCGATGTGATAGTTCAGACGATCCTAAGAGACGCAGGCATGTTCCATCCTCTTAGAGACTTGGAATCTAAGCTTCGCCTCATCTTGTTTGTGTATAGATATCCTTGGTACAGACTATCGCAGTGATAGTTCAGACGGTCCTAAGAGACGCAGACATATGCCATCCTCTTAGAGACTTGGAATCTATGCTTCGCCTCAATATTGTTTGAGTATATGTTAATACAATTCGAGAGTGATTCCGAATTTGTATTCCCCTTAATATGAGTGATATGGGGTTTGGATAGTAGAGTATGCCCGCACCACAGTTTTTTATTTGGGGTGCTGTTATGATATATATATTTTACGAGTAGTTAATATATATATGAAATTCTGAAATTTGGAACTACCTACTGTGAATTGATATGTAGGACATGGTTGATGACTCAAATTGTAAATACTTGTTTTGAGAAAGTATAATATGACACTGGAAAACTTTATTGATTAATAAAGTTAGAATGAGAACTTTGATCACTAATTGAAATATTCTTTTCAAACAATTGTATCGTTAAATTTTGAATCCTGCGAATAATCTAAGATAAGTTAAATCATTGGGGAAAGATAGCGTGATTTATGATGAGATAAACCATTAGGAGGGTTAGTGCGATAGGAGTGCACATTAGAAGAGAGGTGAGAATTTCTCAAGAGAGTGTCGCACTAATATGTTGTTGCATTGGCCTGTATCAATTTAAATACTTGCTAAACAATTTTTAAATCATATACACTATCGGGCTCTGACCCGTTTTTCTCTCTCTCTCTCTCTCTTGTATATATATGTATGTACTACAGGTGCCCAGCCACAGGGGCGTCTTGCTTAGGATCCCTTGGAAGGAACGTGCTGCAGCTTAGGTGGGAGTTGCAGGCCACTTGCTTTGACGATTTCATTTACTTGATTCCACTCCTATGATTCTCAGTTATTGGGGCATGTGTCGCCCTTTCCACTATTTATCTGTTCTGTTGGGACATTTGTATTTCAGTTATTTCTAGTACTGTTACTTTGGGATTTATTCAGCATGTATGTTTTACATTTAGTTTAAATGTTGGGATTTTGGATGTTGAATGTTTAAAGTAATTGGATTATGTTCCAGGATAATTGTGTTATGATTCTTACTTATTGAAAATGTGGTTAATAATTAAATAAATAAGTTTTTCTTTAAAAATACAATTTGGTTAGAAAGGTTAAAAATGGTTTTGACACTTAGCTTAATTAATTAGGGTGTTAATTTGGAAAAGTTTATTTTTACAACAGTGATGCTAAGAATGAACCAACTGTTCACCTTGATTTTAATTTAATAAAGGAGTGATCGTCCGGTATTTAATTGGGCGGGGTGTCACAAAAAGCCCTACTGGGGATCCTTAGGCACTAAAGCCAACTTTGGTTGGTAGCCAACATTTGTTGGTGATGAAAAACCTACTCGAGTGGATGGCCCAATAACCAGGTACATTCTCGCCATTATCTCACTTAGGCCTAAGGAAGTGTGACGACACAACCTAAAAGGTAAAGTGAATGGAATGATATTGTCTAAGCATATTGGACTGGGGGAATGTTCAAACAAATGAAAGGCGGAATGCCAACACTTAAACATCATTTATTTGATTATAAAAAGCCCAAAATGATTTAGACTAAGTATAAATTTACTTAAAGCCTATGATCGGTTAATCAATGTCATTTTTGTCAATAAAAGTGCCAAGTGACCTACAAAAATCAAAATATGTTTAGTCAGCACAACGCTCAAAACACAACAAACTTCTTTATTATAAATACAAAGTTACAATGACTAAGACACAAGTGCATATACAAAAACCTAAAAGGGGCTAGGGTGTTGAGCAAGATATTCTGCTACAGCGGCGCTCTGACCATCATCTAGCTTCAGGGCAAATTCCTCGACATCTTCATCAAGGTCTTGGTCTAAGATTTGGAGAGGAATGGCATTGGTCGGAATCCATTCATCATCTTTAGAAAAATTATTATGGCTATAAGCAGTACATTCAACCTGGTCCTTGTACAAAAGCTTGGATTCTTTGGGGGTTTTCGCCTCCTTGAGAGCACTCAGCCATCCCCAATAAAAAGCGATGATGTCATTCTCTTTCAGTTTTACTGGGGCATCTGCCCAACCAGCATTATAACCCGCTCCCTAAACCTCTTTAGGCCCTAGCTTAAAAAAGCACCTCAGCTTCTTGACGTTGTCTTTAAGCACTCTTATGAAGGATTTTAAGCATTCCACCTCCTTTCACAAAATATCGTTCTATGACTGTAAGACCTTTCCCACTTGGCCAATCTTAGTCCTCGCCAAAAGTTGGGCCCTCAGGGAGTTAACTTCCACTTGAACAGAGGCCCCTATCTCCTCCATCTCCTGAAGATGGTCCTTCAATTTGGCAATCACTTCGATTTGGTTTTTATATTGCTCATTCCTAGTTTTGAGTGATTTGCAAATCTTTACGAAGGCTTTACAAGCTTGTAAACTGATATCAGGTCCAAGAATTCTCCCCAATTGAGAATTGGGAGAAATATAACAATCTAAATCAACAGACCCCAAATAATACATGTCAAACCAGAAGCAAGCATTAGCATAAACTCAAAATTATGAACACATGAGCCAAAAGGAAAAAATTCATTATCATCAAAGGATATAGGGTCGTTGGCCAGTATATGAAGATTATAAAATAAGGGTACAAACCAACAAAAACTAAAACTTAAACAAGGAAAAAAGGATTTCCTAGTCTACGAGAGTCCTAGTCTTTCACCTTGTCTTCCCCAACCTTGGTCTTCCCCATGTCGACCACCTATAGTTCTTGACCATCACCTATGCTCCCTCCAACTGCAGTAAGGACGACTTTAATATTGCTAGCATCTTAGTTGTCGCCCTCTCCTTCATCTTTAATGAAAGGGTCTGGACCATAAGAATGAAGGCCTAAGAGCTCGGAGTTTACAGGAGTACCAATAGCCTTCAAAGTCTAGTCCCATCCCCTCTTAAGGGAGATCTTACAGGCATAAGCCATTTAGCATTCATCATCCTCGTAAGCTTTGTAGAAACCTTCTCAGCAGCTGTCATCCTTGGCTTGAGGAAGGTGACCTTTCAGCTTGTCCACATTGTCAGTCAATTCTTTATTGGCCTCTGTCAGTTCTCACTTTTTGACAATTATCACCCTTCGAGAAGTCTCCAAGGCATAATTGGCCTTAGACATATTCTTCTTTTCATGCTCCCATTATTAGCGAGCATTGTCAAAGGTAGTGGCATCTAAGGCCACCTTCTCAGCCTCCAAAGTCCTTTTTAATCTCTTCCTCCCTTCTGAAGCTGTCAGAATGATTATTCAAGAGGGTAGTGAAGCCACACATCATCTGGAGAAAAAACAAAACAACAGGAAATTATAATAAAAGTGAGAAATAGCAAAGAAAGGAAATAAGTGATAGGGGATTACTTGGGCCATCCCATGTGCGGTCTTTAGATAAAGTTGAGAAGGTCCCGCCCTTGAGGAACTCTCACGATCAGTAGTGAGCACCAACCACTTCAGGAGATCTGGGGCCAGAGAGGGGGAGTCTCCCACACTTTCCCCCTCAAGGCTAGGGATAGTGGGCCCACCAACAGTTGGCAAAGCTAACGTCTTAGCCTTTATTTTCTCTTTCTCTCTTTTCTCCCCTTCTTCTCTCTTTCTCTCCCTCTCTCTCTTCCTCTCTTCTTCTTTCTTTCTCTCTTCCTCTTCTCCTACTCTATCTCTTTCTCCTTCTCCTTATCAGACGGGCCAGTACCACTTCCCTTCGGAGAATTTGCCATAAAAATTGTTAAGGTTGGAATCCTGTCAGACAAGATTGCGTGGTCGGCATCATCATCAAGAAGTCTTAACATCCTCTTCTTAACTAGAGGGGCTATGTCTTCTTCCTCTTCCTCTTCCTCTTCCTCTTCCTCTTCCTCTTCTTCTTATTCTTATTCTTCTTCTTCTTCATCTTCCTCTCCTTCTTCTCCTCTTCCAACTTCTTCCCCTCCTCTTCTTCTCTCTTCCTCACCCTCCTCCTCTTCTTCAGAACTTTCCTCTTCAGAAGAGCTTACCTCTGGAGCCCTTAAAACTAGAACTTGATCAATCGGACGAGCAATAAAACTAGTACCTATATTCTTATACTCTAAGAGAAAGCTCGCCGACCTAGGATGCTCACCGTTTACTAGTCTCTCCTTTATGCTCTAGGCCTTCGTGAGCTCTTGAGTATTGATCTCACTAACATCAGGATCTTGGTTCTTGCTACGAATTGCAACCACAAAGAAGAGGAATATAAGCCACAAGAATGAGAAAGAATCTACAAGAAGTTAGCAGAAGATAAAAAAAGAGGAAATAACCTATTTTGGCCTCCCCATAGTCAAGAATAGGGAGGTTACGTGGTCTTCCCCCTTCCAAGAATGGATGGTGTTGCCAGTTCCTTGCAATAAAACCATTTTCCCAGTAGTCCTTATGAGAATCTGGGAGGTTTACCACCAAAACTCGATCGTCCCTTCTGGTTTTCAAGTACAATAAACCCTCTCTGGTCTTCGATAACACATAACAGTAGCATATCTCAAGAAGACCTAATTTTGTCCCATAGAGAGTATTTATTCTATGGACACCATTAACTATCTTCAATACGTTTAGGGCCCACTGAGTAGGAACAATGGCAAAGTACCTAAAAATCTCAAAAATAGCTCGTTCGGGGGAAATGTCAAACCCCCTTGAGTTATTAAGAGAGTGTGAATCCAGTGTCCCCCATCAACCCTACGAACGTTATAGGGAAGGGAGCACAGTCAACGATCACCCAATCAGGGATATTGTATTTACGCCTAAATTCCTCTAAGGATTTACCATCTAACATCACCATAACTGAACAAATAAGAAGAAACCCTAGCTACAGTAACTAGCTAATACAGAGAAGAAGAACCAAAGAAGAAACAGAGACTGTAACTTACAGGCAGTAAAAAGCTTTTGAAAAAGTAAGAAGAAGAAAAACTTTTATATATGAAGCAAGAGGAGAGCTTAGGAACAGACTACACACAAGAATAACCAAAGGTAATGAACAGATGCTTGAGTAAGCCTCAACTGATCACTAGAACACTCAAATGATGAGTTTCAATTTCCTAGGAATATTTTGGCCTTCATTTCTCTCCTTGAGACAAGTGAGCCCTTGTTGCAAATAATGTTATTACAATGATGCCATCACGACCTCTAACTACATAACAAGGACCTGAACCTACAACCTGGTTGAAATCTATTGGCCCATGCTTATTAGTCCAAAGATTTCAAGGGCAATTGTGGGAGCCCACTTTTTACAAGCCCATGAGAGTAGCACGCCAAGATAACTTAATTTATCTTGGTTCAGCCTAAATCGTGGCTTAATCCTTGCACGAGCAGTTTAGTTAGAGAAGCACTTATGGATATGGTCAAATCAGGTGCTGAGAATCTCGGTCGAGATATTCAAGCACCTCGTGGCCAACCTCCATACGATGATGAGAGCCCCTTAAATAACTCAAACTCTGTAACAAACATATGTATAAATTATACTCCCCGACCCGGGGCAAAAGGGACGAAAAACTTGTAATCGTTGAGAGACACTTAATAAAAAATCAGTAACCTCTCTATGGACGTAAGCAAGTTTTCGAACCACGTACATCGTTGTTGTGTGTGATTCCATTTACTTTCTTCTTTTTGTTATTACTTTCGTGAATCTTTTTATTGTGAATTTTTCTTCACTCACACACATTATCAGTCAATTCAATTAAATTACGTCTCTCATTTAATTTAAAATAATACTAATTAATTATCGAATTAATTAAATTCAAATATGTAGAAATATCGGGTGTTACATGAATATCTTCCACCCAAAATATTTTCAAAACATTCTTGCCAATCAACATGGACCAAACCATCTCTTGCGTAATTCGATTTTGCCTTTCTACTATTGCATTTTGTTGAGGCATTTTAAGAGCCGAAAATTCATGTTGTATTCCAACTTCACTACACCATTCTGGTATACCCGTTCCTAAAAATTCCCTTTAATGATCACTATTAATTTCAGTGGTAGTGCATGCCTTTTCATTTTGAAGTTCTTTTCACTTGGGAATAAAAAGCTTCCTTATCATCGGACTTACAATGCTGAAATTCTACAAAATTAAATCTAGAAAAGTCATCTACAATCACAAGAACGTTGCTCTACAACCTATGATTTTCGTACGCATTGGACCCATTAGGTATATATGTAAAATTTTGAACACACATAAGGTGGACAAAGCATTCAACTTCTTATGTGAATTACAAATTTGTTTGCCCATTTAACAAGTACCACACACACGGGAAGAAGTTGACTCTAAAGGAGGTGAATCACGAACAAGCTCATTCCTAGTAAGTTTACTAAGATCTTTATTGATCACGTGACCTAACCTCTTATGCCAAGATCCAACACATTTTCCTTAATACTATTGTTGATACCAAATTTAATCTGCTGACATGGACCATTCACTTACTGGCGCGTGTTTGCCAACGTGGTAATTACAAATACTTCTATCGAGCAACTTTAGTGCCCCGAGCAACTCAAGCGTGCCGAGCTACTTAGGCGGTCCGAGCTACTTAGCGTACAGAGAACTCAAATTAGGATAATCAAAAAGACGATTGCGCATTAAATGCTCATTAATATCATACAGATGTATATGTCTACTAGATAACAGCGCATTGTCCTTTTATTTGTACAGCCTCAAGGCTATAAATACAGTGTAACCCCCTCATTAGAGGAGGACTCAGAATTTCTTGGTAAATCCATTATCGATAATTCCAAGCAAACAGTCAGCAATAACAAAAACAGTGGACGTAGGCCATTCTTACAAGGCTGAACCACTTTAAAAATCTTTTGTCTTATTTATTTTATCTGTGATTGATAAATTAGAGATAATCTAATTTTTTACATCAACAGACTGGCACCGTCTGTGGGAAACGACTATACTTATCGTTTTCCACCAAAACAACTCATCATCAATGGCTGATAATCCTGAATCCAGTAATCAAAACGCTGGAATCCCTCCAAATCCATCTACTCCCCCAAATGTCCAAGATCTGGCTGGTATAATGGCTAATTTGGCCCAAGGCCAGACGGCCATGCAAGAAACCATGCGACAACTCATACAAACTGTCCAGGGTTGAGTGCCGGCCCAGTCAGGACAAAGAAGTATCCAAAGAAATACCCGCCTACTCTATTCGCGAACTAAGCGAATGCTATTTCCAGAGGAATCTCGATCCAGATGTACCGACTCATATCGTACTGAGAGATCTAATTATCTTTCTTATCAACCTGGTCGAACTTCATCAGTACGAGCTACAGACACTCAACAAAATGTCATTTTATCTCCAGAAAGGACCAGTGCTCTTGAAAGGTTAAGTAGAGTCTCTCCTTTTGATCGTTTGGTCCCTGGGAGGAATAGAAGTCCCCCTAGGATTGTGTCGAGGAACTCTCAACGACCATCCGATCTAAGGGAAGGCTCTGCTCGTAATGAAAGATCCCAAGAGGTAAATTCAACGCGATCAATTGCTCGAACAAATAGGCCCGAGGAGGGAAATGACGCATGGAAGGGTTCTATTTAGAGGTTGGAAGACAGGTTAGGGGAAATGGCTAAGGCCAAGAATCCTTTACAAAGAACTTTTATTCAAGGGACACCCTTTGTACAGGCGATTGTGGATTTTTCCACACCATCAAAATTCAAAGCTCCAATTGTGACGCATAAATATGATGGAAAAACTGACCCTGTCCTTCATATAGAACAATACCAAGCTGCTGCCGATATCTATGCAGTTACATATGAGATGAGATGCAGGGCATTTTTAGGAACTCTTACCGGATCTGCTCAAATATGGTACAACAATCTTCCTCGGGGGAAGATTACGACTTTCTTTTAACTGGTCGAGCTTTTTATTGGGAACTTCTATTTTGGAGCAAAACCAGTTAAACGAGTAGCACATTTGTTAAGTGTTAGATAGAAGGCAGGTGAGAGCACCAGGGATTATATTACTCGTTTCAATAATGAGAAGCTCAAAGTTATTGATTACAAGGAGAAGACAGCAATTACTGCTCTGATGAGTGGACTATTGCCAGATAAATTGTACTACACTCTAGCCAAAGATCCGCCTAGAACCATGGCAAAACTAATGGCAAAGGCAGCCAAGATTATGAACGCCGACGAAGATATGGCTGCAAAGAAGAATATGAACACTAAGGAGACAAAAGTTGAGGCTGATAAAGCTGAGAAGAAGGAGCAGAAGAACAATGGTGGCAACAAGCAGTTAAAAGCAAAGCAAGCATTGGAACAGTTGAAGGTAGATATAAACCACATTCTGGAAGAGATCAAGAACAGCGAGGAGCTAAACTGGCCAGAAAAAATGAAGGCGGATCCTGACAAGAGGAATAAGTCCAAATATTGCGAGTTCCAGAAAGACCATGGTCACACGACCAAAAACTGCATAGCTCTCCAGAATGAAATTGAAGAGCTCATCAGACGGGGGAAATTGACTAAGTATGTGGATCGCCGAAATAGTGGAAAGGTCAACGACCGAGCAAGGTAGAGGTCTAGATCTCCTCGATGAGCAAAACAGAACAAGAAGAGAAGTCACGAAAAAGATCCAGAAGATGACCCAGATGACCCCGATCTCCCCAAAAGACCAAAACAACCAGAACGTGAGGTATTTTCAATCCATTTTGGATCATTTGAATGTAATGTTATTACAGGTGGAGACGCAGGAGGTGGAGATATGACTGCCGAGAGAAAATCTTACCTCAATGAGGCTTAACATTCAGTGAATAAATCTGGCTGAAGATGATCTCCCGAGGAAGGTGAATAAGGACAAACTGGTCATTGGTTTCTCTAAGAACGACTTGGTAGGTGTACTATATCCTCATGATGACCCATTGGTGATCAATATGAGAATGAAGGAAGTGGTGATTTCATGAGTACTGGTGGATAATGGTAGCTCAGCAAGTATCATGTTTTGGCCATGCTTTGACAGTTTAAATCTGAAGCTAGCCCAGTTGGAGCTATATCATAGGCCCTTCCTTGGTTTTACTGGAGAGAAGGTTTTTCCACTTGGGACAATCAGGTTGGATGTGATTATCGGTACATGGCCTGCTTATCGAACAGAAAGAGTACGCTTTTTTGTAATGGATAAAAACGTCCAATCAGCTTACAACATCATCATGGGAAGAGTAGGTCTGAAGAAGTTCGAAGCAGTACCATATACTGTGCATCAATATTTAAAATTCCCAACCAATTTTGGAGTGGGGGTTATGAAAGGCGACCAGAAAGTAGCTCGAGAATGCTACTATTCATCTATTAAACTGGAGGAACGTGAGGACTCTAGGAAGAAGACTATTACCTATCAAGTGGATGAGATAGGAGATGCGTAGATTGAAACATTAGACCCTAGAGATGAGTCTCAACTCGTGAAGGAACAGGTCATGGAAGCTATCGAGAATGTCATTCTGGACGACGAACATCCAGAACGAATAACTCAAATTGGTGCATCATTGGATGTATCAATAAAACAAGAGCTAATAGTATTTTTAAGACGCAGAAACCAGACTTTTGCATGGAGTCACGAAGATATGCCAGGGATTGACCCGAACTTCTTGTGTCACGAGCTCAATGTGAACAAGGAAATTAAGCCAGTGAAGCAGCGAAGAAGAGTGTTCAGTCCTGAGAAGAATCAAGCTATACAGGAAGAAGTAGATAAGCTGCAAAAAGCCTCTTTTATTGAAGATGTCAAATATCCTGATTGGCTAGCAAATGTGGTAATGGTAAAGAAGAAAAATAACAAGTGGAGGATGTGTGTAGACTTCACCGATCTCAATAAGGAATGCCCAAAGGATCATTTTCCTTTGCCCAGAATCGATCAACTAGTGGATGCAACCTCGGGGCATGAATTGTTGAGTTTCATGGATGCTTATTCAGGCTACAATCAGATTAAAATGAAGCTCGAAGACAGGGAGAGTACCTCTTTTATCACCCCAAGGGGAACTTCTTGTTATAATGTTATGCCTTTTGGACTTAAAAATGCAGGTGCAACATATCAGCAGCTGATGAACAAGGTATTTGTAGAGCAAATCAGTCATAACATGGAGGTTTATGTTGACGATATGCTGACGAAGAGCAAGAAAGCTACTGACCATCTAGCTGACTTAGGCCAGACCTTTGATCAACTAGAAAAATATCAAATGAGGTTGAATCCCACCAAATGCATATTCGGAGTACGAGAAGGCATGTTTCTCGGATACATTTTTAACCAATGAGAAATTGAGGCGAACCCTGAAAAGATCAAGGCTCTATTGGAGCTACGATCTCCAACGACGAAGAAAGAAGTGCAAAGTCTCACAGGGGGAGTTGCAGCACTTAATAGGTTTGTGTCACGAGCAACTGATAGATGCCTCCCATTCTTCAAAACACTCCAAAAAACTTTTGAGTGGAATGATGAGTGTGAGGAGGCCTTTCAAGAATTGAAAAAGTACCTGGGGACACCTCCATTGTTGTCCAGACCAGTGATGGGAGAAAGACTATACTTGTACTTGGCAGTTTCAGGAAACGCAGTGAACTCGGCGTTGATAAGGGTGGAAGACGGAGTACAAAAACCAGTGTATTATACCAGCAAAGCTTTCCGAGGAGGAGAAATCAGATATCCAAGGCTGGAGAAGTTGGCACTAGCACTGATTGAAGCAAGCAGAAGGATGAGACCATACTTCCAAGCTCATACTATAATTGTGTATACCGATATGCCATTAAGGCAAGCTCTGCACAAACCAAAGAAGTCAGGAAGATTGATGTACTGGGCAGTAGAACTTGGTGAATATGATATAATTTATGAGCCTAGATCATCGCTCAAAGGGCAGGCGGTAGTGAATTTTATCGCAGAATTTACTCAGGAGTATTCCCCCGACGAGCAGGAGTTGAAGATGGACCAACCTGTGGATGTTACAGGATCATCAAATTTAAACCCCGACCAACTTACGTCGGTGGACGAGCAAAGAGAAACGCTGGGGGAGAACAAAAGGAAGCATCAAATATTCCACCAAGGAACTCTGTCTGACCAAGAGTTTGATAATGAGTTACCTGTGTGGAATTTATATGTAGATGGCTCTTCTTGCACTACAGGCCATGGAGCAGGGATTGTTTTAAGCAGCGCGGATGAGATTGATGTGGAGTACACTTTGCGCTTTCAATTTAAGGCTTCCAATAATGAGGCTGAATATGAAGCCATGATCGTGGGTCTCAATCTGGCCAAAACCATGAAGACAGAGCAGGTCGTTGTATTCAGTGACTCACAATTGATCGTAAATCAAATTATGGGGGTGTATGCAGCAAAAGGAGAATTAATGATTAAGTATCATGCGAAGGCAATGGAAGTTATATCGATTTTTAATGCAATACAGTTGATTAGAATACCGATATTGGAGAATGCAAGAGCAGACACATTAGCTCGATTAGCATTGGCTACACGCACCGAGCTACGAAGAACAATCCCGATAGAAATTCTGGCTGGTCGGAGCATAGACGAAGATCTGATGATGAACTTTATTGCCCTCGACTTGGGACCATCCTGGATGGACCCCATCAGGGCCTATATTGAAGAGGGGACTTTGCCAACTGATAAACTCGCAGCCAAGAAATTGAAGTTTAAGGCTGCTCGTTATGTATTGACCAGTGGCCTTTTGTACAGACGAGGAGTTATAGCAGGGCTTCAAAGATGTGTCCATCCCTCTGAGGTGAAAGATTTAATCGAAGAGGTTCATGAAGGGTCTTGTGAAGCCCATGTAGCAGGTCGGACGCTTTTGCAAAGGATAACAACGCAGGGGTATTACTGGCCGACGATGAGAGCTGATTGTGTAGCTTATGCCAAGAAATGTAATAAATGTCAACGCTTCTCCTCTATCCGAAGAACTCCCCAAGCGTTGTTAACACCCATCACGTCTCCTTAGCCATTCGCCATGTGGGGAATAGACTTGGTCGAGTCACTTCCAACGACCCGAGGAAGATTTAAATATCTTATGGTTGTTGTGGATTATTTTACTAAATGGGTGGAGGCTGAGCCTCTTATTGATATGATATACGACAAGATGTATCAATTTATTTGGAAGAATATTATTTGTAGGTATGGTCTTCCCCATGCATTCATTACAGACCATGGAACCCAGTTTGACAACGAGGAGTTTGATTCATATTATCATCAGTCTAACATATTGAAGATTCACTTTGCACCAGGCCACCCCCAAAGAAATGGGCAAACTGAGGTGACAACCAGAACGCTGCTGAATGGTTTGAAGAAACGACTAGATGCCGTAAAAGGAAATTGGATTAATGAGCTATACTCTATATTATGGGCTTATCGCACCACACCACGAACAGTAACATGAGAGTCTCCATATATGCTGGCATTTAGGAGTGAGGCTGGTATATCTGCTGAATTGGGTCTACCCACACACAGAGTACTGAATTTCAATTCTCCTATCAGTGACTTGATGAGGCGATTAGATCTGGATATACTCGAAGAAGTTAAAGAAGAAGCAACAATCAGGAATGCTACGTACCAACAACGAACAGCTCTGTTCTACAACAAAAGAGTGAAGAAGTGTGATTTGAAGGAAGGGGATTATGTGCTAAAGAAAGTAATACAAAAGAATAACAAACTGGAAGCCAACTGGCATGGACCCTACCCAGTAACAAAAGTTGTTCGTCCAGGGACATACAGGATTGAAACCTTAGAAGGAGAAGAATTTAATAATGCATTGAATGCAGAGCATCTGCGCAAGTATTATCAATAGTTGAAATTCCTATGTAATGCAATTTCTTCAGTGTGAATAAAGTGTTGAATGTTTTACCCAGTTTCTCTCTTTTTGTTGAAATTTTTCGGAATATTAGTGCTACACACTACACATCAAGTTCAGATTGGTCGGCAAATAAATTTCCCCCAACTCCGGTTGGTCGGTAATCAATCACCACTAACTCCGGCTGGTCGGCAAATCAATCTCTTCCAACTCCGGTTGGTCGGGGACCAATTACCACCAACTCCAGTTGGTCGACAAATCAATCTCTTCCAACTCCGGTTGGTCGGGAACCAATCTCTTCCAACTTCGGTTGGTCGGGAACCAATCTCTTCTAACTTCGATTGGCCGGTAACCAATTACCACCAACTCTGGTTGGTCGGCAAACCAATCTCTTCCAACTCCGATTGGTCGGGAACCAATTTCCTCCAACTCCGATTGGTCGGCAAATCAATTACCACCAACTTCGGTTGGTCGGTAAATCAAATACAATCAACTCCGGTTACTTAAACTAAGCAGGATCATGGGATGTAAGTTGTTTCATTGCTTGGGATCAAAGAGTGATAAGTCACTATAATCAAAAAATAAAACAGAATGGACATATCAAAATATGCATATATTCACAAACAAAGACATTTTGCAAAATACTTAGAAGAAAATAAAATAGCGAAAGACTAAAATTTTCATTCAATTCAAGAATAATTACATATGATGTGAAAAAATACACTGCATTATATAAAAACCCGATTCTATTGGCTTTTTCCGTTCTGCCTTTGAAACAGGTTCAACCCCAGCAGGAGGATCGTCTAAAGCATAAGGAGAATTTATAAAATTTACGTCTTGAAGCATCCTAACATTCATTACAGAAGACCGCTCAAGTAAATGTTATGGCCGAGATATCTCGAAATTGGCATGAAGACTATAATCACCAAGATATTTAGAAATCGTACATCGAGGAATTGTACAAGTAGGAATCCAGCTAAATTCGAGATTAAAAGGAGGCACGGGCAAATCGAGCACTCCAGGCTCGTAATAATCCCATAAGTAATGACCCTGCTCCAATTGAAGCACACACATGGCATTCAACCATCCTTGTTTATAGCCTTCGTTATTTGACTATTGAATCCGATCATCAAGATGGTAGAGGGCTTCATTGTAACCAGCCATCCAAAACTCTCTGGGCTGTTTATGGAATTGGTAATTTAATCTCTCTAGTTACTCGTGGAGATTCTTCACCAGAATTTCCTTGTTTTCCAAGGCAGAACTCTGAGCAGAGAGTTATTCGCTGAAGTTCAGAATTTTCTTAGACATTTCTGCTAAGGCTTGGTTCTTCACCACCAACTGAAAGGCCTGATTCTCTAAAGCTGACTGTGTTCTACCTTCTTCAATAGAAAACCGACCAGCCCTTGCTCATCCCTGAGAAAAAGATCTTGCTCGTCCACGAGTAGAGGTGGAAGGTCCAGCTTTTTTCAAAGTTTCCAACTCATCTCGCAAGTTGGCATTTTCTACCTCCAAGAAAGAGAAACCTTCATCATTAACTGAGAACAAGGCTCCCGAGGAGGATTCAGCAGATTTGAGTTGTTTTACCTCCTCTTACAAGACAATGTTCTCCTGCTCCAATAATTTGGCAATATGTCTGTGTTCTTCAACCTCAAGCTTTAGAACGCTCTCTTTCTTCTCGTAAGCCGAGATGAATTTATCATATCCTTTATCAGCACTTAACTGCTGATATTTCTTCTCGTACCCTTAGTGCAAAAGTGTGGAGGACTCTTTGTACTGCTGCTGGAGTTCCTCTATAGTTCCTTGGAGGTCCTCAATCATCTCATAGTAGGCTACATTGTTGGAAATTGCACGATCGAGCAAACACTTCAGATACTGGTAAGCTTCAACTGCTCGATTAGAAGCATCTGCTTCGAGGATGTCGATTATTTCGATTTCATTAAGATCTGCATAACCAGCTTTGAAGTAGTCATTGCATTTCTTCATCAATTCTGTGTCATGAGCTGATAAGAGCTCCATCCTGGACATAAACTAGCAAAGAGAAGTAATAAACAGAATCAATAAGGATAAATACAGAGCAAGAAGAAGAAAGTCAATATGAACAACCAAAAGTTCAAATTTTTATTCATCGTAAGGGAAAATACAAAATCTGAGGTTACATTCGATAGAATAACAAAATAAAAACCCGAGAAACTCTACACCTTCTCTTTGTTTCCTATGACTTCCTCAGAAGGTTTTGAGGAAGAGACTGATTGCTCGGAGGGCAAGATTAGCTGCTCGGCAGAAGTACTGGCTGGTTGGGGTTTCTCGGAAAGAGGAACAACAGGAGCAGCAAGGACCTGATCTCCAGTCATCATTGAAGATTCGTCTGAGTCAGCTTCATCCTCTTCTTCCTCTCCAGGAGAGAGAGGAGGGCCATGAGTATGTTGCTGGAACAATTCAGAATTCTCAGCAACTTTCATCGTATCCACCCATCCATACCTAAAGAATTTGACACCCGCATACTCCATTTGCGAAGACATGGCAGCCAGGCCCTTGTTCCAGCCCTTATCCCAACCGGCACTGAATGATTTCTTAACTGCCTTTTTCCTCTTTGCCTTCTCCGAGGAGGTCTTTTCCCTAAGGAGTTCCTCGGAAGCCTTCAACTTCTCCTCCACCTCCTTTTTCTGACGCTCGACATCTTGAAGAGAAACAACTTCATTTTCAGCAGACTTGAGTTTAGCCTCAAGATCCTTATTGCTCTGACCAAGATCTTTGTTGCTCTGCTCAAACTCTTTCAACTTCTTCTCCAACTCCTGGGAGGCATTCTCAGCTTGATTTTTACCCAGCTCAATGGACTTGAGTTGCTTCTCCCAAGCAACCTTATCTTCCTCGTACTTTTAACGAGAGTCTTTTAAAGAATGAGTCAGACCAATAAAAGCTTCCTTTACACCTCCCGAGGAGCTTGAAGCCTTGATAGCTTCATCTTTCTTCAAGATGCTGTTGAAACACGTCACCAGCTGAAAAAAGAAATAACATTAGGTCAATACATGAACATAATGTTAAAGGATAAAAGGGGTTGAGATAAAAATACTTACTGAGGCAATGTGTTGAGTAGCCAGGGTAGTGACTCTGTCACGAGAAAGAGTGTCTTCAAGGCCTTGGACTTCTGGGATAGTTCAGGACTTCACCAAGCCCGTGGCAGAGCTAGGGGGAACAAAAGTTGGAACACCACTTTCAGCATTTAAAGGCTGAAAGATAGGTTAGCGGGTCTCTCAGAAGAACTTTTCTTTAACCTCCTCGGAGGAGCAGGAATATTTTCAACCAAAGACGTGGTCTTTGATGGTGAAATGACAATAACCTCACTAGGAGGAGAGATAATAACAGCCTTGCTCGGAGCCACAGGGGGTTTCTCAACAACTTTCTTGGCAGCAGCAGGAAGGGGTGCATCAATATTCCTTGTCGCTTCTTCTGGGATATCTTGCTTACTTTTCTTCGCCTCCACATTGGTAGAGGCAGATTTATCAAAGAAAGCAGGAGATCTTCTTCTCTTCATCAGATTGCTGATAGGAATATTTGAGTCAGAGGAAGAACCTTCCGCACTAGTCTCAGAAGCTGGTACTTGGTCAAGATTGACCACCACTGGACGAGGACGAGCAGTAAAAGATGAAGTGTAGCTCTTATACTGCAACAAATAAGAGGCAGATCTAATATGTTCCTCGGCAACAGATTGATGCAAATCCCAGATAAGTTTTAGATGTTTTAAATTAACATCATCTTCTTTGGGAGATTTTCTTTTACTGTCAACTATAACAAATGAAAAAACAATTGTCAGTGATACATTTTATCAAACACAAAGAAAACAAGATTTCAAAAAATAAAAACAACCTATCCCATTGCCATAAGGTGGGAACCTAGGACCTTGGTATACATCATCTCCATTTAATGGAGGGTGTTGCCAATTTTTCATCACCACTCTATGTTCAAAATAGTCTCTATTGGCATCAGGAAGGTTGACAACTAACGCTCTATTCAAAAACCTAGTTTTTAAATAAAAAGTACTGTCGTTAATAACCCATCTGTAGCAATACATAATCTATGGAATCCCTAAATGGGTTCCATGAAGTTGATTCAATCTATGTACGCTATTAACTATCCTCCAGGTATTTGGAGCTATTTTGCAGGTACAACGTCAAAATATTGACAGAACTCCAAACATAGGGGATTTGGAGGAAAAGAAAAGCCACATTCGGCCACAAAGAGACTTGGGAACCAATGTCCCTCAGCCAAAGAAATATAGTCAGAAGGTTTAGAAAGTTCTTCCAATATGACCCATGAAGGAATTGAAAATTCAGAACGAAATTTGTCAAGTGATTCAACAAGGTAAACCATGATGAACAAAGTAAATAAAAGAGAAGGAAGAAAATCTTACAGGAAAAGAGTGAATCAGTTGACAACGAACAATGGAAGAAACGAACGCACAAGATAGAGAATAAATGAAGAGTTCAAAGATACAGATTTGAAAAGTGAAAGACGATAGGATGTCTGCCGCGTTTAAATACTTTACCTCGGGAATAAGGAGAGGCAATGATTACAAAGAAAGACGTTTGCGTATACGACGGCTAAAAGAAGAAAAGGAGCACAAATATCGAAGCGGTCATGAGAATTCAAAATATTTATGAGGCCTGATACTGTGCACTCAAAAAGCAGTTATATACAATGAATGCTTTCCTAAAATCCATACAAACCAATAATCTATGAAGTTTTCAAGCAGAATGTTCCATACTTCTCTTCAACGTCAAACTATAAAACATTGGGGGCTTCTGTTGATACCAAATTTAGTGTGCTGACATGGACCATTCACTTACTGACGCGTGTCTGCCAACGTGGTAATTACAAATACTTCTACCGAGCAACTTTAGCGCCCCGAGCAACTCAAGCGTGCCGAGCTACTTAGGCGGTCCGAGCTACTTAGCATACAGAGCACTCAAATCAGGATAATCAAGGAGACGACTGCACATTAAATGCTCATTACTATCATACAGATGTACATGTCTACTAGATAACAGCGCATTTTCCTTTCATTTGTACAGCCTCAAGGCTATAAATACATTGTAACCCCCTCATTAGAGGAGGACTCAGAATTTCTTGGTAAATCCATTATCGAGAATTCCAAGCAAACAGTCAGCAATAACAAAAACAGTGGACGTAGGCCATTCTTATAAGGCTGAACCACTTTAAAAATCTTTTGTCTTATTTATTTTATCTGTGATTGATAAATTAGAGATAATCTAATTTTTTACATCAACAACTATACTAAACCATACTCGAAGATACATTGATTATGTAAAAATTCTTTATGGTTCTAGTACCCTTCAGATGCATTTACCTTTAGAATCAAGGACTTCATTCCTGGTTGGTAAAAAGCACATTGTGACGATCATTGCACATTGTGACGATCATTGAAATTTGACTTATGCTAAAAAAAGTTAGCCTTTAATCCGTCCACCAAAAGAACATTATCTAACTTAGTAAAACCATCAATTTCTACGTTACCCTTTCCAACAATGTTAGATTTGTTCCTATATCCAAAAGTAATTGACCAGGATTCCTTCCTTACAAGTATGGAAAATAAAGCTCGGTTTTCGGTCACATGCCTAAGGCACCCACTATAAAATACCATTGTGAATCATTTTAGGCAATTAAAGCGGTGTAAATTATAAGACATTTTTCTAACTTAGTCTAGACAACTTTAGTCTTGTTATCATTCCCTAAATCCCTCGAACTATTATCAATGTGTGTAGATTTTGACATTTTCTCAAATCTTGACAAAATAGTTCTAGCACTACACCAAATATAGGAATCTGGCATGGTTTAAAACAATTCCAGACCCAATCTGGTACGGTTAAAACCGTGCCAGAATCTGGGATGCCAGATTTTCTGGCACAGTTTAAAATCGTGCCAGATTTCCCAATCTGGCAAGCTTTTGGCATGCTTTTAAATCGTGCCAGATTTTCATCTGGCACGCTTTTGGCAAGTTTTTAAATTGTTCTATATAATGAATCTAGCACGCTTTTGGCACAGTTTAAAACAGTGCCAAATTTTCTATTTTGTGGCACACTTTTGGCACGGTTATAAAGCGTGCCAGATTGTTTTATAAGCATACTCAATTTTATAATTTGGCACGATTTTAAACCGTGCCAGATTTTTTAATTAATAAAAAAAACATTTGAAAAAAATCTGAAAAATCAGCAAATTCCAAATCTGGTAGGAAAAATATTTATTATTTGCAAAAGAAAATCAAGAAAAATCACAAATTATGAATATCGCATGTTGTTGATAAACTAATGTGCGTGCAAACTTCAAAAAATTACAAGAGTTAATAGTTCCCAGATAAAAAAAAATGGGCAGAGTTTCCTCTATTTTCTGTGCATTCCAAAACCTGCCAATATAAAGCCCGCATGGCCATAAAAGTTGACAATAAAACTACTAAAGCCTGCACGGCCATAAAAGTAAACAATAAAACTACTAAAGCCTACATGGCCATAACACAAAAAATAGAATCCTGAATATTAACAATACTAAATAAATAATCCCCTCGCTATAAAGCATTGACTTCTTCGTGTGTTCCAAGTGGATAAAAGCTAGGGATTGAATGTCATCTTAGAAACAAAATAGTACACAAAAAAGATATGATATTAGTAACCAAGGAATTTTAAAAAAAAATTGTATTCAAGATAAAAAAAAATTGCATGTACAAGTTACAATTATTATTATATTCTCAAACTAAAAGTCTCGTGACTACGTGGTTAGTTCATACGAGTTACATTAGTCTCATATAATGTGTTAGTGCCTCTTACGGGCCCGTTTGGGGGATGGTTTGTGTTTTAAACCTTTAACGACTTATTTTTAAGTTTAATCTAGATATTTTCAAATTATCATCATATTCTGAAATCGGGAGACCCATGACTACGCGGTTATTTCGTATAAGTTACATTGGTCTCATACGAGGTGTTCATGCATCTTACGGGGTCGTTTGGGAGCTGGTTTGGATTTTCACCCTTTAACAACTTATTTTTAAGACTAATCTAGATATTTTCACATTATTGTCATATTCACAAATTGGGAGAGCCGTGACTACGTGATCAGTTCCTACGAGTTACATTGGTCCCGTGCGAGGTGTTAGTTCCTCTTACAAGGCCATTTGGGGGTTGAATTGGGTTTTCACCCTTTAACGACTTGTATTTAAGCCTAATGTAGATATTTTCAAATTATTGTCATATTCTCAAAGCGAGAGGCACGTGACTACGCGGTCAGTTCCTACGAGTTACATTGGTCCCGCGTGAGGTATCCATGCCTCTTACAGGGCTATTTGGGGATTGGTTTGGATTTTCATCCTTTAACGTCTTGTTTAAGCCTAATCTAGATATTATCAAATTATCGTCATATCCACAAACCGAGAGACCTGTGACTATACGATCAGTTTCTACGAGATACATTGGTCCCGTGCGAGGCGTTCTTGCCTCTTACGGGGCCGTTTGGAGGCTAAATTAGGTTTTCACCCTTTAACAACTTGTTTTTAAGCCTAAGCTAAGATAATTTCAAATTATCATCATATTCTCAAATCGGGCGACCCGTGGCAATGCGATCAGTTCCTACGAGTTACATTGATCTCGTACAAGGTGTTAGTTCCTCTTACGGGACTGTTTGGGGGATAGTTTGGGTTTATACCCTTTAACGCCATGTTTTTAAGCCCAAGCTAACTATTTTTAAATAATCATCATATTCTTAAACCGAGAGACCCGTGACTATGCGGTCAGTTCCTACGAGTTACATGGGTCTCGTGTGAGGTGTCCATACCTCTTACAGGGCTGTTTGGGGGTTAGTTTGGATTTTCACCCTTTAACGGCTTGTTTAAGACTAATTAAGATATTTTCAAATTATCATCATATCCTCAAACCAGGAGACTCGTGACTACGTGGTCAGTTCCTACGAGATACATTGGTCCCGTGCAAGGTGTTCATGCTTCTTACGGAACCGTATGGAGGTTGATTTGAGTTTTCACCCTTTAACTTGTTTTTAAGCCTAAGCTAGATAATTTAAAGTTATCATCTTATTCTCAAATCGAGAGACCTGTGACTACGGGATCAGTTCCTACGAGTTACATTGGTTCCGTACGAGGTGTTAATGCCTTTTACGAGACCGTTTGGGGGATTGTTTGGGTTTATACCCTTTAACAACAGATTTTTAAGCCTAAGCTAACTATTTTCAAATAATCATCATATTCTCAAATCGAGAGACCCGTGACTATGCGGGCAGTTCCTATGAGTTATATTGGTCCCGTGCGAGGTGTTCATACCTCTTACGGGGCCGTTTGGGGGTTGATTTGGGTTTTCACCCTCTAACGACTTGTTTTTATTCTAATCTAGATATTTTTAAATTATCATCATATTCATAAATTGGGAGACCCGTGACTACGTGGTCAGTTCCTACGAGTTACATTGGTCCCATTTGAGGTGTTCATCATGCCTTTTACAGGGCTGTTTGGAGGCTGATTTGGGTTTTCACCCATTAACGACTTATTTTTTAGTCTAATCTAGATATTTTCAAATTATCGTCATATTCTCAAATCGGAAGACTCATGACTACGTGGTCAGTTCCTATGAGTTATATTGGTCCCGTTTGAGGTGTTCATGCCTCTTACGGGACCGTTTGGAGGCTGATTTGGGTTTTCACCCTTTAACAACTTATTTTTAAGCCTAACCTAGATAATTTCAAATTATCATCTTATTCTCAAACCGGAAGACCCGTGACTACGCGGTCAGTTCCTATGACTTACATTGGTCCCGTACGAGGTGTTAGTGCTTCTTACATGATCGTTTGAAGGTTGATTTGGGTTTTCACCCTTTAACGTCTTCTTTTTAAGCCTAAGCTAGATATTTTCAAATTATAGTCATATTATTAAACAGGGAGATTTGTGACTACGCGATTATTTCCTACGAGTTACATTGGTACCGTACGAGGTGTTAGTGCCTCTTACGGGACTGTTTGGGGGATGGTTTAGGTTTTGACCCTTTAACGAGTTATTTTTAAACCTAAGCTAGATACTTTCAAATTATCATCATATTCTCAAATCGGGAGATCTGTGACTACACGGTCAGTTCCTATGAGTTACATTGGTCTCGTACGAGGTGTTAGTGCCTCTTACGGGGCCGTTTGGGGGATGGTTTGGATTTTCACCCTTTAACGGCATGTTTTTAATCCTAAGCTAACTATTTTTAAATAATTATCATATTCTCAAACTGGGAGACCCGTGACTAAGTGATCAGTTCCTACATGTTACATTGGTCCCGTGCGAGGTGTCCATGCCTCTTACAGGGCCGTTTGGAGGTTGATTTGGGTTTTCACCTTTTAAGAGCTTATTTTTAAGCCTAAGCTAGATACTTTCAAATTATTGTCATATGCTCAAATCGAGAGACCCGTGGCTATTCGGTCAGTTCCTACGAGTTATATTGGTCCACTGCGAGGTGTTCATGCCTCTTACGGGGATGTTTGGGACCTGATTTGGGTTTTCACCCTTTAATGGCTTGGTTTTAAGCTAAAGTCAAAATATTTTCAAATTATCATCATATTCTCAAACCGGGAATCATGTGACTACACGGTCAGTTCCTTCGAGTTACACTGAACATGTGCGAGGTGTTCATGCCTCTTGTGGGACCGTTTGGCGGTTGGTTTGGGATTTTTCCCTTTAAAGGCTTATTTTTAAGACTAATCTAGATATTTTCAAATTATTATCATATTCTCAAACCGGGAGTCCCATAACTACGCAGTCAGTTCTTATGAGTTACTCTGGTCCCGTGCGAGGTGTTCGTGCCTCTTATGGGGATGTTTGGGGGTGGTTTGTAGTTTTTACCCTCTAACGGCATGTTTTTTAAGTCAAAGTCTAAATATTTTCAAATTATCATCATATTCTCCAACTAGGTATCCTGTGACTACACGGTCAATTCTTACGAGTTACATTGGTCCCGTATGAGGTGTTCATGCCTCTTACGGGGCTTTTTAGGGACTGGATTAGGTTTTCACCCAACAAAATGATTACACTTATGTCCCTCATCCAAGTCCCCACGATTATAATCCTGTCCCACATCTAATTTCTCATAATTACACTCATGTCCCGCATCCAAATTCTCATGATTTGAAAATGTGTTTGAACTCTGTCTTAAATGTATGTTGCTATGAACAATTATACTCTATTTTGAATTGTATGAACTGAATTATTTGAATATTTATGTTACTAGTTTCTGAAAATATGTTATTTGGTAACACAGAGTTGATTCGAAAACATGTTAGTTACACTAGGAGCTTCTTAGATGACCTGTTATAACAGTTATAATAGGCATGGACTTGTTATAACTTATAATAGTAATAACAGTTAATGAATTATTCAATGTAATGGCGGTTGTAACGTAATGACAAAATGACAAAATTATTAATGTAATGAAAAAATTAGTTAATGAATTATAAAAGGCATGGACTTGTTATAATAAGCATGAACCTGTTATAAAAGGCATACATGTTATTATCGGCATGGAGCTGTTATAACAGTAATAACAGTTAATGAATTAGTTACAATGTAGTTACAAAATTAGTTGTATCAGTTGACAAAATTAGTTGTAACAGTTGACAAATTTAGTTACAAAGAACTAGTCATAACAACTTGGCATTAACAGTAACAATAAATGAATAAGAACTGTAAAATGAACTACATAGAAACATTTGAATTACATAACAGTTGAGATGACATTTTTGGATGACCTGTTTACCAAGTATCAGTTGAGATAACATAAAATATGTTTACCAAATATACTATGTAATTCAAATGTTTCAATGTAATTATATAGAATGCAACGTTATATCTCTAAATCTTTATATCTCGTTTTTGCTATAAGGCCTCCTAAGAAAAAATATGGAATCTAGTTGGTGAACCTCTTGGTTATGCTTTTTGTCCTCATTCTACTAATGAGGAGGATCTTATTAAATGATGGATGCCTTCAGGGAATTCTGAAATCTCGAAACGTATTCACAAAATTCTACCTCAACGTACTCTCTAGGAAATATGGATCAACAGAAAAAAGGCCATATTTGAACGAAAAAGAATGAATAGCAACCTCGTTTTTTCAAATATCATATCTAGAGTGAAAGAAATATTTCATACTTTTCCTCTAAAGGCTCTCTCCATTCCCTCCTAAAAGAGGTAGTCAAGCTCTTCAATCTTAAGCCTAGAAGTAATTCAAGTCCAACGTGCTCTCTTGTGTATTGGAATAAGCTTCAAATTCATACAGTGAAATTAAACACAGATGGTGCTTGTATAGTGTGTTGTTTTGAGTTTTACCACTGTGTTGTTTGTTGACATCATCTATATTCTCTACTAGTGTGATTGTTCTCTGTAGATTGATTGTAAATCAACTTTTATGGTATTATTTTTTTTACTGATTTTACATATGTGTCTCCGATCTTAGGTGGCGTTGGAATCGTTGTTTAATTGTGTTGTAATATTTTGTGAGCGAGGCCTCACTCTTAAATTTCTCATGGTTAGTATATATCCTTGATCAAACTAAAGCTTTTAGCAACACTTTGTATGAATAATATCCATAGACATTATGACACATACCTAAAAGCAAGTTTGCAATGTTATTGTGGAGGTAGCCACAAGTATAGAGACTTTACACTTTATACTTGAAAATTTAATAATTCAACATTTGAAAAAACTGACTGTCTACATTTGAAAATTAAATAATTCAATAAAAACTAAGTATCTACACTACATTTGAAAATTTAATAATTCAACAAAAACACTATAGCGTACTTGTTTGTAAGAAAATCTTCTTTGATGGCAAGAGCTGTAAATAAGAACAAGGAAAACATATATAGAGCAGTAATTATCAGAGTCGCGACCAATGTTTCAATAGGAATATAACACACGGTGTTTTTCAACGAGGCATATCGATTTGAACGTTCCATGATCCTGGGTACAGTAGGGAAAAAGAGACCTACCATTGCACTGACAATGGTTTAATTGTATTAGCTAAGAAAACCGTAAAACAATTAAATAATAGTCAGATCCATTTGCAAAACTCAAACATTAGTTCAATTTATACAAATAAATAATTTTTTATTCATTAGTATTTACATCATATGGTATAATGATATGTCAACGACTAAAAAAATGGCCCTCGTCAAAACCACATATGTACACTTCAGTGATGAATTTTGATTCAATAAAAGGAATGATAAATATAAAATGCATCCATGGTAGAATAATCAACTATAGACCTTAAATATCAGTTCAATTGTTGCAGTTATTAAAGAGATCAGTACGTTGTACACATGCACCCACCTTTAGCTCTAGTAGACTGCGACAATGTAGATGTGGCCCATGTACCCAGAATACACGTAGCTCTAGTGCGCTGCAACAAATTTACCGAACGTATGCCTATCTAATATAAAAAAAAACATAACTATAAAAAGTGAATATATCACTGTAGTTGACATAAGGAAATACAACAGTAGTTAGACATGCTAATATTTAATAGGTATCAAAACCAATCATACACTTAACAAACCAGTACACGATTTAAACAAGACATGACATAAGCTGAACTAAACACAACTCTTAATGAATCAGGTATGAATTGTGGAATTTCTGACATGAACTTTGACATGAAACGACAAGCCACTATGTGTTGCCAAGTTTACTTTAAGTTACCTGATAAATAGAACAACATCACTCGCTCTAAACTGTTTGGCACCAACAAAATACTCCAACTGGTTGTGAGAAAGTGCCTTTTTGGTTTCCCTACAAATAAAGAAAATGAGACCACGATAATTAAGGAAACAATTTTAAAAATAAAATGAACCATATACTGGAAAATAGCTGTGAAAATTGGGAATAAGCAGTCAAATTTAAGAGAATTAAAAAAATGAAAAGAAGAAAGGTCAATGTTTATATATACACACTCACAAAACCAATGTTAATGACAATCTTTCTAAAGAAATTGGTTCCGAACAAACGTATTTTTTCCCAAGGAATTTACGAAAAAAAATTATAATCACGTTAACCACAATGACAAAATTAAGTAGTCCAACTTTTATGAAATTACAAAGAACTACATATAAGAAGTGAAACAACTGAATACCACATAAACTATTTTGAGTGAGCTAAATATAAGCACTGAATGAGCATTGTTTTGGTTTGCTTGCTAATTATCATTGTGTTGATTAGAAATCCACACAAAAAATGGATAGGGCATTGTTGATTTACATAAATAAGAAGCAAGACTTGCCTTGCAAATATCTCGTTGCAGATCGAGATGCGAGAAATTTCAAAATCGGTAGCAAAAAAATGTTGTTTTGATCAACAAGAAGAAAAATGGAAAAATACAACAAGGTAAAGAAACCGATAGAAATAGGGTTTCTATTTTACCTCTGCAATGTAAATATCTTGTGGTGTGGCCGATTAGGGTTTTTTTGGTAGAAAATGAGCAGCTATAGAGATGACGAGGCATCTCTTCCCTCAGCCACAAACAACGGGCTGTCCATTAGATTTTGGCAGCGATGATGAGGAGTTAGGGATGATGCAGATCATGGAGGAGGCCGGGTAGTGTCGAAGAGGTCGGGTAGTGTGGATCGTGGAGGAGTCCGGGTAGCGTGGAGAGAGAGAGAGAGAGAGAAAGAGAAATAGATAGAGAGAGAGAGAGAGAGAGAGACTTAGGTTAGAATGATTTGGGGTCCTCTTTAATTTTTTTGTCCCCGCTTGAAATTTTGGGATCTAGATTTTGTCCCCATAATTGGCACGATTTTAAGTGGGGCCAAATTTTGGCACTATTTTAAAACGTGTCAGATTATGATTAAACCGTGTCAAATCTGGCGTAGTTTTAAATCGTGCCAGATTCTCCTTACCTGAGCATGCCAGGTTAGCAATTTTGGTGTAGTGTATATTTATCAAAGAAGGAATCAAATTCATGTTTCAAGGTGGAAACTTCATCCAATGAGTTTTCCTATTCACCATGGAGTTTCTAAAAAAACCTTCAGTGATATTTTTCAAATGACCATCACGTTTGTAAAAAGTGAAATGATACACAAAATGATGATCGGTTTTCTTCAAAGGTTTTAAAACAACTTTTTTCTCAAGAGATGATGAAGACTCTTCAAGCACATGAGTCTTTTGAGAAGGTTTCACAAAAGTAATTTTATCCTAAGATTTAGATTTACAACGAGGATTTTCAAAACCAATTCAATGTTTACAAATCGAAGATGTAGTATGGGATAAATGAAAATTCCCCATCCTATTGGATCTATCTCACTGGTAACCTTGATATCTTTATCCGAGACTAACTCATTTTCAAGAGATGTTATTTTTTGTTCGAAGAGTCATTAGAACTTTTACATTCTTCCAACTCACATTGTAAAACTTTTAACCTTTCTTGGAAATCTTTATTCTCATTCTTCATCACGAGAAGACTCTAACTAAGAGATGCAGGTTGAGCTTCGATATTTCTCATAAGGGACCCTTTCATTTTTAGAGAAGCATTTTTTTTCATATTTTTTTAGTTTGATGGAATTTTTTAACAAGATCTTCTTAAGTCTAGCATTTTAAAAAAAGAGTTTATCATAAGCTTGTTAAAGGTCACTATCTTCTTCATTTAAAAAATCATCACTAGAATACTTAGAAGAAGAAAAAGTGTCAAATTCATAAAGCATTTATCATTAGTGGAAGAATATTGACACAATTGTTTATCATTTGATGAACCACCATCTAAAGAGCTAAAACTATAGGTAAGTTGAACAATATCCTAAAAAATATCTACATCTAAGTACATATTATTATCCTCCATATTAACACAAAACGCATGATCTACCTCTAGGTTTTTCAACCTTAACAAAACAGGACGAAGCTATGATACCAATTGAGAGTGCGGACTACGTACCGAAATGGAGACCCACCCAAAAATTTATTGTGTACACCTAAAATATAATGTTAAAAAATTTACCCAAATTTTAATCAACCAATTTTAAATTTAATCTTGCTGAAGCATATAGATGATAAAAAATACGAAAGAGGTAAATAATATCACAACAAAAGATGTATGAGGACAAAAACTCATTAATGGGAAAAACCTTGGGCCAATGCAACAATCTCACTAAAGTTGGTAAGGACATGTAGAGGGGAATAAGGACTTGCACTCCTATCGACGCTAACTCACACCTTCACATTTTTTCACCAAATTTTAGTAAGCCGAAGAACCCTATCCGTCAATGGACAATCTCAACATTCCAATGTAATTACAAATGTCAATAATGTTTCACAACCCTTGTCTTCACACTTTGGATATTACACATGATGAACCCCAAAAGAGAACCTTGAATATCACAATACTTCTTATTAGGAAAAAGACCCAAAGTGTATAGAAAGTTTATTTTATGAAAATGTGCTCATGATGAAAAACTTCATCTTCTTTGATATTAATAAAGCTCTAAAAAGAGAGGTAACCAAATGCAAATAAGAGAATGAAGAAGAAGAACTAGGTTTTGAAAAATGGGATCACTCATTTTTCACAAGTATGTTCTTATCTCCTTAGAAAGGAAGAAGAAAATAATACATACTAAAAGACTCTCTTGGTATTTTTCTCTTGAAAGATATGAGAGTTATTTTAAATGAAGAGCATTGATGATTTAAATAAGTAAAACCACACAAATGGATTTTCAAATCACCAAGACAAGCCAAAAGACACATCTCTTACACAAACCATGTGTGAGAGAGTGGTTAGTGACTACTAAGTCTAATCAGCCGTCAAAAAGGGGGTTTTCTCAAACATATCTAGAAGATCTACAAAAATATATATGACGGATTTGTGGATCGGTAGGCATCGCTGAAGGTGTCACTGTAGCGAAGACTAGCATAGCAGGGGCGAACCTGTTGTGATGTAAGTCGCGCATTTATGCAAAGATTTTTAAGATACCTTCAAAGGACTTGGCAACCAACGAGGGAAGTATCGCTGCAGCAAATATGTCACCACGGATATAATTCAGCGATAAGATTCTCACGCCAAGTTTCAGAGTTTTTGCCAAAAATAACTTGTTCAAATTTTGCTTTAGAGACAAAGTCGTTGTAATAAAACTGGTCAATTTCACTCAATTTTTCTTGTTTATAACTTTTCAGACATTAATTATACAAGCAAGATCAAGATAGCTAGGCCTCAAGACTTACATAGACAAAAAAGATTTATCAAGACATTTTTAAATAGGTTTGTAAAAATACGTGACGTGTCTGAGGGAAATTATCCAATTTACATTTTATCCAATAATGTAACATATGTGAAAATGAGGATAATCAAGAATCGACTTCAAGATCTTGAATGTTGATAAAGCTTTTTGGAGATGTATATATGGGACCCAAAATGTTTTGAAAAATCAAAATAATACAACTACCTATGAGGTAACAAATGAGTAGATTAGTACTCTTACAGAGGGTAATTTGTTCTTGGCCCAGTGATCAAATTTTATATTGCATGGTGATTGGGGAGATTGTGATACTCTATAACTGCTACAACACTTGATCCATTACGGATGGGGCTCGATCTTCTTCAGTAGACATGGAACAAACTGTGGAACAAACATGCAAATCATGGGTAGGAATATCGCTGATATAAACAAGATGGTTGAATAGATCACGTATACATAATTCCAGGGTAAGTTCTTGTGCGGTATTCTGCGGGTAAGGATAACTACAAAAAAAGTTGGGGAACTTTTTTAGGATCCTAAGACAGAAGGACATGACATAGGGGAAGATGGAAAGCTGGGCTCACATATGTATGATTTCTTCAATGCAATTCTTTTATTTGATCTTAATCCCATGTGAGAGGTAATTAGTTTTTCATGTTTTTATTTGATCATATTTTTTTGGGTACCCATTGGATTTGGGTGAACTTGTATGAGCTCCTGAATTGCGTACAAGAAGTAAGGAAAAATCAAGTAAAGGTGTTGCATCTTCCCAAAAATAAAAAAATAAAAAAGTAGGTAGAAGAATTATGTTTTGGCGATAACTTGCAGATTCATAATATTGTTTCTCCCACTAAAAAGAGGGAGACAATCATCTTGGAATCTGAGGTGTTTGAACCATCTTTTGGTCGTTAGACAATTTTTAAAAATTTTGTCAAAGAAAATGTCCCACGTGTTCATATTCTTTTGTGCCAAAATGGTGTGTACCTAGAGTTTTATCTATATGCAAAAAGGAGACGTGACTCTGTTATCAATGGATCACTTTTCATTGCCATGGATCATGATATACCGGGATGCTTGGACTAAAAACCTTTAAGGTAGGTGTGAAACCACTTGAACCTAGTATTGAATAGCTATGAAATTCTATTCGATATACCCCAGTTTTGAACAAACTCCAAAAATTCCCTTTCGCCGAGATTTTGGGACGAAGAGAGGAGTTGCCTAATATACAAGACATGTGGGTGAGAAGAGTGAGAATATTCATCGTCGTCATGCCTTTGGGCCTGTCGATTTTGGCCTCGCGGTTATAGGGTTTAAACAATACAAAAATTAAGACTATATAGTGTGTGATAAAAATCAGTAATATTTATTTTTCCATACTTTGATTCATATTTTATCGCGAGGTCCTTTGGGAGCACCTATGAAGTTGGATGAATGTACAATATTGTACATGGGGACCTAAGCACGTGTCTAGATTTTGAGGGATTCCAACCTTAATGCCTCTTAAGTATTTCTAAAAGGTATGTAACATAGCCATACATATATGCGATATTAAGTATATATAAAGGAAGCATAAAGATAGTCTGTGTTGCATGGTTTATCCCTAATAGAGTCGCCACTGTGGTATTACGAGAATATGACGAACTCGAGGGAGAGGGATGTGAGAGGAGAGGCGTGTTGCACCGTCCTTGTGATGTGTCCCCACAGATGAGAGAGTGCTTATCTCTCAATATTTGTTCTCTCTGAGGTCGATTTTGTGTTATTTTTCCCCCAGAAGCTGTTAGACACAATATCCAATCTAGTGTGACACATACCATGTAACACTTTACAATTAGATTTGACATGTAAATCTATCATGAAAAATTTTACTATAAAATTAATCATTTAATTTACCAAAATTAACATGCCAATTTTTCAATTAAATTGATTATTCAAAATCACGGGCTACTATACGAAGCCCATGCTCCTATCAGAGTTAACGACCTCTAAGAATGCATGGGGACTTTTGACAAGCCATCGAACCATGGTTCAAAGTAGTGGCCGAGTCAACACGGCATCGGCCGAGTCGACTCGGAATCGCAGGCCACCGAACTCATACTGAGAGACGATTCGAAAAAAATAACAATCCAGCTATATCGTTAAATATCGCCGAGATCTCGGCGTTTTCAAAATATCTCGTCGATATCTCAACCGAGTCAAAGATATCTCGCCGATATGGTCATTTTTTAACAAAAAATAAAGGAGAGAAGAGGAGATTTGAAAGAAAAAGGCATAAAAAAGGAGAGAAGAAGAGGAGATTTGTATACCTGACTTTTCTCTCTTAGGCAACTCCGATTTGAGCCATCTTTAGGCGTCAATCTTTTTAACAAGTGTCCGTTAGCGTTTCGGATGATAGTATTTTCCATTTTAGCGGCTAGTTCTTCCTTATTTTAGACAAGGCAGTTAGGGTTTCTCTGGGAACGATACAGGCAAGAAACGAAGAGGAGGGAATGTGTTTGTGGGGCCAGGACTCTTGGGTTTGACAAAATGGCATTTTGACGTTTTAAGTTGCACATTGTTATTTGTTGCTGAGAAGAGTTAAAATATTTCAAGTAAAAACTTTTGCACGTTTCAACTTTATTTTTTGTTAACGAAATGTTTTAGTTAAGAATATATACTTTATGAAATGTTTTAGTTCAGAATATATAAATAATTTGATACTGATTTCTGAAAAACTCGTACTAATGAAAAAATTTGCATTATTTAAAAAAAAAAATTGTGCTAATTTCTAACCAACTTATTTTAAATAATGGTATTACTTTTTCAAAGTATTAACATTAATTTTTAATCAAATTATTAATAAACTAGTACTAATTTCAAATAAAATTGGTACTATTTTTTTTACAAATTATCAATAAATTGGTGATTTCTTAAAAAAATTGTGACTAATGAAAATGCTTCAAACTAAAAAAAATGCTACAAACTAAATTGTTGTGAATTTTCCATGTATTGCACATGTATTTATGTGTACCCCACAATCTAGTTTTTATAAAGCCGAAACCCTCCATCTCTTCTTATAAACTTATTTTTTTCATTTTAGCCATAAAACTTTTATACAAATAATTATTTTGTACAGAATGCGTCTTCTATAAAACTTTATCCATGACTCCTTTATAAAATTTTATAAATATTCTTAAAAAAATTGTACAAATAATATTTTTTTAAATAAACTATTTTGTGGGGAAAAAACTAATTTTTTTGTAAAAATTGTTAAACAAATTGTAAAAAAATCTTAAACACTTATTCTTTCATTTTTAATAAATTAGTACTTAAAAAAATATCAGTTTAGTACTTATAATTTTTTTAAAAAGTTAATGAACATTTGCATTTATATTTTATGAAAAAAATGCTTGTTATTTTATAGAATGACTCTTAAACTAATACTTGTAGAAAAAAATAACATTTATACCAATTGTACCAGATAAATTAATATTGATGGGGAGCATACGAAGTGATTTTGGTGGAAATAACATTTGCATTCGCTGTGTAACTTCTTTATCACGTTTTATTTGTCATTAAATTATTTTTCTAAACTAATATTGATTTTTAAGGAAAATTAAATTTGACAAGTCCGTTGCACTTCAGTACAACCAACTGTCCAATGCAATGCATATTAAAGGATGATTTTGAATGTGCCAGATTGGTCCACATTATTAATCTTATTTTTTTTTAAATTTATATATTTGTTTTGGATTTTTTTGTGCTCTCTAAATAGCGTATCTTTGCATATCGCCCGATACCGTGACCGATACCACGACCGAGTTGAAAATTGACTGTCCGATACCGAGACTTTGAACCATGCATCGAACCGATGGTGGGCATGAAATAACTCTAGTTGAGTTCCGGATATGCATTATTTGAAAAAAGGTTTCAACTGACATTAATCTCTTAATGATTTGTTTAGGGTCGATATAAACAATGGTTTTGTAAGGTTTCTCGGGCTTTGGCGATAAAATCTCACGACGATGTTAGGGAAGAGACAAAGTTTTTCATTCTATATAAGATTGGGTCTTACTTAGAGTATGTGTATGAGCTAAAAGTCCATCCCCTAAAAGAGTTAGGGTGGGTAGCTCATTTGTTGGCGGAGCATTTGATGTTCTTTGGACATGTCGATGTAATATGTTGACTTTTCTCGAGAAAGACATCAAATTTCATAACTCCAGGAGAAATGGGGACGCATCCCTTAAGTGACTTTGAAAGTATGCATATAACAGATTACAACTCAAGGAGGAAGGAAAAATAAGATTGAAAATATTTTATTTGCTATTGTCGTTTATGGTTGAAAGTTGCTAAGATACGGAGGATGGTCAAAACATGTAAATCGAGTCTTACCAAATAAACAATTTAACCGAATTTAAACTAACACCAATTTTAAACGAATGTTGTGTTAAAACAGATTGACCAATTTTATCTGTATCCTAAAGCATGCATCTAGGTGATAGTAGGATAAAATAGATAAATCAACACAACATACCGACGTACAAGGGAAATCCACAACAGAAAAAATCTCATATGACCTAATTATCCAAAATCACTATGCATGAAATTACAAAGGACACGACAGTAGACATACAATGCAGACTCGACGCCCTCGCCATGCTTGACGCTCTTCGTTCCTTCGATCTCTACACAGTGACACACAAGATTCCACCCTCGCAACTGCGACAATGTGTGAGTCCACACATGCCTCGGTGTCCACCGATAAGGCTCAACAAATGTCTATGAATCTGGAACACGAACGTACCGCTTCTTCACCGCAGCACCACAAACACGAAGTCCATTGTGTGTACACAACAAATACGAAATGCACCGCACAAACGATTCTCAACAAGATGAAGAGAATAAGACTTCTTGGTGCCCACAACTAAGATTTCAAAGCATATAATAGATGACACTTGGATCTTAAACATGTTGGGTATAAACTAGGGTTTGGGAGCTTCTGGATGTGTATGGAAAACTAATTTCCGCCAAAATTTTCTTACAAAACTAATGGCAGGACCCCTTTATATAGAAAATAACTTTTTCGAGGCGATAAAAATTTTGAGAACTCGTTCGAATGAAAAGAGAAGTTAATTCGAATGAAATTGTATATCTCGTTCGAACGAGCTGACAACCTCAATCGAAACAACTTATAAAGAGATTCAAATGATATTTTTTTTATTAACAGAGAAACCTCGTTCGATGTTCGTTTGAACAAACAGGCAATCTCGTTCGGACAAAGACTATAAAGTTGTTCGAACGACTTAAAACCCAAAAATATTTTAATAAAAATATTTTAAAAACAGCCCCCAAACATTTTTTATTAAAAAAAACCCCAAAACTAAAGTATCCAAGGATAAAAAATAAACGCATTCATACCTAAGAGATCCGTGGAAAATGAAGACAAAACATGGCATAAAACACGGCATAATGAATGCAATCTCTGAAACTTTGTCGCTACGTATTTAAACAAACATGCATAGACCTAAAAGGTTAACACACTCAAGTCCTAACCTATGACTCAAAGGTTTTGTCTAAACACGGAATAAGCCAAAATACATACAAATTAACTCTATCGAAAATTCGTTCTTGCAACGCTGAAAAGCAGAGAGTTCTTCGCTATCCGATATAAAATTGAGCAAACCTGGGTCAGAGTTTGGTCTTCCCCAAAAAAAATTATCTTAGGGAATTAAACATAAGGGAACTCTGTTTTGATGATGTTGTATTGACTTGTACTTTTTAGCCTTTCGTTAAAAGCTGACTGTCGGACAGTTAAACTCTGGCCGCCTCCCATTGTTTTAATATTTTTAAAAAGTATGTCGGAATGTAAGACTCTCTGTAAACTGTTTTTCTGTGCAAATGGTACACCTATGACTTTTTTCTATATGAAAAAGGTGATGCAACTCAGTTAATATTTGTTCACTTTTCACTATCGTGGATCATGATATATCGGGCTCACTCGGATGGGGCGACCTTTGAGCCACATGTGATACCACTTTAGTACTGAATAAGTATGAAAGCCCATTTGATATACCCTAATACTAAATAGACATATAATGTTCTCTGTGACCGAGTCTTTAAAATCGAGAAAGAAGCAGTATGATATACCAAAGGGGTGGACGAAAAAGAGTGAGGATATTCATCGACGATCAACCTTTCAGCAGACCACTTTTGGACTCGAGGGTTTAAAGTTTATATAATATGAAAATCGAGACTATGCAGTGCATGATGCAAGGTGGTAATCTTTGTATCTACATAATTTGACATTTAGTTTATGTGAGGTCCTTTATAGGCACTTATGTGTTGGATAAAACACAATAAATATACAAGGGGCCTACAAAATCTCTTAAGTTCTTGGGGAGTCTAAAACCTAAGGTTTTCACATAGTCCTTATGTTATGTGTGAGCAGTATTAAAGCAGTATGAAAATAAACATATATAATAAAGGATATAAAAATTTTGAAGTCAACTAGAGAGAAAATATTCTCTCACCCCTAGAGGAGTCACCACTATGGTATTGCGGGCCCCAAAAATCATTGATTGGTCACATTTGATTTTATCTTTTAAGTTGTATGCTACTGGATCTCTATTTACTATGTCCAGTGTGCGTACAGAGTTGATCAAAGTCTCTAACTTTTTTTATATAAAACAAACCAAAGATGTTGGGTGAGCCATCGTAGGCTCAAATTAAGGCTTTGTCGTCCTGCGTTTGAACCATAGATTCAGGATGTGTGGGTCCATGGATCGTATTACGAGTGGGGAAGGTGTTAGGCACCCCACTCATTCTTTATTTATTTCATATATTTGTTTGTTCTTTAATGCTCAATTGTTGTTTAAATGTAAGATATGAACTTTTTAAGAAACCTTGATATATAGACTTCCCAATAAATGTAGACGCTTTCCTAAGGCCCGTAGGTTATGAGAGACAAAAGCGATGTGATGCCTAGCGTGGAAATCTGAGTGCTGCTTTGTGTGCCTTGAGGGCGTGTGTGTAGGGAAATTCGGTTGCCTCTTGTGTGAGTAGACTTATGGGTTACGTTTTGTGTGTATGCCTTAAGGGCGTGTGTATGCGCTAACTCATGTGATGGCTTGGGATCATGAGCAAGAAATCGGTGTTGCGCCTATGTACTCGTGAGGTCACAAGATCAAATTCGACATAGTTCCAATTATACATTTATGAATATACTTGTGTGCACAATGTGGGGGTTTGGTTTCAGATATAGGTATCTCAAAGGGGTGTTATGTCGCGGGCAGTGCGTTAGGACCGACTAGGGTTGTTCGTAGTACGGTAAAAATTTGTACCGTACCATTTTATACTAAAAATTAGTGGCAATGATTTATATTTTTTACTTACCAAAACCGAAATCCCCGAAATCAAAATTATAGAATTTTTTGTGGTTGGTTTTGGTTTTAACATTTCAAAAACTGATTTACCGATGATATCGTACCGAAATGATTATGAAAATACTAAAATGATATTATCGAACTTACTAAATCAAAAATACCAAATTAAATCAAACAAGAATACCCAATGTCTAAAGCCAAACACAACCACACTTATTTGATATGTTCTTTATTTTTCTTTAAGTGGTCAACATTTTAGTAACCCCTGGATCAATACAAGATTTTACAACCCTTGAGGAGATTGAGGAGTGTAAGTTTATATTCTATATTGTATTTATTCAATTTATATATATATATGTTTTCATTTGCTTCATTAATATAAAAATATATGAATTACTTTTCTGTCTTTTTGTAGGTGTTATTCACGAGTTTGTTAACATGACGATTCAACCAAATTGAAATGAATGAGCTATGAAAGGATTTTCTATTTTTTTCCTCTTATTTTTCTAGCAAACATGTCTTTTGGATCGAATCTTGTCCGAACATCACTGCCCAAATAAGAGAAAAAAGAAATGCTTGTTAAAATTAATTTGGTTTAGTTTTATTCGTATATTTATGTGTGACACCCCGCCTATTTTAATCTCGGTTGATCAATCCTTTATCAAAAAGGATTTCTCATATGGATCATTCTCAGAATAACTCTAAAAAATCCAAATTAATTACTAATAACATATTAGGCCCGACGTCAAATTTTAAACATTCAAATCTTATTAACTAAGACACACAATAAATCCATCTACACAATTAATACAGAACAACTGAATTAAATAAAATAATAACCGATAACTCTCAGTAAAAAATTTATATAACCATATCGAATAGGCGTAAATAAAATAGCAACAAATAAAATAAATGACAACAGTTGGGCAACATGCCCGAATATAACTCACAGTACCTCCTATCTAGATCACAAGGGTAAAAGCGTCTAAAAAATTCCTGCTAGCATCCATAGCTGCTGCAGCATCATCTGATTTGAAGGAAAAATATCATCCAGGCGTCCCTGTGTCTAGACACCTAAAAGGATTTTAGGGTCAGAGCCCAAAACGTTTTGAAAATATTTAGCAAGTGTTTAAAATACTTTAACATTTAAAATATGATATTCTCCATATTTAAACTGGTGTCGCACTCACATGAGATACCCCTCACTTCTCATCTAACAGTGCGGACCTAATGCATGTATTTTAAATACCTTAGTTACGCTACCGAGCCTAACTAGCATTTCTCAAAAACCTAAGTAACCATACGCCATCTCATACCCCGCGTATATGATATCCTATGCTTTCGCACAAGCTTATGCATAATAATTCTCACTTATAATTTATCTGTTCATTATGAATAACTTTCACTATTTATTATACACTATTCACATTTTAGTGTTATTAATCCCGTATATAATTTTCTCATCTTTATATACGTATCCTACATTTTATTCCTGATTTTTATTCTCCCGGATGTAACAATTTACTTTTCATTTTATCCTTTACTTTTTTCGTATATATAATATATATATATATATATATATATATATATATATATATATATATATATATATATTCACATCTTCATATGTATATACAATATACTATTCATATCAAGTATATCCATACTTATATATCACACACTATATAAGTATATTAACTATCCCTCAAAGCTATGACTCAATGGATGCAGTCTATAGAATACTATCATCTTCCAGGGAATACACACATCATCCTGGGTACCACCGGTCGGGATCTCACATCAACTTGATAAAACATATCACAAATGTAGGGGAAGAGGTCGTAGTTCCTCACCTGAAAGTGAGAACGAATCATATCCAAAACGTCTCACCCGTGATAAAGAGCCACACTGTATAAATAACTGGACGATATGACCTGGGGACTATACTCTCTCTACATTCACTAGCCAGTGGATTCAACCACATCGCGCAACTTCCCATGATAGCACTAGAGAGGGGTATGCTTCACACAAATATATTATTCACACACGGATATATTTATAATCATATGATATATATACTGTCTCAATACCCGTATATATATCTCGTCAAATTCATCTATTCTGGCCTATCTCACGTGGCATTATCCTATGATCCTGAATATACTAATTCGTATTAATTCATAAGTATACACACAACTTATTTTAATCCTATACATATTCACTCACTTATGATACAATTATCACATTAATTACTTCCGAATATTAGATTATCCTGTCTAGCTAGTATCATAGTTTCATCCTACTCGCACCTTCCAATTTACTCATATATAACCGGCCTATATATATTCTACACGCATAGATATATAAATATAACCACTGAAATAACTTTCTCGAGTGTCGTTCGTCCCAAACACTCCTAAAATTTATAATCCTAATCTTATTCCCGCTAACCCGAGATTTATACATCACTCATTTAATCTTTTGGAGGCTCTCGCGCTCTATTTACGGTCCCCTATTATTTATTTCCAAAATGAATTCTTCTCCAATCCTTTTAGTTCAAGAAAAACTTCTCAATTTTTCTGTCAAAAATGAACCGAACCGATGGCCAAAAAACTAACCGTAACGGCGACCAAAAACGAATCGAATCGATGGCCCTAAAAATGAATCGGTCCGGTGACCCAAATCGAACCACATTCTATCGGTTCGACGTCTTCAGATTTAGGAGTTTATCATCTTCTCCAACTCCAAATTTAATCCAACACTCATCCAACCCAAGATTTATGGTTTCTAACCTCACTAACCATCAATATAATCATCTACACACTATGATTTACCAAACACAACCATTAATTCATGGGATTCCTCAATTTAACTAAGAATTGAACCTTAACTTAGTTAAATCCTAATTTCTCATCTTCCCAAATTTCTCACAAAAAATTACACCATTAACATGGATTTAAACTCGTATTTCATTTGGAGTTGTTTTCACCTCAAATTTATATGAAATCATTTCTGAAAACCCCATTTTTTATTCAAGAACCCTAACCCAAAATCGTATCATTTTCACCAACTATAATATGAATAATAAACACACATAAATAGTTAAATCAAGTTAAACACTTGCCTTGTTGGACAAATCCGTCGACCTCGTGATGGAATCCGTCGAAGCTTGGTCGGAATCTCCTCTTTTTCTCCCTTTTCTTCTTCCTTTCTTTCCTTCTTTCTTTTCTTTCTCTCTCTCTCGTGGCTTATAATGGGAGAATAAGGCTTTTCCCCTTATTAAACTCAAAATTGACTCGTATACTCAAATACGATTCCCTATTAGTTCAAAAAGTCCCCGAAACCCAAACACTATCCCCTGGGTACTTTATTTTAACTATTTCAGCCCATCTGAGACCAACCGTCCACTCCAAATCCCCATACGAGTCACTTATAAAAAATTTACCTTTTTGAATCAAATACAACTCCCCGCGTATTTTTCAAATAAAATATTATTACCTGTCTCTTTGCCCAACAGTGACATAATATTTGATGAAGTTTGATGATTTCTTGCTATCAATTACAATTTCTTGATCGGTTCGACGTATTGAAAGGGTGACTCATTTGTTGTAGTTTACGCCCATACAGTCCACATTCATGTTGGAGCATATTGGTACTATGTTAACATGTAATTCTCGTTGGTCGTTTTACTTTGTTTTCTTATTTTTTGTTGTCTTGAGTCTGTTTGATGTTTGTTTTTTATTTCCAGGTACCGTTTTGAAATAATTTTTTCAGTGGGCAAATCCTTACTGATTTTGGGGTATTTCTGGAAATTTTCTTTTTTCGTTCGAATGACATCCTATGTCACCCGAAGATATCGTTCAAGCGACATAACAAAGTCGATCGAGCGACATCAGGGTTTTATTTAAAATCCGTCGTTTTCTCTTCTCCCCTTTTCGTTCTCTCATAACCCTTTCTCTGTCTTCCAGCGGCGACAACAGTTTTTTTTAATGCAATTTTTTTAATAAAAAAAAAACTTAAAGCTTCGATTTGTGCTTCACTATTCCGCGTGGTAGCTCCAGCCCTTATCCAACTTGGATTTCGAGTGGTCTCTAGCCGCTGTGTTCCAGCCATTGTCCTGCTTCGAGCAGTGTTTGTGTGTCTGCAACTCCTTCAACACTTTTGTCTTGTTTCCTTGAGGTACTCATTGTTTTCTTCTATTGTCTATGTTTCATTCTGCGTTGGGTTTAATGTTATCTGATTCCAGGATGTATTCACACAAAAGAACACTGACTTGGCTGATTTTACCTCTTTTACAATGCCTCTTTTGTGTTCCTTTTGTTTAGGATCAGAAATCATTTGTTGAGAGGGTTTGATTGCTCGTTTTGATTATATTTATCTGATTGATGTTGTTGTTGTGGCTGGTGTTTGCGGTGGTTCGGTTGGATATTTTGTATGGAGACAGGTTCTTAAGTGTCTGTTCCTCGGTGACGGTATACTTTCACACTTTACACTCTTCTGTCATGCCGCCTAGATGTTGTGGTGCCCCTTCAGGACGACTCGATGAGCCACCACCCTCTGCTCGAGCTCAGAGAGCTCAGGCCAGTAGACCTCAGTACTCCCTAGTGAGATGGGTCACATGTGTTGAGCATTAGCACTGTTGCTTATTGGGTCTCCATATTAGGTCTGTTGTTCAGGAGCGTGTGTTTCGTTATTCTAAGTTTCATGAGTTAGGTATTCATCACTGGTTATCTAATCGGGGTTGGGATCACCTGTTTGAGACTCGTGGGGTTGTCTATCCGGACATTATCCGCGAGTTCTTCTTTCGCGCTCTCCCCAATGTTGAGGGATTTTTTCTACTGTCCGTGGCGTTCCTATTCTCATCACAGCAAATCTTATAGCAGCTTTTCTACACCTTCCCCGTGTCCCTGACACTGTGTTTCCCCGTTATTCCAATGATGGTCCTACATATGATGATATTTTTCATCATTGCTTCTGGGAGATTCCCCAAGTAGGTACTATTATGTATCACCGCCAGCTTTTCCCTGCCTTCTGAGTTCTTAATAGGTTTGTGTCAGCATCTATTTATCCTCGGATAAATCATACTCAGATCGGGTCTGACATTATCTATTTTATGTACCATATCTCTCAGAGGTGGGATATCGATTTACCGGCTGTCATGCTATGTGATATATCCTCTGTCACCGTCAGTGGTACCACTCCTATCCGCCCTGCTCATCCTTATGGGATTCTCATTTCCCTCATTTGCACTGCTGTTGGGGTTACTATTTTAAAGGATGACCAGCGTCTCCATATGCTCGCTATTATTGATCACAATACTCTCACACGTTCAGAGAGTCTTTTGCCACAGGCGGCGAGAGCTAGAGCTCCACCCACTGAGGGAGCCTTCACCAATGCTAATCCATGTCAGCCTGCTGGTCACACTGTTTCGAGCACCTCTAATTTTTCTCAGCCTCGCCCCTCCACACCTGCACCCACACGTCCTATTGAGGAGTAGGTCTCTTCTTTACAGGCACATGTAGCTGCCCAAACTCGGATGCATGATGCTATCATTGCCAGATTTGATGCCAAGGCCGAAGCCCGTGTTCATGCTGAATCTAGGATGACAACGTTCTTTGATGAGATGTGGCAGCGAGAGCAGCTGAGAGGTGCAGGATCCTCTGGACTCAGTCATATTTCATATACATACATTAACGATGCTGCTGTTGATGATGATACTCCTATCGATGTCTAGTTTTATTTGTTTTGTCATTGTATCTCAGACTTTGATATTCCTGATGTATTTATTTATTCTCTGATATGATGTACTCTTATGGTCAGCTGTATCATCATTGGTTTTATTTTATGGCATGGATGTATAGTTTCTTTTCCAATTTTAGTGAATCTCTCATTATGATTCAGTTACTGATATATTTTGCTATCCATAGTCATACAGATATTGTTTATCTAGCCATGCTCTTTATTCCCATATATTCATGCTAGATTTTGTATGTTTGTCCCACCTTTTGTCTATTCCAGGCAAAAAGGGGGAGAGGTATGTGATGTAGGGGAGTATTTATTATGATATTATACTTGTTGTTTTGTTCCTCCATACTTCACTTGGGTATTTGTTAGTGTCTCGTGTGTGTAGGTATATTTTTTCAAAGATTCTGATATGTATTGATACATCACATTCAAAGACAGAATCAGATTCAGATGTTTACTGTTCAGAGACAGAATCAGATTCAGATGCTTGCCGTTTATTCAATTTCATTATGTCCTGTATTTTTCTCATTTTGAATTTTGGTATTAGACATATACTTTTTACGGCATATAGCATTTCTGTTTAGTTTTGTCCCAGAATAGCCAAAGGGGGAGATTTGTAAGAACCTATTTCTTATCATGTCCATTTGTTGTAATTGGCTTAATTCAAGACAAAATAAATTAAGTCTAGGCTAGTTTTAACTATGGAGTTTAATTGGAACCTACGACAAAGTTCAAGTCCAAGAATGTGCAATTTAAAGCTTTGAAGAAGATTTCAAGTTGAAACATGTTGCATATGTTTAAGATCATTCAGGTATGAATACTTATAAGCATTTGAGTACTTTAGTATGTTGATTAAAAGCTAGGTGATTTAAATGTTTGGGAATTAAATCTTTTTCTGATTTAAAAATATTTCTAAGTAAAAATAGTTTAAACAAAATTCGAGGAATTATTTAAAGAAAAATGATTTTGTTTAAACATTGTCGCTCGAACGAGACAATGGGTCGTTCAAACAACAATCCCTTGTCGCGCGAACGAGATCCACTTCTCACTCGAACGATCTACCGCCTCAATTTTTCGTGTTTTGGTTTTCTTGGACTCTATGTTGCTCAGATAAAAATAAAACGTCTCTACGAAAGTTTTTATGAGAAAAACATTTTTGAAAAACACATTCCCTTATAGTTTTTCATCATTCGGAGTTTATTCAAGATCAAATTATTCAATTCCAAAGTCTGTGATCTTGAAACGTGTTTACAGGAAAATAATTCATTCATTGACTACATCGACTGAGGTAATTGGGAGGTTATTCCTTACTGAAGACAAAACTACATGTTCTTGAGGAATAGTTGCGGTTGTTCATTTGTTGATGACACCGACCGAGACCTGTGGGTATTCGTGTGTCACCCTATTTCATTGTAATCCGTGTAAGTTGTGTCTTACAAATTATAGTGAAATAAAAAGGCTTTGCCCTTCGGGGATTTTCCTGAAATTGTTTCTTTTACAGCATGCTTTATTCATGGAATGGATTTAATCACTTAGATGCATGTTTACGGTTTAAGAAGTTAAAATTGGTTTTACATAAAAATTGTAACAAAGTTATTTTTGCCGAAAGTACACATTAAAGGGCCTTTTCATTTACCAAACACAACCATTAATTCATGGGATTCCTCAATGTGACACCCTTCCTAATTTAATGTCGGGTGATCAGTCCTTTATTAAATTAACTCAAAGTGTCCGGTTGGTTCGTTCTTAGCATCACTGTCGAAAAATAATTTTATTTATTAATCACCTAATAAATAATTAAGCTAAGTGTCAAAACATTTAATCTTATAAATTAAGTCCGATTATTATCATAAGCTATGAAACCATTTTTACGAATACAAATGATTGCATTAAGACCAAACCATCCAATGAAAGAACATGCTAGAAAATCAATCCAAATAAAATGTCCCATATCAGAGGACAATGTAGTAATCACAAGAAATCCCAACTACAACGGAATACTCAAATAAATCAGAAGTACAAATCTCTTTGAACCGGAATAAACTGCAAATGGGCGACATATGCCCTATCTAGGGAGAACTAAATGAAATACTCAGAAGACAAAGACGAAGTCGTCTACTGCAAAGACTTGCAACTCCCACACTAGCTGCAGCACGTCAACAATCCAAAGATCCAAGCCTGAAGCCCTTGTGGCCGGGCACCTATAATACATACATATATATATATATATATATATATATATATATATATATATATACAAGAGAGAAAAGATGACATGAAACAGGTCAGAGCCCGAGTGTAAAACAGTTTTAAAATAGTTTTGCAAGTATTTAAAATGCTTACCGGTTGATATTCCATACACGTTAGTACTCGACACTCTCTTTAGAATTCTCACCTCTCATCTAGTGTGCACACCTATCGTACTACTATAATGACTCATAAGTCTAACCCAATTCTCCTCCCATAAATTTTGATTCGCGAGCCCGTATGTCTATGATTCATTAAAATGTCACCTCATTAAGGATTATTTAAGTCAATTATGTATATCTCAATACTAATATGAAATCTCAAACATATACTATGTTTAGGAGAGTTTATTCAATATTTATCTACTTACACATACAATAGAAGAATTCCAGGTATATAGATATATATTAATCACTCATGCAATATATATATTAATCGACACCCCACATAAAATCTATGGTGTTGGCATACTATGCTATCAAGTCCTTGTACCTCTCATACAAATGAGGGAAATACTAGTTCGGATTCACTTCCGAACGGTATTAACATAAAATACACATATTGGATGCGAAGCATAGTTCCAATACTAAGAGGTCAGCACATACCCTCACGTCTCTTAGGAACGTCTGACTATCATTCTCAGATAGCCTGTACCAAGGATCCTATGTTCTAGAGTACGAGTCAATAACCCCCATAAAGGTCACATCAGAATAAGACTATCCCGGCGGGAAAACCTTTGTGATAGCAAGTAGCGCGGGTACGATTAAACACATATATTCAAAAAATAAATATACATGCAATCTCATATATATTTACATTAATCATCTAGGTACGCCCATGACCTGTAACATTTTCTAGTCATGCATAACATATAACGCTCGCGTTCTACGTATAAGTAAATCACTCTTTTTATTCTCTCAATTATTACAAGTCCTTAAGTACTTTTCGACTCTCGAAGTGTATCCTCTCGATAAACATAAAATCAGTAGGTGCACCCTCACCACTCTACTAGTCCGAGTCTTACTTAATTCTCAAAAGACTTAATTTATCATGCACACGATCTTATCCCATTTTATACCCTCGTTACCCCCACGGTTACATCTCGTATAAAAATCACGTCACCCGGACCTTTCCCACAATCCTACTGGTCCTTTGTAAATCCCATTATGGTATTTAAGTTATGCCCAAAGGTTCTCATAGATTAGGGTTGGATTAATCGATAGGAGGAACAAAAATCAAAATCAAGGAGGAGTCAATCGATCGAGCAGATATTTGCCCAGAAAATCTGCATCTCAAGCCTACGGGTGTCTTCCATTTTATTATCAAAACCTCCATTAAAATGTCCCAAACTCCCAACCAAACATCATAAACGTTATAGCAGTAGGTATGAACAATTTCTAACTTAAAATCCAAGGAAATTCATTAAGGAATCATCATTAAATGGGTGGACTACATGAATTCATCTCAAACACTATTTATCCATATTCTTTCAAGAACTATATAATATTTCCAGATTTCTTCCTTTAATCCTCATTCAAATTCGTGATAAATGTTCTACATGTGATGAGGGCATCAATCTAGCACGATTATAATCCATTATATGAGTTCTAGTCTACCAATTCACAATTTATCACCATAAAACTTATAATTTAATTTCCTATTCTAACATGGATGGAATTTCAACTTCAAGAAGAGCAAGATAAATACTTGCCTGGGAATATGAGTCTGAATTTCTGAGATTTGAGGATGTGGTTATATTCTCCTTCCTCCGATCTACACTCCAGCGGTATTTGTGGTAAAAATGGTGCAACTGTGGTGGCTCTAGCCTTGGGAAGTTCCTCACCTTCCTCCTCTAATGGCCTCTATGAAATATGTAGGTTCTAACCCTAGAAGACAACCTCTAACACCTGATATGCTTCTCTAAATTTCATAGGTAATTAAATCCCAAAAATAAAAATTACTAAAATGTCCTCCCGGGTTACCGGTTAGGCCTAAAAACGTCCCGAGACCCAAACTAAACTACCGGGTGCTTTTTTTTTACTATCTCGGCCCTTTCGGACACATTGGCGCACTCGAAATGACCATATGGGCGACTTATAATTTATTTACTTTTTATAATAATAATTTAGTCCCGACACGACACAGGCGCGTCCTGACCTAATTTCCATAATTGTCATATTATTCACTCGTGACAATTTTAATAAATTCAATTCTACATATTACTTTACTCATTAAGTCATATTCAACAAATAAACAAATTTCCAATAATTAATAACTCTCGTCACGCCAGTAAATGTTTAAAACAAATTTTCGAATTAATATTAAATTAATTTATCTCAATTAAATTTAATAAATCCCCAATTTATAAGCCAAAAAAATACGAGGTATTACATACTTCCCCCCTAATAACGGAATTTCGTCCCGAAATTCGGAAAAGTAAGGCATACCTGATGGAAACAGTTTTCCTCTAGTACGCAAAACCAACATCAAAGTAAGGCTCAATCACTATAGTCCCCGCTTCACAACGAGCTTATTTAACACTTCGACACTTTATCAGTTATAGGGTCACACCTCAATCACGGCACCTCAATTGTGCTCTTACCGAACAATATTCGAATAAGACTTGCATATACATCATTGGCCCCATTGTCTCAATATTATTGGGAGGTCGCACCTCACCTCGTGTCAACTCCCGTATTTGTCTAAACACAAAACTCCCATCCTGAGAGAAACCATATGAACGTCTGACTACTCTTGTCAGTTCTTCAAATCTTAATTCCTGGCGACGTAGCTCTTACAATAGTTAAAAGGTTACCTAAGACAGTATGTGGTTATTCCACTTTAATCATCGAATCTAACTCGACCAATCCAATATTATGATTATCTGCTCGCCTCTAAACAACTCGAGGGACGATAGTTAAGATTTTTCCACATAAAACTTCAATAAGAAGTTTGTCCACAATAAATAGGTACGAGTGCTTCCACGGAACCCTACCGTACTATACTTCACTTGCTAGTTATATCCGTTGTGGAGATGAAATGATCACCATGAATCCAAAATTACTTCCACGCGGCTCCACTAATCGTTAATCACCGTTCGCCTACTCCCCGACTATGGGTGATTCAACCTACTCAAAATGAAACATTATCCCCGTTGCTTCCTAAAATTCCATATTGAAGGTGGGATTTAAAAATTTCATCCTAATTTCAAAAAATACCGTATAGGACCACTTACCGGCGCGATTCTTTTTTTTCAAAGGAAGACTGGGGCACACTAGCTAATATTGTAAACCACCCCAAAGGAATGTCAATCACTTCCTTCTTGGGCAACTTGTTCCACACGTTCGAAGGAACCCTTGATCTTACCTTGAGGTTGGCAACTCATCAAAGAAACTTTACTGACTTTATCGGCCTCTTCCATTATAAGAATCGTCGGCTTGCTACAAAATTCTCTGGTTGATCCTCTTGTTCCAACCGATTTCTATTTATGAATGGTGCCAACAGAGACTACTCGCTATGTCCCGCTCAACATCAACTTCTACTTGTAATGTCTCGCATTAAGTGACATTTAATACTCCCCTTCTTTCCTCGGTGTATATCGAAAGTTTCGACTCGTGCACTTTTTACGATGTGCACTGTTGAACCTTTATACGTTACTAGTAGGGGTGGACAAAAAAAAGACCGACCCGAATGGACCGAACCGGACCGAATCGAAAATTAAGGCTAATTTGAAACCGGTCCGAAAATCGGTTCACAAAAACTAAAAACCGATTAAACCAGTCCGGTCCACGGTCCACTATGTTAAAAGACCGATTTGGACCGGACCGGACCGATTCCCATATATATATATAGTAAAAATAATGTTATTTTGTTTCTTATGTATATTTTTTGAATTAATGTATATAACTTATGAATTTAATTTGGAACATTTTATATATGTATAGACATTTTTTTATTTGGGTTAAAAAAACCCATGTAAATATCACTTGGAGTTTCGAGTATTATTTTTTTGTATATATATTTGTGAGAAAAATAGATAAAAACATTCATAAAATGTACATATATATAAAATAGGGTCAAGACCGAATTTTACCCCGGACCGGACCGAAAAAAGCCTGGACCGAATTAGTAGGTTAACCAAATTAATCGGTTCGGTCTCGGTCCAAAAAAATTGAGGACCAAATATACGGTCCGGTCCAAAACATACGCAAAACCCGGACCGGACCGTGCCCACCCTTAGTTACTAGCATCATCATTCTTTGTACGCGCAAGTCGCTCTTAACATTTGACTAGTTGCAACTCTGCTCCGAGTGTTCTCCATAATAGTTAAATTTTACCCTCCTCATGGAATACCCCTTTTTTTTCTTTTTTTTTTCTTTTTTTTAAATGGCTTCCCACAGCCTTCCAACCAAATTCGGGTGTTCTACTCTGATCGCACACGTATATATGGATTATCGTCCTTCACACGACTCTCAATCCACTCTACCACTTTCACTTCGTTATGTTACTCTCACAAACATATATTCCACACGTCTATTCCCATATCCCTTCAACTCGAACGATTCTAGCATCAGCTAACCAGGTTGCCCACACACCCCTATAAACCATGCATACTAGTATAAGCATCATATACGCTTCACACATAACACCCAATTATTTATTTCCCTTGTGCTCACAACGTGGTTACAACACTCGGATACTCTCAATTACCCTAGAAGTCGAAATTTTACATCATCCTTAACATCGTTCCCCTTTCAACTCGTGGTGATAAAACAAAATTTTCAATGCTTCCTTACCACACAACCGGCTCCACTAGCCTTAAATCCTACTTTAACTTCCATCTTTACAGTTATAACTACTTGCTCTTATAACGATTGAGGTACCGGACTCATGGACTAATGACCAAACATCTTCCTACTTCCAACCTTATGCTAAGTTTCATGCGTGGGATGTCTCTCAAAGAGAAATCCAAACAAGGAACCCCCGATACACTACTATCTAGCATTGTCGGTTATCAAAATCCGTTAGGCCTTTCGTCCAAAACATGTACCCCTATTTTCCCATTTCTTGACATTCGCAATTACACTTGAACAAAGAACTTTTCACCAATTGCACTATCGCTCGGCATTGGTGGTAATTACATTCCATAAACCTCGTACGCATACAATCGGGACTCTCGAAATCCTTCCCCCAAACATATGAATATAGGCCTTAATTTCCACCCCTCTAAAACATAGATATAACAATGCGCTCTTCTTATCACCAAGTCATGATCGCTAAACATAATAATGAGTGAAATCTTTTCGCTCAACAGTAATCCCAATACACACTGAATTATAACAACAAAGTTCCTACACACACTGGGATCGAATATCTCGCGATCACTATACCCTTCGAAGTCTCTATATTATAAAATATAAGTGCGAGCCCGACCCTCTCGCAAGTGAGGTCTCGCCAGAACAAAACATGTTGGGCTAGGGCAGCAACCCCGATAGCCTTGCAATCATTGCCCAATATCGTTTTAACCATTACTTATAAAACCATAATCAGGATAATATCATACCCGTATAACGCATCACTAAGACGAGTAATCTCAATAAGGTATATAACACTATTAATTCACCCATTCATCCTCCGCGGATAACACTAAAGATAATACCGCTACACTAGGGAAAATATTCACATAATAATAACGTTATAGATATACGCACTAAACTCGTCTCACATGCGAATCTAGTAATAAACAAAATATAGGGACTCGCTCGTGTCACATAAAACATGCCTCATCCTTCGAGGATAAAATTCATACTTCTACCTTGCCAATCGCCTTAGCTGTTCAAATGGTTTTCGAACGCAATGCGCCTCTCCAAACTAAAACAAAAACTACTTTAATCATTACCCTTTACTAGGCACCATATTCTTGTCCCCTTTACTCGCTTCGGGAAAATTAATTTATGTGGTTTCACTCTCCACAAAATACCTCTATGCATAATCCACTTATCACCGGTCATACTGACCATATTAGGGTTGTCCTTCTCTCGGACTTTGGTAGGCTCGATTATTGATGGCTACCCCCATTGTACTCTTAGCTTCGTTGGCCCTAAGGAATGTGCTACTGGTTCCAATAGACCTTACCGAATTCACCATTGCTTGGTAAGAATTCATCTATCCGAATCTTTTAAATGAATCCCCTGATGGGTCTCCCCCTTGTGGTGCTTCACTACCACCGTTTCATCCATCCTTATTCACTGACTAAATTCTTCGATTCTTTTAGCTTCCCACACAAAGAAGCGTTAACATCCCCATTGACCAAACGCAACATTTTCTCCATCTGGATCGACCGTCCAACAAAATTCCCTATAAGTGTTGTTAACTATTCTTACGAGTCGATCTCCCACTTGAAATCCTCTACTCCATTTGTATCTACATCCTCTTATACAAGATTCGCTAACCGTTTAGATTCATATTCGTCAATGGACCTCTGTCCGGCCCTCCTGTGATGCGTTTAGAGGAACGTTCACATCTTATCCTGAACATCTGATAAAGGAACCCGCGGTTAACTGTACCTAAGATCCTTCTATAGACATAGCATTCCACTTCTAAAAGTGGTGGATGACTCCCACCATTATAACTTCGTTCCGACGAGCCAAGAAAAAAATTTTCAAAAATTTTCACTTTCAGTTAGCCACACTCAGTAATATGTCCAAGCCTTTAGATATTTTACCTCCTTTAGCTAACACACACAATCCCCGCATTTCTAGAATTTCCACCGACGGTTCTTCTATAAGCTTCGTTCGACTCTTTCCCAGTCATACCACGTTGGGTGAGTCTACTTTTGCACCACTTTCGACCATAGCAGCACTTGTAAATCATAGGTTGCGCCCTAGTTGTCTTTACAGTCCTAGCTTCTCGTGCCATAATAGGGGTGACCTTAACTACGATCATTATCCTTGAATATACTTTACAACCTCAACTAAGTCCTGCCTCCTGTTGTCCGCCCGACAACCCTCGCGATGTCATACTTCATTGTTTGAACACGTTCGAACGTAATTAAGATTCACACACACACACACACACACACACACACACACACACACACACATATATATATATATATATATATATATATATATATATATATATATATATATACGTCATAGCATGAGAACGAAATCTCGCCATAGAAACCAACAATCCTAAACATAGGGATCTATATCAAACAACGCAACTCTATAAGCATAATAAGCCGCATGGGTCTTAAGGACACTAGAACCTTATGCTCTGATACCACCTGTGACACCCCGCCTAATTAAATACCGGGTGATCAGTCCTTTATTAAATTAACTCAAAGTGTCCGCTTGGTTCATTCTTAACATCACTGTCGAAAAATAATTTTCTTTATTAATCACCTAATAAATAATTAAGCTAAGTGTCAAAACATTTAATCTTATAAATTAAGTCTGATTATTATCATAAGATAAGAAACCATTTTTACGAATACAAATGATTATATTAAGACCAAACCATCCAATGAAAGAACATGCTAGAAAATCAATCCAAATAAAATGTCCCATATCACAGGACAATGTAGTAATCACAAGAAATCCCAACTACAACAGAATACTCAAATAAATCAGAAGTACAAATCTCTTTGAACTGGAATAAACTGCAAATAGGCGACATATGCCCAATCTAGGGAGAACTAAATGAAATACTCAGAAGACAAAGACGAAGTCGTCTACTGCAAAGACTTGCAACTCCCACACTAGCTGCAGCACGTCAACAGTCCAAAGATCCAAGCCTGAAGCCCCTGTGGCCGGGCACCTGTAATATATATATATATATATATATACAAGAGAGAAAAGATGACATGAAACAGGTCAGAGCCCGAGTGTAAAACAGTTTTAAAATAGTTTTGCAAGTATTTAAAATGCTTACCGGTTGATATTCCATACACGTTAGTACTCGACACTCTCTTTAGAATTCTCACCTCTCATCTAGTGTGCACGCCTATCGTACTACTATAATGACTCATAAGTCTAACCCAATTCTCCTCCCATAAATTTTGATTCGCGAGCCCGTATGTCTATGATTCATTAAAATGTCACCTCATTAAGGATTATTTAAGTCAATTATGTATATCTCAATACTAATATGAAATCTCAAACATTTACTATGTTTAGGAGCGTTTATTCAATATTTATCTACTTACACATACAGTAAAAGAATTCCAGGTATATAGATATATATTAATCACTCATACAATATATATATTAATCGGCACCCCACATAAAATCTATGGTGCTGGCATACTCTGCTATCAAGTCCTTGTACCTCTCGTAAAAATGAGGGAAATACTAGTTCGGATTCACTCCCGAACGGTATTAACACAAAATACACATATTAGAGGCGAAGCATAGTTTCAAGTCACTAAGAGGTCAACACATACTCTCACGTCTCTTAGGACCGTCTGACTATCATTCTCAGATAGCCTGTACCAAGGGTCCTATGTTCTATGGTACGAGTCAATATCCCCCATAAAGGTCACATCAGAATAAGACTGTCTCGGCGCGAAAACCTCCGTGATAGCAAGTAGCGCGGGTATGATTAAGCACAGATATTCAAATAATAAATATACATGCACTCTTATATATATTTACATTAATCAGCTAGGTACGACCACGACCTATAACATTTTCTAGCCATGCGTAACATATAATGCTCGTGTTCTATGTATAAGTAAATCACTCTTTTTATTCTCTCAATTATTACAAGTCCTTAAGTACTTTTCGACTCTCGAAGTGTATCCTCTCTATAAACATAAAATCTGTAGGTGCACCCTCACTACTCTACTGGTCTGAGTCTTACTTAATTCTCAAAAGACCTAATTTATCATGCACACGATCTTATCCCATTTTATACCCTCATTACCCCCACGGTTACATCTCGTATAAAAATCACGTCACCCGGACCTTTCCCACAATCCTACTGGTTCTTCGTGAGTCCCATTATGGTATTTAAGTTATGCCCAAAGGTTCTCATAGATTAGGGTTTGATTAATCGATAGGAGGAACAAAAATAAAAATCCAGGAGAATTCGATCGATAGACAAAAAGGATCGATCGATCGACCAAGTCGATCGATCGACATTCTTGAGTCGATCGATCGATCGAGCAGTTATTTGCCCAAAAAATCTGCATCTCAAGCCTACGGGTATCTTCCATTTTAATTATCAAAACCTCAATTAAAATGTCCCAAACTCCCAACCAAACATCATAAACGTTATAGCAGTAGGGATGAACTATTTCTAACGTAAAATCTAGGGAAATTCGTTAAGGAATCATCATTAAATGGGTGGGCTACATGAATTCGTCTCAAACCCTATTTACCCATATTCTTTCAAGAACTATATAATATTTCCAGATTTCTTCCTCTAATCCTCATTCAAATTCGTGATAAATGTTCTACATGTGATGAGGGCATCAGTCTAGCATGATTATATTCCATTATATGAGTTCTAGTCTTCCAATTCACAATTTATCACCATAAAACTTATAATTTAATTTCCTATTCTAACATGGATGGAATTTCAACTTCAAGAACAGCAAGATAAATACTTGCCTGGGAATATGAGTCTGAATTTCTGAGATTTGATGATGTGGTTGTGTTCTCCTTCCTCCGATCTACACTCCAGCAATATTTGTGGTGAAAATGGTGCAACTATGGTGGCTCTAGCCTTGGGAAGTTCCTCACCTTCCTCCTCTAATGGCCTCTGTAAAATATGTAGGTTCTAACCCTAGAAGACAACCTCTAACACCTGATATACTTCTCTAATTTTCGTAGGTAATTAAATCCCCAAAAAATAAATTATTAAAATGCCCTCCCGTGTTACAGGCTAGGCCTAAAAACGTCCCGAGAAACAAACTAAACCCCCGAGTACTCTTTTCTGACTATCTCGACCATTTCGAACACATTGGCGCGCTCGAAATGACCATACGGGCAACTTATAATTTATTCACTTTTTATAATAATAATTTAGTCTCGACACGACACAGGCGCGTCCCGACTTAATTTCTATAATTGTCATATTATTCACTCGTCACAATTTTAATAAATTCAATTCTACATATTACTTTACTCATTAAGTAATATTCAACAAATAAACAAATTTCCAATAATTACTAACTCCCATCACGCTAGTAAATGTTTAAAACAAATTTTCGGATTAATATTAAATTAATTTATCTCAATTAAATTTAATAAATTCCCAATTTGAAATCCATAAAAATACGGGATATTACACTCAATTTAACAAAGATTTGAACCCTAACTTAGTTAAATCCTAATTTCTCATCTTCCTAAATTTCTCACAAAAAATTACACCATTAACATGGATTTAAACTCAGGTTTCATATGGAGTTGTTTTCACCTCAAATTTATATGAAATCATTTTTGAAAAACTCATTTTTGATTCAAGAATCCCAGCCCAAAATCATATAGTTTTCACCAACTATAATATGAATAATAAAAACACATAAATAGTTAAAGAAAGTTAAACACTTGCCTCATTTGATAAATTCGACGACCTCGTGTCGGAATCCGTCGGAGCTTTGTCGGAATCTCCTCTTTTTCTCCCTTTTCTTCTTCCTTTCTTTTCTTCTTTCTTTTCTTTCTCTCTCTCGTGGCTTATAATGGGAGAATAAGCATATCCCCTTATTAAACTCAAAATTGACTCGTATACTCAAATGCGACTCCCTATTAGTCCAAAAAGTTTTCGAAACCCAAACACTACCCCCGGGTACTCTATTTTACTATTTCAGCCCATTCGAGGTCAACCGTGCACTCGAAATCCCCATCCGAGTCACTTATAAAAAATTTACCTTTTCAAATCCAATACAACTCCCCACGTATTTTTCAAATAAAATATTTTTACTTGTCGCTTTTCCTAACTGCGACATAATATAAAATAGTCCAACTTCATTTACTTATTCTCGTAAGTAAATATAACACACGTCGATAATAATCTAAAACTCGCCAATTAATATTTAACTCGCACTTCAAATCCTCTTTCACTTAAAATTTTCTCCAAATTATTAAATTACACCCACTTATGTAATTTAAATATACATAAAAGTACGGGGTATTACATTATGCTTGTTAGAAAGACATGCAATAGTAGATCCTTATGGTTGGGTGCAAGTTGTTAGGCAACAACCTACGTTCTGTTTTGAATAGGTGCAAGTTGTTAGGAAATTTTAAGTTTTGAATGGGTGCAAGTTGTTCACAATATTTTATATTATGTTTTGTACTTTTTTTGTTCAAATGATTTTTTTGTAAGTTTCGGCTAATTTTTATTTTTTTGACAATATGTTGATATTCATATTTTCATCTGTAGATGAAGAGGTGGGGAGTACAAAAAACAAAGAACGTAAAAAATCTTCATTTTGATTTGTTATTTAATATGACGACCCGGGTTGATATTTATTCGAGTTATTTGGATAATAGTGTAACTTGAGTTACAATTGTGATATTTATTTTGGAGTTTAATGTTTATATATAGTTATGGAGACGACACAATTATATAGGTTATTTTATTTTATTTTTTTCTTTAAATATGCATATAAAAAGGTTTAGGTAAGTGATACAAAAAATTACCATTATGTACCGAGTAGAACCAAATTTACCGTAAAGAGAAATTTACATAAATCTACCATATTTTCCGAAAAATCGATTTTATCGCAAAAAATTAATTTTACCGATGTACTGCACGGATTGGTTTTGGTTTATGGGTTGGTGTACGGACTGGTAAAATTGGTAATTTTGGTTTGATGAATTTAAAGTTGGTATGGTATTAATATGCTCCATTTACCGACCAAACCGACCGAAAACCACCCCTAGGGCCAACTGGTGATACTTGAAAGAGGGGGCCTACGGATATTGAGTATCTCTAAAAGGATATATTGGTGGCAACGTAACGGGCTGGGACAATTAGGTTTTATCACCAAGTGAGATAGTCGAACATCAAGATGATATGTTGATGACAATGTATTGTGTGGGTTGATGGGTTGCTTGTAGATTGGGGATATAGTTGGATGTATATGGAATAATAAGTCGTGTATTATGAGACAATATGTTGGGAGACATATTACAAGGCTTGTGATCACAAGCGAGGATTAGTAGTGTACCTATGCACGAATGTGTTGACGAGCTATGTAGTCTGGGGAAAAACTGTTTTGGGGACATTGCTATGTCTCAGGAGATGAATGAGAGAAATCACGGGTGGAGATATTGTGCATCTCAGGATGGAAAACTAGGTGTTGCAACGACATGTTCGGGACATCTCGGAGGCAATATATTGTTTAGGCATAACATGGGGTGATACATCACGAGGACTTGTACTCATGAACGAGGCTCGATATTACGTTTACGTACCCATGTTAAAGAAATCAAAGCCTAGGTAGTTCAAAGGTGAAATTTATTTGGAGGCATCATGACATCTTGTGGTGTGAATGCGGGAAGCCATGGTTGAAGGCATTACATATCTTAGGGTGGATTGCAGGGTGTCACGACTAGATGTTTAGGGTATCTCGAGGGAAATACATTGTCACGGAGTATCGCGGGGTGATATATTATTGGGCTTGTGATCATGAGCGGGGCTCAATATTGAGTCGACATACTCATGTGTCAATGCGATCAAAGCCTATGTAATTTGTAATATGTGCACAAGAAGTCGCAATTTACTTGTAGAGTTTGTGTAGAAAGTGTGAAAACACCCATGTTCCTCTGTATCAATCCCTAACATATCATTTTATTTCGAATCGTGATATTATGTCCTTGATTTAGCCAAGCAATCGGTGTGATGCCAATAATATACACTGGTTAACATACTTTTGGGGGATAGGCGTCTTTGAAACACATGAGTGTTCCAATTAAGATGAGGTACAAATATGGATTAGCTTTAAACTTTGAGTGTATAAAAGTATTCTTGTACATCTCTATGATACTACTCTTTCCTTTATATAGGTTGGTTTTATAAAAAGTGGAGTGTGTTTACTCGAATATTTACATCATTACAACGGTGATTAAGTGCCTTTGAGTGGGGAAGTTAATGACACGCTTATATAAGGATTTATGATATGGGGAATGGGTTCAAAGGAATCTATGTTCACATATTCTATATCCAATATCCAGATTGAGAGTTAAAACGGACTAAGAAACTTGTTTTTAATACATTTTAACTACACACTATTATTTTGTGTGTCTGTCGTGGAAATTTTAGTAGCGGATATAAGAGGTTAATATTTGGACAAAACAATATTATGTGTAGGGGTTTGGACTTTGTTGATCTTGAAAAAGCTCGGTACAATGTATTTATATACAGTGTATGTAAAGGTGTACCCTTGCACACAAGGTGCATGAAGATGGACGAGACTTATATTTAACTATTGTGAGTTAATTAATGGTTTGTACATTGAATAATTATATATATAGTTCATGTAAGGGTGTATACTTTCATGCAAGGTGCTATATATGGACAAGGTTTTTAATTAACTAGTGTGTTAATTATGCTTTATATGTAAGGTGATGAAAATGGACCCGACTTCTAATTAGCTAGTGTAATAATTATTGTTTATATGCATGTTTTTGTAAATGGACTACGCTTTAATTTAACTAGTGTTTTGATTATGGTTTATATGAAAGGTGTTGGATTGGACTGGGCTTTTAATTAACTAGGGCGAGTTATATATTTTATGCATAAAATGTGTTCCCGATTTCCTAGTGGAGTCGGGGTAGAGTGGTGACACCAGACTATTATTTATTTACCTAATATTTTCATTGGGTAAATGATGCATAAAAATGGTATAGGGTATGTACCTGGTGTGTGAATTGAAGGTGTGACCTTTGACCAATAAATTGAGGTTCGACTCCGGTCATCTGAATAAGACTTTTTCACAGGCTCCGAGAGTAAGTTTTATTAGCAGATTTGTATTAGGATGCTCGAAAGTTTGGATGAAATAAGAATTATTTGAAATCTGAATCGATGTTGAGCTTTGATGCCTTTAATCCTCTTATTTATGGTTGTATTTATAGCCAAAATTTGACATTATAATTAGCAACACATTTACTAGTGTTTAGTTGTGCATTTAGTCAAGTGATTAGTTGTCCATGAAGCCTAATAGGCATGTGTTGATTCACAGGTTTAGCCAAACAACTAAAGAGGGATTTAACCATGCAATTAAAGAAATAATTTTATGATTATTCAAAATTTCCTTGTCCTCCAGTTTGTTGGGTGATTTTTGGGTGACACGTGGGTGTCTTTTGGGATATTTTTGGATCTATATTAGGCATTCTCGAGGACTTAAAAGGTGTTTACGAGAGGTGAAAAGTTTGATTGGGGTGCTTGCATGAAATTTTGAGGTGTCCACACCAACTAATGGACACGTTATGAGGTTTAATTGAACTCTGACTACAATTACTATCTGAAGGAGGAGGACAAGCCTATATCGAAACTGAAGTAAGTGTTGGAGCCGAATGCGAAGACTTCTTAGGCGAAGTTGGCTCTGGAAATGAAGTTTAGTTGAATGGGGTCTCCCAACTCCGTCTGCGGTTCACTATATCTTCATTCACTTTTCATTCCGCAGCCTTCTCTTTTCTAAGGCGATTCTTAGTTTTCTCTCCACCAAGGTCTATTTGGTGTAACCCTCCACTATTTTTTTCTGATCAACACGTGTTCAAGTCCTCCACAAACTCGGGAACAATGGAGGTTGCTACTAACTTTCATCTTCTCTGTCTATTGTCCACTAACCTCTCAATTGAATGAACGTCGAGAGGGATTCATTCTCTAACGACACACTATAGATAGAAGGCACAAAGAATAAACTAGGCTCGAAGCTATTTGACGCACTTATGTCCGATATCAAGACAAGCCTGGCCTTTTTTGCGGCTTACACTATGTTTGGAGCTCGTAGTTACATTATAAAAACTCCTTGAGAGAAAGATAACACTTCATGAACTTGAAATGATCCTAAATATCCTTAACCGCGTGTGGAGAACAATAGCACATTGTGGTTGGTGAGACCTGGACAACCTCATTTGACCCCCGCCAATAATGACACAAAAGTTACTTACAGACCGGCTAATGGTGTCAAACTGTGTGTTGAGCGAGCCCAAGGTATAGAACTCGATGAGTTGGTTCTTTTTGTTGAAGATGTAAGAAACATTCTCCCACAACCCCACTTTTTAATTCACTTAATTAATGGAGTCCTCGGATGTATTCGCCCACATTGTACAAACTAGGGTGTCTTTGTCCTTCAAAAAAAATTCCTTTCAGTGGGTCGCCTTATTTGTTTGATTATTATTGGGTTTCTCACGTTGCTTGGAATCTTCGAAGTGCTCTTGTTGGTAAGCATGGAAGTTTCTCATTGTAAGTGGTTTGCAAAGTTAAGGATAAAATTAGTGGTGAAAATTGTTAAGTTTAAGGGTGTCTATACGATTTCTAAAAATTAACTAGTGGAAAAAAATTGTCGGTCCCGCGACAATGCAATTGTCGCGGGGATCTAGGACGTGCAACAAATGACGTGTTTTAAGAAGGTCTGGTATGTTGAATGCCTTAGTAACCAAGGAATTTGGGGGGAGAAAAATAGCATAAGAGCATTTTGGTAGAGCAAAATGCTCAAATGCTCTTGATGTCAAAGGGACTCTATCAAAAGTTTGATACCGTATGCAATTGCAACGAAATATTTTGTTTGTCTAATGAAAGTATCTCTATAAAAAAGGAGGATGGGTTTTTGCCATGTCATACGTTAAGACTGCCATGTCATAAGAGAAACTTATGACATGGAAAATGTCGTGGTATTTTCACACTCGTACGATTTTGAAAGGTGTACTTTCCACACATTTGAGGTGTCATTTCAATCTTTTGAGATCCCGCCCAAAACACTTCAACTATCCTATTTCAAAATTTGAAATATGTTTGCTAATTTTTTCAATCTTATGGATAAATATGGTGCCACGTGTTAATTTAATCCTCTCTCGACCGTAACATGTTTGTCTTTTACTTTTTCATGCGTCTGATACACCCACACCCACGCCTATACAATCCCACTTCCCTATACTCTCCGATTTTCTAAAGCACTTCCCTATATAGTTACACTTCCCTATACTCTCCAGATTCCATCTTCTCCCTCAACGCTCAATCATGCATTTCAAAATGGGTTTAGGTTGAAAAAATTAACATTCTGAACATATGTTTTAGTTTTCTTTTTTTGATTTTTTCGACTCTATGCATTTGTGTTGCAGATCCTGTTGCTTCATTGGACAAATCAAGCAGAACGATGCAATAGCTTTTTAGGTTTCGTCTTCATCCTATTGATTCTTAGGTTTTGTTTTCATTTTTTTGAAAATAAAGTGGGTGCATTTTTTTCACGCTTCAGTATATGTTCCACGTGTTTATTGATACTCATGTAAATACTCCCCCCTATGATGCATGATTTATTTTACATGGTGATGGTGGATGATTTGGTATTTCTCATGTAAATTAAATTCCCCTATTTATTGAGCTCTTACTTTGTCGTGATTTTGGTGCTTTTATTTTGAATCTTTGGTTTCATTATTTTCAGCGGTTGAGAAGGGTAAGAATTCATTTTTCCACTTGCAGTGGTATTTCTACTAAGGTCAATGCTCTTTACCCTTTTTAAGTCTTAATGCTTCTTTAACATTTTGAATGATTCTGAAAATTTTGTTAAATTTCTTTATAAGTGAGCTTTGACGATGTTTCTTGATATTTAGTGGAGTTTGTAAAATAATTTTGAAATTGAAAGGCTTAAAAAAATATATAATACCCTTTGATGTTTAATACAACCGCTATGTGAATGTTTTGAGGAGAGATAGAGGGTTTGTCCAAGTTTGAAAGGTTTTCTTCAGATCTATGAATATATCCCTCTCTCCTCAAAACCTTAATATGTCCTTACATAAAAACCCAGATCTGGGTTTGAAAGGTTTTCCACAGGTAAAGTTGTATATTTTTACAATTGTACAGATCTATGAATATATATACATATATGTCCTTACACACCCATTCCCTTAATATGTCCCTCTCAATACCCCCCCTCCCCCTCTCGGCACCTATAGTAACTTCACCGTACGTGCCGAGTTATTCCCGGATCTCATTGCTTTCCTCTGTTCGCAAATGTCGTTTTAATGGTACAGCTCTAAACGTCTGCAAATAGCGTTTATGGTGTAATTGATCTATCTCTATTTGCCTGTCCCCATTTGAGCCAACTTTCTCAAGGGTAAAGTTTGATGATAAACATTTATGATTTTTGTTCGGTTCTAGTTATTTTTTTTTGTTAGGTTTTAGCTATTTAAGTAAGAATTCGGTTGCCTCTCCCTTTATCCACTCTTTCTCTTCATCTATTTGTTCCACCGTTCTATAACAAGAAATATTCAAACCCCCTGATTCAAGAACCTTCCTGTCAAAGACTTCAATCCTATCATAATTAAATTGCTGAGAACCATGTGGGTTTTAGAAACTCTAAACGAGGTTCAAAATTAGGTATACACATCTTTCTGCCTATTTTTTTTATCGCTATACTATGTTGGGTTGTAAATGTTTTTAGGTTTCTTTGTGTTTTAAATTTGAGGGTTACTATTTCAGAAAATAGTCTTTTGGGTTCGTAATTGGGATTGATGTTGTTGGGTTTCAAAATAGAGGTTTTTGATCTTGGAGATCCTAATTTTTCTATGGTGGAATCAACTTTTGGTATTTCATACTTGAGGTTCCCAAACTCACCATAAACCTCTTTTTACTTTTTATTTTTTCAGAAAAATGCTAAATCAAATGCTCTCTATAACAGGTTTATTTTAGGAACTAACATTGTTGAGTTCATTTGTTGGGGGTTATTTTGTAATTGAGTGATGAGTTCATTTGTTGGGGTTATTTTATAAGAAACTGTTGGTATATTCATTACTCAATTCTTTGTGGGTTATGTATAATTGTTTTTGTTGGATATATTTATGGGGGCAACAAATATACACGTAGCGAGCACACCAGTCAAGATGGCGACCAGCATTGGCTCCCACATGATAAGGACGACCAAGAGTCCTTGATAAAGTAGAAGACTAAGGAAAGTATTAGATTGTAACTTAAACTCTACAAAGAGGGGACTCATCCAAATGTAACCCAAATGTAACCCCTAACTCTATATAAAAGGGACACCCCCCATTGTGAAATGGGGCTTAGAAGCTAGAGAAACACATTCATATAAACTCTCTCATTATTCTAATGGAACACAGTAGCAGCCCCGTGGACATAGGCCATTAATGGTCGAACCACGTAAATCTTTCTCTCTTTTATTTATTATCATACATGCATCGTGGTGAATTAGCACCCCCTTGCGGGTGAGTTTTTTTGCTACCACAATTGGCGTCGTCTGTGGGAAAGGACACGAAAAGTCTTTCCTTCTTGTGCACGGGGTGGAGATTTACGTTGCGACGCAATGGCTTACATGCACAAAACTTCATCAAGAGCTAAGTTTTTTCTTTCTTTGCATTTAAATAATATATTTTATGCACACATCTTTTCGCTCTACCATGATTCTCATAAGTTTATATTCATAAATATTGTGTTGAATCCTCATTTATGAATTTGCATAACATTGAGTTTCATATCCAAGAAATTTTGTACGAATCCTTAAAAATATGGATTCTTTTGATGTTTTTCTGGGTATACACGTTATTTTTTGGGTTACATCATATATTATGATTCTCATATCCCAGATTTTGTGGCAGGAGATAAGCGTTAAAAGAGGCCCTCTCTCACAGAGACGTTGACCACATCTTTACAAACATATCAGATGATTTTCTTTCAATAAGATATTTTTCACAAAGATTTATTGGTTCTGGTCACACGAGCAGTTCAAGATTTACATCTCCACTCACACAATTTATTCTGAGATGAGATATACAGGATTTACTCGGGCGATGGATTCTCTACGGCTGAGGTCGTCTCCGATCTGTCCTTTGAGGTTGTCATCCAGCCAAGCTCCATCAGGAGGTTATGTATATGCTTGCTACTGGGAACACGGCCACACCGACCAACAATCCCTCCTCCAGTTAACGATTGACCACACGCTGGGTGTTTTTTCTATTTACGTTGGCAAACCCATATAGAAAATATAAAACCAAACCCAAGTTTCATCATCACTAACTCCATCCTTGCTGGTCAGCTAACCCCCGTGCGAAGAAGAGAGCCTCAACTATGTTATCGGACCCCTGGTGGTCGACGACCACCGGCCTCTTTTCCATGACCATCATCACTGACCCATGGAGGTAGCATCCAATTTAATTTCAGAAATCTAACCATCCACTGTTGGGTCTTCGTCCTCGAAAAATTCATTCATCACGAAACAGAGGTTTGTCGCTTGGTAGAACCAGCGCACTTGGATCAACATGGTCTTCTCTTCGATCGAGCACCAGTAAATTTTCTGGTCTCCACTCCGGTTACTCTTCGACCTGCAACCTTCCCGGTCGAGCAGCCCCCGGTGGTCGGTGACCTGTTTACAACCACAATTATCACACATTGGCAATAAAAGATAAAAGCGCAGAGCAAAATTTCTCTGGGGCTGATTATCATCTGCAACGTCTTCCCTCGGTCTGGTCGGCATCCACGATGAGGACGACCTGATAATATACCACCCCTATGACCTGGATACACATCTTGCCGAGTACAACTACTGATTTGAACCACCATGCGAGGTCGGCAAACAGTGTGCCACAGTGACGAGCTCGGAGGAGATCACCACGACCAAATCACTGGTCGACGGCGAAGACAAGCACGTCCTTCAGTTCAACATGCCATATGCGTTGATTAACACGGACGAGATGACTTTGGGCTTGGGTTTCAGAGCAATTTAACTTAACTAGAGCACAATTTGCATTGGCCCATCTCCTTACTTTATCGTACTTCTCATCTTTATGTGGAAATAGAAATTTGAAACCATCTTACATTATGTGTTTGGAATTCACACAATTTTGCAAAAACTCTACACAAACCTATGTCTTACATTTGAGATATTTGACTAATTTTTGCACTGCTCGGTTCTCTCTGAAATTTTTTTAAGGGACCATGTGATTTTATTACAATTGTTACAACGATTTTAGTTGGCACTTTTTATGTGACCTTATTACAAATTATTTTGTTCACATAAATAGTGGGGGCACTTATAGAGCACTCATGTCATTTATTCGATCATTTTAATTTTCAATATTTTCATCTAGCTACAACAATTCAATCTCGCCAGAAGGAGATTATTGGTTATTTAGTTTAGCGCCGACGGATGCTCAGGCACGTTATCATAGTGGAACTTTTATCATAAAAATCATTGGATCATTCATTACATTCATACACTACTATGAAATCTTGTCCTCAGCAAATGGTCGAGCGGATGCATATCATATATACTTTGCTTAAATCATTCTCATGATAACTTCAATTTGATTTAGCCTCGATGGATGGTCGGGCAATTTATTAACTTCCATAGGTACAAGATTTAGTCCCGACGGATGCTCTACAACAATCTTAAACTCTTGGGAATCTTGTTAATACTTGAGCACAGATCGCTCGTCGTATTTACCAGGAACTGTACAACTTTGCCTAGACGGACTGGCCAGGCACCACTTATTTTATCCATGCTCCAACAGATAGTTGAGCACGCTACAGCACTTTAGACCCAACAAATGCTTGGGCAAAATATTATTACTCCGACTAATGCTCGGGTTCTATGTTTATTAACCTGGAGGACGGTCAGGCACATTCAAGATTCATCTCGGCAGATGATCGGCAAAATATTCTCATGTATTTAGTCCCGAAGATATCTACCGCACAAGTCTCATTTTATCCCCAATGGATGGTTGGTCAGGATAATTCTTATATTTAGTACAACCCCAATTGATGGATACACACATTTATTTGTGCATTGTTCGTTTCTGTCTCATAATATTTTATTTGCTCACAAATTATGCTCACAATTTTTATCATCATAAATTTGTTAGCAGGGGGTTATCTATACTTTATACTTCACAATTTTCACAACACAAATTTTTTGTGAAAACGATTTTTTGAAACCAACTTATGATTGATTATTTGCTTAGAGCTATTTGCAAAAATTCCAAACTAACTCCTATGTCGTACATCTGGATATATTTGACAAATTTCGCATCTTTTATTCGACTTTATTACAATTATTTTGTTCACATAAATAGTGGGGCGCACTTATAGAGAACTCATGTCATTTATTCGATTATTTAATTTTCAATGTTGTCGTCTAGCTATTATTGGTTATACCAATGGATGGTCGGTGTAATATTTTTACTAATACTTAGCGTAGCCCGACGGATGCTCGGGCACGGCCATCCTCGTGAGATTTTGTCATAAAAATTATGGGATCATTCATTTCATTCATTCAATACTATGAATCTTTTCCTCGACACATGGTCGAGCAGATACACATCATATACTCCTTGACTGAATAAGCGAGTCGCATGATAATTTCTATTTGAGTTAGCTTCTCCAGATGGTCGAGCAACTTATTAACTTTCACAGGTACAAGATTCAGTCCCGACGAATGCTCGACCACAATCTTAAGTTCTTGGGAATCTTATTAATGCTTGAACACGGATCGCTCGGAACTGTACAACTTTGCCTCGATAGACTAGCCAGGCACCATTTATTTTATTAATGTTCCGACAGATGGTCGAGCACGTTACAACGCTTTGGACCTAATAAATGTTTAGGCAAGATTATTCGTTATAACCGACAAATGCTCAAGCGTTAATATTTCTTCAATTTCAGTATTGATCATCTGGCTCTATGATTCTGAACCTGGAGGACGATCAAGCATATTCAAGGTTCATCTCGGCAAATGATCGGCAAAATATTTCTATATATTTAGTCCCGAAGATATTTTGCCACACATGTCGCATTTTATCCCTAACAAATGGATCATTCGTAGTAGCTACTTGGTCCTCTAAAAATTCTCCTCGACGGATGCTCAGGCACTATTAATCATCTTTAAAATGCCCCGACGGATGGTTGGCATTTATATTATGTGATCACCACAGTTTAGCCCCAACGGATTTTTGGCCATTATCATTATCATTATCATTATGATTCAACCCTAACTGATAATCTGGAAATTTATTTTTCACTAACATTGCAGGATCATTAGTAATATATGCTCGGTCCTTGATAATCTTGCCTCGACGGATGCTCAGGCATCATTTTTTTTATCAATGCTCCGACAGATGCTCAAGCATGGATCGTTCGCAACATCTACTAGATCCTTTGCGATTTTGCCTCGGCGGACCCTCAGCTTCTATGGATAGTCGACATTATGTGATCATGTCTCAGGCTCCAGTGAACGATTGGGCAATGCAACTCTTATTTAATTCAACCTCCACGAATAGGAAGTTGGGCTACCTGTATAACAAAGATCCAATAACACATAAAGCAGTATGGAATGCAATTATCAACTATATTTATCAACAAGAATGAATCCAACATGTAAGAAATCACATATCCAGCAAGATCATAATCAACCGTGGTTGCTAAGGATTGAAGCCGAGCATCATCGGACTCCTCTTTGTCCACTCCGACCAACGATCTCATGGTTTATGGATGACTCGCATCTCGTCTCCACCAACCCGCTTCGTGGTCTACTGACTTAAGAATTTTTTTTAGCCCGTCGACCTGCGAACTGGGTATGTCACAACCAAGCGCCCAAATATTCTTTCTAATCCTATGTCCAATCATCCTCGATCTACGTCTGGGTCTGCACCTATGAGTCGACGTTCCTTCACGTGCGACGAACAGAATGTGTTAGCAGCAACATTAGACCACCCTGAATGTATCAGCAACATTGTCGGACAACCCATGGTGATCGACGATCGCTGGTCGACGAAATTTTGCTTGTCAACGTCGAAAGGGCGTTTTCAGCACTAGATATCTACTCTAGAGGAACAGCGTTTCTTGAACGCCACACCAAATTAACACATTTTTGCACGAATATGCTTTGAACTCATATCAATTCCTTCAGATACACGAGCTATATGGAGTTTTTCATAGCATCCTGGAACCACCATGCATGGTCGATGAACAAGTGCGCCCCGAGGAACGATACATTACATGGAGCTATATGGGCAAGATAATTTAATTATATCCAGCTCAACGAACGATCGACGCGATATTCTTCAACACAACAAAGCCCCGGGGAATGATCGGGCATTATCTTTAGTCAGTCTTCTCTTCACAGCCCGATTGGGGGCTCCATGGCAACGATGACACGTGATCAGATTTACTGCAACATTCAAAGCAAAATAGAAGAGGCCAACTTAGTATGGTTACCAACATGATTAACACTGGCATTAGTCTTTCAAATGAGGATCGAGATTAATCTTGATTTAATTACAACAACTATCTTGCTTGTTTCAATTAAATTAAGGAAGTCCTCCGGTCTTTGTCATCTCCAAACACAAATGGCCTCACGAGTTGCCCCGACAATAATAAAAGCCCTACGGGGGATCCCTAGGTAAAAAGCCAACTCAGGTTGGTCGCCAACTATGTTGGTCGGTTAAAATCCTGAACGGGTGGATGGCCCGTAAACCAAGTGTATTTTTGCCATCGTCTTTTAGGCCTCAGGAAGTGTGACGACACAACCTAAAAGCTAAAATAGACAGATATTTACATGCGAGGCATTACAAAATGGAAAAATGCAAACAAAATTGGTATCACATTGACTTGCGGGAAAGGCCCAAGTACAATAAGCGTACTGATTACATATCAAATATAAAAAACCTAATGCAGGGTCTCACCCCGACTAGGTACATGCCCGAACAAGTCTTGGCGCATAGGCTTCTGGTCAGCCTCTCCAATGGGACCATATAAAAAACCTAATGCAGGGTCTTACCCCGACTAGGTACATGGCCGGGCAAGGTTCAGTGCATAGGCTTCTGGTCGGCCTCTCCAATTGGACCATGTGAAAAACCTAATGCAGGGTCTTACCCCGACTAGGTATATGCTCGAGCAAGGCTTGGTGCATAGGCTTCTGGTCAGCCTTTCCAATGGGACCATATAAAAAACCTAATGCAGGGTTTTACCCCGACTAGGTACATGTCCGAGCAAGGCTCAGCGCATAGGCTTCTGATCGGCCTCTCCAATTGGACCATGTGAAAAACCTAATGTAGGGTCTTACCCCGACTAGGTACATGCTCGAGCAAGTCTTGAAACATATGCATGTGGTCGGCCTCACCAATTGGACCATATAAGATAAACATACAGGAAGATGCCCTAAACTTGATGCACACTCGAGAAAGCCTCAGCAAATGAATTCTTAGCAGGCCTGTGGTCGGCCTCACGAATTGGGCCATGCAATAAAATAGAACAATGAACTACATTTGACCTGATCCCATGAGGGTATGTAGGCAACTCGATACTCTCGAGTCCGGTTCTCATATTGATTGAACGTCTCTCAACTCAAAGCATTCATCTAAAACCTTACAAAGGCAAGCAGATCAACCAAACAAGGCTTAAAAGTAGAACGACAACTCAAAGAATGACAATCCAGTTCACATCAGCAACTACACACGTTTGAAGAGAATACGGACCAGTTCCCAGCTCATCTCAAAATCAACTCAGCTGAACTACGACCTGTGGGGCTATTGTGGGGGCAATAAATATAACTACCTAAATAGCAGGACATGTGGCGAGCACACCAGTCAAGATGGCGACCAACATGGGTTCCCACACGATAAGGATGACCAAGAGTCCTTGATAAAGTAGAAGACTAAGGAAAAGTATTGGATTGTAACTTAAACTCTACGAAGAGGGGACTCATCCTAATGTAACTCCTAACTCTATATAAAGGGGACAGACCTCATTGTGAAAGGGGGCTTAGAAGCTAGAGAAACACATTCATGTAAACTCTTTCATTATTCTAATGGAACACAGCAGCAGCTCCATGGACGTAGGCCATTAATGGTCGAACCACGTAAATCTGTCTCTCTTTTATTTATTATCATACATGCATCGTGGTGAATTGGCACCCCCCTGCGGGTGAGTTTTTTTGCTACCACAATATTCATTACTCAATTCTTTGTGGGTTGTATATTATTGGTTTTGGGGACTAATATTATTGATATATTTGTTCTAGTAGATATACTTAATGTTCGAACTATAACAAGAATGGAAAGAGAACTTAATCTGAAGCAAGAAGATATGTTAAGGACTTTGTCATTTTAGCACGAAACCAATTGCAATGGTTTGAAGTGCTCCACATCATTCTAGGATTCTACTAAAAAGAATCATTATTCATTTGGGTTCACTGTATATGGTCACCAGTTGCAATTTGAAGCCGGAAGATATGTTATTTTTTAATTTTGTTACATGCCTTATGACATGTATGTTTAAGCAATTCTATATTTTCTTAATAGTTTCATTTTTTTTTTCTAGATGTATGGATACTACATTCGAAAGATTAACAAATACTATATTTTTAACATGAAGGAATAATGACCCCTTCAGTGAACAGTTTGGTGAACAAAATACTTTGTCAATTTCTTATATTGTGCAAACTATAATAGAAGTGCACTTAAAAAATAGCGAATAGACTTTTAGCTACTACTTAAAGGTGTCAATTTCCTATATTGTGCAAACTAGAGTAGAAGTATACTTAAAAAATAGTGAATAGACTTCTTGCTACGACTTAAAGGCATCAAGTCTGCAGTAAAAAAAGGGTAGGTCCAATTGATTTGATTTCAAGTAAAGCAAAGATATTTGGTTTGATTATTGGGCTTAAATTTAATAGTCAGGAAAAATTATTTCCATTAAAAGGTGGGTTTAGGGGTAAGAGAGAGAGAAAGGTGGGTGAAGGTGTGTGTGTGTGTGTGTGCATGTATGACAATGTATATATATTATGTTTGTATTCCATCATTTACATTATTGTTCAGTTTGATGGTGGTCATCTGTTGAATCTATTTTTTTTATGGTTGAATTTTGTTGATCATGTTGTTGGAGGTTGAAACCTATAAACTAAACATTATTTCCACATTTGTTGGTACAGGTTTGAAAGTAACTATGGTCTCTTCTATAGCTTAAACATTGTTAACATAAATGTCTTATTTGGGGATTACAGTTTCTTATTTGCAAAAATATAGTAGTTTCATCTTTGTTTGATTTAATCGTCTATTATTAGGTTTAAGTGATCTCATTTCCTTTCCATAGTTGTTACAATTGTAATACTCTATCATTTGCCCCATTTTGTTGCCTACAAGGGCTTCATAAAACACTTTGTATGGGTTCCTAAAATCTTTGTTAGTTGATGATTACATAAAGTACTCAGGAAATATGAATCCACGATTTTGTAAATTTAACATTACTTTTAATTAGTACCTGAGGATTGTGATGAGTTTTCAATTTTATTTCACTACAAGCATATTTAATTTTTCATTAAATAGGGTGGTATTTTATTTACGAGTCTTGGGTGGGATGCATGAGACATGTTTTAGTACCATATTCGCGCATTGTTTCTAGAGGGAAAATACGTCCAAATAAATTTACTATCGTGCCATCAACACGAGCACACACTGTGTGTGTGTGTGTGTGTGTGTGTGTATATGTGTGTGTATATAGTACACATAATAACCATGTAACATTTGCCTCTTTGGGAGCTCATATTTTGGCTATATTATTTTACAATACAAAGATTAACAACTTGTGGTCAAGGCCGCAGAGCAAATTGCCCAATTAATTTTGTAATTATAGTATTAATAAATTTGACCCTCGAATTTTAATAAAAAGAAATTAGTTAAAATGATGGGGCATATACCAAATAATCCCTCAAACATTTTTAGTACACGTTTAATCCAAGCCTTCTTTTTTTGCTCCAAAATATTCTTCACCATGCCGCTGGCTTGTACCTTTAAAAACAAGATAATATTAGTTAAATGGGTGTTTGAGGAACTTTTTGGTACAAAATAAAAGGCTTTGACTAAATGTGTATTAAAAAATGATTGAGGGACTTTTTGGTATTTGACTCTAAAATGTTCTTATGTCCTTTTGAAAAATATATTATGTTAAAATTACTTCACAGCTTCCCTCCACAAATCTAAAAATAAAAAATCCCATCCCTCAATGGTTATACCACATACTTGTGGTGTGTGTACTTCTGTTAAAAATCCTGATGGTACTGTATGAACATATACCATATCTTATACACGTATATTGTATGTGTACTTTTAATACCCCTTTTTACATGCCATATTGTACGGAAAAAAAAAAGATCAAAGAAGAACCAACAGTGGAGCCTGATACCGAGTGAAGGCAGAGGTTGAAAAGCTGAGAATTAACCCCTGGAGGATGAAAATTGTAGAAGCTGAAACGGGAAAACACAACACAATATGATCCGGGTGCTCTAAAAGATTACCTGCAATTAGCCATATATGGATATATGACAGGGAAGAGCAAATAGAGATTTTCATGGCCAAAGTTTGGACTTGGGGGTGATCCACCTTCCTTCTTGACTAAACTATATGAAATGGTAGACAATCCAAGCACATACTCCATTATTTCATGGAGTGCCTCTGGTACCAACTTCTTTATTAAAGTCCTCGACAAGTTGAAATATCTTCTACCAACACATTTCAAAATGACTAAAATATTTAGCTTCACTCACTCACTCTTCAAATTTGTGCATATTAATCATGGGCAATTTATAATTAGGTCATTGGTAACAATTTTTAAATATTTAAGGATAAATTACTATTAGGTCCACTTGTCATGCCACTAGCATGGACTTCTACAAGAAGAGAATTAGTGGACCTAAGTGTTTAAAATTTGTCAAAATTCATTTAATGTTTAAAATTTGTTTGTGAGGGGTCTAAGAGTACTTTCCCCATTAATCATCTTTAATTTCAATTTTATTTCTTTACTCAAACTTTTCGGGATTATAGATAAACTTGAGAGCCATACATGTTGCTCATCTATTTAAAACAATCACCGGTGCACTTATGGATACATACTAAGTGAATCATGTTGGTAATATAATTTGATTAGTATAACATTAATGATACTGAATTTGTAGCGTGTCTGGACTATTGATAGACATACTAGAGACACCTATTTGGAGTTCTTTTACAAATATAAAGCACTTTAAAAAAACCTAGCATTTTCAAACTTATTTCCAAATTAATGCTTTGACATTTTTCATGTGTTTGTATAAATTTTTACCAATCAAATTACTACAATCATTCTTTAATCTTTTTTTTTCTACCGGATGCACAAGACTTCTATTGAACAATAAACGCGGGGTACCGAACTGTAATGGACCAGAAGTCCACCAACTTAAAAATGAACATTAAGAGAACACACTATAAAAAAAATATTAAATAAAAAAAAATTAAGAGAGAGAGAGAGAGAGAGAGAGAGACAAAGAGAGAGCTGGGGACAAGGTTTTTTTTTTTCTCTTTTTTTTTTTGGCAAGGTTAAGTTTTGTAAATTTCTCCTCTTACTTTGAGGATTTTTAAATCAGATTGTCTTACTTGGAGTTTTCCATGGTGTAATTGATAAAGGGCTTCAAGAAAATCAATCATTTCCTATGTGAATTCCCTAATGAAGGTTTCCAAAAGGACAAAAAATATTTGCTCATGAACATCAAGACCAGACAACAATTTGCAACAATCATGGAGGAACTATGGAATATCATGAACAGAGAACTTGCAAAACTTAAGAAAGATCAAAACACATTGATGATAGAGTTTTCAAAATTGATGGAGCAGCAAGAGGAGACAAGAAAACGATTGGCCAGTGTTCGGAGGGGACTGCAAAGTACCAAGTTTAAGCAACAACAAATAAAAAGACAAAATTGCAGAATTCAACCATATGTGAGTATTTGGCAAAAAAAAACATATGTGAGTATCAACCATCATATATACTCTTATTTCTGTATTTGAACTGTATAGTCTCTCTTCTAGATTGACTGAAAGCATATAATATAGCCTCATGTGGAGTAAAATATTGTGCGAGGGTGAAATGCAACAACCCCTCCTGAACCAAGGCGTACGTATTTCCAAAAAAATATTGAATCATGTAATCAATTGTTAATGTCTTGAACAACAATAAAACAAAGGGAAAGTTATAGTAACCGACTTGGACTAATTCAAATTTGAAGATCAGATCCTTCATAAAGAAAAAACATCAATAAACCCCCTCAACTATGTTTTTTTGACAACCCTGAACCTCTACACGAACAAGCCCTTTGAACTCCCCCATGCAAGGTAAACAGTGGGGAACGTTGCGCCAAAGCCACCCTAACACACGCCCTGCTTACTATCAGGTATTTGTTGGGAAGTTTTGAACCTTAGACCAACGGTTATTATCCAAGTCTATTAAGTCCGCTCCTTACCACTGGGATAACCAAGGTGGATTAAACCCCCTCAATTATTGACCCGTGACAACTAACTGATTTATGCTAAAAAATTCTCAACACCATCAACTAGATGTGCAAAATGGAAAAAAAAATGGTGACTTTATTTGGCATATTTCCTTTTTACATTTTCTTATAAAAATAAGAACATAATAATACAAGCTAGCACCACCACTGAAAACAACACCACCAACAGTACCACCGAGCACCACCACTTAGTCTAGCCCACAAAACAACCAACACAACACCATTCAAAACAACCCTATAATGTTCACCATCACCCACCATAGATTTGCACAAATTAACACGTTAACACCGGCTTCATCCACCCAATCGCACAAAACCAACCCTCGAATGCTTCCAATTTAAACAGAACAAAAAAAAGATTGTTCCAGAAAGAAAAATAGATTAGTGGCAGTTTGATTTCTTGTGGTACAGGGTTTCTCAATCAAACCTTGATTTAGAGAGAGAGAGAGAGAGATTCTGACCAGCAGTTGCATTGGTTTCTTGTCGGTTGTGTGGAAGCGGTGGGGTTGGTCATATATATATAGTACTGGTCTTGTGCGGACCAGTTCGCATTTTAAAAGTGCGGACCAGACATGTGTCACCTGGCCGTGAGCCCAGAAAAGAGAGAGAGAGAGTCCCTATAATTTAGGCGGAAATTTCTAGAGTCACCGTGAGGCGACACATGTCCGGTCTGCACTATTAAAATGCGGATCAGTCCGTACAAGAGCATCATTATATATATATATATATATATATATATATATATATATATATATATATATATATATATATATATATATATAGAGAGAGAGAGAGAGAGAGAGAGAGAGAGAGAGAGATAATCTCTGGTGCGGACTTTTCGTGCGGACTTTGTCCTTATCCCGAAAGTGGTCCCCTCGTGGTCCCAGAGACTTTTGTTATTTACTTTAGATGGTCCCCCTCATGTCTTATACTAAAACCGTAGTTTAAGACTATATAACTAAAAGATTTATAGTTTAGATCCAAAATTGGTATCAAGACCTTAAAGACTTTAGAAACTCACCAAATTCCGACCAAAACCCTAATTCTGGTATCAGAGCCATAAGACGCTCCTTTTAGACTTATAGTAAAAAGAATTTAAATGCCCTTGGAATTTATCCCTCGCATTTACAAAGACATTTTTGGAACCAACCCAGACTACCATCTCATACCCATAACTGATTTAGACCCAGTAGGTTGTTTAACCTCTCACATAGACGGTTGTTCATACTCTGAACACATCCCAGCCAAACACGCAGATAGTAGACAAGTTACTGCTAGTGCTATTAATAGCATATTATACCAAAATAAGTGTATACTCCTTATATTAAGACAATTAATAAAAGACACTAAAACCCTAGAAACAGAGAAAAAAAATATCTCTAAGAGACTACTAGAAATAGATAACCAAATCCCAATAGACTTAGTACATGTTTTACAAGAAATAAATATTAAGACTAATCATATAGAAATCCTTAACAAAAACATCTTAGAAATTAAAACCTTAACTAAAAATCAAGACAGTGAGTTAATTAAACTTACTAAAGAACAAGCTAAGCTTATCCTTAGATTAGATAGTTATCTTTCTAATGGAGATAGTTAGATCAGATTGGAATGAGGTACCAAGAGACCTCTCCATTCAGACTATATCAGAATTTTATCAAAGAATTTTAGAAAAGATAAATGATGATAGATTTTATTATAAGATAAATGAGAATGAGATTGCTAACACTGCTAAAGCAACTAGACTTATATTAGAAAGATTAAATTTAATTTCTACATCCATAACTGCTACCCAAGACTATAACAGTAGCTTTGTTAAAGACTTGCATTTAGATTTAAAGGCTAAGACAGAAGGATTAACCACCTTTTATACAGACTTTGTTAAATTCCAACAAAATTTAGCAAATTACCTTAATAATAGGGAAAGCCATAACCTATCCAAAATGGATAGTATCATTAATGAACTTTGACTAGACATGGCCCAAGTAGAAGAAAAATATAAAGAAATTATAAACGGAATTAAGGCCGTATATAATAAACCTTCCCAAGCAGAAATAGACTCTCCTTTCATTCTAACTTGTTTAGATAAAATAGAAAAGACTGTAGAATATATAGAAGTTAGAACTATGCAACAACAAGAAAAAGATAATGAAATAAAAGACTATATTACAAATGTTGCAAAATTCCTAGTCAATTCTCTAGCTAGACATGGTGAAGAAATTTCTGAGAAGACTAGAAAAGAGTAAGAATTTTAAAGAAGAAATCCTTAATCAGATAAAAAGACAAAAGGATTATTCAGACTTTTTAGAAAGAATTGAAAAAAGACTTGAACAAAAACAGGTTGCCACCTGTAAATTTTGAGAACCCCCTCCTATAGAAATTAGAGAAAAGAATATCATAGGCAGACGAGTCATAAATGACGGATTAGATAAGACTAGTAAGATAGTTAGCTCTATCCCAAATATTGGACAGAGTAATCATATGCTCCAAAGACTTAAAGATTCATCCTCCCATGTTAGGACATGGTGGAAAGAGATAAATTTCACCAATCCTCTCCAATGGAAAGAATGGGGTGAAGTTGACTGGAAGATTGTTGAAGATTCCATTCATAATGGCCAACTTCCAGACGTTAGATATATAAACTTGTTTAAGGAAGGTGCAACTCCTAAGACTCCTAATTATAACATGACTTACCATTGTAAGAATCATGTGTTAGACAAATACTATACTGAACTCCAAGTATTTGACTCAGAATGGCTTAGATCTAGAGGAACTGATAGGAAGTTCCAATTCCTAACCTTTGGACTCTTTCAAGCAAGAATCCAAGGATTATATAGACCTCAAAATAATATCAACATATTATGTTGTTTAGTAGACAAAAGATAGAAAGATTTTGAGAAAAGCCTTATTGGGATAGCCCAATTAGAAATGTAAGACAATATAGGATACTTTAATGTCATTCCGGCATTTACAGTAACCATAGACACAGCCAAACATTTTAAGTTAATCTTATATGCTAGTGGCTATGAAGACTATATTATCCCAGACGCTAATATAAATATAGAATTCCAAAGCTATGCGAAGTTCTCCCAATTTCCTTATGAAGGAATGCAATCGGGAATTCCTAGCGGTAGACTAAATGAAGAAATCTTAGTTAGAACCAATGTTTCAGACTATAATCATACTTACAGTATTAGGAATACTGGACATGTGAAAGAAAAAGCTAAGACCCTCTGGCAATTGCCAGAATTTCAAGAAACTAAGACTATACAAAATAAACCTTTGTCTATTAATCAAGACGACGTCACTAGAAATGTTACCATCCAGTTTGGTCCTCCTAAGATTGTCAATAAGAATATCCAGACCAAGAAATTAGATTTAGGAATATGGGAGAAGCCATAATCAATGATCCTTCAGAAGGAGAATGTAGTAGTAAGACTAGTGCTAGTTTACTAAGACAAGCCTCGGGTAATTAGACCTAGAAGATCATTTGAACAAAAAGACTTAATTAAAGAAAAAGCTAGAATCCAAAACTTTGGACATGAACCCTCTGAATTGGATATGAATACATTTAAAGATCAACTTAAGAAAAGTTATTCTGTTAGATTTCAAGAAAGAGAGATTTAATATGATAGCCCAAGACCGCATATTAAAATTAAAAGAATCTAAGGATACAAAAGAACTTCTTAGAAACCTAAGACTAACAGAAGGAGAACAAAGATTAATGTCAGCTACACAAGTAGAACCTAGTAAACAAGAGATAGGAAGTAGTAGTAGGCTAGAAGATGCTCCTAGACTTTTTAGTAAACCAATAGGAATAAATATTCCTATATACTCAAGCACCGTAGTTAAGACTAAACCTGATTATATAAAAGACTTTCCAACTAGTGACAAGAGTTTCACTCATGTTAAGACTATGGCAAGCCAAGCTATAAATCCAGTAGGTATATACCTTAACCTAGACAATGTTCAAGATAGGAAGAAGGCCTTAGATGAATGGCGTAATCAGATGAACATGTGTTTTGCATCTAATGAACAATGGGATGCAAGTTCATGTAAGCAGTACGTTGAGCAATCCTTTAGAGGTATTGTAAAAGATTATTTAGATAGTTTAAGAAAGGCTATAGATAAAGACTCCTTAGCCAAGGTTGAGAAGATGAAAGAAAACTTAGAAGAAAGATCAATTGAAGAATATATTCAATTGTTCACATCAGAATCCATTGGAGCTGGATATCTAGCTCAAATCAATGAACAAGACCTAGCAAAAACTAAGTTAGCCCTCCTTAGCATTTGCAAATTAGATAAGATAAATGAATATAGCAATAATTATGAGCAACTATATTACCAAATTAAAGAATTTGGAGAGACCTTAAAAGATGAATACTTTAGAAAGATACCAGCCATAGGACAAATCCTAATTAATGAATATATGAATTGGCCAGGAGTAGCTGGAGTTAAGAACAACTCCCTTGGTGAAAGAATCAATTTCGCCAAAGACTATATCATATCTAAGAGACGTGATATAACTCAAGGAAAGTTAATAGAAGAGACTTTCAAGCAAATCCCTCCAATCAAAGACGAAAGAGACATTGCTCCAATCCAATGGGGATGTGGAAGTGAATCTAAGAAATTCAAAAAGAAATTAGAACGGAAGCATAGGAAGTTTAAGACTAGACCTTTAGGATTTTCAAAGAAGTATAAATTTAGACAATCTACTACCTTTAGAGAAAAGAATCCTAAGACTAAGAAAAATAGATTTAATCAAAGAAGATATTTTAAGAAGAACACTAGTAAGTATAAGAAGGTTCCTAATTATAGGAAAGAAAAAGATGTAGCTCAATCTAAGGCCTCTATCAAAGAATGTTGGACTTGCGACAAAGAAGGACACTTTGCTAAAGACTGCCCTAATAAGAAAGATAAAGAAGGTATTAAGATTATTAATACAATGCTAGACTTTGCAGATCAAGAAGAGTTAGATATCCTATATGCTATAGAAATATGAGACAAAGAAGATGATGACAATACTAATATCTATAGTGCATATACAGATAGTGACTCGGAAGACTATAATAGTGATACTGATGAGTACGAAGACTCTCAGAATACTTTAGACTTGTATATGATGCAAACTAATCAAGACGATTTAGATAATGAATATATAGATTTTGAAGAAGCTTGGTATAAATGTATATTGAGCCCATTTTTATTGAAAAGATGGACGATTAGTAATCCTGAGTTACTAACCTATATACCTAGATGCTACTTTGATGAAGGACATTATTGCACATTTGAAATGAAATGTAGCAAGAAAGATTTTAGATGCGTAGAATGCTTTGAGATTATACAAACATAATTATTTATGGTTTGTATTATTTGTCAATTACACTACCATGAAGACTGTTGGAGAACTAGATTTAGAGCAATTTATACTAGCCAGTATGACGCTCAAATAGACTTAGATATTAAAACATATTATCAAGATATTGATAGAAATATAGCCTAAAGATTGCAAGAAAATGAAGACTTCCAAGGAAAGGGAATTTCCTATGATTTAGAAGAATACCATTCTGATAGTAGTTCAGAAGACCAAATACCCTTAGATATTATTGATAAACCTCATAAAGGAATATCTATTTTAGAAAAGAACAATTTAGGAATTTCTACTAAACCACATGCTTGTTTTGTAGAATTATTTGTTCAACATAAAGACTATCCTAAAAGACTTTAAGCTTTTATAGATAGAGGATGCTCTCAGAGTATTTGCAAGGCTAATGCCTTCCCTGAAGACTATTTTTTAGAAAGTACTCAAGAAATCTATGGTAAAGTGCCTAATGGAGATCCATTTACCTTATATTTCCAGACTAGTCCTATTTATTTTAAATTAGAAAATCAGACCAACAAAACCGTTAATCATCGATTTTGGATAATGGATCCTCGTCCTAGTTTCACAGGAAATATTATTTTAGGACAAGACTTTATTAGTAAATATCATCCTTATACTCAGTATAGCGATAAAATATTAATTAGTGATAAAGAGGAATTTAATATTAAAGCCCCTCTAATAGATCACAAGACTGCCTTTGACCTTATGCAGGTCAAACCAAATTATAAACCCATAAAACATCAGAGTTCTTCAGCTGAGCGTGGTGGACCTAGACCTACAACCCAACAAGAAGCCTTAGAAATTACTAAGCCCTTACAAAAAGAGTGTAAGTGTCCAGACCAAAAGTGTTATAAGTAAATAGCGCTTATACAACAAGAAATTTTAGATCAAGCCCAGCAGGCCTTATTACAGGTTCAAGCTATATCCAAATAGAAGAAAATGGGTATAGAAGTAGAAAAGAAAAAGATTAGGCAACTAGCAGAGCCTACTTTAGGAGAAAATCCCATCGCTAAGTGGGATAAAGACCAAAGTTATAATGAAATCATCCCTATAAACCCAGACGCCACTATTAATGTTGGAACCTATAAGAAAGGATATTCACAAGAAGATAGGGAAGAATTCAAGAAAGACATAGATGAAATGCTTAAGTTAGGCATTATTAGAGAAAGTAAAAGTAGACATAATAGCCTAGCCTTCTATGTTCAAAATGAATCGGAACGTAAAAGAGGAAAAAGACGTATGGTTATAGATTATAGACAATTAAATAAGAATTGTGAATTTGATTCTTATAAGATACCAGACAAGAATAATTTAATCAATTTGATTGAAGATAGAATTATATTCAGTAAGTTTGATTGCAAATCAGGCTTCTGGCAAAATTAAGATGCATCCAGATAGTATTACTTGGACAGCCTTTAGTGTGCCCCAAGAAAAATACGAATGGCTAGTAATGCCATTTGGATACTTGAACGCTCCTCAAGTATTCCAAAGAAGAATGGATAATATATTTAGACCTTATTCAGAATTTTGTCTTGTTTACATAGATAATATTCTTGTGGCAAGTAAGACTGAGATAGAGCATGTAGACCATTTTAAAAAGATTATTTTAGAATTAGACAAATATGGTATTGTTATTTTCGAAAGGAAAATGCAATTATTTCAGACTGAGATAGACTTTGTGGGAATGCATATTAATAAAGGAAAATTATCCTTGGCAGAACACATAACTAAGAAGATTCTTGAGTTTCCAGATCAACTCAACGATAGAAAACAATTACAATCATTTTCAGGATTGCCCAATTGTGCTGCAGGCTTTATTAAAGACCTTGCTTCAAAAAGACAAAGCCTAACATCCAAATTAAAAGGGACAGACAAGACTAATCCTTTTTATTGGACCAAAGATAATTTTGAAGTCATAAGACAAATTAAAGACGCAGTTAAAAATATTCCTTTACTTGAACTGCCTAATGCAGAAGACCAATTTATAGTAGAAACGGATGCCTCTGATAAACAATGGGGAGCAGTATACTTTGCCATTGATCATCAGACAAAAAAAAAGAAACTTTGTAGACATAGTTCTGGAACCTTTACAGACCCAGAAACAAGATACACTACCCATGAAAAAGAAGTTTTAGCTATAATAAGAGCAATAGAAAAATATATGCTTTTTCTTAGACCCAAACATTTTACTGTTTATACTGATTCTTCTTATGCAGTAAAATTCAGAGACTTAGACTTGTCCAAATCAATGACTAATAGACTTATTAGATGACAACAATTGCTTAATGGTTATGACTTCTCTTGTTATACATACTAAGGGAAGTAAAAATACCATTCCAGACATTATGTCAAGAGAGCCAATGTTTGCTAACACTAATATGATTTCATGTTTTATGTTGCAAACAGAAGACCTAGAAGACATGAGTTCCTCTGGAACAAATGGACTGAACAGGGAAGACGTTGCAGACTATCTTAGATGCGTAAGACCAAATGCTGGTGCAACACAAAGACAGACTCATATCCAAGACACTCAAGAAAGACCAATCCTAGAGAACTTTGATGATATCTTGGTTCCTCCAGGAAAATCTAGATAAGAGATTATTGCTCAAAATAGACTCATTGGGAAGATGTATTTTTCCCAGTATAGACCCGATCAAAGATACCCAGACTTGATCAAATTTAGACGAGAATTTTCAGATGACGAAAATACTCTTATAGACACCATATGGTGGAATGTGAAGAATAAACTATAGATTGAGTTCAAACAAAACTTGGTAGCCATTGGCAGATTCATGAGGACTCAAAGACTTGAAGTTACCCAGCTCAGTGGTACTGCTGTACCTAGACCTCAGACTCAGACTTATGCTCAGACTCTTGGAGAAACCTCCAAAACTAGACCTACCGATTTCTGTTATCAGAAAAAGACTTTTAAGACTAAGATTGTTATACCTTTTGGACATAATAATCTTTTATTAGTAGAAGACTTTCAAAAAGAAACTAATAACATTATTGATCATTTTAATATGTTATTATCAGAAATAAATGGAGATCCCTTAATGATCAAAGGTTTCTTCAAAGACGTTCCAAAAATATATCTTTTTGAAAAATCAGACATGGCTCATATAACTCTTGCAGACCACGGGTTCATTGGCCTCGTTCAGATAAAAGATATTGAAGACTCCGTTGCTCTTGGAAAAATAGTCCATGAGTATGTTAAGAAGGTAGAAGACTTCCTTCCTCTATTTGCTAGAATCTATCAGATTGCTCCAAGTTCCTATAAAGGAATGAGAGTTGAAGGATTTAGACTTATTAGATTTTTCAATTATATATTCTAAGGCATTGAAATTTTATCAGAAGACGAGACTAAAGATTTAATTATTGATAAGTCCAATCTCCAGATTGCTCATGCCATGGAGACAATTGAAATCATGGAGTTATTGACAGGAGAAGACAGGTGGTACACTGCCTACCATAAAGAAGACCTGATAATCCAAGCTGATGAGCCATTCAACGGAAGGCTCAAGAAAGAATTCAAGGAAATGGTAGAAATAGCTTTGCCAGCTAGCGTTAGAACAGTATACCTCATTGATGAATTTTTCAAAAATGCCCTACCAAACCAAGACAAGGAAGAAGAAGACACAGCGACACCAAAAGACCCCTCAGTAGTGGAAGAATTATTGAAGATGGAAGACTCATTTGTTTAGACTCTGCTTTTCATAAAGCAAAAAGATACTTGCCCCACATGGGCCACCATACTGATAAAAAGACGAAGACATTGGTTGTTTGATGCTCTTGCATTATTACAAAGAAGACAAGACTCATGATGAACACTTGGCACGCCCCATCAGATGACCTTTCTTTTCAAAAAGAAAAAGGTTCCCCAATTATCAAAAGACGTTAAAAGCCTGAAGACCCAGCTGATAAGATTCTTAAGACAAAGTTGCTTTAATAATTTATATCTTTCAACCGGATCGCTTTTGGTAGCCGGTTACCAGTCGTTTGTAGTGCCCTTGTGCTATAAAAGGGAGCGTCCATTTGAGTTTCAGACATCAGGAGTTAGAGAGTGATCAGTTGTTAGACTTTCAGTATTTGATATTTGTAGTAAGTAATATGTACATGAGTGAGTAAACCTCTCATAGTTAGGGGAGAGGGGAGAGTTGTATTTACTTATGCAATACAATAAAAGTATTTTCTTTTCCAGAAATCTCTTATGTTGAGTTGTTATTATTTTCCAAATTGTCTCCAACTTTCTGTTCATAGAGGACTATTGTGTGGAACCTCTGGTGTAGCACACAAGGTGTTATACTAGTGAACCGCCGTCAGGTGCCGATTAGCCGTGAGACGTTAGCCAGGTGGGCGTTAGGCGTGAAGGCGTACAGGTAGGAAACGGGTTCAACGCCAAAATAGTGGATTGAGGTGCGACACATAAAAAGATAGTTGCAGGAGGCCGAGGCCGGAGAAGATTAGTAACATGGCTGAAGAGGCGAAGGGAAGAAGATAAAGATATTGCAGACCAGAAGGAAGGTATAACTCGAACCAAACCCTTAACTATTTTTACATATTATTTCTTTAAAAAGAATCTTATATGAGCTTACAAATCACTAAAGACTTTTTAGAATTTGTTAATCAAACAAATTTAGACTTAACTAGAGAAATTCAAGATTGGACTCTTACAGACCCTAAAGATAAAGAACTTATAGAATCTGCTTTAACATACGCAAGTGGTACTTTTAAATATATAGACCAGATCATTGAGTGGTTAGGAAGAGAAGTACCTAGAATAGAAATAGTTAGAACAGGGATCCGTGATCTCTTTACATAAAAATCAAGAACTGAAGATTTTGCATAAGAACTATCAAGACCTGAAAATATCAAGAATACACTAGGATACTTGAAGACAGTATAGACGTATTAAAATTTATTAGACGAAAAAGGTTAGCTGAAACAAAGGCTACTTTAATTAGAGCTGGAGGTATCCGCCCTCTCATTAAAAATGTAGAAACAGCTACCCCTAGAACATACCGTAGATTTTTGTCATCTTATGGTGATAATAATTTAGACGAATTTATAGATAACGATATAATTGATATTATTAATCAAATATATAAAGAAACTAGACTAATAAACCCACGATACCGTATAAGGTATTTAAGACTAGAATATTTTCCAACAAAACCTCTTCCAATTTCTAGACTCCCTGAAGAAACTATTTATATAGATAATCCTCGTTATTCAGAACTCCAATACAATAGTGACAGAAGAAGCCTGAGAGGTAGCAGTAGCGCTGAAACTTCTACACTTAGACTTCCAGATTAATTAAGCGTTAAAACAAGCTTTAAAGACCTTAGAAATCATTGGGGTAAAAATTTATATTTCCTAAAACTTAGAAAAAGATAAAAGACATTGCGGTCCCAAAAGGTGGTCCTAAAAAGACAAAACAGTCCCTAGATAATTCTTGGACGGTAGCGGTCCGTAAACTAGGTCCGTATGAGAGCCGGTCTCTCTCTCTCTCTCTTCGCCTATCTATCTATCTATCTATCTATCTATCTCTCTATCTATATATATATATATAGAGAGAGAGAGATATAATAAGTTACAAAACTTATGTATGTCATAAGATTCAACTATGACATCACAAGATGAATTTTGTTTACACTTCCTATTTTGCCTTTGAAATTTTTGGATTCCTCCTCTTTTCTTTCTCCACACTTAATTCCCACTCTTCCACTTTAATTCAAACATAAGGGCTTTTCTGGTAAATTACTTCTATTTGAACTATCTCACCCGCCCTCTATCACGACAATACACTCTCCTCCTCAAAATCGAAACCCGCGCCACAACCCGAAAGCTTCTCCTTCTCAAACTCAGAGCGCCATTTTCTCACTTCCTCACTTTTAAGGTATTATCTCTCTCTGCGTTTATTTTGCTTGTAATCCCTCCTCCCAAGATGCCGCCCTCCCCTTTCCAGGCCGCCACCCTCTCCCTTCCAGGCCTCCGCCCTCAGGTAATCTCCTTCTTACTCTCTCGCACACGCACACTCACACTCATGCACACACGCACATAACCACACACCATCATCTTCCATTGCCTCTCGCTCTAACCCTCTTATACACACACACATGCACAAAAACCACAGATCTGAAGATCTTGACCTTCGATTTATCACACAATGTAATGATATTAAGGGTTTGATTTATTTCTTATATAGATCTGAAAGTATGGTATGATTCCTAGGGATTTTCAATGATTTTTGACAAATTTTTTATTTGAATACTTTTCAGATGTAATCAGTTTTTTTCTTTTCAGATCTACACTTTCTATGGTTTTATTGAAACTCTATGGTTTTATTTTTGGTATACATTTATTTGCAGATCTAATTATTTTAGGATTTATTGAAACACTATGGTTTTATTTCTTCTAATCAGGTATACGTTCTCTTTTTGTGTGATTGAAACTCTATGATTTTATTTTTGGTTCAAATAAGCTTTTTGCAAATCTAATTTCTCTTTACGTTTTGTTGTCTATGTTTTTTTTCCAGGTTGGGATAAATAGGTATACATTCCCTCTCTGTTGATTTAGGTAAGGTATACTAGGTAAGGAATACTGTTGGCCTACATTTTCTTCATTTATGTGTTTTTTTTCATTCATTATATTGTGAATACCTATTGTACTGTGTATCAATGTGTACATATTGGAAAATTTGATTTAGGCACCCTTTATGTGTTTTGTTGATTTAAACAACTTCAGAATGTTCGTTTATTAGCCATTTTATTTTATTCAATACAAAGGCTTTACGCGAGCTTTGTTTGACTTCTCTTCCAAATGTTGTTGGTTGTTTGATGAATTAAAATTACTTCCCTTATTTGGTAATGTATATTAGTTTTACTTATTTCATTATTTAACACCCTGTTTAACGAGTGTAGATATTGATTTTACGTTGTGATTTGTTTCCAATTTTGTTGTTCAGAACCTATTCCTCAACATTTTGAATTTACATCTAAACTGAATGCTCTTTTGTCATATGTTTCCAATTTAGTTGTTTAGATGTTTTAAGGACTTTTTGTCATTGTTAAGACAGCAACTTGTGCGTTAGCGCACTTAACTGATGTTTATGACATGAAATTTTAATGTGGTTTCACATTTTATTCATGGATCACCTTGATGTATTTTTATTTTTACTTTTATTGCCTTTTATGGTTTTGATTTTAGTCGGAGTTTTCTAATGTTTTTTGAATTAGGTTCACTTAGCACAATAGTTATTTTTTTAAGTGGTGGCATACTAACTCGCGGGCTTATGTTAGGCATGATTCGCTAAAATTGAATTTATTGGTGTGAAACTTACATGTAAAGTACTGTGCCATAAACTAAAATATATTTTTTAGTCATGGTGTAGTGTCTTTTGCAATCCCCAATGAGTATCCCTTTGTGTTTTTATTACTCACTAAACTATCAACTGACTACATTGTTCATTACAGGTTTTTAAAGGTATATGCACAAGAATTTGCAATCATTGCACCAAAGAACTAATTTTCCTCTTCTATTATTTAATGCATGATTATTAAGTATGTTTTTAGCCTTGGAAGTTTATAATTTGGAAGTTTATAGTATGAAGATATCTCATGTCTTTTGATTTATCCGACATATCTTCATACTATAATTAATTGTTGCATATCTATCCGACATGGAGTATCCGAAAGTACTGAATGGGCAGTGAACTATATGTTCCTTAATAGTTTGAATTATATGTTCATAACTAATTGTCGTATACTATTCGTGATTAATAATAGTATGAATTATATGTTACTTAACATTGCTGCATAGTTTCGAATCAAGGTATATCATTAGAAAGCTTGCAGATAACTGCACTAGACTGCAGGGGTTCTTGGTTTTCCATGTTGTTGGTGGTGGAACTGGCTCTGGCCTTGGTTCTCTGCTCCATGAAAGGCAGAGAACCAGTTTATATTTCCTTTTTTTGAACTCGCTCTGGCTCTGGTTCTGCTCTTTGAACTGGCTCTGGCTCTGGATGAGTAAGTCCAGTTTATATTTTTCAATCATTGAGTTCTACTTACTATATGTTTTGCTGATTGATATTTATTCTCTGTGTTGTATGTTAAATACCACATAGTTGGTATAGTTTGTGTTTGTTAAAATGCCTAAGTGGTTGCAATTATCCTGTTCTACAGCGCATAATATCTAATGTGTGTGTATGTGTTATTGTCCAGTTCTTTACTCTATAATTTTCTTATGAAGTTGATTTGTGGTATATATGGGCACAATATGTACACCTTAAACTCTGTTTTAGTGACAATTTGTATACTTGGGAGTTACAGGTTTTAGGGTGGTTTTCTTTAGATGAGGCATTCTATGACGATATCCTCTTTATTTCTCTTTTGATTTTTTCTCACTCTTAAACTCTATCCCACTCCTAGGTCTCTTTCTTTCCTATTCCGAGCTTTGTTTCTACGGGGATACCTCTCTCTCTAATTAGTCTTTTGTGGAGTTGATTCTATATAGTTGTTGTTTTTGGTGTTTGTTATTTCCATTGGTTTGTTTAACTTTCTTTGTTTTCGATGTGTTTCATAGGTATACACGCTATCTGGAGGCATGTTTGAACACTATTTGCTTTCTAGGTACACACTATCTTTTGCTAAAATGCTGATAGAATAAAGTTTTTCAGTATTCATATTTTAACTTGACTCATTGCAAAAATGATTCTTTTAGTATAGTCTATTATTTTAAGAAAATTTGGTTTAACTTTTGGGAATTATTATGCTTTTATTGAGGTGAAGTTTGTACTCAATTTGCTGGACATATATACAACTCTTCTCTTTGTTTTTAACGTTAATTATCAAAACTAAAATAGGAAGTGCGGCACATGACCAGTAGTGTGCACTGGCAGTGACACAAATACGCCAGAATATTAAATTGTTTAATTTTGTTTCTCTTCGTTGTGTTTTGGGTTATTGTTTAATTTCGAGTTATATTAATTTGTAAAAATATGGCGTCTACTAATATATATACATGTATTGGGCATGCAGCTAGAGGATCGCAAGCCTTCAGATTGTGATGCCAAGAAGATTTCTTACGCACAATTAGAGGATGGAAATCATACATTTGAGGTGTGCGTCAACAAGTCTCATGGAGATGGCTGCGCTAACTATAACTGGATTGTTCGTTACGAAACCTTCCTATACCTTTTTGAGTTTTTTCTCTTTGATCCTTTGATAAAAGCACTACAGTGTTGGCATTTCAATATTTTTTTCCTTACTACATTTGGTTAGAAAAAATAACATAAACACGATAATAAAGTAATTATATATATTTTAGTTGTGGGTACATTGTTTGTTCAATCGGTTCTTTTTTCGAAAATGCCTATGGCATGTTACTATATATCTCTTTTGTTCGTACGATCAAGCTTATTTGACCTATATTTATAAATTTACCATGTAAACCATGCTTACATGCTTTTTGATATATATTGTTTTTTCATTTGGCAACTCGAACCATAATAACACTTACTGTTTTGGCAAGGAATCAAAGAATATTATAGAGGATGAGAGGCCTACATATATGGTACTGAGAGTATCTCAATTTTCATATGTGAGTCGTGGAATTATATTTCAATTCTCTGATTCAAATTTTCACACTTTCAATCCGTAGTTTGTACTTTCACTTTTTTATGTGTAAGTTGCTATTTAAAGTTGTTTGTTTGGATTTAAGTATGTTATGCTTATTTTCATGTGTTTGTTTCTCGGGAAGAAGGCAAAGTCAAAAATTAGCGTCGTGCCTTCAGGCACGGGCATATCCTAGTATAGATAGATAGATAGATAGATAGATAGATAGATAGATAGAGAGAGAGAGAGAGAGAGAGAGAGAGAGATTTGGATGAGTTACAAATCTGGCTTAAGTTTAATCTAATTGTGAATATGAAGAGTAGTTTTGTCAATAGTAGTTGGTCTTTTTTTTCCGCGATGACCCCTAAACTCAAAATAGTTCACTCAAAACAGTTCAGGGGATTTTTTTTCTTCGAAAGAAAAGGATACGGTACCCCAAGAATTTGATTAAAAATAAGTTTAAGGAGGAATAGCCCCTCCTCAGTGGCATATATGGAAAGGATATACCCTTAACCCCAAACCCTCTTACTTACAAAACTTGAATGTCGGAAGATTAAAAGAATCTCTCTTGCTATTGCTATTGCTATTGCTATTGCTATTGCTATTGCCTTTTAACTAGACTTGGGAGGTCTGTGAATATGTCAAATTCATAAGAACAATCAACTTTGCAGCCCCACTTGGGTAAACTAACTGCAACTGAGTTTACCTCTTTGTACACATGCCCGATTTCAAAATTAATGCTCAACTCCATTTTAATCTTACCTATTGCAGCAGCTATTTGCCAAGGCACACTATTCTTACCTCTGATCATATTTACCAGCACAATAGAATATGACTCCACATGTAGATGCTTAATATTCAATTTTTTCGCCATCACTATCCCATTCAACATAGCACGAGCTTCAGCATCCCAATTAGTAACCGTTCCATATACTTCAGCAAAACCTTTCACAAAATCACCATTCTCATCTCAAATAACTCCCCCTCCTCTACTTGGACCTGAGGTACCATTGGCCGCCCGTTACAATTAAGTTTATACCATCCCTCTTTAGGCTTGAACCATTGCAATTTCAACACTTTAGTTTTATGAATAGGAGGAATTTTTAAGTTTAGATCATTTACCAACTGAACTTCAGAATGTGGCAGTAATTGATCTTTACTAAATTGGTCGACAATACTATTAACTTCAAGTAGCACCTCTGCTATTCTTTGATCAACTGACAACTTTATCCCTTCATACTTGCACTTGTTTCTAGCATTCCAATATTTTCAACAAATAGTAATAGGAATCAAGGTGTACAACAGTTGAATGCACTCATCTTTAGCTTGTTTAAGACACCACTCATTCGATCTAAGATGCAGAATATTTGCTGTGTTGTTAATTCCACAAATCTTATAAAAGTAATTACAAAGGTTGACAGCAAAATCACTACTGGAAAATACAAGTTGAACAGTTTCCACACGGCCCTTTTCACAACAAAAACATTTGTTTAAACATTTGAACAGTTTCCACACGGCCCTACTTTGTTTAAACATTCATCGATGTGAATGCAAAGATTAAGAATTTTCAACATGAAAGCAGACAACTTCATGGGGATAAATTGGTGCCAAAATCTGTTATGGAGGAATGAAGTACCTTTCCTCTATCTAATCTGCTCCGGACACAATTTAGTGTAGAATTGGCCATCATTTGAAGCTTTCCATATTAGACTATGATCCCTGTCCTGATTTATTTGAACCTCCTCCAGGATGTGATTCAGTTCATTCAAGCTAACCACACTTTTTAACCAATCAATGTTCCATCTATCACCATTCCAGTAATATTAAAATTTTTGTTTTAAGTATCTTGCCAGAGGATAACCATGGTTCCAACCAAAATTTAATCTCCCCTGTACAATATTCCAACACAAATCGTTTCCCACATCTTCTCTAACTCTGATCATCCTTTTCTTTACATGAGAGGCCATACCATTTGGTTTAACCACAGTAGGATGCTTTAGTCTGAATACTTACCATTAAGGTATTTAGCCTATAGAGTATTTCCCCTTCTGAAACCTCACCATAATATGCAAGTAAGGGCATTGACCACATCTTCAAGCATTCTAAAGCCCAATTCCCCTTCATTATACAGATACCAAAGTTTATGCTATTTCAGCCAATGATGTTTTTGACAACCATCTTCATTCGCTCCCCAAAGATATTAGCAAATATTGTTTCAATTTTGGATATTGTGTGTTTTAGGGGGTTTATAACAGCAATAATGTGGATATGAATAAACTGCAATATATGCTTGATCAAGATGAGCCTTCCTCCAGGAGATAAAAGTTTACACTTCCAACCTTCCAATTTCCTTCTAACTTGAGCAATTAAATCCACAAAAAGGCTCTGAGATTTTCTGCCCACATACAAGGGACAACCAAGGTAATTAGCAGGAATTTATTTCATGGAATAACCTTTCATATCCATCATTGTATCAACTTTGCTTCTGGTTGTATTGCTCGAAACAAGAATGCTACTCTAGGCTTTACTAATCACATGTCCAGAGGCCTCTTCATAGCATTTGATGAATTTAACCAAATTTCTGATTAGGCTATAAAATGGTTTTATAACTCCTTGCCCCATTAATTCCTTCAAGACTCTATTAAAAGCTTCAGCTGCTATTATGAAAGACTAGGGGATATTGGGTCACTTTGTCTCAAGCCTCTCCCAGATCTTGAAATATCTTTGGCTTCTCCATTTATAAGAATAGAGAACCAGCAGTTAGATAAGCATCTCCACACCATATCTATCACTTTTTCGAGAATTCAAATCTCCTCGACACCTTAAGAACAAATAGCATAAGCTTTGGCCAAATCAAGCTTTATTGCAATATTGTCACCTCTGCCTTTTGAATTAATTTTGTAAATTATATTTCGAGCCAGGATAATATTATCAACAATCCCTCTATCATTAACAAATGCAATTTGTTCTTGAAATATAATGTGGGGAATCACCTTCGCAAATCTAGCTGTCATTAGTTTGGTAACAATTTGTTGAGGAAGTTACACAGGATAATTGGCCTCGGAGGATTATTAAAGGATGTAGGGTTATTCACTTTAGGAACGAGAGAAATCATTGTACATTTGACAGATTCAGGCATAGGAGCACTACTAAAAAAGGCTTTGATCGCGTCAGTAACTTCATCACCAATAATATCCCAACAGTGTTTATAGAATTGGCCTGTAAAGCCATCAGGCCCTGCTGCACTTGTGCTATCCATGCCGAAAACAAATTCTCTGATCTCCTCTCTATTTGGAATGCCAGTCAACTCATCATCCAGAGCATTATTCACTAGCTCGGGAAATATCATCTTTTCCACAGTTATAAATGGTGCCTAATTGATTCTGAAAATATTCTATAGTAGCTGCATCTATATCATTAGGATTGTCCACCCAATCTCCATTGCTATTCTGAATTCTGTGAAATATAAGTCCTCTTCTTTTCACATTGGTCATAGTGTGAAAAAATCTTGTGTTTCTATATCCCTCTTTAATCCATTTAATTTCTTCTGTCTCCAAAATTCTTCTGCTTCTCTATAAGATGTTTGTTCAAAGTAGCTTTAGCAAAGTGAAGTTGCATTCTGTTGTTCTCTGATGGATCCTCTTGGTAAATCGACTCCTTGCTAAGCACTAAATCTTAAGCATTCTCTATGTTTTGGAACACATTTCCAGATGTAATTTTATTCCACTGCTTAAGCTCAATTTTAAACCTCTTCAATTTTTCACATAACCTCTGCCAGCTTCCTTTGACATCCTCCAGGGGGCTATTCCAATGTTAATTACCTGTAAATTTTAATTTCTCATGACATGTCCACATATTTTGACATCTAAATGGAACTTTTATCCCTTCTAGAGAGGTGCTAATTGTAATAAGGAGAGGAGAATTATCAGAATGGGGTCAACTGAGATGACTCACTATAGTATAAATAAACATATTAACCCAATCAGAGTTCCCCAAAAATCTGTCTATCTATCGTTAGCCATGAGTGATTATTTGTCCACATTCAGAACAAGATTGATTAAAATCCATCAGTGCACCTATACTAACTTTCTTTCCTCCAACTCTTTCATCAAAGGATGCCACAATGTTGAATTCACCACCTACACTATAGTAGGTGGTGAATTATCAGAATGGGGTCAACTGAGATGACTCACTATAGTATAAATAAACATATTAACCCAATCAGAGTTCCCCAAAAATCTGTCTATCTATCGTTAGCCATAAGTGATTATTTGTCCACATTCAGAACAAGATTGATTAAAATCCATCAGTGCACCTATACTAATTTTCTTTCCTCCAACTCTTTCATCAAAGGATGCCACAATGTTGAATTCACCACCTACACCGCATGGACCATCACACATCAGCAATACCCTAAAAAAATTATCAATCAGTCATGAAAATTCCAACAAGTTAGAAGTTCCATTCTTCTCTCACCATCCACATATTTTCAGATTGTATATTCATCGCAATCCTTAAAATTCACATCAGCCACAACCTCATGTACTTACTGATCTTCATCATCTTCATCAACTACTCGTTTTCCTTAGATGATTTTGTTGAATGCAAAATTTCTAGGTGTTATATATTGAAGCAATGTATGTCATGTGATAAATGGAATGAGTTGGTTAATATTCACTAAATCAAAATAAATAGTGATTCACAATTAATTATCACCCTTCCTTTGTCTTTTGTTAAATACTCTTTTTCCTTCAACTTAAAAACATTATAACATTATCTACATTCATCCATGCGAGGTTCAAAAGTAAAACGTTGTGTTCATTCTAGGTAATCAATTCATCATCAATTTTCATATTTGATATTGCCAAAGTCAAGCCTAAATGTTCTCTCCCCACCTCCACCCTCCACCCTCTACCCCCACCCCCACCCCCTCTCACTGTACTGGTTTTAAGATTATATAATATATATTTCTCATAAAAAAAGTTAAATGGGTTTTCTCTCTTTCTACCTTTTGGTACAAATTGCTTTGTATCATGTCTATCAGATTATCTGTTCTCTATAAGATACAATGAAGTGTCATAAGATACAGCTAGAAAAAGCTTAAGTCTTAAGATAGGTATCGTTTTAGTTACGTTTCATAGCACATTGTATGTATCAGGGTATTGTAAGATAGTGACCACCATGCCTTGAACTATAACACTAGATGCAAATACTTTCCTTTAACTCTTTGAAGTACTCCATCCATTTACAATATCCTAGGGTAGTATTTACAATATATATATATAGTTTATACGGATAATTGGAATGTTAGTGGTTGCAACCATGTCGATAGTTTAAGTTATTTTTTGCATTTTACCCGTTGGTTTATTATAAGTTTTAGATGGAATTGTAAAATTACTTTTACAAAAAATGACTTGGTAATTTAATTTATAATTCATTGGAAATCATCAATAAAAAGGAGCAATGTTGTAACGGGTTGTAAGGCTCTTTTTCAATAAATTATTTGGAGCGGGTTATATACCATTGATCGAATCACCTTTTTTATTGGGATAGATCAACCTTTTTTTAATAATCCTGAACCTCCACACAAACGAGTCATTTGGACTCCCTTTGTGTGAGCTAAACAAGGAGGACGTTGTGCCAGAGCCACCATAACACACGTCCCGCTTAAACAGGGGCGGATCCACGCTTGGACTAACTGGGGCGGCCGCCCCAGTTCTGATTATAAAAAAAAAATAGCTTTACTTGGGGTACACAGCCATATGGTGGAGGTCGAACCAGGATTTGGGTTATGGCAAGGGGCTGCCAGGTGGATGTGGATTGAAGGTTTCGGTTCCGGGTTGTAAGTGGATTAGAGTTTGGTTTTAGGGCAGGTCCAGTTTGGTTTTGGCTGGTTTTGGCCGGCGCTGGTCGGTTTCCATGGTCGTCGGTAAGAGGTTTGAGTTCAGTTGTCAAGTAGGGAGGGTAGTGGGTTTAGGAGAGAGGGAGGTGAGGGGTAGAGTTGTGTGTCTGGTAAACGATAGTGTGAGTGTATGTTTATTTTGTACTAAAAATTAAAATAAAACTACCAAATATTTTAGACTCAAATAAAAATGAAATTAAATAAAATCTTTTAAAATAAAAATGAAAATACTAATCTATAATTAAAAGACCCAAATAAACACGTCTACAATATTTACATAAAAAGACTCGACACACATTATAGGTGGGGCCCAGCAGAGACAACTTGCATAGATGGACAAAGAATTTCAAGCCTCTGAAAATTGTAAGAAAAAGGAAAAAAATAGGGTTTTGTAAGGTGATTGTTTCTTTTCTTTGTTCACCGTTGTTTCAGGTAAGTTAACTCATTTTCGTTTTTCATATTAAGCAAAATTCAATTGTTATCACTACTAAAATTTGAGTATTGTGAATATTTATTAAGGGCATTGTTATCACTACTAAAATTTGGGTATTGTTAATAATGATTGAGAGTAGATGTTTGGGCATTATAAAACTATAATTTCTATAGAACTCGAAATAATCTAAAAATGGCGTAGTGACAACTTCAAGCGACACCCGGATCCTTCCCTCCCCTTATTCTCCACCACCATCGGCAGCACCACACTCTGCCCCATCACCACCAACCTCGTAGAGAAATAGAGAACAAATTTTCATAAACAAGAAGAAATGGCGCCGTGGCACCACACATACACCCACTGCCATCAATATTCTCATCGATTTTTTGTGTGATTGCTGCCATGGATTTAAGTTTTTGTTTGAATTTGGTTGTGATTTGTTAGGGTTTGAGTTCTTATAAATATTTGGGTGCGTGCAATTTCGGTTTATTCAGATGAAATAAGCTGGGATTTTATTTGGGGTGGAATATTCTGTTATTGGGATTTTTGTAATGGTGACTGTGATGAGGTGTTGACAGTGGTGGAATTTGGGGATGATGGTGATTGTTATAGGAACCCGGGAGATGGTGGCGGGGAGGAAGTTGAGTAGGTTTTGGTTATGTACGTGGTGGTTATTTTGGCGGTAGATGGTAGGGACGAAATTGAGCAAGCTATGGTGAGGGTGGAAATTGATGGCAGCTGGTGGTGATGTTGGTGGTAGGTGGTGGAGATGATGTTGGTGTAACTTTTTTGTAAAAATTTTTGTTTCTAGTTTTGATTTTTTATTTTTACTAGTTTTTATTTCATTTTAGTTTTTTTTTTTTTTTCAATTTTGTTCTGTTTTTAATAGGTGGAAAAAGTATTTTTTTTTAGTTATTTATTTTTTGCTCCATATGTTAGTGTCTAATTGGTCAGCTTAATGTGACACTTGTAAAAATTCGGGTTGACTAGGCCTTCCCGTTAAGTCTCCTAACGGATGCTTGATGAAGAATTAAAATTGTACAAATTAATTACAACAAGGTTAACATTACAAAATTTGATCCAAAATTCAAAATCGACCCAAACGTCAGGTTAAATTTGCCATTAACCCTATTAAAAAAGTTATTAAAGTTCTTTGTGAGTGATGGTGTCTAAAGTGAAATAAAGATCCTCGTGCTCCTTCGGTGGGTAATACGGGCAATCATCCATCAAACGGCCACGCTCATAACATAGAAAGCAGTGGCAATCTTCCACCGGCACGAATGGTGTGAACTTGGGGACTGAGGGAGTCAAAACAGAGAAGGATCGGTGAGCCACTCGTCAAGCATCGGAATCCTACCATCCTGAGGGATGCGAGTTTGGGTGGGAAAACATCTCTTTCATATCGCCCGGATTGGATGCGTGGAGGGCTATAATTTAGGGGTTGGTGGAGCCACTCCTTTACTCACCAGTGACTGTCGATTGGGGCTGAGATGGCGGTACGGGCATTCCACACGGAATCAGGTCGGGGCATATAGGTATGGCGACGAAGAGGGCAGTTTTGAGGAGGTATGACATCTTCGGGGTTGGGAGGGGTTGCCAAACGGATAAGGGTCCGGGTGGGGTCAGTTCGGGTTAGAATCGGGGTGAACTGGTCTAGCGAAGAAGGACCGGGGAAGGCCTGATCGGCTTGGGGGCGAATGGCCCTGGTTCGAACAATGAAGGGAAGTGCAGGGTGACGGACGACAGGGGTTCAAGAGCAATTTGGGTCGGGTACACCAGCAGTGTGAGCAGTAGATGGGTCGGTTTGAGTAGTCGGGTGGGTAGGGCAGGTCTTGGTGGATGGCGAAGGGTCCTGGATTGTATCGGGTCGGGGTGTTCAGGAAGGGGGAAGGGTCGAGGGTTCCGACTCGAGTCGCCGGCAAGTGGTGCGAAAAAAGGGGGAGCAGGGGGCTCCTGCGAGATGGGATGGTGGGGGGTCCCCCGGGTTGTTTCAAGGCTGAAAGGCCTGAGTCATGGTTTAAAGTCCCGGTATCGGTCGCGATATCCAAGGGCGGATCCACGAACTTTCGATAGTGGGGACTAATATAACGACGATTTTCGGGGGTTCGAGGGGGGGAGCCCCCGAGCCGAATTTTTTTGAGGCTATTTTTTAGTATTTACAGAAAAATAACGTAATTTGTTTATTTAAATAAAACCTACACAACAAGTTAACTGTTAACACACAAAATTCAACAATAAAATTTCAACCATAAAATTTCAACCCTAAAATTCAACCATAAAATTCACCCATAAAATTTTAGCAATTTTACCCCTAAAATTCAACCATATAATTTCAGCCCTAAAATTTTACCATAAAATTTCAACAATCATAGAATAAATTTTAGCAATTAATAGAGTTAATGAGTTATAGCATAGATTAACATTTATATACATAAAATTAAATACCTAATGTTGATTGTATTGAGAAGAAGAAGCCTTGTTGACAACGTCCCTGCTGTTGCTACTTGTATTTTAGAAGAAGAAACCTTCTTCAAGGTAGGTATGGAATGGAACTTGTAAGGTATTTAATAGAAATGGAAGAATGGATTTGGAAGGAAAGTATTGAGAGAAGAAGAGAATGGACGAATGACATAAGCGGCTGTCCTCTTTTAAAATTGGGCTCAGTTAAAGGTGTGTGTGTTAGTGTAAACTATTAGTATTTACATTTTTTACCCCTAAATTTTTTTTTTTGAAAAAAAAAACGTGGGGGCTCAAGCCCCCCACCTACCTCCGCCCCTGGCGGTATCGCAAAGATACGCTATTTAGAGAGCGCAAAAAAATCCAAAATATAAAATAAGAGTAACGATGTGGACCATTTAGATAAGTTTAAAGCACCCTTTAATATGTATAACATTGTCATTGATTAAACTGATGCGCATCCGACTTGTCGGATTTAATTTTTCATAATAAAAAGAAAACAACCTTCTTCGTATTTCCAACACTAACGAGCTTGCTAGAATAATTGCAAATAATATTCTGCTTATTTCCACTAAGAGCACTTTCATGCCCCCAACCAATACCTAGTTTATGGGTCATTCTACAAAATAACAATAAAGAATACAATTATTCCTTTTTTTTTTACAATTGATTTTTTTATACAAATGTTACTGTAGGAGGGTACTGTGACTGGGGTCTGGTAAGATATTAAAACGGGTGAGGCGTGACTCACTTCGATGAACTCCGCCTTCAAGGTTTTCAAGAACTTTTAGAGCAGCACCTGGTAAAACCTTCTCCTTTTCGTAAAAATGAAACCAAAGCAAGAACTACTCCCTGCAAGAAGATGAACCTCACAAAAATAATAATAACTTTTCTCAAGAGAAATTCCTGAGAATGGTGGTTGTCAGTGTGGGGTGAAGGAACAAAGCACTTAGCACTAGAGAGAGTACGGGGAGAACACTAGGTGTCTAGTGTGATTTTGACAGCGTAACGGTTGACTTAAGTTCTAGTTGTGAGTTGACTTTGCCCAGGGGTCCTATTTATACTTGGGCACTAGGGCTGAGTTGGCATTTTTTTGAGCCAAAACTGAGGGGATTGGTGAGGGACAAGGTCTGCAATGTACCATTTGTCCCCACCTGTGTGCAGCTGCTTGTTCCCTCTGACAGGTGCCACTTGGTGCAAACCAAAGTCAAAAAGCAAATATGTCTGCGCTTGCAGAGAAAATATCTTATTTGGTAAATATCTTTTGAAACGGTAACTTGTTGTACAAACTTTGTAAGCTTGAGGAGGGTCTCAAGGACAACCTCCTCTTTTTATAAACTTGAGGGGAGGTCCTCTCAAGGACCACCTCCTCTAAAATCATTTTATAAATTGTTCATTTCTTGTGAGCAACCTCTTGGTTGCTCATTTCAGTTATGACTGGATGAGGCTGTGCAAGGACTGGGTGACTCCTAGGGTCTTTCTATTAGTATTCTCTCAATCTTAAAGTGCTAAGTGGTTGAGCTTGCTCAACAAACTTTGTTCCTCAGCCGTAAAGTCAAAACTCCGAAGAGATCCTAACTTGTCTTTTTGAGCCCTGCTTGCTCAACCAGGCTACCTGTACAAGAAAGTAACATATCAGTACTTTAATATATATTTGAGTAACAAATCTTGGGGAGGAGATCACGCCCCTCATGGTGGACCTCCTCACCCAAATTCTACTTTGTGATTTCTGAGCTTTGGGAACGAGGAGCTCCTTGTGGTGGGCCTCCTCGTCTAGTTGAGTCTTCTTCTGTCTTGGCCAGGGCACTCTTTGAGAGGGGGGGGGGGGGGGCTTCATGATGAGGCCCCCTCGCCCAATTGTTTGGGCAATTGAGCGCGCATCCCTCTACAGTTATTTTTTTACAAAAACAATTTTTTTTACAAATGTTATTTTTTAAGAAAAAGATATTTTTTTATAAATTTTACAAATGTAATAATTTTACAAATGTTACTTTTTTTTACCAAATGTTCATTAACTAACGTATTATCAAAAATGAAAAAAATAAGTTTTTCAGAATTTTTGACGACACATTTTTTTACAAAACCTTTCGCCTTTTTTTAATCAAAACAGTTTTTTTTTAAAATACGTTGCACAAAATAACAAGGTAAATTTTATTGGTATAAAACAATGAGAAAAAAGGTTCTTAAGAATTATTGACAACAAATTACAATATAATTATTTGTACAAAGTAATAGTGGTAAATTTTTTCCTTAAAAAAAGTGGTGACTTTTAAAGATTTGGTTTTAAAAAAAAAAAATTAAAAACAAAAAAAAACACTAACAGACGAGACATTAAAACGGCGTTCCTTTTTTGTTCAAAAAAAAACTGACCGGCTTTTAAACACAGCACAAGACACAATAGGGTTTCAAACATTATAACATATACAAGAGGGTGTTTCTCTTACACAGCCTCCTAAACTCTCCCGAGGTTTTTTTTTTGGGTGTGGAATGTGAGAATTTTATAAACACCAAAGCAATAAGTAAAAGCCCAAGAAACAAATACAATTAAAGGCAGCCCAGCTGCTCCCAAACCCCAAAACTGGGACAAACCGGCTAAATACAACATCAACCCAAAAACAAAAAGCCCAACTGAACAGCCCCAACTGAAATACACCCAGACCAATCACACCCTAAGCACAAAGACTCATGGACAACATCGGTAATCCATACAAACACAGGACTTTATTGCTTACCCAGACTAAACACAAAAACTCATAGATAACAGCTGTGATGAGGGTTTTTTACCAAACTAAACACAGAACTCGAGACTAAATACAGTTTTCTTACTTTCACAGCTCCGCAACGGGTATTCTTCAACTATTTTGCATCCTCCCTTCTTCTTCTTCTTCCTTTTGGCAACAAAAACAACTCGCCTAATATCTCGTTTGTTCTTTTTTTTGTCTCGGACGATATATCGGGGAATATCTCGAGATCGTCGAGAAATCGCCGAGATCTTGCGATATTTTACTGATTCATTATATTTTTTAAATCGCGACACGGAATCGGAACGGTGACCCTCGATACCGGGTCAACTCGATCGAGACTTTGAACCATGGCAGGCGTTAAGGGGGGTCAGGATGGTCGGAGGGGGCGGCAGCCAAGGGGGGGTCGTTTGGGATCAGGTGAAAAAGAAGCTACAAAACAAGAGTAAGAAGCGTTGGACATTAGTTACAAAACTTCTTTATATTCTTGTTTCTATAGCAAGGAAGAGGAGTAGCAAGTGCATCAGCACCTAAATTTTCTTTTTATTTTTCCCTCTATACATTCGTCCTCTTCTTTTATAATTGGAGTGACTTACTTATAATGTAAACACTAACAATTGCTAAACAAGTTCTGAAACAGTTTATTCTTATATACTTAACTATGATAATATGTGTATGATTATACTTCAGATTATGTAATGGTGCTCAAAAGTTTTCGGTATATTTATTTCAAAGTTTCTAGTTTTTCGTATGTTAAAATTTGGAATACGACATTTTTTTGTAATGCAAGTTTGGGAAACACCAATCATAATCTGAGATGTCAAAAAAAGGAAAACGTAATTCTTATAAATATATATATATATATATATATATATATATAGAGAGAGAGAGAGAGAGAGAGAAACCAGAAGGAGAGAAGAAGGGGGAGCTGTTGGCGGCAATCTTTATACGCTAAACCACCGCCATGGTGGTTGACAGCGCGCAAAGCATGACCATAGATGAAAGTGAGAAATGGAAGCACTGGTTAGTAAACCGTGCTAAATCAGGAGATTGAAAAGGTTAAAAAGTGGCCAAGTCATGGATTGGGTCAAATTTACAAGTTTGGGTCTCCTTGAGTACTTTGATGAACATATCTCTACTATAGTAGTCCTGTGAGATGCACGCAAAATTTTTGTTAGTAATTTCGACAGAATGTGATGGAAAGGACACACTAAACTTGTAACAGTTTGGGCTGAATTAAAATCTGACAATAATGTAGGAACCAAACTGATAATTTACTCTCGATTTACCATAAATTATATTGACGGCAGTAATTTATGTGTAAATAAATGATATAGTGCCTCAGTGATCAATATAACTGCTTAACATCATTGACTCAAACAAATGATATTTATATATCTTTCAAGCTCAATGTTATAATTTTGGACGGTGTTGAATCCAACACGATCATTTGTTTTTCAAGATCTACCTACATATGTTCCTATATGATATAAGATGCTGTCAAATCTATAGAAGCAACTGCTGGAACGTTTAATAGAAACTATGTTAACAATGGTCGCAGAAATGGGCTATTAAGAGGCGTGCCAGAGTTTTAGTTTCAAATTGTTCTTACTGTTTTTAATGCAGGATCATATTTTAAGCTGAAGGAGCCGAGGCTACCTGGGCTCTAATGCCATATGTTTTTCAGATGAGATGGCACCTGATCCCATTTACATCAGTTTCATTATTTTTACTATTACAATTAGTTTCCTTACTGCACTAAAAATATGTTTACAAATGAATCTGTAACGCCAGTGGCAGATCCAGGAATTGTGTTCAGGGGGAGCCTTTTCAAGTGGTGTCGGGGGTTCAGGGGCGGGAGCCCCCGAGGCGAATTTTTTTTGGGTTAATTCAAGTTTTATACGTATTATTAACATATTATGCCTAAACCTTATTGGTATACGTATTTTTAGTGACATTCGAGTTTTATACGTGTTTTTTTCGCTTGAAATATTTTCACATGGCACCCTAAAAATAAAATTTAAACAATTATTATTCTGATTTAAACAGTCATTATACCTAACTATAATTAGGCACCAGATAAATTTAATACCTAAAGTGTAAACTAAACTAAACATAAATCAAAATCAGTAACTAAACTAAACCGAATACCAGTCTCATCAAAAAAACCATCTCATCTCATCAAACATAAAAAACCCACCTCATCTCAAATATCAAAAACCAAACATATATATATATATATATATATTTATATATATATATATATATATATATATATATGAGATATCTTATCACATCAAAACCAAAAACAGAGGTATTAAATCAAAACCAAAACAGAGGAATTAAAATCTAAACCAAAACCGAAAAAAAAAACACCTCATCTCATCTCAAATACCAAAACCCAAATCAAATCAAAGCCAAAATAAAACCTTACCTCTCACCGGCGGCAGGAGAAGCAGGCAGGGAAGAGGAGGGAAGCTTGGCGACGGCGATCGGCGGGGCAGGCAGCAAGCAGTCGGCGGCAGCAAAAGATCGGTTTGGGTTTTAGGCAGAAGAAGGAACGTGTAAGTTGAAATGTTGTTTTGATTTTAAGACAAAGAAAGGTTTTTAGGTTTGCTATTTTTAGATATTTATATTTTGACCCTTTATTTTTTTTAAATCTATCTTATTAACTTTACCTTTAACTTTCTATTTTTACATATAGCACCCCTAAAAAAATTCTAGGTAATTTTTTTCAAAATCTCAGGAGGGGCGGCTGCCTCTCCTCGTCCCCCCCTGAATCCGCCCCTGCCTAGAACCATTGCCATTTGTTGTAGGTCAAAATATAGGAATTGTGAATCAGTAGAGATGATATAAAAAAAAAATGACTCAGAAAATTTGTTCATTCATTCCCCTATTAAACTACATTTGTCATTGCAGGCATATAATTTGAAGAGTTGAAAGGAAATTTGGCTCAAATATTGAAGGGGTAGTTTTTTCATTTCCGTAGACCATTTTACTCCTATATGCTGCTTCATGATGGTTGAAGAAATAACAGTGTCTATTTTTTCTCAGTGTGCTTATAACAATAATAATGGTTCCAGAATTGTTGAATCATACAAACTATATCTGGACAGAATTACACCGCTTACCATGTTTCGCGCTGATGCTTCTTGGAAAAAATCTAGCAAGGCTGCATAGCCTTATTCTTACAAGATGAAGATGCCATGCCACATATGGTTTCTCATGCTTTGCATACTGTGCGGGTGTCCCAAAATCTGGTGGTTACTTCGAATATCCTCTTCAATCTCTATTATAAAGCTTTACTGCAATGAAAAATCAAATTCCCAATAACTTTAAGAGAGTCCAAAACTTTGAACCAAACTTTAGAAAAAATGAAATTGAGTTTCTAGTGTAATCTTTCAACCTTAATTAAGTCAAAAATCGGAAAAATCTGAGATTTCAGCCTTTCAGGAAATGAAAAAAACTCAAACAAAACCAAAGTCAAGTTTCAAGTTGTATTGCAGTTCATGGAGCTATGACCGCAAATCCAAGGGATATCAATTCGTTTGATAGTAGGAAACCGTCAGGGTCACTGAGCCGAATAAATGCCACCACCTCTTTCATCTTGTCCTCATCAGATAGCAAAGAGCTTAATTCATCTGCAGCAATGTTCCTCCTTTGCTCATCCAAGTAGACGACATGCCCACTTTCCAAATAAGGTTTATAGACCTTACAAAGGGAGATAACAAGCAAGCCACCATATTCTTCCCCGAAAGACCTCAAATCTAAACCTTTTGCAGTTCTTAGAGAGAGCATTACAACATCAGCAGCTGTGTCCTTGAGATCAACACCACTATCTTTGCACCAATCCACCACTCCATTTTCCAGATCCTGAACAAAACCCATGTAACCTTTTAGCTTCCTTGGCCTCGAATACCTTAATCCATTCACATAACTGGCAGAACCAAGGCCAAAACCATAAAAAGATGCGTTCTTCCAGTAAGTGAGATTGTGCTTGCACTCAAAACCACTCTTGCTGTAACTACTGATCTCATAATGGTTGTAACCGGCTTCAGAAAGCATTCTTGAAGCCATTCTATAGAATTTGGCAGATTGAGTCTCGGAAGGCAGAGGAAATTCCCCTGGTGTGTACCTGTAAAGCCTTCCAATGTCAATGTGAAGTTTATCAAAGTCAAAGCTACTGTTTCACACTTGAAAAGCATCCGTTCAATATAATTTTTTATGCCACATTAGCTTTTCTTCATGTTGCACAAACACATAATACATCTGTACTTCATGCAAATTTTTTAGAGGTTTTGTGCATTCAGCAAAAAACATGATAGATTGTAGATAACCTCCTGCAAGGTGTATTAAAAAAATAAGGGGCATATGGCCTTTGGTCCCCGTTTGTTATGTGGTATATCATTACAGTCCACCATTTGTTACGTCAAATATTAACCTGGTATATCACTTTGGTTTGGAGACCTTTTTCACTATCACAAAAATTGCAGTAAAAAGTGAAAATGGTGATAATACATTAAACTTGACACCAAAAGTGATATCTTCCAACATAGCAAATGGAGACCAAGGTAGAAAGGACCCAAAAACAAATATACTAAATACACACTTTTTCAACGGCAGCCCAAAGTGATATCCGGGGTAACAAATAAGGAACAAAGTAAAAATGACCCAAAAAATAAATTACAAAACACACCCACAATTTTCAACTAGCTTTAATGCTTGTCTTTTGCCTAATATTGCAACTTTGCGAGAATATTAACATTTAAGAACATGTAAAATTTGAAAAAGAACAAAATGCACAAAGAGAAATCAATTGACTCACAGCATCCCAAATTTGGTGTCTTGCTCAACTTGCAGGTCATAAACAGACACATGGGTAGGTTGTGCTTGAATAGTTAGGTTCAAACTCTGTTCCCACATTTCAGCAGTTTGGTGAGGTAGAGAAGAAATAAGATCCATACTCCAATTCCCAACCCCAGATGAGCCAACAATCTCAATAGCCTGATAAACCTCCTCCAAACCATGCGCTCTCCCACAAGTCCTCAACAACTCCTCTTGAAAAGCCTGCACACCCAAAGACACTCTATTCACACCCAACTCAATCAACCCTTTAAGTTTCTGACCATCAAATGTCCCAGGGTCCATTTCAATGGATATTTCAGCATCTGAACATAAACCAAATTTTGAAGTTAATGTTTGGAGGAGTTGAGATACGAGGGATGGGGGGACAAGTGAAGGGGTGCCACCTCCAAAGAAGATAGTTTTGAGAGGTGGGTAGTGGGGGAGTTGTAACTGGGTAGCGTTGATTTCTCGACAGAGGAGTTGTATGTAGTTGGAGATACGTGGGTCATCGTCGTGGGTTGAGGAGGAGCCCAGAGCGAGGATTGGGAAGTCGCAGTAGTGGCAGCGTTTACGGCAGAAGGGGAGGTGGACGTAAGCTGAGGTTGGTGGGAGCTTGTGGGGAGGGGTTGGGGTCGAGGGGTTGTCTGGGGGAATTTGTCCAACCACTGGTGGGTTTGGCGACAGTGCGGTGGAAGAGAGATTCCGAGGTTTGAATTTGTTGGGAATGGTTGACAATATGGGAGTACAGCTTAATTTCAGCATGTTGTGTAGTAATGATAACGAGAGACGGAGAGAGTTAGAGTACCAAAGCTTCAAACGGGAAGCGATTTGGCTATATGATTAACTACTTAACTAACCTAGTCTCTTGGGCCAATTTTAAGAGGCTATCGCTCGATAGCGTTGGGTGAATTGAACTTTTATTTCGATTTTTATTATTATCAAAATAATATTTGATCAACAAAAGTTATGAATGACAAATAAAAATTAATTGAGTTGTGCGTAAATTGAGACGAACACCTCATGATATGTTATAAAAAAAACTACTTAACTTAAATTGGGTGCGATATTATCTCCAAGTGTCATGAACAATAAAAACATGTTCAATGAAAAAGCTTTTGTGACAACTTTGTCCACACATGATTTTTGGCCGTTTATAAGTGGGTCATCTCACAAAATACTATTATAGAAGAATTTTTGCAAAATATCTAAAATTACGCCAGAGGATAAAAAAAAACTAAAAAAAATGAACTGACTTTTAACATGTTTTGATACAATCAGGAATTCAAACTACGTCAAAAGACTTTCTTCTTGAGAAGATATTTGTCCCATCATGGTGTTTCCTGGTCTCTTGATATTCATTTTCAGGATAAAACAATCTTCTTTTTTATGTATATAATAAGGTAGAAAAAGAATATTAGAGAGTGAAAAAAAAAATTGTTAATTGGTATCTTAATAATAAGGGGCGTCACCACATAATTATAGTGTAAAGGGGTATCTCTCCCAAAGACTCATTATTCAAATGCAACTAGGTTACAATACAAGAATCTTAACCAAATATGGACATCTATATTGTAGGCGGGTAGTTGTACTGATTAATTGAGAGGCGCGAGTCGTGCTTATGAAAGAATTTTCCAAGGTAATAATAAATGAACACTTAAAATTAATAAAACAAAATTTTCATGAACATAACTTAAATCGCTTACAATAGGAGTATTAACAATCATTGGGAAATAAATACGATGCTTTGAATGTAACTGAAGCTAAACAATAATTAATGTCAATTGGGACCTTTTGAGAGCAAGATTTTACAAAATGCGAAGCGTGATCGAGGCGTAAAATATGTTTAGGCCTTTTTAATATATTTGAACATTTCTAACTAATAAGGCTATTGAAAATATTAAAATAGTACATACATTAAAATATGTTTGAATATATACAAACTAAAATGCTATTTTTTTTAAATACTGAGAAAAAACAAAAACAAAAAACAAAAACAAAAAAACGCGCATTTTTTGGACGAGAGGCGGAGAGGTTTGGGATATCATTTATCTTTTATTGTTTTGAATAAGATATTGATTCCTTTTTTTGGAAAAAAAAAAGTCTTTAAGAGACGATATCGTTTCACTAAAGCGTTTTTGTTTTTAAAAAACGTGCGTCTTAAGCTTTTTACCAGGAATAAGGCGTAAAAGGCTTAACGCGAGGCGCTTTCCCAAACAGGGTAATGATTATTTAAGAGAGGATAAGTAAGTACCTCAATAACTATGAGAGAGAATCAAGGCTTGTTCTTATGAGATTTGTGCAGTGTGCAGGTGAGATCATATTTATAGGCAAATGTTATGGCTTACATGTCCTCATGCGCACCTAAAGTACTTTGTTATATATTTGATGCGATAAATGTTTGGGGACACTTTGTCCTCCAGGTTTTTCTGTGATGTCAGACTAGTCTTACCTTTAAGTTGTGAGACACCTGGTGTCAGGGGCGGACCTAAGTGGTCCCGAGAGTGGGCGGCCGCCCACCCCTTGTTTTCGAAATTTTTTGTACAGGTATGCGCAAAAAAAATAATATTGGGGCCTATGTGTAAACTCTAGGATCAGAAGGTGTATCTGTTTGTCAGTGTTTTAAAGCTAAGGGGCGGAGTATGTAATTTATTTTACTTAAAAAGAAAAACACGGAAGAAACATTTTACCAAAACCCTAAACATTTTACACACACTCTCTCATCTCCCCACCTCTCACCTGTTGTCATCACTGATTGTTCAAACGTTTTACCACAAGGGCGGACCATCGTGGATTGTTCTGGAACTTCCATTAACTGTGCAACCCAGAAGAGGAGAAGGTTTGATATAACAGTTTTATAGAAATCAAGATGAATCTTCAATTTGGTATGTGTGAATGAAGAAATTTTTATCTTTGATGTTTTTAGGGAACTAATCTGAATGGTAGAGGTACCAGGAAGAGAATGTTTTTCAGGTAAGTTATTTGTTAAGTATATAAAACTTTTTTATTCAAATGTTTAATTTTTTAAAATAAAATGTTGAAAAGTATTTTTGTATTCCTTCAAAGGTTTAAATCATTCAATGTTAGGAGTATTTTTGTGTTCATTTGTAAATATTTAGGAAACTAACACTATTCAATGTTAGGAGTATTTTTTTCTCAAATCTTTAAATGTTAGAAATATTTAGTGGTATTTTTTGGTCAATGTTAGAAATTAGGGGTATTGTATTTTTGGGTTCAATATTTAGGGGTATCGTATTTAGGGAAAATGTTAGAAATATTTAGGAGAAATTTCAAATTTCAGTGTTATTTTTTCAGTTAATTTTCAATGTTGAAGTGCAATACACTACACCAAAAATGCTAATCTGGCACGCTGTGGCAAGGAGATTCTGGCACGGTTTTAAGCTGTGCCAAATTCTGGCACGGTTTAATGACAATCTGGCACACTTTAAAACAGTGCCAAAATTTGGCACTGCTTTAAAGTGTGCCAAAATTGAGTACACTTCACTAAAATATAAATAACCAAAAAAAAATTTATCCCCCTTAATTTTTTTAGCTTCCCGCTCTCTCCCTCTCTCGATCGCTCAGCCTTATCTCTCTCTCTCTCCCTCTCACACGCTCAACAAATCGCTCAGCCCTATCTCTCTCTCTCCCTCTCTCGGTCGCCGACCTTCGCCATCCTCCACCATCGTCGACCGTCGCCATTCTCGCCATCCACCGTCCTCTACCATCCACCGTCCTCTACCGCCGCAGTCTTAACTCTTTGTTTGTTTCCTATGATGGAAATACGGAGAAGTTAGCATTAGGGTTAGTGAAACCATTTGTGACACATTTGAAGGTTGCGGATGCAACATCAGCTGTTCAATCAATTAGACTCGAAATTGAAAGGAAAAAAAATGCTGAAACGTGGTTCACAAAGGGAACACTTGAGACAAGGTAACCCTTAACTTTAAACATTTCATTTCTTTCGCCCCTGATTTTTGCCCCTGTTTGTGGTTGTTTTCAAGTTAAAACTGACTTTTTTGTTTTTGTGCTGTTGAAACAAGATTATTGAATGGAAATATTACATTTTTGGAGTTGTTGATTCTTTTTTATATACACACAAAACGTATATAAAAAATAATGATTCTATTTTTTATATACATAAAAAATACTGATTCTTTTTTTATGTATACATTTCTTTTAATGTACATCTATTTAATACAAAATACCTAATTATATTATACCCAAGTTACTGATTTATACCCGAACTACTGATTTATGTTAGATTAATTAGTTAAATAAATTTATATTAGGTTTATGGTTTTTAATATTAAAAATGAATATTAATGCATGGTTTTTCTTGTTGATTTATGCCCAAGCTACTGATTTATGTTAGATTTATACCCAAATTGCTCAAATATATGTTAATTTAAATTAGTTTGATTTTTCAGTCCCTAAGTTTATGAATATTTAAATTAGATTAATTTTTCAGCCCCTAAGTATTAGTTTGCTCATGGTTGAGTCCAAATTTAACGGGGTTCTTTTAGGGGAGAACTTATCCATGGCAGGTTTTGTAGAGATTCAATGGGGTCTTCATCAAGCTGTTTCTCTTTCATGGCAGGGTTTTGTGAATATTTATTAAGCATTATTTATTTCTTGAAATTAATTAGGTATTGTTAATAATTATTGATAGTAGTTGTTTGGGCAACTATAATTTGTATAAAACTCAATATAACTAAAAAAAATCGTGTCGGGGGCTCCCGCTCCCGAACCCTCAGCACCATTCGAAACTTTCGCCCCACTTGACAAAAAATCCTGGATCCGTCACTGCTTGAGAGGTAATGCAAATCCAGACGCAACATTATTTGACAATGCATATGACCTTTGAATCTTTGATGTAATTGGTATTGTTTTTAGGTTTGTGCGGTTTGTCAGTACACCGGAAGTTTTGGAATTGGTCAATACCTTTGATGAAGAGATGTCTCAACTAGAAGCAGCCCGGAGGATCTATTCACAGGTAACATTTTTTTAGCGTGTATAAGTTTTTCTTAGGGGTTTACCAATTAAAATCTCTACCTAATTTTCTTTTTCTTCAAAAAAAATTGATCTCAAGGAGCAGGAGATCACGTTTCCAGTACGTTTGGTATGTTTATCTGCCTATCGTGTTGTTTTATGTACGATTTTCTTATAAAGATAATTACACTGCCCTCCAATACACTATTTTTTTCAAACAGCCTGTAGACCTTTAGAGTATTTAATTGTGCAGTAAAATAAGGAATGCTTGCACAGTTTAACTATGGTCACAGAAGTATTAATAATATTAGTTCAAGTCTATCTGAATTGTAAAAGACAACTACATCATGCAGTTTATTATGTGGAACATTTTGTTCCAGAAATTAGTACCATTATCTTATTGATAAGCAATTCCATAATTATCGTTTAATCACCTAGTATAAATATTTATGAAAATTGCCTTGTTTAAATTTGTGAGTCCAATGTTGCCAGATTATGTACCGGAGCTGTATCGTTTTCCAGAAATATTGTATCATGTATTTTAACATATTGTAGTATACTCTTGGATTTTTATAATAACCGCATATATCTTAATGCCTTGAGCATCAACAATTAAAAAATTATTAGAAAGAGTTAAGAGTATCTGTTTCTATAATCAAAATCCCCACAAAATGACAGTTTTTCGTTTCTATACTCTTTTCGATTCTGCAACATCCACCCACATCCTCCACCATTAACCTACAAGATGTTCTGTAATTTAACATGTATTTTGTTGGGACAATATTGTGTTATGCATACTAGACGGGAAGTAAAAAACATTCCCAAGTATGCTCCATCACAGTTTTACATTGCAATGTGTTTCCTCGGATCAAGGAGAAAAAGATAATGTCCCTAAAACCTTTTGTTGAACGCTTTCGGTAAGTTTAAGGATGTTATTCAGAATGTCATGTTTTCAATTTAGTACATGTGCTTGGTTTGTGGCCTTTCTCAATTACTTACTCATTTTCACTAATTCTTCATGTATGCCAAAATTGAAAAACTGGTAAATAAAACAAAAAACCAAGAACATTTCACAAGTCAGAAAATTAAGTCACATGTTGTAAAATGACTACTTTCCCTACATAATGATTAATATATCTTTTTAAAATATAATTTTGGTATTGGAGGATCTCTTTGTGTCGGGACTGATACAACATCAGCACACTGGTGAAAGCCAAAGCGGAACTCGAAGAAGTGATTGGAAAAGGGAAGACCTCAAATTGTTTGCACAAATACGCAAGGATCAAGAATGAGGGAGCTTATTCGGAGGATCTCAAGTTGCGAATAAATTTGGTAAGTATTTTATATTGATGATAGAAGATTTTATAATGTAGTGCACCTTTACCAAAGTAAATTCTTCATTTAATTGTGTGTGTTGTGTAAGATGTGTGTGTTAAGGCCTTAATAAGTGGTTGACATGGAGGAAGGGGGGGCTATATGGATTTATATACTATTTTTAGATGTTAAATCGGTGGAAGGGATTTATTGGTGGTTTAGCTGCGGCTTTTGTGCTTGTTGTTGTTGTTGGGCTTATGTTAATATTAAAATAAGTTGGATTTCATGAATAAACAAAGGAAACTATGTCGAAATTTTATGAAATAAGTAAGTTTCTAAATTGATTAAGGCTAGCATACAACATTTGAAAATTGAACACCTCGCACGGGACCAATGTAACTCGTAGGAACTGATCGCGTAGTCCCGGGACTCCCGGTATGAGAGTATGACGATAATTTGCAAAAATCACACTTAGACTTGAAAACAGGCCGTTAAGGGGTGAAAACCCGAACCAGCCCCCAAACGACCCCGTAGGTGGCACGAACACCTCGCACGGGACCAATGTAACTCGTAGGAACTGACCGCGTAGTCCCGGGACTCCCGGTTTGAGAGTATCACCCGAATTTGCAAAAATCACACCTAGACTTGAAAACAGGCCGTTAAGGGGTGAAAACTCGAACCAGCCCCCAAACAACCCCGTAGGAGGCACGAACACCTCGCACGGGACCAATGTAACTTGTAGGAACTGACCGCGTAGTCCCGGGTCTTCCGGTTTGAGAGTATGACGATAATTTGCAAAAATCACACTTAGACTTGAAAACTGGCCGTTATGCGGTGAAAACCCGAACCAGCCCCCAAACGACCCCGTAGGAGGCACGAACACCTCACACGTGACCAATGTAACTTGTAGCAACTGACCGTGTAGTCCCGAGACTCTCGGTTTGAAAGTATGACCCGAATTTGTAAAAATCACACTTAGAGTTGAAAACAGGCCGTTAAGGGGTGAAAACCCCAACCAACCCCCAAACAACCCCGTAGGAGGCACGAACACCTCGTAGGGGACCAATGTAACTTGTAGGAACTGACCGCGTAGTCCCGGGACTCCCGGTATGAGAGTATGACGATAATTCGCAAAAATCACTCTTAGACTTGAAAACAGGCCGTTAAGGGGTGAAAACCCGAACCAGCCCCCAAACGACCCCGTAGGAGGCATGAACACCTCGCACGGGACCAATGTAACTCGTAGGAACTGACCGCGTAGTCCCGGGACTCCCGGTTTGAGAGTATGACCCGAATTTGCAAAAATCACACTTAGACTTGAAAATAGGCCGTTAAGGGGTGAAAACCCGAACCAGCCCCCAAACGACCCCGTAGGAGGCACGAACACCTCGCACGGGACCAATGTAACTCGTAGGAACTGACCGCGTAGTCCCGGGTCTCCCGGTTTGAGAGTATGACGATAATTTGCAAAAATCACACTTAGACATGAAAACAGGCCGTTAAGGGGTGAAAACCCGAACCAGCCCCCAAACGACCCCGTAGGAGGTACGAACACCTCGCACGGGACCAATGTAACTTGTAGGAACTGACTGCGTAGTCCCGGGTCTCCCGGTTTGAGAGTATGACCCGAATTTGCAAAAATCACACTTAGACATGAAAACAGGTCGTTAAGGGGTGAAAACCCGAACCAGCCACCAAACGACCCCGTAGGAGGCACGAACACCTCCCACGGGACCAATGTAACTTGTAGCAACTGACCGCGTAGTCCCGGGACTCTCGATTTGAGAGTATGACCCGAATTTGCAAAAATCACACTTAGAGTTGAAAACAGGCCGTTAAGGGGTGAAAACCCGAACCAACTCCAAAACGACCCCGTAGGAGGCACGAACACCTCGTAGGGGACCAATGTAACTTGTAGGAACTGACCGCGTAGTCCCGGGACTCCCGGTATGAGAGTATAACGATAATTTGCAAAAATCACACTTAGACTTGAAAACAGGCCGTTAAGGGGTGAAAACCCGAACCAGCCACCAAACGACCCCGTAGGCGGCACGAACACCTCGCACGGGACCAATGTAACTCGTAGGAACTGACCGCGTAGTCCCGGGACTCCCGGTTTGAGAGTATGACCCGAATTTGCAAAAATCACACTTAGACTTGAAAACAGGCTGTTAAGGGGTGAAAACTCGAACCAGCCCCCAAACAACCCCGTAAGAGGCACGAACACCTCGCACGGGACCAATGTAACTCGTAGGAACTGACCGCGTAGTCCCGGGTCTTCCGGTTTTAGAGTATGACGATAATTTGCAAAAATCACACTTAGACTTGAAAACTGGCCGTTAAGCGGTGAAAACCCGAACCAGCCCCCAAACGACCCCGTAGGAGGCACGAACACCTCACACGGGACCAATGTAACTTGTAGCAACTGACCGTGTAGTCCCGGGACTCTCGGTTTGAGAGTATGACCCGAATTTGCAAAAATCACACTTAGAGTTGAAAACATGCCGTTAAGGGGTGAAAACCCGAACCAACCCCCAAACAACCTCGTAGGAGGCACGAACACCTCGTAGGGGACCAATGTAACTTGTAGGAACTGACCGCGTAGTCCCGGGACTCCCAGTATGAGAGTATGACGATAATTTGCAAAAATCACACTTAGACTTGAAAACAGGCTGTTAAGGGTTGAAAACCCGAACCAGCCCCCAAACGACCCCGTAGGAGGCACGAACACCTCGCACGGGACCAATGTAACTCGTAGGAACAGACCGCGTAGTCCCGGGACTCCCGGTTTGAGAGTATGACCCGAATTTGCAAAAATCACACTTAGACTTGAAAACAGGCCGTTAAGGGGTGAAAACCCGAACCAGCCCCCAAACGACCCCGTAGGAGGCACGAACACCTCGTACGGGACCAATGTAAATCGTAGGAACTGACCGCGTAGTCCCGGGTCTCCCGGTTTGAGAGTATGACTATAATTTGCAAAAATCACACTTAGACTTGAAAACAGGCCGTTATGGGGTGAAAACTCGAACCAGCCCCCAAACGACCCCGTAGGAGGCACGAACACCTCCCACGGGACCAATGTAACTCGTAGGAACTGATCGCGTAGTCCCGGGTCTTCCGGTTTGAGAGTATGACGATCATTTGCAAAAATCACACTTAGACTTGAAAACAGGCCGTTAAGGGGTGAAAACCAAAACCAGCCTCCAAACGACCCCGTAGGAGGCACCAACACCTCGCACGGGACCAATGTAACTTGTAGCAACTGATCGCGTAATCCCGGGACTCCTGGTATGAGAGTATGACCCGAATTTGCAAAAATCACACTTAGACTTGAAAACAGGCCGTTAAGGGGTGAAAACCCGAACCAGCCCCCAAACGACCCCGTAGGAGGCACGAACACCTCGCACGGGACCAATGTAACTCGTAGGAACTGACCGCGTAGTCCCGGGTCTCCCGGTTTGAGAGTATGACGATAATTTGCAAAAATCACACTTAGACTTGAAAACAGGCCGTTAAGGGGTGAAAACCCGAACCAGCCCCCAAACGACCCCGTAGGAGGCACGAACACCTCGCACGGGACCAATGTAACTTGTAGGAACTGACCGCGTAGTCCCGGGTCTCCCGGTTTGAGAGTATGACCTGAATTTGCAAAAATCACACTTAGACATGAAAACAGGTCGTTAAGGGGTGAAAACCCGAACCAGCCCCCAAACGACCCCGTAGGAGGCACGAACACCTCCCACGGGACCAATGTAACTTGTAGCAACTGACCGCGTAGTCCTGGGACTCTCGGTTTGAGAGTATGACCCGAATTTGCAAAAATCACACTTAGAGTTGAAAACAGGCCGTTAAGGTGTGTAAACCCGAACCAACCCCCAAACGACCCCGTAGGAGGCACGAACACCTCGTAGGGGACCAATGTAACTCGTAGGAACTGACCGCGTAGTCCCGGGACTCCCGGTATGAGAGTATGACGATAATTTGCAAAAATCACACTTAGACTTGAAAACAGGCCGTTAAGGGGTGAAAACCCGAACCAGCCCCCAAACGACCCCGTAGGAGGCACGAACACCTCGCACGGAACCAATGTAACTCGTACGAACTGACCGCGTAGTCCCGGGACTCCCGGTTTGAGAGTATGACCCGAATTTGCAAAAATCACACTTAGACTTGAAAACAGGCCGTTAAGGGTTGAAAAGCCGAACCAGCCCCCAAACAACCCCGTAGGAGGCACGAACACCTCGCACGGGACCAATGTAACTCGTAGGAACTGACCGCGTAGTCCCGGGTCTTCCGGTTTGAGAGTATGACGATAATTTGCAAAAATCACACTTGGACTTGAAAACTGGCCGTTAAGCGGTGAAAACCCGAACCAGCCCCATACGACCCCGTAGGAGGCACGAAAACCTCACACGGGACCAATGTAACTTGTAGCAACTGACCGTGTAGTCCCGGGACTCTCGGTTTGAGAGTATGACCCGAATTTGCAAAAATCACACTTAGACATGAAAACAGGTCGTTAAGGGGTGAAAACCCGAACCAGCCACCAAACTACCCCGTAGGAGGCACGAACACCTCCCACGGGACCAATGTAACTTGTAGCAACTGGCCACGTAGTCCCGGGACTCTCGGTTTGAGAGCATGACCCGAATTTGTAAAAATCACACTTAGAGTTGAAAACAGGCCGTTAAGGGGTGAAAACCCGAACCAACCCCCAAACGACCCCGTAGGAGGCACGAACACCTCGTAGGGGACCAATGTAACTTGTAGGAACTGACCGCGTAGTCCCGGGACTCCCGGTATGAGAGTATGACGATAATTTGCAAAAATCACACTTAGACTTGAAAATAGGTCGTTAAGGGGTGAAAACCCGAACCAGCCCCCAAACGACCCCGTAGGTGGCACGAACACCTCGCACGGGACCAATGTAACTCGTAGGAACTGACCGCGTAGTCCCGGGACTCCCGGTTTGAGAGTATCACCCGAATTTGCAAAAATCACACTGAGACTTGAAAACATGCCGTTAAGGGGTGAAAACCCGAACCAGCCCCCAAACAACCCCGTAGGAGGCACGAACACCTCGTACGGGACCAATGTAACTCGTAGGAACTGACCGCGTAGTCCCGGGTCTTCCGGTTTGAGAGTATGACGATAATTTACAAAAATCACACTTAGACTTGAAAACTGGCCGTTAAGCGGTGAAAACCCGAACCAGCCCCCAAACGACCCCGTAGGAGGCACGAACACCTCACACGGGACCAATGTAACTTGTAGCAACTGACCGTGTAGTCCCGGGACTCTCGGTTTGAGAGTATGACCCGAATTTGTAAAAATCACACTTAGAGTTGAAAACAGGCCGTTAAGGGGTGAAAACCCCAACCAACCCCCAAACAACCCCGTAGGAGGCACGAACACCTCGTAGGGGACCAATGTAACTTGTAGGAACTGACCGCGTAGTCCCGGGACTCCCGGTATGAGAGTATGACGATAATTCGCAAAAATCACTCTTAGACTTGAAAACAGGCCGTTAAGGGGTGAAAACCCGAACCAGCCCCCAAACGACCCCGTAGGAGGCATGAACACCTCGCACGGGACCAATGTAACTCGTAGGAACTGACCGCGTAGTCCCGGGACTCCCGGTTTGAGAGTATGACCCGAATTTGCAAAAATCACACTTAGACTTGAAAATAGGCCGTTAAGGGGTGAAAACCCGAACCAGCCCCCAAACGACCCCGTAGGAGGCACGAACACCTCGTACGGGACCAATGTAACTCGTAGGAACTGACCGCGTAGTCCCGGGTCTCCCGGTTTGAGAGTATGACGATAATTTGCAAAAATCACACTTAGACATGAAAACAGGCCGTTAAGGGGTGAAAATCCGAACCAGCCCCCAAACGACCCCGTAGGAGGTACAAACACCTCGCACGGGACCAATGTAACTTGTAGGAACTGACCGCGTAGTCCCGGGTCTCCCGATTTGAGAGTATGACCCGAATTTGCAAAAATCACTCTTAGACTTGAAAACAGGCCGTTAAGGGGTGAAAACCCGAACCACGAGGTGACCAATGTAACTTGTAGGAACTGACCGCGTAGTCCCGACACTCCTAGTATGAGAGTATGACGATAATTTGCAAAAATCACACTTAGACTTGAAAACAGGCTGTTAAGGGGTGAAAACCCGAACCAGCCCCCAAACGACCCCGTAGGAGGCACGAACACCTCGCACGGGACCAATGTAACTCGTAGGAACTGACCGCGTAGTCCCGGGTCTCCCGGTTTGAGAGTATGACTATAATTTGCAAAAATCACACTTAGACTTGAAAACAGGCCGTTAAGGGGTGAAAACCCGAACCAGCCCCCAAACGACGCCGTAGGAGGCACGAACACCTCCCACGGGACCAATGTAACTTGTAGGAACTGACCGCGTAGTCCCGTGTCTCCCGGTTTGAGAGTATGACCCGAATTTGCAAAAATCACACTTAGACATGAAAACAGGTCGTTAAGGGGTGAAAACCCGAACCAGCCACCAAACGACCCCGTAGGAGGCACGAACACCTCCCACGGGACCAATGTAACTTGTAGCAACTGACCGCGTAGTCCTGGGACTCTCGGTTTGAGAGTATGACCCGAATTTGCAAAAATCACACTTAGAGTTGAAAACAGGCCGTTAAGGGTTGAAAACCCGAACCAAACCCCAAACGACCCCGTAGTAGGCACGAACACCTCGTAGGGGACCAATGTAACTTGTAGGAACTGACCGCGTAGTCCCGGGTCTCTCGATTTGAGAGTATGACGATAATTTGCAAAAATCAACACTTAAACTTAAAACAAGCCGTTAAAGGGTGAAAACCCCAAACACCCCCCAAACGATCCCGTAGGGGGCGCGAACACCTCGCACGGGACCAATGTAACTTGTAGGAACTGACCGCGTAGTCCCGGATCTCCCGGTTTGTGAATAGGACGATAATTGGCAAAAATCAACACTTAAACTTAAAAACTTGCCGTTAAAGGTTGAAAACCCAAACCATCCCCCAAACGACCCCGTTGGAGGCACGGACACCTCGCACGGGACCAATGTAACTTGTAGGAACTGACCGCGTAGTCCCGGGTCTCCCGGTTTGTGAATATGACGATAATTTGCAAAAATCACACTTAGTTAAAAACATGCCGTCAAAGGGTGAATACCCAAACCAACCCCCAAACGACCCCGTAGGAGGCACGAACACCTCGCACGGGACCAATGTAAGTTGTAGGAACTGATCGCGTAGTCCCGGGTCTCTCGATTTGAGAGTATGACGATAATTTGCAAAAATCAACACTTAAACTTAAAAACAAGCCGTTAAAGGGTGAAAACCCAAAACACCCCCCAAACGATCCCGTAGGGGGCACGAACACCTCGCACGGGACCAATGTAACTTGTAGGAACTGACCGCGTAGTCACGGATCTCCCGGTTTGTGAATAGGACGATAATTGGCAAAAATCAACACTTAAACTTAAAAACATGCCGTTAAAGGTTGAAAACCCAAACCATCCCCCAAACGACCCCGTTGGAGGCACGGACACCTCGCACGGGACCAATGTAACTTGTAGGAACTGACCGCGTAGTCCCGGGTCTCCCGGTTTGTGAGTATGACGTTAATTTCCATTCATATATGTAATTTTTTTGTTTTGAGTATTTTTTTTATAAATTATTGGGTTACTAATATCGTATCTTTTTTGTATTCTATTTTTTTTTGCAGGATAACAGTTTATCGTTGGCTTTTATTCGCGTGGAATACAAAAAGAACTCAATGGTTTACAACAAGGGGTTTATTAATGAATCCATTTTTTTGTGTCATGACCGTACGGTCTTTTGTTGTTTTATTATTGACTTTTATGGCCATGAGGGCTTTTGTAAGTTAATTGTTATATTTTGTGGCCGTGCGGGTTTTATGTTAGGCAGGTTTTGTATTAACAGGTTTTGGAATGTCCAGAAAATAGAGGAAATTTTGCCCAATTTTTTTCTGGCATGTGAGCAGTTAAAGACTTGTAATATTTTGAAGTTTGTATGTACATTAGTTTATTAATAACACGCAATATTATTAATTTGTGAATTTTGTCCTTTCAAATATTTTTTTTTTAAATTAAAAAAAATTGGCACAGTTCAAAACCGTGGCAAAAATGTATCATATTTTGGCACGGTTTTAAACTGTGCTAATTTTTTTTAAATTATGCTGAATCTGGCACAGTTAAAAACTGTGCCAGTGTGCCAGAAATATCAAATTCTGGCACGGTTTAAAAGTGTGCCAGAAATGTTCCTATTTTGAAGAATCTGGCACAGTTAAAAACTGTGCCAAAATTGTGCCAGAAATATCAAATTTTGGCACGGTTTAAAAGTGTGCCAGAAGTGTTCCTGTTTGACTGATTCTGGCACACTTTTAAACCGTGCCAGAAAAAAATTCCCATTTTGGAACACCTGATTCTGGCACAGTTCAAAACCGTGCCAGATTTGATCTGGCACGGTTTTGAACTGTGCCAGAATCCTGTTTTTGGTGTAGTGATTTTCTGATAATTTCAATGTTAATCTTAAAAAAATCGCCTTTGGGGCTACCGCCCCTGAACCCCGACATTACTCGAAAAATTTCGCACCCCCTTACTAAAAATCTTGGATCCGCCACTGCCTAGTGTAGTAGTAACAAAAATGGTATCTTATCGGTCAGAAACTTGAAAAGTTCCATTTGTACCTTGTACTTTGGTAATATGCAAAGACTGTGTACAAATATTAAGGTTGATATTAAACTTGTTGTGCATGTATGAAATCTTGCAAGTGACTATGTTGTCACTCGTTGCTCACAACTTGTGTAAGCGGGAACTTGGGAGTAATTATGTTAGTCTCTTGGTACTTTTAATTTGTGCGATTGCAATGTGTTCATGTGAGTGCCCTCTACGGTCTCTCACTAATTTTCTTAGGGTCCTTTTGATACATATTGGGCAAAAGTGTTGGCATGGCAAAATTTGCCGGGATAAATTTTGCCTAGGCAAATATTTTTTTCTCACATTAGACTATCAAACACCAAATAAGGTAAAACAAGTTTTTTAGGCAAAACATTTTAATAACACATTTTTCGTCCATATTAACATATATAATAATAAAAAATATGTTTTTTTTAATTTTCGTCCCAAGTCTTATTTAATAAAAAAACAGTTTTTTCTTTTCTTTTTTACTTCCCGTTTTTATTTATTAAAAAAGTAGCAAACTATATATATATAAAAAAAAGTTTTTTACGCCAAAACTACTTACTAAAAACAGTTTTTACATTAAAACAGTTTTTAATTTTTACATTAAAACAGTTTTTACGTTAAAACAGTTTTTAATTTTTTTTATATTAAAACAGTTTTTATATTAAAATAATTTTTTGCATTAAAACAGTTTTTACATTAAAACATTTTTAAATTTTTTACATTAAAACAATTTTTTACATTAAAACAGTTTTTACGAAAAAATAGTTTTTACATTAAAATAATTTTTTACATTAAAACAATTTTTTATATTAAAACAGTTTTCACATCAAAACAATTTTTAATTTTTTACATTAAAACAATTTTTACATTAAAACGGTTTTTACAAAAAAACAGTTTTTAAACAGATTTTAATTTAAAACAGTTTTTTTAACTATTTAAAACAATTTTTAAAATATTCATAACAATTTTTAAAATATTCATAACAGTTTTTTTTAATTATTTAAAATAGTTTTTAAATTGTTTTTTAAAATATTAAAAGCGTTTAAGAAGTTAGCAAATTTGTTGGCAAATATTTCTCACCCATATAGTAAAGCAAAATTTCCCAACATGTTATGCATAAGAGGTGTTGTACATTGACAAATAGCTTGTAGGCAAATTTTGCTATCAAACACACCAAATTGTAAGCAAATATCATATTTATCAATTTATTTGTCATTTGTCATGGCAAATAATACTATCAAACGGACGTTAATATTTTTATATGAGTGACCCAAATAGTTACTCTATGTGTAATTCTGTGAGTAACCCTTGTGATCTCTCGCACTGATATCATTTATTTCTCAAGTTATTGAAGTGATTGAATATTAACTTACTCAGTAAAGACTTACCTCTCAACCTTCAAATCAAAAATCTCAAAAGATTCCATAAAACTTCTAGTCACTCGAGTCATGCCACCAAGACATGTGTTAAGTTAACCTATAATAAAATAAAACTAATTAGTTTATAAATAAAAGAATTACTTGTGTACCCCTCGATATTCAGTTTGGAGAGAGAGAGAGAGTTATGTACGAAATAGTCTAAATCTTTTTAAACTAATATTTGCCATTATTACTTGTGCAAAGCATTAAATTCTCCAACACGCTTAACTCGTTCGTTAATGATTATCTTTTTTAAATCGGCGGAGCCATTTTATGTTCCTTTCGTTATAAATATTGCTCATCCTCAACCTTGGAACTTTTACTTTGTTCCTTTATTTTAGAGAGAGAAATGTTTACAGAGATCTCAAGTGTAAGCATTTTTCCGACAAAGATTTACTATTTTCCATTCAATTTTATTTTATTCTAACGGTTTCCTCAAGTTTTGTTGCCCCGTCTTTTTCCACTGTTTCTACCACTATACTGATAGGCACTACCTATTGAAGTTATAGTTTGTGGCGGTGTTTCTGGCATTTCTTCCATTCCCACCTCTAATATGGTGGTGTGTTCTATCGCCACCACTGGTAGAGGTGGTGATGGGTCATCCGACCACCATGTTGAGAGCAACAAGAGTGGTATTGTGAACAAAAATTACTAACATTGTATCGAGCAATTTCTCCAAATGGACTTTACAATTAACCATCGTGTTCCTTTCTTTGGGGAAGAAGATAACTTCATGAACTCTCTCAATGAGTTTATGGCTAAATCAACAGGTTTAGTGAATGAAAAATACACTATTAGTTTTCCAAATCCATCAGACTCACTCGATGATCCTCTTGTTATCCCAGGTAGCATTTTTGAGGCTACAGGTAGACAGAGATGATTTTCCTTTCTCTAATGTAAACATTGATGTATGTGGTGGGGACCTCGAGGAATATGATATTTGGGTTGACTATGTAATGTCTGTGGGGTATTATAGAGAGACAATCAAGCATCTAGATTTGAGAAGGTTTATTAGCGACGTTAAGAATTGCACTATCAACAAGAATATAAGTCCCCTCAATACTTTAGTTTCTCGCTAAAGTGTAGACACGTATACTTTGTGATAGGTTGGGGAGAAATCACTGTCACTTTGGAATATATCTGTGAGTTAACTTGTATGCTTGTGTTAGGAACCCATATGTTCACTAATGGGTATGAAAATGCTGAGGACAAAAACCTGTGTGAGGAACTAGAAGCAATTATGTTTGCTTGTGCCCATCATGTTGGGTTTACTCAGACTGGAGCGAGAAATTACACCTTTGCTAAGTGTCAAAGATATTGGTTCAGGGATTTTAAACCATTGTCTAAAGAGGAAGCTCATAAAAGGACTTAAAAAAGCCTTAGTGGCCCGGGATTATAATTATCATCTGGTCATTTAGTTGATTTCTTCCTTACCTTCCTATCTAGGTTCCTCTTTCATGGTTTACTGAGTGACTCTCCTCGCGAACTGCTCATTCGTCTAGTTGTTCGTTTGTCGAAGCATGTTCCCATTGCTACCCTTAATTTGGACACATTGTATACATGGTTGGATTGCACACATATTGATGTGGAGAGATCACATGGTCTATAGGATGTGTTAAAATTTTCAAATACCTTTATCTTAATGGGGTTTTTATTTGAGTGTGGGCCCCTGAGCCTCATTCGCTGTCTGGCCATACTGCTTATATTGCCAGGTGGCATAAGAAAGCATCGAAGAACCCTTTGATCACTGTTTTGGATTATGATGAAGAGTTTTGTTTCCATCCTTATATGAATAGGAAATGAGGTATATTTTTTCGTATCTTCTTTAATTGCCACTGTAGCCATAATATTTCCTTATATCTTACCTTGTCTGACTGAGTTAGGTCAAGGTGCTGAATACTATCACCCTGAGTGAGTGAGGATATAATTTGGTTATGATCAGGGTGCCTCCTCGAACCATTTCACGGCCTCTCATGAAGTTTATCAGTTATATGTCATCTTTTATGTGAATTTTATTCCTGAGGGAGATTTTAAGAGGTTCTCGAAGTAGAGGGGTTTTTCCATAATGGCACGCAATCATCTACCGCTATGAGTGTAACTCGGTTTGCTTTGTGGCAATGCCAGATTGAGAGAATCAAAGCATGTATTCTCACTTTGCCTTGAGAGACCTTCATTGAAAATATTTCAACGACTAACAATTTTTTTAGCAAGTGTACGTGCAAAGAGACTTGGCATACTAGTTGAGCGAAAAGCCCTATTTTAGAATTTGTAACACCCATTTTTTTGAAGCCCTTTCATGACGATAAAACCTCTTCGAATCATCATTCCCCAAAGATAAAAAAAACAAAACCAAGAGAAATCATTCAGACTTGGATGTTTCCAACTTTGCGCCTACATCAGGCGTGGGCCCTTCTTCGCCAATGTAACCTATCCAAACTCGAGCAACCGGGAAGAAAAAGAGGGAGACTAAAGCTACTAGAACCATTGTGCTAGCTGACAAAATTCAAACATAGACATCGTTCGTTTGGAGGAGATATACCAAACGATCATCGAACCAAGTTATAAAGCAGTTGCGCCAGACCCTTCTCAACCACATGTTACCTCTACCACATCTCTCCTTGTGGAAGGTACTTCTATTATCTCTCGAATTATTTTTAAATAACAAAGCAAAGTGGATGTAAATTCCCATTTGGCAACATGTTAATTTAAAGAGGAACTTATTGATTATGGAAGTATCCGTTTCTATGATTAACATTATTCATCTTTAAATGAGATTGGTTCACTTGTAAATATTGAAGATCACCTTTTGATACTTTATTTTTTATATCATCTCTTAAGGAAGTCATTACTGACCTTGAGGATAGCTCTCTTATTCATTGCGAGGATGTAATGATCCCTTCTCCCAAAACTACTAGTCATACCACTGGTCTTCTGCCTTATGGAAAAATTCCTCGTCAGAATGCTCCAAGTTACTTACCTTATGAAACTTGATCATCTTTATGATGTGTGCACTTTGGTTTAATGTACTTATGTGTTACTCTTGATAGTTTACTTCTTCTAGGGTAAATATTATCACAGGGATAAGTACTACCCCATTATTTACCACATCGTACCTCCCACCCATTCACATTCCTTTCCGTCGAGAGAGGATTTTAGTGTTTATCACATCTTTGAGTCTTTATTTTAAGGTAAGTTTTCTTATATTTCTTTGAATAGTCATTTTCTATCTTCTTTTTTGACATTTATCATTTATGTCTATTAGTTTTTTATTGTATTTTCCACTCCCATGGAGGGCCCAACAGTGGTTGATTCTTTAGGTCGTCATTCGTCCACTTATCTTGTTTCTCAGGTACTTTTACTTACACAGATGTATTTTATTCTATCATGCCTGCTTCGTACTTATTATAGTATTCATCCATAGGCTCTAACTTTACATGTCGTTATTCGTGTTGAGAATATTACAATCTCTGCGAGTATCCCTTCTCCAATACCAACAATCAATATTTCCACTCAAGTCACAATGGTACACATGTTTACCTTTTTGTCATTTTTTGGTTGCTTGGGTTTGAGAATATTTTATGTAAAATACCATCCTCTCTGTGCTTACATGTTTTTTCCTCGGATGGAAGTGTTTTTGGTGGTTATTCATCTTTAGCGAGTACCCCTTTGTCTCAGTTAGCATTTATCTCCCAATCGAGGTAACTATTTATAAGCCAAGTGTTTTTAGTAGAATTTCCATTCCTAGGGTAAGGTTGCCTATATAAAACAAATCGCTAGTTCAAGAAGTGGCTATTCGCCCACTCACGCACATAGCTTCTAGTGGTCCCTTACTACCCTTAGCGTCTGTTTCAAGCTATCTTCCTACTTTTTAAAGCAGGTACATTGTAATGATATTCCTGTATTGATAAATCATGTCCATTCTCTTTACTTATCTTTTCGATTTTGCTCTGTCGTGTTATGGATGACAAAATGATCATTTCCTATACTCGTTTCTTATAATGAGATTATAAATATGTTGTGTTATTGTTTATGCTTATTCAATGTAATCATTAATTTTAATGACCCTATAACTATGGAAAGTTGTGACCTTCGTAGGCCTAGGTTGGCCACAGAAGTTACCTTGGCAGCTGAGGTGAGAATATTAGTCGGGGGGTGTAGACCTCATAAGCTTTGGGAGGGCCCAACAAGTTGTTAGCGATGTGGCCGAATTAGGTCACTTCTTGCAAACCAAATTTTAAATATCCTAAAAGCCTTTTTAAAATGGTATTTGTAAAAAAGTGAGGGCATAAGTAGGAACCCTAGGTTCCCTAGTATTTCCTAGAAATAGCAACCAAGAGGGAGGTGCTGACGAAAAAAGGTCGATGACGCTGGTTAAAGACGACAAAAATCCCATGTTCATCAAAATAGGTCTTTAAGTAAGGGATCCATCCTCTTTCTCTTTTTCCTTGTGTAAACCCTAGTTTCCTTGTTTTCATTTAAAGAGATGAGCCCTTGTGTGTTTTTTAGTTTTTTGGATTTAAAGGCCATGGAGTTTTACTATTGATTATGGGTTTTGTAGGTTTAAAGGGCATGGAGTTTTACTATTCATTTTGGTTTTCTGGGTTTGGATACCATGGACTTTTACTGTTCATCAAAATTTCTAAGTTTTTGGGTTAATGGCCATGAACTTTCATTATTCATTCCATATCTTAATTATTAAGGTTTCTTGTGTGAAATTATTTTAGGGTTTGGTGCTGCGAGGTTGAATGTGGCTTGTTGGAGTATATTTATATTATTATTATTATGAGGTTTTATTAGGGTATTGTACTTAGATCTTTGACATTCTAAGTTATGAGTTATTTCAGGTTTAAAGCTTCCGTTTTGTTAAATTACCCTTATTTTTAAAGATCGGGAGTTTTAACTCCCTCAATTGAGGTTGCGGACATAGGTAGTAAACTATTGTGCCTAAACTGAGCATGGATTTTTTAGATTCGGTGTTGAGGTCGCGACATTGTTGCGTCAGGCCGAGGCATCATGTTTGGAAATGGAATTCTTCTTTTTGATTGAGTTCAAAAAGGCTAGATTTGGGGAGATTGAGACTAGAATAGTTATAGGGCTTGCACCTTGGCAGAGCTCGACCAAGGATGTGGAGTTAACAGTAGACCTCAAATCGTTCTTCCTGGAATTATCCAAGGGAGGAGGCTGCGGCCTATGATATGACCGGTTCAATAGAAACCTATAATAAGACCATGGAGATTGAGGGGTCTAAGGCTATACATAAAGGTTGTAGACTACGAGGCCAACCAAGGGAGATTGAGCCTTGGGAAAGTCTGGAAGTGGTGGACCAGGGAAGATTGATCCTTGCGACATCAGAGTATTCTGAGGGGTTGGGAATAAATCATATATTTTCCTTACAATTTATTCGTGTTATAAATTATCTAAACTTGCATTGGTTTCCATAGATTTGTTTATATATATATATATATATATATATGTGTGTGTGTGTGTGTGTGTGTGTGTGTGTGTGTGTGTGTGTGTGTATGTGTGTGTGTGTGTGAGTGAATATTAATACTGATAGGTTGGTCGAAGACATTTGATTCAACCCTTATTGGGCTATTTGAACTCGTTCCTTTATACTCCTTATTTTCCTCAAGATGATTGGTTGTGTAAAGGCTTAGAGGTTGTGGATAATATATGAGAGGTCGTTGAGGATATGATGGCTTTGGAGTTTAAGTCCATGATTAGTTAGATACACACATAGATTTAGAGATTTCATACCTAGTTGTGATTACTCCTTTATTCAGTTTATGTTAAATTATAAAGAGGGTTGTAAAGAGTCAATAAACTATTTGATTCATGTATTTAAAGATTTTAGTTACTGTTGATACCAAATTTAGTCTGCTGACATGGCTCAATTGGGTGAAGACACGTGGCAATCTACGTGGCAACGACAAACACTTACGAACAACACCTTGACTCCGAGGAACCATACTGCAACGAGGAACTCTGTTTCCCCAATCAACTCATACGCTCCGACCTACAAGAACTCTCCGAGGAACTTTTGAGTACCGAGGACCTTAGGCGGTCCGAGCAGCTTAGGCGGTCCGAGCTGCACCTCAAACAAAACATTAATAGCCGGATAACCAACAGTTTGACTGCGCATTAAATTCTTATTATTATTATCATACAGATGTATACGCTTAAGGAGCATTAAATGTATTACCCTTTCACATTACAGCCTTAGGGCTATAAATACATTGTATTATCCTCATTGTAAGGGGGACCGGAATTTCTTGAGAAAACTTGTAATCGAGAATTCCCAAACAGTCAGCAATAACAAAAACTGTGGACGTAGGCCATTCTTATAAGGCTGAACCACTTTAAAAGTTCTTTGTCTCATTTTATTTATCTGTGATTAAATAATTAGATATCATCTAATTTTTTACATCAACAGATTGGCGCCGTCTGTGAAAAACGACTGGTAATATCGTTTTTCATAAAAAATAATTCATCACAAATGGCTGATATTCCAGAACCCAGCAATCGAAACGCTGGAAGCCCTCCAAATCCATCTGCTCCGCCAAATATTCCAGATCTGGCTGGAATAATGACAAATCTGGCCCAGGGCCAAACAGTCATGCAAGAAACGATACGACAACTCATACGAACCCTCTATGGCGGTGCACCAACCCACTCAGAATCGCGAAGTATTCAAAGAAATACCCGTTTACCTTCTTCGCGTACTAGGCGTACCGATTCATATCGTACTGAGGAGTCTGAAGATTATTCTTATCAACTTGGACGAACTTCGTCAGTACGAGCCACAGATACTGAACAACGTATCACTCTCTCTCCAGAAAGGACTAGTGCGCTAGAAAGATTAAGCAGAGTATCTCCTTTTGATCGATTAGGTCCTAGGAGGAGCAAAAGTCCTCTTAGAGCCGCATCGAGGAGTTTTCGACGACCATCAGACTTAAGGGAAGGATCTGCCCAGTCGCGACCAGCTGCTCGTCAAGATAGATCCCATGAAGCCACATCAACGCGATCAGTTGCTCGAACCAACAGGCCCGAGGAAAGAAACGATGCGTGGAAAGGCTCTATTCAGAGGCTGAAGGATAGATTAGGGGAAATGGCTAAGGCCAATAACCCTCTACAATGAACTTTTGTTCAAGGAACACCTTTTGTCCAGGTCATTGTAGATTTTCCAACACCATCAAAATTCAAAGCACCTGTTGTGACCCCCAAATATGATGGAAAGACCGATCCTGTCCTTCATATAGAACAATACCAAGCTGCAGCCGACATCTACGCTGTTCCAGATGAGATGAGATGCAGAGCATTCTCGGGAACTCTTATCGGATCTGCTCAAATATGGTATAATAACCTTCCTCGGGGTAAGATCTCAACTTTTTTTCAACTGGCCGAGTTATTCATTGGGAATTTCTATTTTGGGACAAAGCCAGTTAAACGAGTAGCGCATTTGTTAAGTGTTAGACAAAAAGATGATGAAAGTACCAGAGATTATATAACTCGTTTTAATAACGAGAAGCTCGAAGTCATTGATTATGAGGAAAAGACAGCGATTACCGCCTTGATGAGTGGATTACTGCCCAACAGGTTATACTACACTTTGGCCAAAGATCCACCTAGAACTATGTCAGATCTGATGGGAAAAGCGGCCAAGATTATGAATGTCGAGGAGGCTATGGCTGCGAAGAAGAATATGGATGCCAAAGAAACCAAGGTGGAAGGTGATAAAGCTAAGAAGAAAGAGCATAAGAACAATGGTAGTGACAAACACTCAAGAACAAGGTCGTCATGGGAAGTATTGAAGAAATTTGATAATTATACTCCTTTGAAGAAAGACATCAACCATGTTCTAGAAGAGATCAAGAACAACGAGGAATTAAACTGGCTAGAGAAAATGAAGGCAGACCCAGATAGGAGAAACAAAGCAAAATATTGCGAGTTTCACAAAGATTATGGCCATATGACTAAAAATTGGATAGCTCTTCAGAATGAGATTGAAACACTCATCAGACGAGGAAAACTGGCAAAGTATGTTGATCGGAGGAATGATAGAAGAAACAACGACCGAGCAAGAGAGAGGTCTAGATCTCCTCATCGAGCAGAGGAGAACAAGAAGAGAGACCATGAAGTTGATCCAGAAGACGACCCCGATCTTCCAAACAGACCAAGGCAGCCAGAACGTGAGGTATTTTCAATACGCTTTGGGTCATTTTACTGTAATGTTATTACAGGTGGAGATGCAGGAGGAGGAGACCTTACTGCCAAGAGAAAAGCTTACCTCTGTGAGGCTCAAGCTTGCTCATACATTCAACGAATAAATCTAGCTGAGGAGGATCGCCCGAGAAAGGTGAACAAAGAGAAATTGGTCATTGGTTTCTCGAAGAACGACCTCGCAGGTATTCTATATCCTCATGATGACCCATTGGTGATCAAAATGAGGATGAAGGAGGTAATGATTTCAAGAGTACTGGTAGATAATGGTAGCTCGGCAGACATCATGTTCTACTCGTGCTTCGACAGTTCAAATTTAAAGTTATCTCAACTGGAGCCTTATCATAGACCCCTCCTCGGTTTTGCTAGCGAGAAAGTATTTCCACTTGGGACGATCAAATTAGATATATTCATAGGTACGTGGCCTGCTTGTCGAACAGAAAGAATACGCTTCTTCGTGATGGATAAGAATGTTCAATCATCATAGGAAGAGTAGGATTGAAGAAGTTCGAGGCTGTACCATCTACGGTACATCAATGCCTAAAATTTCCAACAAATTTTGGAGTAGGAGTTGTTAAAGGTGATCAGAAAGTAGCTCGGGAATGCTATTATTCATCCGCCGAGCAAGAGGAAATGGAGGAATCAAGGAAAAAGACCACCACCTATCAAGTGGATGAAGGTGCAGAAATTGAAACATTGGATCCTAGAGACGAGTCGCAACTCGTGAAGGGTCAAGTGGTGGAAGCTACTGAAAACATCATCCTGGACGACGAGCACCCTGAACGAACTACTCAAATAGGTTCGTCGTTGGAAGCCTCACTAAAACATGAATTGATAACTTTCCTAAGAAGCAGAAAACGAACTTTTGCGTGGAGTCATGAGGATATGCCTGGGATAGACCCAAATTTCTTATGTCATGAACTCAATGTGAATAAGGAGATCAAGCCTGTGAAGCAGAGAAGAAGAGTATTCAGTCCCGAGAAGAATCTAGCTATACAGGAGGAAGTCGAGAAGATCCAGAAAGCTTGTTTTATTGAAGATGTTAAATATCCAGACTGGTTAGCAAATGTGGTAATGGTGAAAAAGAAGAACAACAAATGGAGGATGTGTGTAGACTTCACCGACCTCAACAAAGCATGCCCAAAGGATCACTTTCCGCTGCCCCGAATTGATCAACTAGTGGATGCTACCTCGGGACACGAGCTGCTGAGCTTCATGGATGCTTATTCTGGTTACAATCAGATTAAAATGAAACTTGAAGACAGGGAGAGTACTTCTTTCATTACCCCTAGGGGAACTTATTGTTATAATGTTATGCCTTTTGGTTTGAAAAATGCAGGTGCAACATATCAGCGGCTGATGAACAAAGTGTTTGCAGAACAAATCAGTTGCAATATGGAAGTCTATGTTGACGATATGCTGACAAAGAGCAAGAAAGCTGTTGATCATCTAGTTGACTTAAGCCAGACCTTTGATCAACTAGATAAATATCAAATGAAGTTGAACCCGACGAAGTGCACATTTGGAGTACGAGAAGGCATGTTTCTCGGATACATTGTCAATCAGCGAGGCATTGAAGCTAACCCTGAAAAGATCAAAGCTCTGTTAGGGCTGCGATCCCCAATAACGAAGAAAGAGGTGCAAAGTCTTACAGGACGAGTAGCAGCACTCAACAGATTTGTATCGCGAGCAACTGATCGATGTCTCCTATTTTTCAAGACGCTCCGAAAAACTTTTGAGTGGAATGATGAATGTGAGAAGGCTTTCCAAGACTTGAAGAAATATTTGGGAGCACCTCCACTGTTATCCAGGCCAGTGATGGGAGAAAAAATATACTTGTATTTGGCAGTGTCCGAGAATGCAGTTAGTTCGACATTGATAAGAATGGAGAATGGAGTGCAAAAACTAATCTACTACACAAGTAAGTCCTTCTGAGGAGCAGAGATCAGATATCCAAGGCTGGAAAAATTGCCATTAGCATTGATCGAGGCAAGTAGAAAAATGAAGCCATACTTCCAGGCTCATACCATAGTAGTATATGCTGATATGCCATTGAGGCAATCCCTTCATAAACCAGAAAAGTCAGGAAGGTTGATGTGCTGGGCAATAGAACTCGGTGAATATTATATAGTTTATGAACCCAGATCATAGCTAAAAGGGCAAGCGGTAGCAGATTTTATAGCAGAGTTCACCTATCCTGATCCCCTCGAGGAGCAAAAGTTGCTCGCTGATCAACCTGTGGATGTTACAGGATCATCAAATGCAAGCCCAGACCAACTTAGCTTGGTAAAAGGGCAAGTAGATGTTACAGGATCATCAAATTCAAGCCCAGACCAGCTTAGGTTGGTAAAAGGACAAGAAAAGATGATTGACGAACAACAAGAAATATCAGGAGATGGTGAAAGGGAGCAATAAATTTTCCACCGAGGAACTCTGTCAGATCAGCAATTTGAAGACGAGTTGCCTATATGGAGTCTGTATATGGATGGTTTATCCTGCACTACAGGATGTGGCGCAGGGATAGTTTTGAACATCCCGGATGAGGTCGACATAGAATACGCCCTACGTTTCCAATTCAAAGCTTCGAATAATGAGGCTGAATATGAGGCCATGATTGCAGGTTTTAGTTTGGCAAAAACCATGGGGGCAGAACAAGTTATTATTTTCAGTGACTCGCAATTGGTCATAAATCAAATGATGGGAGTATATGCAACTACAGGAGAATTAATGATCAGATATCATGCAAAGGCAAAGGAATTGGCGTCAGAATTTGCTGCTATTCAGCTGGTCAGAATACCAAGAATGGAGAATGCAAGAGCAGACGCCTTAGCTCGATTAGCATTAGTTACTCGTACCGAGCTGCGAAGAACAATCTGATCGAGTCGGAAACTGAGCGTCCGTGTAAATACGCTAATCGTTGTTATCGGCTTCCAACCACAATACAAAAACCTAAACTTTAACTACACTCTTGTGGAGTATAGTGGCGAGTCCGGGTATCGAATCCACAGGGAATGTTTGATAGATTTTAATTGATTTATTATTTCAAAAAATAAAGTGTAAAAGATGATGATTGAGTGAGAAAGGAAAAAGGGAAAAATAAAGAAGTTAACTAAAACTAATTGGAAAAATTAAGGTAGAGACACAATCCCCCAACCCTAGAGTATTGATGGTATAGAACTAATCGTAAATTTAACTGATTAATTTTGACCCGGAATTTAGTACTCCCAAGCATTACGTATACGAGATTCAAGCCCGCGTCATACTTAATCTGAGGATGAGTAAATCAGTATCGCGATAGTAGCACTCGAATTGCACTCTAAATCATCACGAGTACCCAGAGGCAAACGAGATATAAAGATCTACAATTGTTGTGTAACTACGCAATACGGTCATAATCAATCACTAAATTCAGCGAATTAATTTTATACGCATGCAACTACCACATCAGGTTGGGTTCATGCATCCCAACCTTTAAAAAACCTAGCCTAACATGGTGAATAATAATAAAAGTGCTGGAAATTAAAGTTACCACGATTGAAGAATAAGAACATGTAAGAAGAAATCAAAGATTGAAGAAAATCTGGAAAAGCTCTTGAATTAATGGTGCAAAATATGTGAATCTTTCTCCTAGATGTTCCTACTTGTTATCGAGCTTTTACATCAATGAAATCTGAATAAAACGAGTCCTAATGACTAAATATATAGGCTAAGGGTCGTTTAGAAGAGTCCCCAAAACATAAAACTCTTTTGGCTAAAAGATAAGCACAAAATAAAAATCCCGTATCTGCCAATTTGTCACACTTAGAAAGCGTGACTATTTTTGTAACGGATTCTGGGCGTGACTAATTTGGCGAACCGGTTCGGGTTCTGGGTGTACCGGTTCGGGTCAATTCGCTGGTTTTGGGTCTCTTTCAACACTTAGAATATTTTCCAACTTTCTTCTTTTCTTCCTTGGATTTTTTCTCAACTTCAAATGATCATAACTCCTTCACCGTAGCTCGTATTTGGGTGCCGTTTTTCCAGTATTCTCGTTGTTCCGATCTCTTCAACTTTCCAGAAGGCTCCACCATCGGGATCGGGCTGTAGAATTACGAAAATACCCTTGAACTTGCCTTCCTAGCCTTTCTTCTATGATTTTTCCACAACTTCAAGGGATCATAACTCTTTCACCGTAGCTCGGATTGAGGTGACGTTTTTTCCAGTGTTCTTGTAATTGAAAGATCTTAAACTTTCCAGTTGGCCCCACTTCCGGACTAAGGCTGCAAAATTACAAAAGTGCCCTTCAACACCCCGATTCTTAGTTTCTTTCACTATTTTGAGTTCTCTTTTCCATCTTTCTTGCATGAAATACCTGTAAAACACATAAGAGATACACAAAATACGAAATACTTGCCAAAAAGGGTTAGTAGCATAAATATGAGACAAATACAAGCTATTTACACCGCATGGGATCATAAAAATACTGAAATTAAGGGGATAAATGTGAAGAATTTATGCCTAATCACAATCCCAATTGAAGTTTTGGCTGGTCGGAGTATAGATGAAGATCTGACGATAAACTTTAATACCCTCAATTTAGGGTCATCATGGATGGATCCCATCAGGGCATATATTGAGAAAGGGGAGTTACCAACTGACAAACTTGCAGCCAAGAAACTGAAGTTTAAAGCTGCTCGTTATGCACTGACTAATGGTATTCTATACAGACGAGGAATTATAGCAGGTTTGAAAAGATGTGTACATCCCACCGAGGTGAAAGATTTGATTGAAGAGGTCCATGAAGGGTCCTGTGGAGCCCATGTAGCAGGCCGGACACTTTTGCAAAGAATGATGACTCAAGGATACTACTAGCCGACGATGAGAGATGATTGCATAGCCTATGCTAAGAAATATGACAAGTGTCAGCGCTTCTCCTCCATCTGAAGAACTCCCCAAGCGTTATTGACACCCATTACTTCTCCTTGGCCATTTTCCATATGGGGAATAGATTTGGTTGGGACACTGTCGACGACCAGGGGAAGATTTAAGTATCTCGTGGTCGCTGTGGATTATTTTACTAAATGGGTTGAGGCCGAGCCTCTCATTGATATGACATACGACAAGGTGTACCAATTTATTTGGAAGAACATCATTTGTCGATATGGTCTTCCTCATGCCTTCATCACAGACCATGGAACACAATTTGACAACGAGGAGTTCACTGCCTATTGTCATCAGTTAAATATCTTGAAGGTCCACTCGGCACCAGGCCATCCTCAAAGAAATGGACAAACTGAAGTTACAAATAGAACGTTGTTAAATGGTTTGAAAAAGAGACTGAATGACGCGAAAGAAAACTGGATCAACGAGCTACAATCAGTGCTATGGGCTTACCGAACTACTCTCCGAGTAGCAACAGGGGAATCTCCATATATGCTGGCATTTGGAAGTGAAGTTGTTATACCCACCGAATTGGGTCTTCCAACACACAGAATACTGAATTTCAACTCCCCTGTCAGCAATTTAATGAGAAGGTTAGACTTGGACATGCTCAAGGAGGTTAGGGAAGAAGCAGCCATTAGAAATGCTACTTACCAGCAACGAACAACTTTGTTCTACAACAAGAGAGTGAAGAAGTGCGACTTGAAAGAAGGAGACTATGTGCTAAAGAAGGTGATTCAAAAGCACAACAAACTGGAGGCCAACTGGCATGGACCCTACCGAGTTAAGGAAGTTGTTCGACCAGGGACATACAAAATAGAAACTTTAGAGGGGGATGAGTTTAAGAATGCATTGAATGCAGAGCACCTGCGCAAATATTATCAGTAATGTAAACTCTCATGTAATGCAGTTTCATCAGTATGAATAAAGTGACAATGTTCTACCCAGTTTCTTTCCTTTTATTGGAAATTTTTTGCGGAATACTAGTGCTATACACTCGGACTAGTCAAATATATTCTCGAAAATGCCAACTAAGGTTGGTCGGGAAGTAAAACTATTCCTAAAAATGCCAACTTGGTTGGTTAGGAAGTAAATTTATTCCTAAAAATGCCAACTTGGTTGGTTAGGAAGTAAATATATTCTCGAAAACGCCAACTAAGGTTGGTCGGGAAGTAAAACTATTCCTAAAAATGTCAACTTGGTTGGTTAGGAAGTAAATCTATTCCTAAAAATGCCAACTTGGTTGGTTAGGAAGTAAATATATTCTCGAAAACGCCAACTAAGGTTGGTCGGGAAGTAAAACTATTCCTAAAAATGCCAACTTGGTTGGTTAGGAAGTAAATATATTCCTAAAAATGCCAACTTGGTTGGTTAGGAAGTAAATATATTCTTGAAAACGCCAACTAAGGTTGGTCAGGAAGTAAATCTATTCCTAAAAATGCCAACTTGGTTGGTTAGGAAGTAAATATATTCTCGAAAACGCCAACTAAGGTTAGTCGGGAAGTAAAACTATTCCAAAAAGTGCCAAAGATTGGTTGGTAAGAAAAACCCACTAACTATAGTTGGTCTAGAAGAAAAATTTACCGACCTTGGTTGGTCAAAAACATTTTATGAGTACGAGAAAGTGATCGAGCAAAATTTTTGATACTCGTGACTTTTTAAATTACTACCAAGTTGGTCGAGAAACAAAATATCACCAATTTTGGTTAGTCATCAAATGATTACCACAAATTCAAGATAGTCGACAATAAGTTTTAACAAACTCCAGTTGATCGACAAATAACACAATGTTATTATCTTTTTAACAGATATACATGCACAAATGTAAAGTGTTTTATAATTACAAGACAATAGCAGTCAAGATTTGTAAATAAAATTATTTCATTAAATGTAGAACAAAATAAATCAAGAATGAAATACAAATTTATTACATTAAGATTCCTATTCTATTGGTTTCTTCCCCTCTGCTTTTGAAACAGGTTCCTCGCCAGCAGGTGGATCATTTAAAGCATGAGGGGAATTTATGAAGTTAAGATCTTCAAGCATCCTGATATTCATCACAGATGGTCGATCTAGTAAGTGCTCGGGACGAGATATCTCGACATTGGAATGGAGATTGTAATCACCGAGGTATTTGGAAATCAGACATCGAGGGATGGCCCGAGCAGGGATCCAACTCATATCAAGCTTGAATGGTGGCACTGGTAGGTCGAGTAGCCCAGGATTATGGTAATCCCACGGGTAATGACCCTGTTCCAGTTGCAGCACACCTAAGGCATTCAACCATCCCTGTTTGTAACCCTCATTGTTTGCATTTTGGATACGATCATCCAAATGGTAGGGAGCCTCGTTGTAGCCAGCCATCCAGAATTCTCTGGGCTGCTTGTGGAATTGATATGTCAATCTTTCCAGCTACTCGTGGAGATTTTTGATAAAGAGTTATTTATTCTCCAAGACAGACTTCTGCGCAGAAAGCTGCTCTTCCAGACCCATGATCTTCTTAGACATCTCAGCCAATGCCTGGTTCTTTGCCATCAGTTGGAAGGCCTGGTTCTCTAGAGCATATTGAGTCCTCAGTTCCTCGGCAGGAATCCGAGGAGCTATTGCTCATCCCCGAGGAGCTCTTGCTCGTCCTCGAGTAGATGTAGAAGGGCCAGACCTCTTCAAGGTTTCTAACTCATCCCTCAGGTTGGCGTTTTCGACCTCCAAGAACGAGAATCCCTCGTCAGTCACTGGGATCAAAGCATTTGAGGTGGAAGCTGCAGACTTCAACTGAGACACCTCTCTTTGCAGGTTATTATTTTCTTGTTCTAATAACTCATCTATCTATCTGTGCTCTTCGACCTCAGCCTTCAACGTTCTCTCCCGCACATTGTAAGCAGCAAACCGTTTATCATATCCCTTATCGGCACAGATTTGCTGATATTTCTTTTCGCACCCCTCGTGCAAAAGGGAAGTGGACTCCTTATATTGTTGCTGAAGTTCTTCAAGAGTGCCTTGGAGATCCTCAATCATATTATAGTATGCTACGTTGTTAGCCACTGCACGGTCGAGTAGGCACTTCAAATATTGATAGGCTTCAATAACTTGCTCTGAAGCACCCTGACCGAGGATGTCAGTAATTTGAGCTGCTCTCATGTCTGTATGACCGGCTTTAAAATATTCATTGCATTGCCTTAACAACTTTGTATCATGAGCAGACAATAATTCCATCCTGGCCAGAAACTAGTAGAGGAAGAAAAAGCAATAATCAATAAGAGTATAAACAGAGCATGAAGAAGAGAATAAACAGTATGCATAAGCAAAAGTTCAAATTTTATTACATCACAAAGTTCAGAAGTACAAAGTTCAGAAGTACAAGGTTCAGAGTTACATGTTCAGAAGTTACATTTGACAAAGAAAAATAAAATAGAGAGAGAAATCCGAACAACTCTACACCTTTTCCTTGTCTCCCAAAACTTTCTCGGGAGGTTGGGACAAGGAGGTAGGTTGCTCGGATGGAGAAGAGGGTTGCTCGGGAAGTGCTGGAGGTTGCTCGGAGGAAGTAGCAGGTAGTTGAAGTTCCTCATTAGGGGGCTAGATGGCTGGGGAATGAGAAACTTGATCTTCCTCGTTAGGGGGCTGGATGGCTGGGGGATGAGAAACTTGATCTCCCATCACCATGGAAGACTCCTCAGAGGTAGCTTCGTCCTCTTCTTCGTCTTCAGGATTTGGAGGGGGGCCAGGGATGTGTCGCTGAAATAATTCAGAAGTTTCATCAACTTTCATTTCTTGTAGAGCAGCGACCCATCCATCTCTAAAGTATTTGAGGCTGCCATATTCGACTTGCGACATCATGGCAGCCAAACCTTTGTTCCACCCTTTGTTCCAGCCGGCACTGAAAGATTTTTTCACAGCCAACTTCCTCTTTATCTTCTCCAAGGAAAGCTTCTCGGAAAGAAGATTGTCAGCAGCCTTCAGTTTATTCTCAACTTCCTCTTTCTGACGACTTACTTCCCGAAGTTGACCCAACTCCTCCTCAGCAGCCTTGAGCTTATTTTCAAGGTCCCCAGCATTTTTGAGCCTCCCTTCGAGCTCTTTATTTTTCTTCTCCAAATCATTCATTTTTTTCTCCAACCCCTTGGAGACCTCAATAACCTGAGTCTTCTCCTGCTCAGTCGAAGTAAGCTTTTTCTCCTAAATTGCCTTATCATCATCATATTTCTGACGAGAATCTTTCAGAGACTGCGCCAGGCCTACCAAAGCTTCCTCTACACCAGACGAGGAGCTTGAAGCTTTAATAGCTTCATCTTTCTTTAAAATTGTATTAAAACAGCTCACCAACTTTGAAAAGAAAACGAAATCAAGTCAGGGCACAGATACAAAAAGGAAAGAATGAAAATTTAAGACTATAAGACTTACAGAAGTAATGTGACGAGCTGATAATGTGGTAACAGTGTCCCGGGAAAGGTTTTCTTCAATAACTTGGATCTCGGGAATGATCCAAGTCTTCACCGAGCTCATAGCAGAGCTCGGGGGAACAAAAGTGGGAACACCACTAGTCGGGGGCAGAGAGATGGATTCAACCAAATTGACAGAGGAGCCTTTCTTCAGCCTCCTCAGAGGAGCATCAACTTTCTCGACTAACGTTGTAGTCTTAGTCGGAGAAATGACGATCACCTCGCCTGGAGCAGCAACATTGCTCAGGGCCACTGGGGGCTTCTCGACCACCTTCACAGGAGCAGCCGAGGGAGGTGCATCAATTTTCTTTGTCCCTTCTCCTGGGACATAAAGCTTACTTCTTTTTTCCTCACCAGCACCAGAGGTAGGTTTCTCAAAAAGGGTAGGAGATCTTCTTTTCTTCATCCTTTCACTCAAAGGAATATGTGACTCAGGTGAAGAACTTGTAGAGGCTGGTATTGGTTCTGCGTCGCTTATCACCGGACGAGCAGTAAAAGAGGAGGTGTAACTCTTGTACTGCAGCAAATATGAAGCTGACCTAATATGCTCGTCGACAACAGTCTGATGCAAACTCCAGATAAGTTTTAAATGCCTTATATTAACGTCTGCCTCTTTTGGAGACTTTCTTTTGCTGTCAACTGCAAATAAATCAAAATTAAAATATCAGTGGCACATTTTATCAAACACAAAGGAAGCATAATTTTGAAAATAAAATAAAAACAACCTATCCCATTGCCATAGGGAGGACATCTGGGACCCTGGTAAACATCATCTCCAGTTAATGGAGGGTGTTGCCAATTTTTCATAACAACCCCATGCTCAAAGTAATCCCTATTGGCATCTGGGAGATTGACCACTAAAGCTCTATTTAAAAACCTAGTTTTTAAATAAAAAGTATTATCGCCCACAGCCCATCTATAACAAAACATGATTTCAAGAATTCTTATACGAGTTCCATGAATTTGATTTAATCTATAAATGCCGTTAACTATTCTCCACGTATTGGGAGCTATTCTTGCAGGAACTACGTCAAAGTATTGACAGAATTCCAGACATAGAGGGTTTGGGGGAAAAGAAAAGCCATACTCAGCAACAAAGAGACTGGGGAACCAATGTCCCTCAGCCAAACGAAAATAGTCTGAAGGCTCAGAAAGCTCTTCCAAAATAACCCATGAGGGAATGGATAAATCAGAGTGAAACTTATCAATCGATTCTACAGGATAAACCATGATGAAAGAAGGAAATCAAAGAGAAAGAAGAAAATCTTACCGGAAAGAGATGAGTATGTTGACAACAAATGATGGAAGAGATGAACGCACAGGAGAGAGAGAGACGATGGAAAACTCAAAGAAATAAATTTGAAAAAGTAGAAGACGATGGGATTTTTTGCAACGTTTAAATACTTTGCCTTGGGAAAGGGTAAAAGTAATGATTACAAAAAGAGTCGGTTACGTTACCGGCGGCTAAACAGACAAAAGGGGCGCGGGAATCGAAGCGGTTAGAAAAATTCAAAAAAGACCAATTCTACGAATTTGGAAGAAGAAATAAATACAAAAGAAAATACTCCTAAATTTCAGGATGACCATTTAAAACCGCCATATTTCGAGAAAGAATGTTCCACACTCCTCAAATTCCGAATTATGAAACATTGGGGGCTTCTATTGATACCAAATTTAGTCTGCTGACATGGCTCAATTGGGTGAAGACACGTGGCAATCTACGTGGAAACGACAAACACTTACGAACAACACCTTGACTCTGAGGAACCATACTGCAACGAGGAACTCTGCTTCCTCGATCAACTCATACGCTCCGACCTACAAGAACTCTCCGAGGAACTTTTGAGTACTGAGGAACTTTTGAGTACCGAGGACCTTAGGCGGTCCGAGCAGCTTAGGCAGTCCGAGCTGCACCTCGGACAAAACATTAATAGCCGGATAATTAACAGTTTGACTGCGCATTAAATGCTTATTATTATCATACAGGTGTATACGCTTAAGGAGCATTAAATGTATTACCCTTTCACATTACAGCCTTAGGGCTATAAATACATTGTATTATCCTCATTGTAAGGGGGGCCGAAATTTCTTGAGAAAACTTGTAATCGAGAATTCCCAAACAGTCGGGAATAACAAAAACAGTGGACGTAGGCCATTCTTATAAGGCTGAACCACTTTAAAAGTTCTTTGTCTCATTTTATTTATCTGTGATTAAATAATTAGATATCATCTAATTTTTTACATCAACGGTTACTATCTTTGAAGAAATTTATTTTTGAAGACTGATTCTCTTTAAGTTATGATTTATTGTTGGGATAAATTAATAGTTTACTTACTCTAATAGTAAGGCCGATGTCCTTTTTAGGCCACGGCCTAATAAGTTTTCCTTAATTATGTCACACCCCGCCCAATTAAATATAGGGTGATCAGTCCTCTACCAATTTAAACAGGATATTCAGTTGGTTCATTTTTCAGCATCATTGTCTAAAAACTTTTAACATATTAATCACCTATTATAAAATTAAGCTAGGTGTCAAAACATTTCCAATTTAATAAAACCAAGTAAATCGATTTTCATTCAGTCTTAAAATATAAACCATTCACCACACATAGGAATGTAAATAAATAGTGAACATGAATCAATTATTGAAATAAATAAGACTGGATAAAACCTCCCAGTTCAAAACTCCAAACCATACAATAAACTGAATACAATATCTCTGATGGAAGAACTAGAAGTGGGTGACATATGCCCTAAACAAGAAGTCTAGATGAAACTGAATGGAAAGGATAGATGTGTCTACTACAAGGACCTACAGCTTCCACAACAGCTGCAGCACGTCAAGCAATCCAAATCTCTAAATCTGATACTCTTGTGGCTGAGCACCTGATATAATACATATATATAGCAAAAGAGAGAAGAGATACAAGAAACGGGTCAGAGCCCGATGTGTAAAAAATGATTTAGCAAGTATTTAAAACTGGTTCTTAAAACAAGTCTTATACGCATGTTAGTTATCGAACTCTCACATGAGTTTCTCACCTCTCGTCTATTGTGCACGTCTAACGTACATCTAATCTCTCCCTAGTTATACCTCCCATTCTAACTAGTCAGAAACCATTATAATACTAACTCTACTCACAAGTAGTATTCCCGTATCGCCCATACAATACGCTATGCAAATAGGTTATCTCACATACTAAATTTCATTATTCACCGTTTGAATGGTTAATCTTTTATTCACTAAGATCATTTTACTTCTCATTTTCATTTTATCTACTAGTCTCACAAAGTAGAAAGTTACCCAAGTACACTCATAAATATATATAGTCTCACCATCCCTATATATATACACTAATCCTGCACCCTTAGGTTAAGACCGCTTGGTGCAATGTAATAATTTAATATTATTACCAAGTCTATTAATTTCACACAGTAGCAATATTCACAAGTCCATATATATATATATATATATATATATATATATATATATATATATATATATTAACCCGGGGATGCATGGTTTTCTGGAGATATGCACTAATGGGGCTTAGCCGGCGGTGCAGGATTAGTAACACATATATATATATATATATATATATATATATATATATATATATATAATCATGCACTAATGGGGCTTAGCCGGGGGTGCAGGATTAGTAGCATATATATATATATATATATATATATATATATATATATATATATATATATATATATATATATATATATATGTTACTAATCCTGCACCCCCGGCTAAGCCCCATTAGTGCATATCTCCAGAAAATCATGCATCCCCGGGTTAACACCCATTAATGCACCTATCAATAATAATTCAGCACCCCCGGGTTATCACCCATTAGTGTGCCTAACAATAGAATATTGCATCCCCGGGTTAGCACCCATTAATGCACCTATCAATAATAATTTAGCACTCCCGGGTTATCACCAATTAGTGCGCTAAACAATAATCATCTTTGTACCCTCGGGTTATCACCCATTAGTACACTTAATAATAGAGGTTTTGCACCCCCCGAGTTATCAATCATTAGTGCTCTTAACTATAATATCACATAATAGGCATATACACATCCTATTATAATTTATAGGTATTTCTCCAACCTATATATATACTCCCCATATGTATTTTAACCTCATTACTACGTATAGTATAAATAATTAGATTACTATCTCTCTCGTAATCTCCAATGTACATTCTCTCTATATCGAAATAATTAAAGTATTAATTCCCACATACTTTTTCCAAAATTTCTTCTTATTTGAATTTACTATTTGGTAGTTTCTATCACTCCAATAAACCAATAAACTCCAAACTGGGCTCTAAGCAAATTCCCAGAAATTCACCCTCTGGTTTGAACTTCGAACCAGAATGACATGTCATTCGAACAACTTCCAATGTCGTTCGAACCACTTCCACATATCGTTCGAACCACTTCGTGCGAGATCCCCATCTCGTTTGAACCACTTCGCGCGAGATCCCCATCTCGTTTGAACAACTTTGCGCGAGATCACGCGAGATTGCACTGTTCGTCTTCTTCACTAAACTTCAGCGTTTTTCACCATTTTTTAACCTAAAACCTCTAAGATTCAATTCCCAACAAATCATCATCAATACCCATCAACCCCTAACAGGTTATAGATCATTTCTATCATCCTAGGATCCTTAATTCGTCATTAATCATCATAATTACATAAAACCCCCTAAGTAATTCACATGAACCCTAGTTTCCAAAATTCTAATTAAAGAACCTAATCAACCCACATTCGTTCATCAATATATAATCAAATCCCTTGATTAATCCTCTACATACATAAAGTACTTCAAACCACTAATTCAATCAATCCTTAATCATAATTTAAATCTCCATTTTTCACCCAAATAACATATAAATCTTGATTAATTCCACCTATACTAACATGAGCATGATTATTGCTAAAAGAAAGCAAGTAATAAACACTTGCCTCAAATATGATGGTCTGATCCGTTGGTGTTGTTGGTACATACGCATTCCTCTCTTCTCGATCTACGCGTTGGTGGTCACGGTTATGCAAGGTGATGCCAAATGAGTCTTCTTTGTTGGAATTTGGTTCTCCCTCACACCCTCTATGGCCGTTCTTGATTTGTGTCACTTCTTAACCCTAATGGACTTCCTTGGCTGATATAATTACTCTTAATTTTCGTCCATTAATTTAGCCCAAAAATATAATTTACCATAATGCCCTCTCGGGGTGCCGGTTAGGCCTAAAATCGCCCCGGGGCCCAAACTAAACACCCTGGTATACTATTTTGACTATCTCGACCCTCCTGGACTCAATGGCACACTCAAAATGACCATACGAGTTAATAAAAATAAATTCTCTTTTTATTGCATTCAATTAGTCCCGACACGACTCACACGCGTGACAGACTTAAATTACCAAACTGTTGTATTTTTCTCTTCCGACAATTTATCAAATATCATAATTCCATATTACATATCACACAGTAATATTTAATAGTTCACAAAAATAAGTATTAACCCTTGGCACGCTAGTTAATAATTGTTTTAATCCTGATTAATAACAAATTAATTTCTCACATTTTAATTTAATTAATCCAACAACAATAATTAATCGCATACTTATTCCCATAATAATAATTAATCACATGATTATTTAAATCGTAAAAAATATGGGGTGTTACAAATTATAAGTTTTAAATTCTTACTATGTGAGATCAAGTGACATAATCCCACAGCCTAATAGGGCAAGGTTGCAAGCATTATATTACTCGTATTAATCAATCTTGTTCATAATTCAAAAGTTAATGTTCCGATGGCTTCCATGATGGGCTTCTCCTCATCCTTTAGAGTCCTAGGTATTTTAGTTTTCTTTGCACATATTTTGCAATTGTTATTCTTCCAACTCAACTTTTTATCTTGTTATTAGGTTGAAGTTGTCATAATCGATGTTGATCTTAAGGCAACACCACTTCCTTTGGGGCCTAAGTAATTTATTTTATACGATTTTCTTTTGCATATTCTTTGCAACTGTTGTTCGTTTGTTTTAACCTGTTTCTTTATTGTTAGGTTAAAAATACAACAACTTCTACTGAGTTGAGTACTCTATTTACTTTGGAGCATCGAGCAATACTTTTTGTACCACTTTTTCTTTTTTATATATACTTTGTAAATGTTGCTTGTTGAGTTCAATATGTTTACTTGTTGTCAAGTAGAGATTATTGCAACTTCAATCAGCTTGAGAGTTTCACTTTCTTCGGATTCTAAAGTACTTTGTCTCTTTTACCACTTTCTTTGTGTATTGTATGCAACCAACTTTTTTACTCAGACTTGCTCACTTTTTTTGCTTGTAGCCAAGCAACATCAGGGCAGAGTTGGGTGTTCTTATTTCTTCAGATTGTTAGGTATACTTGTGATTTTACTTATTTGCACAAATAATATCCTAATTTGATTTATTATCACTATTCTATGATTCTTCAGGTCACACTACACCAAATCTGTGAAATTGTCACGGTCATTGAGCTTGACAAGTTGGACTTGTCAAGGTCAATGACCGTGACAATTCTGAGGGTGACAAATTTTTTTGTCACGGACTTATCACGATCATTGGCTGTGATAAGTTCGTTATAATTATCACGGTCATGTCACGGTTAAGGACCGTGATAAAATCATGACAGTGTTTAAAAAAATTGTCACGGTCAATGACCGTGGCAATTCTGGGCAGAATTGAAAAAAAAATATACTGGGCAGTATGGCCACTGCCACTGCCTAGCAGTATATATGTACCTGTTATAGCAACGTTGTACCTGTTCAAACATTGTATATCCAGATAAAATAGAGATAAAGCAAATATACATTCAAAATAGAGAGAATATGCATCACCATATAATCCAAATATAATTCAAATGTAATAATTTAAAACAATTCAATTCAAACTTAAATCAATGTCACTAAATGTCTGGGGTATGGTTAACGCCGAGGAGGTGAGTAGGCCACACGATATACAAATTAACACATCCACTAATATACGCCGTGCCACATTGTTCATGCAACCACAATTAGGAATTCTCCTTTTCGTGCATCACATGTGTGACGAGCACCCTGGACTCGATGTCTTGAAGCTCACGTCCATGAACTAGTGCACCCTGGATGATATTCGGGTCCCTCAACCCCCGCCCTATCTACTGGCCATCAAATATGTCCATTATAAACACGTTCGGCTAACTAAGTGTCGACATTGGTCTGTTGAAGGGATACAAATATGGAAGTGGATCATCAAAGTCCGCACGTGTCGGCGATGAAGCAGCGAGGTCCACATCCTCGTCCTCGTCCTCATCCTCACCCTCCCACACCTCCTCCTCTCGCACCGCCTTCTCCTTCCCTTTACCCTTATGGTTTCTGCCCAACAAACGCTTCATAAATGAGTACATATCCTGGACCGTCGCCTCCAAACAGGACAGCTTCGCGTCATGTGAATCCACCGTTTGAGCCAACTTGGTGTCGCTCATCTCCAATTCGATGATCCTAGATTTGGTCACCTGTGAGCTCACCCCCTTGTCCTCCCCTTGCGATCAAAGCCAAGCACTTGGTTGAGTGCGTCTGTGGACAAAGATGCCTTGTCGGCATCAGACTGCGATTCATGCACTTCCTTAAGCTTTGCCTGAAACGACAAAAAGCAGATGATTAGTAAAATAAGTAAATTAAAAAATTATAACGTAATTAACAAAAAGTAAACTACCGGATTACTTACAATCGTGGCCGCAACGCTTGGGGACACCTCTTTGTCCTTCCCCTTCTTCGTCCGAAGAGCCACATAAGTATCGAGCCTATGTGGCCTACCCCCAGGGCCACTCCCTGTCCCCTGAAATAAAATAAAGTAAAATTAGTATCGACCTCGCAAAGTAAAATAATGCAGAATAATATATTTTATGTAGTTATAAAAAAATTAAATCTTACCATCATCCTATGCTCCACCTCGGCATAAGACGTCCAGCCGGAGTAGTGCACGTCCGTCTTTTTTGCCCGATTTTCCTTTCCCGATTGGCGAGACGCCAATTATCTCTCTCGATCTCATTGTCAATGAACCTTTGCCATTGTGCCAATGAGATCGACTCCTTCAGTGGGACGGATTCACGCCTTTGGATAATGGACTCTCGTATCTTTCCAAAGTATCGGGTCCGCATATTTTCTTCCACGTCTTGTGTTGCTCCCTCAACTGCTCCAAGATGAAATCGCGTAGCTTTGAATCCAGGTTGAATTGTTCCTGTCCAAAAAATACAATATTAGTTGCAAAGAAATATAAATATAAATATAAAAAGAAATTTAAATCGAAATTGAAAGTGAAATTGAAATATTCATATAAATATAAATATAAATATATTACATGTAGTGCCACTCAAACAGCTAACTTGAACTCATATGGCACCTCCTTCCAACTAATGTACCCTGGGTCGATGATCGTCTTTACCAGCTCGAGGGATCTCGCTAATATCCCCGACTTGTTCTCGATAGGCATCCCTAATTTGTCATATTTGGGGAGGCTAGGGCCAAGGAGCCCTCGTTGCCTCCGCTACCACCGAGCCCAGATGACATCATCATAACTAGCATCACCATCCTCGCCTTAATACATGAAGGAGACATTTGCTATAAAAAATGTTATTAGTACATATCAAAATGAATTAAAAGAAGACATGCAAATATGTACAATTACTACAAATAAAAATGAATTGTTACTATTAAACACCTCAATTCTGAATTCCAAAACAACAGCATCTAGCTAATAATATGTATAAGAGTGAAACATCCCCACCCCCACCCCTACTGCCCACAAACACGCACACTACATAAGAGTGAAAATGATAAAAGTGAAAATCAATTAAAAGCATTAAAAATGGATGTTTCGGTATAAATTGGAATATTTATTACCTATTAAAGGTATGAAGCGTATATTCATGGACAATAATTTTGAAAGTACGAAGCGTATAAACAAAGTAATTTTCAAAAAAAGTTGAAAAATCCCACCCCCATATGGACAATAATCTAGTGGTCATGCCACTTTTAAAATTAACCAACCCAACATCGCTCCACTATAATCCAACAGCAATGTCAACAACAAATGTGTATCCCGTACTCCTTCTAATTCATCTACTCAATTAATTATTTTCATCAATTAAACTAAAAATTAAAGTATACAATTATTAATTTACTAATTTACAATGAGGGGCCATACTACTTTCATAATTAATCATATATTAATTTACTAATTTACAATGAAGGACAATCAATCAATTCGTTTACAATGGACATTACGCACAAACACGCGCACTACACACACGCAGCCCTCCACCCCTACCCCACCACCCCCCACCCATCCCTTCCCCCTCCCCCCCACCCTGCCCCACCCCCACCCACCACACACACGCACATGCACACACACCACACACACACACAAGTAGCCCCCACCCCTTACCCCCACCCCGCCCCACCCACCACACATGCACATGCACACACACACATACAAACACACGCGCGCGCACAACCCCCCACTCACCACACACACACACACACACGCACATGCACATACACACACACACACACATATATATATATTTATATATATATAAATGGAAGAGAGAGAGAGAGAAAGTAACCTGAAAGTAAAGAGAGAGAGCAGCGTAGAGAGAGAGAGAGAGAAAAAAGGAGGGAAGAACGGCGGGGAAAAAAAGAAGGGGAAAGGGTTTTTTACTGCGATATTTGTCACGGTCGTGTCACGGTCATTGACCGTGACAACATTATAAGGATTGTCACGATCAATGACCGTGACAAGTCCGTGACAAATAGAATTATCACGAACTTGTCATGATCATTGATCGTGACAAGTCGTTGTTACGGACTTATCACGATCAATGACCTTGATAAAAAAAATGCGTATTTTTTTTTCATGGTCAATGACCGTGACAAGGCTAGCCGCTGGAAGGGTGCCAATAGTGTCAAGTATGTTGGTGATAGGCCTGTCATTTTTGTAGTTAATATGTCTTCCGATTAACAAGTATGTATTGATTTTCTTTTATTTAATCATCATTCAGATTGATCCTTATTTTTATATTAGTTTCTCATTCTTCGTAATAAGATAAGATAAGGAAATCTAAGAGTATGTTTCTACTTGTTGGCCTTCCGACAATTCAAATGCATTTTTTATATTTCTTGTTTGAACCTTTTATCCAATTTATCTATTTTTTTTTATTATAATTTCCATTTCCATTGGCTTAGGTTGAGTAAGTTGATGAATATTCTGAAGAAACTTAGTCTACTGATTGCGAGGAGAGTGTAAACAAGTAGGCATAGGCTTATTCGAACGAGGAATCAAACTCAACAGACACTGGGTTTATCCATGCGGACATATAAGCTCCTGAGGAATATCTCTAAGAAATATATAATAACCGTTCCACAAATCGCTTTCATAAAGATGATAAAGACATTCTTGAGCTCATCTATGAGCACCGTCCTGATACCTTCACGAGTGGTTCAGTCCATAACATGGATGGCCTAACCATCACTAATCTTAAGGCCTTAGTGAATCATTTGATTTGCTTTACTTTTGGGTCTCCTAAGGAAATGACTTCTACACATACGCATCATTTTTTATCCTCCATTAAAGACTTGATATATTACTATCATTTTGAATTAAATTGGCTGGACGTTGTAATTCAAAACCTCATTCACCCATCAATGAAGAAGATAGTGTGGGTGAAATCGAGCAAGGAATCTAGGGCCCAATAATGAGATAAATGTCTAGCTGTTTTAAGGGAACAAATAAAGTCCTCTTGGTTGTACACAATTTTCACCATTCAAAGATTATTTCCTTATTAAAACCTTACTAGGGAAAACCTGATGGAAAAAAACCTTGTTTCCCTATTAAAACCTTATTAGGAAAAAGCTAATGGGAAAACACCAAGGTGATGAGAAAATAGTCTAACTTTTGGACATTCTTAATGTTTTATCATTAACACCTTCACTCAAAAACTCTGTGTAACAAAACCTAGTTAAAGGTGTATATGTCCTAAAAATAACGTTTGTATATTCTCCCATGATAAGGTGCTCCCCTAACCAATATGTTTTAATCTTTTTGTTGGTGGAGTCGATGCATTCCAATCTCATACACAAGCCTCTAAAATGTTGCTTTTGGTAGTGACTTGGTGAAAACATCAGTCAGGTTTTTCACTTGAACAATTTTGCGTGACTTCAATCTCATTTTTCTTTTGAATCTCATTAGTGAAGAATTTTTTTGGTGAAATGTTCTTGCTTTTGTCTCCTTTGATATATTCTTCTTGAATTTATGATATGCATGTCGTATTATCTTCATACATGACACTTAGAATGTCTATGATGAAAGGCAACTGACAAGATTTGTGAATATGTTGAATTAAAGATCCTAGTCATGCACATTCACAACTAGCTTTACAAAGAGCTAAAATTACAAAGTGATTAGAAGAAGTACATACTAAATCTTATTATCATAATGCTAAAAAATAAGAGTATTACCACTAAGAAATACATAACAAGTCTGAGATCGCCCCTTATGAGGATCGGAGAGGTATCCATAATCTACATAAACGACTAACTTAGAAAAATAAATAAAATCATGCTAGTAGTTCCCCATAAATATCTTAGGTTATGCGTGATATTATCCTAATGCCTTTTGGTTTATTAATAACTATATTTAACAAGAATATTCATAAAAAAATGAGATATCTGGCATAGTGCATTGTGTTAAGCACAATAATGGACGATTAAACTCCATTAAGGTTCTTTTGGACTCAATATTTTCTCTTTAGGATAGTATGGATGTTTTCCATATCCAAAGACCGAGAACTCATGGGAGTATATGGTGGGTGCTCTTTACACATATTAAAGGGGTTTAGTAACTTTTCAGTATAATTGGACTAATAGGCTAAAATCCCACCATTATTTCTCTCGGTCTGTAGTACAAAAAAAAAAATTTATTCTCATATGGTCTTTTGTCTCAAACTACTTTTTCAACTCATTTGGAGTTATCTAGAGATCTTTGAAGTTTTGATTAAATTTGTGTTATACACATTAACTATTACTATTTCATATCCCATTGAGGATTTGTTTATTAAAACACAAGGGAAATTTGTATTTTTTTCATAACCTTCCTTAAAAAAGTATTCACTAAAACGATTGTTCCACATTCTTCTAGATTACTTAAAATCGTACAACAAATGTCTTAGTCTATTTGAGTAGGTAATCCTTGGCTTTACTTCAGGAAAAGTAAACCCCTTTAGTATGTATCTAAGTCCCTATAAAGATAACTGGTCTCAACATCAATAAGTATCATATATAGATTATAATAGTCCGCTAAGCTAATCAGAAAGTTATATTATCCATAATAGGGGAGTATGTTTCGTCATAATCAATCCCAGTTTCCACAAGAAACCTAATGTCACAAGTCTCACCTTATATCGAGTGATTTCATTTTTCTCTTTTTTCTTTCTTATAAAGACCCATCGGTAACCTATAGATTAACTTTTGGGGTTTATACTATAACTCTGAATACACCAAGTTTACTTAGAAACTCACAATTTCTCGTTTTTCCCAATCTACTCCTTGTCGTCATTCTTTTATGGTATGTGGTTATGAATCATTAATATCATTTTCCTTAGCTACTGCATATGTAAATATGTCACCAATGACTATTTCTTTGCGATCCCACATTTCTCCTATACATATATATATAATATAAAGATCACATTATTATTGTTAAGTACATTTGCCTGTTTAGGGTCTTATATTGTCACCTCAAGGACTTATGTATTTTCAAAGACAATAACCTATTTAGGAGTTTCAAATAAAGTGGATTTTTTGTCCATAACCTCTTATTGAGTATTATGAGGGCATGATTTTTCATTTGATCTCTGCTTCCAAGGAGCAGAACTTTTGGAACTTATAGGTCTACTAAAATTCTAGTATTCAACATATTCATTTAATGAAAATATAAAGGTTTGTCCAACTGGTATATCAATTATAGTGGAAAAAATTGCAATGGATACATGAGACTTGGTCACTTTAGTTGAACAATTAAATGCATCGAGCTATTGATTTGAAATTTCGTAAATATGAAATATCCTTCTCACTTCATGTTCACATTGAGTGGTACGGGATACAGATGAGACATAGTGCAAGTATACCACAAAGATTCTCGTCATTCTTCAAGAACATACTGTACTTCGGGTATGTTATTCCTTTTACATAACGCTGGGAAGAGTGTCTCGCCAAAATGAAAATCCACAAATCTAGTAATAAACACATTGCATCTCAAAGTCTCAATATAATGAATGATTAATTAAGGGATAATCATAACCAACAAATATTCTCATCTATTTAATAGATTATTTCACTTTGGGTGGGGGCATTAAACCATCCTTTGAGATTTGACTAAAAAAAATAATGAATATTCTCAAACAAAATTGGGGACCCACTTTGGTATGTTGTGGTGGTAGAATGGGCACGTGCACTACACAACCAATTTAACCAAATTTGATATGTTTGGATGACATCTTGACATGAGTTGAGAAGGTGAAAACGGTTATAAGCTGGTTGTATAATCTTAATTAATTTAGTAACGTGTAGAAGGAATTTCCCAAGAAGAGATCGAAAGTTTTGATTGCATAAGTAAAGGTCGTGCAATAAGTTTAAAATGCATAATTAAAGACTCAGCTAAACCATTTTGGGTGTGGACATGAGGAGCTGGGTGCTCAACATCAATTCCTTGTGATAAACAATAATCATAAAAAATTTAAGAAGTAAATTCTCATGCATTATCTAAACGAATAGATTTAATGTGCTGGTTAGGAAAATAGCTCTAAGTTTAATGATTTGAGCAAGTAATTTTGCAAAAGCCAAATTTTGAGTAAATTACAAACAAACATGTAACTAATGAGTGGATGCATCAATTAACACCATAAAATAAACCTCCACTAGGAAGAGTGTATGGGCCATAAATACCCTCTTAAATCCTTTATAAGAAAAATGGCAACTCAGAGGCTATTTTGAGAGAGAAAATAGCATAGTGACTAATTAACCTTGAGTATAGGGGGTAAAAAGTGATCACTAGATATAGTAATATGTTTTTTGGTTAAAGAGTGTATATTCGAGTTATTTATTATTCGACGCAATATATTTGATCCAGGGCGGCCCAGATGGTCAGGCCACAATACTAAAGTATTAGGCTCGTTGAGCCTCCGGAGCATGATAATGTGTAATTCTACAACACAAAGTGTTGTATGGTATAACCCCGTGGATAATTAAGAAGTTTTTCTAATGTGAGATTCTGGCTTCCAGCACTAAAAGTAATGCAAATGAACTTTTTGTCAACATTATTACATGTATATATATGATACTCACTCATTCTTATATCCTTAAAACTCAACAAATTTCAACTAGAATTGTGTTAAAATATTGCAATATTTATGAATAAATGGGTACCATTAGGTAGCATCACATGGGCTCTTCTGAAGTCTTTAATAATCTTAGAAGAACAAACTATAATTGAAATATTATCCATATTATATACCAATTATGATAAAGACTTATGGTTTTGCAGAATAATGTGGGTGTGCTGCTATCTACCAGAAAAATGTCATCATTTTCTATCACTTCATATCCATAACTTTAAGATGAATAAATAAAAATAAAAATCCAATTCACTAATCATTTAAGCATTGTAAAAATACATGTAAAACTAACTCTAATAAAAACATTTAAGATAAAAATGTTTACACTCGAATGCTAAAGTATTTTTATATCAATATGAAATATCAAGAAGATAAATAAATATAATTATTATGTCTTTATAATCGTCTTAGGGGGTTGTACAGTCATAGAATCAAATATCTCACCATCAAGATGATTTTCATCCTCATTTTTATAGAAGTCATTTACATTTATCTTGGTATCATTAATTCTCCAGTGGTCTTTGTCAGGACTTTCCATGATGTTTATCTCCAATATCTTTTTCGAGACCTAATATTTTTCCACCATTTTCATGAATGAACGGTAGGTACATGTCCAATGTCCGTCATGGCCACATTTATGGCAAATATCATTTGGATTTTTTGGAGTTGACTTATGGTTCCATTTATTTTTTCATTCATTCCACTTAAGGTGGTGTTTGAATTTTTTTTAGGGAACTTATTATAATGTCCACTTATTTCAGGGTCACCATGGCCTCACCACATGTTTTCTTAGCCTTTTTCATTATTTCGAGCAGAGTTAGAATTCACTTATAAGGTTGCTATGGAATTATGTGGCCTATATGTATGATTCTTCATTAATATGTCATGGTTTTTCTTAGCTAGTAAGAGATAGGAGATTAGTTTTGAGTACCTTTTAAACCCTCGCTCTTGATATTTTTACTATAAGAGAATATTCGAGGAATGAAAAGGGAGGAAATATATTCATCAAAATTGGGATGTCCAGGGCCTTTGTATATAACCTAATACAACAACAACAACCAATTCAGATACTTCCACATAAAGTATGGGATTCAAAACCACAACACCTAAGGAGTTTTACCTTTGAGTATTACATAGGTCAAGATCTCCAACATGACAATCCTTATTGGAATTAAGAGCACACTAGAGAAAGTCAAAAGAAAGTGGATTAATGAGATCCCCTTTGTTCTTTGGTCTTACCAGACCACTACTAGAAGATCCATCTCGAAGACTCCATATTTCTTAGTTTATGACAAGGAGGACACCATCCCTATGGATATCGGGTGTCCCACACTTAGGTTCGAAATCTAAAAAAACTAAGTACTCATATAGTTTGTTGAGAAAGACACCACCAATTTTCATTTCCACAATTTTAAATTAACCTGCACCAATTTTAAAACCAGAAGGGCTGAGTGAAATAATCTACCAATTTTAGTCTTCATTTAAGCATATATCTAGGTGAGTATAAGAAATAATAAAATAAGTAAGTCACAACACGGTGATCTATGAGGACCACAATGGAAAAAATCTCAGACGATCCAGCCACACAAATCCACCACGATATAGGTCTATTTACAAGAAAAACTTAAACTTACTCACAGACTCGACACCTTCTAGCCTTGATGTGCTTCCTTATTCCTTATAATCTTCTTTTCAGCCACTGTTGGATGCCTTCCAACAACCACACAATGCAGGTGCATTCTCATGTTTTGGTATCCCACCGATCGTACTTGTCTAGTGACAAGTCCAACCACTGCTCAATACAAACACGGTCTCACCACTCAAAATGCTCACAGTATAAAGATCAAACAGATATGGTGCAACACAGAAAATACCTAAAATAGACATATAAATATAGGATTCTTGGATCTTAAACTTGGGTGTAAACTAGGGTTTGGGAATCCTTCTCCAAAAATTAATATTCGACCTAAGTATTTATAGAAAACATGAATTTTATGGCAGGACATTTTTCGAGGCAGTTTGTTCGAATGAGAAGAAAGTTCATTCGAATGAAACTATCATTCTCGTTTGAACCAAATACAATTTCATTCGAACGAAATGCTATTGTTGCTTGAATGATGATCGAATGATCTTTTAATGATATTTTTCTATAAATAGACAAAATATCGTTCGAAGTCCGTTTGAACTTTGTTTGAATGAGATGCCTAACTCGTTTAAACGAAGTAAGAACCTCATTCAAATGAAACACAAATATCGTTTGAACGATAGAGGAAATTCATTCGAACGAAATTAACATGGAAAAATTCTCTTTTTAAAAAATCCATTTTACGAAAAGGCCTCAGACAAATCTATAAAACAACACCCAAACTAAATCCAAGGATCAAACACAAATATACATTAATACCTTCATTGAGATCCCTAAGATGTTGAATATGAAAACCCGACATGCAATCTAATTTGACCTTAATATCATTTTAGCCTTGCTGCATAGTCTTAAATCACACATCATAGGCTTGAAGGACACATAACTCAAGTCCTGATCTATAACTCAAATAAATGTTGTCTAAACACTAAATAAAGACAATACTTATAAATTGGCTCGATTCAGAAATTTGTCCTTACAAATCTCCCCCTTTGTCTATTCGAGGACAAAAATTAAAAAGAAAAACTATTGGGTCGTCAAGCTCACTAACTCATAATTCCTTATCCCAAAAGGAAAAAAGTTACAAATGCTTGACTGACACAAACTTGAGTAGTTTTACTCTTGTGTAAACCTTTGTCGCATCGCTCCTAACCTGGACAGTTAAGCACACATTCAAATGAAAATAGAATATATCATACATAAACTTCATATGTACCCCTATCTTTGTCTAAACATCTGTACCTAAGAAAGTATGACTCCCCCTAAGATAAAGATCTCCCCCACAAGAAAAGAGTTAAATACCATTTATTCCTATTTTTGTTTAGGATTAGACAAAGAATAAGGTGCATAATAATAAAATATTTCTCCCCAATAAAACCAAAACTCCCCCCCTAAGTGAAGCATGGGTGATCATAAAGGAAAAATTAATATACCATGCTATGATGTGAAGCAAGGCATGCAACGACAAACAGTTCGACAACGCAAGCACAAATAATTTAAACTACTAACAAATGATATCAACTAAGATGCAACGATTTAAGTATAAGATATCAATATGATCACAACATATGCCAAATTAAAACAAAGGTTAAGCATAAGGCAAACACGGATTAAATGAAAACTTAACGATTCAAAATCCAAAGCATACCATATATATAACCACACATATACCAATGAGGCACAATGATATATAGGTATAAACGACCACAAAAGACACAAGCATGCAATCTTTACGTACTCGCATAGTATCAATGTGTTTAAACATGGTGGTATGAAGTGAAGGGCATGAACTAGAAACAAGAGAAAGTGACCTAATAACTTAAACATGTCCAATTAGATTTATTTGACCGAAATAATTTACCAACATTCGATTTAGCCTCATATGTCAAATAAAGAACTCAAAAGAACAAACAAACACAATGCACACTTGCTTAAAATTTTTGGTGATTTTGTAATTAATAGCATTAAAACAATTAAAATTAACTAGGACTCATTGTGCAACCCATTGATCTTAAACTAAACATCCTCAAAGAAATATATATCATTTTTCTTATTCTTTTTCTTTTTTAAAAATCTGATTTTTAAAGCATGAATGTAAAAACAATTGACCTTGGAATAAAAAATGCAGGCACGCTCCCATGTCTTGGTATCCTACCAATCTTACTTGTCTCATGGCCAGTCCATCTACCACTTAACACAAATACGTTCTCCACCTCTCGAAACACTCATAGTATGGAGAGCAAACATATATGGTGCAACACAAAAGAGATCTCAAATAAATATATAGATGTAGGATTCTTGGATCTCAAACTTGGGTGTAAACTAGGGTTTGGGAAGCATGAGATATAACTTGGAAAAACAATTTCGCAAAAAACCTCTTCGAAATTGATGCCAAGCCTGAGTATTTATAGAAAATGCAAAATTTTGAGGTAGCATGATTTTTTAGGCAATTCATTCGGATGAGAATCAAGGTTCGTTCGAATGAAACTAGCATTATTGTTCTAACCACAAATAGGTTCGTTCGAACGAAATGCTATTCTCGTTTGAATGATGATCGAACAAGCTTTGAACGATGTTTTTTATAAACAGACAAAATGTCGTTTGAAATTCATTTGAACCTCATTTAAACGACATGCCTAAACTCATTTGAACGAAGTAATAACCTCGTTTGAACGAAACACAAATCTCGTTTGAATGACAGAGAAAATTTGTTCGAATGAAATTAACATAAAAAAATTCTTTTTCTTTTAAAATCCATTTTATGGAAAGGCCTTAGACAAATTTATAAAAAAAAATAGCTAACGGGACTCAGGGATCAAACAAAAATATGCTTTTATACCTTTATTGAGATCCATCAGATGTTGAAGATGAAAACTTAACTCGCAAATCTAATGTAACCTTGATGCCGCTTTAGCTTTGCCACGTAATCTTCAATCACACACCATAGGCTTAAAGGACACATAACTAAAATCCTAACCTATGACTCAAACTAGTTTTGTTCAAGTACAGAATAAAGCCAATAGTTAGAAATTGACTCGATTAAAAAATTTGTCTTTTGAAAATTTATGAGGATGGTCACAATAATGACTGATTAACTTACACTTTGGACCTAACAAGGGGAAGATGGAGCAAGCATTTATCCTAGGGGTGTAAGCGGTACGATTTGGTCGGGAAATAGTAGATACCAATACCAAAACCAAACTCTAGATTGTAAAACCAAACCGTACTGGTTTACCACCCGGTACACCAAAATCAATACCAAAACCAAACCGACCGGTATTTCAATTTTTTCGGTAATTTCATTTTTTTCTAGTTTCGATAAATTTTATTTTTTTCCGGTTTCGGTAAATTCTGGTTTTTTCTAGTTTTTGGTTTTGGTTTTTTTTGGTTTCGGTAAACAGCACTAAAAGCCCCAAAAAACCAAAAAACAAAACCAACGAACTTTTTAAAATATTAAAACCAAAATCAAAACCAACTTTTTCTGGTTTTGGTAAATTCGGTATGGTAATTTTGGTAAATTCGGTATGGTATGGTAATTTCGGTACGGTTTTTTCTAGTTTCGATAAATTCGGTATGATACGTTAATTTCGGTACGATTTTTTCTGGTTTCAATAAATTCGGTACGACAATTTTGGTAAATCATTTTTTTAAATATTAAAACCAAAACTAACCAACTTTTTTGCGATAATTTCAGTTTCGGTAAGACCGATTTCTGGTATTTTAATATATGAAACCAAAATCATTTTTTTTCCGACCAAAACGATATGGTACGTTAAAAACCCGTACTGCTTCCACCCTTAATTTATCCACTTGGTAGCTTACCAATAAGATCTCACCAAGTATCATAATAAGAAATTCAAAGATCAACATTTTTTAGTTAGCGACTTAATGATCAAAAATTTATTACCGGGGCAAGAAAACCCTCTCACGAAAAGTTAGGCCCTAATGGGAAGTTCCATATTGAATTGAATCAGCGGGAGGAACTGATTCGTACAACTTGGAGTAATTGAATGGAACACCTATTACCAAGTCATGTATTACCGTGAACTTTAGGAAGTTTTATCATTAAAAAGCTTCACTTATATGTGTCTAGTCTTTAGCCAAATAAAATCGCTTGAATAATCAAATCTTCAATAATGTTTTGGTTATTTAGACTCATTGATGTGTTTTATTCCCAAAATGATATTGAAATACTTTACATTAAAAACCCACCTAAAAAGGGTGGTACAACCTGAGAATGGGTTAATTAGCCTAGAATAGGCAATATTCCACCTAAGAATGGGTTGGCCGGCCTAGAATAAGCAAACCCAACCTAAGAATGGGTGGTACAACCACAAAATTGGTAAGTTGGCCTATAATAGGCGCAAACACACCTAAAAGTGGGTAGTAAAACCTAAAAATGTATACATGCCATAATATAAGGCATATGGAGTCTCACCGGTGGATTTTCTAGGAGCGGTCCAATAAGCCTAAAGAATATACTTGATCTCGTTCACACACTTTCCTTTGTTTTTATCTAGTCCGTGCTTAACTCCAGTAAGGCATGTCTCGTTGGAGATCTCATCCTATCCAATAATCTGGGGAAACCCATTGAGATATAGTGGGTGTGAATCTCATACTCTATGTACAAGACGCTAGACTGGTCATTGTTGAATTGAGTCATATTATTTAATAAAAAGTCCTTTTGGAATCCTAAATTTGGTTATGATATCCCTCCCAAAAAATCTCATGGTGTCATCTTCTTGAATGCATGTCAGCATCTCTACTTCTATCCACTTGTAGAAATAGTCGATCATTGCGATGAAAAGCTCGCGATCTCTTGGGGCCTAGGAAATTAGGCAATCATATTTATGACCTAGTAGGAAAATAACTAGTGACTTATAAGAAAATCCAAGTCACACGTCGAGTGCTTGATGATCAGGGTAAACTCCGTGTGATATCCATAAGTATAGTCTCATACAGACGACCCACTAGCGAAGAGATAACTATTCACCAAGGTCCCCCATCATCAGTCTCGTCTAAAGTAGTGTTAGCCTGATGACTCACTGAGGAAAGGCCTTCCTCACAGGTATCCTTGAAGAGGTCTACCATTCATCAGAAGCTACTATTATCAATCTCGTCCAAAACATTCTTGGCCTCGTAAACTACCCCAAACGACACCAAAGCCGATCTCAGACGACATCAGAGCCTACTTTACCACCTCACTAGATTGGGATGTCAGTCTTAGATGGCAATCTAATCTTATCTCAGCTTACCAGAATTCTACCAAGATACAACAGTCACGGTTGGTCGAGACCTTCAACCTCCGACATCTCGCACACGTATGGAAATTGTGACGGGGGTATTGTAGGCATATCCTACTAAAATCATTATAGAATATTAAATAACTATATGGGGATAATATTCTTTATCATAGATTTTGTGCTCATCTCTATAGTTGCCATGGGCGCACTGTCCCTGTATTGAACCAGGCATTAAGTGCATGCTTGAGGGTGATATTGCGCACCCCAAGCCTATAAAAAGGACCTCGTGTCTTCTTCTTCATCAAATAATAATTATTAACCCTATTCTTACTCTGTCAAATTGTAGATAAAGGTAGAAAATCTTGTATACACCATTCATGGCTATTTATCCCCAATTATAATGAAATCACTACCATACTTTATACAGTGGACGTAGGCCAAGTCTGAAACATTTAAACACTTGTGTTCATCTATTTTCTCTTATCTCTTCTACTGCTTTACTAATATTTATTATCTCCTCCATTATTGTGTAAACTCAAAACTAGGTTGAATCCTTACGATGATCTTCAACATCATTATTTTGGCATCGTCCGTAGGAAGAGACTGTGTTTTCTTCCTCATCTCAGTTTGAACTCTCTATTTCTCATCTCTAGGGTGATACAGGTTGACCACTGTAAGAGTTGAATCATCGTTGAAGGATCTTAAGTTGGGAGGTTCATCAGCCTCTTTGACTCATCTTATTTTTGGGTTTTTACCCTTGTCTTCACTTTTTAGATATTGATTATTTTTTTTAGATAGCCACCGATCCAACATCAAACACTGGGGGTTAATTCTTTCCAACCACCTCGATAGTCTAAAATGATTGATATGGAAGTAGCGATCAGGTCCCTTATGGCCAACCAAAAATAGATGCAACATTAGTTCTTAGCCTTCAATTAAGATACTATGAGACAGATACCAAAGGTTCCCATCATTAATATCATTACTCTGGTCACTAGGGAGTTCGCGCATCCAATAGCTGAGGAACTACCCCGGGCTTCTGCTAAAGAAGTCCAATACAACCTCAGGCGTAAAAAAATATCCAACCCATACCGTTTTCATCTTCGTTTTGATAAGGAAGTTTAAGAGTGCCCAAAGGACCTAGCATATGAAGAGGAGGACTATTGAGAGAGGTAAGAGATGTCAGATAATCCATATTATTCAGGGGCTATTCCAGCTCCAATTTACTAGGGCAGGAGTGTTCAATAAACCCCTCAAAGTCATTTAAAAGGCAACGCGTTCGGTAAGCTAAGTAGGGGATCGTCCTGTAACCGTCTCAACTGGACATATAATGGCAGCCTAGACAATATCCCCTATAGCATTGGTGGTTTGTGCGCCACTGGTCATCTCGACGACGTTCGGCCGAGATGAAAATGGGAAAGGGGGGAATATAAAGAAGTTAATAGCAAATAGAGAAATCCGAATAGGGGACCAATCGATAAAATTGTTGTTGAGATAGAAAGAGCAAGAGACAATATTTTTATAGAGAAAAATTCTTGGAATAGCTCAATCCAAAGTTTAAAAGATAAGATCGGCTATCTCATTAAAGGTCAAAACCTAAGGCACCGAGAGTACATGGAGGGTTCTCCTGTTGTGCTAATAATAGTCAGTTATCCAACTCTCGATAAGTTCAAACCTCCAACCGTGACTTCTAGGTATGATAGGAATACAAATCCTATTCATCACATAGAGATATATTAGTTGACTATCGATATTTATTCCACCCTGAACGAGATGAGATGTTGAGCTTTCTCATCTACACTTACTAGTAATGCTCATGTATGGTACACCGGCCTTCCAAAATGATCCATTGAAAATTTTAAGCAGCTAGCGGAGAAGTTTATCTATAACTTTTATTTCAACATGAAGCCAATCAAGCGTGTTACTCGTTTGTTGAATGTTAGACAAAGGAAGAACGAATCTCTAAGGACTATACATCTCAGTTTAATAAATAAAAGCTAGAGGTTGAGGATTACAAAGAAAACATCGAAATCTAAACTCTTATTAATGAGATTCATCCAGCTAAGCTCTATTGAAATCTCTCTAGGGACCCTTCAAAATCCATGTTAGAACTTTTAGCTAAGGTCAGGAGAATCATGAATACGGAGGAAGCCATGGAGATAAGAGATGACATCAAAAATAGATCAATGGTAATAAGTCTGGCCAAAGCCAAGATAATGAAAATAAAAAGAATACAAGAAAAGGTCTAATGGGTATAAGTTTTCTAAGTACACTCCTTTGAAAGTTAGCCCAAATTAGTTTCTAAATGAGATAAAGGATGATAAAGAGCTCAGGTGGCCAGTTAAGATCTCCCCCTCACATAAGGGATAAGAGCAGATGGTGTGAGTTCCATCCAGATCACAACCATATAATAAACTAATGCTTCGCTCTGAAAAATGAGATTAAGAAGTTATTAAAAGAGGGGAAGATACGAAAGTATGTTGATAAAAGGGGAGGTCGAGAAGAAAACAGAAAGAGATACTACTCACCGAAGAACAATAAGCTAGAAAAAGAATGAGGTGTTAGCAAACAGAAATGATCCAGAGTTAGATGATTGTGATGAAGATGACCCAAACCTTCTTGCAGTTAAAGGTAACCTTCATATGATTTCTTTTCATGAAAGATGATATGTGGAAAAATGTTCGGTGGAGGAACTTTGTTGGTCAATAGGAAGGCCCATGTGATTGAGGCCAAGGCGGGGTCTAAGAGAGCTGAAATTTATATGTCCGAGGCCAAGATTAAGTCAAGTAAGTTGAAAAAAGTAGATATAAAGAGTCTCATGATAGGCTTTTCTAAGAATAATTTCAGGGGAATTTTACCCCCACATGATGATCCTCTCATCATCAGCACACGAGTACACGACTATAATGTGTCTCATATTCTAGTGGATGGGGGATGCACGGTCGATGTCATATTATGGTACCATTTCAAAGAGCTAAAGTTAAGCAAGAAGAGACTCGTCATGTATCACCAACCATTAATTGGGTTCAGTGGACCAAAAGTCCACCTTGTGGGAGTTTTCAAGATGGATGTTTGTATAGGAACCTGGTCGAGATGCTTGACCAAGATGATTAGATTTTTTATAATGGACAAAAATGTCTTCTCGACCTACAACATCATTCTGGGGGGAGTAGCACTGAAGGAGTTTGAAGTCGTGCCTTCCACCATATACCAAATGATGAAATTTCCAAGTCCTTACGGAGTAGGGGAAGTGAATGATGATCATGTGGAAGCACGCGATTACTATTTCATCTCCATGGAAGAGAGAAGCCCAGAAAAAAACAACGATTTCATATAATATTGACACTATTGATCCAAGAGATAAGCAGAAGCTTAATAAGGGAAAGCTTGCAAAAGAGGTAGAATCTATCATCCTCAATGAGGAAGAACTGGAAAAAAAATGTCCATAAAAGTTCATCCCTCAATTTAGAAATAAAGAAAGAGTTAATTGACTTGGGTCCATAATGATATATCGAGGATTGACCCCAAGTTTATTTTTTACCACCTTGACTTAGACGAGACAGTGAAATCGGTGAAGCAGTGAAGATGAACCTTTGCCAGAGATAAGTACAAAGTTATGCAAGAGGAAGTGAAAAAGCTGTAGGCTAAAGACTTTATTAGGGAAATACAATACCCAGAATGGCTGTCCAATGTTGCCATAGTACCCAAACAGAACAAAAAGTGGAGGATGTGTATATACTTCACTAACCTTAATAAATCTTATCCAAAGGATAATTTTCCTTTTCATAGAATCGATAAAATTATAGATGCTACATCTGGCCATGAACTCATGAGTTTCATAGATACTTATTCTAGGTATAACCAAATCTCCATGTATGAAGGAGATGTGTAGAAGACGTCATTTATCACAGATAAAGGAATGTATTGCTATAATGTAATGTCATTAGGCCTACAAAATGCATGGGCTACCTATCATAGGTTAGTCAATAAAATATTCAAGGAACAGATTGGGAAAATAATGGAAGTCTGTAAGGATGACATGTTAACAAAAATTCTGAAGGCCAAAAGTCATGTGGTTGACTTAAAAGGAACATTCGATACCATGGATCGATATAGAATGATGTTAAATTCGACAAAGTGTGTGTTCGACATCGGAGCAAGAAAATTTTGGGGATTAATCGTTAATCAGAGGGACATTAAAGGAAATCATGACAAGATAAGGCACTGATTGACATGTAGATGCCAAGAATGATCAAAGACATCCAAAGACCGATAGGTCGAGTTACCGTACTGAACAAGTTTGTGTCACGGGTAATAGATAAGTGTTTATCGTTCCTGAAGATTTGTAAAAAAGTGTTCATTTGGGATAAGGAGTGTGGGAAAGCATTTAAATATTTGAAGGCATATCTCAGCTCATCAATGCTCCTCTCTCGGCCCATCTAAGAAGAAAAATTATATTTGTATTTAGTTGTCTCGGAGTCGGGCATCAATGCAGCAATAGTCAGAGACGATAATGGGGTTCAGAAACTTGTTTATTTTAGTAGCAAGGCGCTACAAGGGGTCGATATGAGATACCTTTAGATAGAAAAGATCACATATGCTTTTATCAATGCCTCAAAAGAAATAACGCCATATTTTCAAGCTCATATGATGGTAGTGCTCACCGACACGCCCCTTCGATAAGTCATTCATAAAATTTAGAAATCGGGTAGACTAATGTCTTGGTCGATAGAGCTAGGTGAATTTGATATCATCTATCAACTGAGAAGTGAAATTAAGGGGAAGAAGCTGACAGATTTTATAGTCGAGTTCACTTAGGATACGACGGACGACACGATAAATAAAATATCGATTGATTTCCCGAAGGTCATCCAAAATGGAAATTAGAATACAAAAGAGGGAATATCGACTAACATCACAATTTGCACATAAAATCGAGATTATTACTAAAAATGTTGCCTTAGCTGAAAGGCCTATTTCACCAGACCCCCAATTCGGAGTTTGTTCGTTGGCAGTTCTTCCTGTGCAAATAGGAGTGGGGCAGGATTGATATTGTCAGCACTAAACATGATCGATATTGAATATGCATTGAGATTTAATTTTGAAGCATCAAATAATGAATCAAAGTATGAAGCCCTATTGGTAGGGCTCGCGCTGGCCAAATCATTGAATGTCGGCTAAATACTTGACCATAATGATCCTTCATTGGTAGTTATCCAAATTTTAGGGATTTATGAAGAAAAGGATGAGAAAATGGCTAAGTACTTAACGAGGGTCAAGAAGATATTAAATAACTTTCAAGAAGTCAAGATTAAAAGAATCCCCATAATTAAAAATGGAAGGGAAGATGCACTATCAAGGATCGCGTCAGCTACCAGAACAGAGATCCGTCAATCAGTGCTGATAGAGATCCTTCTGAAGCTGAGCAAAAAAACTGAAGAAGCAAACATTGAAGTGTGCATAAAGTTGAACTTGGTACCATATTGGATGGACCCGATCATAGAGTATCCTTGGAGATTTGTTATATTAAAGGAGTTTTCTTCTTCCCATTTTGTGATACGTGCATTTGTCTGAGGTAAATTATGTACTCGGAGACATACATGAGGGTACTTGTGCAAGACACATTGGCGGACAATCCTTAGTCAAAAGAATTTGTCACTGAGGGTTATTATTGGTCGAACCTTGCCAAGGACTCAGTCGAGTATGTTCTCAAGTGTGACACTGTTTTACCCTATCAGCCTCATCAACCTTTCTTCTCCAATATCGACCCCTCAGCCTTTTACAATGTGGGAGATCGACTTGGTCGCCCCTATCCAGAGAAAAGGGGAATTTTTATTTTTAAATTATTGTGATAGACTACTTTTCCAAGTGTGTGGCCATCCCCGATCCTCGCGGAGAGAGTGAGGAGGGTTCATCTCACGCGTTGAGAGGATCTTGGTTCCACGACGATGTGTGAGGTGAAAAATATAGAGAGATGGAGTCGCCAGTCTATTTTTCTCAAAACAGACAAAAGAAGGTGGAGCCATCCTTAAGGACAGCATCCAAAGACATACTGATACATACGAAACCAAAAATGATTCAAAAAAGGTTCAAAGGCTAAGTTACGAAATGGGAAGGTGTTAGGCACCCATTCTGCCCTTGCGATCTCTCATGGATTGTTGTTATTTTTCTCTATTTCCCCGTGATATGTGTGCATGTGTATATGTAGTGGGGATAGGGATCATCGATTTGTATAATGGAAGAGATAAAGCGAGTTATCCATAGGAATGTTCCTAAAAGTAATATTAGAAAATAGGATTTAAGCGATTATCCTAGCATTTATCGTTATAATGGAACGATAATGCATATGGAATAATACACCACTAAGAACAAATATATCTATACGCAAATATATATAATCTAAGATAATTAAGTTAAAGGATTAGAAAAATAGAAAATGGAAAAAAAAGAAATAAGACTCGAGTCTCGGGTTTTACCCCAAGATGCCTACGTAGATAATAGAGTCATCAAAGTCCACGTAGTTCGTATACAAAACGAGGGGTGGGGTTTATCCCATAAATCCAATCGAGGACTTCTCTTATGTGTGGATGCCTGTAAAAAGGTGTTTTAGGTATGAGAAAAGTGTGAGAATTCTCGTTTGGAATTTATGAGCAAAACCTCTTTTCTTATTTTGTGGGGTTTTATTTATATGAAAATAAGAGGTGTGCAATAATAATAAATAAAAAGTACATTAGGATATGTGAGATGGAGAGAATAAAAGTGCTAAGTAATAAAATAAGTTAATGCGAATTTAGGAGAATTTAATGAGAGAATTGAGAAAGTTGGACCTTCTTGAAGATCTTGAGCTCGATCTTGAATGTTGGAGATCATCCCTTGCACTTAGATGATGATTAAGGGTAGTTAATTCACCAAGTTTGGTGAAAAATATGATGAAACGTGAGGGTTGGAATGGGATTTGGATGTAAAAATCACGCTGACTTCGAGAGAGGTTTTATGAGTTTGCTGAGAGTGATAGATTTCAGATCTTGGGTTTTTTTGCAATGAGGTCAAGCCCTCCTTTTTATAGGCCCAGGGCATTGCCGATCGACATAGGCCTGGTCCTGCCAATCGGTAGGTGTTTTTAGGCACACTGTCGATAGGCAGGATTTGGAACCTACCGTTTGGCAGTCTCTTTCAGGTTCCTTCGAAAAAATGGTCATAAAATGCAAACCGTTGATCCGAATCGTGCATGGGGAAGACTACTGGAAAGTTATTTCAGATACCTTCAAAAGTCCTTTGGACTGCTCTCGGGTTCGGGAGTTAAATTTGAGTCAAATGTGTCTCGGAAGCGCTCTTCGATCCTTTGGACGGGGGATTATCGAACGCAAATGGATCCTTCATTCGTATGGTAAGTCATAATCGTGCATGGGGCATACCATTTGAAAGGTTATGAGATGTACTTCGACATTCCAAAGAGTTTGACTCAGTTCGGGGAGTTGACTTTGGTCAACCGGGGCCTGGTAGCATTTGGTGACCTTTCGGAGTAAAATTGATCGTTCGTCCGTACCGTAAGTCAGAATCGTGCACGGGATGGACCGTTGGAAAGGGGTTTCCATGACCTTTGAAGATTCATTCAGTCTCGATCGAGTTAAAGAGTTAACTTTGGTCAGACGGAGCTCGGGAGCGTCCGGTGACCTCTTGATCAAGTTTCGGGGGAAAATTGGTCGTTCTTCCGCATTATAAGTCAGAATCGCGCACGGGGAAAACCATTAGAAAGGGGTTTCAGTGCCCTTTGAAGATTCATTCAGTCTCGGTCGAGATGAATAGTTTGACTTTTGGTCAAACGGAGCTTGGGAGTGTTCGATGGCCTCTAGGTCAGTACCCGGGGTTTGACTTAGGTTTGTAGTGATGGAGGGAGGTGTTAGGGACCTGAGGAGAGATTAGGGGTGCTAGAATAGGGTGCCTATAAAGTGGGTAGAAGGTGATGCTATGATTACCATCCATGAGGAGAAATTTTCAAATTTATTTGGAGGAGTATTATTTATTGGTATGGACTCCCCAATACTTAATATCTGACAATAGATTTCAGTTCAAGAACAAGTCTTTGGAAGCCTACTATAGAAGGGTTGGCATCAAATAGTTCTTTTTCGTGCCTAGTCGACCACAAGCTAATGGGCAGATCGAGGTAAAAAATATAATGATATGGGATGGAATTAGGAAGAAATTAGAAGATTCCAAGCGCAAACGGATCGACGAGTTGCATAACATTATATGGATATATATGACGATAGAAAGAACCCTAACGGGAGAGACCATATTCATGTTGGCTTACGATTTAGAAGTCGTCATTACAATAGAGATTGTATTGATAAGCCACTGTAATACCCCATAATTTTAATGACTTTTAATATGAGATTAACTAAAAGTTAATGGGTTAAATAAATGGGGATTAATTAAAAAATTAGCTGAGATTAATACGGATTTAATATTACTAGAGATAAAAGTAATATATGATTTTGAATACTACTTAGCGATATAAAAGTAATATGTGAAAATAATAATTATTATCAGGAGCTAGAAATACGGTAATAATGAAAATTAAGTCGGGACGCGCTTATGAGTCGTGTCAGGGCTAAAGTTGGGAAATAAAATGAAATTTATTTTTAAGTCATTTGGATGATGATTTTGAGTGCGCCGTTGAGTCCGGAAGGGACGAAATAGGCAGAAAAGTGTACCCGGTGGTTTGATTTGGGTCTCGGATCAATTGGAAGATGAAAGGACACCCCGATGGGGAATTTTAGTCATTTGGCTTGGGAGATGAATAGTATACACGTTTTTTGTCTTTTAGATAGCCTTAGAGACTTGTTATATATGTTGCTTTAGACTATACGTAATGTTCATTTCATCAAATCACTTGTGAGGACTTTTGAGAGAGAGTGAAAAGTCATCTAAAGAAAGTGAAAGGGTTTTTGTTGAGAGGAAGAGTCATCTTGTGGAAGCCAAGGGCCAACCACCATCTGTACACCTTGTACCACCACCGTAGAATCACTGAAAAGTCACCAGAAAATGGAAGAGGAGGTTCTAACATTATTTTCTCCAAAGGTTCTGGCCTACACTAAGAGGCAATTGTAATTCTTGCTCTAATTGCTACTTATATTATCCATGTTAGATTAGGATTTATAAACATCCATGAAACTTATGTAATTGGGTTTGAAAATTTATTGATAAAACAAATGAAATGGATGAAATGGATAGGTATTGCATGTAGATGAGATATACACATGTAGAGGATATAGATACTATGATTTGTAGATTAAATCAAGAACTAAATTTTGGGTTCATTTTGAATATCAATGGAGAATTGAGAATTGGTGATATTAAGAGGGTTTAATTGATTTTAATTTAATCTTTGAAATGAGAGTTATGTAGGATTAATCTTTTGTTGAAGAGATATTTTAATCCACGAAATTGGAATCATTTGTAGAAGAAATTCTGAGTTTCTTGGAGAAAATGGTAAACTATGAATTTCTGAAATTTATGGGAATTAACATGTTTGAATCCAACCTTCTTGATGATTTTAGGTTGCTTGATTAGTAGAGATCATTTATATATCATTTTATAACATTTGGGTAGAATAATGTGGAGATTGGGATCGATTGATGATGGTTTTGATGTTTTAAAATGTTCAAGCCGGTAGCTAAACATATGCAGAATCTGGGCAGAAAACTGATCAATCGATCGATCAACTCAAGAATGTCGATCGATCGACCAAAAACAGTCGATCGATCAACTTCCCCTGAAAAAGTGATTTATTCTCTTCTTAATTTGTGATTAAATCCCATTTGTTGGAAATTTTAGTGATGATTATTAGAACATAATAGGACCTAGAGTAGGGCAGTAGCATATACCTAAGACCCAAAATGTGATATTATGTATGGGATTAAATGGGGGAAATTAATGAGTGTTAATTGAATAAATTACGGTGGGGAATTATATTTGAATAATTTTGGTACATTAAGGAGGAGTGAGAGACTTGGGTTAATGTTGAAAAATTATATTAAAGTGAGGAAGCCATTATGTTTGTGATAAATACATAATAAAAATACGATGATAATTGTGATTAACAAGTGCGGGTAGTATTCGGGAAATATGAGGGGTACTTAGAATAGGATGAAATCCTAATATGATATTGGTCGAGTGCGTACCGAATTTTATATAGGTTGATGTGTATACCTATTACTTATTTAATTTATGTGTATGACATACCTAACCTACTTACTATCAATGGGAGGTTTACGCGTAGAGGGCAGTCATCTCCTGATGAGCCTTAAGGGGGATCTTTGACTTGTTGCCTCAGAACATAGGACTTAGGTTGGATTGCCATTATTGAGAATAATGGTATTGAATGGTCTTTTGGGTGTGTAGGTATTTGCGTAGCCCAAAGGCTTAGGACCGTGTTCGCCTCCATTACTTGTGTTTGATATTTATGGTTCGAGGGATCTTTACCGAACCTACAGTCCCCTATAAAGTGACGAGATGTATTGGGACATGATAGCAGAGTACGCATGCACCGCAGCTGAGCCTCAGGGTGCAGCTTAGTATAATATATATATATATATATATATACACTTGTGATAGTGTCTACTGTGTGAATTAAGTAGACATAAAAGATAATAAAATCTAAAATGAATTATGTAGGTGAATACTTAATTATATTGAATTGTAAAAAGGATTATCCATATTATAGAGAAATTGGATATATATGTATTATCTATATTGCGAGAAAAATACATGTGAAAGATATGTGCTATGGTTAGTTGGCACTGATATGAACTAGTTGTCATGGGAATAGTAACTAGTATGATTTAAGGTACGTTAGGTGTGCACTCTAGATGAGAGGTGAGAATCTCAAGAGGGAGTCTGATAAATCTAACATGTACATAATAATTGCTGAATATAGCATTTATTCACTTGTTGTTTTCTAAACTATTTTAACACTGGGCTCTGATCTGTTTTCTTCCATATTCTCTTCTCTCTTGTATCTCCTATATCAGGTATACAGCCGCAGGGGCGCCAACCATAGAGGATTGAGATTTTGACGAGCTATGGATTTTATGGAGTTTTGGACTTTGTTTAGACGCTTTCATATTCATTGATTCATACTCTGTAGTTGATCTTTCATTTAGGGCATGTCGCTTAAGAGGATTTTAGTTATTTATTTTCTATCATAGACAAATTAAGTTCTTATGTTGGTTTTGGTACATTTAATTTTGGTGGGATTATTGTATTGAGATATTTAAACTGGAGAGTTTTAATCCAATTGAATTTAATTTAGTTTTGATATTAGTTTGTTGTTACTCATTGTGTGAATGGATTGTGTTAAATGGGTTATGTTTTAAAAGTGGAAATTTTATTTATATTAAAATCTTGAAATTTTTTAACACTTGCTTAGTTGGATACTAGGTGAATTATAAAAAGAAAAATATTTTTCGGCAGTGATTCTAAGAATGAAAACACTATAAATTCTGTTTTAATTGGGTATAGGACTGATCACTCAGTATTTAGTTAAGCGGGGTGTTATAGGTTGTATTAGATAATCGGGTTCTAGAATTATTTAGGATCTGAACGGTTTACTATGCTTTCAGCTTAGCATTCTTTGATATAGAGCCCTATCATTTGGACTGTTGTACCCTTATTTGCGCATATACGATCTTCAGCTATTCTTTGGGATTTAACTTGAATACTGATGAATTTTTTTCTCTCGTTCCAGATGCCTCCTCGATATGCACCTCAGCCTGCCCCAGCTCAGGGTACAATGAATGCTGCAGAAGTTATTTCTATTGTTGCTCAGGGAGTCGATGTAACTTTAGCTGTTGTTCAAGAGGCTCTAGCACAGGCACCAGTTGTGCCACCCGCACCAGGGCAGGTGTATCCTACTACTTGGGAATGAGTTAGGGATACTTTTCAGAAGGCGTATCCACCCGAGTTTCAGGGAGGTTCTGACGTTGTGACGGCTAGCCAATGGAAAAAGGACATCATGACGCACTTGAGAATGTTTGAATGCACGGAGGGTCAACGTCTGATAATAGCTACATTTAAGCTAGTCGGGGCAGCTCTGCAGTGGTGGGAATCTATTACCACTGTCGAGGAGAGAGATACTATGACTATCCAGGACTTATGGGTGCGATTTGACCCCGTAAATACTTTCCCGCCGCCGTTTAGACTAAGATGATGTGAAAACTACTCGACTTAACCCAATAAGGGAGGACATTGGCAGAATATGAGGAGGGCTTTACTCGGCTGACTAATTTGGTGCCAGGAGAGGTGCCTACTGAAGAAAAGAGAATTCAAATGTTCACAGATGGCCTAAATTAGAAGATTTACCATCACTTATTGGGCAATCTTTCATTACATACTTATACATATATTCTTAATGCTGCGATGCTTCACCGCCAGGATAATCGCTTACATGCTAAGGGTGGCAAACGAGGGATTGAGTTGAGCCAGCAGGGCAAGACTGGTTTAGGTAGTTCTACCGGGACACAGCCAGGCCAGAGTCATCAGCGCTAGGGTGAGCAGGGTTCCCAATCGGGGGACTATGCTAAACGTTTACGATCCAGAGGATTTCATTTTTGGAAATGGGGTAACAAGCAGGGGTCAATAGGGCCATCAGGGACAGTAGCAGGGCCAGTGGGGCCAAGGGAGAGGTAGTAACGGCTAGCAGGGTCGAGGAAAGTGTAAGGACACAAATTTCCAATTGAGTCCTTTATAGTTTTGGCTTAATTCCGGACAAAAATGTTTGAGTCATAGGATAGTGTTATTGACCATCCTTCACGCCTATGACATGCTAAACTTGAAGACGTAGCGGCCAAGTTTAAATCTTCATCAAAATGCCGAGTTTATTGTGCCTCGTTTCTACGTCATCAACATGGTTCCATTGCTCCTAAGGTATGAATGCATTTTAATATATATAGGAGCTTGGAACAATTTGTATTATGTGAATTTTTGTTTAAACTGTTGTTTATTTTCAGAAAGTTTTTATATAAACTTTAAAATAAAGTATATAAAGTTTCTGGGCTAAAAAATTGAAATTTACTCTTTCTGAAAGTTTGTTCGAATTGTCGTTCGAACGAGTTTTTCATTCGAATAATAATATCGTTCGAACGAGTTTGCCAACGAGTTCCCCAAAAGGCCACTGGAATGTCGTTCAAAGTGTCGTTCGAACGAACATGATGTTCGAACGAGATTTTCAACGAGATTTCTAACGAGTTCACACTGGAACTTCGTTAGAAGGCTCGTTCGAACGAGTTTTGGTAGGAACAGTTAATTGGTAGTTTTGAGTAATTTTTTCCCACTTTCCCACTTCTTTTCCCACTAACTTTTTGGGCAGACTTAATATGTTCGGGAACCAAGTTTTCTAACTTAACTTTTCATACTATTCCAACTCCTAGAGAGTGTTTTTTAGTGTTCATCTTTCCAAAGAAAAGTTAATTGTTTAAAGTGTTAATCCTTTCAAGAAAAATTCATAAAACACTTTTGTTTTCACCCATAGTTTGTTTATCCAAGTTCCTTTATATTTATACATTGCTTGGAGTTTTGGCATCGGTTTTTCTCTACCACATTGAAGAGAAGTTTGGGTTTGCTTCTACATCCCACAAAGAAGAAGTTTGTTTTGCTGCGGCATTCTCACATGGTGAAAGGCACCATCTGTCGTTGATGGTGTACCTATTTGTAACACCCCGCCCGCCCGGGGAGAGCGAACGGAGCGCTACTATCGATAAAACTAAACTAATCCACAAATAACAAGGTATAGAGCATCTAAATCCCACAATAAAACAAGAAACCACTATTCTCATCTTCAAATTAATACAACAAATCTCTCGAAATAATTACAACAATCTAACTATCTCGAAAATAAAATAAATCTCCAAATGCTCTATACATCAATATGAATACAAGTCTTCTCATCTCTTGTATTAAAAATTCTTCCCAATTAATCCTCGCTAAAATCATCCCAATTGGTCCATAGCACTCAAATCCGTGCTCACCTGCCAACTAAAAAAAAGATGGGGAAGTACACAATACGACAGGAATATGCTCAACAAAGATGTTAACGATGAACAAAGCGCAACAATACGACTATGAATACTCAAATCAAATAATGCAAATCTCAATAGCATTTTATCAATAAATTTCTCAACAACACATTAACCGGAGTCACCAGGCCTCACCATACCGCGCCATACTTTATCAAGTAGACGGAAAAGGAGTCTTGGCGGGTGCCCAACATCAGTGCCATATTAAAATCTCATGACAGCGTGCTCAAAACAGCATGAATAATACCTCATGAATAAAAATAATTCCAACAATTATTTTTCGAGATTTCCAAGAATTTAACAATTCAAAATATGAGTTCAATTAACAAGAATTCAACGGAATAAACACTCGCGAGATTTAGGAGCATATTGTGTAAAACCCCATACCTTAAACCACCAAAAAGAACCAACATGAATCATCACATAATTTCACCCTCAAAATCTAATCACACCATCACGTTCTTCTCGCGAAAATAATCAAATCTCGTTCTAGCCCAAACTCGAGAAAACACCAAATAAGCTTTCTAATCTAAGGTTGAAATCTTGAATAGGTTTGGGGCTATGGTTTGTAGATGAAAGGGAGTAATTTTGGAGAGGTCTTCTGGTTGAAAAGTTTGAGAAAAAGTGATTTGAAAAACCAAGCCACGAATTTGTTGATATATAAAGGATTAAGAGTTTGATTAAGAAAAGAGTTCTAATCAGATACAAACACTAAAACATTTATTTCGGACGATCGGACCGTTGGAATTGGAAGAAATTTTACAGAGAATTAGTTGAAGACGAGAGGAAGCTGTCAAAAAATTTCAGCTCGATCGCACCGTTCAATATTTTTAAATATTTTTTTTTGCTAGACAGTTTTATGTTTTGAGGACTCTTAAAGAGTTTTATATTTTGAGGACTCTTCTATATAATAAAAATTCAATTAAATCTCCATTTTAATTCCGATTTTGAAACCGTTTGAAATTCTCGCCTTTAAAAATAATAATCAACATATTTGAGCAATAAAAATAATTTTATCTCAAAATTTATTTTTCCTCTTAATTTCGAAAATACCTCAAAAATTACGCGGGTTGTTACACTTCCCCACTAACAATGGAATTTTGCCCTCGAAATTTGCCGAATGCCTAACTCTAAAAAATCAGGCCAACAATCTCCAAAAATAAACTCGTCACCAAAAATAAATTCCTCACATCTAATCTAGATGCTTAATGCTTAATGCTACTGTTTGGATTCAAGGATCCTATTTGAGGAGAGTAGTGTGTATTCTTGCTCAGGGCTTTGGCGCTGACCCATGCGTTGACTAATCTTTTTCAGGATTTGATTTGGGGAAGTTGCATAAGTTTATCGGAGTTATCATTGGAGGTGCAGCTGGAGTTATTTACTTTATGGCATAGTTTAGTTAGACTTTCTTTTCCAGTCGTATTATGAGACTTCATTGGAGTTTTATTGGGCCATTCGGTTCCAAAGTTGTTTAGAGGATTTCTGTTGGGATTTTTCAGATTTTATTTAATCATTATTGGAGATTGGATTTTTTGGAGTTAGCATGTGATGGATCTTTTATCGCTTAGTTATTTGTGATTATTTGAGATTGATTCAATTATTTATCTTATGGACTGATTATTTATGTCTCATATCTGTCTCATGCTAAGAATGGTATTTTATTTAGTTCACGCCCGGCATAGTTCGGCGGCGGTGGCTGGCCACCCCGTCTGTCGAATTTTGCGGGGTGTGACATATGGTATCAGAGCATGGTCTTAGGTCTCGTAGGTTATGAGTCTGTTTAGTTTCCGCGTTGTCGATCTTTGATTCCCTTGTTTATTCGTACTTCTTAAGGTAGAGGGTCTAGCATACATGTTATATGTGTTTCTTAGAGATGTGAAGTTTTGAGTTAAGGACGTTGTAGAAATTGAGTTTAGAATTAGTAAGCTTGACGTGGGGATCCTTAGAATGTATTTTGGAGACGATAATTATTTTGGAGATTTTAGTATAGATGTTAGGTACCGTATGTATCGATTTTTGATGTTGAGATTTAATTTGAGGAAGTTAGAATTTTGATGACTTTCGGATATAGGATCGATTGGGGGATTTGTGAGAGCATGTAGTACGCCATTTTTTTCATAGTTATGTGTATGTATATAGGCAATATATATTATTTTGTTGTTCGTGCGGAAGTTGCGCGTAGGATTGGGTGGATGGGAGCCCAATTATGGCATTCTACGGGTAGGCATATATGAGCCTTATTTTCTTTTGCGAGATTTATGCGTTGATGAGTATGCTTCGTCTAATTTCGAGGACGAAATTCTTTGCTAGTGTAGAAGTATGTAACACCCCGTATTTTTATTTATTATTTTAATTAATTAATTGGAATTTTTGAGAAAAATAAATTTTTGAATTTTAAAATTTTTATTGGCTAAGTATGTTGGTTATGATTTTAGAAGAACAAAACTTCAAGCGGAATTAAAATCGGAGTTAAAACGGATTTTATATTGATTTTACAATATTTTTGCCTTATGGCATTTTTTTGGGTAAACTGTCCGTTTTCGGGCTGATCGATCGATCGACGGGGGGTAGATCGATCGACCCTCCCAGAAAATGTGCGCTGTAAGCTGTTTTTTTAAGAGTTTGTGTAGGATTAGGACTCCTAATCACTATATAACCTTGTTAATTCGTAGGGGAACTTCTCATAATCACTTTTTCTCCAGTTTTTCACCAGAGAACACTTCCAAATATTTTTCCTCTCACTCATAATCATCAACCTTCAACAAAATCAAGTTTTTGTCACACGTTTTGGCACAAGTTTTTGAAGGTTTAATTGGGGTTTAATCAAGATCGTTCAAGAACACTCTTTTGCTAATTTTTCGAGAGGAATCCAGATTTCTAATCAGATTTTCAACACGATCTTTACAGGCATGAATACTCTATTCTTTTCCTTTAGTATTATGCGTTTTAAGTGTCGCCTAAACACTTAATTACATGTTTTCTTAAAAATAATTAGTAACTTAATTAGAAAAAGTGGATACTAATTACGGGGCTGTTTTTATAAAATCTTTTAATCTGAATAATATTCATAACCCTTTGGGTACGTAGGATTGATGAGCAATTTTGGGTTTTATTGGTGTAGGTTGCATGTAGAAAAATTCTAGTTTTAAAATAAATGATTTTTGGGTGCGTACAATTCATGTAATACATGTAGAGATAATAAAATTTGGTTTGATGAATATATGATGAAAACTTGGTATATTTAATTTAAAATAATTAAATGAGATTATTTGGGTATTGTTGACGTTGTGTTAATTAAATTAAACATTTAATTGAATTGGACTATCATGCGTTGTTTTATACATTGATTAATTATTCTTGTTGGTGTGACTTGTTGGTATTATTAAATATCATTGTGACGACGGGTTGTTGGGTAATTTTTGCTCTCCCTATATTTTAGGATGCCTTCTAGGTATGGGACTAGTGGGTAGGCCTTTTGACGATTTATGCCTTCTAGGTATGGGACTAGTGAGGGTAGATTATCGCGTTTTTATCATCTTGGGGGTGGGATGATTCTTGATACTTTATCGTCGTTACGGTAGTCTAAGTACGAGACTAAGTTAAGATTTATGTTAAAAAATCTTCCTATACATAGGATAAGACGTATTGATAACTTGGGGACCCTTAGGTATGGGACTAAGGGGTATTTTGAGGATCTCACATCGATTAAAAGGGTGGGGTGATTATAAATTGAGAACTTGAGAATTAATGCCTAAGATAAAAACGGGTATTAAAATTTGTGGCGACATAATGTGTCGGGGCCGACAGTTTAAACGGGTCAGAGGACGATTTATGTCGTGTCGTGTGTGGAACCTTGTCATGTGTCGGGGCCGACAGTAAACGGGTCAGAGGAAGATTGACAAGGGGAACCTTGTCATGTGTCGGGGCCGACAGTAAACGGGTCAGAGGACGATTGACAAGGGGAAGTGTGACACTTTAATAAAAAGTGAGAACTATAATAAAAGCTGGTTAATTTAATTAAATTAACATCGTGGGACTTGGGAATTTAAAATCATATTGGTGTGCCTTTATAAATGGGGATTTTTGAGGGTAGTTAGTAGATTATAATTATCGCGTTTAATTTAAAATATTCTATTGTGATATTTATTGCGTATAATGCTACTGTCTGGATTCAAGGATCCTATTTGAGGAGAGTAGTGTGTATTCTTGCTCAGGGCTTTGGCTCTGACCCATGCGTTGACTAATCTTTTTCAGGATTTGATTTGGGGAAGCTGCATAAGTTTATCGGAGTTATCATTGGAGGTGCAGCTGGAGTTATTTACTTTATGGCATAGTTTAGTTAGACTTTCTTTTTCAGTCGTATTATGAGACTTCATTGGAGTTTTATTGGGCCATTCGGTTCCAAAGTTGTTTAGAGGATTTCTGTTGGGATTATTCAGATTTTATTTAATCATTATTGGAGATTGGATTTTTTGGAGTTAGCATGTGATGGATCTTTTATCGCTTAGTTATTTGTGATTATTTGAGATTGATTCAATTATTTATCTTATGGACTGATTATTTATGTCTCATATCTGTCTCATGCTAAGAATGGTATTTTATTTAGTTCACACCCGGCATAGTTCGGCGGCGATGGCTGGCCACCCCGTCTGTCGAATTTTGCGGGGTGTGACACTATTGTCTCATTGGTGGATTCTAAGATTCCGTTGGAGCTCCGGGGTTGTCGACTTGGCGGAGGTATTTACAAGAAGACGCATCAAGGCTTGAAAGGGGTCGAGTCGAGGAAGTAAGTCATCTGTCTTATAATTTGTAAAACCATACTTAGTGGACTTAAGTCTAGGTTCGTCTGAGGTTTTTTCTGTTGTGGGTTTTTCCTCATACATCGCGGCGTAGTGATTCATTGTTTATTTTATCTTTCGCAAAATTCACATTGAACGCATGTTTAGGTAAAAAGATAAAATTGGTTTAAAATCACTACTTGTGTTAATTTGGTGCTAATTTGAAATTGGGTAATGTTTAAGTTAATTTAATTCAAGTCATTTAATTTAATTTGATAAAATTTGGTTTGGCCTAATTTGGAAATATTAAAAATATGACTTAGGTAAATTTCTAGGACTTGGGATGAATTAAGTTGGTTTAAGTGAAATTAAAATTGTGTGTGTGTTTCATCATATTTCACTTTGTTTAATTTTAATTTGAAAAGAAATTAAAATTTGTTGTTTAATTGAACCATCAACGCTTCCGCTTATACTTAAAAGGAAATATGAAGAGAGAAATGTTTTATTAGAATCTATTATTTTATAATTAAAAAATAAATTAAAAGACTCTAGAAAAGTCAAATTTGTTTTGGAGTGTAGGTCCGAAAAGCTAGATAAAATCTTAGGCACGGTCCAAATAAAAAATGACACTTATGGTTTAGGCTTCGATACTTGTAATGAATCAACTCATAAATCCAAAACCAATGTTTTAGGAGAATCGCGTAGGAAAGATTTTATTTATCATTCTGTAGTTAAGTCTTTTCGCCGAGCTTTTAAGTGCTCACATTGTGGTTGAAAAGGTCATCTTAGGAAATTTTGTTTTGAGCTTAAACGAGTTCCTAGAAAATCCAAATGTAAGGCAACCGAGGTAACCAAGATTCCTACACCCCTAGATCGTCATTCATCATTAGTTTGGGTTAGGATATCCGACTTGGTAGCTTTACAAGATAGGATTTTTTATTCTCATTTACTATCACATGCTTCCTCACTTGCTAAATCTAAAGGTTGAATGTGTTAGTTTTCTTTGCATACTCTAGTTTTTTGTGCTTCATATTATATATCATTGCTAGGTGTATGCATGTTTAGTCATTTTCTAGTCATTAATTTATTTCATATAAAATGCTAGAAATCATGACTTGTTTATCTTTTATATTATATTTCTTTCATTTTAGTTTGCATTAAATGAAAAATACAAAAAGATTTTTGTTTATCATTTGGGTTTTTATCTCTTGGTAATTTAAGCTTAATGAAAAATTCAAATGATTTTTGTGTGTCTTTTGAGTATATATTTTATTTTTGGTTAAAAATTTCAAAAAACTCAAAAATATTTTTTTGTGTGTGTATTTTAGTTTGACACACTTTATGTGGCATATACTTGTGTTTGAATCCCGTCTTTTACGCTCCCATGTGGCTAGAACTTTTGGTTTAGATTATCAATCCTTATTATGTTCTTTACCATGCTTACATGGAGTAGTTGGATTTTGTGTTGCTTAAATGGATTCTATTGTTATATGCCTCTATTCACACATGCACGAGCTCATTTAAAATTTTAACATCACATGTTATATTTGAGCTTTGTGAGGTGTTCTCCTACCAATCTTATCATCTACATATTTGTGACCTAGGAGGACTAGTGCATGTCAAAATCCATTGCACGTGAGATATATGTGAGATATAAATATATGATATATAAATGTGCACGGGGAAGGGCTCCGAAAGGATTTATTATCCTTTGCGAATAGTATGCCACCGTTTTCTTAGACCTAAAAGAAATATGTGGTCCAAAGGCCTAGAAATAGAATTATGGCATTAAAAAGAAAAATAATTGCCAAGGCCTATTTTTATTTGATATATTCATTCAAATAATATATGCTTATTGAGGGATATTGGATGGTATATCAACGGTTTGCACAATGTCCGTTTATCCTAGTTGCGCTTTCAATGTCATGACTCTATTAGTTGTAGAATCATCAAAAGTCTAGGCTTGTATGCATTGTGTATGTTTGTTCATTGAGTTCAATTTATAATGTCACATGAGGTTATATTCAAATGTGATGAAGTTTGCAATCAATTGAGAACTCCGTGAACATGTTTCATGTGATTGGGTTTAAATTTAATTCTTACTAGTTCATACCCAACACTACCGTTTTCATATGACACATTTTTGCCATACGAGTATGAAAATCTTATCTTTGTTTTGTGTCCTTTTGGTATTTATATATATATATATATATATATATATATATATATATATATATATGTGTGTGTTTACTTATGCTTAGCTTATATCTATTGTGTATACATATATATGATAGTTTGTTTATGTCTTTGCCAGGTTTAGTTAGTCCATTTATGCTTCAATTCATAATTGGTACCTTGTTTGTTGCGTAGTTTGTTTGATATCACATGTTTAGAATCTTATTTGTCTATTTGGTATCATTTATTTTCACATCATAGTTGGTATTCATTTGTATGGATTAGTTATGTTTTTGTTGACTATGTGCTTTAATGTTCTCATCACTTTACGCACTATCGCATGTTTAGCTTGTTATCCCATTATATTTATCCCTTGTTTAGTTTAAGGGTAAAATGCTTTATTTGGGGGAGATAAGTAAATTTTTTATTCTTAAGCCTTTGTCTACTCTAGAACAAAAAGGGGGAGAATGATAGGGGGAGAAATGGTATATATTCCTATTATAATCGTATCTTAGTTTGGGGGAGATTTATCTTAGGGGGAGATGTCTTTCTAAGTAGGTCATCTATTTGATAAATGGGAGAATTAATTAAGGGGGAGTCTTTATTTAATTACATTTAATATTTTTATATTCCCTATACGTTTAATGTATTTGCTTAAGTGTGCAATAATTATATTCTAAGTGGCAACTTTCGTCGACAAAGATATTGATCCTTGGGTTGTTTGATTCAAGCATTGTATTTTTTTGGGGGGGGATATTTTTTGTCAGTCTAGTAGAGCTTGACGGACCTTTTGGATTTTTATTGGTTTTTGTCCCGGAATAGCCAAAGGGGGAGGTTTGTAAGGACACAAATTTCCAATTGAGTCCTTTGTAGTTTTGGCTCAATTCCGGACAAAAACTTTTGAGTCATAGGATAGTGTTATTGACCATCCTTCAAGCCTATGACATGCTAAAGTTGAAGATGTAGCATCCAAGTCTAAAGCTTCATCAAAATGCCGAGTTTAATGTGCCTCTCTTCTACATCATCAACATGGTTCCATTGGTCCTAAGGTATGAATGCATTTTAATATATATAGGAGCTTGGAACAATTTGTATTGGATGAATTTTTGTATAAACTATTGTTTATTTTTAGAAAGCTTTTATTTAAACTTTAAAATAAAGTATATAAAGTTTCTGGGCTAAAAAATCGAAATTTACTCTTTCTGAAAGTTCGTTCAAATTGTCGTTCGAACGAGTTTTTCGTTCTAACAATAATGTCGTTCGAACGAGTTTGCCAACGAGTTCCCCAAAAGGCCACTAGAATGTCGTTCGAAGTGTCGTTCGAACGAACATGATGTTTGAGCGAGATTTCCAACGATATTTTTAACGAGTTCACACTGGAACTTCGTTAGAAGGCTCGTTCAAATAAAAATCTCGTTCGAATGACTTTTTGGCAAGAACAGTTAATTGGCAATTTTTTCCCACTTTCCCACTTCTTTTCCCACTAACTTTTTGGGCAGACTTAATATGTGCGGGAACCAAGTTTTCTAACTTAACTTTTCATACTATTCCAACTCCTAGAGAGTGTTTTTTAGTTCTCATCTTTCCAAAGAAAAGTTCATTGTTTAAAGTGTTAATTCTTTGAAGAAAAATTCATAAAACACTTTTGTTTTCACCCAAAGTTTGTTTATCCAAGTTCCTTTATATATATATATATATATATATATATATATATACATTGATTGGAGTTTTGGCATCGATTTTTTTCTACCACATTGAAGAGAAGTTTGGGTTTGCTTCTACATCACATAAAGAAGAAGCTTGTTTTGCTGCGGCATTCTCACATGGTGAAAGGCACCATGTGTGGTTGGCGGTGTACCTATTGTCTCATTGGTGGATTCTAAGATTCTGGTGGAGCTCCAAGGTTGTCGACTTGGCGGAGGTGTTTACAAGAAGACGCATCAAGGCTTGAAAGGGGTCGAGTCGAGGAAGTAAGTCATCTATCTTGTAATTTGTAAAATCATACTTAGTGGACTTAAGGCTAGGGCCGTCAGAGGTTTTTTCCCATTGTGAGTTTTTCCTCGTACATCGCGGCGTAGTGATTCATTTTTTATTTTATCTTTCACAAAATTCACCTAGAACGCATGCGTAGGTAAAAAGATAAATTGGTTTAAAATCACTACTTGTTTAATTTGGTGCTAATTTGAAATTGGGTAATGTTTAAGTTAATTTAATTCAAGTCATTTAATTTAATTTGATAAAATTTGGTTTGGCCTAATTTGGAAATACTGAAAATATGACTTAGGCAAATTTCTAGGACTTGGGTTGAATTAAGTTGGTTTAAGTGAAATTAAAATTGTGTGTGTGTTTCATTATATTTCACTTGGTTTAATTTTAATTTGAAAAGAAATTAGAATTTGTTGTTTAATTGAACCATCAACACTTCCTCATATACTTAAAAGGAGATTATCTTTTGAAGTAGTAAAACGATTTTAAAATTAGGGGTCTTCGCCGCTTCAGACAGCGGGGATAAAATGGGGGAAAGTTTACTGGTAGATTTTTCGTGTGTGGCAAGACTAGAGACAAGAGACATGATTGTCCTAATAAGGGCAAATTTCCTCAGTAGGGAGTTTGTCAGGAGCCATAGAGACCAGTATTTCTACCAGTCACTCTCCCAGCACCAGCTCAGGTGCCAGCATTACCTAACATTCCAGCAGCTCCAACACAGCAGGGACAGTACGATTGTGTGTATAACGTCCATTAAGTAGTGGTTTAGCAGCCACCGCCCACGATTGAGGGTATGTTTTCAATCTATGGGGTTGTGGAGTGCATTATGTTTGACACAGGGGCCTCATATTCATTTGTAGCCACTAGATTTGCACGGGCAACAGGGTTACTAGACTTGGCCGATAGCACTATTACTTATGTAGACTCACCGATGGGTAGTGGGACGCCAATTTTCTTTATATGTCGTAATGTGAGTATAGAGATTGGGAGTCTGATTTTACCGACGGATTTACTTGTATTGGACATGTCCGAGTATGATGTGATTATCGACATGGATTGGCTTGTTGCATATAGGGCCATGATTGATTGTTATAGCCGATGTATTATTTTTGCTATTCTGGGACATGTGATGTTCCTTATGGCGATACCTCGTTCTGAGGGAGGTTTGTCTACTCATTTGTATTGTAATGAGGTGGAGACCTCCACGGGAGTAGTAATACCCCTTGATTCGATACTGGTAGTTTGTGAGTTTGCGGATGTATTCCAGGAGATACCGGGATAACCTCGCGGAAGGGAGATTAAGGTTGTGATTGATTTAGCGTCGGGCACTCGGCCTATTGCTCGTGTGCCTTACCGTATGGCTCCAGTAGAGATGAGGGAGCTCAGGGACCAAATAGAGCAAATTTTGGGGCAGGGGTTTATCCGCAGGAGTACGTCGCCTTGGGGCGCCCCAATGTTGTTTGTAAAGAAGAGAGACGATTCTTTATGACTGTGCATGGATTATCAAGAACTTAATAAATTCACGATATGGAATGAGTATCTGTTGCCTAGAATCGATGACTTATTTGATCAACTGATAGGAGCATCCTACTTCTTGAAGATAGACTTAAGTTCTGGTTATCATCAGCTACGTATCAGGGAGCAGGACGTTTCAAAGACTATCTTCTTGACCAGATATGGATCATATAAGTTTCGAGTTAGGACGTTTGGGCTGACTAATGCGCCGACAGTATTCATGGACTTGATGAACAGGGTAATCAGAGAGTTCTTAGATGAGTTTGTCATTGTTTTCATAGATGACATCCTGATTTATTCTCAAACTGAGGAGGAGCACGCCGAGCATTTGTGACAGGTACTACAGACACTACGTGAACATCAACTGTATGTAAAATATGAGAAGTGTGTGTTTTAGCTTCGGGAAGTTCAGTTTTTATGGCATATTATGTCTGAAATAGGAATATTGGTGGATTCTAGCAAGGTACCAACGGTGAGTGAGTGGGGACAGTCCACGACACCAATAGAGGTGCGTAGTTTCTTGGGATTGGACGATTATTATAGACATTTTGTTCGGGGTTTCTCAAAGATTGCGGGTCCAATGACAAATCTAACCCGTAAGGGCATACCATTTGTTTGTGACGATGCGTGACAGTTGGAATTCGATCAGTAGAAAGATAAATTGAATTCAGCACTCGTACTAGCACTACCCAATCCAGGAGTGGAGTACTTGGTTTACACTGATGCATCATTAGAGGGGATAGGTGGAGTATTATATCAATAAGAGAAGGCTATAGCTTATGCCTCTAGAAAGCTCAAGCCTCATGAGAAGAATAACCCCACCCATGACTTGGAGCTTACAGCAGTCGTGTTTGCTCTTTGGATATGGAGACATTATTTTTTGGGGGAAAATTTTTGCCTATTCACGGATCATAAGTCACTTCAGTATTTGTTCACTCAGCGGGAGTTGAACATGCGTGAGCGCAGGTGGCTTGAGTTCGTGAAGGATTATCAGTTCGAGATACAGTACCACCCGGGGAAGGCTAACGTGATAGTAGACGCATTGAGTTGAAGGTCGGTAGGTAGTTGGCCGTGGTGTGGAAGGCGAAATGGAAGGAACTGGGATATTAGGATGTAGTTCATCGATCATTTATGTCAGTCATGACTGTTACACCTCAGATTGTGACAAGGGTAGTTCAGACTCAGGTAACAGATCCGTTTTGTCAGGAGAAAATCCGATAACTTTTAGTCGGAGGAGCAGAGTCTTACTCAGTGAGTTCAGATAGGGGCTTGAGCTTTAACGGTAGATTGATTGTTCCAGAAGGTGTGGATTTACAACATGCGGTGATGACAGAGTCGCACGGATCCAGATTTGCATTACATCCCAGTGGGAATAAGATGTACCAAGATATGCAACGGTAGTATTGGTGGAGTTGTATGAAAGGAGACATTGTTGAGTTCATCTATAGGTGTGCCACTTGTCACTTAGTGAAAGTGGACTATCAAAATTCTGCTGGGTTTCTCCAGCCATTAAATATCCCGATGTGGAAATGGGAGAGTATTTCCATGAACTTTATCACAAGGTTACCTACTTCTCATAGGGGTCACGATTCCATATGGGTGATTTTGGATCGGTTTACTAAGGTAGCTCACTTTTTGCCAGTTCGAACTAATTACTCTATGGGACAGTACGGCCAACTATTTATAGCTGAGATAGTGAGGTTACATGGGGTACTGCTTAATATTTTGTCCGATCGGGACAGGATTTTTGTATCCCGATTTTGGGATAGTTTTCACGAGGCCATGGGTACCAAGGTGTGTTTGAGGGCTTCCTCTCACCCGCAGATAGATGGGCAGACAGAACGTACAAATCAGATGTTAAAAGATATGCTATGTATGTGTATCTTGGACTTTAGGGGAGGTTGGGAGCAGTTCCTTCCATTAGTGGAGTTTGCGTATAATAACTCCTATCAGTTCACCATCGGTATGTCTCCATTTGAGGCACTTTATGGTAGACCTTATCGTTCGCCTGCATGTTGGTTATAAGTGGGGTACAATAAGTTACTTGGTCCAGAGGTAATTCAAGACTCGTTTGCTAAGATTAATATGATTCGCGGTTGTATTCAAGTAGCCCAAGATAGATAGAAAAACTACGTCGATGCAAAGCATTTCTTTATAGAATTCAATGTGGGGGACCAGGTGTTATTGTGGGTATCTCCTATGAAGGGGATCATGAGATTTAGAAAGAAAGGGAAATTGGTGCCCAGATACGTAGGACCATTTCCTATAATTGAGAGAGTTGGACCGATTTCTTATAGATTGGGGGTTATCGGAGCACTTGCAGAGGATATATGATGTGTTCCATATTTCTTCGCTGAGGCGATATCTCTGAGATACGTTGGCTCACACTCAAGTTGCATTAGAGGAGATCAATTAGCATCCAAATAGTTCTTACGAGGAGAGGCCGGTGGCGATCTTAGACCATAGCGAGAGACGGTTCAGATTGAAAGTAATTATGTTGGTGCGTATCCAGTGGGAGCACCACAATCTTGAAGAGTCTACTTGGGAGCGCGAGGATGAGATGCGTGACAAATACCCAGAGTTATTTTTACCAGGTTTGCTTTTATTTTCCAAATTTTGGGATGAAATTCCGTTATAAGGGGGAAGTATGTAATACCCCATAATTTTAATGACTTTGAATATGAGATTAATTATAAGTTGATGGGCCAAATAAATGGGGATTTATTGGAATTAATTATGAAAAATTAATTGAGATTAATCCAAATTTAATATTACTAGAGATAAAAGTAATATATGATTTTGAATATTACTTAGTGATATAAAAGTAATATGTGAAAATAATAATTATTGTCGGGAGCTACATATACGATAATAATGGAAATTAAGTCGAGACGCGCTTATGAGTCGTGTCGGGACTAAAGTTGGGAAATAAAATGAGATTTATTTTTAAGTCATTCGAATGATGATTTCGACTGCGTCGTTGAGTCCGAAAGGGTCAAAACAGGCAGAAAAGTCTACCTGGGGGTTTGATTTGGGTCTCGGGTCAATTGGAAGATGAAAGGACACCCGATGGGGCATTTTAGTTATTTGGCTTGGGAGATGAATAGTATACACGTTTTTTGTCTTTTATCTAGCCTTGGAGACTTGTTATATATTTGAGTTTAGACTCTACGTAATATTCATTTCATCAAATCACTTGTGAGGACTTTTGACAGGGAGTGAAAAGTCATTTAGAGAAAGTGAAAGGGTTTTTGTGGAGAGGAAGAGTCATCTAGTGGAAACCAAGGGCCAACCACCATCTCCACACCTTGCACCACCACCAGAGAATCGCCAAAAAGTCGCCGAAAAAAGGAAAGAGGAGGTTCTAACATTATCTTCTCCAAAGGTTCAACCCTACACTAAGAGGCAAGTGTAATTCTTACTCTAATTGGTGCTTATATTATCAATGTTAGATTAGAATTTATAAACATCCATGAAACTTATGTAATTGGGTTTGAAAATTTACTGATAAACCAAATGAAATGGATAGGTATTGCATGTAGATGAGATATACACATGTAGAGGATATAGAAATGGCGATTTGTAGATTAAATCAAGAACTAAATTCTGGGTTCATTTTGAATATCAATGGAGAATTGAGAATTAGTGATATTAAGAGGGTTAATTGATTTTAATTGAATCTTTGAAATGAGAGTTATCTAAGATTAATCTTTTGTTGAAGAGATATTTTAATCCAAGAAATTGGATTCATTTGTTGAAGAAATTTTGAGTTTCTTCGAGAAAATGATAAAATATGAATTTCTGGAATTTAAGGGAATTAACATGTAACCTTCTTGATGATTTTAGGTTGTTTGATTAGTAGAGATCATTTATATATCATGTTATAACATTTGGGTTGAATAATGAGGAGATTGGGATCGAATGATGATGGTTTTGATGTTTTAAAATGTTCAAACCTGTAACTAAACATATTCAAAATCTGGGCAGAAAACTGATCAATCGATCTATCGACTCAAGAATGTTGATTGATCGACTGATCAATCGATCAACCAGAAATAGTCGATCGATCGGCGTCCCCTGGAAAAGTGATTTATTCCCTTTTTAATTTGTGATTAAATGCCATTGGTTAGAAATTTTTGTGATGATTATTAAAACATAATAGGACCTAGAGTCGGGCAGTAGGATATACCTAAGACCCGAAACGTGATATTATATATGGGATTAAATGGTGGAAATTAACGAGAATTAATTGAATAAATTGCGGTGGGGGTATATATTTTAATAATTTTGGTACATTAACAATGAGTGAAAGACTTAGGTTAATGTTGGAAAATTATATTAAAGAGAGGTAGCCATTATGTGAGTGATAAATACATAATAAAAATACGATGATAATCGTAATTAACAAGTATGGGTGGTATTCGAGAAATACGACGGGTACTTAGAATAGGATGAAATTCTAATATGATATTGGTCGAGTGCGTACCGAATTTTATATAGGTTGATGTGTATACCTATTACTTGTTTAATTTATGTGTATGGCATACCTAGCCTACTTGCTATCGATGGGAGATTTACGTGTAGACGACAGTCATATCCTGATGAGCCTTGAAGGGGATCTTTAACTTGTTGCCTTAGAACATAGGACTTAGGTTGGATTTCCATTAGTGAGAACAATAGAATTGAATGGTCTTTTGGGTGCGTAGGTATGTGCGTAGCCCAAAGGCTTAGGACTATGTTCGCCTCCATAACTTGTGTTTGATATTTATGGTTAGAGGGATCTTTATCGAACCTATAGTCCCCTATAAAGTGATAAGATGTACTGGGACATGATAACAGAGTATGCATGCACCGCAGTTGAGTCTCGGGATGCAGTTTAGTATATATATATATAATAGAGTGAATTAATATATATACTTGTGATAATGTTTACTGTGTGAATTAAGTAGACATAAAATATAGTAAAATCTAAAATGAATTAAGTAGGTGAATACTTAATTATATTGAATTGTAAAAAGGATTGTCCATATTATATAGAAATTGGATATATATGTATTACCTGTATTGCGAGAAAAATACATGGGAAAGATATGTGCTATGGTTAGTTGGCACTGATATGAACTAGTTATCATGGGAATAGTAACTAGTATGATTTAAGGTACGTTAGGTGTGCACTTTAGATGAGAGATGAGAATCTCAAGAGGGAGACTGATAAATCTAACATGTACATAATAATTGCTGAATATAGCATTTATTCACTTGTTGTTTTCTAAACTATTTTAACACCGGGCTCTGATCTATTTTCTTCCATATTTTCTTCTCTCTTGTATCTCCTATATCAGGTATACAGCCGCAGGGGCGCCAACCATAGAGGATTGATATTTTGACGAGCTATGGATGCTTTTAAGTCATGAATTTTGTTTAGACGCTTTCATATTCATTAATTCATACTCTGTAGTTGATATTTCATTTAGGGCATGTTTCCCTAGGGAAATCTAGTTATTTCTTTCCGATCATAGACATATTAAGTTCTTATGTTGGTTTTGGTACATTTAATTTTGGTGGGATTATTGTAATGAGATATTTAAACTGGAGAGTTTTATTCCAGTTGCATTTAATTCAGCTTTGATATTACTCTGTTGTTATTCGTTATGTGAATGGATTGTGTTAAATGGGTTATGTTTTCAAAGTGGAAATTTTATTTACATTAAAATCTTGAAAAAATTTAACACTTGCTTAGTTGGATATTAGGTGAATTATAAAAAGAAAATTATTTTTCGACAGTGATGCTAAGAATGAACCAACTGTAAATTTTGTTTTAATTGGGTATAGGACTGATCACATGATATTTAATTAAGTGGGGTGTTACAGCCACAGGGTTCAAACTTACGACCCTGCAGTAAATTTAAAAGAAAGGAGACTAGACTTGTATCTTATTGAAGAAAGAAGAGAAGACGTGGTCGTAAATGGTCCGCCTATGAACAGAGAGCCACTAAATTCTACAACAAGAGAGTCAAGTCCCAACCTATCTTGATAAGGGATCTTGTACTGAAAAAGGCCATCCAAAAAACTAACAAGCTCTATTCTAACTGGCACGGGCCCTACAGAATGACATAAGAGGTCGTCCCGGAACATATTAGCTAAAATCCTTGAAGGGGAACTGTTAACCCTTGGAATGCAAATCATTTGAAAAAATATTACCAATAGTTAATTCGTATGTTGTAGCTAAAAGGAAATTTCTTTTTTATACTCATATACTGTATGAATAAAGTTTAAGAGAGAACTATAATATGAAATGTTCCTAATTTGGAAATTGCATTTTGAGATCACACAATTATATTACACCATTTTGTGGTGAATAATTAAAAACCTCTCAGCGGTATGAGAATGCCTTTGGAGTCTCGGCTCCAAGGCATCACTCTATATAAACCCTAAAAATTATGAGTCATTTAACATCATTAAGTATGGTTAAATCCTTAACATTATTTAAGTATGGAGAAATTATTAAACACATTTTGTGGTGAATTATTAAATTTCTTTCACAACAGTATGAGAATGCCTTTGGAGTCTCGGCTCCAAGCTATCACTCTATATAAACCCTTAGAGGTGGGAAGCATTTAATACATAGAGTATGGTGAAATCCTTAATATAATTTAAGTATGGTGAAATTACTAATCATCATTTTATGGTGAATAACTAAATCCCTCTCTCGGCGGTATGAGAGTGCCTTTAGAGTCTCGACTCCAAGGCATCACTCTACATAAACCCCGAGAGGTGTGATGCCTTTAACATCATTTTATTATGGTGAAATTATTTAACATCATATGATTAAGGTAAAATTATTAAACATTATTTTCTGGTGAAAAACTAAATCTCCCTCTCGGCAGCATGGGAATGCCTCTGGATTCTCGGCTCCAAGGCATCACTCCATATAAACCCTGAGAGGTAGAGATAACTTCATTTGACTACGATGAAATTCTTAAAATATTTTTTTGGTGACCATATCTTTATCACTTACTCTCGGTAGAATGAGAGTGGTCTGAAATTATCTTCAAACCACTCTCATAAAAAAAACCGAAGGATAGGTTGTACGTCATTATTAAATACTATGGTAAAAATAGGTCTTATGCCTAATGGGAAGAATGTCTCGTCCTAATATCCCAACATATATAACACGGTGTTATGAAGGAAACAAGGAAAATACTACACTTGGAAAAATAATGAAGAAGACAATTTCAAAATCCAGCATTCAAATTATATAAAAAATAACATATCAAAAGGTTATAGAGACTAAGTGTTTAGAAATAATAAAAGATGGATTGCAAAAACTAGGCTTAAAAAACCACTAATGGTCACCCATAAATAATAGAACTTAAGCATCGGTTGCCAAGGATTCATTAATAGTTGACTCAATGGTTTTTTTATCAGGTTTAACGGTAGTCCCTTCTTGATCACCAACTACCTCAGTCCCATCTTCCTCAAGATTCAGGGTCATCTCAGCCTCAACTATCACAGTCTCTATAACATCAGCCTCAACCTTCACTTCTTAAAGGGAATTGACACTAGCAGGATCGACAAAGTTAAAGGAAGAGACAATCTGGGCCAAATAGGACCATTAGCGACGAGATCACCACAATAGTTGGTAACCCACTGATAGGAAATTTTGGCCCCCTTCTCCATGTATTATATGGCATAGTCGAAGAATTCCTCTAACTTCTTGAAGTCAGCAATAACTTTCTTAGCAGCCGCTTTGATCCGCTCATCCTCATCCTCCTTCTACTTCTTGAGATCGACCTCAAGTCATCCAATTTTCAATTTGTGGTCTTGCATCAGATTCGTGAGGTGCTCCTTGTGTCGATCCCAAATCTCCTAGATATCGGAGTCATATTCGACCTTCAGCTCCATCATCTTTTACTTCAGCTCAGAGATATGAGACATGGCCTTGTCAGATACCTTCGACTAGCCTCAGCCTCCATAACCAATTGTTGAATGTTTTGAAGGGAAATGATATACTGTAATCACAAGCAATAAAAAAGTAATAATGAGATGACACAACACTTCACAAAAATAGGAAAATTTAGAGCTAGTCTTTACCTAAGTCCCTTTGTGAATAGCGAAGTTAAAAAACCTTTAACGGTCCATAGCATAGAAGTATCAATTGTCATGTTAGAAAAAAATAAAACGATGACCTCTCTAACATTTAGCTAACTCCCAAGAAGAGAATAAGCATTGACCCCCAAGCTGGGATAGGCATTCAACTATCATAACATCATCCGTAATGGGAAGGAAAGGCTCAACGGTTTTTCTTATTTATCTCTCCTTCTTCCTCTTTTATTATTATTGAGGGGCCAAGGTTCCACCCATAACCTCTTTCCTCTTTTTTGACCCCTCGGCAACATGTGGGCCCGTGATAATAGACTTTCGCTGAGTCTGAGTCAGTGGGGTATCCTTGCCTTGACCATGAGCAAGGAGATTACTGGAAAGAGGCGTTGGATATACCAGTTAGACGATTTGTAAAGAGTATAGGAACAAAATCACTATCAACATATATTTGAGTAAAATTAATTCAAAAATGACAGTAAAGTAAGACAATTTGTGAATAATAAAAAAACTTCCTTTTGAAATTCCTCCGGGGGCCCACCCCTATGCTAGAATATTGAAGGAGCTCAGGGGTCATCAAGTATTCAAAGACGATTAGGCCATTCCCCTTGAGATTGTCAATCTCCTTCCTCATCTTGATGCTAAGGTTGGGATTAAGTTTGGTCGAGAGCGAGATTCGGTCCCATTAGCGGGAAACTCTTGTCTCATCAATGTCAGATGACTCACCCTCACAAGATTCTCAATCACCAAAAATAAAGAAATAGCGAGACTTCCAATCATGGTTAGAAGTTTAATTAATGTGAATAAGTTTTTGGTCAGTGCAACGGACCATAAAATGATAGTAGCATGGGTTGGCTTTCGTAGTAACAGCCGTATAATAAGCTCGAAAGATATCGACTAAAAGATATTCATTATAGGTGACTAATTAAATATGAGCCATTCCACATAGAACCCTTTAGGCATTCATAGTCAACTGGGTTGGGGCAATGATAATTGAAGAAATAATTGCCCTAATAAATGGGTGAAAAGGAAGGCAAAAGCCGACCTTGAACATTTTCTTATAGACAATAACTTCTCCCCCATTTTTAAGATCAAAGGCATGCTCGTCCTCGATAGGCAGTTTCATTATGATAGAAGGCTTGATGCCATAAATGTGTCTCCAAACCACCAGATAAATCTCACAAATGTCACTAGGAATGGTCGAGGTTACACTTGTACTTAAACTGTAAAGATCCTTCTCATCTTCTTCCTCAGTGATAGGGGCCTTGCCTTAGTTCATGTCATATGAGCTCGATCAGAGTCATAGATAAGACATGTGTGGGCATAAAAGGTTGTGGGAGTTTATTGTGAACAACCTCGATCTCAAACTCATCATTTGAGATGTCATAGATTTGGGATCAAGGTCTTTCGATTGGCAAGACCAACTAGGACGACCCCTGTTACTTGACTTGACACCATTTTCCACCTCTCCCTCACTTTCACGAGCTACAGTGACTCTCATGGACACCTCAAAGAGTCAGCCTTAGAGTTCACTCGGTCATCATGAAGACTAAAGCGCTCAGAAGGCCTATAGCCCTTGGAAAAATATGTAGACATGGTGTCACTATTAAGAGAAATAATAACTAGATCAGTCATAATTGTAGTCTCGGTTTGAGAAGGATAAGTTAAGAGTAAAACAGGTTTCTCTACAACTAGAGGAATGGGAGTTAATGATATTTGAGGCCTAGTCGACACGACTCGACCTCGGCCTTTCTTATCTCTTGTCTCACGCATTCGCACAGTTAAGAAAACTCTTCACCAAGCTAGTATAACTTACAGTACATGAAAAAACATGGGGAAAACCTAAATGGAAATTGTTAAGATTCAAATTAAGGTAGTTGGGTAATTTTTTAATGGTTTCCTTCAATAACACCAATGTAATGGCTTAGGCAACTGTTACTGGAGAAGACACCATAAAATGTAATATCAACCCCGAAGATGACCTATTACACTAAGAATCTTGCTAACTCAACCTAAAAGTTCCTTCTATATAACTCCTACCCACCAAAAATTCCACAAAATAGATGCAAACCACCATAAACTGGTCGTCGGAGTATATAGAAATTATAGAAAATTCATCGAAGTATAACAAAATAGCAAAAAAGAGAATCAAAGCAAAGGAAAATGAGAGAGGAGATGGAAGGAATAACTAAAAATGAAGAAAAGAGGTTGAGAACACAACAAAAACAATAGGAAAAAGGAACATAAATGACTGAAAAGTCTAGAGAGAGAAAGGACAGAGTTTTTTCTTTGGTTGAAAATTTTGGTAGAAATGAGAGGTTGAGGTCATTTGCCCCCAAAAACCACAATCGCACTGTTTCCCAAAATGATCATAATTATGGCATGCCCCCCAATTTCCAAATATGATTTTTGATTGCGCAAATGGCTTAGGGAGTTATGCCAAAACTGACCAAGCTCCTCAATGAATGACAAATGTGTTACTTATCATAAGTGAGAAGTGACATCACTGCCAAACCCGATACGATCGTTATAGTTCCTATAGCCATAGGATACGCTGGGATGCAGATTAAGTATCACAACACCAGGATGAGACGAGATAGCGAATATTTTTAACCTCAGCCTCCCACTGATATTGAAGGCTAAGGTCTAGGGGTGATTGATATACATAAGTATAGTATTGTCTAGATGACCCATTAGTGAAGATCTTCCTTAATAGACATACCTGTGGAACAGGATCATTGTTCACCAAGGGCCCCCGTCATCAGCCTCGTCTAAAGTAGTCTCAACCTGATGACTCATTAAGAAAAGGCCTTCCTTATAGATATTCTTAAAGAGGTCTACCATTCATTCGAAGCTCTCACTATCAGTCTCGTCCAAAGTATCCTCGACCTCAGAAACTAGCCCAGACGACACCATAGTCAGCCTTAGATGACATCAGATTGTCTTTTACCACCTTAATAGATTGGGATACCGGTCTTAGATGGCTGTCCAATATTGTCTTGACGCACCAGAATTCTGCCAAGATATAATAGTCTAGGTTGGTCTAGACCTTCAACATCCAACATCTTCCACACTCATGGAAACCATGACACGATTATTGTAGGCATATCCAACGAAAATCGTTATAGTAGATCAAATAACCATGTGGCGAGAAGATTCTTTATCGTAACTTATGTGCTCATTTCTATAGTTGTCATATGCTCATTGCCCATATCTTGAACCAGGTATTAAGTGCATACTTGGGGGTTGACATTGCGCACCCCCAAGCCTATAAAAAGATCCTCATGTCTTCTTCTTCATCATCTGATAATTTTTAACCCTATTGTGCCTCTTTCAAATTATAAAGAGAGATATAATAGCTTATTTACACCATTCATGGCTATTCGCCCCCATTTATAGTGAAATCGCTCCCATACTTTACACAATTGATGTAGGCCAAGGCAGAACCACTTAAACACTTGTGTTCATCTATTTTCTCTCATCTCTTCTATGAATTTACTTACATTTATTATCTCCTTCGTTTTTGTTTAAGCTCAAAACCAGGTTGAGTCCTTAGGATGATCTTCAGCAACGTCACCTATCATTGAGGGCACTTATGGACAAATTTACTTGCATCTTTTTTCATGAAAGGGCACTAATTTCTCAGGATATTATTTTATATAATACTGGTCGTTCTCTTACATGATCTTCACATCTTCCTTCATGCATATCTTTAAGTATATCTTATGCTCAGTTGGGGTAAACATTATTGATCTTCGATAAATATGGCCATATACGTTGAGGTAGAACCTAGATGACTTAACATTTAACTTATGAGTTTACTTTTTATTTTATCGAAGCTCTCCATTCTTAAGGTAGGTGGTGATCGTTCATGGTCAATTTCCATAGCTCCCATCTCTTGTTTTGGCTCTTCTATGCTTGATCGGTCAATATATTCCACTTTGAGCATGCTCTTCAGGTTGTTAGTAACGGTTGAGGCTAAAGTATATAAGGAGTCATCATTATTCTTATAATTCCTCAATGATTATTCGCTTAACACCAACCTTAAGGCCTTTAGTATATTCTTAAATTTATCTTTATAGGTCAGTATCCTGGTATTCATGGCATCATATTCGTTGTTTAATTAGTTGGCGATCAAATAAGAGTTGCAATGGGTGGCTCTATCTTTAGCCACCATTAAAACTTCTCTCTTGAGGTCGATTATCATTGATATATATTTTGCTTTATTGTTTGACCCGTTAAACCCTAACGGAACATCTTATTTGCTCATAGCTCATTGTGGGGTGATGAAGACAATGCCTTGTTAGATGATACATTTATAATTAATTTCCACTTAGATTAATTATTAATGTTATTAGATAGAAATTTTCCTCCCCCGGTTGAAACTGAATATGTTTAAGAGTAGCTGGGATAGACGACTTCCTCATTTGGGATGCAAGAGAACTCTATAAAAAAGTTAGTCAGGACCTACCATTTAATGTAAGTTCTAGGTTGTAGTTAATATCGAACTAGGCCAACTCTAAGGACCACTTTATCAATCAGGTCAGACTTCTTTAAGACCTCATTTGATGGAAAAGAGATTAGGAAGACTATATAATAGGCATTAAAATAGTTATTTATCTTTCTGGAAGGCACACCGAAGCTAAGGTAAGATTCTTTATATCTATTTTTAGCGCCAAGGAGAGTATGGATGGCGTAGTAATCAGATTGCTTATCTCCTTTCTTTGATCAGGCCAATGCCCCACTAATTATATTTGAAACAACCAAGTACAAGTAGAGCTTCTCACCATTAACCAATGTTGATAATAACGATGGGGATGCAAGGTATATCTTAAACTACTCCAATGTTTCATCGATTTACGCTGTCCAGATCCTCATATTGGTCATTTTCAATTCTTAAAAAAATAGTCGTCACTTATTCAATGACCTAGATATAAATCGACTAAGAGCTTCTAATATTTTAATGATCACTTGAACCTTTTTATTGTGATCGGTCATTAAATCTCCTGCAAGGCAATGATCAGATCTGGATTGGCCTCTATGCCCTTTTGGGTGACAAGGTAGCTAAAGAATTTACCTGAACTAACCCTAAAGGAACATTTAGAGGAATTAATCTTCATTCTATAACTCTTGATGATATTAAAGGTACTAGATAGGTCTCTAATGTGGTCGGGGAAATAGTTTTCATTACAAGCATATTGTCGATATAGATGTCCTTGGTGGATTTAATCTTTGGTAAGTTTCCTCAGCGTTCCTAAGGCTAAATGGCATCACCCTATAGCAGTGTAGCCCAAGAATAGTCATGAACACAGTCTTATCCTGATTCGGACCAACTAATGGTATTTGATGTTACCCAAAATAATATCTAAATATCAGAAGAGGTTTACGCCTCGAGGAGAATTAGAGAAAAAATTTCTTAAGGCTTAAGCCTTGGGAATGAAATTTGAGGCTTACGCTAAAAGGTTTGAGGCGTTATGCCTTGAGGTGCAGGGAGGCGGGGCGTTTTCAACTGAGTGTAAAAAAAAGAAAAAAAAGAGAGTTAAGAGAGTTACCAACCCTAAAACACCTATCTTTCTCTCATTCCTTTCTGCTGGCCAAGGTAAGCCATCCTCTCTTATTTCTTCTCTCTTCTCATATGTCGATCAATAACAATTTATCGTTTTTTATTTTTAATTATTTTTTACCCCTTTCTTTATATCGACATCTTTTTTTAAATTTTTTTATAACTCTCTCTCTCTCTCTCTCCCGACACGTGTTTTTGTTTTCTTATGACTGTAAACCCAACTAGGCATGTTCAGGAGCCTTTTTTTATTGTTTAGCAATATATCTTTTATGTTTTCATCAAACTAATATATTTTATCAAAATGATCTATATTTTAACCGAGCTTAGTATATTTTAAAAAACTAATATATTATAAAGGTCAAATGCTTTATTTTTTAAAAGATAAATGATTTTTTTATTTTTTATTTTTAAATTCAAATTTTTTAAATGTTAAAGAGGTGTTGTTTTTTTATACAAAACTTCTCTATTTTTTTTTGAAATTACCAATATTTAAGTGAAATTAAAAAAAGGATTTTATCAATTTGATTTTGCATTGATTAATTTACTGTCATGTTATAAAATAACCACTATGTGAATGAAACTAAAAAAATAATTTTGTAAATTTGATTTTGCATTGATGAATTTATTATCGCACATAAAATTAACAATATGTAAAGAAAAAAATGATTTTGCATTGATTAATTTTTTGTAATATTATAAAATAGTCAATATGTGTAAAATTGATTTTTTCAAATTATTTATAAAAAAAAACAGTCATCTTGGAGGCACAAAAAATGATAAACTATGTGATAAATGCCTCGAAGATTTTGTGATTTCATTAATATTTCTTTGTTACAATATTTTTGTGGTTTTATTAGTATTTTTTCAATATTATTTTACTCTTTTTCGCGAGGCTTACACATCGCTTCATTGAGAAAAAAAGCCTCGACTTCGACTCGTGCCTTTTAAATATTGACCTAAAATAGGCATCTATGAAACCCATTCATTAATTTCTAGTCGTTCAACTGACTAGTTTATCGATTCTTAGTAAAAGAAGTTTTCTTTGGGATAAGTTTTTTTTAGGTCGGTTAAGTGAACGCAGACTCTCCATTTTCCATTCTTCTTTAGAATGATTAATGTGTTGGAGATTCCGTATAGAAATTGTACCTCTTTAGTGGAGTTAGCATAATGTATCTTCTCGACTTTATCCTCCACCGCCATAACCTTATTTATAGCTGAGTTTCTAAGCTTGCACTTGGTAGGCCAGTAACATGATCCACATGCAATCGGTGGTAAGAAATCTTTGAATCCATGCCTCGCAAATCATAGGGCTTCAAGGTGACATATAAATGTTTTTCTCAATGACCTCTATAAGAAATTTGACCTCGTCCTCTAGTAATTTTAAGTCGATGAGAAAGAATTTATCCAATTGTGATGGATTAAGGGGAACTATTCATAATTCCACTCTTTCTCGATAAGTATGGGTTACAATGGTCCGTTCAACCCCTTATCGATCACCTTTTCGTTGATATTTGGCATGATCAGACTCATACTCATCACCCTTACGACTCTTCTTAAGTTGATCCTGATTTTTCTTGATGGCAGAGATAAAATAACTCCAAGTAACTTCTTGGTCGCCCCTAATCGATGACAAGTTATATATTTTGGTCGATAAATGAAGGCACTACCTTTATAGAGTGTATTTACCCTCTCCCAAGGATGGACTCAATCGGTTTGAATTTTAATAGTAGCTTGATCTTCATAAGACGACTCTCTGGATTTTCATTGAATCCAATAAATGGTCATAAAGTTCATGGATATTATAACCAATCTTGTGGAGTAGATCCTTATACATGATTTCAGAAGAGATTATTTAGTCGACCACGATCCTCTTGACATTAAAATATGTGACCCTCAAGGTGAGGGACATGGCATCTTTGTGAGGAAAATTGACCCCAACCAAGTCTTTGTTAAAGAACATAATAACTCGATCGAGATTAACATCTTTGTGACCACCCCTTTTTATTGAGCACGATCTTTGAGAATTAAACTGTAATGCCACTTGCAAAGTGATTACAACTATGATCCTCTCATGAAACTTCTTTCATATGCACTAGGAATGACCAGTATGCATATGAAATATTATCACCACTCCTGAAGACGGAAGGTCATCATTGTCCTGATTTTGATTAACATTAACCTGACCTATTTTCTTTGTCTTCTAGGTATCTATATATTCGCTAAGGTTTCCATCTTGGACAAGTTCCTCCAAATGGTTCTTTAGCATCTTGAAATTCTATGTCCTGTTGTTGTGGCCCTCATGGTAAGTGAACCATTGATTCATTTCCTTCTCATTGAGTTCTCTCGCCATCTTTTGCGACTTCTTATAGTAAGTTTTGTCTGGTATCCTTGAAAAAGGTGTATACCTATCGATACACGTTATTATCGCTTAACACCTTGGCCTTTCCCTTAGGATTGTCATGCTTACCCACTTTATTGGATGGGGTTGATTGTTCCCTACCCTTTCCTCCCTTAGTTGAGTTTCCATTCTCTATTGCTTTATAGGACGATCACCCTGATCATCTCTATTTATAATCTCATCCTCCACTTTATCATAATTCACAATATGCACCACGAGATCATCCTTAATTATGCTAGATTCTTCCTATTCAATGACTGATACAAATCATTTTTTTAATGAAGCTCAAAATTAAATGAGGAGAACACCAATTGCTCATTGAAATTGTAAATATCATTGAATAACTCCCAATTTTTTTGGCATACTTTTTAAAGGATTCTTCTCACCTTTATAATGGGTGATCAATGATTCCACTTCCTTCATGGACTTAATATTGGTGATGAGACGGACAGTGAACTGTTTATCGGAATCTTTAAATGCGGCGATAAAAATAGGTCCTCAAACCACTTAAGTCTGATATCACCATGGAAATACATGATATATAAGGGTGTTGTTGTGACACCATGGGGACATTTATTGACTATTATGATAAATATGATGAGTAGAGACTATATAACCATCATGCATGGTGATCTTAGGAACAGAGAATTTTCTCGGTTAATCTGACATATCGATCCCATGGATGAACAATAAGGTCAATCTGTGGCTGAGAGATTTCCTAGATAGATCCTTTGGTTCATGTAAGCATCTTAGTTGTAATCAGCCATCCAACTCATTTATGATGAAGTCAAGTAGGTCATCCTCACCCGAAATTATGCTTTATGGCGGAGGCAAGTCCATAAGGATGTCATGGCGACTATTATGGGACTTTTTAACAAGTTCATATCCCATGTTGGCAGATCGCTGAATGAATGGGAGTCTTTCCTGATGTTAGCATGTGGGGTTCAAGATCCATAAGATATAACATTATTAAGAGAATATGTATTACTTAGATAACATACTATTTTTATTTAATGATAATCGAAACCATAGGAAATAGATTCATGCCCCTTTGTTTGCTTGGTGATTTATCTCTTAAACTGACATTCTCTACATCATGATTAAGAAGATGCTCCTATAATATATTAACAATACATGGTATAGTATCCTTGGTAGGTTTCTCTAAGTTAGGGGTACCATGATATCGATTATGATGGCTATGATCAAAATAGTGGGGGGATCGCTCGCGAGATTTGGCGTACTTGATAATGGAGGGGACCTTGGTGGAGACTGGTCCCTTATTTCAATCTATATATTAAATCAAATTTAATTTCCTCTATATTAATCATATGATTATTCATCATCCATGGTGGAAATATTGGTAACTTAGGTGATGGGGACCAAAAATCTTACCACAAATAGCATCAAATCGTAGGGGAAATGAATCTACAACAGTAATTGTAGGGTAATTATCTAGAAAAATTGAGTTATTAAGATTAGGCGACACCTGCCCGATAACTCAGATAAGGATCGCGACATAAAAATGAGAATAGAGGGAGTTCGATTAGTGAGGATCTCGGGGATAAGCCCCCTTCAATCTAGATACAACTACATCTAAAGATCCTAGAGTCCTATACAGTTCCTTGACCTTTTGCTCCTTATAAATACACCCCCCCACCCCTGAAAAAAAAGGGGATGCAATTCTTATTATTGTTATTTGATTAATAAGAAGGAAAGAAACACCCCGTGGACGTAGGCAGGTTGTCGAACCACAAATATTCTTGTGTTATGCAATTGTGTGATTTGTTTTTATTATTCAGTTCCAGTTGCTTGGAATTGCCCTTTGTAGGATTTTAGGACGTCTGTGGGAACTGAGTTTCTTTTCCTAAGCCAATTAGAGCCAACAAAAATTTATATCTCACCCGCATAATACACTTACGCCATTCAATTACAATCATATGAACGGTCCTCCAACACCTAAGGTAAGGCTAGAGTTATAGCCCAATAGGAGTCGTAATGTTCCTAATGCACGGTATCAACCGTAGGAGGAACATTTCGAGGAAAACAATGAACAAGTCGGATCTACCTAGATCTCACGACTTGTCGATGCATATAAATAGCGGTTCCATCAGTAGGAGGAGACCATATGTGTCTAAAAAGAGGGGAACGTGTGTCTATAGCATCGTTTAGAATGGATGGAGCGAGAGCTCCATGAAGAGAAGCGCAAGTGCCATGGCTAAACTCCTAACCCTCGGGTAAGTAAAATTTGTAACCAAGGAAGGAATTCATAGCATGATCAAGAGAACTTTGCACATGGGATTTCTCCAACATGGAGAGATCAGGAGGGATTACATCGCAGGCATGACATCTGTGAACTAATTTGAAAGGTGATGGACCATCATCCCGCTCATCGTGGGGCTAGATTCACCAAGGAACTGTCAAGATGGGCTCTCATCAATCAAATGAAGTCCCTTTTTTCAAGGGCCACTGAACAACTAGAACGTTCCAAACAAATTACAACTCCCAGGTTCAAAATTAAAGACAATAAGACCAACCCCATTGACCATATCCGATAATATAGGCTGGATATGATCTTATGGAATAGCAATGACGGTCTTATGTGCCACATATTCCCTTTCATCCCGGGGATATCACCCAGAAATGGTTAAAAATCTACCACACAAGTCGGTCAATAATTTCAAAAAGTACATAGAGGAATTTACTGCTTGGTTCATTACCAGTAGCACCCATCCCAAGAAAATGGATCCACTCCTCACCATGAGGAAAAAGCCTCAAGAAACCTTGCAAGAATACACTAAGAGATACTAGGAAACTTGTAAAAAAAGTCAAAGATTGCTCCAAATAGGTCGATGTGGCCTCGTTCAAGAACGGATTACTACCAAAATGATATTAAATAAATCTCTCACTAAGAAGGAGGCGAACACCACCGATGATCTCATGTCACATATAGAGAAGTAAGCAAAGGTGGAAGATGTGGTCGCAGACACTCAAAGTGACAATTGTTCACTCAAAGATGACCAAAAATGACGATTAAGAGAATATCCCCTAGAAGGAGGGTAAGAAGAAGAACGAAGGATCTAATAATGGTGACAAGGAAAAACTTGCCAAAGCTTTCCAAGCAATCAACAATGTTTTCAAAGAACAAATTTAAAATATCTTGAATAAAATTAAAGATAAAAAATTCCACAAATGTCAAAGGAGATGATAGGTGATCCAACAAAGAGAAACACTGCACTTAGGTGTGTGTATAAAAAAGACCAAGGCCACAAAATGAATAATTATAAGGCCCTTAAATCCTATTTAGAGAAAATGGGACCAAAGACATCGTATACCCCGACCAGAAGCCCGATAATTTCCTATTAATGATTAAGTAGGGAACGAGTTTGCAGTCATCCAGGTTACCTCAAGTCCAAAGAAGATAAAAGGAAACACCGTCCAAATGGAATTGAAGAAAGTCACTGCAATGATTGAAGCTTTCCAATGACCCTAATAAGATTCCAGTAGGCAAGCGTCGATGCCCAAAAGATATCAATTATAATAATCACATTATTTTCATGGAGGACGACCTGGTCAAAGTTAGAAATTTTCATCATGATGCACTAGTTATCACACTCATGGTTTCTAATTGGGACGTGGACTCGTTACCTGTTGACCAACGAAGCTCCTCGGATGTTATGTACTTAAAATTATTCAACCAGCTTAATCTCAAGGGAAAAAACCTCAAATAAGTGACCATTCCTTTGGTCCTCTTTATAGGAAAGATGGCCATGCCCTAGGGAATGTGGCCCTACCAGTCCGAACTGGGAATATCTTAAAAATGACTAAATTCTTAGATTTGCACATTGATTCTACTTATAATGCAATCTTTGTATGAGGATGGATTTAGGCTAGTCAAGTTGTCCCCTCCACTCATCACCAGAAGACCAAATGCCTCACTGATCACGGGAAAATGGAGATTAGGGGAAATCAGGTCCATTGCTCGATAATGCTTTATCGTCGCCATCAAGCCCAAGATAGAAAAGAAATAAGAGAAAGTGGTCACCATTAATCTGGCCGAGTATGGTTCCACCCCATCAAAATAGAAACCAAAGAATGACAGATCGGGGGTAGAAGAAGTCAGGGTGGCCCCACCAGACAGGGCTAGGGAATCGTAAGAGGGGGGATCCATAAAGGAAATTTCTCATTGGTAACTCACTAAACGACCAGGAATAAGAAAAACTGGATTTTCTGCTAAAGGAGAACCAAAATGTTTTTTTTATTAGCAGTCTTACAACATGCATGGGATTAATCCCAAAGACATATTCCATCGACTTCATATGGACCCAATATAACTGCCAATCACATAAAAGGATCGCCGAACAGTTCCAGAGAAGGAAGGGTTGTGGAAAAAGAAGTGGGGAAATGTTTGGAGGCAAGGTCCATTAAATATTCAATCCCTAAATGGATCTCTAATCTGCTGATCGTGAATAAAAGTAATGGAAAATAGAGATTCTGTATAGACTTAATCGATCTCAATAAAGCTTGTCCCAAGGATAACTTTCCACTGCTAAAGATAAACCAATTGGTCAACGTAATAGAAAGTCACGAACATATGAGCTTCCTAGATGTGTATTCAGGGTACCATAAAATTCCTTTGTTCGGTCTCGACCAGGACAAAACCACGTTCATTTCCACTTTTGGACTATACTTCTACAAGGCCATGCTATTTAGTCTCAACAATGCAGGAGCTACGTACCAACAGTTGGTCACCAAGATGTTCAACGATCAATTAGGTAACACCATGGAAGTCCATATAGACGACATGCTTATCAAGAGAAAGAATATAGATGACCATATGTAGGACTTGGAGTAGACACTTTAGGTCCTCAGATATTATAGAACGAATCTCAATGCAACCAAATATTCCCTCAAAGTTCAATTTAGGACATTTCTATGATACTTTGTCATCCAAGGGGGGATCGAGGCCAACCCTGACCAGATTAAGGCAATCAATAATATCTAGCCGCCAAATACTCTTTGTAATATTTAAAAGTTGGTGAGAATTTTAGCAATACTAAACCACTTCATCTCCAAATCTTCCAAAAAGTGTCGACTATTCTTTCGGCTATTAAAAAAGATAAGGGCCTAACCTGTAATGGGGAATGCTTAAAAGCACTTGATGAGATCAAACCCTATCTGAGATGACCACCTCTGCTCGCTATCACAAATTAGGGAGATCCAGTTTACCTATATCTCACGGTGTCCAATCATGCAGTTAGCTTAGCATTGGTGTGTGAAAAAGAAGGGCACCATGACCCAACCTACTATGTAGAAAAACACTCATGAACACTAAAATACTCTACCTTCCACTTGATAAGTTAGCTTATTCTCTCATCATTACTTCGCAAAAGATGAAACATTACTTTTAAGATTAATCAGTCATAGTCATCACCTATTTACCACTCAAGGCAATCCTTAAAAAATTCGACCTATCTGGACGGATATCCAAATGGTCAACGAATTTTAGAAGATTCAACATCCACTATCAGCTAAGGACTGCAATAAAAGAGCAGGTACTGGAAGATTTCATTACTGAGTTCACATGAGAGGAAAATCCCGATGATAAGGAATTCACCAATCAAGTAACTAACCAAAAGTTTGACCAACTCAAGAATTGGACTCTTTATGTCAATAGAGATTCTAATCCAAAAGGGGCAGGAGTGGGAATAGTCTTCATTACTCCATAACAAACTATGGTCGAGTAAGGGATCAGACTTGGCTTTGAAGCATCTAATAAAGAAGACTAATATAAAGCTCTCATCATCAGATTACGAAAAATCTCATCTCTAAGCACAAGTCACCTCGATGTCTACTGCGATCCAAGGCTAGTATCTAATTAAGTATCAGGATATTACAATGCCAATGATGAGCAAATGTCAGCATATTTGTGAGTCGTAGAAAACCTGGTCGCTGGGTTTAAGAACGACATTCAGTAATTACCTTGTGAAAATAACAATCATGATGATGCATTATCCACTTTGGTTGCAGTAGTTGATTAAGGCCTTAAAAGAACCATCGATGTTGAATACCTCGCCCAGCCAAACACATTGCATCCAATGGTTACCTAGCAAGTCCTTAGCATTCAAAAGGCTCCCACTTGGATAGATCTGGTCATAGATTATTTATAGGAAGATGCTTTTCCTTTTTACAAAAAATATGCCCATCATGTCAAGGTAAAGGCTAATCGTTTCTACTTTTCACCTGAGCGAAAACTCTACATGTGATCTTTCATAAGTCCCTACCTTCAATGAGTGGACCCAAATGATGTAGACCATGTCCTACACGAACTTAATGATGGGATATATGGGAGACATACAGGGGGAGATATTTGGCATTCAGAGTGATTAAAGAAAGTTACTAGTGGCCATATATGAAAAATGATGTAATCTCCTACGTTAAAAAATGAAAGAAGTGCCAATAGTTCTCGCCTATGCTTTATCATCTAGTCATTGACCTAAAGTCATTTACTAGTCCATGGTCATTTGGGTTCAGACATCGTGGTCCCCCTATCTATAACACTAGAAAATCGTAAGTATCTCCTGGTCAGCACATACTATTTTACCAAGTGGATTAAATTAGAACCCTTGGTGAAAATTAGAGACAATGTTATGATGAGATTCATATGGAGAAACATTGTAACTCATTTCAGTATACCAAGAATGATTGTCACTGATGATAAAACATAATTTGAAATCGGGCCATTTCAAGAATTTTATGACAACCACAACATTAGGCAGCACATCAGTTTGGTGTCCTATTCCCAAATAAATGGGCGAGTTGAGTCGTCTAACAAGACATTGCACAATGGCATGAAAAAAGGTTGGAAAATTCAATAGTTTTTTGGGTGGAAAAGCTTCCCCACGTCCGTTGGGCATATCATACTATGCCGAAGAGGTCAATGGGGAAACACCCTTCACCTTAGCTTATGGGATGGAAGCCATAATCCCTTTGGATTATGGCTTTTTGGCCGTATCAAGACTTAAATGGAGAAATCATAAGGACTGATCTTGACCTAGCTGATGAATGAAGAGAAGAGGCCTTAATAAAGTTAGCTTCCTGCCAGCAACAGTTGTCCAAGGAGTACAACAAAGGCATTAATCCAAGAAGGTTCTAGGTTGGATATTATATCCTCACAAAAGTGCTCAGTAGTGCAAAGAAGCTATTGGATGGAAAGTTAAGTCCTAACTGAAATGGGTTATTCAAGATTATTAGAGACGACCTCCATAAAGCCTGGAATTTAGAAATAATGGGGGAGAGGAATATCCCTTGGTCCAAGAATCTGGCCAGTCTTAGGAAGTTTTAATTCTATAAAATTCATTTCACACAAATTTCATTAAGCATGTTTAGTTGTATTTCAAATTTTGAGGTCCTGTGTCTTAGAAGACTTTAAGTTTAATTAATGCAATTAGCTTCATTATTTTTCCAAATGGCAAACCATTTTTTATTTACAAGTTATTATTATGTCTGATTAAAGTTCGGTCATCGGCCTGAATGACTTAATATGATTATACTTAATCAAAACTTCAAGTCTATATATTTTCATCATAAAGAAACACGAAAGCATCAAGAATTACCTCGATAAGAAAAAATCCTAATGGGAATACCTAGGCACTAAATGTCAAGACTTTGGTCGACTAAAATCTTGAACGGGTGGATGGCCCTATAACCAGGTGCATTTTCTTCATAGTTTGACCTAGGCCTAATATTTCATGACAACACTCTCTAAAAGGTAAGGCAAACAAGAAAAACATACTTTCCATAAAAATATGGGAAAGTGCAAAACATGGAATTAACTAATAGTTTCATAAAGCAATAATTTTACAAAAGGCCTATGCTAATAAATTTACAAAATGAATACACACAATCATGGCACAGACAGTCATTATCTCTGGCGAGTTATCAGCTCGACAACTTCAATTCTTCATCCATTGTTGGGATAGGGTTCAAATTCGTCATCCCTATCATGAGATATGAAGTAATCCTTCCCTAACTGAAGAGTTACAACATTAAGAGGAATCTTATTTCATCACTCTCAAATGGATAATGACTATAAGTAGGGCACTCCACTTGGTACCATTACCAAATTTGGGAGTTTTTCAAAACCTATATGACAGCTAGGGCATTTAGTCAGCCATTGATAAGCAACCTATTTAGCTTCATTCAGATAAAGGGGGTATCCGTCCATCCTTCATCATAATTAGTAACCTAAACTGCAAGAGGAACCCTTCTGAAAAGATTCTTCAATTTAACTGTCTTACGGCCTATGCCTTGATTAATCGTGTTGTATCTCTTAAAGTCCTCCTCAACCTTGCTAAATGTCTACCTTAGGGAATTATTCTTATTTTGTAATAACTCGACAATATTGCCGACCTTCCTAAATTTTGTTTACAGACCAGTGACTAAATGAGCCTAGTCATCAAAAGCATGTGTCATATTTTTGATATCTTGCCAAACAAAAATAAATGCTCTATGACCTGACTAATAGAATCCTGATTTAGAACTAAATCCAGATCATCAACTTTCGAGAGTGTCGGTACCACTGCCAACTTATTCTCATGCTACAAGGATCAAGAGAGGAACATTCAGGCATAGGGAAATAGTTTAAAAGCATCCGCATAGCAATCAATAATCGAGAAACAATTATAAAGCAATAATAAAGTTTTTCACTAAGCCAAAATGGGGGTCACGCCCTTAAAACGATCAAAAGATATAGAAGAACAATGAATATGAAAACCAAAGACAATTTAACTAGCTTGATGTTCTTTTTCCTTTCACACTGTCTCAGGTGGATGGTGCCTTGCCTTGGTCAGTATCTACCATATCTTAGTTATCCTCATCCCTCACTTGGATGTTTCCTAATACCTCTCCCTTTTCCTTCTCTCTTGATGGAGAACCTGGATCATGCTCCCCAAACATTTAAGTCTCATGAAGGATATAAGTATTGACCAAGGCTTCATCCCAGCCCTTCCTAAAGTGTGATATGTTCACCGAACTACCATCAAGTGTAATATCACCCCAAGGATCGAATTTTCCTAATCACATTACTGGCGTTAACTACCCGTAATCGTTGCACCTAAGTCTTATATACTCTCTAATTACCAATCATCAATGCCTAGTCATGACACCTGACCATCAACCTCTATCGTTGACTGTATGCAACTCCTGTCACTTGCCTAGTGGATATCGTTCCACTCTATTAACATCTCAGAAGGTTCTATGTCCACAAGGATTGAAACATAAGCACCTCACACTAATAAACCCGGTGTCACCACTATTGGTTTGCACGGACACTCGTAAATTACTAGCAATTCTAATCAGAATTGCTGAAAAATTAATAACTACCAACTTGATCACAAGCCACTTGGAACTAACCTACTTGTCGTGCTAACCTCTTTGACTTTACCATTGAGGACACGAACTAAACCGTCACCAAACTAGCATGATCGACCCAAACCAACACCGACATTGAAAGATTCACTACCGACCTCACCACATCACTCCCGAAAGGAACCTTGAACCTAAAGCTCTAATACCATTTGTAACGCTCTGACCCGAATTTATGGGTAACCCGTAGTCAACTCGATCCGACCCAAGCGTTAGGTGCGCAATGCAATGAAATAACCTATATAATGTTATTATTCCAATTTTATTTTAATTAGTGTTACACTTGTTTAGCATGCGATTTCAGTTTCAAAATATACTACATGAGGGAACGATGGGGGGTGCCTCAAAGTCCAAGCATACAAAGCTACTAACATAATATAAAATAAAGTACTTAACTATATAACGCTCTCAAAATACGAAACCGCTCCCAACTTGCTGTAACAAAGGGAGGGTGTTAGCCATATGCCCAGTGGGAAATATATAAATGCGGTATAGAATCAAATGGCAGAAATAAGACTCTAACACTTTATACCTGTAATATTCCATATTTTTATGATTTTTAAATGTAGGATAAATTAAATTAAATATGGGAAATTTATTGGAAATTAATTCGTATTAAAATAAATATTAACTAGCGAGACAAGGGTTAGTATTTATTGATGTGAATTATATTGAATATTACTTAGTGAATAAAGTAATATATGATTATGAATATATTAAAATTTTCGCGAGTGGAAAATACGACAGATACAGTAATTTAGTTGGGACTCGCATGTCAGTCGTATCGGGACTCAATTTAAGGAGTTAGAAATTAGTTTATTTTTAAGTCATCCAAATATTCATTTCGAGTGCGCCAAAGTTTTTGGAAGGGTCCAGATAGTTAGAGAAGTCTACCCAAGGGTTTAGTTTGGGTCCCAGGGCAGTTTTAGGCCAAACCGGCATCCCGAGAGGGCATTTTGGTCATTTATATTTTTGGAGAAATAATACCTATGAATTTTCTAAGTGTAATATATTTCATTAGAGAAGGGGGTTAGGGTTAGTTACGTGATAAACAAAGAGAAGCCACAGAGAGGCCATAAGAGAAAGATGAGAGGAGTTCCAAAGGCTAGAACCACTAATCCTATACCTTCTTGCACCACCACCACCGGATTGTAGATCGGAAAGGAAGGAACACCAATAGACCCATCTTCTTCAACGGATCAGACCTATATCCAAAGTCAAGTGTTTAAACTTGCTAAATTTTGAGCACATAATATATCCATGTTAGTGTAGGAACATTCTTCACATAGTTATGTTGAAATTGGGTTGAATTAGAAATTGACTTTGATGATTTTGAATCAAAACCATGTTAGGTTTAACTCTATATTGCATGTAGAACAAAATTTATCACTTAAGGAGATTTAATTTGGTAAGAAATCTGAGTTGTTCTAAGTTCTTGCAGAGAAATTAAGAAACTAGGGGTTTTATTAAATTATATTGAATTAGTCCCAATATTTGATGCCCTGTGATGAATTTATGATTTTTGTAGGTTAGAACTCATGTATTTAGGTTGGTATAACATATAGTATAATTGTTTGGGAGTTTTGGATGATCTAATGGAGGTTTTGGTGATGATTATGGATGCAAACTGTAGCTTGAGAAATGCATAAATTCGATACCTGTAGGGGCGAATCGATTCGATCTCTTGCCGAATCGATTCAACAAGGCGAATCGATTCGGACCACGGCGGAATCGATTCGGCTGCCCTGTTTTGGCCACCTTTTCCCTTTTTGTTTAGAATCTTTGGAAATCGTTCGGGATTAATTGGTGGAATTTAATTTTAAATATAATGGGAATTATATTTAAGTACCAGTAGGCCTAGATAGAAATTTAGGCTTGGTCCTATGAGGAGGAAATAAGGACTAAATTTAATTAGGCTTAATAGAGAGAAATACCTAATTGTGAGAATGATTCGGGTCGCGAGAATTCGAGGAAAATGAATACTTAGACCAGTAAGATGTGAGTGAGTTACCTACTGATATTATTCATAAAATAAAGGATACACTTTGAGTGGTGAGAGTTACTCGGGAGCGTACGATGAGAAGTAACGTTGTAATTTATTAATACGTGGGATATTCGGGATATAAATATACTATGTATGAGACTTATGATATGGGACGTGTGTATACCTATATCAATGATATAAATATATAGGTTGTGCGTATGCCTACTCTATGATCTTTATGTGTATGACATACCTACGCTGCGTGATATTGGGGGGAGGTTTCGTGTCGTGGACGGTCTTATCCTGATGAGCCCATTGGGCGGGAGTTTAGACTTATACCCAAAACATAGAACCTTGTAAATGTACTATCTGAGAGTATGATAGTTCGACGGTTGAATGGGATCGTAGTTATGTGTGTGACCCATTTGGTTAGGGACTATGTTTGCTTCCAATATATGTGTTTTGTATTTATGGTTCGAGGGAGAAACCAAACCAACAGTCCTTTATACTCTGCAAGATGTACCAGGATATGATAGCAGAGTATGCATGCACCGCAACTGAGTCTAGAGGTGACGTATTAGCATAATATATATATATATATATATATATATATATGTGTGTGTGTGTGTGTGTGTGTGTGTGTGTGATAGAGTCATGAATATATATATATATATATATATATATATATATATATACTTGTGATATGTTCTACTATGTGAACTTAGTAGATAAGATGGATAGTGAAATCCAAAATAACTTAAGTACGTGAACACTTAACCTTGAATGTGAAAACTCTCTCACTCGAGAGAATAGATGTGAAAATATTCATTAATGTATTACGTGGTAAATACGGGTATCTATTATGAGATAATAGATTTGAAGATTAATGAGCTTGAACTAGTTAGGCGTGACAGCAGTAACTAGAATGGTTTAGCGGTATGTTAGGCATGCATACTAGTTTAGAGGTGAGATTTCTCAAGAGAGAGACCGCATAACTAACATGTATATATTATCCGCTTTTAAGCATGTTAAATACTTGCTAAAATATTTTAAACTATTTTCACTCGGGCTCTGATCCGTTTCTTATAAATCTATTATCTCTTGAGCAATCTATTTTAGGTGTCCAGCCACAGGGAAGCCAAGCATAGGCTATCTAATGATTTGACATGCTATAGCTAGTGCGAAAGTTGCAGGTCCTCATTATTAGACGCCTCGACTTTTATCTCGTCAAATTCTGATGTAGTTATCTTTCAGTTAGGGCATGTCGCCCATTTCTAATTATTCCTTATCTAAGAGATATTGTACTAATTTATTTCAGCTTGGTTGGAGTAGTATTATTATGGATTATTGTATTTGAGATATTTACTGGGACGTTTATTCTAGTCTTAATTATTCAGTTAGATGGTTTCTCATTTATTATTATTTTAATTATGAGAATGGGGAATGTGGTTAATTGTTTAATTGTTGGTTATTAATTTGAAAGATTCAAAGTTTTTGACACTAGCTTTATTATTCATTAGGTGGTTAATAAAGTAAATTTTTTTCGCGAGTGAAGCTAAACATGAACCAACTGGATATTCTGATTTAATTTAATAAAGGACTGATCACCTTCTATTTAATTGAGCGGGGTGTCACAATACCTACGTGCGCATGCAACTACCTTGTATACATATACACAAATACATATACTTATACTCAATGCATGAAACAGTTTAATTACGAAAACCTTATTTATCCATATTAATTTATCTTAATCTTGTAAAAGACATCATTTTTCCCTTTTTGACATTTGTCACCTTATTTAACATACACGGTTAAATACAGAAACCACTACACTGGGTTTGATCGAAAACCATTACTTTACCAAAATTATTCTTTTCATTGCAACCAATCCACGTTAATATTTTCATTGAAAATCACCCTTTCAACACACGCGTTCACTGTATAAGAAAATACTCATTTATCTTTTGAAAAACCTTTTACAACACATTCTTGTATTAGTTATGGATTTAACCACTTAGGTTGCTTAGCCACCCATTTACCCACTTACTATGCCTTTTTCCTTACCTTAGGGACATTAATCAGTTTACACATTTACTTGTTCATTTCACCTTTACTGGGACATTTATTAATTCATTCAAGTTAGGTTGGATTAATACAATTTACCACACAACCCATTTCTTGACATGTTCCTTATTTCTTTTTCTTTTCTTGAAATCTTCTAATAACCGCATACTTCAACGAACTCCACACCGCCAGCTATGCGCACCATAGGCTCTGGCCAGTTATTTTAGGTCTTTCACGCCAGGATTCCGGGCCCTCCCTAATTTTTTCGGTGTCATCCGAGTTCCTTTATATGTGTTTTAATATTTTTCAAATGTCCATATTATTCCAATATTTCTTTTACCCGGTCGAAGCCAACCCAACTTGTGTTACACTTTGAAATTTTACCATTTAATGTCCATTACACTTTAACCTTGAATTTATTCCAAAAATCATATTCATTTAGGACCAATTTGTGTATCACCTTTTTCAATATTTTTATTTCATAAAAATATTCCACTTTAAGTAAAATTACCATATTATCTATTTGTTTCTAAACTCATCTTTTACTCTAATTCCACAAGTGTTAATTTTATCAAAACACTATTAAGTTACCAACACTAACTTCTTAAGTGTTTTAATACCTTAATACCTTTTTAAACTTGGAGTAATATTCTTTATAATTGGAAACATCTTTATCTCATTATTTTCTTTTCAATTTCACAAGTGTTAATCCTTTACAACGTTATTAAGTTATACACACCAACTTTTCAATGTTTAACCATTAATACTTATTTAACACCATTGATAACCATTTTTTCAAACTAGACATTTCTTTGCTTTCTTTATTCAATAAATATAATTACACTCAAGAATACTTTTATAAGAAAATACCATGTTCTTTTTATCAATTCAAGTAGTCCTACAACTTTATACTTATCACGCTTGCAACCCCTTTTTCACACACTTTGAAGGCAAGAATTTTTACTATTCCTGTTCCATTTTTTAACCCAATAAAATCCACTTTAAACTTGTTCATACATTTATTATTCAAATACTACAAGTTTATATGCATGAGAAGATGGATTTTAAACCTTAAAATCCTATTAATGAGTTACATTTCCTTTTAAAAATTCATCATACTTACAAAAATATAATCTCAAGGTATAAAAGACATCTAATTTCTTCAAACTCAAGAAATGTGAATTTTTCATAAATCTTCATTTTTACAAGAAATATTATATCACCAATGGTTACCAAAATATATCATTATTTACAAACATTTTATTTCATAAAATGTTTAATATCAATTTTTCTAGAAAATACATCATTTTCATAAAATACCCACTTTTAATATTTCAAATCCCTGAAATATTTATTCATCTTTTATTTTTAATAAAATAACATTTTACCAATATTTTTATTGCATAAATATATTTATTATTTTTTACACATCAATTTCATCATTTAATCAAATGCACCCTACTCAAGTAGTCTAACTACAAGACTATAAATATATAAAATAGAGTCTTAGTACTAAGAGTAAGGTTTTTCCACCTCTAAAAGCTCCAGTGGTGGTAGAAATGTTGGTGTAGGAGGAGCAACCCCCACCTCCAAAGGTGGCCTCAAGGGGTTGCCAAAAGCATCCTCCAAAAATGCTCCAAATGTACTTCATCCAAGCTTCCAAGTAAAATCCACTTCAAAATCCATGGAAGTTCCATCTTCATTTACAAAAATCCCCCAACACTTCTCCAAAATTCATAGCTCCACTTCAACAATGGTGGAAATAGGTGTTGTAGGCTTAAACATGGTGAAATACTATATAAAATGGTGGTGGAAGACTTAAAAATGGTGGAAGAACACCTAAAATGGTGGAATACCACCCTCTCACACTCTCTTATCTTTTTCATCTTTCAATAACAAAATAAACCCAAACACACCCTTATAAAACCCTTCCAAATGCAAAAATCCCATTTTGCCCCTTCTGGGCTCATCCCAGCTCGACAACTCAAAGATCTAAGGACAAGAATTGTGAAAACACACAAGGGCAAGTCAGAATAAAACATTTTTGAGGAACCTCATTCGAACGACACGTCAACCTCGTTTGATGGGTCGTTTTGCTCGACCTTCACGCGACTTGCCACTGTAATGCAGAAACATCTCGTTCGAAGCCCTGGATTGCATGACCTTCGTGTGATATGTCCATCTCCCGTCTAACGACATAGGCATGTCATTAGAAAAAAAAACTTTTTCCTTTTCTTTTATTATTCTTCAATTTTGACCCACAATTCATCAAACCTCACTCCATCACAATTTATAAAAATTTAATTGAATTATTGTGATAGGGCATTACAAACTTCCTTCTTATAGTAATTTCGTCCTCAAAATTCTCGATCCGTTAATCCTTAAGCTTATGACGGTTCACCAACTTCTATTCTAAGGCATAGAGATCCTCCAAGATAAATCATCCAAGTCTGAACACTAAGGTTACCCTACGTGCCTTCATACGGGTTTGTCACCAAATAATTAACATGCGACATGCTCTAACGCTCACCATCTCGCTAACCATGAACATCATATAATCGGCTGCGGGTCTCCACTCACTTTATGATCATATCTAAACCATTTCTAGCACCACCTATGCCAGTACCTAAGGCATACCGGTGCCTCCATAGGCAAATTCCCTCTAGATGTCGACACTCACCCAATGTGAAACGTAATACCAAAAATTGACATATATATTATCAAAATTAATCCCATCTTAGGACCGTACATCCTACATTCTACAAAATTTTAATCAATCTTGACTATACAATCGGAATGAGCTCATCAATAACTATAATGTGTTATTCTCTCACTCCAAGGAGTAATATTCTTATCAAGTCATCACCGTACGCTCGGATTACACCTTCCGCTGCATCACTCTGATGATCCTAGTACTACCCTAGGTGTCTCACCTTTGAGTACTCGCTATAATTCACTTACCATGGCGAAGTAACATCATATGCTAATTCTCACTCGATTTCCAACACTATATTGTATCCTCAAGTCATCATCCCACTCTTTGTAACCCGAGTCGCTGACTGTCGTGCCGGCTAGTCAAAAGTTCACTAATCCTAAGAAATATCAATACTACGAGCAAACTGTGTGGCCAAAAGTGCAGCCACCCGTACACATAACTTTATGAAATAGTAAGAATACCTCAGATAGAGTGCACCCAGTTACCAAGATGCATTGACCATAACCGATCCACCGTGCTGTACTAGGCTAACCACGTCGTGCCATGACATGGAACCAATCTGAGTTATCACTCATGTGAGAATATCGATCCCTAATTAACAAAATTGAAAGGGATACACGAGAGTTAGAAGGAACAAGAAAACATCTCGAGAAATTTTGCCTATAAGCGTTCGACTATGATTTATGAAAGTGAAGTTTCTCCATATGCTTGAAGTCATATCACTCATTCCCAAAGTTTTCACCGAGCACTAATCCTAGCCACATGCCCTGGCTTGGGTCACTAGTCGCGATGAATCGAATCACAATCATTCATTCTCTTAACACAAAAGCAATTTAAGAATCGGTAGTCCTTTAGGAAGTCAATGCCCGACTTCCCTCCTTGGGAGAAAGGCCCTACCTTTCACATCCTTGGTGTATATAAACCATTCGGATTGGCGGATACCTCACGCCCTTATCGACATTAACCTTGCCCAATTACTAGTGATGACATCACCAACCTATTACACTTAGGCTATTATTTTCCTTATCATATCGTGATCGAAATCCCAAACTCCTATAGGCATTACTTAGTTCAAACGAGGCACTCACCTAACCGTGTCCTTTAACCATGAGGTTTCCGCCAAACTTACTTTTGGTTTCAACCCACACAAAATTTACGTGGCGATCATACCTAGCGCCCTTATCATTCTAAGAATAGTAAACATCACACGGGTCTACATCCTTTAATCTGTACCGGCTTGGCGGGACATGCCAAGAACTAGTCCTCACATTGCTAAGGCTACCTTGGCATATACCGTCGACACACGCCAACATTATAATCATGTTTCTATATTACCCCACCTCGGCCACCATCTTCAAGTCTCCAAATGACGTCATCACTTCTAAGTCTCTAATAAATCTCTTAGTACATCCCGAATCAGAGTATCACCACACCCATACTAGTCATTCCATGATATCTGAGCATCACTTGATGTTCATTTTCCTTTCACATTCTCTCGGGTGGATGGTGCCTTGCCTTGGTCGGTATCTACCATATCTTGGTTATCCTCATCCTTCACTTGGTCGTTGCCTAAGACTTCTCCCTTTTCCTCCTCTCTTGATGGAGAACCTGGATCATGCTCCCCAAAAAGTTAAGTCTCATGAAGGATATGAGTCTTGACCAAGGATGCATCTCATCCATTCCTAAAGTGTGATATGTTCACCGAACTACCACCAAGTGTAATATCACCCCCAAGGATCAAATTTTCCTAATCACATTACTGGCGTTAACTACCCGTAATCGCCGCACCTAAGTGTTATATACTCTCTAATTACCAATTATCAGTGCCTAGTCATGACACCCTAACCATAAACCTCTACCGTTGACTATATGCAACTCGTGCCACTTACCTAATGGACGTCGTTCCACTATATTAACATCTCATAAGGTTCTATATCCTCAAGGATTGGAACATAAGCACCTCACACTAATAATCCTGGTGTCACCACTATTGGTTTGAACGAACACTCATAAATTACCAGAAATTCTAGTAAGAAGCGCGGAAGCGATTAATAACTATCAACTTGATCGCCTGCCACTTGGCAATAACTTACTTGTCATGCTAACCTCTTTGACTTTATTGTGGAGGACATGAACTAAATCATCACTAAACTAACATGATCGGCCCAAACCAACACCGACATCGAAAGATCCAATACCGACCTCACCATATCACTCCCGAAAGGAACCTTAAACCTAGAGCTCTAATACCAATTGTAATGTCCCAGCCCGGATTTATGGGTTACCCGTAGTTAACCCGGTCTAACCCGAGTGCAATGAAACAAACTATATAATGTTGCTAGTTCAGTTTTATTTTAATTATCGTTACACTTGTTTAGCATGCGATTCCAGATTCAAAATAAATTACGTGCGGGACCCATGGGGAGCGCCCCGAAGTCCAAGCATACAGAGATCCTAATATAATATAAAAGAAAGTATTTATATGTATAACGCTCTCTATAGACACACCATTATAATACCCTGTAACCTCTCCTTAGGTCCCTAGCACCTCCCTTCATCATTACAAACCTAAGTCATACCTCGGGTACTAACCTAAAGGCCATCGGGCACTCCCAGGCTCCGTTTGAGCAAAATTTAAACTCTTCATATCGACCAAGACTAAATGAATCTTCGAAGGGCACGGAAACCCCTTTCCAACGGTTCGTCCCATGCGCGATTCTGACTTCCGGTACGGATGAACGACCCATTTTCCCCCAAAACCTGATCAGGAGGTCATCGGACGCTCCGAGACTCCGTTTGACCAAAGTTAACTCTTCAGCTTGATCGATACTGAATGAATCTTCAAATTTAACTAAAGCCCCTTTCCAACGGTCCACCCCGTGTGCGATTCTGACTTACGATATGGACGAACAATTCATTTTACTTCGAAAGGTCACCAAACGCTTCCAGGCCCCAGTTGACCAAAGTCAACTCCCCAAATCGAGTCAAGCTCTTTGGAATGTCTAATTACATATCCTAACCTTTCCAACGGTCCTCCTCATGCGTGATTCTGACTTACCATGCAGATGAACGATCCGTTTGTGTCCTACGATTCCCTGTCCAAAGGACCGATGAACGCTTACGAGCTACATCTGAACTGAAGTAAACTCCCGGACCCGGGAGAATTCCAAAAGACTTTCAAAGGTATCTAAATTACCTTTCCAACGGTTTACCCTATGCACGATTTGGATCAACGGTTTGTGCTTTACGATCGATTTTCCGAAGGAACCTGAAAGAGACTGCCAAACGGCAGCTTCCAAACCATGCCTATCGGAAGTGTACCTAAACACACCTGTCGATTGGCAGGACTAGGGCTATGATGATCGATAATTCCCTGGACCTATAAAAATTAGGTCCTAACCTCATTCCAAAGACACAAGATCTGAAATCCATCACTCTCAGCAAGCTCAAAAAACCCCTCTCGAAGTCAGCGTGATTTCCACATCCAAATCCCTTTCCAACCTTCACCTTCCATCACCTTTTTCCTCAAACTTGGTGAATTAAGTACCCTCCATCATCACCCAAGTGAAAGGTCTTCTCTCCAACATCCAAGATCAAGATCTTTAAGATGGTCCAACCTTTTCAATTCTCACTTTAAATTCTCCAAAATTTGCATTAATTTGTTTTATTACTTAGAACTTTTATTCTCTCATCTCGCATATCCTAATATACTTTTTATTTAGCATTATTGCACATCTCTTATTTTCATATAATTAAGACCCAAAAGAACAAGAAAAATAGGGTTTGCTCATAAATTCCAAATGGGAATTCTCACAATTAAAACATTTTTTTACGCACACGCACATATAAGAGAAGTCCCCGATTGGATTTATGGGATAAATACCACCCCTCATTTTGCATACGAACTACGTGGACTTTGATGCCCCTATAGGCTACGTAAGGGTCTCGGGTTAAAACTCGAGACTCGAGTCCTTCTCCTACTTTTTCCTATTTTTTCTATATTCTTTAAACGTAACTCTCTTAGATTCTATATATTTACATATACGTATATTTATGCTTAGTGGAGTATTATTCCATATGTGTTATCATTCCATTATAACGATCAATGCTGGGATAATCGCGTAAATCCTATCTTTCTAATATTACTTTTAAGAACATTCCTACGGATGACTCACTTTATCTCTTCCATGATATAAGTCGATAATTCCTATCTCCACTATATATACACATACACACATATCACAAGGAAATAAAGTAAAATAGCAATAACCCATGAGAGACCGTAAGGGAGGAATGGGTGCCTAACACCTTCCCATTTTGTAACTTATCCTTCGGACCCTTTTCGAATCATTTTGGTTTCGTATGTATCGGTATGTCTTTGGATGTTGTCCTTCGGGATGGCTCCCTTTTTCCTTTGTCTGTTTTGAGTAAAATGGACTGATGACTCCATCTCTCTACATTTTTCACCTCATCACCGACGCCGACCAAAGCGCTCCCGAGAGGGATGCGCAGGACCAAGATCCTCTCGACGTTGAAGATGCCCACTCTTATCCATCCCACCCGTCGCGAGGATCGGGGGATGGACACATTGACGACTCTATTGGGGACTCTTATTTTGAGGGCTAGACTCTATTTACATGGGTGTTATATTTGCTTATATTTTCCCTATATTTCATGCCCCTTTTTACTATTTATGTGTACCTCATGCTTGCGCTTCTATTCACACAGTTGTAGAATATTCTATATGTACACTTCACACCACATACAACTAGGATCACATATATCCCCATGTTGCACGCATCACCCACCCCTACTTGGTATACCATTGGTACTTGTACTTTGCTCCCTGTTGGTCATGATCAAGAAAGATACTCTCATAAGATACGAAATAAGAGAATCATGCATGATTCACACGATATCACCAAAGAGCATTGTGATTGACAAAATTTTATCCAGTAACTGGAGGGTCACTTCGTGATGGGCATTGGTCCGGCATGGTGCAGTTAGCCTAAGTGATATGACTCTCACCTTCCATTGGCCAGTACCTTTGACATTATCGAATGGTTCCCCCGCATTGTACCGCTTGACCGAAGTCATGCAGGAGGTATATCGCAGGGAAATCATTCACGTACGTCGACTATATCGAATTCGCTCTCACATGTACCGTCCCCACGAGGTATATAGTGAGGCAATTCACCTACACTCAAGTATATCAAATGGTTTGTCCACACGTACCGATTGCCCTCAAAATCAAGACCTATATAGTGGAAGCCATGCCAAAGGGGGAACCCTTTCTGATTCACCCAACCAACTGCATACCCGCATATAGGTGTCAAGCCTAGGACGCACAAATTAGATTGTCGGTTTCGACCCGAAACTCTGTCGAAATTCCGGGCCGGCCTGCCGCCTAAATTTTTGCTCATTTTTAAAATGGGACCCTGCCCACGAGCCTGGTTACAAGTCCAGCATAGCTTTGTATATGTTACAAACCCAACTTTTCCAGGATCGGGTCCCGTCCGACATTTCATTTTGCATTCAGGAGAATTTAATACAAGTGAGAACATAATAATAATAATCATGCTGAGACCCGTCTCCCAAAAAAATTTCTCCCTTCTTTATCAAAAAGCCAAAAATATTTTGTCCTTCGATCTCAAAAGAAAAAAAATGTCAAAACTATTTTCATTCTTTTTCTCAAAAAATAAATCCCATTTTTGCCTTCTCGGGTCGATCGCACGCCCTTGGCTTGTCTCCTTATTGGCTTCGGTCTTTAGTCAAATCACCCTGGAGTTTCGTTCGTTCCCCTGCTACCTCTTTCGAGTCCGGTATCCATCCACTTTCCATGGAGAACACAAATCAAGTACCAGTTACGCAGTCAGATCTTACGACAGTTTTAGCCCAGCTCGTGTCCAAGATTGACAACCTTCAGACTAAGGTCCGAGAGATGCAACAAAACCAGGTTCATGTTCCTCAAGAGCCCGAGGCCCTATTCCCTCATGTTATGGGTCCACCCGAGCCTCTTTGGGTTCCTGAAGAGTATCAACACGCTCCACATTCCCCTCCTATTAATGGGCCATCGCCTACCTAGCTTTTTATGTCAAACCTTGCCCTACCAGGGGATAACTTTCCTCCGATCATTGATACAAAAGAGGAAGAGTTGAACAAAGTCAAAGAATATCTCAAGATGCTAACTAAGAAGTTCGATCAAGTCCAAATCTCTAGAAATTACGTGGACTACACCCACATGTCTCCTTATCCTAAGGCAAGGTTACCCAAAAAGTTTAAGATGCCAAATATCGAGAAATTCGGAGGGAGTAGACCCCCGATTGTTCGTCTTCGCATTTATCACCGCTCCACGACTCTCCTAGGGGATTCTGAAGAAGTGATGGCCCAATTATTTTAGCAAACTTTGAAGGGCAGGGCCCTCCGATGGTTTTTGTCTCTCGAGGAGTCCAGAAGCCCAACTGGGAGGATATAGCCCGAGAATTCATGTCACAGTACAAATATAACGAAGATCTTGAGGTTACCCGCCATGATTTAGAGATGCTCAAATAGAACTCTAGGGAATCATTCAGTAACTTCATAGCCCGATGGAGGGAAAAATCATCCATTATGACCAATCGGCCATCCGAGGAAGAACAAGTCAACATAGTGAAGAATAACTTCTTGCCCCATATTCAAGCAACTATGGGAGGACAATACTATCACCACTTCCGAGCTCTCAGAGAAGCAGAAGTGGAAATCGAGGAAGGTATTGCTAAAACAAAAGTTTAACGAAAGAAAGTGTCCGGACAGTTCACCCCCAGAAAATATGACAAACCTGCCAGTGTTGCAGTCTCAACCATAAACAACATCTATCAACCAACCACTTTGTGGGCACCAGAAAGCTGCCTTGTTCCAGTCCGAAAGGAATACACCGAGATCCATGCTCCCCTCTCCAAAGTTTATCATGCCCTGTTAAGACGAAACCTTATCAAACCGACCCCCGTCCATTGCCAAATCCACTTCCAAGAAACTTCAAGGAAGATGCTTATTGCGCCTTTCACCAAACTGTTGGCCATACCATCGACCAATGCTTCCACCTTCTAAACATAATCCAAGGTCTAATTGACCAGGGTACCATTGCCCCACCAGCCAATCCTAAACCAAACACTACTCACAACCCACTCCCAAACCATACCAATTCTATCTTCCTAGAAATGGACCCGAAATTTGATCCCTCAACTCAAATCACACCAATACACTCTCTCAAACCTCTCCAAACTTGCCCATATTTCCTCCTACACCCTGTTTGTCTCGCTGATTAGGCACTGTCACTCCTCGTCAGAGCATGCATAGCTATCCGTACTCGTTCTGAAGATGGAAGTATGGAATTATCAGAAGTGTTAAACCAACTCCTAGAGTTCGGGCTAAAATTGCCCTCACAGATGATCGTTGATTGCCAGAAGTTCAGTACGCTATTCTTGGAAGCACAAAAATGGGCTCGAAAGCCAAACAGTTAGGTGGTACCAACAGATGAAGTCAGCCTAGATAATGTTGTCCAGATCATGGCAGAATCATTCAGGCAAACCAACGATATTTTCTATATGATCGAGTTACTTGATATTCAGAAACTATAAGGATGTCTGGTCCCTTCACCCTTACTCATCCCCACAGAATGGGAAGACTCGTATGAAAAAGTCATTGAAGTTGTGGAATGAATTGACTTTACATGGAAATACGGAATTAATGCCACCGGATGGGGGGACGAATTTGAAGATTCGAATGAAGAACAAGCTTTAGAGAAAACTATCCCGGTAACTGACATGTGTGTGATGATATAATTTGAAGAACTCCTTGGAGAAATAAACAAGGTGGAAAAATAACCCGAGATCGACGAGGAAATAGGATTAATGTTCTTCCCTTCTTCAGTAAATCATATGACCAGATCAGGGAGGCATTACCAGATCCCAAGCTCACTACCAGCCAATGACAAAGGGAAGGGGGTTGAAAACCTTCCTATGCCAGAAATAACCCTCGAGGAAAGCTAGATCCTCGATCAACTAAAGAAACTCAATCTAATATCACTATATGGGGGCTTTTCATGTCTTCCCAACTGCACAGAAATGCTTTGATCAAATTGCTCGTTGGACCCACAGTTCCTCCCTCTACCACACCAAAAGAAGCAATAAATTTAGTCGGATCCTTGACCTCTACTCGAATGATATCCTTTTTCGAAGAAGAAATCCCCAGAATTAAGCTAAACCACAATCATGCACTCAATATCTCCATCGGAGTTATGGGGAAGATCGTACCACTCTCTCTTGTCGATAACGGATCTGCCTTGAATGTCTGCCCATCAAGAACCTTTAAATGCTTAGGACTGAAAGAAAGTGACCTCGCTCTAACTTCCGCTGCTTTATGCGCCTACGATAATACTCGTCGAGAAGTGATGGGATCCATAAAACTTGTAATAGGGGTTGGCCCTATAAACCCTGTCGTTGAATTCCAAGTTATTGACATCCCAACTTATTTCAACCTGTTGCTCGGATGATCTTGGATCCATAGTATCAAGAGGGTGTCTTCCTCGCTTCATCAGAAATTAAAGTTCTTCACCGACGGACGAGTCATCACCATTTTAGGCGATGACAATAATACCGAGGGTGCAAGCACCAACAGTCCAATCCTTGAGATACAACACGGGTCAAATGATATGCTCCTATCAGGATTCCGAGTTGATCCACTTCTACTCTCGGCAGGGGACTATTTTAAAGAAGGGTTTTGTCTAGATTACGGCCCTCATGGCAGTGTCAATGTGATTCAGATGTTCAGAAACATGCACTTCATGCTCGGATTGGGACTAGGGCAAAGACAGCGAAGGATAATTGAGCCCATTGAACTGAAGAAAGGTTTTACTCCTTGTGGTTTGGGGTACCAACCATCGAAACAAGAGCTCAGAATGATCTACCAGTGTCGATTAAAGAGAAGATTAGAGTTCATCCAGACTATCCCAGGTGACTCCTTGAATGGACGATTCATCAAAGAGGGCGAAGACTTCCCCTTTTACAGCTTTTCGGAACACTGTTATGACCATACATACAAGAAGATGAAGCCTAGAATGAAGATCTTTTTCCAGGACAGATACCTATGGGCTGAAAGTTCCTAACACCAACTGCTCATTAGAGATACCGAAGATTTTGAGGGAAGTGACTCTGATGACTCGTTCAACTTGCAGACACTGGGACTGAGACTCTGCATGGTTCATTTAAGAACTACATCACTGGATCCATCCCACCTGATTAAAACTGATGATACACCTCTCCTCAACTGGCATGATGTGCCTATTTTACCTGTCGAAATCCCACCTAACCCCAATATTTACCCCCATTTCTTCTTCTGTTATCTATCCTTGCTCAAATGTAATCGATACCTCCTTTGATGAGGTTCTCAATGTTGTTTTTCCTATCAATGAAATAATTAAAGATTTTGAGTATCTTGTTGTGCCTTACATTAATTGTTTAGATTCTAATCAAACTTTTGATGATGATGATTTTGCAAATGAACAATTCTTAACTGATCTAAATAGGGTTACTAACAAACAACATAACCGCATTCAAGTTAGTGAAGAAGAGACTATTATTGTTAACCTCGGTTCTAGTAGCCAACTGTGCAAGATTAGGATAGGGGCTACCCTCGACGAGCATGAGAGTGCACAACTCGAAGAATTATTAAAGGAATTTGTGGATGTCTTCGCATGCTCCTATGACGATATGCCTGGCATTGACCCTAAAATAGTTCAACATGAGATTCCCACTTTTCCAGATTACAAGACGGTTAAACAGAAGTTGAGAAAGCTCTGTACTGAATGATCGCTCAAAAGTCAAAGAAGAGGTGGTCAAACAGTTGAACGTGGGCTTCATTCGCGTGATTGAATATCCCATATGGCTAGCCACCATAGTGCTTGTGCCAAAATTAGTAGGGAAAGTTTGGATGTGTGTAAACTATCGGGACTTGAACAAAGCCTCTCTAAAGGACGATTACCCGTTACCCAATATCGATATGATCGTGGACAACACAGCCAGTCATGCTCTTAAGTCATTCGTCGACGGGTTTTTTGGGTACAACCAAATCAAAATGCACCCAGATCACTGATCAACGCGTGAAAGGTGTGTTCGTGTAAGGACACAATCGTTGTTTTTGTTTCACCGCGATAATACAAACAAACCTAAATTACAGCTACACTTGCGATACAAGTATAGCGATAAGTCGGGTATCAAAAATCCACAGAGACGAGTTGCTAGAATTTAATTGGTTTAATACTCCTAAATAAAAGGGAAAAAAAGTGAATTACAAGCTAAAAAGGAAAAGATGAAAAAAGGGAAATGTTTAATCTAGGCGAGGGAAAATAAAGCTAGATTAAGAAAGTGAGTAAAAACTATAGGCCGCATCGAATATCCCTCACCCAAGTTAATTAGTATAAAATGGTTACATTGGTCGATGATTTATTACAAATGCGTCTCGTTTCAACAGTTAATTAAATCAAGGGTTTTCACGCCCTTAAATTTGCATAAAATCCTAATACGATTTTGGCGTCAACAAATACCCCGATAATTACACACGCAAGGTCATAAGTACGGGGCATACATGATATGCCCCGTTAAATCTCCTAGGCGTAATAACTAGGACAAAGCACCCGAAATAGACCCGTAAGCTCCATCACCAAAGCAAAGCAATACGTTTACCCAGAATGAGTTCAATCCGAACACAACCTAAACTAATTTAGCTAGAAAGCATATTAAAAACGCGGTAAATAAACGCGATAAACCTACACTAGAAATCAAGTAAATAAAGCAAGTAAACCTAATTATCAAAGCATGTAAATCTAATTAATCAAAGCAAGAATTAAAGGAATACAACTATATTAATGGAGAGGGTAATGAATAGTGCAACTTACAACCCAATTGGGTGTCAATTCAAATAGAAATGAAGAAGAACTATCCAAAAACCCTCAAACCCTAAGCTAAACTAACCTAAAATGAATTATATATGTTTTTACAAAAAAATACTTTATATAGTAAAAGGAATTAAATTAGAAAAGAAAAGAGAAAAGAAAAGAAAAGGAACGAATTGCCAAATATCTGGTATGATCGATCGATCGATCAAAGGCCATTGATCAATCGATCAAAACCATCGATTGATCGATCGAACAGGCCTCAGGCCACTATCTCAATTCGTAGGCTTAATTTCAAACCGCGGTCAATCGGGGGCCTAAGCCCAGTCGACCGGTACTCTATTTTTGGCAGCCCTTAGTCCATGAAGAGGGGGGAAAGTCCATTAACGAAAACGGCCATATCTTCTTTGTCTGAACTCCAAACGACGCACCGTTTATGGCCACGCGACGCTAACTCAATAAACTATGCATCTGTGGAATTTTCATGAGCTGGAGAAAAATTTAAATTGACTAAAATGCCCTTGAAGTAGCGTTTGGCGACGAAACTTCTTCGAAATGCAACGGATCCTAACTTTTAGCGTTCCAATACCTACAAAAGCACAATTAACCCCTGCAAAGCATGTATATATCCAAATCCAAGGTTTTCTGATTAATGAACATAAATATAAGCATTTAGGACCATAAAAGCACTAGAATGCATAAAGATAACTGGCGAAAATATGCAATATTCGATACGAATGACACCCCCTAACTTAAACATTGCTAGTCCCTAGCAATGAAATAGGATGCAACAAGAACTACAAGAAAACCAAAAATAGGAGATAGTAAAAATTTATGGTATAAAATCATAAGGCCACTTTCGTGGGCGATTTGATTGCATTTATCGTATGCAATAAGTCGTTAAACTCCTAGGTTACCTTAGTGGACGAGGGTCGTCTCGTAAGGGTTTTCAGGGATGATACCCACAAACATAACATGGTTTCCTCAAAATATGCCCAAACCAACATGCGACAGGCCCAACAATACGAACAAGAATTCAACATGTTATTAGCATCGCAAACGAATTCACGTGAAGAGTCTGTAGTTATTAACATTATCGAATGCACCTCAATGAATTGAAGCTTTAAAATGTGGGAGGGGAGTGAGCACACTCAAAATATGCTTTGGAAAAAACTTAAATAAATCGGATACTGAATATCAAAGCATGCATAAAATTCAATCCTCACGGGCATTACACTGATAAAATGAAATCACTTGAAACAGGGGGGTAACACACAGGACATGCGGGAATAATGAGTAAATGTAAAGGGAAACTAGGTCGCGCACATGTCACAAATGAAGAACGCTATATAGAAAATAAAAACTATAATCTCAGTGAAAGATACTGCACATATAAAAGAGGCAAAATGCATTTTCACAGATTATCAAAACTATTTAAACCTTTGAATTACATCTACTTAAGATCACATAGGAATTTAATAGGGTTGTAATGTAGTCTAGGCTAGGGTACGAAATGAAAGAGATGTATATACGGATTCAAAAGATGTTCGGAGATGAAAAACATGGGATAATGAAAAATAGCGAGAAATTTCAAAATTGGAAAATGATTTCCAAACAAGCAATAAATATATCAATCAAGAGAGTAACAAGGATTATTGAATCACTATAAACAATATATACAAATTTCTCTTTCTTTTTCTTTTCTTCTTTTCTCACTTTTTCTTTTGTTTTCTTTTGTTTTCTTCTTTCTCTTTTTCTTCACTTTTTCACATCTCTTTTCTTTACTTTTCTCACTCTCATATGCCTAAATTGCAGCCACAAGAAAATAGCATCATTCAATCCCAAGTAACATTCCAAACAAAGGTACGTAAGGTGTATGTATGGTTTAAAACTCCAATTCGGAGTTGTTTATGGGAATTTTGGGTTATGAAACGAAAGGCTAATATTTAGGCACAAAGGGGTTAACGAGGGTAAACATATATGGTGAGGTCAAGGCTAATATGGGTGATATAACAAGGATGGACTATGCTCATTTCATAAAGTTTACGCAATTCTCGAGTCAAAACAATATATGAAAATTATGCTCAAGTAAACATTTCAAGAATGAACTCAATTAATGAATGATCAAATGAAAGAATAGAGAGATTATCGACAAATTCAACGTTTTCAAAGAGGAAAGAATACTGTATAACACTCACAAATGATGAAAGGTACAAAGCTTACTCGGTGTAAGTATATACAATGCAACAAAAGATTACCAAGTTATAAAAATCTTAAACCAAATCAATAAAACAAGAAAAACGCATGTGCTCATGGGATTAAAGTTTAATCCATGAAGTTATTCATAATATCAATAATCTAGGACTAAAGTCTAATAACTTCTAAAATTGAGAGCATACATCATTGGGTTGTCTATTGGATCGGGAAATTATTAAAATTTATCATCGGAAACAAGGGCAAAATGCCCAAAAAGGGAGAAAAAAGAAAGAAAATCTTTTTGAATTTTCTAAGAAAAGCATACTAAGTAACTAACCTGTGAGCAAAACATGGACTAAACAAAGAAATGGATAGAATATCCCACACCCCCTAACTTAAAACTTGACATTGTCCTCAATGTTAATTAAGAACCAAGTTAAAGAGAGGAAAATAGCGATATTACCCAAAATTGGAGCGATCCCCGTAAGAACAAGTTCAAAGAATCTACAAAACAAGTTAGTACAGAGCATTGCAAAAATAAGTAACAAAAAGTTAACTAATTACACTAGACTAAATTAAAAAGGGAGGAAAAAAACAAAAAGAAAGAAAGAATAAAAAGCTAACTATATACAACCTACTATTTAGGCTTCACACTAACTATGCACTAGAAGTTTAAATAGCTGAGGGTCCACCGCAAAAACGATTTGACTTTGGAGGATAACCGGTGTACCCTTACTCTCAAGCATGCCCTCTGAAAAATAGGAATTCCGTTTGAACAACGAAAGGCATGTGTAAGGCGGAAGAAATGAACCATCGCCAATTAAAAGTTTTGGAGGGACAATGGGGGATTTGGATTGAACGGATGACAAGAATAAGTGGGGACCAAGAAAATCAGAATATCCTCCCAAAGATTTTGAAATTGGAATGGGAGGGGCGCACACAAAGGCAAAGATGCGATCGTGGAAGGCGATTTGAGAAAGCACTCCTCATCGGCGAAAAGGTTTAAGACATTAAAGTTTGAAATCGAATCATCGGGTACTTGTGACGGTGTGATAACAAAGAATAAAAATGGGGAGGAAAGAAATTCAAACTCGTGAGATGAATTATCATCGCATGAAGATTGAGTTTCGAAGGAAATAATATCATTTTCAATGAAATGTTCTTCTTTGGGAGCCAAAGAAGAAATCATTTCATTGCAAATAGATATTACATCATTTTCATCCTCACTTTCAATATCTATTACGCAATGGACTAAGTCAAGAATGGTTTGTTCCAAAGTAGGCACAAAGTCCTCATTTGGTTCAAAACATTCTTTGACTTCGAATGTCTCGGTAGCAAAATCGTCGTCGGATTCAATAATAATAAATCCAATTCAGGTTCCCACAGACGATTTTCTTCCCGATAAAGATTTTCAAGTTTCTCATTTTCAAGCATACGCAAGCCCTCACCGAATATCATAGGTAGAGGTGAGGATTCTTAAAAATGGAAACTTTGAAAATTATCATCGAACTTAAACTTATTATTATAAGAATTTTGAAAACTATTGCAATTCGTTTCAAAATTCCTATTATAAGGAGGTAAAGGCCCAAAATCATTATCATCATCATCAAAATACACGCACTCCAAAGCTTGACTTTTTTAATACTCGCCCAAAGTCATTTTAGATGTTGTAATTTTTTGGGATTTCGAGTATTGACCAAAAGTCAAAGGTTTGCAAGAAATTTGAGAATTATCATATGATTACCGAAAGAATTGAAATAAGACATGCTTACCCCAAAAATGGCTCGAAATGGCAAATTCCACAAAGTAGATGCGAGCGGGAGAAATTCGAGCGTTTCTAAGTGCTCAAATGTAATGGTCCTGCAAAAATATTAACAAATAATACATATTGAAAGAAAATACTACGAAATACCAAATCAAATAAAGTCTAAAACAAACTCATCCCCAGCAACGGCGCCATTTTGATCAACGCGTGAAAGGTGTGTTCCTGTAAGGACATAATCTTTGTTTTCATTTCACCGCGATAATACAAATAAACCTAAATTACAACTGCACTTGCAATACAAGTATAGCGTTAAGTCGGGTATCGAAAATCCACAGAGATGAATTGCTAGAATTTAATTGGTTTAATACTCCTAAATAAAAGGGGGAAAAAGTGAATTACAAACTAAAAAGGAAAAGATGCAAAAAGGGAAATGTTTAATCTAAGCGAGGGAAAATAAAGCTTGATTAAGAAAGCGAGTAAAAACTATAGGTTTGCGTCGAATATCCCTCACCCGAGTTAATTAGTATAAAATGGTTACATGGGTCGACGAGTTATTACAAATGCGTCTCGTTTTGACAGTTAATTAAATCAAGGGTTGTCACACCCCAAAATTTGCATAAAAGCCTAATACGATTTTGGCGTCAACAAATAACTCGGTAATTATGAATGCAAGGTCGTAAGCACGAGATATACATGATATGCCCCGTCAAATACCCTAAGCGTGGTAACTAGGACAAGGCACCCAAAATAGACCCATAAACTCCATCACCAAAGGAAAGCAACACGTCAACCCGGACTGAGTTCAATCTGAACACAACCTAGACTAATTTAGCTAGAAAGCATATTAAAAACGCTGTAAATAAATGCGATAAACCTACACTAGAAAGCAAGTAAAGAAAGCAAGTAAACCTAATTATCAAAGCATGTAATTCTAATTAATCAAAGCAAGAATTAAAGGAATACAACTATATTAATGGAGAGTATAATGAATAGTGCAACTTAAAACCCAATTGGGTGTCAATCCAAAGAGAAATGAAGAAGAACTCTCCAAAAACCCTCAAACCCTAAGCTAAACTAACCTAAAATGAATTATATATGTTTTTACAAAAAAAATCCTTCATATAGTAAAAGAAATTAAATTAGCAAAGAAAAGAAAAGGAACAAATTGCCAAATATTTGGTATGATCGATCGATCAATCAAAGACCATCGATCGATCAATCAAAACCATCGATCGATAGATCGAATAGGTCTCAGCCCACTGTCTCAATTTGTAGGCTTAATTTCAAACCTCGATCGACCGGGGGCCCAAGCCCGATCGATCGGCACTTTGTTTTTGGCAGCCCTTGGTCCATGAAGAGGGAGAAAAGTCCATTAACGAAAACGGTCATATCTTCTTTGTTCGAACTCCAAACGGCGCACCGTTTAGGGCCACGTGACGCTAACTCAATGAAATATGTATGTGTGGAATTTCCATGATTTGGAGAAGAAATTTGAATTGACTAAAATGCCCTTGAAGTAGCGTCCAACGACGAAACTTCTCCGAAATGCAACGGATCCTCACTTTTAGAATTCCAATACCTACAAAAGCACAATTAAACCCTGTAAAGCATGTAAATATCAAAATCCAAGGTTGTCTGGTTAATGAGCATGAATATAAGCATTTAGGACCGTAAAAGCACTAGAATGCATAAAGATAACGGAAAAAAATATGCAATATTCGATACGAATCAATCACCAAGAAAAAACCGCGTTCATCACCCCATGGGGAACCTTTTGCTACACTGTTATGCCATTTGGTCTCAAGAATGCTGGGGCTACCTACCAGAGGGCTACCACAACCATCCTGCACGATCTGATTCACAAAGAGGTCGAGGTCTATATGGATGATATGATTATCAAATCCAAAACTAAAGAAGGTTATGTTCCCGCTCTTCAAAAATTCTTTGAACGACTGCAACGATATCAGATGAGACTCAATCCACAGAAATGTGTCTTCGGCGTTACAAAGGGAAAACTCTTGGGATTCATGGTCAGTGAGAAAGGGATAGAAGCAGATCCTGCCAAGCTAAAATCCATACTTGAGATGCCACCTCCCCGAACAAAAAAAGAAGTTTGTGGTTTCCTTGGGAAATTGCAATACATCAGCCGGTTCATCAGCCAAGTAGCCTCTATCTACTAACCTATCTTTAAACTCCTCCGAAAGGATTCAATAAAAGTTTGGAACGAGGCCTGCTAAGAAGCTTTTGACCGAATCAAACAATATATGACCCAACCTCCGATACTCATTCCACTATAGCCTGGTCTCCCCTTGCTCCCATACCTAACAATAACCGACACTGCAGCTGGGGATTTGCTAGCCCAGTACCTTGAAGATTCTTGTAAAGAAAGAGCCATCTATTATGCCAGTCATAAATTGTCCGGATACGAAATCAACTACATTGCTCTGGAAAAAGCATGCGTCGCGCTTGTTTGGGTCACCCAAAAGTTACGACACTACATGCTCGCCTTCCCCATTAAGCTTGTATCTCGAATGGACCCCATCAAGTACCTTCTTGAGAAACCCGCCTTATCTACTCGAATGGCCAGATGGTTGATGCTCCTAGACAAATTTGATATCGTGTACGTCACACAGAAAGTCGTGAAAGGAAGATCCATCTCTGACGACCTCTCTAACTACCCCATGGAAGAAGCTGATGTCTGAATCTCTGAATTCCCAGATGAAAACATCCTCTACACTTCTCAAGATGACCTTTGATGGCAAATGTTCTTTGACGATGCGGCCAACAAAAAAGGATATGGCATTGGGATACTTCTAATCACCCCAGATGACTCCCACACTCCCATCGCCATCAAATTAGATTTCTCCTACACCAGCAACATGACTGAATCCGAGGCATGTATGGTAGGCCTCAAAGTTTCTCTCAAGAAAGGTATCCAATGCCTAGATGTCTACAGGGATTCTGCCCTCATCATTGGTCAAGTGCTCAGAAAATGGAAAGTCAAAGACGAGAAACTCCAATCCTTCCATGCCCACTTACAAGAACTAGCCTCCCAATTCTAAGACATAACCTTCCATTACCTACCTCAAGCAAAAAATAACCTAGTCGATGCCCTTGATACCCTAGCCTCCATGGTCGACATGCCCGAAGGAATAATAATGGCCCCCTTCCTGGTCCAAAAAGAAGATAAACTACCGATTGCTACCATATTGAGTTCATCACCAAAGAAGATATCGAGCTAGCCAATTGTTGGTATTATGATATCTGGCACCTTCTTAAGAATGGTAGGTATCCCGAGGGTTCCAATAAAAAAGACCGGGCAACCCTACGAAGATTGGCCGCTTAGTACATCATCTATCACAAAGCACTGTTCAAGAGAAACTTCGATGGAACCCATCTGCACTGCATCGCAGGGGTTGACATTGAAGAGGTAATGCATAGAATCCACAGTGGGGAATACGGTCCCCACATTAACGATCACATGCTTGCAAAGAAGATCATGCGATAAGGCTACTACTGGACCACCATGATCCAGGATTACACCGCCTATGTTTGGAGATCCCTCAAATGCCACCAGTTTTCCAATCTTCAACACCTGCCTCCACGTGAATTATAAAACATGACTTCTCCATGGACATTCTCCACCTAGGGCATCGACATCATAGGGAAAGTTACACCCAATGCCTCTAACGATCATGAATTCATCATGGTTTCCATTGATTACTTCACCAAATGGGTCAAAGCTGAATCATACATAGTTTTGAACGCCAAGAAAGTTGCCAAGTTCATCAAGGAAAACATTATCTGCCGATATAGGGTCCCGCACGAACTAGTGTCATATAACGGGTTACATTTTGAGGCAGAAGTCATAAAAGTGGTCAACGAGTACGAGATTCAGACACTCAAATCTTCTCCCTACCATTCTCAGACCAATGGTGTAGTCGAAGTCGCCAATAAGAACCTCAAAGCCATCATCAGTAAGATGATCGAAAGTTGTCGAGATTGTGCCGACCGAATCCCTTACGCCCTCTAGAGCTACCGAACCTCAATCCAAACCTCTACTGGGTCTACTCCTTACTCTCTAGTCTACGGCATGGAAGCAGTCCTACCTGTGGAGCTAGAAATCCCTTCCCTTTGTGTCATGATCGAAAGACAAGTCAGTGAGGAGGGCTGGCATCAAAGTCACCTCGACGAGCTGTCACTCTTGGACGAGAGGAGACTAAAATCTCTATACCACATACAAGGGTACCATTTCCATATAGCGCGATCATTCAATAAGAAAGTCAAGGATCGCGGTGTTCGAGAGGGGGATCTAGCCCTTAAATAAATAAGAGATCCCATATGGGACCCCAGAAGGAAATTTAAGCCCAATTAGAGCGGCCCATACATTGTGAAAAAGATCTTATCCGGTGGATCCGCCATGCTCACCGACTTAGATGGAGAAAAGATGGCTCGTCCACTCAACCTGGACCGTCTCAAGAAATTTTACCCCTAGTCCAAAAATCTCGGCGCGATACGACTCTTCTCATCTCCCTTCTATTCTAAAAAAAACTCTTCATTTCCCTCTACCCAGAACTACGTGGGCCTGATCCTCTGCAAGAACCATTTTCGGAAAAATTAAAACCTTTCAAAAAAAACTAGAGGTATGTAGGCAACTCATACATCTTACATGAGCACGACCCTTTCTTTTTCAAAAAAACTATTCTTTTCTTATCTGCGAGAACAACAATTCATTCTAACATATATTTGAACAAAAGGATTATGCATGCCTTAGCGAAAGGTATAGATAATTCAAAATACAAAATTCATCAAAGGGCACAATTGGATGATCAAAAACTTGTTTATTTCATTAATAAGAAATTACAGTGTAATTACATAAGGGAGTGGATAACTACCTTCCCCCTACCTTCCTGAAAAAGCCAAATAAATTCCCAAACTTATTCCCAGTACAAAATAAACTCCCCCCAAAATCCCTACCCACAGCTACCAGAGGAGCCCGCTCCATCATCGTCATCTACATCCTGGGGTCCCCAAGATTCCCTTGCTTAAATGGAGTGCCACAGATGCTCCATGGACCGATAAGCTCAAACCGGCCTCAAAAAAACAACCACACCCCCCTCCATGGTATCAGATAAGGAAAGCCGCCTTCGTCAAGTCTCCACCACCAACATCTTGCTAACTACTCTTATCCACAACCACTTTAAATAATCCCCAAGGATGTGCCAAACTCTCCTAGCAGACTAAGAGGGATGGGACAATGGATGTTGAATCTCCCACAAAGAGCCAAGTCGTATGCGCAGACGCTCTGTCAGATCTTCTATCGAAAAGAAATCTAGTGTCCAAGGTGGCACGATCTGCTCCCATCCAAATTAGTGCAGAAGCTGCTAAGGGAAATAAAAAGAGGTCTGTCTGAGACCAACCCGCCGAAAAAATGGGTATTCTCCCAGTTCCATAATAGGCAGTAGTTCCCCCCACCATGGCACTGACCAGTACAGATTTAGAGCCCCATGCTCCACAAAATAGTTCTCCCAGCTCTCAATATCCAGACCAAAACTAATGAAATGGAACGAAAAAAAGTTGGGTACAGCCGACAAAGGGTATTCCGAAGGAGTCACCAGGCAGAATCTTTTAGATAACCACATTAATAGCAACACAGGGCTACCCCTCAGAAAGTCAGAACGACCTTCTCTCCAGGCATCCAGGCCATTCAGGGTCTCCGCCAGTATCATCGCCATAGGATTGCGATGGTAGGACATCCATGATGTAATAGATGCAAGTTGTGGGTCCACCAGCAGCTCCTCGATCACCAGCAGTAATTTTGAAACCAAGCCCAGAACGATGGCTCCGACATATCCATCATCAGTAGCCTCCTGCAAATGCACGGACTGAAACATCGCTGGGAGGGAGATCATACCTCCATCCACCAGTGGTCTGGCAGTCGAGGGCAAAGTGTAAATAAGCCCGGCCAACGAATCCCTGGGAGAATGGGAAAACTCAGGTAGAGCCGCAGCAATGCTGGGATTTATCCCCAGCATGGCAAAAAATTCCTCGTAGGTAGGACAAATTGGCAGACAGGGTTTTGTCGCGGCGCGAGAGTCACCTACGCGTCGATCGTTTAATGTTCCGCTCACCTGAACTATACAAAAACCTAAACTACGACTACACTCAACAGGTGAGTATAGCAGTAAGTTGGGTATCGAAAATCCATAGAGACGAGTTGCTAGAATTTATAAGGTTTAATATTCTGAAATAAAAGTGTAAAAGATGATTAGAAACTAAAAAGGAAAAGATGCATAAAAGGGAAAGATTAATCTAGGCGAGTGTATTGAAACTAGATTAACAAAGCGAGTAAAACTATAGGGTGAGTCGAATATCCCTCACCCGAGTTAATTAGTATAAAATGGTTACATGGGTAGGCGAGTTATTACAAGTGCGTCTCGTTTCGACAGTTAATTAAATCAAGGGTTGTTACGCCCTAATCATCATAAAAGCCTAATAAGATTTTGGCGTCAACAAATATCCCGGAACTTACGCGCGAAAGGTCGTAAGCACGGGACATACATGATATGCCTCGTCAAATCTCCTAGGCGTAATAACTAGGACAACGCACCCGAAATAGACCGGTAAAAACCATCACCAAAGCAAATCAACGCGTCAACCCAAGTGAGTTCAATTCCAGCACAACCAAATTTAAATTACCTAGAAAGCATGTTAAAAACGCGATAAATGGAAAGCGGTAAATAAACGTGGTAAATCTATACTAGAAAGCATGTAAATCAAATCATGTAAATAAAGCATGTAAACCTAAATTAGAAAGCTTGTAAATTAACTAGAAAGCAAGAAATGAAGAAATACAAACTATATTAATGGCGAGGATGATGAGTAGTCAACATTCAAGCCCCAAAAGTGTGTCAATCCAAGAAGAAATGAAGAAGAACTAAGCAAATCACCGAAACCCTAACCTATTCTATCTTCTAAAACTCTCTAAAAACGTTCCTCCCGATTTATTACAACAAAAAATGGTTTAAGTAGTAAGTTAGAATAAAAGAAAAGAAGAAAGAAAATGAAAAGAAAATATCTGCAGGAAAAAATAGGGGATCGATCGATCGACCCTTGTGGTCGATCGATCGACTGTTAAATTCGTGGCAAAATAAAGAAGGGTCGATCGATCGACACCCGGGCTCGATCGATCGATCAAGCAGGGCAATATGCAGAATCCCCTGTTTTGGCATGCTTTCCATCTCCGCTCAAATCATCGTAACTTCATCATACGGACTCGGAATCGTGCACCGTTCATGGCCACGCAAAGCTTGCGAGGAGGGCTACAACTTCCGTGTAGATGTCGGGCAAGGTGCCCAAGCTGTGAAATGATCGAATTGCCCTTGAACGTGCGATTGTGTACGAAAATTGCGCGGAATGCATCCGAATCCCATACTTGGTACCTAAATACCTACAAAAGCCCAATTATACCTCATATAGCATGTTAACAATATAAACAGAGGTTGTCTGGTTAACGGGCTTAAATATAGAGATTAAGTCACCCGAGGTGGCTAAAATGCGTACGTTCGACGGATAAAATACGCGATATTTGCGTATTATCACAAATCTCATCCAAGCCAAAATAGAATACATGGTCTTCGGGGTACCAGAATTGTACCGCCGCCATCAGCATGTTCCACTCTATGGGTCGATTATGCCATAAAGAAACTCGACGCAAGTTGAGAGAATCGTAGTCAATGTTGTAGGAGCACATCGCCTCCAAAGTCTCGAGGTAGTTGGCAAACTCAACATTACCAGGGAGAGCCATCTCACAGAACAAGAAAGTAGGAATGTGAGGGTGTGAGGAAAACACTCCACCCTTACCCCTCTTTTATACTTGAAAACCCCAACAAAAGACATAACCCCTGCAGAAATCGGAGGAAATCTTGCACCACAAGGTACCAAAGGCTGAAGAGGGTACCAATCAAAGCTTTAAATTGATGGGACTGGACTGACCTGTCGATAGGCAGGACAAGGTGCTTACCGATCGGCAACCTCCTACTTTTGGAAATTTTCCTTTTTCCTTTTTTGTCAAATTGAGAAAACTCAATAAAAAAAAATTTATATTCTCAAAAGAATTTCAAAATTTCCCTTTTTCATCTTTATATAATTCCTCATTGTGAATAAAACTTTCTTTCAAAAAAAATTCCAAAAATATTTCTTTTTACGGTCTCAACAGCAAAGTAAAAAGCGCATGTGCATGCATTCATTCATCGCTAATAGAAGATAATAAAAAAACTCCATTGCATTTGCATAGATATGTTTATGTGTTACATCATTTTGCAAGAAAATAAAGAAAAGAAAAAACAACAGGACTCAACCCGAAGCCACATTCTCTCTCTCTCTCTCTCACGCTTTCTCCTAAGAGCTTCCACCCCTGCGATGCGCTGTCTTTCCCCTGTGGTGAGATATCGCACCACCGCTACCTGAACCAGACTCCTCCCCGAATGAGGCAGACGGCACCAAGCAAGATGGAACAGGAACTGCGTCCCGAATATGGGCAGTCATCGAAGATATCCAGTCCCTAATATCCCTCATCCAAGTGGTGGACACTCGGACTTGCTGCAAGAAAAGACAAAATCAGTATCAAGCAGGAAAGATCAAAAGAAACCAAAAAGAAGGAAAAGAGAAGAACATAAAGATGTACCAAAGGACAAAGAACCTCCTCTGTCAAGACCAACTCCTCCGGGTCCATCGCATGAGGATGATGCAACATAGGCAGCATCCCTACATCAACCCACCGAAAGTTATATGAAGGAGTATGCAACCGCACAAAGGGGACCTCCAAAGTCACCGCCACCGCAGAAGTCGACGGACCTCCACCACTGTGGGAGGACCCCAATGGCCGACTCGAACTCGCAGAGGGAAGGACAGAGCATCATATATGTTGGGCGCCATCATCCAGCTCATCATAAAGTCCATATAATCATACGACACAGCCGTAGTGGTGTATAGCAGATAGGACTCGCTAATAATCGCCGCAATCCTTGAATCCTCTGGCAACAGTCGCTCCCACCTCATAGACATAGGGTTCCAAGAAGGTTGCACCACCACCTCCTCCTCAGAAATCTATCGAATCACCCTCTCCCTGAGATACCAAGAGTGGCCAAACTCAAGAGCCAGCAAATGCCTCATCTACACATTCACTCTAGTCAACCCCGTTTCCTGAACGTTTATCCCCCAGGGGTAAAAAGTCACCTGAAAAATCCCCAACAGATATGAGTCAAATACAGAGTCGAAGAACACAAATACCAGGACTGAAGAAGAAAAAAGCCTTACCTTATCACTGGTCAGTCCATTCAAGACCTGACGCACCGCCTCCACACTCCTCGACTGCCGATTGGACTTCTACCACCGATACAACCTACAAAAGTCCCCAACAGTCTCATCCTTCAAAGAAATCAGCTGGGTTTTAAAACCAATCACTTCATAGAACCACATTTGCCAAAGACAATAATCAAAAATAAAAAAGAGATGCATAAGGAAAATGCGAATGTATGAAAGGAAAATGCGCAAATTAAAGAATACCTTAAGAAGATACGTGGCTCCAGTGAAAGGCTGTTGGCATCAATGGCTGAATGCATCCAGAGAAAAATAAAGGCAGGATCCCCCAATCATAGAGATGGGTGTTCGAAAACGTCCTCAGATATGGCAAAAACCATAAATGAACAACGTCGCCGCACGACGCTACCAGAAATCCCCCCAACACCAGCAAAATGAATAGCTGGTCCATGTGCCTCACCTGCAGCCCATCCTCCACATCAATCACCCTGCCCAGCAAAACATCCCTCAGTAGGGACAGACGGATGGATTCCCTAGACACTATCCTCCCCAGGTCACCTAGCACCTCCCGCACCGCCTCCGACCTCACTTGCAAAGAGCGATCCACCTCTATCCGCTCTTCATCACAATCCATCCCCAACATCTACTGCACATATATGGGAGTCACAATCATCTCCTTAAAACCAAAATGGAAGCTATGGGTAGGGTCCCACCACCTATCCCCCAGAGCGCATAAGACCGCCGTCGAACGAGGCGTCTCATCCAGCACAGACGCCAACCTCCCAAAGCCTGCTGATGATACCACCCAACACACCACAGGTGGAAGATGCTCCCAAACATCATTAAGCCCCGTCGTCCCGCGGGCACGCATAGTTGACAAAGAAACATCAAACTGCCAAAAGAAAAAACCTTGTCAAAATCCAAGAAAAAAGGGAAATCACCAAAAAGGAATGCCAAAAGTCATTGTACTAACATAACCGCCAGGGTTCACCACCCTCGAAGAGCGTGACGCGATGGCTCCCGCAGCAAAGTCCAGTCATCCGCAACTGGCTCAAATGCATCAAAGGAATTCTCGCTCCCCAAAGCAAGAGGCGCCCTGGCCCTCCATTCCACGTTCGCCCAGTTTTTAATAGCCAATCACTTTCGGTGTACTGTAGTTGTCATGAAAGAAGCCATTTTTTAGACTACAGAATGTTAGAGCGATTCCTAGAAGAAAATTACATAAAGAGAGAAGGAAAGAAGCTGTGAAAAATGAGGGGAACCCGCACCCTTTTTATAGGATGCCAAGGGTCATACCGATTGGCACTGCACTGGCCCATTACCATCTAGAGGCAGCCCAAAAGTCCGTGCCACTGCCGAATGGCATCCTCTACATCATGCCGACTGGCACCCCCCAAAATTTTCGCATAGAAACTCCCCAAAAAAACTAGAAAACCCTAAAAAATCCTCAGAAAATTCTTAAAAATCTCGAAAAGGATTTAGAACATTTTCCCCAAGAAAATTTTGCACTCCCTCAAGCGGAACCCCTATTTCCCCAGCGGTACTCTCAAAAGCCAAGTGAATCTCCTCCCGACAACGTCCCTAGAGGACCTCTAAAGTATCCTAAACTTCAGGCCTCAAATTTCCCCGAGAAATACGTCCAAACCATAAACCACCTAATCACTTCCCCAGTGGAATTTATAGCATCAGATTGGTTATTCCTCCACAGTCTCTAAGAGATACAAGGATTTCCCCAGCAATCTGCTCCCCAGCTCAAAACAAAATCATGAGGTAATTTCCCCGATAGAGTTCCTCAAGAACATCTCAATTTAAGCCTTCAGAATTGGCTTCGACCCGCAGAATTGGTCATCTCAATTTAATCCCTCAGAATTGGCTTCGACCCACATAATTGGTCATCTCAATTTTAACCCGCATAATTGGTCATCTCAATTTAAGCCCGCAGAATTGGTCATCTCAAATTAAGCCCGCAATAAGAATTGGTCATCTTAATTTAAGCCCCCAAAATTAGCTTTGACCTGCATAATTGATCATCTCAATTTAGGCCCGCAGAATCGGTTTCTACCCACAGAATTGGTCATCTCAATTTAAACTCGCAGAATTGGTCATCTCAATTTAAGCCCGTAAAATTGGCTTCGATCCACAGAATTGGTCATCTCAATTTAAGCCCGCAAAATTGGCTTTGACTATCAGAATTGGTCATCTTAATTTAATCCTGCAGAATTGGCTTCGACCCATAGAATTGGTCATCTCAATTTAATCCCGTAGAATTGGCTTCGAGGTCATCTCAATTCAAGCCCGTAGAATTGGCTTTGACTCGCATAATCGGTCATCTCAATTTAAGCCCGCAGAATTGGTCATCACAATTTAAGCCCGCAAAATTGGCTTTGATCCGCAGAATTGGTCATCTCAATTTAAGCCCATAGAATTTGTTATCTCAATTTAAGCCCGCGGAATTGGTCATCTCAACTTAAACCCTCAGAATTGGCTTCGACCTACAGAATCGGTCACCTTCATCCCTAAGCCCTCAGAATTGACTTTAACCCGCAGAATCGATCATCCTCATCCCTAGGTCCTCAGAATCGACCTCGATCCTCTGGTCTTAAAAGCACCATGTGGTGTCTTTTCGAAGGCTATCATTTATTCTAAAATCACCCATCGAGGGGCTCTGTAAATACCCCATTCTAATACCCCCTAACTTCACCTTAGGTCCCTAGAACCTCCTTTCATCATTACAAACCTAAGTCATACCCCGAGTACTAACCTAAAGGCCATCGGGCACTCCCAGGCTCCATTTAATCAAAAGTCAAACTCTTCAGCTCAATCGAGACTGAATGAATATTCGAAAGGAACTAAAACCCCTTTCTAACGATCAGTCCCGTGCGCAATTCTGATTTACGATACGGACGAACGACCCGTTTTCCCCCAAAACCTGATCAGGAGGTCACCGGACGCTCCCAGGATCCATTTGACCAAAGTAAACTCTTCAGATCAACTGAGACTAAATGAATCTTAGAATTTCATTGAAACCCTTTTCCAACGGTCCACCCCACGCATAATTTTAACTTACGGTACGGACGAATGATTCATTTTACTCTGAAAGGTCACCAAACACTTCCAGGCCCCGATTGACCAAAGTCAACTCCCAAAACCAAGTCAAGCCCTTTGGAATGTTAAATTACATATCCTAACCTTTCCAACGGTCTTCCTCATGCACTATTCTGACTTACCATGCGGACGAACGATCCGTTTCTGTCCGACGATTCCCCGTCCAAAGGACTGACAAACGCTTTCGAGCCATATTTGACCTAAATTCAACTATCGGACCCAGGAGCAGTCCAAAAGACTTTCAAAGGTCTCTAAATTACCTTTCCAATGGTTTGCTCCATGCACTATTCGGATCAACGGTTTGCACTTTACGACCAATTTTCCAAAGGAACCTAAAAGAGACTGCCAAACGGCAGGTTCCAAACCTTGCCTATCGACAGTGTACCTAAACCCACCTGCCGATTGGCAGGACCAAGGCTATACCGATCGACAATGACTTGGGACTAAAAAAGGATGGCCTAACCTCATTCCAAAGACACAAGATCTAAAATCCATCACTCTCAGCAAGATCATAAAACCCCTCTCGAAGTTAGTGTGATTTCCATATCCAAATCCCTTTCCAACCTTCAACCTCCATCACATTTTTCCTCAAACTTGGTGAATTAAGTACCCTCCATCATCACCCAAGTGCAAGGGATTCTCTCCAACATCCAAGATCTAGCTCAAGATCTTCAAGATGGTCCAACCTTTTCAATTCTCTCTTTAAATTCTCCAAAATTTGCATTAATTTTTTTTATTACTTAGAACTTTTATTCTCTCATCTCACATATCCTAATATACTTTTTATTTAGTATTATTTCACATCTCTTATTTTCATATAAATAAAACCCAAAAAAATAAGAAAAAGAGGGATTGCTCATAAATTCCAAACGAGAATTCTCACACTTTTCTCACCCTTTTTTCACAACTAAAACACTTTTTTACACACACATGCACATATAAGAGAAGTCCCCGATTGGATTTATGCGATAAATCCCACCCCTCATTTTACATACAAACTACGTGGACTTTGATGCCTCTATAGGCTACGTAGGCGTCTCGGGGTAAAACTCGAGACTCGAGTCCTTTTCCTACTTTTTCCTATTTTTTCTATTTTTTTTAAATTTATCTCTCTTAGATTCTATATATTTACATATACGTATATTTGTGCTTAGTGGCGTATTATTCCATATGTGTTATCGTTCCGTTATAACGATCAACGCTAGGATAATCGCGTAAATCCTATTTTTCTAATATTACTTTTAAGAACATTCCTACGGATGACTCGCTTTATCTCTTCCATGATACAAGTCAATGATTACTATCTCCACTATATATACACATACACACATATAACGGGGAAATAAAGGAAAATAGCAATAACTTATGAGAGACCGTAAGGGAGGAATGGGTGCCTAACACCTTCCCATTTCGTAACTTAGCCTCCGGACCCTTTTCGAATCATTTTGGTTTCGTATGTATCAGTATGTCTTTAGATGCTGTCCTTCAGGATGGCTCCCTTTTTCTTTTGTCTTTTTTGAGTAAAATACACTGGTGACTCCATCTTTCTACATTTTTCATATCATCACCGATGCCGACTAAATCTCTCCCGAAAGGGATGCATGGGACCAAGATCCTCTCGACGTTAAAGACGCCCACTCTTCTCCATACCACCCGCCGCGAGGATCGTGGGATGGACACATTCTCAAAATAAATAACCGCTCCCAACCTTCCATAACAAAGTAGGGGTGTGAGTCAAATGCTTAGTGGAAAATATACGGATACAGTATAGAATCGAACGCCAGAAAGAAGACTCTAACACATTATACCTACGTGCACATGTAAATACCTTGTATACGTATATACACATACATATACTTATACTTAATGCATGAAACAGTTTAATTCCGAAACATTATTTATATAGATCAATTTACCTTAATCTCTTAAAAGACTTCCTTTTTCTCATCTTGACATTTCTCACCTTATTTAACACACACGGTTAAATACATGAACAACTACACTTGGTTTGACCGAAAACCATTTCTTTACCGAAATTACCCTTTTTATTTTAGCCAATAAACATTAGTATTATCATTAAAAATCACCCTTTCAACACACGCATTCACCGTGTTAGAAAATACTCTTTTATCCTTTGAAAAACCTTTCACAACACATTCTTGTGGGTTTAACCACTTAGGTTGCTTAACCACCCACTTACTTTGTATTTTTCCTTACCTTATGGACATTAATCAATTTACACATTTACTTATCCATTTCACCTTTACCCTAAAATTGATTAATTCGTTCAAGTTTTGTTGTATTAACACATTTCAACACGCAACCCATTTTTTGACATGTTCCTTATTCCTTTATCTTTTCTCAGAATCGTCCAATAACAGCATAATTTTTTTTAACAAAGAGGGATGGTACCCCCACATATTTTATTAAATAAAAAAAAAAGAGAAATAGACTCTCCAAAGCTTAACAAACCCATACTTAAAATTCTAGAGTTTGGGCTTAATACTCTAGAACGGTATAAATTTGGGATTTTATAATAATCCCATTACATGAATGATAACTTTAAAAGAAAAATTGGGGATTTATCTCATCCCTATTACAATTTTTTGATCCTATGTATAATCTGAGGAAAGTTTGAGTTGTCCATGTTGAGAAGACCATTAACCATCTTTGGAAGAGAATTAAAATTCCAATAAACAGAGTCTATTTTTCTTAGTGAAGCCCTTGATGCTAGATGATCTGCTGTTGAGTTCTTTTCCCCCAAAAATATGATAAATTTTTAGGTGATTTGAGTAAAGTATGGAGTTGATAATCTTTTGATATTGCCAATGAGGATTAGCCTGCTTCTAAACAACATCTACAAGCAATTTGCAATCTCATTCAACAATCAGATTTTGAATATTTAATTGGGCAGCTAATTTGAGGCCTTCCAATAGAGTTGGATCTTCTGAATAGAAAGAGGATTGTATGCCAATAGATTTTTCAAATACAACTATAAAGTTTCCATTAGAATATCTAATAACTCCACCTATACCATTTTCCTCTCGATTTCCTTTTGAAGCACCATCTATATTTAACTTAAAATGAGTTGTAGGAGGTTTATTCCAGAAGCATTTAATGATTTGAACATTTTTGGGAGGTAGTTTAATATTAAAGCAATCTGTGATTTGTAAATTTTCAGGAAGAACTTCTTCATAACACTTTATATTATAGAAAATATATGTAGTGAGATTTATCACTTGTTGAATTATAGATAAATAAGAGAATTCTTTGTTTTCAAATAATAATTTGTTTCTAGTCTTCCAAAGTTCCCATAATATGACTTTGGGAATGATTGCAAAAAGCATCTTTTGATGGTCTCTATTATTTTTAACCATCCACCACGATAGAAGCATTGCCCTGCAAGAAGAAAAATTAGGATTTATTTGGAAAATAGATGGGAAATGCTTCCATACCTCTTTGGATTTCTTACATTCCAGTAAAACATGGTGACCACTTTCTTCATTAGAGAAATAGGCTTTACGAACTGAAGCTAATCTAATTCCTTCTCTTTGTATTTCAGTTTCAAAAGGAATTGAATTGTTTAATAGCTTCCAAATGAAATTAGATATTTTAGGAGGACATTTTATAAACCAATTAATTTTCCAAGAGAATGATATTGGATTGGACTTCCTACAGATATTGTAAGAAAACTTTTGAGTAAAATCACCAGTTATGGAAGGAGTGCAAACTTTATTTTCTCTGTCTATAAAATCATGAACTAAACTAGAAATTCTTATCATAGTCTTGGAAACATTTCTAGCATTTGTCACTCTGTAATATTTTGATCTCATAAAATAAGCCCAAAGTCCTTTATCAAACAGAAATTTCCACTATAGTTTAACACTAGAGGCAGTAATTATATCTTCCAAACTTATAAAATTCAGCCCTCCTTCTTCAAATGGAAAGCATGGGGCTTGCCATATGGTCAATTGATAAGGATTTGCTTTTGAAGATCCTCCCCAATAAAAATTGGAGAATATGTTATTCAACCTTCTCAAAATAGTTTTTGGGGAATTTAACACTGAAATAGCGTAAACGGGTATAGATAGTACGACATTCCTAATGAGAGTAGGTCTTCCTGCTTGGGATATTAGCTTGGACGACCATGAATTAATTTTTTCTCTAATTATTTAAATCAATTCAGTAAACTTATTTAGAGCGCTTCTACCTTTATTGATATAGCATCCTAGATATTTCATTGACAACTTTTTATGGGAAATACCTAAATTAGAGGCTATAGCATGCTTTCTAGAGGGAGAGATCTTATCATCAACATAAAATGATTTTTTTGAGAAGTTGACAGTTTGACCAGAAGTTCCTTCATATGTTTTAATAAGGTTTGTGATGGCTTTAAGACTTTTCTTACCCCCATTAGAAAATATCACAATGTCATATGCATAACCAAGATGAGAAATTAACTGACAGTTCCTAGGATGAGATAAGGGGATAGCTTTGTTTAATTTGAATAGGTAATCAATGTTCCTACTAAGAGACTCTACAACTATAATAAAAAAGACTAGGAGAGAGAGGATATCCTTGTCTTAAACCTCTAAAAGATTTAAAGAATCCTTTACTTTGGCCATTTATGTTAATTTAAAACCAATTATTAGAAATTATTCTCCAAATCATATATATGAACATATCATTGAAACCAAAATTCCTTAATACTTGACTTAGGAAAGGACAATAAAATTTATCATAAGCCTTTTCCATGTCTAATTTTAGAATAAAATTGTTTACATGAACTTTTTTCCCCAAATATTGAGTCATTTCATTAGCTAGAATAATGTTGTCATGTATGCTTCTTCCTTTAACAAATCCTGATTGATTTGGAGATATTATTAAAGGTAATAGTAGAGATAGACTATCATTTAAAATTTTAGATAAAATTTTATTAGAAAAATTGCATAGGCTAATAGGTCTGAATTGATAGCAACTTGATGGATTAGAAACTTTAGGAATGAGGGCTACATCTTTAGATGACCAACTTTTGGGAATTTCAGCTCCTGCAAAGAAAGCATTAATCAAATCTGATTTAATAATATCCCAAATTTTTTGGTAAAACTCTCCGGAATAGCCATCAGGGCCTAGAGAACTTGTAGAGTCCATGCTTTTAATAGCCTTGAAGATCTCTTCTTCAGAGGCAAAATCACTGAGCTTTATATTCATTTCTTCAGTGATACTTTTCTCTATAACACTCAAAAATCATTATTCAGATTTATGTAGTCTAACTCCCAAATATTTTGGAAGTGGGATGTTATAATATTGTCAATATCTTCTTGTTTTTTAAACCAATTATTGTTGTTATCTTTAATTTTATTAATACACAATCTTCTATTTCTTGCTTTTATTGAAGAATGAAAAAACTTAGTATTATTATCTCCTAATTTTAACCAGTTTTGATTACTTTTTTTAGACCAAAAATGTTCCTCTCTTTGTAAAGATAAATTTAACTGAGCTCTTGCTTCAAATAGGTCTAATCTCGATGCATTATTAGGGAAAATTTCAAACTCATGTTCTTTAATTTTAACTTCGTCTTCAAAATCATTAACGGTTAAAAATATTCTTAAACTGCTCTTCGTTCCAGATTTTAAGTTTTGTTTTGAGAATTTTTAATTTTATTGCAAATTTGGTCGTAGAGGGATCATGAATATCAATAGCCCATGTTTTCTCAATAATGTCTTTAATATTGGTTAGAATACACCACATCGAAAGGAATTTAAAAGATTTAGAACATTGGTCTGTAGAGTTTTTGACAAAAAGAAGCAAAGGACTATGATCAGAGCATGTCTCATGCAGATGAATAATGGAAGAGGAAGGGAATTGATCCAACCAATGGTTATTCACAAGACCTCTATCAAGCCTATAAAAAATGGTTCCATCAACGCTATTATTAGACCATGTGCATCTTGATCCAATGTATCCTAAATCAAGTAAAGCACAAGAGGCTATCATATCATTGAAGTCATTTATTGCATGAACATCTATACTATTACCTCCTATTTTTTCTTCTTCTTTAGATACCACATTAAAATCTACAATGATAAGACATGGTAATGTAGAGTTTTGTGAGGTTAGAGTCTCTAATTCAGTCCATAATACTCTTCTTTCATTTATTATGCACTTAGCATATATTAACACTACTAAGAAAGATTCGGTGAGAAATTGAACATCTATTTTAAAACATATTAATTGATCAGTATTTAAAATGACCCCAGCTTTGATATCAGTATGCCAAAGAAACCAGATCTTATTAGACTAGTTTGAGAAGCTATGAGGGAAATTCCATTTAAGTTGATACTTAGAGATAGTTCCAATGCTAACTTTCTAAAAGAGCAATAGCTGGGAGATGATATTTTTTTAGAAGATTTTTAATTCTTCTATTTACTGCCTTATTAGCAACACCCCTAACATTCCAGCAAATGACATTTAACATTTAAGAATTCTTAAGAAATTGAAGAGTTTTGGACTTACCTGATGATCTTGTAAGCCTTCTAAATAGAGGATCTTGGGGCATTGGTTTTAAAAATTTACCTTCTTAAGATTGCTTTGAAGGAGCTAAAGAAATACCTGAATCTTTAATTTTCTTTCCTTTGTCAGCATTTGCTTTTTAAATGGAATTCCACTTCTCATCAAACCAGCTTGCAAATATTTGCAATTCTTCAATCACTGGAGTCGTGACTTTATTATCTTCATTGTCTGAATGGTTGTTCTTTTCATTAGAGGGATGTTTCTCAAAAGGGGGAAATTTAGAACCTTTGGGAGAAAGATGAAATTTATCTACTTTCATTGTTTCCTCAGCTGTGTAATTAACATGATACAGCTTCCCTGCATCTATTTGTGATTGATAATGATTAGATGTACCAGCATTAATTAATCTTGGAACCATGTCTATTTCGAGATTATGATTATATTGATCACTTTTAGTTGGATCTTGATTGGATTTTTCCTCTAGAATTTCTAGCCTATTTTGCAGAATGTCAAATCTATTATGTAGTATTGGATAAGCTATTTTTGGTTGACTTTCTTCAATGATAAGAGTATCTACATTTTTTAGAGAAATAATTGGAGTTTCTTTATTGGTCACCTGATTTTCAATGGTTGTATTGTGATTTCTTGGACCTGTTTGTTTAGTCCTAAGATGAGGATGTTTGATTATACATTTAGAATCAGAGTGGCCTTTTTTCTTACAGAATTCACAATATGCTGGTAAATTTACATAAGATATTGGCTGCCAAAAACCTGAATTTCCACAACCAATTCAAATTCTATGGATTCTATCTCTAAGTATATTGATTTTCACACAAACCCTTGCTATGCTTGGTTTTGAAATGGATGATGTAGATGCATCTAATTTTAAAGGTTTTCCCACTAATTGGGCTATAGAATATAAATATGACTTCGCATAAAAATGTAGAGGAAGATTAGACAAATTAATCTAGACTGGGACCACTGGGCTTTCTTCCTCGTTTTTAAAATCAATTGTCCACTTGAAAGTTTTCATGGGGTATTTCCCTATATACCAAAGTTTTCTAAGACATAATTTAACGTAATCTTCTTCACAATGAAGTAAAATTAGAATATGTTTAGAATCAAGAAGCCCAATTGAATAAGCAGCCTTTAACGAGAAGGTTTGGAAAAGTTTTCTAATGTAATCAACAGGAGGCCTGTCGTGTGAAAATTTCCCAATTATGGAATGCTTAAATTGTTCTGCTAGGGCTGAAATGTCTTCTTGTGAGAAGATTACCGCTGGTTCTCCTTTGAAAGTAATTGACTCTTTTGCAGTTTGATTCATGAGGGCACTTGCAAAGGATTTGGACCAAACATTAGTTTGATCCGGAGGCTTGGTAGGCATCATTGTTTCAATTGGGGGGTTTTAATTGTTAGCCATGTCAATCAGGTTTTACATAGGGAGAAGGAGAAGTGTCCCTATTTTCTTGGAGGATTCTTGAAGAGAGTTCTCATCCACTTCGGCTAACTGTGATGATAACTGCATACTTCAATGGGCTCCATACCACCGACTATGTGCACCATATGCTCTAAACAGTTATTTTGGGTCTTCACCCCAGGGGTCATGGCCCTCCTTAATTTTTTCGATGTCATCCGAGTTCCTTTACATGTGATTTAACATTTTACAAATGTCCATATTATTTCAACATTCCTTTTACCTGGTCGAATCCAAAACCCCGGGTTGCACCCCAACTTGTGTTACACTTTGATTTTTTGTCATTTCATGTCCTTTACACTTTAACCTTGATTTTATTCCACGAATCATATTCATTTAGGACCAATTTTTGTAACACCTATTTCAACATTTTTATTTCATAAAAATGTTCCACTTTAAGTAAAATTATCATTTTACCCATTTGTTTTCAAACTCATCTTTTACTCCATTTCCACAAGTGTTAATTTTCTCAAAACACTATTAAGTTTTCCACACTAACTTCTTTAGTCTTTTAACACCTTAGCACCTTTTTAACCTTGTAGTAATATTCTTTCTAATTAGAAATATCTTTATCTCATTATATTCTTTCCAATTTTGCAACTGTTAATCCTTTACAACATTATTAAGTTATACACGCCAACTTTTCAATGTTTAACCATTAACACTTATTCAACACCATTGATAACCATTTTTCCAAACTAGAGATTTCTTTACTTTATTTATTCAAGAAATCTAATTACACTCAAAACTACTTTTATAACAAAATACCATTTTCTTTTTATAAATTCAAGTAGTCTTACAACTTTATACATACCACACTTTCAACCCATTTTTCACACACTTTGAAGGCAAGAATTTTTACTATTATTATTCCATGTTTAAATCTAATAAAATCCTTTTTAAACTTATTTATACATTCATTATCCAAATACTACAAGTTTATATGCATGAGAAGATGGGCTTTAAACCTTAAAATCCTATTAATGGGCTAAATATACATTTCCTTTTAGAAATTTATCTTACTTGCAAAAATATACTTTCAACGTATAAAAGACATTTAATTTCTTCAAACTCAACAAATGTGCATTTTTCATAATATCTTCCATTTTGCAAGAAACATTATTTCACCAATGTTTACTAAAATAAATAATTATTTTCAAATATTTTATTTCATAAAATATTTAACATCGGTCTTTCGAGAAAATACACCATTTTCATAAAATACCAACTTTTAATATTTCAAAACATTGAAATATTTATTCATCTATTATTTTCAACAAAATAATATTTTACCAACATTTTTATTCCATAAAAATATTTATTATTTTTTACACATCATTTAATCAAATGCACCCTACTAATGTAATCTAACTACAAGACTATAAATATGCAAAATAGAGTCTTAGTACTAAAAGTAAGCTTTTCCCACCTCCAAAGATCCAATGGTGGTAGAAATGTTGGTGTAGGATGAGCAAACCCCACCTCCAAAGGTGGCCTCAAGGGGTTACCAAAAGCATCCTCCAAAAATGCTCCAAATGTGCTCCATTTAAGCTTCCAAGTAAAACCCACTTCAAAATCCATGAAAGTTCCATCTTCATCTCTAAAAATTCCCTAACACTCCTCCAAAATTCGTAGCTCCACTTCAACAATGGTGGAAATAGGTTGTCGTAGGCTTAAACATGGTGGATTACTATATAAATGGTGGTGGAAGACTTAAAAATGGTGGAAGAACACCTAAAATGGTGGAAGACCACCCTCTCACCCTTTCTCATCTTCTTCCACCTTCCAACAATAAAATAAACCAAAACACACCCTTATAAAACCCTTCCAAAGGCCAAAAATTTCATTTTTCCCTTTCTGGGTTAATCTGAGCTCGACAACTCAAAGATCCAAGGGCCAGATATGTGAAAAAACATAAGGGAAAGTCAGAATAAATATTTTCGAGGCACGTCGTTCGAACGACATGAACCTCGTTCGAACGACATGTCAACCTCGTTCAATGGGTCGCTTTGCACTACCTTCATATGACTTGCACTGTAATGCACAAACACCTCGTTCGAAGCCCTGGATCACGTGACCTTCGCACGATATATACATCTTGCTTCTAACGACATAAGGATGTAGTTAGAAAGACTCCCTTTTTCCTTTTCTTTTATTTTCTTCTATTTTTACCCGTAATTCATCAAACCTCACTCCATCACAATTTATACAAAATTTAATTAAATTATTGGGATAGGGCATTATAGGTTCAAAAGTGTAAGGACATTTTCGTCCATTATCAATTATATGTTGTACGCCGTTACACCATTGAAGATATTCAAGCTTTCATCGTCATCCAATGGATCCGAATATCAAAGAAATCAAGGAATCAAAATTCTGCACAGACGGACCGATCCGCCTATTTTAAAAAGGAACCGATCCGCACCGGACCGATTCGCCCCTTTTGAAAAAAGAACCGGTCCGCCCCTCCGGACTGATCCGCCTCTATCCGGACCGATCCTCTTTGCTCAAAATCCAGTAGACCCCGGATCGACTGAGAACCGAAGAGGCCTCTTTCAAAAACAAACCGGTCCGACCTCGGACCGATCTGCCTCAGATCCGGACCTGTCCACCTGGGATAGAATCGTGCAGATCGTGGTCAGATTTTTAAGGGCCAATTTTTTCTTTTATAAACCATCTTCGGAGATTGGTTTGGTAAGACTTCTTCACACAATTTTCAGAGTTCATAAACTCAAAGTCTTCACCTTTGTGAGTTACCAAACTCATGTTTTGATTCACACAAATTTTCAAATCATTTGTGAATCGTTTTGAAACCCTAGAACACAAAATATTTTGTTGTTCATACTCTTGTGGAGAATACCAACTTTCTTCTTCACTGCTGCTCTCCTGGAAAGGGAAACTTCCAGCCGCCGACTACAGATCCGACGCCTGCGGGTAATTCTGTGTCATTGTATTTTCATTGTAATCCGAGAAAGTGTATGTTACAATATTATAGTGAAAATAAATGGTTTTGCCCCTTTGGGGGATTTTTCCTCATTTATGTGTGTTTGAATGCTCCTGCATGCTTTACATCTTATTCAATCACACCTAGTTACATGTTTAGGGTTTAATTGGGTTAAACTGAGTTCAATTGTATAATTTCTTAATTTGAACGCATGTGCACCTCTCTCAAATTGGTATCAGAGCGGGTTACGCTAATCTATCGCCTATTCCTAGTTTTCGTAAAAAATTTCTAAGATATCAATTTTCTGAAAAATTAATTTTTGAAAAAGAGCGTGTTCAATGGAGAAATCATATAATAAAATGCCATTTTTTTACGGAACTAACTATGCATATTGGAAAGCCCACATGAGGTCTGCTTTAACGGCCATAGATGAATGTGTTTGGATTCTAGTTGAAAGAGGGTGGACACCTCCCTCCGTCACCGTTGAAAATGTGACCAGTTTAAAACCTGTCACTTCTTGGACTGAAGATGAATTTAAATGGTCTTCTTTTAATTCTAAGGGTTTGAGTGCTATTTTCGAATCCATCACTCCTGATGAGTTCCGACGTATCATGGCGTGCACCACGTCAAAAGAGGCATGGGATGTTTTGCAACTTACCCATGAAGGTACTAATGATGTGAAAGAATCTAAATTACAAAATTTAACAACTCAATTTGAGGCCATCACCATGCTTGAAACTGAATGTTTTGATGATTTTTATGCTAGGCTATCTCATATTGTTAATACTAGCTTTAATCTTGGTGAACATATTCCTAATGCAAGAGTTGTGAAAAAGATTCTTCGATCTTTGCCTAAGCGTTTTATCCCTAAAGTAACTGTGCTGAATTCTGTGGGTAATTTAAATACGCTAAAATTAGAGGAACTTGTAGGAGACTTGCAAACATATGAAATAGACATGTTTCCTATATCTGTGAAGTCTAAAGATTAGGGAATTACACTTAATGCCCAAGAGAGAAAAAGTGAGGGGATGGAAAGAAAAAGAGTAGAGTCATCTAGAAAGAAAGGTAGTGAAACTTCTGATTCTGAGTGTGATTTTGACTTAGATGATTTGGCTCTATTTGCTAAAAACTTTAAGAAAATTCTCAAATTTAAGAAAAATGAAAATTTTAAAGATAAGAAGAATTTTCAAAAAAATGAGTTTGAAAAGAAAAATGAGAAAGATGCTAAAAACCTCCTAAGAAAGACAGTGAGAGATGCTATGAGTGCGACGGTAGGGACATAGATCTTTTGAGTGTGCTACTCGTCTAAATAGAGAAAAGGGCAAAGTTGTCCTTAATGCTACCCTTAGTGACGACAGTGAGGTCGAGTCGGTGGACTCGAGAGATGAGTCACCGCATGAGTGTAACTTCACCACATTCATGGCTAGTCATGTGAATACTCCTAGTGCACCTCACAACGATGAGGATGCTACTTCACAGGGACACCTCAGCAGTGAGAGAGATGCAAGTGAGGGGGAGGATGACGCAAGTGAGAGCGAGAGTAATCTTCAACGCGCTTACGCCGAGTTATATAATGAGTCATTTAAAACTAAAAAGAGTAATAAAGAGTTAGTTCTTGAGATCACTGCGTTAGAAGAAGAGTTAAAAGAGACGAGAGAGAAAGTGTCCTCCACCTGCACCGCATTGAGAGAGAGAGAGAGTCAGCCTGTGGTAAGTTAGAAAGTTTGTTTAGAGAGAAAGATAATTGTTTTGAGAAAGAGAGAGGGGACTTGACTGAACAAGTGGCTAGTCTTACGAGTGAGCTCCATTCCTCCGTGGAGAATCGGAAGAAACTTGAATCCCTTGTTGCTCAGCTTACTCATGATCTTGAGAAAGCACGGGAAGTCAAGGTACAAATCGAGGACAGATCTGGGAAGATGGGAAAGATGCTCCTCGACCCCGCTTTAGGTTTTGGTGATCGACAGGGAATTGGTTATGATGGTTCCTCTTCATCCCAAATTGCACCTGGACCAGTCCGTAAGTTTACTACTACTCCTTATGGTCATCGCCAAAATCCACGAAGGAGTGTTCGGCCAAGAAAAGCAAACCAAGGTCTGCCTAAGACTGTATTCTTTTGTACATATTGCAAAAGAAAAGACCACCTGAGGGAGTTTTGTTATAGTTTTGGTCGGACACGACGTACTTCTGCTTTACCGCGTCATACTGATAAGTTTTCCAGCCTGAGAGAGCATGTTGAGTCTTTAGCTGCCACATCACAGAGTTTGATGGAGGAATTCCGACGGATGTCTTTGCCATCGGTGAATACTTCTCACGTTCCGGCTAAAACCAACAACAACAAGGGAAAACAAAAGGTTACCACTTCTTGGGTGCCTAATAAAGATAAGAAAGCTCTTGTAGTTCATGTTGCTCTCAATGCGCATAATACCTCACAGTGGTATTTTGATAGTGGATGCTCCAGACACATGACAGGTGATATCTCATTTTTTACCCACCTTGAGGATTATAAGGATGGAAGAGTCACCTTTAGAGATGGGAGCAAGTCTATCATCGTAAGACGAGGTACTGTAGAGTTACCAGGATTTCCTAAGCTAGAGAATGTTTTGTACGTCAAAGGTTTAAAAGTAAACCTTCTCAGACTTAGCCAGTTGTGCGGCACTGACTTTGCAGTAAAGTTTGATCGGAACGCGTGTAATGTCTACAATCAAGTCGGTAAACTTTTATTGCAAGGGGTGAGGACTGAGGATAACTGCTATGGGACTATGCCTACTTCCTCACTTATCTGTAACAGCGCCACAATCACTCCTATGGATATGTGGCACCAACGTCTAGGTCACGTGAACGTCAGAGATTTGACTCGTTTAGCTAAAAAGGACCTAGTACGTGGCTTACCATCTATTGGAAAGTCAACTTCCACGGTTTGTGGACCCTGTCAGTTGGGAAAGCAAATTCGGAGCCCTCATAGGAAGTTGCCTTCCATTACCACCTCCCGAGTTCTTGAGCTGATTCACATGGATCTTATGGGTCCTACTCGTACTGAGAGTTTGGGTGGTAAGAGGTATATCCTTGTGATTGTAGACGATTTCTCCAGATACTCCATCGTAGGTTTTCTGAGAGAGAAATCAGATGTTGTAACGGCCAAGTGTCGTGTCCTGCAAAATCAACACGGAGTCACTATTAACAGGATACGTAGTGACGAGGGCACTGAATTTAAGGAAGCAAAGGTAGATTTTTATTGTGATAACCTTGGGATCAAACATGAGTTTTATGATGTGAAGACTCCTCAGCAAAATGGGATTGTTGAGAGAAAGAATAGAACGATCTAGGAAATGGCTAGATCTATGCTTCTAGGTCGTAAGGTTTCTAGGAGATTTTGGGCAGAGGCGGTGTCTACTGCATGCCACACGGTGAATAGGGTTTACTTGCGTCCACATACACTTAAGACGCCTTATGAATTGTGGACTGGCAAGAAACCCAACCTGGCATATTTCCGTGTCTTGGGGAGTAAATGCTACATCTTACGGGATAGAGAGAAATTAGGAAAGTTTGACTCCCAAAGTGACGAGGGAATATTGCTAGGATATTCATCGAATAGTAGAGCGTACCGGGTTTTTAACCTGCAGAGCTCTAAGGTTATGGAATCAATAAACGTCATCGTGCAAGATGACGAACCTCCGACGGTTATTGATTCTAACCTCCAGTGTGAGGATGAGGACTTCTCTGGGAGTGACCTACTTGTCCCTCACTCACACTCTGTGGACCCCACTCCTGTGTTAGGGGACACACCTGCTTGGGTTCGCAAGAGTCATGACCCTTCTGCCATTGTTGGCGATCCCACTCTAGGGGTCAAGACTCGTGCTCAGCTAGAGAACGTAGTTAGCCATCTTTTCTACACGTCCAAAGTCGAGCCCAAGAATCATAAAGAAGCACTCAAGGATGAACACTGGATATCTGCCATGCAAGATGAGTTGCTTCAGTTTAAAAAGAACAATGTATGGGAACTTGTCCCCCGACCTAGTAATACTAATGTGATCGGTACCCGGTGAATTTTTAAGAATAAAATGGATGAAAATGGTACCATAATCAGAAACAAGGCTAGGTTGGTCGCCCAAGGCTACACACAGATAGAAGGTATAGACTTTGGAGAGACATTTGCTCCTGTTGCGAGGCTTGAGTCCGTTCGCTTACTACTCGCCATCGCCTGTCATCTACGCTTTAAGTTATATCAGATGGATGTCAATAGTGCCTTTCTGAATGGCATTCTACAGGAGGATGTTTATGTGGAACAACCAAAAGGGTTTGAAGACCCTAAGCACCCTGAGCATGTTTATTATCTGAGGAAAGGCTTGTATGGTTTGAAGCAATCACCTCGTGCTTGGTACGAAAGGCTTACTTCCTATCACTTAGCCTGTGGCTTCAAGAGAGGGGGAGTTGATATGACGTTGTTCCTCAAGAGAGATGACGGTGCTATTTTGGTTGCCCAAGTCTATATGGACGACATAGTCTTCGGATACACGTGCTCCCAGCATGCTCACCACTTTGAGGAGGAAATGAAAAGTGAGTTTGAGATGAGCATGGTAGGTGAGCTTACTTTCTTCCTTGGTCTCCAGGTTCGTCAGCTAGAGGATGGGATGTTCATCTCCCAATCCAAGTATGCTAACGACCTAGTGAAGAAATTTGGTTTATACTTCGCTAAGCATGCACGTACACCTATGAGCACTTCTATCAAGCTTAGTAAGGATATTTCAGGCAAGGACGTAGAGCAAACCTTGTATTGGAGTATGATAGGTAGTCTTCTCTACTTGACTGTCAGTCGTCCTGACATAGCCTTTAGTGTTGGAGTATGTGCGCGATATCAGGCATTTCTAAAAGATTCACACTTACTCGCTCTAAAACATATTATCAAATACGTGAATGGGAGTCTCTCATACGGTATTTGGTATTCCTTTGATATCGATGACCGTTTGTCCGCCTATTCGGATGCCGATTGGGCCGGGGATGTAGATAGTTGTAGGAGCATTTATGGTGGGAGTTCTATTTTGGTTCTGCTCTTGTCTCTTAGTTGAGCAAGAAGCAAAACTCCATCTCTTTATCCACTGCGAAGGCTGAGTACATCGCCGTCGGGAGTTGTTGCACGCAACTCTTGTGGATGAAGCAAATGTTGGAGGATTATGGGATTTCACAGGACACCATGATCATTTCCTGTGATAACACGAGCGCGATACACATATCTCGTAATCCAGTCCAGCATTCGCGCACAAAGCACATCAGGTTACGCGAGCACTTCCTACGTCAGTTAGTTGAGGAGAAGGTCGTATCCCTGAGTTTCATTCCTACCGACCGTCAGTTAGTCGATATTTTCACGAAACCTTTAGATGTCCTTAGATTTGAGAGTCTTAGGAAGTCTTTGGGGATTTTTACAGTTGACTGAGGTGTTGGTCCGTGTCTAGCATAGGATGCATTGTATTTATCATATCATCCGATATCATCTGATGCCTATTGCTATATTGTATCATATTTTTGTTATTTTATTTTGCTTTTTATTTGTTTTGAAAAATACAAAAAGATTTTCCTTTTATAAAAATTTCGAAAATCTCAAAAAGAATTTATTTTAATAAAATTTTGAAAAATCCAAAAAGATTTTTGTATTTTTTTTACACCTTTTATGGATGAGCATTTAAGATTGCCGAGTCACAATTTCATTCCATTTATCCATGTGACCGTTTGACAGAGATTTGAGACGCTACATCATTTCATCCATGTGCTTTACATTGTTTGGAGTCTTTGAGATGTGATTAGTGATATCTTTCTACATGTTTGACTCCTATCTCCTTTATTGCACACATGCACGGCTATATTTGATTATTGCACTTGTCTATCACATATAGGCTTGAGTGTTTCCATCTTAATTCTGTCTATACAACGAATAATATGCGATAAAACTTGACAAGAATGGACTGCATGTAAAAACGGTTTTGGTGAGACTGTGTGTTTCATTGTGAACAGGGAGGGGCTGCGAAAGGTCATTATCTATTCTTTGTGCAAAATCCACTGTTCAAAAGGACCTAAAAATGAAGAAATTTTATTATCCGAGGTCCAAAGAGGTTAAAAGAGCCCCAAAAAATTTTAAGGCAATAACAAGAAATATATGCCACATATGGGCCAGTTAGGTTTCATCAACAATTCTCCAAAGTTTGAGAATTTAGATTACCTCTATTCAAAATTTATATCCGAGGGAGTTTGGTTGGAGAATCTAAACGGGTTTGCACTTCCTTGAAAGTCCTGAAAAAGCATGAAATCGTTTTGGACGTTATTGGCGTGGAAATCACTGTGAGCTTTGATTTGTTGATTTGATTGAGTCAATGTCTCTTATTTCCATTTTGTGTACACCAAAGGAAGCATTTGAGTTCATTCGTTAGGCGTATCCGATATTCATCGTGCACATATGTCATGTTTTTATGCATTGATTTTCCTATCCAATTTAAATCACACCCATTCATTTACGCTATCATCGACTTGGTTGTTTTGTGTTCATTCATGGTGTGATGTTTGTTTTGTGAAAAAATTTTGAAAAATCAAAAAAAAAATAGTAGTTTGTTCCTTGTGACACCCCGGCATTGCTAGCTTAATTTATTTTTCTTTTTGTCTATTTGGGGACATCATAAAAAGGGGGAGAAAGAATTATCATATTTTGGGGGAGTTTTGTGGTATTTGATATAGTATGCTTTCATCATTTGATATATATGTTTATCTCATTTCAAACTCGATACGTCACTTGGTATTTGCTTTGTCTCATGTGTGTAGGTAATTCTTTGATGATCTCTGAATTGTACACCCTGATGAGAAAAGCGTTTAGATTCCTAAAGATTCGAAGAGCAAACGATGAAGTCTTATTCATTTGTATCGTTCCAGTTTCGGGTTCATGGAAGGGTAGATTTGTATAGGCATTTTGTTATTTGATATTTCGGATGTTTGTTTTTATGTATGTACCAGCATAGACATAGGAGGAGATTTGTAAGGACATTTTTGTCCATTATCAATTATATGTCATACGCCGTTACACCATTGAAGATATTCAAGCTTGCATCGTCATCCAATAAATCCGAATATCAAAGAAATCAAGGAATTAAAATTCTTCACAGACGGACCGATCCGCCTATTTTAAAAAGGAATCGGTCCGCACCGAACCGATCCGCCCCTTTTGGAAAAAGAACCGGTCCGCCCCTCCGGACTGATCCGTCTCTACCCAGACCGATCCGCTTTGCTCAAAATCCAGTAGACCCCGGATCGACTGAGAACCGAAGAAGCCTCTTTCAAAAACAAATCGATCCGACCTCAGACCGATCCGCCTCAAATCCGGATTCGATCCGCCTCAGATCCGGATCGGTCCGCCTGGGATAGAATCGTGAAGATCGTGGTCAGATTTTTAAGGGCCAGTTTTTTCTTTCATAAACCATCTTCGGAGATTGGTTTGGTAAGACTTCTTCACACAATTTTCAGAGTTCATAAACTCAAAGTCTTCACCTTTGTGAGTTACCAAACTCATGTTTTGATTCACACAAATTTTCAAATCATTTGTGAATCGTTTTGAAACCCTAGAACACAAAATATTTTGTTGTTCATACTCTTGTGGAGAAGACCGACTTTCTTCTTCATTGCTGCTATCCTGGAAAGGGAAACTTCCAGCCGCCGACTACAGATCCGACGCCTGCGGGTAATTCTGTGTCATTGTATTTTTATTGTAATCCGAGCAAGTGTATGTTACAATATTATAGTGAAAATAAATGGTTTTGCCCCTTTGGGGGATTTTTCCTCATTTATGTGTGTTTGAATGCTCCTGCATGCTTTACATCTTATTCAATCACACCTAGTTGCATGTTTAGGGTTTAATTGGGTTAAACTGAGTTTAATTATATAATTTCTTAATTTGAACACACGAGCACCTCTCTCAAAAAGAAGATGAGGTGGACGCACTTAAGGCCCCTCACTGGTTAAAAGGACTGGTATATCAAAAAGTGAATCAATGGTCTTGGCAATGAAGGAGGTGGTAGTATTTGTGTACTCGAGCATCAATGATGCTGATCTCGGATGCTCGGTATAAGAAGATAGTGGTATTCTTATATTAAAAACCTTCATAAGATTGGATCAACTGATGTGAGAAATTGGAGGTTCCTTCATCTTTAAATCGTATACAAAAGGCAATATGAAGAGTTAGTATCCATTTCATATAACAACTAGTCATCAATAACAAATAATAATTAATATAGTGATTAACATATCTAGTGCCCGCTGCTGAGGCACCTAAAACCTCTATAGGTCTCGCCACCCTTAGGAATTGGTGGACGTTGCCATTTTCTAGCAAAGAAGCCATGGCTTCAATAATCCTTATTGGAATCGGGGAGGTTAACCACCAATACCCATCCAACCTTCCTTGCTTTTAGACATAAGGTATTTTCATTCATTTTTACCCTCGAATAACATTATCTTATCTCAGGAATCCTAATCTAGGTTTCATACAATTCATTGATTCGATGAACCCCATTCATGATTCTCCGCGTGTTTGGGGTGCATTGGGAAATAATGACTCTAAAGAATTCATAAAACTCTAGAAATAATTGGTTTGGTGGAAATTTAATACCACCCTTTGCTACAGATTAGGTGAGTATCAACTGGCTACTGGGAACATTATAGCAGTCATCGGGTTCCTTGGCACATTCTATTTCCACCCAATCTGGGATTGAAACTATTTTCCTAACTCTCATAGGGTTTTGGCATTCACATCATACGTCATTCTTTAAATTCAAGAAGATGGAATGCAAGAACATTCAAGAAAGAAAATGGAATATTGGAAATAAATTATGGAGAAAATAAAGAATGGAGAAAACTTACAAGTTCGGAAAGATGAAGAGAGCTCATGATGTTTTAAATAGTTGAAATGAAATTAAAAATGACGATAGAGAGATCTTTGAAACTGTGTGGTTGAACTTCCAAAGTGACTCGTCATTTGAGATAAGACATAAGGTTACGATTGACATGCGTGTGCCCTAATCTTTTTTCTTTTCATGCACTTTTTCCCAGCATACCCTTGGGAAGTCAAGATAAATGACAAGTGTTCCATCAAACACTCAATGGGAAAAAAAGTGGTTTTATCCAAAAATATCAAAAGTATTGACGTACTCTAAAACCAAGCCTTAGCTGGCGATCAAGAACTACTACCGACCAGATGCAATGCTCAGCTGTGATCAAACATCTTCACCCTTCTCAGGGTGCAAAGAGTTTAGGGAAATTGTGGGCGAATTATCTAGATAATATGAGTTATTCAGATTATTCAGATTAAATTCCTCTTTATCAATGGTCTTTTTAACTCTAAGAAAGTTTCTAAATATTTTTCTCTCTAGAGTTTATAACAAATATGATGAGAATGAGGCAATTATCTCCACATATATGAAGTTTCTTCACATGTGTGGTAAACCACAAGTAGCATAAGTGGGGAGGATTATCTCATCACCAAAATTTCACACTCATGGATTCACAAAGAAAAGAAAAATATCTTTACAAAAAAAATTGAGGCCCCCGAAGCATCGTTGCAATCGCGACAAAATTCTTCATCGAAGCGAACCAGCTGCGAGGAAGGAAGTCGGGCATGAAAATTGTGAAACTTTGACAAACCCTCAAAGATTTCCTGACCAACGAATGGACTTTGAGGATGCTAAGACATTGTTTGCAGACGTCACCAAGTTGTGAGAGATCCTAAAAATTTGGTAAGGGGAAAAAAATGTATGTAATTTTTTAACCTTAATAAAAAAATACATATGATATACTTATGTAATGTTCCTTTTAAAAATATTTATATGACTATATCCTTGCATACTTATATCACTAATACCAAATTCATATGAAATAACGCACAAAATAATATTTTCTAATATTGAAAAACTTAATCTGAATATGACGAAAGTGCAAGTCTAATAAGTCGTTTGCCTGAACTTAAATTGGTATCCATCGAATGTGATCATGTACGATTCCCGGTTGAGTTTTGATGGAACTTTTTGGTGAATATGATTTTACGTGTTGATTTATCTGAACGACCGACAAAGACTTAAAATATAATTTTTAACAAAAAATTCAACAATTTAATTATTACGAGGCACATAAGTATATAAATACTATTTCAATCACATCCCCTCGATGATCAATATACTTTCTCCCTTATTAAACACTTTGTTAGTGGATCGAGATTATTTTTTAGGCTTCATATAATCAATGAAGATTACTTCATTTAAAAGGGGAGTTTTTCTTTCCACCCAAATTTTTTTACCAATCACCAATCTCTAGTCACCACCACAAAATATCTAAAATCTTACTAAAAATACCAAATTAAGTTATACCACAAATAGTCATACCATATATAAAGTACTTTTAACCCATTTGCTCATTTTTCCTACCACTTTCTCTCTCTAAACTAAAACACTCTCTCTATTTTAAATACTAACCTTCCACACCAAAGACGTATACCTTAATTTTTTTGGTATACAAACTTTAACCATTCACTTGAAATAATGTTAAGTTGCAACATAATATGTTTATCTGTAAACCCTAAACAACACATTACATATTTTAAGACCCACTAGGTTATTATGTGTTTTAAAACCCTAATACATGTATTATAAACTAAACTAAAATGTTAAAATAACCAAATATGATCTTAAACCCTAGAGAAAGTTAGAAACAACAGAGGTAAAAACACCTAACCCAATCTGCAGACACGGGCCACCCATTAGCGGAGGAGATGGCCATTTACGGTGTGTGGTGGCCATGTTTTATTCATATGAAATGTTGTCATTTCACCATGGTTGTTATTTTTCATATTTTGATCGGATTCACGATGTTTTGTCACCGCGGTGGTATCTATGTACAGTGAAACCCGACCGTATACTTCATTAAGTTACAGTGTCTTGCAATCGTGTTTGTGATAGTCATAGTTAGTTATCACAATTACTCATCACTTTTCACGGTTAAAACACACCGTAAGTTATGATACAATGATTTTGGACATGGTTTAGTTGTTACCACCGCGATTACAACACATAATGGTTTAGTTGTTACCATAGTTACAACTCACCGTGACTTCATATATGATTATTAACATCTGATTACTTCGTGTTTGATTTCCAACATTTGGTTAGTTAGTAATTATTTATTAATTTTCAATGATGTTTTTATTTTTGTAGAATAAATATGAAAAGAACTATGAAGTCTTCTACGACTTCTAAAAGGGATGTCGAATGCTACGCAAGCAAAAGTGACTCAAGAGAATGAGGTTGAGAAATCGATGAGTACAAGCAGCTATAATAACGAACAACTAAGGAGTACAAATAGAAATGAGGGTGGTGAGAAATAGATAAATATATATAAAGAACATATTAGCGATAAGAGGGTAGAGGAATTAGGTAATGATGATATGGAGAAGGAGGTAGAGAAAGTAACTGATGATAAGGAGGAGGAAGTAGGTGATGATAGGGAGGAGGGTGGTGATAACAAGAAGACTAGTGAGAGTAAGGTTAGTGAAAATAAAAAAAGTGTGATGGTAAAGATGGTGGTGGTGAGGAAGTTTATGAGAGTAGTGATGCAACTAGTGAGGATGAAGATGATGACAGGGTACCTCTTCATCGAATCCAACTAAAAGCCCAATAAATAAAGGAAAATGAAAAGCGAAAATGGGTGACTCCCAATATCTCGAGGGTCTGAAGCACAAAAATTCCAATCGAGTCCATTTTATGTTTATTTAACTTATTCCCAGAACAAAACATGTTTGTGTAAGGACATATTTCGTAAGTACTGTTTACATTAGAGTATGCCGTATACCACTACAACCGTTGAAGAATTATTCAAGATCATTCAAGCATCAAGACGGATCCGAATATCGAAGATCTTCATCAAAGAAGTCTTCGCGAGATTAATTTTGGTATGGTTGTTGTAATACCCCATATTTTTATGATTTAAATAATTAAAGGATTAATTATTATTGTGGGATTAATTGAAGGGATTAATTGAATTAAAATGGGAGAATTTAATTGTTGATTAATCCAGATTTAAAATAAATATTAACTAACGTGCAAGGGTTAATACTTACTGATTGAATATTACTGTGTGATATGTAATATGGAATTATACACTTCGGTAAATTGTCAAGAGTAAGAAATACAACAATTTAGTAAATTAAGTCTGACGTGCGTCTGAGTCGTGTCGGGACTAATCTAATGAAATAAATATATTAATTATTTTTAGTAACTCGTATGGTCATTTCGAGTGCTCCATTGAGTCCGGAAGGGTCAAGATAGTCCAAATAGTATACCCGAGTGTTTAGTTTGGGTCGCGGGGCAATTTTAGGCCTAACTGGCACCCCGAGAGGGCATTATGGTAAATTGTATTTTTGAGCCTAATTAATGGACGAAAATTAAGAGTTATTTATCAGCCAGGGAAAGTCCAATTAGGGTTAAAGAGTGTCAAGAAGTTAGAACGTCCATAGAAGGTGTGAGGGAGAGTTATTTCCAAGAGAAAAGGACCAAGATAACACCACCTTACACAACAACCACCACCACCGAGTATATCGGGACAAGGGGAATACAACCATACCATCAACCCAAGAAATTAGACTACAAATTCAAGGAAAGTATTTATAACTTGCTCTACCTTAGCAATTATCATACTCATGTTAGTGTAGGGATATTATAATCATGTTTTAGTGCATAAAAGTGATGAAAATTGAGGAATTAGGATACGTAGATTAAATCTGAGATTTATTAAATTGAAACCCTTCATGTATGTAGACTAGAAATCACGTTTGGATGAACTCATGTGTAGAACGAATCTGGAAATTTTGTGATATTGAATATGAATTTGAAGAACTAGGGTTTTGGTAAATTAATTTGGGGATTCCATGTTTTATTGATGATTCTAGGATGTTAGAATCCATATATAATTGATAAGATTAGAATTGGAACTATTTATTTGGAGATTGGGATGTTGATTTAGAGGTTTTAAGGTTAAAAATGGTGGGAAAATGCTGAAATTTTATAAAGGACTGATCACCCGATATTTAATTGGGCGGGGTGTCACAGGTGGTATCAGAGCATCAGGTTCTAGTGTCCTTTAGGATCTGTACGGCTTACTATGTTTTCAGCTTTGCGTCCTTTGATATAGAGCCCTATTTTTAGGACTGTTGTGATCTTAATTTTGCATTTACGTATTCAAATATTTTAGATTTAGTGATAACTATGGACTAATAATATTCTTTCTCGTCTCAGATGCCTCCTCGACGTGCACCAAGAGACCGACAGGCCCATCCAGAGCAGCCAACAGTACAGGCTTAGGGGAAAATGAACACAGCAGAGGTTGCCGCGATAGTTGCACAAGCGATGAATACAGCCTTAGCGGTGGTGCAACAGGCCCCACCCCAGGTTCAGACAGTAGCACTAGTGCCAGTTCATCCATTTCCCACTGCATGGGAAAGAGTGAGAGAGTCCTTTCAAAGGGCATGTCCCCCAGAGTTCATGCGCAGGTCAGATGTGGTTATTGCTAGCCAGTGGAAGAAGAACATACAGCGACACCTTCGTATGTATGAGTGCACAGAGGTACAGAGGTAAGTTTTGGCCACCTTCAAGCCGAGAGGGGCAGCCTTACAGTGGTGGGAGTCCACTACTACTGCTGAGGAACGAGATTTGATGACGATCAGTGATTTATGGGTGTGGTTCGACCGAAATTATTTTCCTTCCGCCATCAAGACTGAGATGAGGCAAAAACTTCTAGACTTCACCCAGGAAGGGAAGACAATTGCGGAATATGAGGAGGAGTTCACGTGATTGGTAAACTTAGTACCGGAGGAGGTACCCACTGAAGAGAAGCGTATTCAGATGTTCATGGATGGCCTCACCTGGAGGATTAGGCAACATCTTCTGGGTAATCTCTCATTGCAGACCTATTCTGATGTGCTTAATGCAGCACTGTTGCATTTCCAAGACCACTGCTTCCATATGACTGGGAGCAAACTAACGGGGGAGCCCAGCCAGCCGGGCAGGACAGGAGGTAATGGTGCCAACGCGTCACAACCAGCTCAGAGTCAGCAGAGACAGGCTGATCAGAGTTCCCAACACGGGGATTCTAAGCGATTCAAGTCAGGGGGTTTCCGTCAGGGTCAGGGAGGTTTTAGGCCTGGCCAGCAGGGTCAGTATGGCCATCAGGGCCAACAGGGGCATCAGGGTCAGCAGGGCCACGGGGGAGGTGGGAACGGCCAGCAGGGTCTGGGACAGCACGGGCAGCGAGGGGGAAACTTTAGTGGGAAGTGTTTTATATGTGTCAAAACTGGCCACAAGCGACATGACTGTCCTGGGAGGGGAAGGGCCCCACAGCAGCAGCAGTAGGGTGCTCGACAGGAGCCCCAAAGACCGATCTTTCCCGCCACCTTCCCAGCACCAACTCAGATGCTAACATTGCCAGTTATACCAGCAGTTCTAGTCTAGTAGGGACTTCTTCAGTATGGACGGGTTTCTAACCTCCATCAGGCCGCAGCCCCATAGGCTCCACCCGCGATTGAGGGTATGTTTTCTATCTAGGGGACTATCGGGCGTATTTTATTTAATACGGGGGCTACACATTATTTTATTACCATGAGATTTGTACGTACTTTGGGGTTATTATTTACAGCAGAGAGTACTGTTACTTCCGTAGATTCACCTTTAGGTAGTGCTTCCCTAATTCACTATATATGTCGAGGGGTGGGTATAGAGATTGGGAGACTTGTCTTATCAGCCGACATGCTTGTATTAGAGATGTCCGAGTATGATACGATCATTGGTATGGATTGGCTTGTTGCATATAGGGCCATTATCGATTTCTTTAGTAGGACTATTATTTTTTGCCATACCTAATCAGGAGATGTTCCTGGTGGTGATGCCACGTCCTGAGGGAGGGTCGTCCACTCACTTGTATTATATAGAGGAGGAAACCTCTAAGGAGGTAGTGATACCGCTTGATTTGATACTGGTGGTGAGGAAATTCGGAGATGTGTTCCATGATATCTCGGGACTGCCACCTAGCATAAAGATAGACTTTGTTATAGATTTAACATCGGGCACTCGGTCGATAGCCGCGCACTGTACCATATGGCCCCAGCAGAGATGAGAGAGCTACGGGACAATATAGAGCAACTGTTGGGCCAGGTGTTTATTCATAGGAGTACTTCACCTTGGGGTGCCCCTGTGCTATTCGTTAAGAAGAGAGATGGTTCGTTACGATTGTGCATTCATTACCGAGAGTTGAATAAGGTCATAATACGGAATAAATATTCGTTACGCCGAATCGATGACTTATTCGACTAGTTAAGAGGAGCTGCCTTTTTCTCGAAGATTAACTTGAGGTCGGGATACCATCAGTTAAGGATCAGGGAGAAGGATGTGTCGAAAACTGCCTTCTTGTCGAGATATGAATCCTATGAGTTCAGGATTATGCCTTTTGGGATAACTAATGCCCCAGCCGTGTTTGTGGATCTGATGAATAGGGTATTCAGAGAGATCATGGATCAGTTTGTCATTGTCTTTATACATGACATTCTGATTTACTCCCAGACTGCGGAGGAGCATGCCGAACATTTGAGACAAGTTTTGCAGACACTGCGCCAGCACGAGTTGTATGCAAAATATGAGAAATGTGGATTTTGGCTGAAGGAGGTTCAGTTTTTGGGGCACATTATTTCGGATAGAGGGATATCCATAGACCCAGGGAAAGTTTCAACAGTTAGAGAGTGGGGACAACCTACGACGCCGACAGAAATACGTAGTTTCTTAGGCCTAGCAGGATACTACAGGAGCTTCATTCAAGGATTCTCTAAGATAGCGGGTCCATTGACTCATTTGACTCGCAAAGGAGTGCCATTTATCTGGGATGATGCTTATCAGTTGGCTTTCGATGAGCTGAAAGACAAGTTGACTTTACCGCTTGTGTTAGCACTACCCAGGCTAGGAGTGGAGTATCTCATCTATACAGATGCATCCTTATTAGAACTTGGGGGTGTACTTCAGCAGGAGGATCAGGCTATAGCTTATGCTTCCCGTAAGCTTAAGCCCCATGAGAGGAACTACCCCACCCACGACTTGGAGTTAGCGGCAGTCGTGTTTCACTTCGGATTTGGAGACACTATCTCCTGGGAGAGAAATTTCGCTTATTCACGGATCACAAGTCACTACAGTACCTCTTCACGCAGAAAGAGTTGAACATGCGTCAACGTCGATGGCTTGAATTCAAGAAGTATTATCAGTTCGATATCCAATATCACCTAGGAAAGGCTAACGTGGCAGTAGACGCATTGAGTCGTAGGCCAGTGGATGAGAGAGCCGAGGTGTGGAAGGCAAAATAGAACGAATTGGGCCATCAGGATGCCGTGTCCCGATCATTTATGTCTGCGATGACTGTTACACCTCAGATTGTTACGCGGGTGATACAGGCACAGGCAGCGAATTCATTCTGTCAAGATCGGATTAGGCTGCTTTTAACCGGCAGAGCCGAGCCTTATTCAGTGAGTTTCGAGGGTGGTTTACGCTTCAATGGGAGACTCATTGTTCCAGAGGGGGAGGACCTTAGACATGCAGTGATGATGGAGTCGCATGGGTCCAGATTTGCGGTACATCCCGGTGGGGAAAAAATGTACCAGGATATGAGGTAGAAATATTGGTGGAGCGGAATGAAAAAGGATATCACAGAGTTCGTATCAAAGTGTACCAGTTGCCAATTAGTGAAAGGGGACCATCAGAGACCACCAGGTTTGCTCCAGCCATTGGAGATTCCTACGTGGAAATGGGAAGGCATTTCCATGGATTTTATCATCGAGTTTCCCACTTAACAGAGGGGGCACGATTCTATATGTGTTATTGTGGATCGATTGACGAAAGTAGCCCACTTTTTTCCCGTCAGGACAGACTACACAGCGAACAGTATGCTCAGCTATTTATTGCAGAGATAGTGAGACTGCATGGTGTGCCTCTTAACATCGTGTCGAATAGAGATAAGACGTTTGTATCTCATTTTTGGGAGAGTTTCTAGGAGGCTATGGGCACCGAGTTGCGGTTGAGTACAGCGTATCACCCGCAGACCGATGGGAAGACTGAGCGCACTAATCAGATGCTCGAGGACATGTTGCGCATGTGTATCCTTGATTTTGGGGGAGGTTGGGAGTAGTATATTCCACTGGTGGAGTTTTCTTATAACAACTCTTATCAGTTTACCATTTTCATGGCCCCGTTCGAGGCATTGTATGGTCGTCATTGTCGTTCCCCAGCTTATTGGCTAGAGGTGGGAGATAACAAACTACTCGAGCCAGAGGTAATTCAGGATACGTCGAGCGGGATCGATATGATTCAAGATCGCATACGGGTAGCTCGGGACAGATAGAAAAGCTACGCCGATGCCAACAGGTCCTTCTGAGAGTTCGTAGCGGGGGACCAGGTTTTGTTGAGAGTATCTCTGTAATGACCCTATTTTCTTATGCCAATATATAATTGTCTTCTTTCAATTTCGTCATACTTACTATCTAATAATGATATATTATTACATATATGATATTCCGAGTTCTTAATATGACAAATCTTGTTTTTAAATTTGAAGAATCAATGGTAAAATGGGTCAGATTGAGATTTTATGGCACATCCTAAGCTAAGTGATAAGTTTTGGGGTAGAAAATATAATTTTATGATACTTTAGGGACTTGGTTTTAATAAAGAAAGTTTCAGGGACCAAAATGAAAAATAAAAAGGGGCCTTTTCGTAAATAAAATATTTTCAGGGACCTAAAAGAAATATTGAAAATATATGGTGTGAAATTACCAAAATGCCCTTCAGGTTCGAAATGACCCTTATACCCTTAATACCTATCCTCGACACCTCGTGCTCGGTTTTTGAACATATCCACTGTACACGTGTCACCTCTATAGGAAAGGATAAAATTCATGTAAATCCTCTAGAAAAAGGAAAAAAACACATGTCGCCGTTTGGTAAACCAAGACTGCAAGGCTGATCCGTTGCACGACACGTGAACGACGACTCACCAAAGTGAAACCTTATCACCCAGACACGTGTCAACACCTAAACATCTTTGGAAAACTATAAATAGGGCCTTTGGGGATCATTTGAAACTCACACCAATTCCTTGAGAATTATAGAAAGAAATAGTGAGAGAAAGTGTGAGAAAGTTTAAGAAGAAGCTCTTAGGGATATTCATCTTAAGGTAATCTTAATGTTATAATGCATCTTTATAGTTTTAATTTATTGTTTTATAGCTTTACTTAGTAGTTATGCTGGTAAAATACAATAAAGAATTCACTAATCAAAACTTAAAATTTAGAACAAATCCAAGTTGATTTTATAAACTTGTTTGAAATTATACGCTTTTAAAAATGATTCTTTTCAAAGAAATTAGTCGTTATTATGGAATCCGATTTAAGTAATTCCAAAGTCAGGCCCGGTGAAGTTCTGTCTAGATGAGATGGTATTTAAGTGGTGCCCCTGTGACCCTCCATCTCTACTGGGAATGAATCCGGAAATGTTCTGTCTAGATGAGATGGTATTTAAGTGGTGCCCCTGTGACCCTCCATCTCTACTGGGAACCGACTGATGAGGAAAGACTATGAATTGAATTCTTCAATTACGATCAATGAGTTTTAAAAGTTAACAAATAGAGATTCAGTAATCCCTTAAAAGAGGAAGTTATTATTAAAGTATAGTATAAACTGGACCTTAGAACGTGTACTTAAATCTTTATCAGATTAACGTGTGATCGAAGACTCAATACCAGTAAATTTGACCTCCATTTTGGGTGAGTACTCTATGCAATTTCTTACGCATTTTGATTATATTATATTATGCAAACTATGTATATTTTGTGAAATGCTTTTATTCTCAAAATGCATCTGATACCGATGATTCCGTCGTTTGTTATCTGTTTATATCTCTCCATATAAACATCTGATTTGAATTCTGAAATTATTGATTCGGCCTATGGAAACTCTCTTACTATATTGGCCTTGACTACCGGGTGGAAATATTTGGGTGGTACCTTCCCAGCTGGTTTATCGCTGGTGTGCCCTAAACAAGGCGTTGTTCCAGAAATCATGATTATCTGTCTGTGATGTTATCGGGTGGAAACATTTGATAACACTATCTGTCTGGGTATTAGAGTGTACATGGCCACTAAAACTGAATAATTGACACATGCTCAATTGTTTTATCTGTTCTGTTCTGAACTGTTTATTCTGAATATATATATTGTCATTTACTTTATATATATTACTTGAAATTCCTATCTCTATGTATATACCTTATGTTCTAAATTGAATAGGTATCTATTTTCTAAAAACCTTGGAATATTTGGAGATTGAACCTCACTCGGCTTTTAGCTGATGTTGTATAAATAACCATTTTTCAGGAAACGTTTAGGCTCACGGACGGAATGAAAATGGACTATATTGAAGATTTAGCTTTTAGAGATCTTTTTGTAAAATGTTTATTTAGAGTATGTCTGGCTCTCTTGTAATAAGGTTTAAATTTTCTCTTAAGTTGTAACTCGTTGTTACTTTTAATATATATGAAGTTTCCTTTAGAAAGCTCTGATGACGTAATTCCTTTACTTTCAGTATTTTACGATTCATAACCATGTGATAATATTTCCGTTGCATTTATTTAAGGAAACAATTAAATCGGAATATTTGTTGCCTTGGTGGCATGTCAAGACACTCGTTCCCTAATACTATTTTGGGTCGGGGTCGTGACAGAGGTGGTATCAGAGCATAGGTTATGAACCCGTAGACTACTGAACATAGGTTTCGAACATTATAGATTTTATGTTTCCATCCTTAGGAGATAGTATTATGTGATAACCCTCCCTATGTGTTATATTATTTATAATTTGTCTTTTAGTTTTCAATATTGATATAGTATAGTAGATCTTACGTTTGGCCATGACTGTAGAAAATGACCAAGAGAAGATCATCAATGGGAACTAGTGATTCGAGTATAGAAGGACTGGAAGGTGCATACAAGGCAATTGAAAGTCTAGCAAAGATTGTGGAGCAGTAGGTGAACAATGGAGTACCAAAGAATCTTGAACTAAGTAGATGTACTATTGAACAGTTCAAGAAGTTGAATCCTCCATCTTTTAAAGGTACTCCTAACCCCACCGAGGCAGAAAGTTGGTTGATGCAGATGGAAAAGATACTCGATGTTCTTAAGTGTACCGACGATGAAAGGGTGTCATTTGCAACATTTATGTTAGAAGGGGAGGCTGAACATTGGTGGAGAATGGCTAAGAGAATACACGGGGAAAGGAATACTTACATCGGTTGGAATGATTTTTTAGTAATCTTTTATGAGAAATATTTTCCAGAAACGGTGAAAGATGAAATGGCAGCTGACTTCATGAATTTGGTGCAAGGGAATATGACGGTTAGTCAATATGAGGCAAAGTTTACTGAGTTATCTCGTTTTGCACGTCATGTTGTAGCAACTGATGTTTTAAGAGCAAAGAAGTTTAAGCGTGGGTTAAGGTTGAATATTCGTAGTCGAATTTCCATCCTGAAATTAACATCATATATTGATGTCATGACTAGGGCTACAATAGCTGAGAGGGATGGTGAGGAGTACAATCGAATTAGAGATGGCAAGAGGAAGTTTGGGGAACGAAAAGGAAAGAACTCGAATAATAGAAATTTCTTTAGGAACACATCCAATGTTGGGGGATCTAGTGATAATAAACAGTATAATAACCAGACATGTCAGCAATGTGGAAAGATGCATGGAGGACGACCTTGTTATAAGGATTCAGGAGCTTGTTTTAGATGTGGACAGAAAGGACATCAGATAAAAGATTGCCCAAACCCAGCAAGGGTTTCGATAAAACCTTCAAGTGCAAAGAAGGATCAAGACAGACAGGGTAGAGTTTTCGGACTTTCTGATACCCAAGCTTCTAATGCGGTAGTGTCAGGTACACTTTCTATATGTGCACAGCCTTTTAAAGCTTTGATAGATCCTGGTTCTACCCATTCGTTCATATCTATACATGTACTAAATCGCTTTCATAAATTTCCTGAACCCTTGAATCATAACTTACATGTTTCTACTCCTTCGGGTGAGTTATTGATGGGTAAATTAGTATACAAGGCTTGCCCCATAGATATTGATAGTCATAAACTATTTATGGATTTGATAGTTTTAGACATTAAAGATTTTGAAGTCATTTTGGGGATGGATTGGTTAGCATCACATCATGCTAAGGTAGACTGTTTTGAGAAGAGTGTTACTTTCCAAATTCCTCACCAACCAAAATTTAGTTTTGAAGGAACTGGCATCATATCTCTGATGTGTATTATTTCTGCAATGCAAGCCTATAGTTTTCTTAAGAAGGGATGTCAAGGATTTCTTGCAATTGTTACCAGTTTGCAGACATTAGGGCCTAGCTTAGAAGATATTCCTATCGCTAAGAAATTTACGGATGTTTTTCCAGATGATTTACCAGGCCTACCTCCTAATAAAGAAATAGAATTTACGATTGACCTTGTTCCTGGAACTATACCAATCTCAAAACCACCATATCGTATGTCACCTTTAGAATTAAGAGAGTTCAATGTTCAATTAGAAGACCTTTTAGACAAGGGTTTTATCAGACCAAGTATATCACCTTGGGGTGCTCCAGTGTTATTTGTGAAAAAAAAGGATGGGACAATGAGACTATGTATAGATTATCGTGAACTGAATAAGGTAACCATTAAGAATAAATACCCCTTACCTCGTATCGATGACTTGTTTGATCAATTAGAAGGTGCACAAGTATTCTCTAAGATTGACCTTAGGTCAGGCTATCATCAATTAAAGATTAAGGATGATGATATTTCAAAATCAGCTTTTCGCACTAGATATGGTCACTATGAATTTCTTGTAATGCCATTTGGACTAACTAATGCACCAGCCGCTTTTATGGATATGATGAATAGGGTGTTTAGGAAATATTTGGATCAGTATGTGGTTGTTTTCATTGATGACATCCTTATTTATTCCAAAAGTATTGAAGAACACGAAAACCATTTAGAGACGGTATTACAAATCCTTAGGAAAGAGAAATTATATGCAAAATTAAAGAAGTGTGAGTTTTGGATGCCTAGTGTTTCTTTTCTAGGACATGTCATATCTAAAGAGGGAGTGTCAGTTGACCCTCAAAAGATTGAGGCTATATTAGATTGGCCCAGACCAACTAATGTGAGTGAGATTCGTAGTTTCCTTGGATTAGCAGGTTATTACCGAAGATTTGTTGAAGGATTTTCTAGAATTGCCAAACCTCTATCTAGGTTAACACAAAAGAAGGTACAATATGAATGGTCTGAGGAAGCCAAGAAAAGTTTTCAAGAACTTAAGAATCGATTAGTAACTGCCCCAATTTTGACTATTCCTTCCGGGACAGGGGGATTTGTGATTTATAGTGATGCTTCAAAAAATGGTTTGGGATGTGTGCTAATGCAAAATGGAAAAGTAGTAGCTTACGCCTCAAGACAGTTGATAACCCACGAGCAGAATTATCCAACCCATGACCTAGAATTAGCAGCTGTAATTTTTGCTCTTAAGATTTGGAGGCACTATTTTTATGGTGAGACTTGTGAGATTTATACCGATCATAAGAGTTTGAAGTATATATTTACTCAGAAAGAGTTGAATATGAGACAAAGGAGGTGGTTAGAATTGATGAAGGATTATGATGTAAATATTCACTATCACCCGGGGAAAGCTAATGTAGTAGCCGATGCTTTAAGTAGGAAGTCTACACCAAATTTAGCATGTCTTATTACAAGCCAGGAAGCACTGTTAAGGGATTTGAGAAGTATGGAAATAGATTTACGTATCTATAGCAAAGGAGGAATAGTTGCAAACTTACAAGCACAACCCATGTTGATGGAGAGGATCAAAATTGCACAAGTAAATGACCCACAACTGAAGAAGATTAGAGAAGAAGTCATCGAGGGTAAGAGAACTGAATTTGCGATGCGAGATGATATATTAAGGTTTGGAAATAGAGTGTGTGTGCCATGTGATGCCCAACTAAAGAGGCAAGTTTTGGAGGAAAGTCATTACTCAAGATTCACATTTCATCCCGGATGTACAAAAATGTATAAGGATCTTCGAGAAGTATTTTGGTGGAATAACATGAAGAGGGAGATAGCAGAATTTATATCTCAGTGTTTGGTTTGTCAAAAAGTAAAGGCAAAACATCAAAAACCATCAGGATTACTGCAACCCCTACCTATCCCTGAGTGGAAATGGGAACATATTACTATGGATTTTGTGACAGGTTTACCGAGGAGTTCAAATGGTAATGACTCTATTTGGGTAATTATTGATAGGTTAACTAAATATGCTCATTTTCTTGCCATTAAGAGTACCCATTCTTAAGAGAAGTTAGCTAAGTTGTATGTGCGGGAAATTATTAGGCTTCATGGAACCCAATTTCAATTGTTTCTGACCATGACCCTAGATTTGTGTCTCGCTTCTGGAAAAGCCTACAAGAAGCCATGGGAACAAAATTGAATTTTAGCATTGCTTTTCATCCTCAAATGGATGGACAATCAGAGAGAACTATTCAAACCTTGGAGGATATGCTTAGGGCATGTGCACTTGATTTAAAAGGGAATTGGGATGATCATTTACCGTTAATGGAATTCGCATATAATAATAGCTATCAAGAAAGTATTCAAATGGCTCCGTATGAGGCACTCTATGGAAGAAGGTGTCGTTCCCCTACATGTTGGGTAGAAGTTGGAGAAAGAAAATTATTGGGACCAGAATTGATTCAGATCACAACAGAGAAGGTGAAATTAATACAAGACCGACTTCGAACCGCTCAAAGCCGTCAAAAGAGTTATGTTGACAATCGACACCGACAGTTAGAATTCCAAAGAGGAGATTATGTGTTCTTGCAAGTATCGCCTACAAAGGGAGTAATACGATTTGGGAAGAAAGGGAAATTGAGCCCAAGATACATAGGACCTTTTGTAATCCTTGAAAGGATAGGAGTTGTTGCGTATAAAATAGCCTTACCACCGGAACTCTCTAGTGTACATAATGTGTTTCACGTATCAATGATAAAGAAATACGTCCCAGATCCAAAAAATATCTTAAGGCATGAGCCTCTTCAAGTTAGAGAAGATTTGTCATACATTGAGCATCCAGTGGAAATTTTGGATCATAAAGATCAAATATTAAGAACCAAGGTTATTCCACTAGTTAAAGTATTATGGAGGAATCATTTTGTTGAAGAAGCAACGTGGGAGCGGGAAGATTAGATAAAGGAGCGATATCCACACCTTTTTGGAAATTAATGTAAGGAAAGTTTGGGGACCAAACTTTTTATAAGGAGGGTATCTCTGTAATGACCCTATTTTCTTATGCCAATATATAATTGTCTTCTTTCAATTTCGTCATACTTACTATCTAATAATGATATATTATTACATATATGATATTCCGAGTTCTTAATATGAAAAATCCCATTTTTAAATTTGAAGAATCAATGGTAAAATGGGTCAGATTGAGATTTTATGGCACATCCTAAGCTAAGTGATAAGTTTTGGGGTAGAAAATATAATTTTATGAAACTTTAGGGACTTAGTTTTAATAAAGAAAGTTTCAGGGACCAAAATGAAAAATAAAAAGGGGCCTTTTCGTAAATAAAATATTTTCAGGGACCTAAAAGAAATATTGAAAATATATGGTGTGAAATTACCAAAATGCCCTTCAGGTTCGAAATGACCCTTATACCCTTAATACCTATCCTCGACACCTCGTGCTCGGTTTTTGAACATATCCACTGTACACGTGTCACCTCTATAGGAAAGGATAAAACTCATGTAAATCCTCTAGAAAAAGGAAAAAAACACGTGTCGCCGTTTGGTAAACCAAGACTGCAAGGCTGATCCGTTGCACGACACGTGAACGACGACTCACCAAAGTGAAACCTTATCACCCAGACACGTGTCAACACCTAAACATCTTTGGAAAACTATAAATAGGGCCTTTGGGGATCATTTGAAACTCACACCAATTCCTTGAGAATTATAGAAAGAAATAGTGAGAGAAAGTGTGAGAAAGTTTAAGAAGAAGCTCTTAGGGATATTCATCTTAAGGTAATCTTAATGTTATAATGCATCTTTATAGTTTTAATTTATTGTTTTATAGCTTTACTTAGTAGTTATGCTGGTAAAATACAATAAAGAATTCACTAATCAAAACTTAAAATTTAGAACAAATCTAAGTTGACTTTATAAACTTGTTTGAAATTATACGCTTTTAAAAATGATTCTTTTCAAAGAAATTAGTCGTTATTATGGAATCCGATTTAAGTAATTCCAAAGTCAGGCCCGGTGAAGTTCTGTCTAGATGAGATGGTATTTAAGTGGTGCCCCTGTGACCCTCCATCTCTACTGGGAATGAATCCGGAAATGTTCTGTCTAGATGAGATGGTATTTAAGTGGTGCCCCTGTGACCCTCCATCTCTACTGGGAACCGACTGATAAGGAAAGACTGTGAATTGAATTCTTCAATTACGATCAATGAGTTTTAAAAGTTAACAAATAGAGATTCAGTAATCCCTTAAAAGAGGAAGTTATTATTAAAGTATAGTATAAACTGGACCTTAGAACGTGTACTTAAATCTTTATCAGATTAACGTGTGATCGAAGACTCAATACCAGTAAATTTGACCTCCATTTTGGGTGAGTACTCTATGCAATTTCTTGCGCATTTTGATTATATTATATTATGCAAACTATGTATATTTTGTGAAATGCTTTTATTCTCAAAATGCATCTGATACTGATGATTCCGTCGTTTGTTATCTGTTTATATCTCTCCATATAAACATCTGATTTGTATTCTGAAATTATTGATTCGGCCTATGGAAACTCTCTTACTATATTGGCCTTGACTACCGGGTGGAAATATTTGGGTGGTACCTTCCCAGCTGGTTTATCGCTGGTGTGCCCTAAACAAGGCGTTGTTCCAGAAATCATGATTATCTGTCTGTGATGTTATCGGGTGGAAACATTTGATAACACTATCTGTCTGGGTATTAGAGTGTACATGGCCACTAAAACTGAATAATTGACACATGCTCAATTGTTTTATCTGTTCTGTTCTGAACTGTTTATTCTGAATATATATATTGTCATTTACTTTATATATATTACTTGAAATTCCTATCTCTATGTATATACCTTATGTTCTAAATTGAATAGGTATCTATTTTCTAAAAACCTTGGAATATTTGGAGATTGAACCTCACTCGGCTTTTAGCTGATGTTGTATAAATAACCATTTTTCAGGAAACGTTTAGGCTCACGGACGGAATGAAAATGGACTATATTGAAGATTTAGCTTTTAGAGCTCTTTTTGTAAAATGTTTATTTAGAGTATGTCTGGCTCTCTTGTAATAAGGTTTAAATTTTCTCTTAAGTTGTAACTCGTTGTTACTTTTAATATATATGAAGTTTCCTTTAGAAAGCTCTGATGACGTAATTCCTTTACTTTCAGTATTTTACGATTCATAACCATGTGATAATATTTCCGTTGCATTTATTTAAGGAAAAAATTAAATCGGAATATTTGTTGCCTTGGTGGCATGTCAAGAGACTCGTTCCCTAATACTATTTTGGGTCGGGGTCGTGATAATCTCCGATGAAGGGAGTGATGAGATTTGGGAAGAAAGGGAAGTTGGCTCCGAGATATGTAGGGTCATTCCCTATTATAGAGAGGGTCAGACCAGTGGCATACAAACTTGGGTTACCAGAGCACTTGCATCGTATCCATGATGTGTTCCACATTTCGTCACTAAAGCGATATCTTTGGGATGAGTTGGCACACACTCACATTGCGATTGAGGAGATTGAGTTACAACCAGACAGTTCATATGAGGAGAGACCGGTGGCTATCCTAGATTATAGTGAGAGGAGGTTGAGATCAAAAGTGGTTCCACTTGTTCGGGTGCAGTGGCAGCATCACAATGTGGAGGAGTCTACTTGGGCGCGGGAGGTGGATATGCGAGAGAAATTCTAGACTTATTCATACCAGGTATATCTTATTTTTCGAATTTCGGGACAAAATTCTGTTATTAGGGGGGAAGTATGTAATACCCCGTATTTTTATGATTTAAATAATTAAAGGATTAATTATTATTATGGGATTAATTGAAGGGATTAATTGAATTAAAATGTGAGAATTTAATTGTTGATTATTTCGGATTTAAAATAAATATTAACTAACGTGCCAGGGTTAATACTTATTGATTGAATATTACTGTGTGATATGTAATATGGAATTATACACTTCGATAAATTGTAAAGAGTAAGAAATACGACAGTTCAGTAAATTAAGTCGAACGCGCGTGTGAGTCATGTCGGGACTAATCTAATGAAATAAATATATTTATTATTTTTAGTAACTCGTATGGTCATTTAAAGTGCGCCGTTGAGTCCGGAAGGATCGAGATAGGCAAAATAGTATACCCAGGTGTTTAGTTTGGGTCCCGGGATAATTTTAGGCCTAATCGACACCCCGAGAGGGCATTATGGTAAATTATATTTTTGGGCCTAATTAATGGACGAAAATTAAGAGTTATTTATCAGTCAGGGGAAGTTTAATTAGGGTTAAAGAGTGTCAGGAAGTAAGAACGACCATAAAAGGTGTGAGGGAGAGCTCTTTCCAAGAGAAAAGGGCCAAGATAACACCACCTTACACAACCACCACCACCACCGTGTAGATCAGGACAAGGGGAACACAGCCATACCATCAACACCAAGGAATCAGACTACAAATTCAAGGCAAATGTTTATAACTTGCTGTACCTTAGCAATTATCATACTCATGTTAGTGTAGGGATGTTATAATCATGTTTTAGTTCATAAAAGTGATGAAAATTGAGGAATTAGGATACGTAGATTAAATCTGAGAATTATTAAATTGAAACCCTTCATGTATGTAAACTAGAAATCATGTTTGGATGAACTCATGGGTAGAACGAATCTGTAAATTTTGTGCTACTGAATATGAATTTGAAGAACTAGGGTTTTGGTAAATTAATTTGGGGACTCCATGTTTTATTGATGATTCTAAGATGTTAGAATCCATATATAATTGATAGGATTAGAATTGGAACTATTTATTTGGAGATTGGGATGTTGATTTAGAGGTTTTAGGGTTAAAAATGATGGGAAAATGCTGAAATTCTAGGTAGAAGACGAATAGTGCAGTCTCGCGCGATCTCGCGCAAAGTCGTTCAAACGAGATTACATCTCGCGTGAAGTCGCTCAAGCGACACGTGGCAGCCGTTCGAACGACATGCCATCTGATTCGAGTGACAGGGTAAATTTCAGGGAAATTTCTTAGGGGAAGTTTTGGAATTTTCCAGTCTTCATGGGTGTGAGAGATTTATCACTTAACAGATTTAAAACGAGATAGGTCTACGAGGAAGTATGTGAGTTTATACTTTAATTAATTCGAAAAGAAGAGTTACTTTGGAAATTTCTAAGGAATTATAATAATTTAGTAATACTTTGAGATACGTAATAATGAGAATGAAATACGTATGGAACATATATAAGAAGGTTGGGATAATACCTATAAATATAAATAGGATGTGTGAATACCTATTACTTTCTAGTATTATGTGTATGACATACCTAGCTGCTTGCTATCACGAGAGGTGGTGTAGTGATTGTCTTATCCTGAGGGGATTATTGACTTGCATCTCAGAATATAGGTCTATAAAGGCTTATTAGTGAGTTAATAATCCAGCTGACTATGGGAGTGTAGGTATGTGCATGATCCGTAGATATGTGAACTACGTTCCCCTCCATTACGTGTGTTTTGTTTATATGGTTCGTGGGAAACTTCCGAACCGATAGTCCTTATTAGAGTACGAGATGTACCGAGACATGATAGCAGAGTATGCAATGCACTACAGGTTTAGCCTTGGGGTGCTGTATTAGTATATGTATATTATAGCGGTGAATATATATATATATATATATATATATATATATATACTTGTGTTATTCCTACTGACAGAAATTGTAGGATATTGGGCTAATACAATCTTAAGTGACATAAGTTGTGAATACTTAACTTAGAGTGATAACACGTAACCGAATTTACTAATAAATGTTGATATTAATAATGTGGGAAATTGGGAATTTTGAAATGCCACTACGAGTTATGACAAGAAGTGTAAGTCTTTATCTAGTTAGAAGTGTTACAAATGGCTAGGTGGGGATAGATGTACGTTAGGCATGCACAATAGACGAGAGGTGAGAATCTCATGTGAGAGTTCGAACTAACATGCAATTGATACTTGCTTTATTGCAAATTTTAAATACTTGCTAAAACAAATATTTTTACACATCGAGCTCTGACCCGTTTCTTGCATCTCTTATCTCTCTTGCTGTATATATGTATTATATCAGGTGCTCAGCCACAGGGACACCAGGCTTAGAAATTGTATTGCTTGGCGTGCTGCAACTATTGTGGAAGTTGTAGGTCTTCATATTAAGATGCCTCCATCATTTCATTTCCATTATTTACAGACTCTCTATTTAGGGCATGTGTCGCCCATTCCTTAGAGAGTTTTTCATAAATTATGTTCAGTTTACTTTCCGTTCATTTTCATTTGGATTTGTGGTTACTATGGTTTTGGTTTGGAGTTTTGAACTGGAATGTTTTATCCAGTCTTAGTTATTTCAGCATGTGATTCTAATTCAGTATTTATATTAACTAATTATGCGTGGATGGTTTATATTTAATTTCTTGGGTTGGTAATTAAATGGTTGTAATTAAAAAGGAAAAAAAATGTTTTGACACTTAGACTAATTATAATAGGTGATTAAAGGAGTTATTATGTTTTCGACAGTGATCCTAATAATGAACCAACCAAACATTCTGTTTTAAATTTTATAAAGGACTGATCACCCGATATTTAAATGGACGGGGTGTCACAGGTGGTATCAGAGCATCAGGTTCTAGTGTCCTTTAGGATCTATACGGCTTACTATGTTTTCAGCTTTGCGTCCTTTGATATAGAGCCCTAGTTTTAGAACTGTTGTGATCTTAATTTTGCGTTTATGTATTACTCTATTTTAGATTTAATGATAACTGTGGACTAATAATATTATTTCTCGTCTCATATGCCTCCTCGACGTGCACCAAGAGACCGACAGGCCCAGCTAGAGCAGCCGACAGTACAGGCTTAAGCGATAATGAACACAACAGAAGTTGCCGCGATAGTTGCACAAGCGGTTAATATAGCCTTAGCGGTGGTGCAACAGGCCCCACCCCAGGTTCAGGCAGTAGCACCTATTCCAGTGCATCCATTTCCCACTGCATGGGAAAGAGTGAGAGAGTCCTTTCAGAGGGCATGTCCCCCAGAGTTCATGGGCAGTTCGGATGTGGTTATTGCTAGCTAGTGGAAGAAGGACGTACAGCGACACCTTCGTATATATGAGTGAACGGAGGTACAGAGGAAAGTTTTGGCCACCTTCAAGCTGAGAGGGCAGCCTTACAGTGGTGGGAGTCCACTACTACTGCTGAGGAGCGAGATTTGATGACGATTAGTGATTTCTGGGTGCGGTTCGACCAAAAGTATTTTCCTTCCAACGTCAAGACTGATATGAGGCGAAAACTTCTAGACCTCACCCAGGAAGGGAAGACAGTTGCGAAATATGAGGAGGAGTTCACGCGATTGGTAAACTTAGTACCGAAGGAGGTACCCACTAAAGATAAGCGTATTTAGATGTCCATGGATGGCCTCACCTGGAGGATCAGGCAACATCTTCTGGGTAATCTCTCATTGCAGACCTATTCTGATGTGCTTAATGCAGCACTGCTTCATTGCCAGGACCACCGCTTCCATATGAGTGGGAGAAAACTAGCAGGGGAGCCCAGCCAGCCGGGTAGGACAGGAGGTAATGGTGCCAACGGGGAACAACCAGCTCAGAGTTAGCCGAGGCAGGTTAATCAGAGTTCCCAGCACGGGGATTCTAAGCGATTCAAGTCAGGGGGTTTTCGTCAGGGTCAGGGAGGTTTTAGGCCTGGCCAGCAGGGTCAGCATGGCCATCAGGTCCAACAAGGGCATCAGGGCCAGCAACAGTTTAGGCAGGGCCAACAGGGTCAAGGGGGAGGTGGGAACGGCCAACAGGGTCGGGGATAGCAGGGGAAGCGAGGGGGAAACTTTAGTGGGAAGTGTTTTGTATGTGTCAAGACTGGCCACAAGCGATATGACTATTTTAAGAGGGGCAGGGCCCCACAGCAGCAGCAGCAGGGTGCTCGACAGGAGCCCTAGAGACCGATCTTTCCCGTCACCCTCCCAGCACCAACTCAGATGCCAACATTGCCAGCTATACCAGCAGTTCCAGTCCAGCAAGGACATCTTCAGTATGGACGGGTTTATAACCTCCATCAGGCCGCAGCCCCACAGGCTCCACCCGTGATTGAGGGTATGTTTTCTATCCAGGGGACTATCGGACGCATTTTATTTGATATGGGGGCCACACATTATTTTATTGCCATAAGATTTGCACGTACTTTGGGGTTATTAGTTACAACAGAGAGTACTGTTACTTTCGTAGATTCACCTTTAGGTAGTGGTTCCCTAATTCACTATATATGTCGAGGGGTGGGTATAGAGATTGGGAGACTTATCTTACCGACCGACATGCTTGTATTAGAGATGTCCTAGTATGATGCGATCATCGGTATGGATTGGCTTGTTACATATAGGGCCATTATTGATTGCTTTAGTAGGACTATTATTTTTTCCATACCTGATCAGGAGATGTTCCTGCTGGCAATGCCACATCCTGAGGGAGGGTCGTCCACTCACTTGTATTATATAGAGGAGGAAACCTCTAAGGAGGTAGTGATACCGCTTGATTTGATATCGGTGGTGAGGGAATTCGCTGATGCATTCCAGGATATCATGGGACTTCCACCTATCAGAAAGATAGACTTTGTTATAGATTTAACGTCGGGCACTCGGCCGATAGCCCGCGCATCGTTCCGTCGCGCGATAAGATTCAATTTAAATTCGTACTGCGGTCGCGCGAAGTATCAAATGACATTGAATCTTGTTCAAATGAGTCATCGCCTTAAGTCTTTTATAAATAGGACTTTCCAACTCCGTTCTTCATAAGAAAACCTGTGCAAAAACTATAAACGTTTTCTGCAAACAGAGGTCCGGATTTGTCTTCTCACTTTAGAGGTTTAATCCTTTGTTTTTAAAATTCACAAAACATCCCAATCCTTTAGTGAATTGTTTTTTAACACAAAATACGATCTTGCTGATATTGCTCTTATAGAGAGGTTAAATCTACATCATGTGATTGCGTGTCATTGAGGATCTTACTGCACTGAAAATTATTTGCTGATTTGGACTGAGGTTCATAGGGAGTTCTATGGTGTTCCTGGGCTGAACATAGGACTACAGTTCTTATGGATTGCTGCGTGTAATTCATTGTTGATGACACCGACCGACGCCTACGGGTATTCATGTGTCAAAATCTATTTCATTGTAATCTGTGTAAGTTGCGATTTACAAGTTATAGAGAAATAAATGGTTTTGCCCTTCGGGGATTTTTTCTTGAAATTGGTTTCCTTTGCATGCTTATTGATTTTATGTTATCAAATCACCTTGATGCATGTGTTAGGGTTTAACTGAAATTTGGATTAATTAAAATTGGATTTGTTTGAGAAGCCGCTTTATTCTGCTCTAGCGCACTTTTACAAGTTGGTATCAGAACCTGTTGCACTAAGTTATTGTGTTTTGATCCTTCTTTTTCCAAATCTGGTTCTTGAAATCCCGATTTTCCTAAATATTCCTTTTGGGGGATTTGGCAATTTTATATGTCACTTGTCAGATGGAACTATTTGGAAATCTCGGTTGAAATATGCTTTTAAAACTCTCGTTAAGAAAAAAGAATCTGAGACATGTCTTTATTATGAGGGGATTGACCATAACATAATTGAGTGTCCCACCAAAGTTAGGGAGAGTTTTAATAAACCAATTACTTATGTTGCCACCCTAAGTGAGGGTGACCCAAGTGAAGAAATTTTTTGTTCAAGTAAGCGTGCCCTTCCCAACTATGTGGCTACTCATGAAAATGACGATGATACTTCTTCCGCAGCCACTGGTAGTGTAACCCATGAAAGTGAGGGTGATGGGAATGAGGATGGAAGTGTAGATGAGCGTAACTTGCAAACGGATTTCAATGAACTTTATGTTGAAGCTTTGAAAATAAAGAAAGGAAATTTGAAATTAAAAGCTCAATTTAAAGAGTGTGCCTTAAAAAGCAATAATGTTTTAGTTGAAGATCGGGCACGTGAGAAAATTTTGAGAGATAATCTTGAGTACGTTCAGGGAGAGAGAGATAGTCTTTAAGGGGTGATGGAGGCTATGATAAGGAGCTTCTTGAGTTTGAGGATTCTGGGCGCGTTCTTGAATCTAGGATAGGTGAACTTGAGAAAAGTTTGAGAGATTCGAGTAAAGTGAAATTTGATTTGGAGTCTAGGTCTGAAAAACTTTATAAGATTTTAGGCACTGTCGAAATCAAAAATGAGAGGGGTGGGATTGGTTTTGAAAAACATGTTGTACCCATTCCCAAATCCATCCCCACACGTATGAGAAATCCTCCTAGGGATGTTAGGAGAGAGCCACCTAGGATTTTTAGGAAAGAGACACCTAGGAATTTGAGGAGAGAACCACCTTCAGGTAAATTTCACCGCCACATATACACGTGTACTCATTGCGATTGAAAAGGTCACATTACGCGTTTCTGTTATAAACTTGAAAACACTCCTAGAAAGTTTAAAGAGAGAGTCACACCAGTTCCTAAAAGCCCCATACCTGTTACACATCGATTTGGCTTAGGAAATCAGATTTAGAGGCGTATGGTCTAATTGTTCACCGACTCTCGTCTGCTTGCACGTGATTCACCCCATGTGAGACCTTTTGGTTGATGATGTTGGTTATTTATCATACACTAGTTGTGCTCCATGATATATACCTACTAGTGTTATGACTCGTTTTGTTGCAGTTTACATTGTTTTATTAGTTTTAGCTACTGTTTTGGATCTGTCAGCACCTTCCAGGTATCTTTTTCTGGATTGGGTGAGGGATTTATGTTTTCTTATTCGAGCGAGATCTCATGTCGCGCGAAGCTGTCGTTCTAATGACATGCTCTTTCATTCAAGCGACATTGAGTTTTATTTGAACGACTTGTTTGGTTTTCCGCATTCATCTGTTTCAGTACCCTGGGTTCATATGATTATGTTTTTGGTACTGCTGGATTGCCGTTGCCACTTTATATGCAGTTACTTTTGGTATTTATGTTTAATTGCTAATACTGCATTTTTAGTTTAATCACACTCGCTTAGATTGATGATTCTTTGTGTGATTTACTATTTTCTAGCATAGGATAATGCTCATACCGATATTATGCCTATTGCTAGTGTGTACCATGTTTGTATTTATGGTTTTTGTTTTTGAAAATTTTTGGAAAAATACGAGAAGATTTTTATTTTTTTAAGAAAAATTGAATAAGACAAAAAGATTTTTTTATTCTATTTTGACCCTATATGAATGCACATTTAGGATGACCAAGTCACAACTTCATTCCATATCCATGTGATTGTTTGATAGTGTTTTGATATGCGTCATCATCTCATTTTATGCTTTATAATATGTGGAGTCATTAAGATGTAATTTTTAATTACTGCCTACATGTTTGACTCACATTTGCCTTTAATGCACACTTGCATAAATTTATTTGACTATCATACTTGTTTATCACATATTGGTCGGAGTGTTGTCATATCAATCCTATCCTTAAAACGAACCAAATGCAATAAATCTTGACAAAGGAAGAAGTGCATGTAATAACCATTTACCGTGAGGATTTAAATGCAACAAAATACGATGAGTGAATCATGGAAAAGGGCTGCGAGAGTAAAAAATTGACTCGTCGTGGTAGCCATCGTTTAAAACAGTCCAAAAAATGAAAGGCAATAAAAAGATAGATATGCCAAAAAGGGGCCACCTCAAGAGAAAATATAATGATTATTATTTATGAGGGAGTTTGGATGGAAAGAAATGAAAAACGAGTTTGCATGTCCTGACAGCGTCTTGAAAAAGCATTCATAGTTTTAGACGTTATTGGTGTGGAAATCACTTTTGACTTTGATGTGTTGATGGATTGAGCCGATGTCATTTAAATTTAACACTTTAAACACCTAAGGACGATGTTGAGATTCATTCGATAGGAGTACACATATACATCATGCACATATGTTATGTTTGATTGCATTGACATTCATATTTAATTTGTTCACACCCATTCATTCCATTTCCACGATTTGGTTATCTTAGTGTAAATTCATGGTGTGTGATTTTTGTAAAACATTTTTGCATTTTTGGTAAAAAATTGAAAAATTCAAAAATAGTTTATGGATCTTTTGAGTATTTCCTCTGCATACGCGTAGTTTCATCCATATTTGTGTTGCTTATCATGACAACTCTGTGCTTATTCATTTATTCGTTTCCATGTCTATTTTGGCCAAATAAAAAGGGGGTAAAGGAATTATGGGCGAGTTTTGCATTATGGGGGAGATTTGATTATATTGATTGATTTATTCTTATATCATTTCAAACTCGATGCGTCACGAAGGTATTTATTTTTTGTCTCATGTGTGTAGGAACAATTGAAGATCATGCTAAACACCCTGATGATGACAACCGTCGAAGAATTATTCAAGATCATTCAAGCATCAAGACGGATCCGAATATCAAAGTTCTTCATCGAAGAAGTCTCTGTGAGATTAATTTTGATAATGTTGTATTTAAGTAATTTAGCATTTCACTTAGAGTATTGGGATTATTTTTTCATAAAATATTTTCTAAGTGTTGGAGCGGAGTTTTTACATCAAAATTTTTGTTTGGAGTTTTTAGGTTGTGTATCTATCGAGAAAAAGAAAAAGAAAAATATTTAATTTTACTGTCTTTCAAACGATAGCCTATGTCGTTAAAAAGACATGGCTTGTCACGCGAAGTATCAAACGACATTGGATCTCGCTCAAACGACATCTAATCTCGTTTGAACGAGCCGCCTTAAGTATTTTATAAATAGGACTCTCCAACTCCAATTTTCATAAGAAGACCTGTGCAAAAACTGTCTACGTTTTCTGCAAATAGCAGTATGAATTTATCTTCTCACTTTAGAGGTTTAATCCTTTTTTTTACAATTCACCAAAACATCCCAATCATTTAGTGAATTGTTTTGGAACCCAAAATATGATCTTGTTGATATTGCTCTTGTACGGAAGGTAAATCTACATCATATGACTGCATGTCATTGAGGATCTTATTGCGTGAAGATTCTTTGCTGATTTAGAGTGAGGTTTATAGGAAGTGTTACAGTGTTCCTGGGCTGAATATTGGATTGCGGTTCTTGTGGATTGTTGCGCGTAATTCATTATTGACGACACCGATCGATGATTGCGGGTATTCATGTGTCAAAATCTATTTCATTGTAATCCGTGTAAGTTGCAATTTATACATTATAGTGAAATATTTTGCCCTTCGGGGATTTTTTCCAGAAATTGGTTTCCTTTGCATGCTTATTGATTTTATGTTATCAAATCACCTAGATGCATGTGTTAGGTTTTAACTAAAATTTGGGTTAATTAAAATTGGATTTATTTGGGAAGCCACTTTATGCCGCTATAGCGCACTTTTACAGTTTGAGTCATCGGTAGTATTTTTATTATCACAATCCCACACAGACTATGACATATTGAAGTTTTTTTAAGACATTGCGGCAAATCTCAAAAGATTTATCATGTAAGTTTTATGGTGCATGTTTCGTCTTCAAATCAAATTGCATTCCGATATCACTCAAGTATGAATGCATAATTTTAATGGGAAAATGTTTTGAATTTTTTAAGGATGTTATTTAATTAAAAAATATATTTTAAAATGTTTACACTTCGTTTTATTCTGCGATAAAGATGGATCAGAGTTGTATAAAATGCAAACTCTATTATTTCTGGTTCAAACGATATTAGTTGTCGTTCAAGCGAGATATGCATATCGTGACATGTCAATCTCGTTCGAGCGACAGGCTATCTCGTTCGAATGATGCACCGCCTTAAGAAAATTATTTAAGGCGCGTTTTCTCAGAATTTCGTCAGGTGTCCAATCTGGAAAAATAGTATACAACCAAAATGTATTTTTCACATATTTTCTAAGGTTTTCTAAGTACAAAAATATCCTTAGAGTTTCAAAGATCTGAGCTTTCATTATCATATCCAATAGTGATATTTGTTGGCACCTTTTTGGAGTTTGTTCTACACTTTGAAGAACATAGTTGGGTTTTGCGAAGAAGAAGCGAAGGAGTTCGTGTTCCAATTCCATAAACTTTCCAAGCTACATTGGTGGACACCAAGGTATTTGTGGAGGCGAGTGTTGTGGATAGGCATCGTAGAAGGATTCATATAAGCACTGTGGAGGAGTGGTTGAAGCTCTGAGAAGCGTCAAGTCTCTTGGGGATCGAGTCGTTGAGTAAGACTTGTGTCTGTTCCTTATAATTCCACATCATAGTAATTATCTGGCTCGGGCGATCTGAGGTTCTTCCCTTAGCGATTTCCTCGTACATCCGACGTTATTAGTATCCTTTACTTTATTTTACTTCCTTTAATCACTAGATGCATGTTTAGGATTAATCAAGATAAAATTTGGTTAAGTTAAAATTGGTTCACAACTTTGTGTGGTTTATAAAATTTGAAAAAAGAGTTTTATAAGAAGAGAATTTTTTTTGTCATCCTTAAAACACTTCCGCATTAAAAAGAGGCCTACAGGGCTAATGTAAAAAAATCTCGATCTATTAAAATACTTCAACAACCATATTGCTTATGCAATATGGAATCAAGATGAAGAGAGAGGCCTAATGAAATGTGTATACCACTACAAAAAAATTGAAATCATTGAGAAAACCAACGTGTCGTTAAGCTAGTGAAAGATTCAGGGTTGTGGAGGTTGGTAAGATATTCATACCGTTACATTAATCACGTTGAGATATGTGTTTTTATTGAATGGTGGTAACTGGAGACTAATACTTTCCACATGCCATTCGGTGAGATAAAAATTACACTAAATGATGTTTACTATTTCTTGAAGATACCCATTGAGGGGAAGTGTTTGTATGGTGAGGTGAGAAGAGTGAGTACCGGGCCATTCTAATTAAGAGTTTGAAGAAAAATATAGGATGTATGGAGGAGGAGCTAAAGAATGAATGTAAGTTGTTTTGTTATGTTCATGTAGACTAGATTATGCAGCAATGCAAGGGAAAGGTGAAGAAATTAGGAGAGGCGGTGATAAAGAATCACATCAATCAGTGTTGTCCGTGGCTATTTTTTTTTTTGGTTGGTTTTTATTTTCATATGAATTCGGTAATAGAGTTCCATTGTGTTATCTACAATCATTGAAAAAACTCTATAAATGTCGAGACATTGCATGGGGTATGGTTGTATTCCTCATTTGTATCGACGGTTGGGAGTGACATCTAAGTTGATGTTCGACAGGTTATTGTATATCTCCCCTTTTTGAGGTAATGATTTTATTCTATGTCTCTTTAACTTCAAATCTTGTATATACGTATATATTTGAAAGTAATTGCAATGACATTGAGCCTTCTACCTCATTGTTGAACCCAATCACTCATTGATTCACGAGATGGGAAAACCTATAAATGAATACAAAAAATAGTCAGTTGCCCCATTAATAATTGCCCCATTAATAAAAGATTGGAGATATAAGTGGTCAAATTCATAAATAAAATGTTTTTACCTTGTCTCTGTTGAACTCCATGTAATGATCCATATTGACAGGTTTGGAATTCTCCTCTATAGTAGATACGTTCTACCATAACCAAATAATGTTAAGTTTGTAATAATAATAACTGATGTAATTAAAGTTTTGAATTATGGTTCTTACGGTTTTCACATTGGGGACCACGTCACGTAATTTTGGAGCTCTGATATCCTAATTATGGTTCTTATGATTACCCTCTTACGATGAAGAAGGTTCAGTAGAGTAGGTGCCCATTCAATCATTAGTAGTTTTATTAATATCGAAGGCCCAACCGTTAGTACTAACGCTGGGGATGCACATATTGTCAATGTCCAGCCAGAATGCTGCGTTGATAAGTGCCTCATCAAACTGGAAAAAAATTGTATTAATAAATTAATAAGTTGTACAAAGCATGATAAAACTTATGTACATTACTATGGTGCCGTTAGTTTGGGTTAACCATAACCATCAGCAATCAGAATTGTATAATATACGGCCATAAGAAGTCATACATTTTATATCACGGTCAATTATCACTGTGACAAACACCACAGCAACTTGAGGCTGTAATAAATGATCGCCCATGGTAAAAAGACACCATGGTAATATACATTGTCCCCATAAATACAACATGATAACTTAATTATATGTGTTCTTATTAACCACGGTATCAGGTCACCATATTCAAAACACGATAACTTCAGGCCATTTGTAGCTAGAAAGCACAGAGTAAAAATGTCGGGGTTGTATATTGGCCCTTCCCCCTATTCACGGCGACATAAAACCGTGGGAACTTATCACATACGATTTCCCGTCACCATATTTCCAGGTTTCAGAAACCCTATATGTCATGTATGCATTTTTTTAGCTCAAATGATCAATATAATGATGACAAGGTTGAAAAAATACCTCAAACAAATCGAGTGAGCATTGAATGTGCTTCTTCATTTGTGGGTTTTTGAGGTTCCATTGATGATAACTAGGGTTTTTCCTTACAAAAAAATTTCAAAACAACCGAGAAACCAAGGAAACTAAATCATATAACAATGGAGGTGGTTGTTGGTAGCTAAACTAGAGAGTGGTAGTGGTGTGGTGGTTTTGGCCGCAGGTTGAGCAATAATATGGTGGTGATTTTGGTTGAAGTGAGAATACCAAAAGTTTATTTTTAGTTTAAGAGGTAAATTATTTTAGGGTGTTTTTTTCTATTTTTATTAGGGTTATTTTAGTAAGTTTAACCAAAAAAGGACCGTTACTTTTGGCGTTTGAAGTAAAAATTTATTTTACTTTTTATGTGGTGTTGGGGAGAATTTTTTGGGGTGGAAATAATAACACCCATTTAAAAGACATTACTTTATCATATTTTATTTTCAACTTATATGTAAAGACTTATTATTATACATATGTATCAATGACCTTCCAATAGCTAATTCTCTATCAAAATATGTACAAATTGCAAGAACAAATTTTTGTTATGTTAAAATTTCCTCTAAAAAGTGTCGAAACTACTTCGCTTCTTCTTTAGCTTTACCTAAAGCCATAAATTCATATTTCATCATAGATTTAGCAATTCATGTTTTTTTAGGATCTCTATGACATTATTATACCTCTTAGGTTAAAAATATACCCACTCATGGAATTTGAGTCCTCTAAACTATATATCTAGTTTGCATCACTGTATCCCTCAATAATAGATGTATATCAAGTATAGTGAAACCTATGATTAAAGTTAAAACTAAAGTATCTAAAATTCCTTATGTCACCTTCCACTAGATTATTTGTCTATCTATTCAATTTACTAATTGAGTGAGAAATATCTAGGCAAGTACAGATCATGACATATATCAAATTGCATATTATATAAGTGCAGTATAATTGAGATATACCATCACTAATATTTTATAAAAATGAATATTTGGATCAATAAGTGTTATAAAAATGTTATTGCTTATCAAGTTTCTTCTTAATATAATGAGACTGAGACGAGACAAGTCCATCAGATGTTTTAGAAATTTAATACGCAATATGAAACAGCCATATCTTTCATGTCGAACTCACAAGTTAGCATTAACTTTGTAGAGTTAATGATTTCCTTATTGTGACATAATAATCATATTATCTACTTATAAATAAACAATGATGTACCCACTCTTAATTTCTCTAACATCACATTCATTTATTTTGAATCCATTTGACATAAACATATTGTCAAATTAATCATGACATTATGTTAATTCTTGTTTTAATTCATAAAGATATATCAAGTCTACACACTTTCATGTTTTTCCTTGGAGCAACAAACCCTTTTGGTTGTTCCATATATATATATATATATATATATATATATATATATATATATATATATATATATATATATATATATATATATTCACTTAATTCACGTAATAAGTAATATAAAACACCCATATCTTCATGTCGAACTCACAAGTTAGCATTAACTTTGTAGAGTTAATGATTTCCTTATTACGACATAATAAGCATATTATCTACTTATACATAAACAATGATGTACCCACTCTTAGTGTCTCTAACATCACATTCATTTATTTTGAATCCATTTGACATAAACATATTGTCAAATTAATCATGACATTATGTTAATTCTTGTTTTAATTCATAAAGATATTTCACAAGCCTACACACATTCATCTTTTTCCTTGGAGCAACAAACCCTTTTGGTTGTTCCATATATTTATTTATATATATATATATATATATATATTCACTTAATTCACTAAAAAAATGTTTAATATCCATTTAAAGCACATGTAACAGTATTTGTATACTCACCCCGACAATTAATTATCGTATTTCAAGTTACAAAATATACTTTGAATCTCTTGTCTATGAGGTCGTTATGTACAAATGTCACATAAAGTCATTCACTCGAAAGCTTCATTAAAATTTAACCAGGCATCGTACAAAATGGCATTTAATGGAACGCCACTTAAGTTGAGATAACGGACTTAGTAGACTTGCACTTTTGTTACACTAAAATTAAGTTTCTCATAATTGGAAAATGGTTTTGTTTGCATGTGTGCTTTGATATGGATTTGGTATTAGTAATATAAGTATGCAAGGACATATTCACATAAATCTTTTTAAATGGAACATTGTATAAGTATATCGTGTGTTTTTTTATTAAGGTTCAAAAAATTACACACTTTTTGTCTTTGCCAAATTTTTGGGACATCTCGCGACTTGGTCATGACCATGAAAAAACTCTTTATGTCTCATGTGTGATTTCCCTCCTTTTGGTTGGTTCACATCGGCAAAGACTTTTATCGCGACTACGACAGTGCTTCACAGACCACAAAGTTTTTTTTTAATGCGATATTTTCTAAAGATCTTTTGCTTTTCTTGGAGATCCATAGAAGGCTTTTGTAGCCATATATATTATTGTTTAAATATTTTCATGTGATATTTTGGTGATAAGGTTACCCTCCCCACTTATGCTACTTTTGGTTCACCATGTATGGGAAGAAATATCATATATATATGGAGAGAGTTTCCTCATTCATTATCATCTTTGTCCAAAACTCAAGAGATAAAAACAAAATATTTAAGAAATTTACTTTGAGTGAAAAATACATTTGATTAAGAGGAATTATAAAAGAAACAAGTTTTTGAGTTTAAATACTCTAGAGATTACCATTGTTTTCTTCTCCATTTCTCTCTTTATATTTTTATAATATTTATTTTTAAACTCTGATCATAAGTCCTATTGAGGATTAAAATACTTCTACCTTTATTTTAGAACAAATATTTTAAAATCTTTATTCTTGTGAGACTTGTGTGAATATTTCAAAAATTAACCTTGAGCTTTAAGTAAGCTAAAGTATTTTTCAACACTTTCAATACCTTTAGAAAAAACTCGCATCCTAGAATGTGGTACCCAAGCATTTGGGGGATTCTCAAAAATTTCATCTTCAACTTTAAAAAGGATAATTTACATTCATGGAAAATATTTAAAGACATTGGTTGAGGCCAAAATCGACCGCGGTTGTGTAGAGTTGTCCAACTGTTGGCTCCTTGTGAGAAAGATATGGCATGAAATAGTGAATAATTAGCTAATGCATTATGTGATTGTAAGACATTGGCTTTTATTTGTAAAACTCTATCGTAGTTCATTTGTTGTACATTTCAGTCCGAGTTTTTTTTTTCATTAGTGGGTTTTTTTCTTGTACGACTTGGTGTTGTGTGATTGCCATACTTATTCCTCTTTGAGATTAATCACCTAATATTAAAACTAAAATTTGGTGTAATCTAATTTGTGCAATATTTTTCACATAGACCTAGGCTATTGTATTTGTGCCCAGAAGGAATTAAAAGGAAAATATTACCTCTATTATAAGAATATTATTAATTTGGATACATTTGTTCTATCTTGGATTCGAGGACACGCACTCTCAGTATCTTAAGATTATGAAATTTTGCAATAAGAATTAACATTCGAATGTATATTATTCTAGAAATATGTCAATATGTGTCAAAGTAATTCACACAATCTTTTTTCTTTAGTTTTTTTCCAAAAGTACTATTTTATACTTGACAAATAATCCATCGTCGTTCTTCTTCCTTTTGAAGGTCGACTTACAACCTAGCGGCTTATTTCCTAGGGATAGATTCAAAGACATCCTGTATGCTTTTGCATGATGGTTTCAATTTCACTATTAAGGTACTCTTTTCATAAAGCTTCTTTAGGAGTAGAAATCATTCCATTTAAGCTGTGAGCCTCACTATCTAATATATATGTTACAAAATCTTAACCAAAAGATATTGGGGTCATTTATCTCTTACCATGGCTAGGTTCATTATAATTTTCCTTTTCCATAGATTTTTAATCTATATTCTAGTGATAACCACTGGAATTGGTATCATAAGTTATTTTACGATAACTCTATTCTCATACCATATTAAGAAATGATATGCCTTCAAAGAAATATGCATTTCATTGTTAAATAATAATGTTAACATGGATATCAAGAATCTTAGAATTACAAACCAAAATATGATAAGAATTGCTATTAATTACATATCCAGTGAAAATGTAATCAACAGTCTTAGGTCCTATTTTAACCATTTTAGAATCATGGACCACCACATTTGCAAGACACCTATACACTTTTAAATATTTTTATGAAGGCTTTCTAGATTTTCATAACTCATATGGTGTCTTAGTGGTCTTAAGATGTATTTTGTTAAATATATAGTATGTGGAAAGAAAAGCTTCCTCCCACAAGTTATGGGGTGTGACACCCCGTATATTCTAATACTCAAATTGATCACATCTAATTATTAAATTATATGTGTTGCCAAAATAATTAAATGTCATCCTAAGCATGAAATGAAAAAAATGGATAAAGAGAAAAAAAGTATATTGCGACATGAATATCCTCAATAAAAAATAAAGAGCAGAATAGAATCAATCGCCACCACTAACTACAAAATATGAAATGACAAGGTCTAACATAATAATTTGAAAAAATTCATGCTGGAATTGTTGTCTCCAAAGCCTCCAACATAAATATCATTTGAGTACAATAACAAATGAGGTAAAATATAAACCCCACACCAATCGAGAGCATAAAAATAATTGATAGCATCCAGCACCTATATCTTTGACTCGTGGTGACTGGGATGATGATTCGATGCTCACAAGAAGGAAAACTAAGTCTGACGTGCGTTGGATCACCTAGAAATAACACGACAGATTAGTCCCATGGAAAGATAAAAAGCTATGCAACTAAAGAAATAAAACTCATAATCATGTATATAAATAATAAATCCACAATTTTTTATTACTTATACAATAACTCACCACACCATTACCGGTGTTATCTTTCAAAATGAAGTTTATGAAGTCTTTTAAAAATTTAGGGTCATAAGTACACCAAATAATGCGTGACTAGCCCTCAACTAACTATAATGTCACTAGAACGTAAGTCCTCCATTTTTTATCAGGCACAAGCTAAATCAACCACAATTAGCCATCAGTTACCTATCAAGGTCACTAGTAAAAATGTCCATATTTTTTACCTAGCGCGGATTGAACAAACCAATCCAACAACTCTACCCCCATCCACAATAATAACCAAACAATCATAAAATTGTGACTCCATACGGAGACAATCCTAAAACCATAATTATCCATTCCCAACCCTCTTTACTAAATTAGCCTAATGGGCTAACTAACACTTTTATGAAGATTTATTTCTTTCATTACATGTGTGAATTCGTAACTTTCTCTTACGTTGTTACACCATTTCCCAAGGGGAAATATAAGATATATTATGTTTGGTAAGCTTAATCTTATATTTAAGTTTAGCTTTTCGCTCATCTACTAGTTCATCTAACGGAGGAACAATATGGTCAAACTAACATAAATAATTTATCTCCAACGTCATATCTGATTCAATTTTGAAATCCAATTTAATAGTATAACAACCATTAAACATGCCATTCTAATATTCTTAACTTCTCTTAAAAAAAATCCATTAGAATTTATCAGCTTCATAAGAGGGTTTAAATCTTTAACATTTCTAAATTAGTATATAATGAATTAAAGTATTCAACATCATATATTATTTATGTATAATCCAATTTCAACTAGAAGATGGATTATCATGATAATATTCCGATTTACATGAATTACTAACATGTAACACCCCGTATTTTTATGGGCTTTTAAAATTTGGGGATTTATTAAATTTAAATTGAGATATTAATTTAATATTAATTCGGATATTTATTTTTATATTTACTAACGTGATGTGAGTTAGTAATTATTGAAAAATTGTTGAATACTACTAGACGAGTAAAGTAATATATATGAGATTTATTTTATTAAAATTGTCACGAGTGAATAAAATGGCAATTATGGAAATTTAAGCCAGGGCGCGCCTGTGTCGTGTCAGGACTAAATTATTATTATATAAAGTGAATAAATTATAAGTTGCTCGTGGTCATTTTGAGTGCGCCAAAGTGTCCGGAAGGATCGAGATAGACAGAAAAGTGTACCCCGGGGGTTTAGTTTGGGTCTCGGGACATTTTTAGGCCTAATTGACATCCCGGGAGGGTATTTTAGACATTTTATATTTTTACGGAATTGAATCCACGAATTTTCTAAGGATATATCAGCCTTTAGGAGTTGTCCTCTAGGGTTAACAAACACAAAATCAAAGGACAGCCATTGGAGAGGAAGTTGGCAAGCTTTTCAAGAAATTCAAGGCCAAAGACTCAAGCGTTTTCACCGCCACCACCACCAAAATGTAGATCGCGGAACGAGGAGCATAACCGTACCTTTTTCCTTCACAAATCAGAAACTAAATTCCCAAACAAGTATCTATCTTGCTTTATTTGTAGTTAATGTCTCAATTATGTTAGTCTAGGGTCGTTTAGGACTTGTCCCATGAAAGAAATTGTTAATTTAGAGACCTTAAATCGCATGTTTAGAGAGATTCCATATATTCTGGATATACCCATCACATGTAGAGGATTACCAGTGAATTATTATGAGTTTAGAAACAAGAAATCTGGGAAATAATTAGAGGAATGTTTATTTCTTTCAAAATTAGGGTTCTTGAAGATTATGTCAATTTTACCCCATTAATCCGATATCGTTGATGAATTTATACATGTTTCACCTAGGAAATCTCGTATATATGTATATAGAACTTGGAGTACCGTTATTTGAGAATACTAGAGTTGTTAATGTCATTTTTGGAGAAATTGGAAGATGAAACCCGTAGGTTTAATTTGCAGTTTTTGGGCAAGAACTGCTTGATCGATAGATCGATCCCAGAGCATCGATCGATCGACTGATCGATCGATCGATCCCTTTTCTTCGATCGATCGACCCCTCCTGGAAAACTGCATATTTCTCATTCGTTAGTTTAATCCGATTAAGATGTATGGGAACCCTTGATTGTTGTTGTTGGAGTATAATGGGATATAGAGATGAACAGTAGGGCCTAGGTAGACCCCGTTGAGTAACATTTTAGTGTAGGATGAAATTTTGGGTTAACGAGGAATGATTCATGTTAATTAGAAATCATTCGTATATTTAATAAAAAGATCGGTACTCGTAAGGGAGTTAGACCAGAACGTAATTGAGTGAATGCGTACTGAAATTATACTTAAAATACTTCGAGAGAGGAGAAGTGAGTATGAAGTGAATAGTAAATGAGAATAAAAATAGCGAGTCTGTTATACGAAATAATCGAGTAAAAGGTGTAATAACGGATAATTATAATTATGGGTCGTGAGCGCACCTAATTTAGCAATGTGGATGTGTTTATATATATATATATGTGACTGTGTGATTGTGCATATATTATATCTGTATAAAAATCATACTCGGGCTACTTGCTATCACGGAGGTTTTCGCACCGGGACGGTCTTATCTCTATTGGGCCTTTATGGGGGATATTGACTTGTACCCTAGAACATAGGATTCCTTGATTATAGGCTATCTGAGTGATAGTCAGATGGTCCTAAGAGACGTGAGGGTATGTGCTGACCTCTTAGGACCGGTAACTATGCTTCGCCTCCATTTGTATGTGTTTTGTGTTAATATAGTTCGAGAGTGATTCCGAACTAGTATTTCCCTTAGTATGAGCGATACGTGGATTTGATAGCAGAGTATGCTAGCACCATAGATTGTATGTGGGGTGCAGATAGTATATATATATATTATATGAGTGATTGGTATATATATACTTATATATGGAAACCTTGCACCATAGATTTTATGTGGGGTGCCGTTAGTATATATATTATACGTCTAACTAATATATATATGTATATCTATATGAGAACTTTCTACTGTGCGTAATAGAAGTTAAGTAATGTATAAATTTTCAACTTCACTATAAGTATTCGGAAATTTTATGACGGTACGGGGTTATTCTAAATAACGTAATAAATCCTGAAGAGATTGATTTTCTAAAGTGAATATCATAACCTTATTTGCAAGTGATAAAACCTTATGGAGAATAAGTTAGAGAGACTTATGATATTCATTAGTACGGTAGGCGTGCACACTAGGCGAGAGGTGAGAATTCTCAAGAGAGTGTCGCATACTAATATGGTTGTTGCATTCGCAGGTAAGCATTTTAAATACTTGTTAAACTATTTTTTATAAATGTTTTACAATCGGGCTCTAACCCATTTTCTGTTATCTTTTCTCTCTTGTATATATATGTATATATTACAGGTGCCCATCCACAGGGGCGTCATGCATAGATTCTTTGGATCGGACGCGCTGTAGCTTATGTGGGAGTTGCAGGCCTTTATTTTAGACGATCTCTTTATTGATTCGGTTCTTGTTATAGTTCTTCATAGATAGGGCTTGTGTCGCCCATTTCCCATTCAGTGTAGATTTGTCAGAGATGTATGTTTATTTATTTTCAGTATTCGATACTCTTTGGGTATTAACTCTTGTCAGGATGATTTCATTGTAGCTTAAATTTGGTTTGGTTAATTTAGATGGATTAATTCTTTTGTGTTTATTGTTATCCGTAGCACTTATGTGATTCTTAAACTGTTGGTTATTTAAAAGGTTTTCAAATTGGAATTTAATAAAAATGGAAATAAAGTTTTAAATTGTTTTGACACTTAGCTTAATTATTTAGGGTGTTTAAATTGGGAAATTTTATTTTGCGGCAGTGATGCTAAGAATAAACCAACTATTCACCTTGATTTTAATTTAATAAAAGATTGATCGCCCGGTATTTAATTAGGAGGGGTGTCACATAACACATGTGTAAATTATAATCACAAATTACAATTTTCAATATAGAACTAGTTTGAATTAACATACTAAAAGCACGCTTGATTAAAATTCAGGAGTTGCATTGACAACTTATATTATCCACATGAATTTGGTGTATAAACATTACATATCAATTCATAACTTAAGAGAATTATATGGTAGAGATTTCAACCAAATTATCTCTAATGAATTTTAAAAATATAAGAAATGTTTAGGTAGAAATTACTACTTATAAATATGAAAAGCGAAGAGTAGATTTTATCATAACTTAAATTGAATTTTAATATGTGTGGAGTTGATGATGATCCTTGGTTGAATTGCCCTCGAATTCCTCTTATCTTCTTCCTTATTCTTTTCTTCTTTTTGTTTTCTTTAATCTTCTTTCTTTCTTTCTTGAGCTTGATTCTTGGTTGTTAATGGAGTTTAGTCTTCAGGATGATTAAGGTTTGTGTGTAAAGAGTACGGGGATATTAGGTATTTAAGAATGAAGAGTTGTGAGGTAAAATAAAAAAAAATGCATGCATAAGTTCCTCATTAAAAAAGACCAACTAGTGCGCGCCGTGAATGATCCGGGGCTCTTGACCCTGCGATCGCGGCCCTTTAGGGTGTGGTCGCGGCCTCCTTCTGTTTTTCTTTTCTTCTATCTTTATTTATTCACCATAATTTCATTTATTTTAATTAGTTTAATCCAACTCATATCAATACATGCAACTCTTATCTTTCCTTAATCATAGTCACCAAGTAACCCTCAAATGACCTTGTTACCCTTTGGCCCAAATCCGCATTTCCACTTAACTAATTTACTAGTTAGCCCAATTTAATTAATCTAGGTCCAATTATGTGTTAGACAATTATAAACTTACATGATATACTTTTATTAGTCCAATTTAAATATCCAATTCAAACACAACATAATTTTTTTATTCTAAATTAAATTCATTATTCCAATTTTCTTCAATAAATTCTTAATTGGATATATTTAATTTATCACAAAAAATACGGGGTATTACATGGGGTATCATGCACTTACTTATGAACATAGCATTCCTAATATATTTTATTACTTGGTTTTTACATTCAATAATGGGGGGCGTGAGAACACTCGCAAAGGATGATTTCAATAAATAAAAAAATTGAAACACCAATTTTAAATATGCGGAAGCGACTTTTAAACTGATTTTATCTTGTTTATACTAAGCATGCAACTATGTGATAAAACAGATAAATCAAACCAAGTAAATAACTCAGGCCAAGTTTCGGGAAAAAAAACAAAGGGAAAAATATTTATTCACTTAGAAATTTACAAAAGAGTCGACTTACAGACTACTTAATCCACCACGAACATAACGCGCTATTCTTCCAAAATCTCTATGGAAAAACTATGACGCTCGTAAGAGTCACATGATCGTAGTCCTTCGAATTATCCTCAGCCTTCGTCTTCAGCAGTGAATCCCCGCAGGTATCACAAGTCAGTAATGGAGTGAATCTCCACCAAGGTGTATGCAAGAGATACAAAAATTTCTAGGGTTATACACTGATTCACAAGAATCATATTCAAGGGTGCCTTTTTGTGAATTAAAAGAGTGTTTTTAACAAAAAACTAGAAGAAATTTTGCACCAGATATGCAGAAACGTATTTGCAAAATTCTTAAACATATTCAATCACAAAATAGATATTTATAAAAAAAAATTGAGTTGGCGGGGTCGTTCGAACGACATCTCATGTCGTTAGATCCTAAGCATCTATCAACATTAAAAAACCAAACAGTGTGATGTCGTTAGATGAACTGCTTCAAGCGATATACAATGTCGTTAGATGAACTGCATCAAGCGACCTTCAATTGACATTCAATGTAGTTGGATGGGTTGTTTGAATGACTTGAGCATGCCGTTCGAACGACATGGAGTTGTCATTTTAACGACTGCAATGCCAAAAAAAATATTTTAAAAACTCCGCCTCCGGAAACTTAAAAAATATATTTTTCAAAAATTAAAAACCATGTTCTTATTTTGATAAAAAATAAATAAACATCCCAAATATAATTCTATGAATTAATTCAAACTCTAAATCGTTTTATACCTTTTGGGATTTCGGGAGGTCTTCAAACTTGGAGATGCTTGAGTTCGGTTCATCTTGACAATGCGTGATGATTTGTAATGGGATACGCCAAACTAGCCTAAAGCTATGGTATGAACAATGACAGAAAATTTGTTCTTACAAATCTCCCCTTTTGGAAATTTCGGTACAAAACAAACAAATAGAGAGAACACCAAATAAAAATAAAAATCTCCTATTACAAATTACAAAAATTACTAACACCCTTCGTAACCCTAGAACTGAACGGCATAAGTCTCTTTGTCTTCGGACCCCTACTTCTTCCATTTTCTAAACTTTGTCTTCATCCGTGTGTTTTGAATTCCACTTTGAGTACCTGCACACATGAGCCAACAAACATATACCTTCGTGACGCATCGAGTTTGAAACAAAATATAATTCATAAATAAATACTCCCCCATAATTCAAATTCATCAAAAACTCCATTTTAATTTGCTAAATATCCCCCTTTGTTTTTATCGAACTAGATAAATATACAAAGAAGTAGAAACAATAAACATGAAATACGGAGCATCACGACAAAGAAAAGATATCAACACAAAAATATCTAAATCAAGCATGTGTAATGATCATCTCAAAGGCAAACAAACACCAACTATTTTTTAAATTTTTTATTTTTTTCAAACAGAAAACAAATTTCACAAATACAACATGCTATACCTTATATAATATATGCAAAATATATCAAATAAAATTCGGCACACGTATATAGGTATAAACGACCATAAACCACGACACAAACACATAAGTCATACACACTAACATAGTATTGATGTGTCCAAACGGTGGAATGGAATGAGTGGGCGTGAACTAGAAATAAAAGAATTATAACCCAAACACTCAAATATATTCAAGAAGTTCTAATTGACCTCAAAACTTTATCAAACTAATAGCCTTAAGTGACAAATAAAGTTGAACTTAATGAACAAAACAAGCACAATGCACACAAGCCTAGAATTTTAATGATTCTACAAATCAATAGCGTTATGAAAAAATAAGCTTAACTAGGTTACATTGTCATTGTGCAAACCCGTTGATATTTTCACCCAAACTCCCTTAAAATAATTCTTTTCTTTTGAACGAACATATCAAACTAAACAAATTGGCCCATTTTCGGCATAATATTCTTTTTGTTGCCTTAATCTTTTCTCGAGCTCTTTTCAAATGGAGGCTTTCACGACATGATTATTATTCACTCATAGCCCTTTCTCGTGCACACATCATATTTTCAATACTAAACAAAATCCTAATGGGCAACGGTTCTTACATGCACAAATCCTCCATAGTTAAATAAACTTGTAGATGACAAGATTGATAGGAGAACATCTCACCAAGCTCAAATATACATCATGAAGTCAAAATCCAACAAGCTCGTGCATGTGTGTGCGTATAGGAATATATAAAGTCGAATCCAAAAAGCAAGTCAAGTTCGAAACAACTCCATAAAGATGGTTAAGATCAATTCAAGTATCCAAAGTAATAACCAAATGTCCTAGTCACATGAAAATTGCGTAGTGAATTGGATTCAAACACACCTATATGTTACACTAAATGTGTAAAACTAAAATACACAAAAAACCAAAAATCTTTTTGGATTTTTCAAAATATTTTTCAAAAAATAAAATCTTTTTGTATTTTTTAAAAAAATATATAAAACCAAAAATACTTTTGTATATTTTCAAATATGACTCAATAAAAGAAAAATATAATACAAAAAGTACACAAGTCATAACACTATCAAAAATATACCATGAGACACAACTAGCGTATGACAAACAAATCATGTAAGCAATCATCCATAAGAAATAGCATGTGACGCATCATGTGCAAGCATGTGAGAATCAACCAATCTAGCATTTAGCGTCTCCAAAATGGATTTTCTAACCCCAAACACATGCATGTGTAACTGGAGGTGTTATGGGATCCGACGGGACATTATCCTTAAATTTTCTATGACCTCTTTGAAGATCATAATAAAAATGCTTAAGGTGACCTTTCCTACCACAATGTGAACATGTGTAAACACGAGGAATGGTACCTATGGGTAGACCTTTTCTAATGTCCTTGAAATTAATTGACCCTTTAAAACAAACAATGGTCTTGACTTTGAATACGGAAGCATTAGAACACGATGAGCCATTACCATCACTACACAAACAACTCGAGTCTTTTAAATCATTTTTCAACTCCAAAATTTTTTACTCAAGTAAAGAATTAGACTCTTCCAATTTTAGGGACGCCTTTTTCAAATTTTCAACAATTCCTAAAAGGGTATCTCTCTCCCCCTCAATAAAAGCGAACTTTTTCCTAAGAGTTTTTTCACGTGCGACAAACTCATCGATTAAAATATTTTTATCATTTTGGCACAAACACAAACCCTAAAATTTTTAAAGTCCTCCAATTCTTTTTTTAAAAATCGAACTCTATCATCACTCTCTTTTTTGGACAATTTCAAAGCATTAAAGTCATGGTCCAAAGCAACAAATTTCTCACGATAAAAATCTCTTTGATTTTGAACTAGTTGCAAAAGATCCATAGCGGATATAAAATGACAATTTTCTTTTTTCAAAACTTTAAATTTCTTTTCAAACGTCAAATTCAAAGGATTAAAACCGTCACAACTATGAGAATCCATCGAGAGTAAAAATAAGCACAGGAGCGATGAACACAATCACCCAAAAAGCAGGTAAACAAGATCAAACACAATAAATTAGTGTAACCCGCTCTGATACCAATTTATGGGCACGAGAGCACTCACAAAGGGTGATTTCAACAAAAAAATTACAACACCAATTTTAAATATGAGAAAGCGACTTTTAAACCGATTTTATCTTATTTATCCTAAGCATGTAACTATGTGATAAAACAGATAAATCAAACCACACAAATAACTCAGGCCAAGTTTCAGGAAAAAAAACTAAAGAAAAAAACCTTTATTCACTTAGAAATTTACAAGAGAGACGACTTACAGACTACTTGATCCCCCACAAGTATAACACTTTATTCTTCGAAAATATCTAAGGAATAACTATGACGCTCACAAGAGTCACATGACCGCAGCCCTCCGAATTAGCCCCAGCCTTCGTCTTCAGCAGTAAATCCCCGCAGGTTTCACAAGTCAGCAATGGAGTGCCTCTCCACCAAAGTGTATGCAAGAGATACAAAAATTTCTAGGGTTCTACACTAATTCACAAGAATAATATTCAAGGATGCCTTTTTGTGAATTAAAAAAGTGTTTTTCAACACAAAACTTGAAGAAATTTTGCACCAAACGTATATACAAAATTCTTAAACAAATTCAATCACAAAACAGGTATTTATAAAAAACTTGAGTCGGCGAAGTCGTTCGAACGAAATCTTGATCTCGTTCGAATGGCATCGCATATCGTTATATCCCAGGCATCAAACGGCGTTTAAAAAATAGTGTGATGTCGTTAAATGAACTGCTTCAAGAGACGTTCAAGCGACATCCAATGTCGTTAGATGAACTGTATCAATTGACCATCAAGCGACCTTCAATCGACATTCAATGTAGTTAGATGGGTCGTTCGAACGACTTGATCTTATCGTTTGAACGACATGGAGTTGTCGTTTGAATGACTGCAACGTCAAAAAAATTATTTTGAAAACTCCGCCTACAGAAACTTAAAAAATATCTTTTTCAAAAATTGAAAACCATGTTCGTATTTTGATAAAAAAAAATAAGCATCCCAAATATAATTCTATGAATTAATTCTAACTCTAAATCGTTTTATACCTTTTGTGATGTCGGGAAGTCTACAAAGGTGGAGATGCTTGATTTCGGTTCGTCTTGACAATGCGTGATAATTTGTAACGGGATACGCCAAACTAGCCTAAAGTTATGCTATGAACAATGACAGAAAAATTGTTCTTAGAATAATATTGTATAAATGTGATGAGTAAGAAGAAGTAATTTGGTGAATAATTTCATGTTCTTAACAGTATTTTTCAAAAGAGGAATCATATTCACTACCTCTATTACTTCTTACCATGTTAATCTTTTTGCTAAATTTATTTTCCATTTCATTCTTATAATGTTTATATACTTACAATGCCTTATATATTCTTCGAAGAAAATACACATAACAAAATATTATGTGATCATCAATAAAAGTAATAAAAATACCTTTTGCCTCCCCTATTTTGCATAAACTTTAAGTCAAATATGCTAGTGTGAGTTAACTCTATAAGAGTGGTACTTGTAATAGTTATAAAAGGATCTCTCGTCCAGTTAGACTTCATGCACAAGTCACACTTCTGACCTAAATTAATAGTAAATATGGGTACTAAGTATAAATTAATTAATTTATGCAATGTATACTAATTAATACAATCTATTCTACCATGCCAAACAACTCACAACTCAAGAGAATAAGTAAAAGATATGTCCTTATTAATAATAAGCATAATAGTCATTACATTAATTTTAAAGAACCCTTTGCTCAAGTACCATTCACAAAAATATATCTTAATTTAAGTAGATATAAATTTATTGCAACACCCTGTAAAATTCATAAAAATATTGATCAGTTCTAAATACAAATAAAATGAGAGTCAAATAATTAATAACATTCTAAGCATGATCGAGCTAATAAAAAATGATATAAATAAAGACAATGCTAGATAACATAATGACAAGTTATCAAATATATCAATACCATACCCCACAATGTAATATGACTCATAATGACCAAATATCAAACTCTAAATAAATAAACAAACTCCAAAGTAAATAAGTCTAATACAAGCTCCGAATCAGAACTGAATAAATAACAGATTGTCTGAATAACTGAAAGGAAATAAGTACAGTAATGAAATTGAATAACTCGCTCGACACCTACATCATAGGAAAGATGAATGGAACTGAATGTTTGATAAGCCCTCCAACCCTGAACAGAATCAATTCGCCCCCGGGCTGAATCGATTCACCCTCTGTAACTTTCAAGTTCTTTATAACTTCATTCGAAGCAATTGTAACCCAATTCAAATCAACCTAAAATCTCTACACAATAATAATATAACCCATCATTCGACCATATAGTTAATATATGAATGTATAAAAACAGGTTTTAATAAGATTTCGAATGATTAAAATAATATTAAGGGTTCAAATATATATTTAAGTTAATTAATCCTAACTTCATCTTCCTCATATAAATCGATTGAATTAAATTACATTTTTAGTTCAATTTCTATAATTAGCTTAGGTATTTTTATGATTAGAACATGCATGTAACAAATATAATGTTAGCGAACACATATTACAAGGATTTATGTGATAATCTGTTCATTCATTGATGAATTTCATGTGTTCATCAATAACTTATATATGGTTCTTAATTTAATAAACTCTAATTACGAAATCAAGTTTAATAGTTAAGGAAATCAGATTATATAAACATGTTTACATATTACACCATATAATTACTCTTATATTTCTACAGAAAGTAAACTTGCATCTAGGATGATTGTATGAATCAACCTCCAAATCTCGAGAGGTGGGGTTCCTTCCTCTTCCTCCTTAGCAATTAGGGTTTCTCCAAAGTATGTTATGTGTTTTGGGTTAGGTTATTTAGTATATTGTAATAATGAAATTCGTAATTAGGCTTAGATCCTAAATTAGCATCAACATAAAAGGCCTAAAATAAGACCTTAATGGTCTAAAACTTAGTCCAACCTATATACTAACCCAATGACCATCTTTCACTATCTTTAACTCGATTCGAAGTTTCTAAACGTCCCAAGAACCAACCCGAAAGTGACATGTTTTGCGAGTTAATTATTTTATTAATTTTATTAATTAGCTGGTACGCTTCGCTAAATTTTAAATCTCAATTATTAATTTATTAATTATGACTCGGTATTATAAGAACCTACTTCATAATCATGACTCGGTATTATAATAACCTACTTCACAATCAGTGGGACTCAATGTCATGGGAATAATCCAAATAAGAAAATTCTCGACACTTAGTCCCATGATCGTTTCATAGTCGCCCATAATACTGAATCACTTAAATATTTTACTTAATAAATTTATATGAGTTAGTCAAATACTAGAATCATATTTATCCAATCAACACACTACTAAATTATGTGACACTACATATGCAACAAGTAAGTCGACTAAATGGTGTATCGAATGTCATATGAAATATCTAATTAACAAGTAACTAGTAATTAAGTAAACGATTAAATAAATGATATAAACACTGGGTATTACATTTATCAAGTTAAAAAACCAACTTGAATAGCTTCTTTCTAAGCAAGTGTCCATAAACCATGTTCTTGAGAATGTTTGAAACATGCAACACATCACTGATATTAAGTTCCTTTCGTGAAGTTATCTTGAGTATAAATTATCCTTTTTCTTCAACAACTTGAACAATTTACCGTGAAAAGTTATTCCTCGTGATCTATTGGTTCATAAGAAATATGTGATGGGTAGCCCTAGTGTTTATCCATTATTCTTTGGTATTACCTACCAAATTCACTTTAGATATCACCGTCAAAAGATTTATTTTGATAATATTCTTTAGAAGATCCTCCATTTTAGGTACATAGACTTTATTGGACATATTTTTCGTGTTCCCTTAGCCTTTGTTCTTTTAGAATTACTTAGCACTATGTCTTAACTTGTCACACAATAAACATGTGTTTAGAACCCTTTGAAGTCTCCACCTTTGGAAACTTTGTAAGAATACGTGTTCACCTACTTCATTTCCTAATTATGTTCCCTTCTTCCATAATATGTTCCTTCAGTTCCGTTGGATTTTTAGTTTTCTTCTCGAATACACGATTGTCTTATTTTATTCTTCATTTTTTCAGAATGAATTTCAGGAAAAAATGATTGAAACTCTCATGGCAATCTTTGTATCGATGGTTTAAAATCGAAGAATCTTACGATAATGAATTTCTTCATATCGATATCTTCCATTTTGTAATTCTTATCCATAAGCCTAGGGGTGTTCGCGGTTCTGTAAAAACCAGTACGTACCATTTTGTACCGCAGATTAGTGGTAATGGTTTACATTTTTTATTTTTCGAAATCGAAACTACCGAAATCGAAATTATCGAATTTTTTGTGGTTGATTTTGGTTTTAGCATTTTAAAACCCAATTTATCGATTATACCACACCGAAATAAAATACCAAAATATCATATCATAAATTTTCGTATATTACCATACCACATATTAACAAATTAATTAATACCTTCTTTTTAAAATAATGAATATCGTTTTTTTTAAATAATCAATACTTTTTTTTTAAAATTATATTCAAAATAATATATACACCAAATGAGTCAATACCCTTCATTTTTTGAACTCATCTCCTCCGTTCATTTTTTAGTATAAAAGAAAGAAACCCAACCTCCTTTTCATTCTACTCTTCACTTCTCTCATCATTATATTATTAGCCACCATCACAAACGAACGACACAATCTACCATCCGTCTTGTCCTCCGGCCACAACCTACCTCACGTCTTCTCCTCCGGCCACAATCTTCCGCACATCATAACGGACGGTAACTTCTTAAATTTTTTCTACCTTTTTTTGGCTATGTTTATGTTTAAGTCAGAATATATTTATGTTCTGACTCTTTCCGGCTATGTTTCTAACTTCTTAATTATTAATGGCTATGTTTATGTTTAAGTCAAAATATATATGTTTAAGTCATAATATATATATGTGTATATATATATATATATATATATATATATATATATATATATATATATGTTTAATGGTTATGTGCTTGGCTAGGTTTTCTTTTTGAATATATAGAAATAGTAATTATTTTAAAGTGATTTGTATTAAATGTAATTGTTGAATATATAGAAATAGTAATTTTTAATGTTTAAGTCAGAATATAGAAAATGCAATTTTTATGTTAAATGTTATATTAAATATAGTTGATATGATTTTTTTAATGTGATTTGTTAATATGTAGAATCGTTTACACAAGTTATAATTATGAAAGTTAAAATTGGCAATATAAAAATGTGTAATAATAAAATACATCTTTTTACTTTGTAGGTTTGAGTTCTTTAACAAACAATGGTATTGAAAGGAAATATTTGCAAGCTCCTAGGCAATTTGGAGGTGAATGGGAAGAGAAAGTGGTACACAAAGTTTAATGATTAGTATCGCAATGTTACCTTTTTAGAGAATTACCATAAACGTAAAGAATAAGGACAATTTGAGAGATCTTTTGTAAGAAAAGTTTTTCAGAAGTTGAAAATCTATATAAGCTTAAGGCACAGAAAGGTAAGTGTTCAATGTGGTTGAATCCAAAGTTATGGTCGATAAACAAAAAAAAATATGACTTGCACCGGCTTGATAGGATGACAGTCAAAGACCTTTACCCAGTAGAGCATGAAGAGTATGAGGCAATGTATGAGAGAGGTGGACAAGGGGCCTTTTTGACTGCTAGATGTTTATTTGTTAGAGGGATGGTGGCGGCATAACTTTTTTTTATAGGGATGCATATATCATATATTTGACATTATCATGTTTGTCTCTTTTGTTATAGTAAGAAATATTTTATTCTAGGCAACACACTTAGTCTCTTTTGTTGTATCCCTTTCAAAGTTCTCTTGAAATGTATAAAAATTGAAATGAAAAATATTGTGCATGAAATTTTTGGTAAATGATTTACTTATGATTATGATTATGATATTGTTGTGTCACAATAAATGATTTACTTATGATTATGATATTTTTTATAAACGATTTACTTATGATTATGATATTTTTTGTAAATTGTACAATGTTCGCTATTTTGGTATTGCTAATTCATAGATGCCAGGGATGGATGAGAAGGCTACTAATAATGCAACTATGAGCACCAATCCCGCTTGCACTAAAATGAGCCAAAAACGCCCCAAAGTAGGTACAAAATAAATAAATAAACCAAGGTATTTCTGAAGTTTGGACTCATACGAATAGACATATACTAGATGGAATATTTATTGGAACTTGTGATTGTGTGCATTGTGGTGCAAAATTTAATTGCCCTTCTAAAAGTGGGACTACTTTATTGTGGAATCATCTTAGAAGAAAATGTAAAAAAAATCCTCAAAATGAAGTTGATCAAAAACAAGGAGTATTAACTTTTTTGGGTCAACAACCTACTAACTGGACGTTCGACCAAGCATTATGTCTCAAGGTTCTTGCAAAAATGATTATTCTTTGTGAACTTCCTTTTGGTTTCATTGAAAAGATTGGTTTTAAGATGTTTTGTAGAGAGTTGAATCCCAAATTTCATTTTGTTTCTAGATCCACCGTCACAAAAGATTGTTGGCTTATATTTCTTCAAGAAGGTGAGATTTTGAAAGAATATTTTAAGAAATTAGCTACACGAGTATCCCTCACAACCGATTTGTAGACTTATATCCAAAATTTAGGGTATATGTGCCTCACCGCCCACTTTGTTGATAAGGATTGGAAGCTACAAAAAAGAATAATTAGTTGTTGCGCCCTACCACACCCTCACAAGGGTGAGGCTAATGCGAAAGCCATTGAGACAGGCTTGTTAAAGTGGGGTTTAGAAAAGTTGACTACCATTACGCTTGATAATGCGAAAAATAATGACAAGAGTGTTAAGGATTCGAAAAAACGATTTAACAAAAGAGGCGATTTATTGATGTTAGGTAAGTTTTTTCATGTGAGATGATTTGCACATATCACTAATCTTGTTGTGAGGGATGGAATTGTTGAAATGAAGGATATTGTTAAACGTCTTCAAATAAGTGTTAAATATGTGAGAAGTACTCCTTTGAGGTTGCAAATGTTCAAAAAATGTGCACTGAAAGAGAGAATAACATCAAAGAAGAGTGTATGCCTTGACGTCAAAACTAAATGGAATTCAACCTACCTTATGATAGGTGAGGCCATGCAAAATCAAAAGGCATTCGAACGTCTAGATGAACAAGATTTAAGCTACAACGTGGAAGTTAGTGCCAATGGAGTGGGTATGATAACGGAGAGTGATTGGAAAAAGTTAAATGCATTGCACACGTTTTTAGAAGATTTCCTTTTTCTTACAAAACGTATCTCCGGTTCTCATTACATCACTTTTAATTCTTATTTTGATGAAGTAAGTTCAACTAAAAAGAGCTTGTTTTAGATTATATGAGTAGTAATGATCCTTTTTTTGTGATATGGCTTGTAAAATGAATGAAAAATTTGACAAGTATTGTGATATTTCGTCGATAAACTTAATTCTAGTTGTTGCACTCGTCTTAGACCCCCGCCATAAAATGCAATTTGTTGAATATTGGTATGATGAATTTTATGCCAAAGATCGCACACTTTCATACATGGAAAAGCAAGATAAATTATTTGATTTTCTTGATAATTTGAAAAAAGTGATGTCACAACTATATTATCATTACAAATTACAATATGATAATTTTGTGGATCTTGACGAAAGTAAGAGTATCATTGGAGATGATGAGGCCGTGGCCAAATCACTTGGGAATGTTAAAAAGTGTGCCTTAAAATAAGGAGTTTTCTACGTATTCAAGGCGAAAGGAAAAAGTGGAATTGATGAATGACTTGGATAGGTATCTACAAGATGGTATAGAGTGTCTTGGTGATTCTAATTTTGATGTTTTAACATGGTGGAAAGGAAAAGTTCCAACTTATCGTGCCCTCGCAATGATGGCATATTAGTTATTCATATAACATCGGTCGCCTCCGAATGTGCATTTAGTACAAGTAAAAGAGTACTTGATCAATTTCAAAACTCTTTAACACCAAGAACTGTGGAGTGTTTAGTTTGTGCTCAAGATTGGTTAAAAAGTTCTCCAAACATCGATATTGAAGATTCATATGAGACGCTTGAGGAGATTAAGGAATGTAAGTTTTTGTATATTAGTTTTCACTTCATATATATATTTGTTTTCATTTTCTTCATTAGTGAATTACTTTTCTATTTTTTTTGTAGGTGTTATTAATGAGTTTGCTAATATGAAGATTCAACCAAGTTGAGATGAATGAGGTAAGCCTTTATTACTGCATTAATAGATTCTTTATGAAATTGATAGATTGGTATATTGGTTAATTTTTAAGAATCATTACTGCTATTGTGCACAAAATAGATTCTTTATGGATTGGTATACTGCTATTCTACTATTCTTTATGAAATTGTTAGATTGGTATACTGCATTAATAGTGCATTAATTTTTAAGAATCATTACTGCTATGTAGTAGTGGAACAAAATTGTATGCTGCCTCAATAGTCCACCCTGAACTAAAGGAGACCCAAAGGTTTTATATTATTCGCACCTCAATAGCTTTTATAAACTCCTAGAGATACACCTGAAACATATATTTTCGTGTCCAACATCACTTAAAGGAAAATATAATCTCTTTACTCCGTTCCATCTCTACAGTTTCTGCTTTTCTTTTACTAAGAAAAATGATTTCTTTATATATGGAAAGGAAAAAGGAAGGCAGGGCAGTTGCACGAGAGAGATATAAGGCTATAAACAAGTTGATCTAATGATTGCCTCTATTTTCTCTGGCCTATTACCCTTTGGGTTCCAAAGTTTGCAATAATATACTTTTGGCCCCTTAATGACTTTTGTTCTGCTACCAATTTTTGTTTTGCAATAATATACCTCTATTTGTTCTGCTACCAATTTTGTATGCTACTAATGCAACCTTTTTTTTATAGAAGTTGCAGCAGCCTTCTAGTAGCCCTTTTGTAGAAGCAACCTTGTAGAAACCGCCTTGCAACAGCCTTATAGTAGCATCCTTGTAGTACCCTTTTGTATTAGCAGCAGACTTGTAGCAGCAGTAATAAGGCCGCCTTGTAGCAGCTGTAAGAGAAGTATTTGTTATTGGTAGGAACGATATTTAGGCCTTAATATATTAGTATATTGGTTATTGGTAACAGCAGCCTTTGTAGTAGCATATAAAACTTTGTAACAGCAGCCTTTGTAATAGATTCTATAAATCTTTGTAGCAACAGCCTTGGTATCAATATGGAAGGCCTTTTATTACTACATTTTGTTCATTTTGATGTGTTATAGCAGTAAATACATTTTGATGTGCCATTTTGCAATATACATGCATATGAACAAGTATATGCAAGTGTTATTTTAAATAAACATATGAGCAAGTATAAGCAAGTGGTACAAAACAAATACCATCATGTACCGAGTACTACCAAAATTACCGTAAAGAGAAATTTATCGAAATTACCGTTTTTTTTGAAAAACTGATTTTACCGCAAAAAACTGATTTTATCAATGTACCGCACAGTTTGGTTTTGGTTTATGGGTTAGTGTACCGGCTGGTAAAACTAGTAATTTTGGTTTGATGATTTCAAAGTTGGTATGGTATTGGTATGGGTGATTTACTGACCAAACCGACCGATACCCAGCCCTACATAAGCCTTTATAACTCTTTGGGCGTCTTAATTGGCATGTACATGTTATATAGCGTGTTGTCTAGTTCATTAATGATATATTTCATGCTTAGGAAATCAGATTATTTCCAAGCATCGACTATAACACTAATATGTCGATCAGTTCTATCTTCTTTCAGAGTTGGACAACATCTTTTGTTGCCATCTTTTCAAATCCTCACCGTTGTACATTTCATAATTGTCATCATGACTAACATTCGCAAACACAATAAGAATGGTCAAAGAAGAAGTTGTAGACATTACCAGTAAATAGATACAAAGAATAATAATTTTAACAAATTTATATAATAATTTTATTAGTATTTATGAACATTTTTTATATACAAAATTGTATCAAATTATGTATGTAGAATAATCCATTTAATAAAATTACAATATATATAAAAACATGTTTTGATGAAATCTATTTCGAACTACATACATGAAACCACTTTTGTAAAATATAGAGCATGGAAAAGGTGCACTAAATTTTTTAGTAAAGAAGAAAATCATTTTAAGATTGTTAGAAAATTAGTGCATAATAGATTTATTAATTGCACAAAATAATTTATTACAAAATATCATAATCTAATGTAATCATAAAAAAACACTCAATAACAATAATAGAATTTTTTAGTAAGAACATAATTTCTTTGTAGTGACTGGTGTTGATAAAATCGAAAATTCAGATTGAGGAAAGTGTTAAAAATTATGTTCTTAAGACAATATTCACTCCGCTACTGTGATCCACGGTCTCTTGGTGTTCGTCTCCGAGGATACAAAAATCTTCTCTTGCAATAGTATCACTCCAAATTACAAGAATATCAAAGTGGAACAATGACATGACTGATATATGAAAGTGAAAAAAGAAAGAAATATATGACTCTCACTTTCAATCCATAAAAATGAACCCTAAAAGACATATATATGTATAGGGTTTAAAACATCGATTATGAATGATTACAACTGTTAATTAATTATTATAATATTTGATTAATTGTACAACATTCACTTTTTTAATCAAGATCCTGAGGCCACGACATTGGGAAAAAGCCCACACCATGCACGTCGTCCCTTTTTTAAAGACTTAGGAAACCCCAAGGGCTCTGAACCCCTAAAATCCATTTTAGGTGTATATATTTACAACATTCTCTAAATTAAATTTAGCAGTCATTTTTATTTTATAATACATATCCTTAAAATATGCACATTAACCATTCAAAATATTATTAAACAAAAAGTTATACATGTAATGCATATGTTCACTATCTAATGCAAAAGAAATAGGAATGAGAGTGAGATGAACACCAAGATGTTCGCGGTTTGGTCGTGATGCGGACAACACCCATAAAGAGGATGTCAACTAGACTTATACCGAGGGTGGAGTACAATAGATATGTAAATTGCCTAAATATCCATGTAAACACTCTCAATCTCATTAGAGGCCTCAACCGTTATAACACATCTCTCAACAATGACGAGCTAGGGTCGGATAAGGACATGGACGACAGTGGTGGAGGAGGTAACAAAATGTGTTCGGTGGAGATATGGCAAGTAATAGAGGCCAAATAGACAGTGACAGATCCAGGATTTTTGGTCCGTGGGTGCAAAAAGTTTTTATAAATACCCGGGGTTCGAGGGCAGGAGTCCCCAAGGCGATTTTTTTAGGTTAGTTTTACTTATTTTGCAATTTTTAACCCTAAAATTTTTGTGATTAATATTCACTAACTTTTACCCTTACGTAATAAACCAATATTTTTTAACAACCAAACAAACCAATATTTTTAACAACCCAACAATTAATAACCTTAATTTAAGAGCATTATATATCATTCAGTAAATAAATCTAGCAAAGGATAAACAATATATTCACCAATAAAAACAAATATTTTAATACAAATTAACTACAAAATTTCAACAACAAAGTTTTATAGTAGGGTGCTGGTAAGGGCACTTTCGATTTTTAATTTGGGCAATTAAAGATAAGTTAAATAAAAGAATTTTACTTTTTGTAAGGGCACTTCCTAAAATAGATAACAACACTAAATAAAGAAACATCATGTTAAACTCAAACTTAGTTCTTGTGTTGCAAAACTCGAACTTGTTTTTTTACGATTAACCATGAAAGCATGGTTCTTACTAAAAAGAAACAATTTTAAAAGTTTTCAATTGAGAACGTGATGTAGCGCAATAATAGAAACCAGACCCAACAGTGCCCTCATTTCTACTTTTTAAGGGAGTATCTTAAAAAGCTACATTAGCTACAACGGGTAAAGTCAAAACAATAAATAATCATTATAACTATCAAATCAGGGGAACCTCAAATTTCGTATGTTTACAGGGAGCAAGCCAAAAAAAATCTCTATTTATTATAAAGCAAGTTGAACTCAAGCATTAATGTGTGTGTGCAAAGAAGATTTGAAGGAATAACAAACAAATTAAGAGATGTACATAATTTGGCATGCGTACAGTAATCTGAATTACTTTAAATCACACTAAAGCAATAATGTAAATCGCAAGAATCTAAGAAGTAGTGTGAATCCCAAAAATCAAGAATTTTACACCCTAAATGAATATTTCCTCTGTATGACCAAACAATAGGAAGGAGAAGTTCGGGATTAGAAAGTTAAAACGAAGAGAGAGACGCACCATTGATTTGCAGGAGGTTGAGAGAGAAGTTTGGGTTAATGAGGAAAGTGCCCTTATTAATTAGCAGTGTAAATAGATATTAACTTCTTAAGAAGTGCCAAAAGTAAAAATGGGAAGTGCCCTTACTAGCACCCTTATAGAATATTTAAAACATTTCAGCAAAAAAATTTCATACAAATTAACTAAAAAATTTGAGCAACAACAAAATTTCATACAAATACAATATCAATATCCATAAAATTTCATCAACAAATCAAAGTTTCATAAAATAAGAAAATAAGCTAAAGTTTGGCCAGTAGGGGGCGAGGGGTTGTCCTGTCCGATGGTAGAGAGGGCAAGGGAGAGGAGAGAGGGAGAGAGAGGCAGATAGGTTGGTGCAGGTCGGCTAGGTACATAGAAATTAGGTTAAAGTTTGGTTTTATTTAACTTTAGGTCTATTTACAATTTTTGCCCCCATGGTTTTAAAATCTTATACATAGGTTCAAAATTTTATTTTTACACTATACATCGCAAAAAAAAAAATTAAAAAGGTTGTGGGTGTGGCCGCCCCCATTCAGGATGGGGTGGGTCCGCCCCTGCAAATAGAGTATGTCGACCTCTCATAATCTTGAAGATACTTTTTGAACATCCTCAAAGATGCTCGAATGCCCTGGAGTCGTCGATTTGCGAATTTGATATGACTTTAACCAAGGATGACCCAAATACATTCAACCATGTTGTTGCCTCTAATGTAATTCAACTTAGGATCGTGGTACCCTAGAGTATATCACCAAAAGATATATGTTAACAGGTCTATGTTAATAAGGTTTGAGGCATGAGTGCATGAACTTACGTGATGTTTGCGGCTACGAACACTTCTTGAGATATAGTGTATCATATTGCATGTATGCCACATAATTATGACCAACCTATGATATATTAATAGTTAGCAAGTCTCATTCACTTGGTTAATGAGGCAAGAGATCCCTTGACTGAACAAATGGTGTCAAATGTCCTATTTTGCACACTAAGAGCATTAAAATGACAAATACACTCCTAAAATATCTTTGACAGTTGTTACCTCATTTTTTGCAAAAAAAAACCATCAAATCTTTAAAAATCCATAACTTCAAATCTACAAATCCAAAATTCACAAAATTTATATATTTGGAATCTACGTGTCAAGATCTATCAAACAACACCCATATTCAATATTTTTTGAGGAAAAATCGAAACAGATAAATTTATTGTTTCTGTAAAACCTCTATTTTTTGGGAAATTTATTGTTTCTGTAAAACCTCTAATTTTTGGGGTGACTAGAAAGATAGAGTGTGAGGATATGTGTGTTTTTAGAAAGAGAGTAAAAGAATTGGAGGATTTTTTATTGGGTGGGTTCAAAGAAAAAAAAGGTTTTTTTTACCTTACTTGATTTTTTCTTATATCAATAACTCAATCAAAATGCAATTATCTCCAAGAAAAAAATGTCTGTTATGCTTAATATCTTTAGTTTGATCTATATATGTCTTAATTCTGCCCTTTATTCGAGTAGTCTTTTATTCGCCAAATTGCCCGAGGCGTTTAAAATGGGTATGTGTAAGGGTATATTTGTCTAAATATATATATTCTATAATGAAAAATGACTTGGTGTATTAAAAAAAGTCAATGGAATTTGATGCATTTTTTACCCAATAAAGGAGACTAGTCTTGAATTATCCCTATATTTCAAGCATGTTAAGAATTATACATTCTTAACAACTTGCCATAATAAAACCTTATTATATTGAGGAACTGATCTTGGAATATAAGGGAAAAGAAGAGGATTGTTTAAACTAACAATATGCTTGGGAGTTAATAATGAAAAAAATTAATAGGGTTTTCATGATATAGAGAAAAGAGGAGAAAGGGTTTTCATTTTCTTTGTTTGTTTATGAGTTCAAAAGAGATAAGAAATTTACTTTCATCATGTATGAAAGTTGATATGAAAACAAAGGAAAAAATGACAATAATCCTTTTACAAATATAGTTAACTCTTAATCGTTTCAAATTGGTGTATAATCAGTAAGGTCAATAAAATAATTCTTAAACTCATTTTTCTCTTCTCCCACTTTCTTATTTATTTTAAGAGAAGGCCTCGTAGAAGACTAAAAGTCTGTTTGGTTATGTGTTTAAAAATTATTTTCTGTTTTTAAATATAATTTTGATTACAATTTGTCTTTGTTGCACTTAATTTTAAAAACTCAGAGTTTTAAAATATTGTGTTTAAAATCTTTTTTTTCTGAAAACATCAAAATATGATGTTTCCAGAAACATGTTTCTTTTAAACTCATAATCGTTCATTCTCCATAGTTTCATGCGTTTACACTTCAATATATATAATACATACATATGACGCGTGTATGTGTGTGTGTGTGTGTGTGTGTGTGTATATATATGTATTGTGTGTGTGTGTGTGTGTGTGTCTCTCTCTCTCTCTCTCTGTGTGTGTGTGTGTATTATTAAAAGTTATAGTACTCTAAGATCTAGGTATTAAATAACATTATCAAATCCCTCACAATTGATTTTCTTATGGGTGAAAATCAAATCATATCAATAGATCTTGTAGGTGATTATCACAATATTTCGAATTGCATTCGAGTCTAGCAGTCACACCATCTCCCCATCTTTCTCTGGCTCACATCCTTCCATCAACCCCAGTACACGACCCATATTGAACAAGAATGACCTTTAGTCTCATCACCAACAAGGCCATTACCATTAAATTCCTCCACCTAAACTTGTGAAGCAATATTCCTTGTCATGATTGAAACACACTCCATAAATCCAATCACTAGTTGTTTGACACAAATATCTCATTCCATTTTTTGCCAAACACCTTTTTGCACACCAAGAGCTTTGATACCAATTGTTGTGTGCCGATACCTAATTTGTTGGGGAAACCTTTAATTAACCACAACCCTAAATATAATCAAGATAAAATGGTAATAATAACAAGCACAATTAAAGATGCAAACCAAGAGAAATAACAAAAACACCAAGATATATGTGGACCAATTTGACTACATCTATAGAGAGGCCTGATTCCACTTATTTTAAGAAAATACACGTAAAATAGAGAATGATACCAAGGATAAATCATATACCATTTATTCTCCTATCCAAATCTTGAATAGTCATTGTACACCAACTCTCCACCCAAGTGAATCTAAGTTCTAAGCCAAGAACCCTCTCAATATCATACTCTCAAATGTTTTTCATGTACTTAATTCGGTGTATCCCGCTTCCCATGAATCTCGGTGACACCCCCCCCCCCCCCCCCCTCCCTACACACACAACACACACACACACACAAATAGAGCACACCTACCATACACTCACACTCACACTCACCACTCTCTTCCACCTTTGAGAAATCTCATGGGTAAGAGGAAAAATCCCTCACCTCTCACTCAAACCCTCATATTAGGAACAAGAGCTCTCCTTTCTCTCTATATAACTACCAAATGAGCCATCAAAGCTTAGGGTTGTAAAACCCATAATGATCCTTCTACACGTGGAACACACTCGTGGTTAAAAAAATAAAATAAAATACCTCTAATAAGAAATCCATTTTCGCAGATTTAGAGTGCTCGTTTGCTTACGTGAACCACCACCTTCATGCGTCGCCGATTTCAATGCAAAAATCCTCCAAAACTCTATCCTGGATCGCGACCCGCAAAACCCACTTCGCTGCAGTGAAGCTCTTCTTCACTCAGCGCAACTCCTCTTCGCTGTTATATTGAGCCAAACTCCACATAACATATAAAATAACTTTGTTGAATTCTAGAGGAAAATAGGGTTGATTACATCGGACATCCAAGAATGTGAGGATTGGTTAATAAGTTGCCACACCTTCTTGGAAACTGAAGTACCTCCGATAATATCAAACCCAAGCTGATCCTCCCAGATCCTAGGCGTCACCTCAGAGAGTCGACACTTGAAGAAAATACAATAGTTCAATTTCGGTACACAAGTTCCAGCGCTTGTAGAAAGAGGTAGGTTCACCTATTCAACCCCGTTTTTAAGGCTTATGGAAGAAATCCCCTCTATATTCCGAAAAATACAGATGTCAGTTTCTTGGGAAGTCGCAGAATAATTCCAGAGCAAGCACCCTCCTCAATAAACAATCTACAATCCCTAGGGAGGAGAATTCTTCCGTTGAATATGTTATTTCAACCCCATGTACCTTTTCTCTTTCAGCAACTTCCCAAAAGGAAGTCTGAAAATAAAGTACCATACAAATTTGCATCCAAAGAGCAACAACAGGATTCTTTAAAATCCTCCATGCTTAGTTAGCCTGAGTAGAGATCTAGAAACGCAGAATTAAGACCCTTTCTCTCAATAAACCACGCCATTAATAGGCCACGAATTAGTGCTCTCCAAACATTCTAGTAAAAAGAGTTTATATTGGTTCAAGCTTGAGCATTTGAGTCTGAGTTAACAATATTAAACTTCGACCCAGTAGTTTTTAAAAAATTAAAAAATCATCCTATTCTACGTTATTTTTACCGAAATAAAAAAAAAAAAAAAACTCCAAACTATAACGATTCTAAAATAAGGATTCCTCCAAGCGGTCCATGGTATGGATGAAAACACAACACCCACCCCACACACCCCATAACCCCCCACCCCCAATCTGTTCTATCCAGGTAGTTTTTGTTTCTCCTGGCAGACCTAGCACCAGTGCTTACTCTTTCAAGTTGTAAAACCACTCCTGGTTCCATGTTTTCACCAAATTTCATCAGTTCCAAAGTGCATCTTGTTTGAAAGTGCAGATCTTTCTGCAACTCTTAAAAATGATTTGACGCAAATTTGGTGGCAAGCACAATCCTTACTAGTTTGCATTCTTATTTTATAGGTCTTCACTAAATGAGGAAGTTGATGCACCGGTACTAGAAAGTCTCATGCGGGGTTCTAGGTTCTTCGACAAGATAAACTGCCAGGTGTTTTGACTACTTTGTCCCTCACCACGGGGCAAGTCGTGGCTGTAAAATCAAAATTTAAGACAAAAGTTTGGGTAGCCCCCACCTCAGAAATTCCAATTATTTGAACTTGCGATCAGGTAAGCCTAAAGAGAAATTTGAGTAATTCTCATGTTCATACCCAATACCAAATTCCAAATTTAAATGTCTTCTTTTTTTTCTTTTACTGAAAATACATAATTGCAAAGACAGAAGAACTATAATTTTCAAACACAAAAATTTGCATGAACAAAATCAAAATATACACATGGAAGATCAAGATAAAGTAGTGCATCAAACCCAAACTAACATTAAAATCATGGCTTACAAAGGTGTATTGCTTTGCATTACATTCTTCTTATACAAGGTATTTGACCATGTAGGGACCTTCAAGCTCATAGCCCAATTTCCTATAATAATGGCGCGTCCCTACACCAGAAATAACAGCTATCTTTGTTGACCTATGCTCTCTACGGGCAATCCGTTCTCCCTCCTCCATAAGCAGTGTACCGTAACCCTACGAATGAGAAAAACAGGAGAAAACAACCACGTAAGAAGAAAAAAAGATCTGTTAAGGTTACCCACAATTAATTTTTTCCAAGGCATTACACCAAAATAATATAACGACTAAAAGGAAAATAAAACAGAATTAATTTGATTCAAGTTGTAACATGGTCTCAACACGTGTTCAGGTTGTGAATATAGGACAAACTAATAATTATAGGATATGGATAGGGCAATATATAAGATATATGTATATAAATACTTTAAATGTTTTAATGATTGAAATAGATAGGAATAGAATTAAAATTTGAATGGATGTAGGTTTGTGAGACCTATGGCCTATAAGACAGATCCAACAGTGAACGAAAAGGCATGGAAGGAGGAGCTAATGATCCGAACTTGATATCTCAGGATAGAGGTGTAAATTTAACAGTTAGGGCTTTGTTTATCCTTGGTGATTTGGTTAGAAATAGCTGTGTAAATGGATATTCAAAAATCCGAATCTGCCCGGTATACGAATCAGTTTTTTGGCGGACTAACACTTTTAAAATCCGGGAAAACGGACACGAATATGGACAACTATACGTATTTTTTTCACAACCAAAATACCGTACTTCCTAAATATAATACGAAACACTCCGAATGAAAATTGGTAGTCTTAGAACAAAGGATGAACCATCAGTCCTTATAAAATCCCATGGCCAATATAAATTACCAACTAAAAAACAAGGCACCCGAGTAAACGGAACAAAACAAACAGATTTAACAGTGCACGAAAAGACATGGAAGGAGGAGCTAATGATCCGAACTTGATATTTCAGGACAGAGGTGTAAATTTAACAGTTAGGGCTTTGCTTATCCTTGGTGATTTAGGTAGAAATGGCGGTGTAAATGGATATTCGAAAATCCGGTATACAAATCAATTTTTGTGGCGGACTAAGACTTTTAAAATCCGGGAAAACGTATACGGATATTAAGGTCCTCCGTCATTGATAATCCGTATCCTAAACGGACTATACGTATTTTTTTCACCACCAAAAAACAATACTTTCTAAATATAATAAGAAACACACTCTGAATGAAAATTGGTAGTCTTAGAACGAAGGATGAACTATTAGTCCTTACAAATTCACATAGCCAATATAAATTACCATCTAAAAAAAAGGCTCCTAAGTACGGAACAAAACAAAGCATTCCAATCACTAAACAAAGCATTCCAATAACTCGGAATTCATCCTCCTAAACAATATCATTAGCAGCATTGCAATCCTTTGCCATAGACCGGCACACTCTTTTCCTATTGGGCCAGTGATGGAAGATCCTTTCATTTCTCCGTTGGGATTCATAATGACACCATCATCATATTTGAAGTACATGAAAACACCATTCTTGGGACTAAACATATTTAGGGATATTCATTCTAGATATCCGTATCCGTATCCGTATCCGTATCCGTAATATCATCTATTTATTACGTATTAATATCAGTCCTTCTTTTAGTACACATTAAATGTTAGTACTTATTTTTAAACCTCCTAAAATTTGATTCTCTATTTTTCAATAGTCATCTATTATAAAATAGTTGTCTTGTTTAGAACTTTGTGTAGAAAATACATTAGTTAAGATTTTGTAAATTGTCAAATCACTACTAGATAAGCACAATATATGTACATTAAATAGCGTACACACAGATTCAAATATTATCCGAATCGCGAAAATTCGAAAGGATACGGATAAGGATAGTTGTGCATATTATGCGGGCATACAAGGATACGGATAGTGCACTTTTAAACGGATAGTAACGTATCCGCTCTCAATCTGTCCATTTTACACTCCTAGGTAGAATGAGTTTACAAGTGAATAGATTCTAATAGGTCCTTTTTAAGACTAAACTTTTACACCCTGTTTGGTTGCCCCAAAATTATAAATTGGCTCATTAATAGATTGATCATTTACAAATTGAACCATTAATTGTATTTGGTTTTATCAATAAAATGATTCATTATCTGCCCCATTTTAGTTCATGTGTAAAATTTCAGAATTGGATCATTTCACAAAAAACGTGAAATGCATCCATTTGAAATAGAACTCACATAAAATGCATGTTCATCTCTCTCTTTCCCTCCCTTCCCCTCCCCCTCTCTCTTAATTTGTTTTTATCCATTTTTTTTCCTCATAGAACCTTAACATCAATTTCAGATTACCAAACATTGCGTTAAATTGGATTTAACTCATTTCAAATCCTCTAATTTACAATTCAATAATTCACAATGAACAAATTTACATAATCAAACAATTTGTGCAACCAAACAGGGCCTTAATGTTTATCAAAAGAGTCTCATTTATAAAATAGGAAAAAAAAAGTGCCATGTCCTACAAAAATATTGTTTCTCTAAATTGTACACATTTCTATCTGTGTCGGACACATATCCAAGCAATATTGCTCGTGTCCAATCATGGTACAACTATAAAGTGCATGTGCTTCCTAGATGTGTTTAAATGCCAACTTGTTCAATTCCAAGTCCAAGAACACCACTAAATATTCATTTATTTTAATGTTCTCAGTTTCACAGGTTTATAAAATGATATCTTTATGTCACATGAAAACTTCACTAATCTTGAAGGAACCATGAAACAAGAATAATATCCAGAGAAATCTGCTTACAACCTATATACAAATAAAGGTTGTCTGGTTTATATTCGCACATGGTGTTTCAGACTTCAGAAAGATTTTTTCAGGTTGTGTTAGTCCTTGTGTTGTTTTTTTCGTTTTCCTGTATAAGGGTATTTATGTCGCTTTGTATTTCAAGTGTGTTATATATACTCTCTGTGCTGTAGCCTACACACATTCATCATATAGTATCAAACGATTCCCCATATCTTACCTGATCCTACTTCTTCTCCCTAGCTTCATTTCTAACTTGCTATCAGAGCTTGAATCAAAAGACTTGAAACCACCAAAAGTCCCTTCTCAATAAAAGTTCATTCTGACCTCAAAAGCACACTGGCGTCAGCTCCTGTATGGCAGCATTTTCAGTACGGAAAAGATCAAATCAGCCATGAGTTGAGTCATTTTCAGTACGGAAAATATCAAAAGCACACTGACGTCAGCTCCTATATTTATTCTCGGTTGACTAAAATTGGATTATTATCAAAATTTTCAAACCGATTGGTTAGTGACGCTACAAAAAATTTGAAAATGGAAGAAAAGAAGCGAGTGTAGGATTCTCTTGTTGGACGATCAAATTCGAGTTCAGATTTTTGGCTGGAGCCCTTTTCCGACTTTGGGAGAAACATATGCCATCGACCAACAAAAAGAAAGTAGAAGATATCCTATGGTCATACTCCAGTTCAGGAGGAACAATCTGCCTTGGTCGTCACTCCTCAGCGTGATCATAGAGGAAGCCAATCTAGTAATGACAAGGACAAACTAAAGTGTCATATTTGTGGTAAGGCAACGCTCAACTAGGGGACGAGGAGGTAGATGTAATGGTCCATTTAGGTCTCAAGCTCACATGACCGAGGACTTCGAGACATCCCCTCGTTGCATCTTCCTTTGACTCTTTACTGTGCGACATAAACGTCTTGGGCATTTCTAATCTTGTAACACAATGTAATAAAGAACCTTTTTGTTTATGATGCTTGCAAGCTTGCTAAGCACAAACATTCTTGTAAAACTACTACTAGGAATTGGATTATTGCCCTATTTATGATTATTTACTCAGATCGTTCGCAGTTCACATTGGTACGGGGTACCGTACAGTGGAGGTATATTTAGTTGGAACGCTATTTTGGGTCGCAATTCGTTTGAAATCTCCACTCGGTTCGTAGTTTATACACTATGTATCATAATAATTATGAAGTTCATAAATTAATTAGCAGACGCCGGGAAAAGTCGGAGCCATATACCCAATCGAAAAGGATGTTATCCAAGATCATTTCAAGTAATTGTAGTAAAACTTGACACGTTGATCCCTTGGCTTTTCCGGCGACCCTTTTTTATTTTATTATTTTATTCTTCACGCCCAGGCGTCCTGGATCATTAGATAGGAATCCAAAGATGAAGAGAGAAACAAAGAATATCACAGTAGTGTAAACGAATAGTTTGATATTACGCATTACACGATCTTTGGAAAAAACGAGAAAAGAGAATAGATCCTCCATTTTTATACCAAAGAGTGTGGTACAACAACGATAAACATTATGAAGTAAATTGTCTAAAAAATAAAAATTCATGTAATATCAATTATACTAGTACCCAACATGACCTGTAAATTTAATTTTTATGATAAAAAGAATAAACAACTTATACAAAAGAGTTTCATGCTTAACACGTCAATTAGTTTGCGGTCCTTTTTCGTATGTATTATAAATTGTTCCTATTGCAAAGTAATTAATGAAGAAAAATAAATACATTGAATTAAACATGCAATTAATGTACAAACTAATTCAGGGGTATGACCTTTTTTTTTTTTGGGGGGGGGGGGGGGGGGGGGGGGGAGGGGGGGGAGTGGTGGTGGTGTGGCGGTGCGGTCATTGTAGCTTGTAAATTCACCTGATGGGATTTGGATTCCAAACATTAGAATCCTCTAAGAATAATGCAAGGTCCATTGTTTTTACTTTGATCAGTATAAAGTTATTTTTTTTTTAATATTTTATTGGCAGAATTTACATTCAGAACTCCATTCATTTTATTTAATACTTTTTCTGATACATTGTGCACTATATTTATAATTGTGTATACTGAAAATGCATCGGATTAATTATATTTACTATTTTTTAGTACATTATTTTTAACTATTTAATATACTGAAAAATCATCACATTAAACACTAAACACAAATAGTATTCCATTTGCATTGAGAAATCCCAGCCATTGCACTTACTATATTTTTTAATATTTTTTTTGTACATTGTACGGTTAAAAGACAACAAATTCTGCAAATCGTCCATTTTATGTGTACTATTTTATCGTTTTGTTTTGTACATGGTACAGTAAAAATCCTTTAGTACTTCTTTTTAGTACAATCTATCATAACTTCAGTTTATCCCACTGTGTATGTAAAATACCCAGGAGACATTTAACTTCCCACCACCCATTTTGTTCATTTCCTAGGATAAAATTTAACCATCAGTTTTTTCACTTTCCAAAGCAACTTTAACCCAAAGTAGCCCATTAGTTTATCGCTAAACATTAGTTTATCGCTAAACTTTAACCCAAAGTAGCCCATTTATCATTCAAACATCTCTCTCTCTCTCTCCAAATGCACCATCGACAATGAGCGTATCTTTGAAAACCAAGACCATCAAGAACCTGAGATGAGTTCCGGTGGTGATAAAACCAACAAAACGAAAGACGCCGATAAACTGAGAAAGATAGTTGTAAGCCTTTTTTTCTGTCTGTTATACATCTATGCCTCTCCAAGGAATTTATATATCGACTTTTTTTTAAGAAAAAATGACAATGTCGCCTTATACGGCATTTTGGATCGTGAACGAACCCCATTTGAGGTTGTGCATTCCAGTTCGTGGGAGGAGCGAATTAGGTAACTCAGGCCCTTCCCATGTTGTCTCTACTAGTTATATGTTGTTTGTTACTTTTATTCATTGTTATTCTCGTGTTACGTGGGTTTACTTCTCACTAAAAATGAAGCTTTCGCTTGCCTTAAACTTTCTCATAAAATGTTCAGTATGCGGTGTGGTACTATTGCCATTGGCTACATTACATCTCAAAAGGGCTACAAGTGCTATCACTCCACATCTTATGTTAGCATTTATGTAACCTTTCAAAACTCGAATCTTTTTCATCTTCCTTGGACATGGAGAGAACTGTGATAGAAAGAAAAGAAATTCCCTTAACTAAGTCTTCTTCCCCTATTACGAGGGAACTACTGATAGTGAGGGTGAGGACGAGGACATGGAGGATACCACTCCACAACCAAACAAGAACGAACCTACTATGTCAACTCAAGACACTGATGATGCTACTCAACAGCCTTAAACTAAAATAATCTTTTAACCTATTCTCCACGTCAAAAAAGAGAACAGGCTACCCGTGTGCTTCTGAGCCATTCGAACTCTCCAACTCCTGTTCAAGACTCCTTAGTGGATGGTGGTGGTGGTGATATATTTATCTCTCACTCCATTATATGTCGTTGGTGTTGTAAGTTTACATGCATGACCCTCGAATAAAATCTCATCTCACCTTGAGGCAATACTGTATCCTCAAATATCTTAGGTCAACTCCTGAAAAAGGAGTATTATTTTTTAGAAATGGGTACATGAGGCTAGATGGCTTCACAGATAAGCGTTCTACCTTAGGGTAGTGCACCTATATAAAGGGGAATCTCATAACTTGCATATAAAGAAACAAGCAATGGTAGCTAGATCTAGTGTTGAGTCTGAGTACAGAGCAATGGCACATGGAGTGTGTGAGCTCATGTGGCTCCGTGTACTTTGGAGTCTAAGAGGGAGATCCAATGAGATTATATTGTGACAACAAGGGGATAATATCATGTGTGCGGGAGGTTGAGGGTATTATCATCATGTGAGATGTCAGAGTTTTAGAAATTATGGAGTCCTTGATGGGGAAGTTCTCACCCTCAACCGAAATTCGTTCCACCAATGGAGAGGATTAATAGTTCTCGGGTGTGTGTAGGCCTTGTCGGTCAGGTAACAAGGAGAAGTTTGGGGAGGAGTAGGCGAGTTTGTATGGGATTTATTAGCATCGGTGTTCCGATGGGGATTTTAATGTTGTGAGGTCTGTGGCTGAAAGGCATGGTGGGAGAGAAAACTACAAGACATATGAGAGATTTTGAGAGGTTAGGCAGAGCTAAGTGACTCTAAGTTGGGAAACGGTCTTTTTACTTGGACAATGGGAGTATTAATACAAGGATTTGTATATGCCCAGAATAGGGGAATTGTTCACTAATTTGAGGAAACAAGCCTTATATAGACTGTTGTCAGACAATTTCCCCCATCATTTTGGATTCAAACCTAATTAGATGGGGCCCATCACCTTTCTAGTTTGAGAATATGTGGATTCAACACAAGGAATTTAGAGAGACTGTTAAGAAGTAGTGGGACGAGAACTATGTGTATGGGAGAGGGTTTTAAATTCATGAGAAAACCCAAGGATATCAAAGTTCACTTAAGAAATTGGAATATGGAAATTTTTGGAGCTGTGAAGATGGAAAAACAAATTGTCTTAACCAAAATTATGGAACTCGATGTTGATGAAGAGAGGGGCATGTTGGAAGAGGCCAAAAATTATAGAGAAAATCTTAAAATGAAACTTGAAGATTTGACTTTGAATGAGGTTGGAACCAAAAAGAAAGTTAATGGGTTAAAGATTGGGATAACAATTCAAAATTCTTAGCGCTAAATGAATACACAAACTAATCAACAAGTGCGAAAGGGAGGATGGTGTGATCATAGAGCAAGAACGATTTTGCGAGGGAGTTTATTTAGTCTTTTAAAGCTTTATTCACACGGAAAAGAGAAGAATTTGTGGATATAGAGGGGTGGAGTGGGATCCGGTTGAAGAAGGAAAAGTTAAATGGCTTGAAAGGAAGTTTGAGGAAGAGGACATCAAGAGAGCTATTTCAGTGTGTAATGGGGATAAGTCTAGGGATCGGATGGGTTTGCCATGGCGTTATTCAAAGGAAGTTGGGAAGTGATTAGGGAGAATGTGCTTAGATTTTTTAAGGAGTTTTATAAGAGTGGTATGGTGAATGCTTGCATTAACAAAACTTGTATTTGTTTGATTCCGAAGAAGCAACACTCTTTGAAGTTAAAGGGCTAAGTCCGATAAGCGTAGTCACTTGCTTGTACAAGGTGTTGGCAAAGGTGTTGGCAATAAGACTTAAAAAGAAGTCTTAAGTGACACATATCAAAATTTCAAGGAGTTTTCAAAAGGAATAGACAAATTCTTGATTTGGTATTGATTGAGAATGAAGTTGTAAAGGAGTATAAGTCTAAAAAAGAGGGAGTGGTTCTTAAAATGGATTATGAAAAAAAGTATGATCACGTGGATCGAGACTTTCTAGATTACGTCTTGGAAAAGAAAGGTTTTTTTGGATAGGTGAAGGAGTTGGATTCGATGATGTGAAAAATTGATCCATTTTTGCCAATGGGAAGCCTAGGGGGAGTTTGGGATTTGAGGGTCGTTAGACAAAGTGATCCGCTCTCACCTTTTTAATTCACCTTGATTGTTGACGTGCTAAATAGATTGTTTGAGAAAGAATTTAATAATGGCGCTATTGTCGGGTGTCGGATGGGCACAAAGAAGGTGGAACTTTTCCACCTTCAATTATCATTTTCTTCTAGATAATATCAAAAATTTAATGTACATAATTAACTTTTTCTTCTAGATAGTAAAGATGATAATATCGATAATTCAATGTGCATAACTTTTTTTTATGCAGAGGTCGTACCTTAGTGCGATCGCAAGTGCCCCTCGCCCAAACTACGATTGGTCTCAGATTCGAGACATGAAAGCAGCCTCTCCATATTCATATATGGGGTTAAGGGCAGCCGACATCTGCCTCTCCCAATCCCTGCATTTAAGCAGGAGCCTTATCCACTGGTACGACATTTTTTTAATTAACCTTTTTATGTGCTTTGTCGGGGTTCAAGATTATTGTCAAAGTCTTTGTTTTGGGGAATTAATGTCATGGATCGTTGGCTCGACTCTAGGATAAAACTAGGAGAGTGGGATACGAGTTAGGCCAATCGCCAGATTGCTACCTAGGGATTCCTTTAGGATGCAATCCATTCTCTTTACTTCTGGAATCATGGTTTTTAACAAGGTAAAAAAAAATTAAACCGGTAGAAAGCAGCGAGTTGTCTTTCTAAGAAAGATTAACATTTATCCAACCGTTCCTAAGTAGCTTTCTTATTTATTTTATCTCGGTCTTTTGACTATCAGGCAAAGTGGCCAAAATTATTGAAAATAGAATGAGGAACTCTCTTTGGGATGGGGTTGTGAAAGATATGAAGAATTCTCTAGTTGGATGGGATATTGTTTCCGCAAGAAAAAGTGGAGAGGGTTTGGGTATTGTAGACTCTCTATAAATAGGCGAGCTTAGGCAAATGGTTGTGGAGATTCCCAATTGAAAGAGATTCTTTATGGTACTCCATCACCAAAAGCATCTACGGGGTGGATGAAAATGTGTGGGATTATAAGATTGCTAGAAAAGGTACCCATAAAAGTCCTTACACTTACATGTGGAGAGGTTTTCATCCTTTATAGTGTGTCGAATTCAATGTGGGAGAGGTCAACTCAATTATATTTTGGCGGTAGGGAAATGTTCCTTCCAAAAATCTTGCACCCTCTATTTATCACATATCCTTGAACCAATATTAGAAAATTTCAGCCATTCTTTCCTTGGCTAACAGTTCAACTTCTTAAAATTTTAACTTTAAGAGATACCATAACGAGGATGAAATTGAACAATTTGTTCTCATCCTTAATAGGTTAAAGGGTGTGTCTTTAATCCTTTATCCCAAGGGGCTAGAAATTACAGTGGACGCTGGGAGAAGATGGGAACTCGTGTAAATCCTACTTATCATATTTAAAAAATTATTTTTCTTTAAATACTTTTGCACCATTCAAATTTATATAGACAATATATATTCCCTCTGAAGTGTTGGTTTTCTCATGGTGAATTGCTCATGGGAGAGTCATACTTATGCTTTGATGCAAAAGAGGCACCCTCATTGGTGTCTTCCCCCAAATTGGCGTGTTTTATGTCAAAATTCGGGGGATGACACTGATCATCTCCTCATTCATTGCTCTGTCACGAGGTTCCTTAGGTACAAGGTTTTGTCTCAAATTTGGTTTTGAGGAGGTGCTTCCTAGAAAAGCGGAAGACATGTTTGCTTTGGAAATGGTGAATCACTGCCACAACATTAAAAGGTGTTTGTAGAGATGTATTGTTCTGGCTTCTTTTGGATAGTTTGGAATGAAAGAATTGAAAGATCTATGAAGATACGATTATGGAAAAAGAGGCGGTTTGGGAAAGTCTGAAATTTACGGCCACCTCATGGGCCCATTCGTCCAGAAACTTTGTAAATTTTCTTTTTTATTTGTAGTTTTTGAACTGGGCTGATAATATTAATTACATGGAGATCCATGTGTAACTTTTTTTGTTAGGGGTTTTCTATATAGGCCCTAGGGTACATCTTCTCCCCTCTATCCTCTCTGTTTTGCTTTTAATGAAATTTTATTTCCAATAAAAAAAAAATATTGTGACAACAAGGCAGCCCTCAACAATGCTCACAATCCAGTTCAGCATGATCAAACCAAGCATGTTTAGATTGATTGTCAAGTCATTAAAGAAAAATTGAACAATGGTTTGATTTGTAAACTATTCGTGAAATCAGAAGATCAGTTAGCTAATATCTTTATTAAAGGACTTAATTGAAAAGTATTTCACCCAATTGTATGCAAATTGGGCATGACGGAAATCTATGCATCAACTTGTGATGGAGTGTTAAGTTGTGCTAGTCATTGTGTTGTTTTCTCTTTATTTTTCTGTTTAAAAGTATTTATTTAACCTTGTATTTCGTGTGTTATATATACACCATTTCGGTGTCATGATTCTGTAACCTACACACTTGCAACATTTAGTTCGAGACTACTCTCCATCTCTACCTTCTCCTACTTCATTTCTAACTATCATATATCTAGCTGTTTATTATTCTTCCAGCTGATGTTATATATCATGAATAACTTACAAGACCAAGCGCTCTAATTAGAGGGACAAAGTTGGCCTTTAGTGAAGAGAAAGCAGGAGAAAAAAGAGGGTAAGACGTGTTACTATATATGAATTCTAAATAATAAGAATTGCTTGGCCCATTAAAATAGAAAATAAAATTTCACTTTAGACGTTTATAAATTTTTTTTAACAAGAAAAAAATATATAATAGCATTATTGTTTTATTACTAAAAATACTGTTTAGGTAACTCTTAAGATTTTATTCAGTTGTTTCAGGATGAATAATTCGATGTAGGCAAGGATAAGTTAGCTTCCTATGCACAATGCACCACTAAATTACAGTAAGCAACAGCTTGGCTATAGGCACAAGTAATCTCCACTAGATATGCACAGTGCCATAGGTGCAGGTAATTCACCAAATTGGCATGAAATGGGATAATATCGTAAGAGCAGGCAGTGAAGTAGACAATTGTATTTAATGTAATAAACATTATAATTTGCAACGCGGACGGTAGTGCCATATATACCAGAATTCACTAGTTATAAAATAATTTTGAACAGGCTACCTAGGTGCATGTCCCATCATTCCCATAAAACATTTCAAACCAACCCCTTCCTATACTCTTGTATTTTGTGTCCAACATGGGTACTTTAGCATCGACTCAAAACGTAGGATAGATAGCGACTCCAATGAGATATATGACTATTTAACTTTGTTTACTTTATCTAATAGTATAAAAGATATAAAATATCACCTGGTGTTGCAGCTTATCAGCCTCCCGTCCATGAACTGGGACTGCAGTCCCATAAACATGAAGTTCACGAACAATAGAACATTTCCCAATGAGCTCTGGGCAAGTGGTGTTTCGACCACATTTTCGCAACCTCAGTAACCCAACAAGAATATCCTATACCAGACAGAAAGGTCGCCACAGTCTCAGGCTTAGCTGCTCCGATAGAAAACTCAAAATAAAGACGCACAACCAAAATCATAAAAGGCACGGCTTCCTCAGTTTATCTACCAATTGCTAAAGATGAAAACATGATGTTCAATTGTTGATTAATATGTTAATATTTGTGAATCAGAAGATGTGTCATGGTATTAAATGATACAATAAGTATGGAGTTCAGGGTTTGAATTACAAGCACAGGTTGCAGGTAACAAACATGGAAACGTTTCAAGAAATTAGTACACATGAAAACTATTCAGATTTCCAGAGCTAGTAGAAGATAATTTCCAAAGTTCAGTAACGTATGAAACTGTGTAAAAGATATTGGTAGGAAGAAGAGGTGAAAATTGTCATTGAATAAATCTTATAACAATGAAACTCCTATTTGCATAGTTGGAACACCTAAACATGTATGCCACACAGTTTCAGCCAGCAACCACCTTACATTTCTTCGAGTTTGCATTTTTTATTTAAATTTATTCGAGTTTGTAGTTGTGGTCACTACACCAATAAAGTGTCCATAGTACATATTAACATAATTTGGGACTTCCTGTAAAATTATTTCATATCTAGAAACTAAGACATACCAACCGGACACTAAGTTTATAACTAGTGGAATAATCAATGGTGACAATAGTACAGAAGTAACTTTGTAAAATGTGACATTGCTAAGTGGGCAGCAGATGAAGTCTTCACCTCCATATCACCAACCAATAACAACTCTCTATGGAAAGGGAAGAAAAACAGAAGAAAAAACTTCAAAAAGTGCTGTACATCACTTCCATCTGATACCCATGCTTTTAAAAATGGGAGGATTTTTTCTGACTACAACTTATTAAAAGTTCGCCTTGTTAAGAGGCACACTACATCTATTCTAGAAATCTGACGTAAACTACATGTCAATGGCCAAAAAAACAAAACCAATACAATTTCTAAAGAGAGAAACTAAGAATTTCTTACATTCAAAAATGAAGGAATGTCCACAAATGAGGAATACATGGGGGTATTTATATGGGGGCTAGCCAGGTAATTACCTAAAAGATTAAAAAGGGAAATCATTAACAAAAATATACCTAATTAATCCCAAACATACTTGGAGACCAATTAAAAGGGATAAAAGAAAATAAAAGGACACCTAATAACAAATATTATATTGACTAATAAGCCCTAATATGAAAACCATTCCCATCATTCTCCCCGGCTTCAAAAAAATTCGTCCTCGAACTTAAAATGACAAATTGGAGTAGCCCGGATCGCACCAACAATGCTTGCCAAAATAGAGTCCGACCATACCACACAAACAAATATTTTGAAAATATTTTTCTCTTTTTCAACGAGGGTTCATGCGATCTTCCGGGGGTCTTAAGACTTTCTTGATTTAGGGTTTCTTGATTTTCTGCGAGTTCTGGGGGTGAAATCAAGGTTTTAAGTTTTTTCGGGCGAGGCGGGGATTCAAGAATGTTAGGGTTCTTGAAGATGTCAGAATTCCTGAATTTTCCAGGGAGTTCTGAAATACCAAGAGGGCTGGGATGTCCGCCGGGCTCGGGCTGTCCTCGCCGGCTCCAAATTTCAGGCTGGACATTAAAATCGCCCTGATTACTTGACGCGGACCTTCGACATTGACTGGAATCCACTGGATTCCCAAGGGTTTCACTGGCAGAACTTCGGCTGAAGAGGTTGGGTTATGGTGCTGTCAGAAAGGTTTGGCAAATTGTCGGCAGAAATTTTCATGGGGGTTGGCAGCAGTTATTGGTTCCTCGGTACGGTGGCCTATGGTGATTTGATGCCGGTGGCTCATCAATGGTGGTAGGTGGGTGAATTTTGGAGAAGAGGTGCAAGATGGTATCAAGTTTCTTGTCGATTTCTTGGAAAAATAAGGTTTATTATTGTTATTTTTGTGCTAATTCCTATAATTTTGCCTTCAATTTTTTATGGCTTTCTCTCCATTCTTAATTAATCTCATCTTGAAATCGATTCTCTTTCTTCGGGGCCATTGAAAAGTAGTATACGATTTGTTGATAACTACACATCAATTCACCAATTGGGGGAACGACACCTCGCTGTGATACCAATTTGACGTAAACTATACGTCAATGGCTAAAAAAAACAAAACCTATACAATTTCTAGAGAGAGAAACTAAGAATTTATTATATTCAATAATGAAGGAATGACCTCAAATGAGGAGTACATGGAGGTATTTATACGGGGGAATTACTTGCTAGCCAAGCAATTACCTAAAAGACTAAAAAGGCCAATCATTAACAAAAATATACCTAATTAGTCCCAAACATGCCTGGAGACCAATTAAAAGAGAAAAGAAATAGAAGGACAACTAATAACAAATATTAAAATGACTAATAAGCCCTAATATGAAACCCATTCCCATCAAAATCCCTAGATTAGAATCAGACTTTATTTCAATACCTCCTCTAGCATAAAGTTAAATTACAGCCAGTCAACTATGACACATGAAAGAAAACAACAGAGCATGACTATAAGACAATTTGGCATTAATTACAAATGGAATCATTGAAGGCACGCAAATATATTTTTTTCTCGTTTTGGGGGAGAGAGGAGGGGGTAATTTGGGGTGGAGAGGAGATGCTGTCCGCTATTACCTGCCGTGTATCTTCATATGAAAGAAAAGTTTCCCAACCCTCATTTGCTGTATAATCACGGCGAACAAGCTCAACTTCTTCTGGCCTTATTTTGTGGTGAATATCCTAATTAAAAAAAATGACAAAATTGTAGCTTGTTACTATTTATAGCCCATAACATGTTAAAACTGAGGATTAGCATGTTAACTTGCCTGGATTCCAGCTTCACGTGTTCGAACATCACGGCATTTCAAGCCCAAATCATCCATCCGAGCTAAAGCTAGCTCCCGGAGATTCCCTTTCTCAACCCCAGAAGTAACTAGAGGCATGGGTATATCTCGCTGAACTCTATAAACTCGTGTCCAAGGGGGTACCATGGCTAGGATCCGAGCTACAATGTCCACTAGCTGCTCGGGCGGATAATTTCTATACCTGCACATGGCCATAACTAGTAAATTAGTAATTAACCAATTACCACTTTCCATTGAATCAAGCATCAGTTTCCGTAACTGGGTGTCTTAAAATAAGAGAGTAATTATGAAGCACATCTCCTCACATTTGTATCAAAGAGGAATGCTTGCAGGGATTATGGGAATCATGCAATAGTTGAAAAATCTCTAGTCTTCTAGACTGTATCACTCCTCGTAGAGTCACGTGCACAATTAGGTGCTCGCAATAATGTTTAGTAATTACTGTTACAGATCTTCATCCATAGCGATGATATCATATTCGTTTGAAATGAGTTGCATGAAAGCTAGAGATGTTGGTGCTTCCAAAAGCTGCACCAGGTGCATTATTTTTCTTTTCATACAAGATATCTAGCATGGACATAGGGTTGTGAGAAATTGAATCTATGTCATGGGTGGTTGTTTCTGCAGTTTATCTACTCATTTGATAGTGTTAAATTCACATATCAATTATAAATAGGATGAGTCTTGTTTATGTTTGGATATGCGTGTTTATGTTTGTGTAGCAAGGATCCTTTTGAATGTCATAGGACGGAATCCGTCACTTCACTGTGTAATTGGAAGAGCTTAGAACTGGTAATTAAAAAGCACAGATACAGTATACTGATACAGCAAACATCAATAGGCTTTTTTTAATAAAGTAGGATGTGTATGTTGGGATACTTTGAATATTATAGGTAATTTCATGTACAGTAATAATACAAACCATCATCAATGTCCGAATCAAAATAGGAATGAAAATTCTAACCATATAATATTTTGACGATAAAAAACATTGAAAATGATGTGAAATTTTAGCTAGTAATAATGATAAGGATTATTTGCATTTTGGTTTTGGATCCATCACATCCACATTATTCAAGGCTGGGGTCCAAAGTTTTCATATTGTGACCTTTGGGTCCATTTATGGACATGAACTGTTAGTTGACTTGTTGACCATCAATTCGCATGTACAATGTTCAAATTTCTCTTGCTATATATACATTGTAAGATATCAAAAATTACTCTTTATCTTCTTGATTTATATAATTCTACATAGATTCAATTGATATAAATTACTAAAAGTAAATATTAATTACAAATTATTAATTAAGATATAAATAATATAAATTACGTATTTTTTACTTAATTTACAGTTTTTATTAAATATATAAATACCCACAGAATATATATACATCTATATATATACACAATGTTTAAAAAGGCGCTCGAGGCGAGGCGAAGGAAAACAGCCTCGAGGCTTAAGCCTCATGGCAGAAAATAGAGGCTTACGCCTTTTGTGTGTGAGGCGCAACGCCTCAAGGCGGTGAGGCGCATGCCTTTTTAACTGGGCTTAAAAACAGAAAAAGTCAAGATACTTTTAAAAAAAAAAAGGCGTAAGTTAGAAAACAAACTCAAATATGAAACCCGTATGCCCTAGGTTATAATATCTCCTCCAAAACCCTTATTCCGGCCTATTCCGGTCTGCGTTTTGCCATTCCGGCCTATTCCGGCCTTCGTTCTCCTTCTGTTCTTCAAGTCCGGCCTTCGTTTTTAGTTTTAAATCAGTATTTTACTAAAAAATCTTATACGAAACCTTTTTTAGTTTGTTTAATTTTAGTTTTAGTTTTTATTCAGTATTTTACTAAAAAATATTATTCAGTAGTTTTAGTTTTAGTTTTTATTCAGTAGTTTGCAAAAACTTTGTTAGTTTTAGTGTTTTTTTTTATACGAAACCTGTTTTGTTAGTTTTAGTTGTTTTTTTTGGTAAAAACTTTGGTTTTTAGTTTTTTTTTTTCTGTTTTTTGTAAAAACCTGTTTAGTTTTTATTTTTTCTGTTTTTTCCTAACTGTTTTTTCCCAATAAAGTTGCTATTTTTTGTAAAAAATATGTTTTATCCCCTGGTTTTTGTAATAACTTTGTTTTATATTTTTTTTTGTAGTTGATTGGTTGATGGATTGAATGATTATGGACCCTTTTGCATCATTTAATGTGTTGGATTATTTTTTGTGAATTTATTAGACTTTTTATATTTTTTTCCCTTTTTTTTTTCCTTTTTGGTGAGGCTTACGCCTCAAGCGCCTCGAGGCTTACGCCTCGCCTTTCGCCTTTTTAAACATTGTATATACATAACAAAAATGATGTTATCAAAGAAAGGTAAGTGAATAATTAAGTAATTTATGTAATTTATATATTAATTAATATTTATAGATTATTATTAAATTTTGATAATGTAAGTATAATATATAATTGGATAATTGTATTCAACCCACAAAATGTCTCTAGACATCTCACTTTTAATAAACACACATTATTAGGATACAATACTTTTAACACAGCCAATAGGTGAGGTGTATAAAAAATATAATTTAAAAAATATTTAAACCCGCTTTCTATCTCTTCTTCCGGATGCCATAAAACACATGGCATCAAGCGTCAGACACATGAGTTAATAATTAGAAGAAAAAAAAGGAAAAAAAAACCAAGGAACATACTTTTTAAACCATTTACCAAAACATGATTTGTTTTTTGGATGGCATCAAACCCAAATTGGACAAGCAAAATTTGTATAGAAATGTCTTTAAACTACTATAAATATTAAATGGGATCAATTAATTAGGTATTCTAGTCTTTTTACAAATTAAATTTGAAGCAGTTTCAAAAATGATGATTGGATGCATTGACTAATTAAATGTATTGAATCTAAAACTTCCTTTACAAGTACATGTATATATATATTTTTAGCCCAATAAACAAAGCGAGATAGATAGAGAAGGGTGCGCATCAACATGGGAAATCTTTCCAACTTTCAAGCAAGTCTACGTTTGTTGCCTCCGATGCATTAGGAATCCCAGGCTGATAGACATGCCTAAAATTTCCCAACGGCTTTTTAACAGACTCGCCTCGGAGCCACCTAGGCGGCGCGAGGTGCGGGGTAAGTGCCTCGCCTAGGGGGTAGGCGCCTCGCTAAAAAGCTAGGTGGCAAGAAGCGGACCAAGTGAAGAAATCGTCATTATTAAAAAAAACAATGTCAAGTTCTACATAGAAAGTACATAATAATAATAATAATGAAAATAATAATAATAATAACAACAACAACAACAACAACAACAACAATAGCAATAATAGCAATAATACAATTGCATAAAGATATACATAGAAATATATATTGCAAGTAAGAATGTTGCTTTGTATATATGCAATGATAATAATAGTATTTTCTTTGCGTAATATTTTTAAATGTTACTCAATTTTATAACTACAACAGCATTATTTCTTTGTGTGGATTAATTCTATTATTTGTCCTAGTGTTAGCAATCTTTTATTTATGTATGGGACTTCAAATAAATGTCAGTAATGTTAAAAGTGTAGGCCCTTAAAGTATCGTTACCAATGTTCATGTTTAAATCAATTTGTACATAATATGATACCTATGAATTGTTGTGGTTAATTAGTTTATTAGTATTTTATATATCGTAATGAACTTTGATTGGAAATGACTTTTATTTATGTATGAAATTTAAAGAAATGTTTGTAATGTTCGAAATAAATAAATAGTAATTGTTAGTAACTTAAATTTCAAAGTATACTTGGTTTGTATAAAAAAAACTACAAAAAATGCCTAAGCAACGCCTAGGCGCCCATCCCACGCCTACCCCGCGCCTCATGCTTTTTAAAACCTTGTGAAGAAGACAGTTTTAATAGTTACACTTCAATAGTATAAAAAGGTCGTACCCAGTGCACAAAGCTCCCGTTTAGCATAAACTTCAATAGTATGCTAAAGAAAAATTGTCTCGATTTCTAATATCAGCCATTCTAATATTGGAGTGCCCAAGAATTACTGATCAAGTGCCCAAGAAGCATTAGTACTGTCCAGTGTTTTTAAAAGCGCGCTATTGCGAACGCAATAGCGCGCTATTGCGTTTTGCGGTGGAAAAAAGCAAGGCAAACAAGGCTGCTATTTGGGATGCTCAAAAAGCGTGCGCTATTTGGCGCTATTGTGCGCTATTTTGCGCTATTTGGCGCAACAGGAATGCTATTCATGTTTTTTTTAGAAATCACAGTTTAGTTAAGGAGGGGGAAAAGTGTTACCTTATTTCACATACGGACTTTGTTTGGGTGAGGTCTCAATGATGGTCTCAATTTACTTATTTACGAAGGTCTCAATGATGTTATTTGCTTTTTTTAAAAAGTTTAGCTTAAAAGGTTACTTTTATTTAATATTTTCTATTCCAAACTCTCGGTTTACTTAAACATTTACTTATTTTACATTTTTCAGTAAATAATGTTTTTTATTTTATAATTTCCAGTTTTAAATGTTACTAATTTTTCAAATCTCAGTTCAAAATGTTTTTTTTTAATAATTGTCAGTTTAAAATGCTACATGTGTCATAAATATCTGTTTAAATTGTTATTTATTTTATGATTTTCAGCTTTAAATGTTACTTATTTTTCAGATTTCTGTTTAAAATGTTGTTGTTGTTATTATTATTATTATTATTATTATTATTATTATTATATTTGTCAATTTAAAATACTACTTGTTTTATAAATTTATGTTTAAAATGTTATTATATTATAATTTTAAGTTTAAACTTGACTTATTTTACAAATTTCATATTAAAATTTTATTTATTTTATTATTTTTAGCTTTGAATGTTACTTATTTTCAGAATTCTGTTTAAAATGTTATTATTATTATTATTTTTTTAATTGGCAATTTAAAAAGTAACTTTAGAAGAAAAAAAATATTTATTTTATTATTTTTAGCTTTGAATGTTACTTATTTTCAGAATTCTGTTTAAAATGTTATTATTATTATTTTTTTAATTGCCAATTTAAAAAGTAAATTTAGAAAAAAATAAAAAAAAATCAATTTCAATTATAACTTTTTTTACCAATTTCAGTTTAAAATGTTACTTTCTTACAAATTTCATTTTAAAATGTTATTTTTTTATTTATATTTTTTTTATAAGTTTTTTAATTAAAAAGCGGGAATGCATGAATTGCTTGCGCGATGCGCGACGCTACTTAGGAGCCAGAACGCGACACCCTGCGCGACCGCGATTTAAAACATTGGTACTGTCTAAAATTAAGAATTTATTCATTAAACTATGTATACGTTAACGAAATATTTGTATCAACAAAATAAGTGTCAGACACAAATCCAAGAGTATCAATGAAATATTTGTATATGACATGGAAATGTCTCCTTCGTGGAAGTATATGTCCTTTCATAGATTGATAGATTAAGTGCCTAGGTGGTGTCAGTTTCATTGTGCAGGATTTAGTTTTGGGTACTGGTTAGCGCACAGTTTCAAGGTACATGACTGAGTTAAGGACTTAGGTGTGGTTGTAGGCATAAAGGCTCAATTAGCATAAAAGTAGATCAACTCAAATGACCATACAAAAAAAGCTTAGAGAAAGCTGTACCTACAGAAATAAAACGAAAAAAAAAAAGATTATACCTCCCAGTTTTCCATAGCTCGTAAAGTCCAGTTCCACGTATTACAAGGGTGGGATAAATTTTAAGCCCGTCGGCTCTAAATGAAGGGCTTTCAAAAAACTCCTTAAAACTTTCCAAGTCTCTCTCAACCCCAACATTTGGAAGATCGGGCATCATATGAGCAACTACCTACAACAAACGCATGAAAATTAACAATATGAAAAAACGAACAATAAGGAATTTATTATTTGAAGAATGCATGATTGTTTTGAAATAAACAGCATGATTAGTTTTATTAGAATGATATATTTATATTATACATTAAAAAAAATTCAACAAAAATCATAATTAAGAGAAAGGAAATTAAACTGGTTTGGAACAAATATGGGGTGATACATGATTCATGAACCTCCTACTGTACCGGACCAAGAACAGATGGACAATACCCTAACTAGGTAATAAAAAGTTATTAGTTAAGAAAACTAGGTTTGGAACAAAGAAAAAAGAAGATTATTTGAGTTTAACTCTCATTTTTACGAGCCCCAAAAGTGACATAAAAGCTAGCAATGTGTCTCAAAAGATCATCGCAATGTGTTGCTAAAACCAATAATGAGGGTGTATTGCTGATTAAATTATAATTGGGGTGTAGATCTTTTGACTTGAGATTTCAATGGATAGATATACAAGATAGGACACGTGAGCACCTTAAAACCAGCATCTTTAGCCAAGCAAAAACAATCAGCCACAGCCGCTACTGTGTGGCCTCTGTTGGTGTCACGGGCTACATCCTCATATGTGCTCTGAACTCCAATCTCCAACCGCGTACAGCCATAAGAAAGCATCTGCCGTAAATGAGGTCCAAGGCAGTAGTCTGGCCTCCTAAAAGTTGAACATAAGAGATAAGACATTTAAATAAAACACCAAATTTGTATATTCAAACAAAAAATATGTTCTTTTTTTTAAGAAAAACTTCTGTTGACATTTATTTAGCACAAAATGGAGAGCCTTTTATCTCTTTTCATTTGCACGCAATCATGCCCCAAAAAGACTACCTCCCCCTTTAAGGGTGTAGGGAGATATCAATCAAGCTACATAGGTAGTTTGGAAAAATAGACCAATGTGTTTTGTCAACTACTGAGAATAATTGTGAAAATGCAGTTGTCTTTAACAACCAGAAGGGATATGTTCTCAAAAGGTGGTGCCTTAACCCCACTCAACAAAAGAAAAAAAAGTCAAAAAATAGCTCCTCTTGATGTAAACATTATTTTTACAAGTTTTTATGTAAACTTGTTATAAAGCTCAAGTGAAAACCAGTGCCTTTTCAATATTAAATTTAGAACAGGCACCAAAGTTTGATCATGCATTATCACTTGGCTGGGGGACCCATAACGAGGCATTTAACATGCCATCTCAAAAATTAGGTATGAGAGGCGGGATTTTTAATCTTGTGGAATCTTATAAAATAGTAACATACGTTTCAATAGTCATCCCAATGCACTTTATTGCACTATGTTCAGAGTAGGAAACGGCTTCTTCAACATTTGCGGAAGTGTGCCCTGATAAAGCGTCGTGAAGATTCCTTGTAAAGTAATCACGGTATTCTGATGGCAATGACATGAAAGTACCACCCATCAAGATGAATTCAACCTGCAAAATAACAGCCATAGATGAAGAGACATTATATTTTTTACATGACTACTCTGATATTTTTGTGCGACTGAAAGCAATATATTCAGAATCTATATAACAATTCAAACCTTATCTACGCTGTGACCCAACCGCTTTAGCTGGTCTATCCTGCCTCGAGCTTGGACATATGGATTATATCTGGAACCATAAAGGTATTAGTTAACATATGTAGATACTTCTATACAAGCTTTTTTTCTCTTATACAAGCTTGCAAAATTTTCTGAAATTATGATAAATACATAATAGTAGGTTCACCTTCTTCAAAACTGAAATCGAGATGCACGGTTTAAGTTATTTAGAGAACTTCATACTTCATAGTAAACTAAGCAAAATAGCAAGTTCATAACAATCAATGTAATTTATTCTTCTTTGAACAGCTAGGTGAGGTGTAAGCTCCCCAAATAAAACCAACCACTCACCCTCTTCTTAGTTCCACTATTATGGTTTCTTCTACTCAATAGATGAGGATCGCTTGTATGCATAAGGATACAGAAGTATTTTTTCATTTTTATAAGGCATGAATCAAAAGCACTTTGTTTGAAATTAAAACATACACATGAAGTTCTGGCTTTCTTAAAGGGGGCGTACTTCATAATTCCCTTCTCCGGAGGAGGTAATATTGAGGCTATCAGTGTCTATCCTCAATGTCATGATAACATATGTCTACCTAATAAGAATTAACTAATAAATAGAAGGAGGACTATGTTTTATGAAATGCATATTTCACGTTATTTCATGCATCAGTATATTTTATTCTAACTGAATTCTTATTGTCCCGACAACATCCCATTAATTGGTGACCATGAGCTTTTCATATTAGAGACTAAGGTGGTTTCGTTCAGCGATTATAGCCCCAACGCCTTATTATTCCCAAAGAGAGCTTGACGCCTTGGAACAGCCACAAAGGGATATCACGTGGTATAAACTTTTTCTTGAAACATTTGGGTCCAAGTTGTGGTAGAGAAAACTCATTTTCGGAAGACTTGTGGGTGAGGCAAACTATATTGAGTACCGTATTCCCAACAACTTACAGGTTGTCCCAGAATGGCCATGCTTTCATTGACTCTTTGATCAATTGGAACTCTCCTTCAGTCATTACTGAAATGTCTTCTCTTAAATAATTCTTAATGAAAGAGCGCTTGATGAACTCATGTCTCTCTTTGCTATTGGGGATGGCTTTCCATTGTCCCATGGCTTGCAGGATAAAAGAATTTGGATTGGTAATCCTTTTGGTTCTTTCCATTGCATATCTTATTTTGATATTTTGGTGGACTCCCCCGTGTCTTCCCTCTTTGAACCCTATAAAATGATTTGAAAAGTTGTAGTTCTTTTAAGAAGTACAAGTCTATGGATGGTCGGCCACTTGAAGAAAAGTGAACACAGCATAAAAGACCAAAATCTTGCCTTTCCCCTTGTTGGTGCATCTTATGTAAAACAAAGGGAGAGAGTCGCAATCATATCTTGCTCCATTGCAATTTCACAAAATACCTATGGGATAAGGTTTAATGAGTTAAAGATTTAAAAAAAAAAATAACTGATGGAATTAATTTATTGTGGAGGCATGTCTCGAGAGTTTGGTGATCCCAAAACTCGTGTGCTAGTTAGAAATTGAGATATCGTATAATCATGTGAACCGGAAATTCGTGAAGTACATCCTAGGTAGGGTTTGGGCCTTTGGGGTGAAGTGGAGGCGGTGGATGTTTAGTTGCTTATCTTCTGTCACATTCTCTGTTTTGGTTAATGGCAACACCAGAAGGATTCTTTCTAAGCTCGAAAGGGTTTCGTCAGGGTACCTTATCTCCCTTTTTGTTTATTTTAGTGATGGACGCTTTGAGTGGACTCATAAATAGGGGGGAACGCTAGTGTAAGAAAGAGTTTAGGGTGGGAGAGAGAGAAGGGACCCTAGTCACAAATTCTCATCTTTTGTTAGCAGATGATACCGTATTTTTAGCAGTGTAATCCAGAGGGCATATTTGTATTTTGTTCCAATTTAGCAATTTTACTTTTTGTCTATTACTAGTCATTTCCTCAGTTTAGAGTAATTATGATAGGTTGAGGGTGATGTTCCTTAAGAATATCTTTAGTGTGCTTTTTTTAGTTTTTTTAGTTTTTTCCCTTTTTAGGTTATCTTGGCTAGCAAGATAACTTTAGGCCAATAATAAGGCTTGAGCAACCATTGTAGTCACTTTGATTTAGAGAATGAATATATGAGAATAACCTTTATTTCTAAATGTTGTTGTATTGATTTATGCTTCCGCTTATGGCAGGAGAGGATCAGTTGAGGCATTTGAGGCTTATTCTCAGGCATATGCATTAATGTGGAGGGGAGTAAGATTGTCTCAGTTTGAGAGGTTCAAGAGTGTAAGATTTGTAAGGGTCATTAGGTGTAAAGGTTGGATCCCTACCTACTTTGTATATGGGATTGCCTTTAATGACACATCATATATCCAAACCAGTCTGGATCAGAGATTTGTGGATGGAAAAGGGGGGTACTTAGGGTGGTCGGTTGACATTTAATAAAAGCACATTGGCGAGTATTTCCACCTATTACTTGTCTATTGTGCCTCTTTAAGTTTCAGTCAAAAAGAAAATGGAGTACGAGGGATTTTTTGTGGAAAGGAAATGAAGAGGGGTTTAAGTTTAATTAGGTGAGATGAGAGGGAATATGTAGACATCCTTGTGGGTGGGGTGGGGGGGTGGGGAGGGAAGATTAAGAATCTAGAAGTGTTTAACAAGTCACTCCTCGGGATTCGGGGAGTGGTTGTGGAGACTTTGACAAAATTTGAATTGGATCAATTGGGATGGTGTTCTCTTCGCGCTAAATTTCCTCTTGGGGTGGGGGTTGTGGAAGCATTTTCGCCTCGCTGGGCATTTAGAGTTGGGCATGGGCGTTAACCGGATGTGTGATCTGGTAAGGAGCCTTTAACGAGGAGACTTCCCAGACTATTGGATTTCGACAAATAGTGGAGGAACAAGTAGCAAAGTTGTGACTTCGATATTCAGGATAGCTATTAGTAAGTGGGAGTTAGAGCAGGTTGAGCGCGGTAGGGTGAAAAATGAGATGTGGGGCGGTGGGATGGGAACGAGCAAGGTGAGACACTATTCCCATGGACGCAGGTGTGGCGTACAATGACTACTTTTTTCATGTGGACGGCAACTAAAGGGGTGATTCTCACGACCAAGAATCTAGAAGCGTTTAACAAGGCTCTCCTCGGGAGGTAGTAGTGGAGATTGTAACAAGACTGAATTGGATCAATTGGGGTGGTGTTCTATTCGAGCTAAATTTCCTCTTGAGGTGGGATCCATTCGATTTCTAAAAAAGATTACTGATCCTTAACTTTTCGAGGAATCATTCAACAGTGGTTGTGAATGAGAGAGAAATGAAATAAGGCCAATGTTCTAAAAAACAGTAGGTAGTAGGCGGGCGGATGATGGGCGCCTAGCGCCTAGGTGTGCCGAACTGGTCTAGGCGTTTTTCTCTTATATTTCCTTTTTACGCATATACATTGAAATTTTAAGTTACAAACAATCTAACAATGATTTACACATTAACATTGCTAGCAATACTTAAAAGCCCCATACTTTTAACATTACGAATACTTCTTTATAGTCCCATGCGTTAATAAAAGATTGCTAAACTAAGACAAAGAATAAGGATATTACACACACAATATTTTGTGCAATTGATATTTGATTCCTAGAACAAAGAATAGAAATATAAAATAATGCTAGTGTAGATACAAAACCAGAGTAACATTTGAACATATTACACAAAAAATTCTACTATAATCATTTGTGATTTGTATATATATACATAGCAACATTCACACATGACTTACATATATAATTAAATACTAATATTATATATAGATACAATACAATACATATTTTTGTACAATGTTATTGTAGTATTGTAACCATTTTTTTTTAAATCAATGAAGTTTTCACTAGGTCCGCTTTTTTTTGTCACCTAGCCACTAGGCAAGGCGCCCGCCACGCAACTAGCGCCTAGGCACTACCTAGACCGCATTTTACAACACTGAGTAAGGGTTTGTATCTTGTTCGTTCGCAAGGATTTTAACTCATTATACAACAGGTCAATTCGGTCTGGCTCGATTCAAAACGAATAAATATTCCATGAAACCGCAACCCGAATCAAGATTGGTCGGTTATCCCCTTTGTAAACTGAGTCAAAAAAACAAACCCAATTGGTGTACCAACTTGCCACTAACTGCAACTAACACTTACTTGGCTTAACTACTACCGTATCCCTCCCTCTTGGTGATCCTAACATTTTCTCCCCCTTAAAAAAATCCATGTCCTCGAGGATTAAGGAATTCATTACCCTACTAACCTTGCCTCCTCCTGGACTATATATATAGAAATGAAAAGAAAAATATATATTTTTTTAATAACCATATATAGCTTCATCATGTGGCTTGCATTAGTTTCCAGGACATTATAAACAATCTAGTCATCCCAAGCCTCAACACCTACAAAAATCGCTCCACGTGGCTCATTTAACCCCATATGCATATACTATTTCAGGGGTTTGATCCAAAACATTCCAAACCTCTTATATAGCATCATTACCCAACACAATTTTTATGTTGCTTATATCCAAAATGGTGGTACAACCTCCTAGTGTGATTTGCTGAAGAACACTATTTTTTATGGCCTCTCTTCACAGTCTATTAAACCTATTAACAACCTCTTCTTTAACAAATTTTTCAACTAGTAGAATTGTTGGAAGAGAAACAACGTTGCAGCTTTCACAAGAATGAGAATCAACCATAGAGCATTCTAGAAGGGCCTTATAATAAAGCCATGTTTCCAGCAACATCCTTGTCGAGATTTTTCTCTTGAATCCCAATATACCTTGCAGCACAGCCAAACTAATGGCACGAGAGAGTTTGTCGGGGCAAAAAATATCGATTGTATCTCTAATTTCTTCCTTGAGACCTTCAATAAATCTGGACATGGAATACTCTTCATTTAAATTTTTGTTGTTTTGCACCATAAATCATGATAGCTCTCTCTTCAAACCTCTTTTGGTAATCTTTCACCATAGAGGTTTGATGAACCAATGATTACTTCTCCATGCCCCAATGATAATCTTCACATATTTTTGTATCTCATCCCTTGCTTCCCTAATTGCCTTTAAAATCTCATTTTTGTTGACCTTTTCTCAAATTTCCCAATCTTTTATTATTACATTCCATTTTTTATGTGTTTTCTTGAATTTCAAAATTAAGAGGATGAATTTATTAGGAAAGGAAAGAGGCAGGAACAACAAAATAGAAGAGGGAAGTAAGAGATCAAGAGAAGAGGGAATTAGAAGAAGAGATCAAAAATTAGGGATATCGAAGATGATGAATTGAGAATTTTGGAGAAAAAAAGAAGATTCGAACTTGAGAAAATTACATGAATGAGAAAGAACTCGAAAGAGATTAGAAGGGAGGGGGGATTCGTTGAGAGGAAGAAGATGGGATAAAAAGGGCCGAGGAGAAAGAGAGAGTTTCTTGCATATATTGAAATGGTGGGCAAGATCTGATACCATTTTGTCATGTATGTAGAAAGATGAATGGAAATGTAGAATAGGAAGAAGTCCATCCAACCACCCAAGACTGTCATAGACGTCCAAAAATAAACCGGGATGCTTGCGGCACTTAATCGCTTCATTTCCAAATCTTTTGAGAGATGCCGACCTTTCTTTCAGTTTTTAAGCAATGATAAGAACCGACAACGACATGAATGTTCCAGTATGAGTTTGATGAATATTTTTGGAGACATGTTGCATAAGACTAATGTTTTAAATCGCGGTCGCGCACGGTGTCGCTTTTTGGCTCCAGGGTCGCGTCGCGATCGTGCAAGAAATTCGAGCATTTCAGTTTTTTAATTAGAAAAACATGTAAAAAAATATAAATAAATAAATAAATAATTTTAAATTTTATTACGAAATATTATATTTATTAATTATATAAAACTTTAATTTTATTTCTTACAAACATATTCTCACAATTTTAAAACTAGTACCAAGTTATTGAAAAGGCAAGAAATCTCCCATGCAGAATATGTTGTGCGGGACTCCTGTGCGGGATTTTTTTTTTAAATACAAAAAAATATTTTTTTTAATACTAAGTTACTAATTATGTACATCAAAATTAAGAAAGTCGCATTACTAATTTTTAAGAAATTATTTTTTATTCATATGAAAAATGTAAAACAAATGTAAAAACAGTTACTTTTTTATATTTTATTCTGTACATAAGAAAATCAACTTTTTTATACAAAAGATAATTGTAAAAACAGTTAAAACTTTTTTATGTACAAAAACTGAACTTTTAATATTATTAATATATCTCACAGCTCTCATAGATAGAAGTACAGCCGTTGCAAGGAGAACAATATTATTCCAATGCAATTTACTTAACCAGTATATGCTTGACAGCTTCTAGACCTACTTTGACCAAATAAAACAAAATAGAGAACATGTTGAACCAGAGTATAACAATTTCTTTATGCAACAATTTTCTCCGGCCTAAAGCTACAGATTTCTTCTTCTTGAAAAACGGTGACCTCTCCCTCAAATCCCTCAATCGGCTTGGGCTTTGTAGTCAAAACGGACCGGCGATTTCAACCTTGTCCACCGACCTCAGTTTCGATGGAGATTTGGTCGCCGTTTTGTTTGGAGCAGAGAATGTGGATGGTTTAGGATTTTCCTTCTTTTTTTTCTCTTAAAAATAAAGCGGGGACCGTTTGGTTTAGTCAGCGGGGCAAAAAAAAACTAAAAGCGCAGCTATTGCGCAAAATAGTGTGTCATGTCACCATCTTATATGCGCAATCTGAGCATCCCACAACCCAAAGCACGCAACAATGCGCTCTGGGTTCGCAATTGTGCGCATTTAAAAACATTGGGTAAGACTAAAAGTGTGTTTTCGAAATCGGAATTAATACAATCAAATGCGCCAGGGCATGAATATAAATATACTCTTACAATATTTCCATTTGTAGAAGAGAATTTAGAAGAGTTTGAATTAGCGTGGAGGGAAGAAGAGAATCTAAGAAAAACACCCATTGTATCTACACCCACACTGAATCACCACACTCGTATCTTATTTTGCCGAATCATCGCATCCTTACCCCGCACCCCACTACTGTTGGATAAATTTCAATATAATATAATATTTTTATTATATTAGTTGATGTTTTATTTTAAACTTTAGTTGTTAATATTTTATTATATTATTTGGTGTTTTATTTTAAACATAGTTGGGGTTTTATTTTTAGAAGGGAGAAACATGAGAAAATGGGTGTGAAAGATATGGGAGTGCTCAAAATCCCCTATTGTCCCACATTGGAAGAGTACCTCAAAAAGTAGTGGTATATGTATATCAACTAAAGGACAACTAAACTTCTAGTTGACAAGTCAAATAAGGGGCAATGATCCCACGCATCGCGGTGGTGCTTAAGCACCACCAATCGCGACACGCGTAAGCGCGACACGCGGCGCGCGAAAGTGCGACTTAGGGCGCATTGCGCGCTTTGACGCGCACTTGGCACTTCGCACGTGCGCATCGTCGCTTGGAGCGTGGGAGCCTAAAGTTTTGACGAGGTAAAACAGATCAACGGTTGTGATTAAACGATTCGATCAACGAATCTAAAACGTTAGATGAACTCGTAGCGTTTCGCGTGGGGGATGTCCATTCGCTTATAATGGGACGTCTAATCTGAACCGTTAGATCAAAGTTGTTCCAAACAGGTACGATCCAACGGCTGCTGTCGCTACATGAAGAGTTGTGACTGTTAAAGAACAGTCACAAGCATGGCTATAAAAAGAGTTCCAGGCCTCTGTTTTGGACACCGAAAATTGCTAATTTCTCCTCTCTTCGTCCTCTACCTTTTGGCATTATCATATTACAAATTCAGAGTGTTCTCGGTTTGATCAAACAGTACATAGTTTGAATCAAACAATCTGTTCATACACTGCATTGTATCCTGAAGGCAGATTTTATAAAACCCATTGTGAACTCACGGTTCTATCTCAACCGGATTGGGAGAAATTTTGCCTAAAAGACAGCGTTCCAGAACGTGCCTTGCAAAAATTAATTTATTATTTCGTTCTTTTTATTTCAAAATTCCAACAGTTTTAGGAAAAATTTATTTTCTTATTACTCCCCTCAAATGGAAGGAACAGTGGCACAATCTATCTAAGTCATGAATCAAGACTTAATCCGACTCAACCGTTTTGATGGCGGAAATTTCACCCTTTGGCAAGAGAAAGTTATGTTCTTCCTCACATCACTAAAACTAGCATACATATAAATTCCTGAGCCCACACCCGAAGACACCGAAGAAATAAAGCAAAAACGTGTGAAGAGGAAAGAAAACGAATTTATGTGTCGAGGACACATCCTCAATGCTTTGTCTCAAACTGTTTATAGCGCTCATCGAATGATTCCGACGGCAAAGGAATTATGGAAGGCTTTGGAGACAAAGTATCAAAACGAGGAAGCGAGCAACCGTAAGTTTCTGATTTCAAACTATATGAATTTTAGAATGAGTAATGATAAATCTGTCGTTGCACAAGCACATGAACTCCAACAAATTGTTGGTGACCTTAAAGCCGCTGGAATTAATCTTCAAGATGAATTTCAAGTAGGGGTGATTGTTTCAAAACTTCCATCCTCTTGGAATGGCTTTAAGAAGAAAATTAATCATGATGAAAAGGCTTATACTGTGGAATCCCGTCTTCGTCACCTTCGTATTGAAGATGATACTCGTATTCGAGAAAAGAAGGATGAACAAGGTGAGGGTCATTCAAAAGCCAATATGGTTGAGGATCAAAAATCCAAGATTACCAAAGACTCAAAATTTAAAGCAAAGAATGATTCAAAATTCAAGAACCAAGGTGCAAATAGGAAAAGCAGGGAAAATGTTTCTTCTGTGACAAACCAGGCCATTATTCTCGAGAATGTCGTCTTAAAAAGAAGGCATTTAAGGAAAACAAGGGTCGAAAGAAACCAGCAATGTTGAAGATCTTATTGCTACTGTATGCGAAGCAAATTCAATTGATAATGAAAGTGGATGGTGGCTAGATACCGGCGCAACGGTCCACATATGCAAAGACCGCTCTTCATTCAAAATATATCAAGAAATTGATGGAAAAGAAGTGAAGATGGCAAATAATCTTCGCACCAATGTAGTTGGAAAAGGCACAGTGGAATTGAAGCTAACTTCTGGAAAGACACTTACTCTAATTGATGTACTTCATGTACCTGATATGTGTAAAAATCTTGTGTTTGGGGACCTTCTCAATAAGAGACGTTTCAAACTAGTGTATGAGTCTGATAAGTTTGTCTTGTCTAAGAATGGCCAATTTATTGGCAAAGGGTACTCTTGTAACGGCATGATCAAAATTAATGTAATCAATGATATTAGTTTTGCTTATATGAGTGAGTCTATTTCTTTATGGCATAGTAAATTAGGTCATGTGAATTATAAAAGTATTAAAAATATGACTAATCTCGGCATAATCTCGGATTGTAAATTTGATAACCTTTCTAAATGTGAAATTTGTGCTCAATCGAAGATAACTAGAAAGTCGTTCAAATCTGTTGAGAAGACATCCGAAATGCTTGATCTTATTCATAATGAGGTATGTGATATGAAGAGTAATATGACTCGTGGTGAAAATAAATATTTCTTAACTCTCTTTGATGATTACTCTAAGTATGCATATACATATTTACTTAAAAGTAAAGATGAAGTTTTCGAGAAATTTCTAATTTTTAAAGCAGAAGTTAAAACTCAACGAAATCAGAAAATTAAAGTCCTACGATCCGATAGGGGTTGTGAATATTACCCGAGTGAGTTTATACAATTTTATAATAATCAAGGGATAATCCATCAAGTTACGGCGCCTTATACGCCACAACAAAATGGAACGGTGGAAAGAAAAAATAGGACTTTAGTTGAAATGATAAATGCAATGTTAATCAGTTCTGGTTTACCTTTGTCAATGTGGGGAGATGCGATTTTATCCGCGTGTTATATTTTAAATAGAGTTCCATTGAAAAACATGGATGTTACACCATACGAATTGAGGTTTAATCGTAAGCCTAATCTTAGACGTCTTAAAGTTTGGGGATGTCTTGCTTAGGTAAGAAAACCCGAACCTAAAAAACCTAAACTAGGAAATAGGGCTTACAAATGTGTTTTTATTGGATACTCTAGTAACAGTACGACTTATAGATTTTTAAATCTTGAAACTCAATAAATCATTGAGTCGGTAGATGTGCAATTCTTTGAACATCTAAGAAAGTTTAGTACTTTGAATCAAGGTTTAGAAAATAATAATCCGACTGTTGACTCCTCAAATTTAGAAGAAAATTCACAACCAATATCTTCTTCGAAAACAACGAATGACGTTGAACCGCGAAGGAGTAAAAGACAAAGAACTGAAAAAACATTTGGGCCTGACTTTGTTATTTATTTAGTTGAAGGGGATTTAAATGAGACTAAGAACAAAACTAAAGAAGATGAACCGACCACATTTCATGAAGCGATAACATCTAGGGATGTTGTCTTTTGGAAAGAAGCAATAAATGATGAAATGAACTCAATTTTGTCAAATCAAACTTGGGTTATTTCCGATCTTCCCCCCGGGTCTAAACCTATTGGGTGCAAATGGATATTTAAAAGGAAATTAAATCCGGACGGTTCTATAAATAAATTTAAGGCAAGACTAGTTGCTAAAGGCTATAAGGAAAAACATGGAATTGATTACTTTGATACATATGCTCCTGTTGCTCGAATCACTTCCATTAGGATATTAATATCTCTTGCTTCTATTCATAATTTAGTTATTCATCAAATGAAAGTTAAAACTGCATTTTTAAATGGTGATTTAGATAAAGAGATTTACGTGGAACAATCCGAAGGATTTGTCTTGCCTGGCCAAGAAAAGAAAGTGTGTAAACTGGTTAAATCTCTTTATCTCTACTACTTAAAAAGAGGGAACTTCCTCTTCGACAGTTAAAAGACTAAACTATCCTCATTAAATTTAAAATTTCTATTATACCCTTAATAATAGTCAACATATATTTTCCCAATTCATTGGCTCCTACGAAATAACCAGGTTCATTTCATCTCATATTTCTCATATTCATTCACACATACCAAGCATCCAAATACGTTCATGTTCCAACCCAGGAAATTCAAATTCAATTGCCTCAAATTTCATTTTCCAATTCACTCACATTCATGCATCATATCTCTCTCCTATTCATTCACGCATATCAACCATCAAAATACATTCATCTTCCAACCCTAGAAATTCATCTTTACAAATGGACGCTCAAACAACTATTTAATTGAAAGTCCATCGTTTCTTTGCTTTTCTTTGCTTCATTGCTATCATTTCTTTTGCCAAAATTAAGCTCAATACTTCTAATTCCGTCTATATTTTTTTATTATGTCAACAAAGTATGCATTTGTTAATTTGAAGATGAAGACAATTACATAAATTTTATAATTATATATATCTCATTGAAGAATTTTGTCTCTCATTTGTGATCAAAGTTTGTATTTTTCATTTTCATTTTTTTTTCATGTTTTTAGATATGTGCACTTATTACATATTCTAAATTTAATGTTAATTTTAAAGCAATTATATACATTCACATATGCCTACTGTTTTAAATGTTAATAATTTGAAAATTATGCATACTGATATAAACTTTTCCAGTACTAAAGATTGTGCTTATTTTTTGTGATTTTCTTCTAATTATGAAAATTTCACTCATGATAAAAAAAAAAATTATTACTTTCGTAAGGTGAAAGTTCACTACTACAATAATTGATGGAACTAAGACAAGTACTTAATTTATGATTTATTGTCATTCTTATATAATTTCTAATTACGAAAATTTCACTCATGGTAATAAATTTTTTTATTATTTTCACAAGGTGGAAGTTCAATATTTTGGTACTACAGATAAGACAAGTACTTAAATTTATGGTATATTTTCATTATTATATAATTTCTAATTACGGAAATTTCACTCATGATAACAAAAAAAAAATCGTATGGTGGAAGTTCACTATTACATACATTAGTTGATGGCACTAAGACAACTATTTACTTTTGGGATTTATTGTCATTCTTATATAATATGATGTTCTTACTCTTTACAAGTATGTTAACAGTAGTAGGAATGTAATTTGATAGTTCGTAAGAAATTATTATCATTTCACTTTTTTGTAAGTAATTGTTAATTCTTGTAGGATATTGTCAACATTGGTGGTACAAGCTCGAATTGTGAATCTGAGAGTGAAGAAATTTTACTTTTGTTTACGTGGTATGTGAAGTACTTAATACCATATTGAAACTGTTTTGTATAATTTATATTCGAGATGGTAATATATTTCGTTTGGATTTTTATAGGATATTGTCAGTATTTCTTATAAAATTTTTTACTTTCAATCTCATAGTGAAGGAATCTTAATTTTATTTACGAGGTAATTGCAATTGATTAATGTATGATTGCGAATTTACTTATCATTTTTTATTTAATTTACTGGCCATCATGAAACCAATTGAAGAAATATGTAGATGAGCTAAAAAAATTCATACGCTTTACAATTTGCAATTTGTAGCTTTTTTTTCTTTGTTATGGAAAAGAAAAAAAATTAAAGAGTTAGGAAACAAATTACATCATATCAATTGAATGATATGAAACACAAACTACGCATGTATAACAAATTATAGAGTAGAACCAAGTAGATACCCAAATCTTTATAAACTAATGAATAATATAATTGTTTGGATAAACAAAATTAAGTCATTGCAATATACATATTTAACGTTTTGATATCATGATGAATGAAACAACCTATGAACCCAAATAATCAAAGTCTGTGATGATTCATTATTTGGTGTGCTTTTTTGGAGCAATTGGGTACTCAGTGAGTGAAATTTTTGGACCACTAAGTTTAAAATGACTTTAATGCAAGAACTTACGTATTCACACATATTTTTTTTTATATTAGCCAAATATATGCTTTTTTAACTTAATTTTTTCAAAATATTTTCATTATATTTTTTTAACTTAAAACTTACGTATTCTTGTCTTTAATTCCATTCATTTGACATGTCATCAAGCTGTAATTAGGTTTTATTGTTGTTGTTGTATTGATTTTGAAATGTGTACAAGGTGATAGGAAAAAGAATAAAGATACTAATCTACTCGAAAATTTCATAATAAAATTATAGACCTTCCCTAAATTAAATTCATTCTTCTTGGAGTCCTAATTTAATATGGATCTCAGTCCTATAGGTGAACTATCAATATAGAAGTTGACTCCAAGGATATGTTAATGGTATTATGGGACTGAAACGAAGTACAAATTTCTTGCATTCCCTATCCAATAGTATTTAGGACCAATTGAAAACCAGTTGACGAAAAACTGATCTATGTAAGATTGTCTTATGTTCCCAAAAACGAAAAAGAAACGTCAGTCAGTGTTGTTTTATGGGCTAGAATAGGCATTCACCTCCTTATCCTAAGCCAAATAATTGAGATAGTTTTTCTTATATAGGATTCGATAAAACTATGTATCATTGACTAGATGATAGTAGACAAAATTCTTCATAGGACATAAACATCTATTGTAACGTAAATGTGGCGAATCACATTCATTAAAATTTTATACTTTATTCGAAATGTATAATGAGGTGAGCCTAAGCCATGCTTCAGCCTACCGCCTACGCCGCAAGGCATAGGCCTTAATGAAGGTGCCTCACCCGATTTGAGGTGAATCGCCACATATGAAGCTTTGTTAGACGTGGGCTTGGGCATACCTTAGACAAATTCAATACTGCATCAGTTTTTCCCTGGTTTGAGATATCTCTGTAATCTTATATACTCCACCTTTTTATTTATTATATGGACAAAAGAAGAAAGAAATGAAAGCTTGATCTTCTTAACCTTAGTTTTAAAAAATCCGTAAATGAAGAAATAAATCCCAACCAAAATTCCATGAAGTCTAGCTTGATTAGTATGAATTCAGTTTACAATTTCTGGTTGCAATTAATAATAACTGTACTAAATTAACTTATGGACTATGCTATTATAGCTTTATATAAATCAATGTAACCTGTAGTTTCCCATTGGTCATATCTGTACTTATTGTGTTGGAATACTCAACTGGTTTATGAGTGTTCAAAGTTGGGTTTATAGGGTTAATGTGGACTGCTTCATTCCCATTGATTTCTTTTTTTTGCTGTATTCGATCAGATTTCGGTTCTATAACATTAGCCTCCAACTGTTTGAGGATGACAATACTCAATATAGGCAAATAATTTCCTTCTTCTATTAAAATGGAGATAACATCCACTGAATTTGGATATGTAGTGGATCCATTATGTCAATCAGTAGCTGTAGATGTTACTGCTTAGTTCGTGGATGTCACTACTACATTTAGTAACAAATATAGTAACAAATATTCTCCACCTATATTATAACACACATTTGGGACTACGTTCAGTGCCCATGCCTTTATTCTTTTACATTTGTGTCATCTCTTAAGCTAATATTTAGAACTTGAAACAAATAAATCAACATAATTTGAATAGTAGGGTATGTTAATAGTAGTAAACAAGAAAATAAAATAATTAAGAATATTGAAGAAACATAAGTTGTCCTCTAGAGTTCCTTTGACCACTTCATTGGGGACTCAATTTCATTATTAAGATTTAGTGAAATAGTCTCTGCTGAAGTGTTTGGGGGGAACTCCCAAACACATCTGATAAATATACATACTGCTAAGCATGATGAGATTCTTGGTAGCGATCTGCCTAATCAATTTGCCTACAATAAAGATTTTAAGTCTTATATTTATAGAGTAACTACATTTATTTACTTTAATATGTATAATGAATATTAAATTGTAATTTCAATTCTACATATTTTGGTTAATGACAGCATATGTACATACAATATAATCATAATTTTATTTATGATCTTTCTTGAAATACACTTTATTCATAAATAAAGTAGTCTTTAAATATCACAAATGAACTAAAGTAAATGAAATAATAAAGTGATGAACAATTATATAATCAAGATTAGTCACAATATACTTCAAACTATGAGAATCAAACAATTAAATTCCAGTAATCACCACAACCAACTCTTCATAAAATATATTTATAGATAAAACTCCATTATTAATTTGCAAACATTCTAATAAGTCTTTCCTCCAACCACTCCCCATTTTTCAGCCCTCTATACCATTTAAATTCATAGCCTTAAAACCGAGATCAATTAGTTTACATATGTCAATCACCTCTCTAAAATTACGAACCTGTCAAATCAAATATCTGGATCATCCACACGTGCAACGCACGTGGGCACAACTAGTGGCCTTAAACAAGCTCCTATGCAATGGCATGAGAAGTTTAATAAAATTGTTATATCCCATGGATATAAAGTTAATGATGCCGACAAATGTATATATAGTAAATTTGAAAATGGTGTTGGTGTTATTATTTGCTTATATGTGGATGACATGTTAATATTTGGGTCTAATCTCAAATATGTTGAAGAAACCAAAAGGTTTCTTTCATCAAAATTTCATATGAAATGGAGAAGTTGATGTGATTTTAGGAATCAAAATTGTGAGAAAGGATAATTCTTTAGCGTGATCTCAATCTCATTATATAGAAAAAGTTTTTAAAAGATATAATCATTTTGAACTTAAGTCAGCTGCTACACCAGTGGATCCTATAGTATCAAATTAATGAAAAATACTGGGCGTGCTATGGACCAACTTAAATATGCTAGTATTATTGGGAGTCTAGTGTATGCCATGCATTGCACTAGACCAGACATTGCTTGTGCAGTGAGTGTCTTGTGTAGATTTACAGGTAATCCAGGACATGAGCACAGGAATGCGATTTCTAGGGTACTTAGATACCTGAAGAGGACTTTAGATTATGGCTTACATTATGTAGGATATCCATCTGTTTTAGAAGGATATAGTGATTCAAGTTGGAATAATCTTAAATCAAAATCCAAGTCAACTACTGGTTGGATTTTTACGCTAAGAGCAGCTATCTCTTAATTTATAGCCCTAGCAAATGCATGTAAAGAAGCAAAATGGCTTAGAAATGTGTTGTATGATATTCCTTTATGGAAAAAGCCACCTCCTTCTATTATGATACGTTGTGATAACCAAGCCACAATATATAAAGTTTCGAACAAAACTTGCAACGGAAAATCTAGACACATTAGTCTAAGGCATCAAATTATAAGAAAATTACTCGAGGAATGAGTAATTACAGCCAACTATATTAAAATGAACAAGAATTTAGCAGATCCTCTGACTAAAGGTCTTGTTAGGGAGATGATATATATCACCTTAAAAGGAATGGAACTAAGGTCTATTAAATAACACAACTATATTTAATGGTAACCCAACTCATATCTTGAAAATATAGATAGAGTTCAATGTGGTACAGACAAGTTAAATTATAGTTATGGAACACTAGGAATTTTATACAAAAGTTCAATTCCTATGTGCCTACTGTTTGTTTTCTGCATGTTAGAGGATAAAGGTTACTTCTTAATAAATCATATAAGTGTGACTCGCAGAATCACTAAAGTTGATTTACCTATACGAGTGTCGAAAGTGTGGCCGCTTTCTATGGAATCAAGACCGATACTAAAGCGCTCGTGAAATTAGGATTAGCACAAGGCCATAAAAGTGCGTGCTAGAAGAACACTTATAAACTCATAAATCGGTATGTGTGATAGTTCCGGCTAGTCTCAAAAGGTCCTTGGTTTAAGATACGTTCACCACAGCACCCTTGATAAAGCTTTGAATTATTTACAATATATGGAAGTTCAAGTCCGAAAGACACTTCTCATTTATGTACTAGATTTTAGCGATAGTGCCAAAAGTTATTTATTGTCTTTTTGTTTTGCTCTCGTGTATATTGAAATTGGTGGGGGAATGTTGGATAAATTTCAATATAATATAATATTTTTATTCTATCAATTGATGTTTTATTTTAAAATTTAGTTGTTAATATTTTATTATATTATTTGGTGTTTTATTTTAAACATAGTTGGGGTTTTATTTTTAGAAGGAAGAAACATGAGCAAATGGGTGTGAAAGATATGGGAGTGCTCAAAATCCCCTATTGTCCCACATTGGAAGAGTACCTCAAAAAGTAGTGGTATATCAACTAAAGGACAACTAAACTTGTAGTTGACAAGTCAAATAAAGGGCAATGATCCCACGCATCGCGGAGGTGCTTAAGCACCACCAATCGCGACACGCGTAAGCGCGACACGCGGCGCGCGAAAGTGTGATTGGGCGACTTAGGGCGCATTGCGCGCTTTGGCGCGCACTTGGCACTTCGCACGTGCGCATCGTCTAAAGTTTTGACGAGGTAAAACAGATCAACGGTTGTGATTAAACGATCAGATCAACGACTTGATCTGAACCGTTAGATGAACTCGTAGCGTTTCGTGTAGGGGATGTCCATTCGCTTACGATGGGACGTCTAATCTGAACCGTTAGGTCGAAGTTGTTCCAAACAGGCACGATCCAACGGCTGCTGAGTCGCTACATGAAGAGTTGTGACTGTTAAAGAACAGTCACAAACATGGTAATAAAAAGAGTTCCAGGCCTCTGTTTTGGACACCGAAAATTGCTAATTTCTCCTCTCTTCGTCCTCTACCTTTTGGTATTATCATATTACAAATTCAGAGTGTTCTCGATTTGATCAAACAGTACATAATTTGAATCAAACAATCTGTTCATACACTGCATTGTATCCTGAAGGCAAATTCTATAAAACTCATTGTGTACTCGCGATTCTGTCTCAACCGGATTGGGAGAAATTTTGCCTAAAAGACAGCGTTCCCAGAACGTGCCTTACAGAAATTAATTTATTATTTCGTTATTTCCATTTCAAAATTCCAACAATTACACCCGTGCCTCGTAGGAGAGAATTCGAATAGAGAGAACTGAATGATTATTTCAATTCCAAAATATTCCAACTCTTTAAGAATTTATGCATCTCAATAAAAAAAACAATTGCCAAAGAACAAAGTGTTAATAACCATAACTAACTATACTAACCCCATAGACCTCCCTCTTGGTTATTAATTTGAAGTTGAACACATGGAATAGGTGTTTGGCTTTAATGTATTGGGATGAAATCAGTTGTTACAACTAGTATTTGGATGTTTTGGTATTTTAATTGTGCTATCTCATTGTAAGTTAATGCAGTTTTACCAGTGTTAGGACGCATTAAATTAAATTAGAGTAGATGAAGGTGTAAAATAGGTTTAAATGAGATGAAAGAAAGACACACCTAGCACGAATAGCTCACATGCTGGTGGGCTCATATCCCGTATACGACTGGGTACTATACTCAAAATCCGAATCCGGGCCACCGGGACAATAAACACAAATATTGCCAGTAGTAGCTATATGAGGACACCTGTGAGGCTTCGACATAACGGCCACAATAGTTATGCCAGAGGCGGTGCAGACCGGTTTGGCCCGGAGCGTGGGGAGTAAAGAGTCTCGCTCGGAGTCGGGTAAGGCGGCTATCATCTCCACCAATTTGGGGGCACGAGAAAGGCCGTATTTTCGGCAAGCGGCGGATTTGAGGGCGTTGAGGTCCACGGTTTCGCCTTTGTGTGAGAGTTCGACCATGTTGTTGACGATCTTGGCTATGGCTCGGACTCGGGCTTCTTCCTCGCTCAGTCCCACTGATACTACGCCGCCTCTCCCGGTTCGAGGGAGCTTTCGCGGCTCAGCTACCACCGCCGTCGCCATGGGAGATGAAGAGGAAAGACCAGTAAGGTTATACACTTATGAAGTGTCAACAAATTAGCCCGGCTATATCTAAATTCGACCGGAACATATAGGGGTTAGTTGGGGGTTTTGTTATCAAGAAAGGGAACCGATAATTTCACGCAAAACATTCTTTTCCTCAAAACATCACGTAAGAGCATCACTTGTGGTGGGTATATATGAAAGGCAAATATACAAAACGAAAAGTGACTTTTAGCTTTCATTTATGGTTAATCTTGCAGTGGTGGAGAAGTCTCAATTTGTAAAACAATTTCCTACGAACTAATGTTATTCGTAGGAACGAATTTCATTTGTTCGTAAGAATTTCTACAAACTTCAGAAGTCCGTAGGAACCTTTGCAAATTCAGTAGTCAATTTGTATTTTTGCAAAATCACTGCAAATCGAGGAACAAATTTTGCTCAGTTATTCCCACCATTGCAGACCCGTGAGTTTGTATACATACAAATTTTCTTGGCAGATAGTATCCCCATTCATATACAATATGAACATTGAAAATATATTGCATAAAAAAAAAAAAGACAACTTTAGGGTTTTAAAATGAAAAAAAAAATCTGGTGAAGCTGAACCTACAGTTACCCATCACCGTAGGTGAGAATAACCTTCGTTGCCCTTCGACTGTGCCATTATTCTTACGGTGCGGACTGATCGTATTGTTTCGATTTTGATCAAGCCTCACGGCATCAACCTACCGTAAGGTTATTTATTTCAGCTTCTCCCAACCATAACTTGATAACTTCGGTGTTAAGACACCGTAAGAATCGATATCGCGATTACGTCCAACCGTATGTGTTCATTATTTGGTTGTATCTCACCGTGGTATTCCCCTTATGTTTACTTATTACCATACTCTCTCTTACGGTTATATATTTTTTATGATTCTAGTTATATAGTGTTTATTATATACATGAATGAGTTTTATTTATTTTTTGGTCATATGATAAGCAATTACTGTCTATGCAACATTGATTTGATGTTAATTTGTTAGTATAAATTTGTTAGTATAATATGATTCTAAAGTTGTTTCTTTATGCATTAGTATAAATATATAGGTTGAGTTTTTTAGTTATATTTGACTCTTTTGTTATTGCAATTGTAGGATATATAAATGGGAACATATAGTGTTGATTATATACATGAATGAGTTTTATTTATTGTTTGGTCATATGATATAGCAATTAGTGTCTATGAAGCTGTGAGTTAGGTCATATGATATAACATTGATTTGATGTTAATTTGTTAGTATAAATTTGTTGATTTGTTAGTATTATAACTACTTTGATTTTTGTAATAGTTGTATGTGTGTTTTTGTTTAATTAATGTGTTTTTTATTCAATTAGTGTGTTTTTATTTCTTTATGCATTAGTACAAATATATAGGTTGAGTTTTTGTGGTTATATCTTACTCTTTTGTTATTGTAATTGTAGGATATATAAATGGAAAGAAGCATAAATCCTCCTACCACGTCGAAAGAGGAGATTGGAGGCGACAAGAGGAGGTTAACAACCCTCATCGTTTAGCGGTAGTGATAATGGAGATAGTAAAGGGTATTCTCCTTCACAGCAGTCACTAGATAACGTTATTGAGAAGGTGGATGGTAAAGTACGAGGAGTTGGGGAAGGGAATGTGGTTGCCACTGCAGAGGAGATTCTTGAGGCAGATGGAATTGAGAATGAAGAGGGAGATAAAGGAGATGAGGTAGGACAATAAGTAGAAGAGCAACTAGGGGAGCAAATAAGAGATCAAGAAGGAGAGAAATAAGGAGAGAAGCTAAGAGATGATACAGACGATGAGCCTTTCTCTTCGGTAGATGAAATGCAATCGTCAACATTTGCTAAAGCGCCCAAGAAGAAACAACGAAAAAAATAGGTCACTCGAATTCACAACCACTCGAGGGGTGCACGCCAAATAACCCCGAGATGCTACAAAAAATTCACAGCCATATTGCTTATTCGATATGGAACCAAGATGAGGAGAGAGGCGTGATGAAGTGTGTGTACCACTTCAACAAATTTATCGAGTGGGATATATAGAAGGAAGACGAGCGGGTGATTGAGTTGGTTAAAAACTCGGGTATGTGATGTTTGGTTAAACACTCATACTGGTACATCGACTATGTATTAGTATTGGCGTTCATCGAACGGCGGCAACCGAAGACGAATTCATTACATATGTCATTCGATGAGATGACCATCACCCTTAACGATGTGTACCGTCTCTTTAACATCTCGATCGTTGGTAAACCGATGTATGGGACCGTGTTTAGGAAAGTCGAGGAAGTGGCATTGGAAGAATGCACGTCATTGTATGTTGTCAGTCTTAATTGAATAATGAATTTGTGCAAGGGGAAGGTGAAGAGGTTAGGGGAGAATGTTACACAAAAGGAGATTGAGTAAGCGACAACGGAGTATTTGTTGTTATTCATGATCGGTGCTCGTTATTCTTTGACAAATCAGGGAACCGAGTCTTGATTTACTACCTACAAACGTTGTGAAAAGTTGAAAAGTGCAACGAATACACGTGGGGATGGGCATATTGGCTCATTTGTATCGGCAGCTTGGGGTTTGCGTCCCGGGTAGACATGCGGCAGGTGGTTGGATATCTCCCTCTTTTAGTGGTAAATATTTTTAAGTTGTCATGTGTTAGTTATTATATTTTTTATATATATAAATTTACCAATTAATTTATCAATTTGATACAGGCGTGGATACACGACCACTTTAACGTCGCAAGGGGTGTAAGGAATCTGGAGTTTCATCCGTTCGAGCCGCGTCTGTGCAAATAGAGGGCGCAAACGGGGTTAGGTGATGCCTTTGCACAAATGCTAGAGCTAAGGGAAACCCTGGACGATCTAAAAGCTTTAGACGTGAGTATTATTTATTTTAAACGCAATATGTTAACAATTGTTGCTCTATTTTATATGTTAACATTTGGAATAACGTGTAGGTTGTCCGGGATCCCTACTATGAAAATCATGAGGCCTATCCCTTCTAGGAGGTCTCGTGGTATAACGGCATCATGATTTGCTATGATGTTGGTGAACCCTATAATTTAGAGAGGGTCCTATGCTAGGATAGCCATGTACAAATAATTCTGAGACTCCAAATACTCCTATTATCGAAGGAGATGGGAAAGACACAAGCCCACTACAAAGTTAAGTTCGATATCGAGAAATGGTATCAACTTAACTGGGTGGACCATATTTTATCCGATGCTAGACGGTCGAATGCGGTGATGAACATGCTCTGGGAATGTGTAGATGGGTATATGTCCTGCTACCTAAAAAGATCCTACCCATATGTTCAAAATCCCGATCATCGTATTCGGAAACCTAAATTAAAGCACTCCGATAAAATGGTAAGTTGTGAAAATACATAAATGGATTTCTTATTTTCATGTATTTTTCTAACACATTGGATGGTTATACGTATATAGGTTCATGGGATTGACATAGCCATCAGTCATCTCCAGGAGACTATTGATGCCGGATCGGACTAAGATATTTTGAACGTCCTTGATTTTGTAGGTGCAGCACTTGATGCTCTTGAGGCTAAGGGAACGGATGCTCTCATAAAGGAATTTGAGTTATGTGGTGTGAAACCACCGTGTAAATATTATACATGGTCAAGAACAACCGTGTGTTTGAGATATATGGCCTCAGGTGATCGTAGTTTATGTTATGAATTTTACTCAAACTTACTGCCTAATCTCCCCGGTGTGAAACTACCGTATGTATATTCCACACGGTCACGTTAGACCATATGTGTTAGGCAGATAGTAAAGTGTAACCGTGGTGAAAGTTGTGATTTTTACCCAAAATCATTGCATAATTATCGCGGTGTAAAATCACCGTGTGTATATTAGACATGGTCAAGTCCAACCGTATGTTTGAAATATATGACCTCAGGTGACAATGGTGTATGTTATAAATTTTACTCAAAATCACTACCTAATCTCCCTGGTGTGAAACCACCGTATGTATATTCCATACGGTCACATTAGACTGTATGTGTTATCTAGACAGTTAAGTGTAACCGGGGTGAAAGTTATGATTTTTACACAAAATCACTACATAATTGCCACCGCGTGAAACCACCATATGTCTTTCGGACATATATTTTGAAAAATCTATAAGCGAGCCTTCAACATATTAGCCCACTTAAGGGCATCTCGAGTGGCCTCGATCTCCACTGAGAGGCAAATGGTGGTTGGGAACAAAAGCGTGTGCATTTTAAATTCACCCAATGAGTGTTTTAGATGTTGAGGATAAAGACTATGCGATTCTCTTCTACCGGAGATTTTTACCCAACGTCGAATGGCACAAAAGTTAAGCATTGTAGTTTGGATATCATTACTACCATAAGCTTAAGTGCATTAGTTGCAAGATAGCTAAACTCGAGAATAATAAACCAATGTCCTATAGTGCATGAGTGCCTGAAGTAGTCCAATATCCTCTCATAATCCTCAATATCAAATATCCTCTCATAATCCTCAATATCAGATGAATTCATAACAGTAGCCTAGAAAGGCTTGTCCCTACATAGCTCGGACAATAGTGCACTGCGAATAGCATGTGAATGTTGAAGTCCACCCCCAACACCGGCTCCTTTTGAAATGGTCCTATAACCACAGTTCCCATCAGAATTAACATTGCATATCTCTTCCATAAATGATTGGTAGAAGTCGAAAACGCGCTTATTATAAATCTTCTTTTCCCTAGACCATGTCTCTGGTTTGACGTCCGTTATGGGGTCCAGTTTGTAAATATTTTTTTTAGCTCGACTATGAACGGTATACCCTCCTCCCAAGCACACGGGATTCTTTTGGTTGATATATCAATAGACTTCTTCTCCTTAGGAGGCCTACCTTTTTGACGAATTTGCATAGGCTCAATCAACAGCGTACAAGAGGGTTGAGAAATTTCTAATAACTTGCTTAACATTATCTTTCGGATCGTTTCGCCCTCCTCAGTCCATTGTTTCTTAAATAATATCATCTTTGGCGTATATTTCAAGCTCACGGTAATAATCGCAAGTTTCTTCCAATAATCATCTAACACCCATTTGGGAATTGATTGGCCAAGTTACTCCCATTGGTCCAACTCGTAGAAACATGGCAGTATATAGATCGTACGAAGTTTTAATGAGCATCGTAACTCTGTATATTAGGTGTTAGCGACAGATTTGCTCAACACCGATCTCATACAATCGATCTCCAGAATAATTAAGTCTAAGGCATAGTGCCATACCCTATCACGGATCTCACGCAATAACGAGTCGTTGTGGCCGTGTTTAGTTATTTGGAGTGATTTTTGAAACTCCATTTGTATTTGAGTCACTTAGCGGCCAAGCAATGCATCCATTCCCTTCCACGTGGTCGAAAAATAAACGGTGTTATATGTTAGGCATTTTTTAAGTTGGGCATGAACACTCTTCGCTCTGTTAATTGTGCGGTTGCCAATGTGAGGTGTCGGTTAGTCCAAGCATGAGCGAACCGGTACTGCAGAGGCATCTAATTATTGTGTATATAACCAATCACGTTGGGGTAGTTATGCCAATTTTGACGGAAAGCCACCCACAAATTCTCAAAATTATTCGTTGTCTCCAACTCCACCACCCCAATCCAACCCTGCATAAATAACTTCTTATCTTGGTCTTTGATGTTGTGTTTCAAACATACATCTTCTATGTTTTTGTGAATATAGAACAAACATAACAGAAAGGGTGGCAAGTGGAAACACCTTTTATACCTCATTTAGGCAAGACTGTTGTTTGTCAGAAATAACAACTCATGGTAAAGCTTCCGGCTCGTATGGTGATCGCAAGTGTTGCGATGCCCAAATAAAATTCTCATCCTTCTCATTCTTCAAAAAAGCAAGGGCAATGCAAAACGATTGCCCGGTCGATGTGACTCCAATCAACTCGCATAATGGCATATTATACCAATTGGTCTTGTAAGTGCAATCGATTAGCAGTACGATTGGGAATCACTTCATCAACAAATAAGATGTAAGATGTGTGAAAAATATATCATCCACAACATCCATCTGCTCAGTTCTCCTATGCCAGTGAATATGGCTCTTCTCCGTTAGCAAATGCATCAACTATTGCATCGTTGTGCGCCCTTGCATCTCAACATTTTTCATCTTGTGTTTTGCGATATAAATTGTTCTAATGGATGAACAATTATATTCCAACGTTGTTTCAATGTGTGGAGTACTTCCTTTAGCCCCACCCCAATGTTAATCATCTCGCTTGCAATATTCCACTCTATTCTTGTGAAAGTCGCGCAATATAAGGGTGTCCAACGAGTGTTTTGATACCTCGTAGTTGTGTAGCCCACAAACAACTTCCACCCCCAACTACCATTCATTAGCGGAACGCCTTTCAATCGAAAGGGGCAGTCATACTTTCTTGTACCAAAACATTGCTTCCTTTTCTTGTCCACCCCCTCATCTTTTTTTATTTCTGTAAAGCTCACTACGCTCGCAACACAGTACAACCCTTCCCTTCCAGAATAAACTGGCGTTGTCGGATTTTAAAATGATGACAACAACATGAAGTATGTAATCAATTTATATCAATCCCCATGTCACGGTCATCGAAAATATGCACAACTATAACATTGTTAATTGAAATTAATCATATATGGAAATTACATCTATATATAAACAAGTATAACATGTCCATGTCACATAAAGAAACTAAAACATGTTCATGTCATATATAAAAGAAAATAAACATGCCTCGTCATAAGTGAATTCGATTGTATGGTCTTGCGTAATTGCATTAACCTCCTTCTATCATGATAAGTTGTGATAACCAAGCCACAATTTATAAAGTTTCGAACAAAACTTAGAACGGAAAATCTAGACACATTAGTCTAAGGCATCAAATTATAAGAAAATTACTCAAGGAAGGAGTAATTACAGTCGACTATATTAAAACGAACAAGAATTTAGCAGATCCTCTGACTAAAGGTATTGTTAGGGAGATGATATATATCACCTCAAAAGGAATGGGACTCAGGTCTATTAAATAACACAACTATATTTAATGGGAACCCAACTCATATCTTGAAAATATAGATAGAGTTCAATGTGGTACAAACAAGTTAAATTATAGTTATGGAACACTAGGAATTTTATACAAAAGTTCAATTCCTATGTGCCTACTGTTTGTTTTCTGCATGTTAGAGGATGAAGGTTACTTCTTAATAAATCATATAAGTGTGATTCGCAGAATCACTAAAGTTGATTTACCTATACGAGTGTCGAAAGTGTGGCCGCTTTCTATGGAATCAAGACCGATACTAAAGCGCTCGTGAAATCAAGATTAGCACAAGGCCATAAAAGTGCATGCTAGAAGAACACTTATAAACTCAGAAATCGGTATGTGTGATAGTTCCGGCTAGTCTCAAAAGGTCCTTGGTTTAAGATACGTTCACCACAGCACCTTGATGAAGCTTTGAATTATTTACACTATATGGAAGTTCAAGTCCGAAAGACACTTCTCATTTATGTACTAGATTTTAGCGATAGTGCCAAAAGTTATTTATTGTCTTTTTGTTTTGCTCTCTTGTGTATATTGAAATTGATGGGGAAATGTTGGATAAATTTCAATATAATATAATATTTTTATTATATTAATTGATGTTTTATTTTAAACTTTAGTTGTTAATATTTTATTATATTATTTGGTGTTTTATTTTAAACATAGTTGGGGTTTTATTTTTAAAAGGAAAAAACATGAGCAAATGGGTGTGAAAGATATGGAAGTGCTCAAAATCCCCTATTGTCCCACATTGGAAGAGTACCTCAAAAAGTAGTGGTATATCAACTAAAGGACAACTAAACTTCTAGTTGGCAAGTCAAATAAGGGGCAATGATCCCACGCATCGCGGTGGTGCTTAAGCACCACCAATCGCGACACGCGTAAGCGCGACACGCGGCGCGCGAAAGTGTGATTGGGCGACTTATGGTTCATCGTGCGCTTTGACGCGCACTTGGCACTTCGCACGTGCGCATCGTCTAAAGTTTTGACGAGGTAAAACAGATCAACGGTTGTGATTAAACGATCTGATCAACGACTTGATCTGAACCGTTAGATGAACTCGTAGCGTTTCGTGTAGGGGATGTCCATTTGCTTACGATGGAACGTCTAATCTGAACCGTTGGATCAAAGCTGTTCCAAACAGGCACGATCCAATGGCTGCTGAATTGCTACATGAAGAGCTGTGACTGTTAAAGAACAGTCACAAACATGGCTATAAAAAGAGTTCCAGGCCTCTGTTTTGGACACCGAAAATTGCTAATTTCTCCTCTCTTCGTCATCTACCTTTTGGCATTATCATATTACAAATTCAGAGTGTTCTCGATTTGATCAAATAGTACATAATTTGAATCAAACAATCTGTTCATACACTGCATTGTATCCTGAAGGCAAATTCTATAAAACTCATTGTGTACTCGCGGTTCTATCTCAACCGGATTGGGAGAAATTTTGCCTAAAAGACAGCGTCCCCAGAACGTGCCTTGCAGAAATTAATTTATTATTTCGTTCTTTCCATTTCAAAATTCCAACAACTACACCCATGCCTCATAAGATAGAATTCGAACAGAGAGAACTGAATGATTATTTCAATTCCAAAATATTCCAAGTCTTTAAGAATTTATGCATCTCAATCAAAAAAAAAACAATTGGCAAATAACAAATTGTTACAACTTGCCAATAACCATAACTAACTATACTAACCCCATAGACCTCCCTCTTGGTTATTAATTTGAAGTTGAACACGTGGAATAGGTGTTTGGCTTTAATGTATTGGGATGAAATCAGTTGTTACAACTAGTATTTGGATGTTTTGGTATTTCAATTGTGCTATCTCATTGTAAGTTAATGCAGTTTTACCGGTGTTAGGACGCATTAAATGAAACTAGAGTAGATGAAGGTGTAAAATAGGTTTAAATGAGATGAAAGAAAGACATACCTAGCACGAATAGCTCGCATGCTGGTGGGCTCGTATCCAGTATACGACTGGGTACTATACTCAAAATCCGAATCTGGGCCACCGGGACAATAAACACAAATATTGCCAGTAGTAGCTATATGAGGACACCTGTGAGGCTTCGACATAACGGCCACAACAGCTATGCCAGAGGCGGTGCGGACCGGTTTGGCCCGGAGCTTGGGGAGTAAAGAGTCTCGCTCGGAGTCGGGTAGGGCGGCTATCATCTCCACCAATTTGGGGGCACGAGAAAGGCCGTATTTTCGGCAAGCGGCGGATTTGAGGGCGTTGAGGTCCACGGTTTCGCCTTTGTGTGAGAGTTCGACCATGTTGTTCACGATCTCGGCTATGGCTCGGACTCGGGCTTCTTCCTCGCTCAGTCCCACTGATACTACGCCGCCTCTCCCGGGTCGAGGAAGCTTTCGCGGCTCGGCTACCACCGCCGTCGCCATGGGAGATGGAGCGGAAAGATCAATAAGGTTATACAGTTGAAGTGTCAACAAATTGGCCCGGCTATTTCTAAATTCGGCCGGAACATATAGGGGTTAGTTGGGGGTTTTTCAATCAAGAAAGGCTACCGATAATTCCAAAAAAAAAATAGATTCATCACATAAGTATTTATTATTTTAGGTTTTTGTCCCTTGTCGAATATTTTGGATTTTTTAAGCGAGTCAAACAGATTTTAAACGATTAGGGCCATGTAAATATTTTTTACAACATTTCATTCATTTTGTTATCATTGACCTAATCAGCGATTGACAGCGTTTCCAATAAGCACGTCATTTTCTTTCTGTATTTTGCTTTTGTCAAACAGGTTCGTTCTCTCCATTAACTTAGGATCTTATGATTTATTTTCACTTCTGTTCAACAAGCTTTGTTTTGTCAAAGAAAAAGTTATCAATTTGTTCGAAGAAATCAATCATTTGCGCTTTGTTTAACCTATATTTTCCTTTGCATTTATTCTATCATTTGTAAGTTTATACTTGTTATGAAAAAATGTTTTGCATGTCGATCAGTTAAAATAGCTTGATGTATTTGTTTCGTTTACTCAAATCATTGTAATTGTGTAAATCATGTGATGAATTAACTCGAACATTGAATGAATGATTTGGTTATGTGTTTTTACAATTGTATTTTAATTTTATATGAATATATTTTCACTTTGTGTTTTAATTTCGCAACAGGTTGTGTATTTATATGTTTTGATTGTGTGTTCATGTGTGTGTGTACTTTATGTATATACAAGTTGTTCATGCATATACCTCAAATGATCATTGCAGTAAAATACACGCAATTTGATGTAAAGTACACGTGAATTTTGGACTTGATTATTTCTGATTTTTTCTTTTGACATTAATTTGGAATAATGTTAATGTGTACTTACTTTGTTAGTTTTGACTCGTTACATAATAGACTTGTCATGCGTTAGATGGACATGTGTTTGTTGGTCCGCACCAGCAGCATTAACCAATTTTGATGTTTTAATAGAATAGTCGTGTCTTTTTTTATCACGTGTTTGTTGGTTCGTGTGACACCTCGCTTAATAAAATACCGGGTGATCGGTCTTATACCAAATTAAACAGGAATCTCATCTGGTTCATTCTTAACATCACTGTCAAAAAACTTTTTAATTACTAATCACCTAGTGCTAATGTCAAATTTTATCTTATGAATTAAATCAAACCCAACTATTATACTAAGAAACCAAATTAACTAATACAATAAGGAAACTAAACATGCCACAAAATAAGTACAAGAGTTTGTCGAGCAACATCGACTACCAGCAATCCACGAAGTGCAAGTATAAAAGAATATCGATACATGCCAAGACTAAATATAAAAGTACAAGCCCAATAGTACCACCAAAAAGTCCCTATTTAAAGATAGAATGAAACATGCGTCTACACAAAGAAACCACAGCAATCCACCTAAGCTGCAGCTACGTACCCTGAAGGAAGGAATCAGGCCTAGCTCCCCTCTGGGAGCCTAAAAGGTTTTTGAAAATATTTTATAGCAAGGGTTAGAACCCAAAATATTTAAAAATATTTAGCATGTGAATTTAAATGCAATAAATAAATATGCAAATTCTCTCCATATTTAAATTAGTGTCGCGCACTCCCTTGAGTTTACCTCACCCCTCAACTAATGTGCATACCTAACGAATTATATATAACCCATCTAGTTAATCCTCCGTAAATAGTATTGTCTCATATATTGCATTATCTTCACTAATCCACCCCGAGTGAGTATAGTACACATTTTATAGGTTATTAATCACAATAACTTGTTTAAATCATTTCTCATTTAATGCCATATAACATTTTCACGAGCTATATCCTTATACAATTTGTAATACCCCGTACTTTTGGCTATATTTATTTATGGGATTAATTAATTAAATGCGTATTAATTGGAAATTAATCCGGGTTATAAATACTAATGTGATGCGAATTGGTATTTGATTATGTGCATATATGATTATATATGAGTTTGAAATTTAAAAATTTGTCGTGGGATTTATATACGGCATTTTAGAAATTTTTGTTGAGACGCGTGGGACCGCCGCGTCACGGTATATATATTGATGATAAAAGTGAATTAAAAATCTATAACCCGTATGGTCGTTTTGAGTGCGCCAACGCGTCCGGAAGGGTCGAGATAGTCAGAAAACACTAGCCGGGGGTATAGTTTGGGTTCCGGGGTATTTTTAGGCCATCCCGGCACCATAAAGGGTATTTTAGTAATTTGGTATTTTTGGGTAATTAAAAGTGACGAAAATGGAGAGTTGTAATCTGATAAGGATTGACCCAACCAACCTTTATTAACCCCATAAGCTACGTAGGTTATCATTTAGTCTTCTAACTCTCCCTAAGAAAACCCTAGCCACCATAGCCATCTTTGGAAGAAGAAAGCTTGGAGAAGGAGAGAGAGATAGAGGAATTCTGCAGAGATTCTTCACCAAATCAACACCAAATCCGAAATCAAACCAAGGCAAGTGGTTTAATTATGTTTAACTTCAGCAAATGTTCTTTCCATGTTAGCAAATTGAAGATTTATAATTGTTATTGGAAGATGAATGAAAACCCATGATTAATTGAACTTAGGTCTGAATTTTGAGGATAAATTGCATGTAGAATAGTTGGTGACGATTAATCTGATGTGAATACATGATTGGGTGAAAGAAAAACGAATTAAATTCTGGGATTTGATGATGATATTATGTTAGGGTTCATGTTCTTGAGAAAATCTGGAAAAACTAGGTTTTTATGAAGATTGATCCATATGTAACCTTTAGATGTTGAATTATTGATTTATGGAGGTTAGTAATACTGTAGGATTGTTATATGGCATTACTACGACGTTATATCTGAGAATCATACGTTAGAAATTAGTTTTGGGATGGATTAAAATCTGCAAAACGAAGCAGTCCGTAGCCATACCTGTTCGATCGATCGATCGACATTCATCAGTCGATCGATCGACTATATCGATCGAGCAACATTCATAGGTCGATCGATCGACCTTCCCAGAATGAGTGAAATATTCCTTAATTTGATTTTAATGGTGGAAACTCTCAGAGAATATGTTTGTAGACCTTATGAATACCCTCACCCTTGAGGAAGACCAGTAGGTGTGATTATTATAGTGGACTTTAATTAGAATACAATTCGAGGAATTATTCTAGATTATTGAAATTTGTTAAGTGAGATAACGTTTGGGTTAATAGTGTAGAATTGAGTAATTTAATGAAATAAGGTTTTGGGCAGAAGTAAAGACCTTAAGAATAAAGATGTTATATTTGGGAATAATCGGAACTTAATAGTCTATTTAAGATAGATTTTAAGGATAAGGGATTACGGCGTGAGACGTGTCGGCAATTTAACCTTACATTAACGGGAGACTTGAAATATATAAGTTTGGTATAATGGTATAATGATGTAGAAAATACCTTATTAAAATGGTGATATCTAAGATGTGTGAATGCTTAGTATATAGTTTATGTGTATAACATACCTACCATACTTGCTATCACGGGGGAGGTTACGTTCGCTTAGGACCCTCTAATCCTTGTGTGCCTACGGGGGGGATATAGACTGGTACCTTAATGAACATAGGTCATTGAAAGACTTATTGTGATATTAATAAGTCCGCTGATCATGGGAGCGTAGGTATGTGCGTGACCCATGTGATGGTGACTGTGTTCACCTCCATTATTTGTGATGTTGTTATCGGTAAACTATTCCTGAGAGATTCGGAGTATGTAATCCTTATGTACGTGATGTACCGGGATGGATAGCAGAGTATGTGTGCGCCGCAGCTTAGTTCTCGGGGTGCTTGTGTCGTATATTTATGATGTGAATAATATACGCTTAAATTAATGGAAATCCTCGTGTTAATGTTGTAAAAATATTACGGTATTGTTTCGAGATATATAATGAGTTAGCTGATAGTTATATCAATGGTATAGTTAGTAACTGAGTTTACGTTAAACCTCTATTAAATTACGAGCGTTGTTATGTTAAATTAACCGAGTAAAATGGGTAGAACCTTTGGTAGTCTAGCTAGTTACGTTGTCACTTAGCTAGTGGAAAGGGTAGTTATAGATGGGTACTTACGTTAGGAGTGCACAGTTAGTCGAGAGGTGAGAATTTAATGTGAGTGCACGTCCTAACATGTACTTTACATTTAATGTTTTAAATGTTTTTAAAGCACTTGCAGGTTTTTAAAATGATTTCCACTTTCGGGCTCTGACCCATTTGCTTTCAAATATATTTTCTTGTAAAACCATTTTAGGTGCCCAGCCACAAGGACACCAAGCATAGGATTCTCATTCAGGTGATGAGCTGTAGCTGTTTGTGGAAGCTACAGGGACTTGCTTTTAGACGCCTCTCTCATTTGGATTCCAGTATCAGCATCTATCAGTTGTAGGGCATGTTGCCCAATTCTATTAGACATTTTTACATTTCAGTTTTCAGACTCTAGCATGTATTGCTCAGTATTCAGTTTTAGTTATTTATTTCAGTTTACATCAGTTGTGGGATTTGTATTGAGGAGTTTTTCCTCCAGAGTTTATTTGCATATTGTGATGGTTATTCGTTTTACTTCAGTATGGTGAATGGTGTTATTTAGTTATTCATTACTCTTGTTGCATGTTAATCAGATTTAAATAAAAATTGGCACTTACTTTTTAAATACTAGGTGGTTAGTAATCTTTAAAAATGTTTTCGACAGTGATGCTATTAACTGAGCCAACTTGGCATTTTGAATTAATTTTATAAAGGAGTAGCTACCCGGTGTTTAATTAGTCGGGGTGTCACACAATTCACATCATGTATACGAGTTATAAGATATATTTCACGCTAACTTATTTATATCCATATCCAACTTGATACCATATAACCATTTCACAAGTTATATTATTTATACATTTCACACCATGTATACATATAAATTCCTGTATATAATTCTGCACTTTATATATGTGTCATATCTTAACATTCACACACATGTCGGATATACAATGCTATCACTGAACGCATGGGAGGCGACCATAGTTCCCGCTGAAAGTGTCCGCTCCATACCATAACGGCCCCACCCCTAAGTTACATACGATATGGCTTGGGGAATATACTCACCCTGCATTCGCTAGCCAGGAGACTCACCCACATCGCAACCTCCTATGATAGCATTAATATTAGTATGGCTTTACTATATATATATATATACTACACATCGACACATATATAGAAATCCACGCTATTGAAGTATTATGCCCATACCCAAGCCTAAAACATTTAAGTCTACGGTCCGACTTCATTTTAATTAATTACCATTTTCTTAGTGTATCCTCTTTCGAGTATACCCGGACTTTTTATCCCTCGGCCCGAAATTCAATTGTTCTAATCCACCCTTCAATTTCATACAATCAAGTTGAGTCACTTAAACAACGATATTACTATATGATAAATCATGAACTTACATCTCCAATTCCATGCAATTTAGTCAAATAAATTTCAAGGTTAACTATTCCCAAATTAACCCTAATTCAATACTCAATTTCACAATTCATTAGGAGAGGAACTACAAATTTCCAACACGACAGGTCTGAATCGGGGGAATTACAGAAATCTGGCAAACATCAAAGATGGTTCGAACGAAGAGCCCTGTCGTTCGAACGACAATGGATCTCGTTTGAACAAAATACCATGTCGTTCGAATGACATTGGTATTTCCTCTCTCTCTTTCTTCTCCTAAAACCCAGTCCGCCGTTAATGAATTTTAAACCTCTATTCTGAACAGGTTTCTGCAGTAAAACGTCCTCAAATTCATCCTAAGTTGCATCAATTATCAAATCTCTACATATTTATAACCCTCATTAAAAGAAAACCCCAATTATTCAAGAACCAACCCTATAATTCAATCAGATTCCACCTCTTTTAATATGAAAAGATATATGCAATTAAATAATCAAAATTTAAACCACTTGCCTCAATAATGAAGATCTAGGGCTTTGAATGAAGGTATTGAATTGGAATTGAATCCATCTCTCCAAGATCCCCAAGTTCCTCTTACCTTTGGCTCTCCCTTAGTTTTTTCCCTCTTCAATCTTCTAATGTGATTTAATGATGCCTAACACATTTGGGGTTAAAAACTCTATTCACGTTTTGGGGTCAATGGGCCTTATAAAAAGGGTTCATACTCTCTATATGGAGCTCACACGTGTTTAATTAGACCCCAATACCCAATATATGCATGTAACCACTCATTTTGGACTAATTCGACCCTACCGGACTCAACCGCGCACTTAAAATCATCATCCAGAATAAATTTCTAAAACTAACTCTCCCCGTTAACTTATTTAAATATATTCACTTATAAATATTCTCATTAATTAATTCTTATTAATATATGAATCACTAATTACCGAATTAATTAATTAAAATAATAACCCAAAAATTACGAGGTGTTATAGTTCATGCCAACGGCATTAATTAAAATTGAACTTTAACAAAACCATTTTTCTATTTTAATATAATGTAGGTGATAATGGAAAGTTGTCGGATTGCTAGGTGTTGTTATTTGGATAATATGGCTTGCATTGAAATTTTTGAAGATAACTCATTAGATTTCATATGCAATGAGATACGTATTAGGTTTATGGATTTGAAAGCTGGATCTTTTTCATTGAAATACGGCTTTGGTGATGAAAGTGGATTCATGTTGCTTTGTGATAAAGATGTTCGTTGTATGTTGAGGTCTCAAGTGATTCTCAATGCTGATTTTATTTGGATACATATCTTTGATTCAGCATCTTTTGCCACTAGTACAATTCATAAAAGGGGTCGAATGCACGTATAGAACTTATGATTGGGTTTATCATAGTTATACAAGTTGTGAGAGGGTTGAATGCAGTGGTACAAGTAGAGAAAGGATAGACTATATATCACCATCCACTGCGATTGATATTAGTAGTGATGTTAAAAATGATGTTTATATTGGAGGTGTGGAGCCGAGTATGTCAAAAGTTTATCTCTCCAATGATTGGAATACATACATTAGTCATGAAGAGCAGTGTTTCAAAGGAGGTGTGATTGATTTTTGTGATAAGTTACAAAAGTATGCTGTTGAGGTTGGTTTCAAGTATATATATATTTGAAGAATGATAAAACTAGAGTGACAGCACAGTGTTCTAAAAGGAATACTGAGAATTGCATGTGGAGAGTTCATGCTTCATTATCAACATTAAATGATTACTTTTATATAAGAAGTATGAACAATGAGCATACTTGTAGGGGTGTATGTTGTAGTCCATTAAGCAAAATTATGGACTCTAAATTGGTTTTTATATTGCTTGCTGATAAGTTAAGGGATAAACCATTGGTGAGACCAATTGATGTAGTTAGAGATATGAAGAAGAACTAAGGTCTTGATATAGGTTATCATCATATATGATGTGGCAAAGATATGGTTGTTGTTGAGTTGCACGGTGATGAGAAAGTTTCGTATGCATTAATCAATGATTATAAGGAACTTCGATTGCAGTATAATCTAGGATCACATTGCATTCTTGATGTCGAACCGGAGAGCAAATTATTCAAAAGAATTTTTGTAATGTTTGCAAGATCCATTAATGGATTTCAGTACTGCAGGCCTCTTTTGTTTCTTGATGGTGCCTTTTTGAAGAGCAGATACCGTGGAACGGTTTTATCGGTAACTGCACGGAATGGGATTAATGGTAAATGTGAAGCATTGAAGTTTACTTTACAATATTATGCCTTTATTTTATAATCCTTTGTATGTTCTTTGAACAGATAATATATTACACACATGACATCACAAAGTACACGTGAATATATGCGTATACTTTGGGAATTACACGCATACTTTGAGGTCTATTTTTGTTATTTGCATTAGAATCCCAAAGTACACGCAATAGATAAAACAGTACACGTGAATTTATATTCTATGTCACGTGTACTTTGTGATGTCATGCGTGTACTTTTGGATTTCTTGTAAAGTACGCGCATTTTATTACTATGTACACGTGATATCCTATTTACAGTTAATGCTTACTTTGTAATGTTTTGCGTGTACTTTATGATTCTTTCTTTGTTATTTTAAAAGGGTACTTTAGATTATAGATGGAGGCGTAACCCATTAGAAGTATGGTGATGATAAGTTGATCAGCTAAAACCTTGGATTAGTGATAGAACACGCAAACACAAACTCGATGACGATAAGACTTAGTTTAAACTCACAAATCTCCCGTGTATAACTCAGAAAAGCAGTAAAGAAACTTAGAAGTAACTTAGCTAGAGGGAGAAAGAAGTAAGCACCCTAGGTACACCTTGGTAGGCAGGCAAACACACTAAAAACTCTCAAGAATCTATGTCACGTATTAAAAGCTTCTTAATAAATGACAATGACGGGTGAATAAGACCTCTAGTTTGTAATAACTCCCTCTCTAATCTGTATTTTTCTTTACCAATAACTTCTTAAACTCTCAAAAAATCATCATCTCCTAAAGGGTGGTTGGGGTCCTTAAATAGCTCCCCACACCATCCCCGAGGCAACTCAGTCATTAAAGACTATGAAAGGCATCCCTCATACTTTATGTCATAACATTATATGCCTGATGCACTAGTTGCCTCCACGTCATGAATATTAAATGCCAAGACATGCCTTTTGCCTAACCACTATGTGTCAGGGGGCTGTTGTCGCAGAGGTGGCTCACCAACTGCCTGACAGCCCCAAATACCACGGTGGTTTACTTAAGTGCAAGTCTGACATTGTTTAGCTGGCTAGTGACATCACCTACAGTAGACGTGACATTAAGTAGAGGGCTGTTAGGTTCACAACTCAACTCCCGATGGAAACTCCAAGCTGCTCCGCCCGAGGTTCCACTGTCAGAGTCCTTCGGTGTTTTACCAAGTGTATCTTAGATGGTCAGGACAAGCTCCAACGATGCCTCACTTCTCAATCCTCCAAACTAATTGTGACAACCCGAATATAATTACGATAAATTGTGTTTAAATCATGATTAGACTATGTGATATGGATAATATGTTATTACTATATATAATGTTAAGTCATTATATTTAGTCTAATCCTAGCTTCATAAAGCATGAAAAATGAATTAGTTACGAATGTGAGATTTTGAAGTTTTCGGTAGGAATGCTCATGTTTTAAGGCTAGTTTGAACTTTATAAAATAATAATTGACTTGGGGTGGAAACTAGATATTTGTATACAGGTGGGTTAGGGTTGTGACACAACAAACGGCGTGTGAAACGGAGGTCCGAGTAAGAAGTTATACCGAAATTACCAACGAATGGTAAATTTGTCCATTCATTTAAGTGGAAATTTGTCCCTTATGCCCAATAAGTGTCTTAAATTGATTGGTTGGGAAGGGTGGTGGCTTTGGCCGACTTTAAACCCTTAGAATGACCTCTTTATTCATCCAAAATTCAACCATGAGAGATTTTAAGCTTAAGGAAAGAGAAGTAGGAAGTTAGGAACAAAAAGTGAGGAGAAAATTGAAGAAAATTCATAGAAAATTACGTAAAAGCCCCGAAGGTAATTCTAACTGCAAATCTTATTGTTTTTCTTATATTTATGTTTTAGATGATAGAAACCATCATTTTTTTACTAAACTTTCAGCCCTTGATATATGTGTTTGGTTAGATGAAAGTTTAAGTTAAGTTTAATGTATAAAACCCTAAAATTACTTTGTTTAGAAACTTTGTTTATTCCAACTTCCATATATTTTTGTATACTTACTGGAATTGATTGATTCCAATTGGAGATTAACCTGGACTAATATATCTATGACATATCCGAAAATCATGTGAAAATACCAAGAAATGAGTCTTTGGTGAGAGTTTGAAATTCGGGTATGAAATCTGTCGTAAGGGTGAAAATATGCCCGCCATGTGTTCGGTGTTTTGCTTGACATAGCAAATGAACCTTAAAATTATGAAACTTTAATATTATATTTTTCAATGTGTTTACTGATGTTGGGTGAAATATCATATAAATTTATGATATAGAAAAATTATGGAAATTCGTGGAAGTTAAATGAACGATAAGAGGGCCTATAGGGCAGATTTGCCATGTGGTAAAGAAATGAGCATATCTTGCTCTACGAGGCCTAAAATGATGTACCGTCTTTTGTATTGGAATACTAATATGACAAGGATTTAATTTCCAAGAATAAATGAATTTATATTTGGTCTATGATTTGGATATGTTAAATATACTAGCATGAATTTGGATGGGACTTCACTTGTGATAAATGATTTGAATGGAATCGTGTGATGCTTATGGATTGAATTATGTTTAAATCGTTCTTTGGATTATTGATATTATTATGATGATACTAATATTTTAATAATGATAGGAAGGGAAGAAGAGCTGATTGAACAAGTACCGGATAAAGGCAAGGGCAAAGCCGGTTAAACTGCCAAGGTGAGTATACTTATGATTTGTTTCATACATAAATATGAATATAGCTCTAAGAGCGGATTTGTTTGAATACTTTGGTATTCAGGATTTGTTTGGATATTAAAATATCCAGGATTTGTTTGGGTCTCATGATCCAGGATTGGTTTGAATACTTCGGTAAACAAAGCCACTTATGAGTTAGAAGATTATGCTTCTCTGGTAAACAAAGCCACGATAGCAGAAAGGCAAATGAACCAAAGGGCGGCGAGTAGAGAGAGTTTTAAGAAGAGTAGATTCGACGCATCTCACTCTAAGGGAGGTGAGGGTGGAAGTATTAAGATGGAACCTCATAAATTTCAGAGAGGTGGTAGAGATAGTGGTAGAGGTTTGGGGAGATTTGGCCGAGATACTAGGGGTGGGGAATCTTCTAATCTGGTTAGGAGGTCAGGAAAGGGTGAGGCACCGGCAAGAATTGTTACATGTTTCTTTTGTAAAAAGGAGGGACATTATAAATACGAGTGTCCTAAGCTTAAGGGATTGGAATGCTAACATTTTCATCAAGTGGGGCATGTTAAGAAGAATTGTCCGCAGTTGGCAGAGACCCCAGCAGCACCTAGTGAAGCAGCAAGCAGAGTGTTTCCTCCAGGTAGTGGAGCGAAAAGTGTTGGTAGAGGACAAGCTAGTGGTTCCAGGCCAGGTGGACGAGTCTTTACAATGAAAGAAGCTCAGATTACTCCAGATGTGGTGACAGGTACACTTTCTGTTACTGATAGAAGTGCTTATGTTTTGATTGGTCCTGGTTCCACACATTCTTTTGTGTCCTATGCTTTTGCTGTATACCTGAATAGACCATGTACTCGTTTAGATGTGGGGTTGGGTATTTATATGCCTATGGGGGATATGGTTGTAGTTGAATATGCTTTTCGTGATTGTGTTTTGACTGTGGGGTCTAGAGATACAGTTATAGATCTACTTCCATTGGATATTTCTGATTTTGATATAATTCTGGGAATGGATTGGTTATCTAAATATCATGCATCTATGGATTGTTTCTGTAAGGAAGTTGTTTTTAATATGCCTGGTGAGCCTGAATTTAAATTTGTGGGGGAAAGGAAAATTGTTCCCAGTTGCATCATTTCTGCTATTAAGACGAGGAAATTATTGAGTAAGGGTTGTGAGGGTTTTATTGCATATGTTCTTGACACTAGGAAGGGGGCTTTACAATTAGTCGATGTCCCTATTGTACGGGATTTTCCTAAAGTGTTTCCTAGTGAGTTTCTAGGGTTACCTCTAGAAAGAGAAGTTGAATTTAGTATCGAATTAGCACCGGGGACAACCCCTATTTCTATGGAACCGTATAGAATGACACCTGCTGAGTTGAAAGAACTCAAGATTCAATTCCAAGATTTACTTGATAGGGGGTTCATACAGCCTAGTGTATCTCCATGGGGTGCGCCAGTTTTATTTGTGAAGAAGAAAGATGGTACCATGCGTTTGTGTATTGATTATAGGCAACTGAATAAAGCTACAATTAAGAACAAATACCCTTTACCTCGTATAGATGATTTGTTTGATCAGTTACAGGGTGCTAAAGTGTTTTCAAAAATAGACTTACGATCGGGTTATCATCAGTTGAGGGTCAAGGAGAGTGATATTTCTAAAACTGCTTTTCGTACTCGGTATGGTCATTTTGAATTTCTGGTGATGCCTTTTGGGGTGACTAATGATCCAGCTGTATTTATGGATCTTATGAACCGGGTACTTAATCCTTTTATTGATTCATTTGTGATAGTTTTTATTGATGATATTCTGATTTATTCATGTGATATGGTTGAACATGAAAAGCATCTCACAACTATTTTGAATCTGTTGAAAGATAAGAAGTTGTATGCCAAGTTTAGCAAGTGTGAATTTTGGCTATCACAAGTTACATTTTTAGTCCATGTTGTTTCGGGAGATGGTATATGTGTTGATCCTAAAAAGGTAGAGGCTATTGTAAAATGGGAGAGGCCTAATAACGTGACTGAGGTGAGGAGTTTTCTTGGTTTAACTGGGTATTATAGGAGGTTTATAAAGGGATTTTCTTCAATTGCCTTGCCGATGACTAAACTAACCCGGAAAGATGTTAAGTTTGAATGGAATTCTGATTATGAAAATAGTTTTGATGAATTGAAAAAGAGGTTGGTAACTGCCCCTGTTCTTACTATTCCACATGGTGGAGATGGTTTTGTTATTTATACTGATGCTTCACACCAGGGGTTGGGTTGTGTTTTTATGCAGCATGGTAGAGTTATTGCTTATGCTTCTAGGCAGTTGCGTACACATGAACGTAATTACCCTACACGTGATTTGGAACTTGCTGCTATTATGTTTGCTTTAAAATTATGGCGTCATTATCTATATGGTGAGGTATGTGAAATTTTTACTGACCATCAAAGCCTTAAGTATTTATTTACTCAGAAGGAGTTGAATTTGAGGCAGAGGCGGTGGATGGAGTTAATTAAAGATTATGATTGTACAATTCACTACCACCCAGGAAAGGCAAATGTAGTTGCAGATGCTTTGAGTAGAAAGGCTTCAGGCAGGTTATCTTGTATTCGATGTGCTAGAGTTGCTCATATTATGGAGTTGAGATTGATGGGAGTAGAATTGCAGATAGTAGATGGGGATATATTCTTTGCTCATGTAAGCGTGAGGCCTTTGTTAACTACCCGTATTCATGATTTGCAAAGTCAAGATCCTTTCCTTGAGAAGAAACGACAAGATGTCCAAGATGGTAAGTCTGAAGATTTTTGTATTGTGAATGATGGCACTTTATTGTATAAACAGCAGTTATGTGTGCCTAATGTGGGTGGATTGAAAGAGGAAATTTTAGATGAGGCTCATAATTCCATTTATACTATGCATCCTGGTAGTACTAAAATGTATAGGGATTTAAAGGAGCATTATTGGTGGAATAATATGAAGAAGGAAATAGCTGATTTTGTTGCTAGATGCCTTATATGTCAGCAAGTAAAAGTGGAGCATCAGAAACCTACTGGTTTACTTCAACCATTGCCAATACCAGAATGGAAATGGGATCATGTAACGATAGATTTTGTAGTTGGGCTTCCTCGATCTCAGAAGGGGTCAGATTCGATTTGGGTAGTGGTAGACAGGTTAACCAAGTCAGCTCACTTTCTAGCAGTCAAGACTACGTATACAGTTGATAGGTATGCTATATTGTATGTTAATGAAATTATTCGATTGCATGGAGCACCTGTTTCTATTGTTTCAGATAGGGACCCTACTTTTACCTCCAGATTCTGGGATAGTTTGCAGTATGCTATGGGTACCAACTTAAAGTTTAGTACGGCTTTTAATCCCCAGATAGATGGGCAGTCTGAAAGAACAATACAGATTTTGGAAGATATTCTTAGAGCTTGTGTGCTTGATTTCAAAGGTAATTGGGATGAATATTTGCCTTTGATAGAATTTACATATAACAATAGTTTTCAGTCTACTATTGGTATGGCTCCATATGAAGCGTTGTATGGTAGACGGTGTCGTACACCCGTATGTTGGGATGAAGTTGGTGAGAGGAAGATAGAGGGTCCAAAATTGATTGAAGTCACCACTGAAAAAGTGAAGATTATTCAAGATAGAATGAGAATAGCTCAAAGCAGACAGAAAAGTTATGCGGATAAACGACGAAAAGATTTGGAATTCCAGAAAGGGGATTATGTGTTTCTTCGAATATCTCCATGGAAAGGAGTTATGAGGTTTGGAAATAAAGGAAAATTAAGTCCACGCTACATTGGACCTTGTGAAATCCTTGAGAAAGTTGGGATGGTTGCCTACAAGTTAGCATTACCACCAGAGTTATCTCGGTTACATGATGTTTTCCATGTTTCTATGTTAAGAAAGTATGTAGCGGATCCTTCACATGTGTTGGTAGAACAGCCTATTGAGTTAAAAGAAGACTTGAGTTATGTGGAAGAACCACTTGCTATCGTGGATAGGAAGGAACAAGTATTGAGATCAAAAGTGATCCCACTTGTGAAAGTTATGTGGCGAACGCATTCCATGGAAGAGGCTACATGGGAGAGCGAGGATACCATGAAGATTAATTATCCGTATTTGTTTGATTCAGACAACCAAGGTATGTCAATTTCGGGGACGAAATTTCCTAACAGGGGGAGAATTGTGACAACCCGAATATAATTACGATAAATTATGTTTAAATCATGATTAGACTATGTGATATGGATAATATGTTATTAGTATATATAATGTTAAGTCATTATATTTAGTCTAATCCTAGCTTCATAAAGCATGAAAAATGAATTAGTTACGAATGTGAGAATTTGAAGTTTTCGGTAGGAATGATCATGTTTTAAGGCTAGTTTGAACTTTATAAAATAATAATTGACTTGGGGTGAAAACTAGATATTTGTATACAGGTGGGTTAGGGTTGTGACACAACAAACGGTGTGTGAAACGGAGGTCCGAGTAAGAAGTTATACCGAAATTACCAACGAAGGGTAAATTTGTCCATTCATTTAAGTGGAAATTTGTCCCTTATGCCCAATAAGTGTCTTAAATTGATTGGTTGGGAAGGGTGGTGGCTTTGGCCGACCTTAAACCCTTATAATGACCTCTTTATTCATCCAAAATTCAGCCATGAGATATTTTAAGCTTAAGGAAAGAGAAGTAGAAAGTTAGGAAGAAAAAGTGAGGAGAAAATTGAAGAAAATTCATAGAAAATTACGTAAAAGCCCCGAAGGTAATTCTAACTGCAAATCTTATTGTTTTTCTTATATTTATGTTTTAGATGATAGAAACCATCATTTTTTACTAAACTTTCAGCCCTTGATATATATGTTTGGTTAGATGAAAGTTTAAGTTAAGTTTAATGTATAAAACCCTAAAATTGATTTGTTTAGAAACTTTGTTTATTCCAACTTCCATATATTTTTGTATACTTACTGGAATTGATTGATTACAATTGGAGATTAACCTGGACTAATATATCTATGACATATACTAAAATCATGTGAAAATACCAAGAAATGAGTCTTTGGTGAGAGTTTGAAATTCGGGTATGAAATATGTCGTAAGGGTGAAAATATGCCCGCCATGTGTTCGGTGTTTTGCTTGACATAGCAAACGAACCTTAAAATTATGAAACTTTAATATTATATTTTTCAATGTGTTTACTGATGTTGGGTGAAATATCATATAAATTTATGATATAGAAAAATTATGGAAATTCGTGGAAGTTGAATGAACGATAAGAGGGCCTATAGGGCAGATTTGCCATATGGTAAAGAAATGAGCATATCTTGCTCTACGAGGCCTAAAATGATGTACCGTCTTTTGTATTGGAATACTAATATGACAAGGATTGAATTTCCAAGAATAAATGAATTTATATTTGGTTTATGATTTGGATATGTTAAATATACTAGCATGAATTTGGATGGGACTTCACTTGTGATAAATGATTTGAATGGAATCGTGTGATGCTTATGGATTGAATTATGTTTAAATCGTTCTTTGGATTATTGATATTATTATGATGATACTAATATTTTAAGAATGATAGGAAGGGAAGAAGAGTTGATTGAATAAGTACCGGATAAAGGCAAGGGCAAAGCCGGTTAAACTGCCAAGGTGAGTGTACTTATGATTTGTTTCATATATAAATATGAATATAGCTCTAAGAGCGGATTTGTTTGAATACTTTGGTATTCAGGATTTGTTTGGATATTAAAATATCCAGGATTTGTTTGGGTCTCATGATCCAGGATTGGTTTGAATACTTCGGTATTCAGGATTTGTTTGGATATTAAAATATCCAGGATTTGTTTGGGTCTCATGATCCAGGATTGGTTTGAATACTTCGGTATTCAGGATTTGTTTGGATATTAAAATATCCAGGATTTGTTTGGGTCTTATGATCCATGATTGGAATTGGACAAAGATCCAATGATTGGTTGGAACTACTGTTCCAGGATTTGTTATTGCCAATGGGCAGAATTATTTGGATCTTATGATCCATGATTTGTTATTGCCAATGGGCAGGATTGTTCGGATTTTATATCTACATATTTGGTATAGAATTGCTATTCTATTGCAGGGAAGGAGTACCTCACTAAGCTTAATGCTTACGGTTTATATTTTAACAATTTCAGGTCATACGCTGCCAGCTAGGATACCATATGACCGGTAGCTTTGAGAGTTGCACCGTTGGAGAGAGCTGGGGTTTAAAAATGGGATTTTATCGTTGTCACACTGAAGATTTTAATATACTCACACATTGTATTTATTGATTTAGTATGGATTGAGTTGATCATAGTTAATCACGGTATTGTATGTTCCCTTAATTATGACTCTGATATTGAATTTTATGATATAAGAATAATATTATGTTCATTATGCACATTATGTAGGAAAATATTGATGAATGAATCATATTTCCAATGGGCTCAAGATTATGATCTAATTATTCCAATAACAAATGATTAGTATGGATATTGGGTTTTGGGGTATGACACTAAGTCCCTCTAAAGTTCTCGCGGTGAGGTCATTCGATAGAGCATGAAAGCTCTCCCAGGCCCTGCCAAGACTGGTCTCTCGCGAGTACCGTTTGACCTCACATTAAAACTCTTTATTATTCTCGTTACATGATTACAACCGTTATAGCTTATAGTCAATATAAACAAAGATACAATATGACTAATACAACAAGCTAAAATATAAATTGTCACGCTGAGCTGCCTCGCTTGAGCTGCCACACTGAGCTACCACGGTGCCTTAATCCCAAAACACTGTTGCTAATGTGGAATTACTTCTAATCTCAAAATTACCTTCAAGCCCCCTCTATACTTGCCACTTTGTGGAGAGATATGTTGGAGCATGAAATGTCTGCAAGAAACTTCTCAAACCGATGAACCTTCTCTACGTGAAAAAATGATGGCCTCCTTTCCTTCGTTAGAACCACAGTGTTATAATTTCCAGGAAAAATTAAAATTCTCCCCGATGTACCTGAGCCGAAGCACTACGGCTCGTTGGGGCTTTGACAAAAGGACATCGCCACTTTTTCCTTATACTGCGCTTCAACCGTTCTAGCTTTATTATTTGAACTTATCCCGAAAGGCCTGCTAACCTTCTCAAATACTCGTCCTGATTCTTGGTAAGTGAAATTCTCCCTTGTAATGCTTCGTTATGTACGAAAAAGCAAAAATTCTCCCCGATGCAGCCGAGTCCTCATTTAAACAATGTTTGGACTTGGGGCGAGGGGACATCATAGCTTTTTCGAATCGTTGGGACATCTTTTCCATTGGGAGTTATTGGATATGTGTGACGAAAATTCTGGAGCCAAAACTCAAACTTGTTGTAGAAGGTAACCCCTTACGTTCCCTAAGCATCGCTTCATGAGTGAGGTAGCGCTGTTTTTTAACTGTCAGAACACTTTCAGAAGTGCCACGTGTGCATTTTAAATGATTATAGGCGGTTGTGCACGTGCGATGGTGGGAAACTCAAAAGACAAGTTTTAAAAGCTTTAAACGTCCCTTTTATTTCAAAACCCTTCTCGTCCATGCATCTTCTTCAAGCTCCCGTATTTCTTAGTGAGAGAAAGTTTGTACTAACTCCATTGTTGCCTTGTTCTTTTTTAGCTTCTTCCTCATCTCCTCCTTTACACCACCGCCTGTGGTTGTGCCACTCCACCTTCATTCCCAAACCTACTTTTACCAAGATTTTTTTTTCTTACCTCGTTATTGTCTGCAATGGCCTCCTCCAGCCACACTTCCACACCTGCCACCAGTGCGCCACCTTCTATCTCTGGTGCCACCGCCGTCTCAAGTGCCGCACCCTGGACGCTTCTCGTCAAGAGCAACTTCGCTTCTATCGTTGGGCCCCCATCTTTGGTGAAGGTGATAAATTTTCTGAGGCATGCAAGACTTGCCATTTCTCATCCAAGTTCGACCCCTTACTGTTGGGTGATGAGGAAATGGATTCATCGAAGTGGGGCTATCTTCCACCTGAGGGAACTCTGCGTTTTCACTTGGACCGTGGTGACTTTTCCTATTCCCAGATCGACTTCTAAGCACCTGGGGGGTCACCAGCCCATTTCACTGCCTGGCATATACACATGCAAAGGTCCCACGCTGTTGCTCTTGCTAAGGTTGGACTTCATCGAGCATACTGGTTTGGGGATTTCACACTCTCAAAGCACAACGCGGCGTTACAAGTGTTAGTTTCCCACTGGAACACCATAACTCACACCTTTTTTGCTGCGCGGGGGGAGTTCACCGTTACACTGGGGGACGTCTGTGAACTCCTTGGGTTTGAGCCCATGGGTGAGTTCACCTACCACGATGAGCCTCTGGATGCCGAAGAGGCTGCTGATCAAGTTGAGTTGGATCATATCAGCCGTAGTTGCACCGGTTTCTCAAACAAAGCCACATTTACCCCCCTTATCAACTATTTTTTCGAAGCCCCGACGCCGAAGGATGTCAGTGATGTAACGGGCCGCGGTCGAGGTACCTCCCTAGAACTACCAGCCTACATACTAGTATTGCTTTCACGCTTCTTCCTTACTGGGAAACGCAATGATTAGCCTAGGAGGGACCTAATAAACATTTTTGTTCGTTTGGCCATAGGGTTCAACCTTCCTTTGGCCGCCATTGCCCTGGGGTCCCTCTACACCTGGTTGGATCGAACACACATCGATATGGCATGATCACTGGGTCATTACAACTTAGCAAATTTTGCTAACACCATTATTTTGACGGGCTTCCTCTACACCCGCTTTCCTGCTATTGCTGCTAAGTCTGTTTCTCTGCCTGTGAGCCAAGGTATCAAGCCCCCACGCCTCCTATGTTTTCACAAAAAGCAAAGTTAAAGGAGATAAACGAAGTTTTTGACCTTTTAGACTCCTTTGTGATGAGGCCATACAATGAGTTTACATTTGCCCATAGTTGGGACTTCTTTCCTTCTGCAGCCACAACGGTCAAGTTCATCCCTGTTATAGAAGATCCCTCGCAAGCCATGGTGCTTCTATTCACTCCTGGATTTCTTCCTTCATATACGGAATGGGGATATATCTCAAAACCTTACAACCCTGACAGATGCAGCAGGCAGTTCGGGTTCGATCAGGGCCCCTCGGCCTGTGTTTCAATACAACTATCCAAGGGCCACTTTTACTGAAGCCTGCACTCTCTATACTACCACCGCGGTACTCGGTGTGACGTCCACCATCGATGGTCGTGTCACCCTCCCTAGTGCGACTAGGAATGGAGATGTATCCACCTCCTTCGCCACCAAGTTACATTTGGGGCAACTGGAAATGATCCGTGAGTTCATTCAGTCCCCTCCTCAATATCCCCCAGCCCTTTCCTTCTCTTTTTCTGAACTGGGTCTTAAGGGGAACTCCACGCTTGGGGTTGAGTTTCCCCTAAGTAAAATCATTAAAGAATCTCCCCTGGAGATACCCCCTCATTGCCCGATGATCCCAACTGCCACCCCAAAACCCAAGTCCGCCGTAACTCCCAAACATACTGTACCTTCTACCGAAGCTGTAACGGGAGAAGGGCCTTCTGAGCCGCCTGCTAAGAAGGCCAAGAAGTCCAAATCCAAGAAGTCTAAGGCCCAAGTTCAAGTGCAAACTCCTTTGGAGGCATTCCCAATTGCCTCCATTCCCCCTCCCATATCTCCAGAGATGGCTGAAGAACTGAGGAGGCAGGTGCAAGCTGAAGTCGACAGAATACATACTGAGTTTCAACGGCGCGCTGTCTTCGTTCCTCCTCCGGTTGCGTTTCCCACGATCGTGGTTGATCCCATGGAGCCAAAGGAAAAAAGGAGAAGAAGGACGAGGGTACCTAAAACTGGTGGTGCAACGAGCTCCTGGAAGAAAACGTTGGGTACTAAAACCCAGAAGAGACAAACACTCGAGAAACCTCCATTGCCAGTTCCTTCTACTGCTGCCTTCACCAGTAATTGTACCTTCTCGTTCTCCCTCTGGATCTGAGGTATGTGTGCATTCTTTATTTTGTTTTATTCCCCTTCTCCTAAGGTGTGTTGCATCTGCTCATTTCTTAATAAGAAAATGTTTTGGTGCAGGGAGTTGAAGAAGAAAGGCCCTGTCCTCCCAGCCCCTATAAGCCGCTTCGTGGGGGGGGGGGGGGGGCATTGCGGTGTTTCTCAAGCAGACACTACTCTTCCCCGTTCCCCCTTGATAAGTCTGACTTACTCTCGCCGTTCATCCTCGCAACGGGCCAAAGAAGCTGCGACGGAGGCTGCCACCGTTGAGTCTGCTGAAGTGCCTGGGCAACCAGAGGGAACTATTGTTGCCTCCTCTGAGTTGCCATCAGAGCAAGAGGTGTCTCTGCCCCTTGTCGTGGTCGAGGAGAGTGCCCGCAGGTAAATTTCTTGCCAAGTCTTACATCTTTTATTTGTTCCCTTATTTTATTTATCATCTCTAACATGCTGGGCCGTTTTAAGTGGAAGTGGCGTCACTGATAGCTAACATTTTCCTTCCGCCTGCATTGACAAAACCCCTTACTGCGGTTCCTCTTTTTGGTGCCATAACAGGGTAAGTTAGATGGATTCCTACCTCTCATTCTTTTGTGTTCACTCCTTGCGTCTAACACTTGGTTTTACATTTGCAGCTTTCTCCAAGTCTCTCTCCACCCTTTGCCCTGAGTGGCCTTTTTCTTTCCCAGGCCCAAGTTGGTGCTGCTGCTCCCGTTGGGACATCTCTTGAGGGTTCAGCATCTCCCTCCGATGATGTGTCCGTGATGACTTTAGTACCTTATGTTGGTGAGGGAGATTTGCCTATCGATGAAGCTTCTTCGGTCGAGGGCCCCGTTGAAACTGCTGAGGCAATGATCCCGCCTCTGACGGCTTTTATCATGAGGGCCCCCATGGTAACTCCTATTCTCGTTCCTACTGCTACTGAGGTACTTTACTAATTTCTCTATATTTCTCAGTTTCTCGAACTTCACATATGTAGGTGGCTTAACAACGAAAACACTTGTTAAGTTTTTTTTTTAAAAACTTCACCTATATCGGTGACTTAACAATGAAAACACTTGTTAAGGTTTCCCCAAAAACTCCACCTATATCGGCGACTTAACAACGAAAACACTTGTTAAGATTATTTCAAAAACTCCACCTATATCGGTGACTTAGCAACGAAAACACTTGTTAAGATTTTTCCAAAAACTCCACCTATATCGGTGACTTAACAATGAAAACACTTGTTAGATTTTTCCATAACTCCGTATTTCCTCTGACTGTTCTCAGGTTGCATGAGAGGATTCTCCGCCAGTTCCTTTGCCTGTTGGCTCACCCCATCGTGAACCTTTCGCCTATGAAGAATCTAGCCATAATAATCAAGGTTCCACGAGAGGTGTTGCTGCGGAGAGCGAATCTGGGTGCGAGCTTCCTCTGCCCGACTTGGATCCTCACGCATTCTGCCTGCTGGTACTCCAAAGTTCTCCCCAAATGCCTGCCAACCACCATTTGGCAATTGAGCAACTTGTGAGCTATCATCTTGAAACCTTCACGGTGGACTGCCTACGTTCAAACATCTCAGTTATGAGCTACAGGCTTCAAGGCATGACCACCGTTGTTGATAAAATTGCCAATACTCCAACTGCAAATGTTACCAGACCCCTCTTCAACCAATAATTAGGTTATCTGAGGGAGTTGGGTCGTGACGAGTTCCGTTTTGACTGGCTCATTGCGCATTTGAAGACTTTGAAGAGCCAGCAGTTGGACAGCCAGAGGGAGCTCTTACAAAAACATCAGGAGGATCAGCGGGGCAAGGAAGCCAAGTTGGCCGAGTTAGTGCCTCTTCTTGAAATCGTTGATAAAGAGGCGGGGGACCTCGAAGAACCTCTACGCGCGATGAAGTCGAAATGAGAGAAATTATTGATTGAGTGCAAACAGGCACAAATAAGGTTGGAGGTCTCTATCAACGCTCAACGGTCTTGCCAAGCAGCTTCTTCGGGCCTCCCTGGAGATTTTTTCTCTTCTTTGGATCTGTGGTTCCTTCTTGGCGAATGAACTTGTATATATATTTTTCTTTTCTTCTCATATAATTCTTGGGTAATAACTCCCAATTTTGTAATGCATCAAAGTTTATGAATGGAAAAAGATATTTATTTTCTTATGCAATCTCTGTGTTACAACTGTTTGCTTAGAGTGTGAAGTTCTGTAATTCTTTCATCTCTTCTTGAGTTATAATAAAAAGAACTTGTTCACTTATCATAATAAAAACAAAGAACTTGTGTATTCATAACAGCCAACTACATCAGTGGTCAAACATAACTGCCTACACATGATAGATTTTCAACCATTTATTGTTAATCTTAAATGGTTTATCTTCTTCCATCTTAGAGATTAAGCAATAACCTGAGTCATGAGCCTCTTTTACAATAAAGGGTCCTTCCCAATTTGCTGCAAACTTGGGAAGAGGAAGCCCCCTAATGTGTTTCACTGCCGCTTTCAATACGAGGTCTCCGTCCACAAACTTCCTTGGTCTCACTAAGTTATCATACGCCCTGGAGATTTGCTTCGTATACATTTGAAAGTGCTGCATTGCATTGTCTCTGTGTTCGTCCAACGCTTCCAACTGCACATGTCTATTCTGGGGAAACATGCCACTTCGTAAGGCATATCGAGCAGAGGGGACTTCTAACTCTACTGGGAGAATCGCCTCGGCCCCGTAAATAAGAGAGAACGACGTATACCCTGTGGGCTTCCTCTCAGTCATCCGATAGTCCCATAAAACGACTGGTATCTTGTCATCCCATGATTCTGGGAAGTCCTCTATCGTTTTAGCCAAGATATTAACCAAAAGTTTTGTTAGTCGCTTTGGCTTGACCGTTTCCCTTTGGGTATGCTACCGTCGAAGTGTGATGGATAATGGAGTATTTGTCTGTGAGCATCGTTACTTCTGAATTGATGAAAGGGGTTCCATTATCCGAAAGGATAACCTTTGGGATCTCGAAACAATAAATGATGTATTCTCTGATGAAATTGCTCACCACTCCTATTGTTTCCCTTCTTAGTGGTATCACCTCAGCCTACTTTGTGAAGCACTCTGTTGCTACTAGTATCCATATCTTCCCCCTAGAGGAAGGGTGTATTGCCCCTACCAGGTCGAACGCCCAAGTATGAAAAGGATAAGGCGTTGCCAGGGAGTGTAAGTCCACTAACGGGGCATGGATCATATTTCTATGAAGTTGGCAAGCCTTGCACCTTTGAACGAACTCAGCCGAATTTTTCTCCATAGTTAGCCAATAGTATCCCAAAGTCATCAACTGGTCATATAACTTGGCCCCTTCTATGTGAGCTGGATCGTGTGCTACTTGAGGACCTCCGCTGCCTCTTCTCTCGTGATACAACGTAAAGGCCTGTTGAAGTATCCCCTTCGATAAAGTTTCCCCTCTTGAACGTAGAATCTGGGGACCCTTCGCTGAAGTCTCATCACATCAATTTTATTCGTGGGGACAACTCCATCCTTAATGAAGTTAATATAGGGTTGTTTCCAGTCAGGTTGAGCCTCCACGAAGTGACATTCAGCTGCTTTGAAGAACAACTGGCATTTATCGCATTTCCATTGTAGCTCTGTCGCATCTTGTTTCATCTTAGACCAAAAATACCCCTCTTTTTGAATTCTCCGGTAGAGGGGTATCTCAGTTGTTTTGCACTGCGCTTCGTGTGTTTTCTTTAATCTTTACTCTGTCTCTTCTGGACCGATGCATCTCGACAGCCATCTTCCTGCATTTCTCAAGCAGAGGTTTCCGTGGTTTGTAAAGTACTGGGCTAATTCTATGAGCCCCATTGTTCCTTCTAGGGCCGGGTATCGGTCGGTAAATAGGGAATACCAATACCAAACCGATTCTAATATGCTAAACCGAATTTACCATTTGTACCACTCGGTACAACCTTACTGAAACCAAAACCGTACCACACATTTTTGCGATAAATCGCGGTAAAATCGGTAATTTCGGTAAAATTTCTATTTATAGCTGACTCAACTCAAATTAAATTTAAAAAATAATTTCGATAACTATAGAGATGCTAGTTGATGTGGATGAGAATGATAAAATTATAAATGTAAAAATATAATTTTTTAAGAACTACATAATCTGATATTCTCAATCAATAGTAAGAAACATCCAAGAAAATGGGTTTAGATGAACCTTTCTAGTTGCTGTGATGAGTCGGTGAGGGATTTATTCAAGTTCAAACAAATTGATAACGAGAGCAGTGATATATATATACACACACACACACACACACACATACATAGAGAGAGAGAGAAAAAAAAGAGATAGAACTTACTTAGGTCGCCGGAGTCGTATACGGCTAGAGCACAACGAGAGAACGAGAGAAGCAGGCGGGCTAGAGCATGGCGAGAGCGTGGCGAGAAGCAGACGGCGAGAGCAAGCGGGAACGAGAGAAGGAGACGGCGCATATTTCAATCCGTCTAGGTTTAACTTTCATTCCAAAGTTGGGCTTTATTTGCCAAATATTAACGACAGTGATTGATACGAAAATGGATGGTCAGGATTTATATTGAGATTTAATGGGCATAGACTGGAATAGTGGTTTTAAAAGGGAATAATTGATAAAAAGTTTTAATTTGGTATTTCTTGGTTATAATTTCGGTAATTTTAGTAAATCGGTTTTTAAAATGTGTAAACCAAAACCAACCATAAAAAAATCGATAATTTCGGTTTCGGTAGTTTCGGTTTTCGGTAAGTAAAAAAGGTAAACCATTACCGCCTTTTATCGGTACAAAACGGTACAGTACGGGTTTTTACCGTACCATGAACACCCCTAGTTCCTTCACCAGCCTCCATTTGCCTCATAATCTCTCCCCTCCAGTCCTCCTCCTCCTCCATTGATAGAATTGACTCTATCATCGAAGGAGCTGTTCTTTGTTGGATCACGACGGTGGTTGTATCGCCCCTCATGATCATTTTCTGGGCAATGGTGTCATATGCATCTGGATGGCGGTTCATCATTCTGGGCTGCCTCTTGATCTTGGTCCGATGGAACTGGTCGAGGATCCTTTGAATGATTATTCTGTATGGTGCTAGGCTCGTATGTTTCAACGCATATTATCCATTCACTTGCTGAACCACTAAGTTTGAATCGCCCTTGATGCAAAGTGAATGGATCACCCTTCGAAGAGCCTCTAGCAATCCCAACACCAATGCTTCATGTTCTGCCTCGTTGTTAGAGCAAGGGAAATCTAATTTGTAAGAAAGACAAATCTCCTCCATTCCTTTCGAGAAAATAACCCTTGCTCCTCCTTTATTTTATGTCGATGACCCATCGAACTGCATTGTCCATTCCTCATTCGTTGCGTCTATATGGTTGGCCTAAAAATCTTCTCCTAGAAATATCTTCCTTAGGTGGCTCGAATGTTCCTGAGGGGAAAATAGCCAACAGATCAGCGTATACCTGGCTTTTGATTGTGCGAGGCACCACGCACTTCAAGTCATATTCAGATAGGATGAGGAACCACCTAGCTTCCCTACCAATCAAAATCGTTCTTGCTAGAAAATACTTAATAGGATCACATCTAGTTACAATATGAATTGTAAAAGACAACATATAATGCCTAAGTTTTTGCGCTATAAAGACTAAGGCTAAACAATGCCTTTCAAAGCTACTGTATCTGACTTCTGGTCCATGGATGATCCTGCTGAGGTAATAGACTGACCGTTCTTGCCCATCGATCTCTTATGCCAGCAAAGCTCCCACAGACCTCGTGGTGGATGTGAGGTACAGCTGGAATGGTATTCATGCCTTCGGGGGAACAATGATCTGTGGTGAAACGAGCAGTTTCTTTAGCCCGTTCAGAGACTCCCGGTGAACCTCCTCCCACTTGAACTTCATGTTTTTTCGCAACAGCTACATCAACGGATGTGTTATTTCGGCCAATCCAGGCACAAATCTCCTAAGGTAGGAGACTTTGTCGAGGAAACTCTTCAGCTCCTTCGCCGTTCTCGGACATGGAATTTCCAAGATCGCCCCTTATTTGTCCTGATCCATCTGCACCCCTTGTCTATCAACCACAAAGCCTAGGAATTTCCCACTTGTCACTCCAAAGACACACTTCAGTGGATTCATCCTCAATTTAAACTTCCTATAACGTGAAAACATCTTCCTCAAATCGCTCAGATGGGACTCCTCCTTCCTCGATTTGATGACCAAATCATCCACATAGAATTTCACAAATTTATGGAAAAAGTCATGAAAAATGGCCATCATTGTTCTCTGGTAAGTCGCCCCAGCATTCTTGAGTCCAAACGGCATCACCCTGTACATGAAGTTACCCAACGGGGTTCTGAATGTCATCTTTTCTACATCCGAGGGTCCATTTTTTATCTGGTTGCACCCTACATACCCATCCATAAAGTTGTACATCTCATGACCAGGCGTTGCATCTATTAAACTATCATTGGAAGGTAGAGGGAACTCATTTTTGGGGCAAGCTCTATTCAAGTCTCTGAAGTCCACGCAGATCCTTATTTGGTTTTTATCCTTCTTCCCCACTGGGACAATACTAGATGGCCAGAGTGGGTGTTGTATCGGTGTGATGAACCCTATCGTTAGTAAGCGTTGAACCTCTTCCTTGATCTTTAAGTCTAGCTCGGGTTTATACGTTCTCGTCGCTTGCTTAACTGGAATGGCAGAAGGCATTATATTCAACTTGTGGCAGCTTACTTCCTCGTCCAACCCCTCTATTTCTGTGTATTTCCACGTGAAGACATCTATAAACTACCGAATTAACTCAACTAAGGCCTCTAGTTTCTCTTTGCTGAGATCTTTCGAGATAAAGATAAGCCTTGGATCTTCCTCTTCTTTTTTTAGATTCAACTGCTTCAACTCTTGTGCTTGTGGCTGTAATACCCCGTATTTTCTGTGATATTTATTTTTGGGGATTAATTGAATTAAATGCTTATTAATTGGAAATTAATCCAGATTAAAAATATTAACGAGATGTGAGTTAGTATTTTATTATAATGTGTATACTTGGCATTATATGAATATTGATAATATTGAAATTGTCGTGAGATTCATATACGACAATTTGGGAATTTTGTTTGACGCGTGTGACCGCCACGTCATGGTATTTTATTAATAAATTAAAAAGTGAATTTTAGTCCATTAACCGTATGGTCGTTTTGAGTGCGCCAACGCGTCCGGAAGGGTCGAGATAGTCAGAAAACACTAGGCGAAAGTTTAGTTTGGGTCCCGGGGTATTTTTGGGCCATACCGGCATCATAAAGGGTATTTTGGTAATTTGTATTTTTTGGGAATTAAAAAGTGACGAAAATTGGGATTTCAATCTGACTATTTCTTTAACCCACTTAACCCACTAACTACACTAAGAGACAACATGGGCTACGGGAGAAGTTGAAATACAACTCCAACTTACCAAAAACCAAACACACCTCCATACCTCCATTATCTTCAACCTTGGGAAGAGCTTGAGAGAGAGAGAGAGAAGGAAAGAATTCTGCAGAAAGAAAGAGAGAGGACAGACTTAACTTCAAGATTCAACACCAAATTCAGAGATAAATTAAGGCAAGTGATTTAAACTCATTTGATTCAAGATATGTTTTCATGTTTAGGAATTTTCGAAATTATTCTTGGGAGATGATTTAGACCCATAAATTGGAAGTTAAAATCTTGGATATATGTTAGGAATTGCATGTAGTAATATTCTGGACGAAAGTTATGTTCTAAACAGAACCTTTGATGATTTAAAAATGGAGTTAGAAGAAGTTTAATGATGTTCTTGATTGGAAGAATTCTGGAAATTATTTTGATGTAATTTTGATCTAAACTAAGCCTTTAAATGATGAATTATGGGACTTAGAATGTTAATACTGTTGTAGGATGATAGTATAATGTTATAGTAACCTTGTCTTGGAGTTTCATGCTTAAAAATGGAGTTTTGGGACGAAACTGTAACTGCAAAACGAAGCAGTCCGTAACAGACCTGGTGCAATCGATCGATCGACATTCATCAGTCGATCGATCGACCACCATCGATCGATCGAAGGTAAAGGTCGATCGATCGACCTTCCCAGAATGAATAAAGTTTTCCTTAATTGAATTTTAATGGTGTTAACCCTTGGATAAAATTATTGGAGACATTGTGAATACCCTTAACCTTAAGGAAGACCAGTAGGCATGATTATGAGATTTGGACCTTAATTGGAATTTAAATTGAGGAATTATTCTAAATTAATGAAATTTGTTATGTGAGATAATATTTGGGATAATAGTGAAAATTTGAATAATTTGATGAAATAAGGTTTGGGGCAGAAGTAAAGACCTTAGGTATAAAGATGTTATATGTGGGAATATTGGGGACTTAATAGTCTATTCGAGATAGGTTTTAAGTTTAAGAAATTACGACGTGAGACGTGTCGACTATTTAATTTATATATTATCGGGATACTTAAAATATATGAATTTGGAATAATGGTATAATGATGTAGAGTATACCTTTATTAATATTGAGATATCTAAGATGTGTGAATGCTTAGTATATAATCTTATGTGTATGACATACCTACCATACTTTCTATCACGGGAGGTTTACGTTCGCTTAGGGCCTTCTTATCCTTGTGTTGCCCGGATTTAGACTGGTTACCTCGATGAACATAGGTCATAGAAGGACTTATTGTGATATTAATAAGCCTGCTGATCATGGGAGCGTAGGTATGTGCGTATCCCATGTGATGGTGACTGTGTTCGCCTCCACTATTTGTGATGTTGTTATCTGAACAATTCCTGAGAGATTCGGAATGTGTAATCCTTATGTACGTGATGTACCGGGATGGATAGCAGAGTATGTGTGCACCGCAGCTTAGCCTTTGGGTGCTTATATTGTATATTTATGTTGTGAAATATACGGTTAAATGAGAAGGAATTTACTATGTTAAATTGTGAGTATAGTTATGGTAATGTTTTGAAAAGATAAAAAGAGAGAACTTTTATCAATAAATGGTTTTGTTAGTAATTGGGAATCCGGGAATTAAAGTAGAAATCTCTATTTAATTATTAAGGTTGGAAATTAAACGTGAACCGAGTAGTAGTCTTAGAAACTCTTTAGATAGTTATGAGATAACACATGAATGGGTACAGGAACGTTAGGAGTGCACAGTTAGACGAGAGGTGAGTATATCATGTGAGAGCACGTCCTAACATGTACTTTACATACTGTTTTAAATGTTTTTAAAGCACTTGCAGGTTTTTAAAATATCTCCACATTCGGGCTCTGACCCGTTTGCTTTCAAATATATCTTTTTGTAAAACCACTTTAGGTGCCCAGCCACAAGGTCACCATGCATAGGATCCTCATTCTGATGACGAGCTGTAGCTGCTTGTGGAAGCTACAGGGATTTGATTTTAGACGCTTATATCATTTGGATTCCTTATTCAGTATTCCTCAGTTGTAGGGCATGTTGCCCAAACTCTATTAGATACATTTCCATTTTAGTTTTTCAGACTTTGGCATGTATTCGTTCAGTATTCAGTATTTCATTATTTACTTCAGTTATGGGATTGTGTTATGAGAAGTTTATCCTCCAGATTCATTTATATCATGTGACGGTTATTCTATTTACTTCATTATGGTGAATGGTGTTATTATTCTTTTTACACTTGTTGCATGTTATTCAGACTTTAATTAAAATTTGACAACTTACTTTTTAAATACTAGGTGGTTAGTAATAATAAAATATTTTCGACAGTGATGCTATTAACTGAGCCAACTTGACATTTTGATTTAATTTAATAAAGGAGTAGCTACCCGGTATTTAATTAGTCGGGGTGTCACAGTGGTTTTGGCTGATCTGCCATATAGTCTGGCTCTTCGACGACATCCTCTACGAGCTCCTGTAAGTTAAAGTTGTTTATCACCATGCATTTTCCCCATTGGTCCACCAGAAAGAATTCATATATCGGGTCAACCTCATCATCAGCTTCCTCGGCCGCTCGCTCACAACATTATAATCGATACACCACCTTCCCTTCCTCGGTAACAGCCTTCTTGCATTGTCTGCTGGTAGTGGTGACTACCTTCCTCTTCTTCTCTCTAGAAGCCTCAGCCACTCTTTCTCCTGAGAAACGGCTCAGCACGCTTTACCGTTAGACCTCGTGGTCCATCGGGTCCACTCTAGGCCTCATTCTATCTTTAAGCTACTTCGAGAGGCCTTGGGGCCGAGGGGCGACCTGGTGAGCTTCTTCGGCCATTTCTCTTATGTTGCTTGTAATCTCCTTCTTCTGCTCGTTTAAGGGCCCCATCCTTTCTATGATCGAGGGAACCTATGCGCCCTACATTCTTCTCATTAGGACCCGAACATCTTCCTCTAACTCCGTGTAAAATGTTGCGTCCACCAAGTGAGCCTCCTCAACAACGAAGGGCCTCTTTGTAGTCCTAATGGTCACCTCTGTTCCCTTGACACTTGCTTTGGCACATTGGTGGTGCGTAGAAGGAACACGACCTTGGTTGTGTATCCACACACTTCCTATTAGCAGTTGATAAGAAGTTTCACTCTCTATTACGTGGAACTTGATATGGGAACTAAGATTTCCCATTACAATCCCAACATTAATGTACCCAATGGATTTGGAAGATTGATTATCATACCCTGAAATTACCAAAGGCATGGGGGCTATCCTTTCTTCTGAAATATTAGGTGCATGGAAAGAGTTGATTGGCATAATATTGATGGAAGCTCCCTCATCCATAAAAGTCCTTGCAAAGCTAACTCCGTTGACACTAGCGGTCACATATAATGACCTATTGTGAGGGAACCTTATAGCCCTATCTGCATCACTAAAGGTTACCTCTGACAAGAACCTTCTCACCATCCTGGCCATGGGTCCCTTCCATCTCAGCAAAGGGACTACGTTCTTCCTTGTAATATCGAGTATTTCCTGGGTTATCTCCAACCTACTCTCCTTCGGGACTCCCACTTGGTCGAAGAACCAGGTGAACTTTGGGGATTTTGAAACTGCACAGTATTCTAAAACTGGGTCTACTTCCTCACCTTCAACACCGTACACCTCCTTCACATCCTTGGCACTTACTTCGTCGTAAGCCAACACTACATTAGCCATTCCCCTTGTGCAATCTTCTAGATTCTCCTCATACTCTTCTCACTTCGTTGTTGACTCTCTTTCTCCTCTCTCCAACTCTTCATCGTAGGCTACCACGAGACTGGCCCCATGTGCTGGCAGTGGGTTGTTGTTGACGTTCTGTGGAGGGATTTGCAATGTCCCTGCCTTCACGTACTTATCGATGATTCTCCCCAGTGTAAAATAACTCTCGATTGGATCCTGGATCCTCCGATGAACCTGACAGTACTTTGGATCCGCCTTCATTACCGCATCGGTCTCCCCAATAGGAACGTCCTTTGGCTCATAGACCGTTCCCCCTGGGACCATCGCATTGTAACAACTGACAGCTTTCTCTACTATACAAGGCAATGTTGGTGGGTCCTCCTTGTCTCTTTCAAAATTCCTCTTATTATCCTTCTTCGGTGCTTTGCCCCTATATCCCCCTTCAGTGTACCCTACCCTTGGGGGCTGAGACCTCCCCCCCCCCCTCGGGAGTTGCATCGGCTGCCTAAACATCATAGGCACCACCACCGGATTGGGCCGCACCACCAAGGAGATATTTCTCGCTGCTTTTAAGAACGCTGAGAAAGTTCCCTCGCGTGTCTTATTAATAAGTTGGCAGATGTACTCAGGAAGCATCCCCTCAGCGCAGATCTGCAACAACTTTGATTCTTTCGTCTCCTCCCTTACGTCGAAGGATCTTTGCCTGAACCTTCAAACATAGGCCACCACTTCTTCCCCAGAGCTTTACTTCTCGTTACCCAGTTGGGTCAAAGTGAATTCATCTTCTGCCAGAAAGAACTTCTGGACAAACAATACATACTTCTCCTTCCATGTAGAAACGCTGTTAGGAGTCAAATGGGAGTACCAGGTGTATGCTTTATCGGTTAAGGATTTGGAAAACTCCCTCAACCTAAGCCTTTTATTATTACAATGCGCCCCCAGATGTTCAACAAAGCGCTTAATATTCTATTTCGAATTCCCACCTTTCCTTGTGTATTTTTTAAAGATACGAGGAATATAGTCCTTTGGATAGGGCTCATCGCTGTATTCCTGAGGATAAGGTGTTCGAAAGTCATCATAAACCGAAGCCACCTCGCCGACAGATTGCGAGTAAGCCTTCATGAACTTCAGTATATCTTTCTGTATCTCTTTTCTCTTTTCTCATTTCCTCCATGGGTGATGCTACTGGGGCAACAACCAATGGGACTATAGGCTGAGTACCCGTTGTAGATGGAACAGTCATCACAGTTAGGGCCGTTGAAACTCCTGAGATTCCTACGAATGGATTCACAACGGAGGGTATGTTTGTTGGAACCGTTTTTGCCATACCTGCACCTGGTGGGGCCATTGGGGCTATCCCTGGTGTTACGAAGGCATTGGCTTCCAATCCTCCTAGCATTGTTGAAGCTGCCAGAGTTTGCAAAAACTCATAAAACTTACTCATGAGGAGCGCCACCTGAGTGGGTCCCAGCCCCGCACTCGTGGAAGCTTGTGTCAACCCTGGAATGCATGTCGTCACCTGAACCGGAGGTACCTCCATTTGAGGAACCCCATCCCATAGAGCCTCCAGTTCTCTCATAACTTGTTCTTTGTTGTGTTGGATGTCATCAAAGTTGAGCCTTCGATTAACATTATCTTGCGCCATACTCCCTACTTAGAAGAATGCCTCCCCAGCAGATTCGCCAAATGTAAGAGGGTATTTTAGATTATAGATGGAGGCATAACCCCTTAGAAGTATGGTGATGATAAGTTGATCAGGTAAAACCTTGGATTAGTGATAAAACACGCAAACGCAAACTCGATGAAGATAAGACTTAGTTTAAACTCACAAATCTCTCGTGTATAACTCCGAAAAGCAGTAAAGAAACTTAGAAGTAACTTAGCTAGAGGGAGAGAGAAGTAAGAACCCTAGGTACACCTTGGTAAGCAGGCAAACACACTAAAAACTCTCAAGAATCTCTGTCACGTATTAAACGCTTCCTAATAAATGACAATAGCGGGTGAATAAGACCTCTGGTTTGTAATAACTCCCTCTCTGATCTGTATTTTTCTTTACCAATAACTTCTTAAACTCTCAAAAGATCATCCTCTCCTTAGGGGTGGTTGGGGTCCTTAAATAGCTCTCCACACCATCCCCTAGGCAACTGAGTCATTAAAGACTATAAAATACATCCCTCATACTTTATGTCACAACATTAAATGCCCGATGCACTAGTTGCCTCCACGTCATGAACATTAAATGCCAAGACATGCCTTTTGCCTAACCACTGTGTGTCAGGGGGCTGTTGTCGCAGAGGTGGCTCACCAACTGCCTGACAGCCCCAAATACCACGGTGGTTTACTCAAGTGCAAGTCTGACATTATTTAGCTGGTTAGTGACATCACCTACAGTAGATGTGACATTAAGTAGAGGGTTGTTTGGTTCACAACTCAACGCCCAATGGAACTCCAAGCTTCTCCGCCCGAGGTTCCACGGTCAGAGTCCTTCGGTGTTTTACCAAGTGTATCTAAGATGGTTAGGACAAGCCCCAATAGTGCCTCACTTATCAATCCTCCAAACCAAGTTCCTTTAAAGTTCCCGCATTGAGGTCATTCGATAGAGCATGAAATCTCTCCCAGGCCCTGCCAAGACTGGTCTCTCGCGAGTACGGTTTGACCTCACTCTAAAATTCTTTATTATTCTCATTACATGATTATAACCGTTATAGCTTGCAGTCAATATAAACATGACTAATACAACAAGCTAAAATATAAGTTGTCACGCTGAGCTGCCACGGTGCCTTAGTCCCAGATCACTGTTGCTAATGTGGAATTACTTCTAATCTTAAAATTACTTTCAAGCCCCCTCTACAGTTATTGTCAAATGAAACAATCATAATATGTTTATAATTTACATTTGTGTAACCTATCACTACAAATATATTCATTCTCTTGTATAGCGTACGTGTTTATTGGCCCGCGCCAACGACACCCTTTTTAGAGTTCATCATAGAATTTGTGTGTATTGATATATGTCATTATAATAACAGACCTTTATCCTCTTGCATATGCAGTTGTTGATTCAGAGACGGAGGATAATTTGATGTGGTTTCTCATGAATTTGTGTGATGCAATAGCTTATCAAGATCGAAACATCACATTCATATATGATCGGAATAATGGTGTTATTGAAGGTGTTTGTAAGGTTTTTCCAATGTCTGCACATTGCTACTATATGCATCATTTACAGGGAAATATAAAGAAGAAAATACGGGGTACTGCGAACTTTCAAAAGAAGCTCGTTCAAGATTATATGCGTTGTGCATATGTTGTACTAGTTGATGAATTTCAGCAGAACATTGATGCCCTGGAGAAGGAAGGTGGAGTTGCTGTCGTTGATTTTCTTGATAATTTACCTCCAGAGAATTGGTCTTGTGCATATTTCATCAGTAAGTGTAATGGTGACATGGCATCAAGTGTTGCGGAATCATTCAACTCTTGGATCATAGAGGAAAGGCATTTAGCGATAATTAATATGATGGATAAAATAAGGATCAAAATTATGAATTTCAATGCAAACAAACTTGTTGAATATAAAATATGGTCAAAGGAGTTGTGTCATCGTTTTGATAAATTACTGACTGAAAATTGGAATAAAGGGAGACATTGAAATGTTAGCCGCTCAAGTACGCATGTATTCGAAGTTCATTCAAATATGCGGGCCACGATTGACTTAACAAAGGAATTTGCTCTTGTAAGAGTTGGCAACTACGATGTTTTCCATGTTCTCATGTTGTTTATGTTGTAAGGAAGATAGGTGGAAGTATTTATGATCATATTGAGAATTATTATAAGTTTTTTTCTACAAGAAATCATACTCATCACCTATAATTCCTCATCCTGATTTGATGTCCCTAATTATTCCATTACCTCAAAATCCAACATTCCTTCCTCCATTAACAAAGAGGCCGACATGGAGGCCAAGAAATAGGAGAAGAAAATCTACTGGAGAGGTCATAATAAGAGAAGTAACTTGCTCTAAGTGTAGTAAAACAAGTCATTACAGATCCACGTGTAAAAAACCAAGTTGATTCCTCTTAATATAGTTCAATCCATTCATTGTAACATGAGTTTTAAATAAAATCAATGAACATTCACATTTGAATAAATTATTGTAATTTCATTGTTGAGTGTTCATTTATGTATTATTTGTTTTCGAATGGAATCAACACAGAGTACACGCATATTTTTATAAAGTACACGCATGTTGATATTACCAAAATCTAATTCAATATACGTGTACTTTATGCATTCTATATGTAATTTTATAAAGTACATGTATATAAATGCGTGTACTGTTTAGAAAATGATTTTGGACAGTACAATGTGCTTGTACTTTATAAAAAACACTTAGGTCACTCATATTGTTAAATTCCTATATGTATTATGGTCCGCACCAGCGGCATTATTATACAAGTATTTCAATATGCGTTTACTTTATGTATTCTGCATGTACTTTATAAAATACACGTGTAATATATAAAGTACACGCATTTAAATAATGATTTGGGACAATACCTTGTGCGTGTGCTTTAAAAAACACGCGTGTATTATAATTTGAAAATTGTTTTGGACATTACAATGTGCTTGTACTTTATAAAAAACACTTAGGGCACTCATATTCTTAAATTCCTATGTGTATTATGGTCCGCGCCAGCGACATTATTATACGAGTATTTCAATATGCGTGTACTTTATGTATTATGCGTGTACTTTATAAAGTACACGTGTAATATATAAAGTACACCTATTTAAATAATGGTTTGAGACAATACAATGAATGAATTAACAATACAATCATATTTTGACATACCAATTTTTTTATAATAAATGAATGTAGTATTAATGTTTACATTTTTGACATACCCATTTTTTTTACATATTTGGACAATACAATGTGGTTAGTTCTTTTTTTTTTATTTGTATGTAGCAGTTCAGCAAAGTACATGCATTTTTAGTAAAATACACGTGATCATTTTTCCTAATGCTCACGTGTACTTTACCATATTTGTGTGTACTTTATATTTTTACGCTATGTCATAGTTCGAGACAACACTATATTATGTAGGTTTTGGTGTATGATATAAGTCACAATACATGTATTAAAGAAATAAATTTTTTATTAAAACAAAAAAATAAAGTACAATTTTTTCACATAACAAAAGCCGAAAAAAATAAAGAAGGCTTCTATTAGAGAAAACTGTTAAAGGAATCTATTGTGTCAGGAAGAGAGTCAATTAAATTCGAGCATACTCGAATTTCTTCTTCTATGACAACTAAAAGGCCTTCAATGACGCGCCTTCTTCTCCTTCAGCTTGGCAATTTTCAATGGAACTTCTTGTGTATAGAAAGACATGAAGTCTTCATGTGTTTCAGGAGGGTCCTCTTCCACATCAAATAAATCTATGGAATTGGGTGGAAGTCCAAAGTAGCCTTCTCTCACATATGTTTGAAACTGCTAAAAGGCAGTTTTATATGAGGAAAGATTTTCCTTGATTTCTCTTTTTTTTCTTTCATTTTTGTCAAGAGCAGCTCACAACTTTTCTGTTGGGATACTCATTATGTAATCTTTACCCTGGATGTAATGGTTAAAAAAAGAACACATATTACTCTTTTATAGGAAAAGTTAAAGCTATTTATTTCTTTAACCAGAAGTAGTTGGGATAGTGAGTGGTTGAGCTTAATAAATTATTTTTGGTTATTGTGTCCTGCTGAATAAGTATATACAGTAGCTTTATTCCTACGCGTTGAATGGTCCGCACCAGTGGCACAATTATTTTACTATATATAAAGTACACATGTAATATTTAAAGTACACGCATTTAAATACTGATTTGGTACAATACACTGAATGAATTGACAATACAATCATATTTTGATATACTAACTTTTTTACAATAAATGAATGTAATATTAATGTTTACATTTTTGACATACCCATTGTAACACCCCGCCTAATTAAATACCGGGTGGCCAGTCCCATACCAAATTAAAACAGAATATACAGTTGGCTCATTCTTAGCATCACTGTCGAAAACATTTACAACTCACCCAATACCCAATTAAGCTGGTGTTAAAAAAACTTTCCAAATTTAAATTTCAACAAAACCATGTTTAGTTTAAGAATAACACTACACATTTTATTCTACAACACTGATAACACAATAAATAACTCAAAAGAATTTAAATGCAATTGGAATAAACATTCTCAAATAATATAAATCCTTTACAATAATCCCAACAATGTTAAATGTATTAAAAAGTCCCGAATACAATAGTATTTAACCCCGATAGAAAAAGATAACTGAATCCTTTGGGCGACATGTCCTAACTAAGAATACTGTGAATCAAAAGATGAAAGGCGTCTAAGCAAAATCTCCATAGCTCCATAGTTCAACATAATCCGCTAAGGTTGGCGTCCCTGTTGCTGGACACCTGATATAGAAGATACAATAGAAAAGAAAATATGCAAGGAAACGGGTCAGAGCCCGAATGTGTAGATGATTTTTAAAACAGCAAGTATTTAACAAGTGAAATAAAGCATTTATTATGTACATGTTAGATCCAACTCTCACTTGTTATTCTCACCTCTCAACTAGAGTGCACACTTAACGTTCCATATTAACCTCCTAGTTAATGGTTCCTCTTTCCCAGTTTCCATATTATAATTCCATTCCCATATCATAATCCCCGTATGTCCCATACCATACGTCACATTATTATTCATTTACATTTCTCATTTATATGAATCGTTTCTCATTAACACGAATCATTTCTCATTAATATGAATTAAGCTTTTCAATTCTGTAAGAATAAACATTCATTAACTTAATTCCATTATCTTTCTCTATTCACAGTTATCTACAATTATCACTGTAGATGGATTTAACCACAATATATATCCATTCAATCATTTAATCCATTATATATATATATTCATATATAATACGGCACCCCGAGTCACAGCTGCGGTGCAATGCATTACTCTGCTATCATGTCCCATCATCGCAAGTCGCCGAATAGGGGACTAAAGGTTCGGTAAGATTCCACGAACCACAAACATCAACAAACAAATTAGAGGCGAACATAGTTCTCGTATCCATGGGTCACGCACATACCTACGTACCCATAGTCAGCGGACTTATCAACTCCCCGATAAGTCTTTCATAGACCTATGTTCTCGAGCGACAAATCAAAGATCCCATGAATTCATCAGGATATGACTGCCCTCACGCGTAAACCTCCCACCGATAGCAAGTAAGCTAGGTATGTCATACACATAAATCATCAATCAATCAAATAGGTATTATCATACCTATAATATAATATCAATAAGGTAATATCACTACCCTAAGATATTTCCCATACGTATCATTATATTTCTTTTAAATTCCACATATCATATCTTTACTTCATAATTTAATTATCCTCGCATCCTATAACATCTCTCCACTCCCGACGTCATTAAGGTTCATGCGCGGAGCGTCTCGCAAAGCGAAATCCAAATAAGGAACCCCTCCAATACACTACTACTTAACTTTGTCGATCGAGGAGGTCCGACAACTTCAACTATGCGATCGGGATAACCTCATACCTTCTTTCAACCAAATGTGTTTTAAACTCCCATATCTATCCAGGAGACATACTGCTAAGCGCTCATATTACACTTAGTCCTTGCACAATCAATAATGAGCTTAAACTCAGTCCTTGATGTTCAAATTGTAACCCTAAGGCTACCCTCACTCAAAATACATGATTCAAATAGGTTTTTCCTCAACATATATTCAGTAAGAAGTCACTAATATCCTACTGGTCCATAACATCATTTCTCCCGAATTACTACGAGTTTAGTTCTCCTTTTAATTAAGGTTAAAACCGATAGTTTCAAATCTCTTATAAACACATCTTCTTTCACTTAGGATTAAACCCTCTTGTAAACTTAAGGATACCCAGGTGTTATATTAAATCATCCCTACTGGTCCTATCTTTAATACTCATACATCCCCATTTGGAATTTAACAAATGAATCTAGCAACCGAAATTCCATTCAATATAATTTTCATCATTTTAATCACTTGAATTCAAATCAAATTAATTCAAATCTTATCAAGGGTTTACTGATATTTTCTAAGTCCCATAACATCCAAATAATAATCACCAAAGATCCACAAAAGGTTTGGGATAAGAATCAACATTTAAAAAGAAACAACTTTAGATATTATGGGGAGGTCGATCGATCGAAGGCAGGGGTCGATCGATCAATCCCTCAGGTCACAGCCTGGTTTTTCTGCATTTCAGTAACTACGGGTTTAGCAACTTATGATCATTTAAACCTTCATATAAACATCCCAAATGGCTTATAATCTTTACTACATGATATATCAACATATATGAACGATTTCCAATACTCTAAACATCCTAGAATCATCAAGGGATTGGATTAAAAAGCATGTTTATCTCCTCATTTTCCAGAAAATCATCAACATATTAACTTCAAGAACACTTCAATGGTTTTCAGATTTTTCTTCCATATATATGTGATTATTTCGTGATTATTTTCATCCTACAACATGAGTTAAATTCTTATAACATTTCAGTTTCCAGAAATCCATTTAATATTCCATTATTTCTTCCAAACATGAATAATCTTCTCTTTTCATACTATTCTAACATGGACAATATACAAACTTAAATTGCCATTATCAAACACTTGCCTTTACTGAAGGTCTGATCCTTTGGTGTAGTATATCTCAGTTGGTTGTCCCTTCTCCGGTCAAACTCCGGTGGTGGTTGGTGGTGGTGAACCTTGGTTCTTGTTCTTCTCCTTCCCAAGTAGGCTTTTTCCTTCCCAAGCACCCTTTCTCTCTCTCTAGGAAGATGGCTTCTCTATTTTGTGTAGAGGAGATGAATAACCCACATACACTTAATCTACCAATACTTATAATAGGACAAAATCCGAAATCACTATTCACCCCCTAGAAAAATGATCAGAATGCCCTTTCGGGTTGTCTATTCATCTCCAAATGACCCGAGACTCAAAATTAACATCCAAATAGACTTTTCTGACTATTTCGAACCTTCCGGACGCAACGACGCAGTCGAAATGACTATTAGGTCGATAGAAAATAAATTTCCTTTTTAATTTAATAAACTAGTCCCGACACGTCCCATACCGCGTCTGACTAAAAATATAAATTACCGAATTTATATCATACAGTCATATCAATGACATCACATTCATATATTACCTAAATATCTTTAAGTAATATTTAGAAGCATCCATTTTAATATCCACCGTCCGGATAAAACCCGAATGAATTAATTAATAATAAAATCTAATTAATCCATTAATTTAAAATATAACCCATTTTAAAAGTCATTTAAAATTACGGGGTATTACATACTCCCCCCCTTATAATAGAATTTCATCCCGAAATTCAGGAATATAAGTCATACCGGTAAGGTCAACTTCGAGTATAAATCTCACATCGCAAGAAATCCCAGATGTACCGCCCATACAGTACATTAACAAAAATCCCTATCGATGTTATACGCCAAGCCTCACCATATAGTTTCAACTGAATCAAATTGAGACGTTACCTAATATTCCCTATACCGTCCTTGTGACAAACTTTGGGAAAACTGAGCCTCACATATTGAACAAATAAATCCTGAAGTTCCAACTACTTACCTTTTTACATTATTGAAAACTACTACAATCCAATCATCCAGGGAGCCCATACACCCTCTCGTACCGCTTTCAATATTAAAATTTTCGCAAAGGTTATAAACTCATATTGCAAAGACCTAACTTATTTCGACTCCCAACGGTTATTAGTTTCATGCGTGGGGTGTCTCGCAAGCGAAATCCAAACAAGGAATCACCCCGATACACTACTTTCTAAAGTAGTCGGTCATCGAAACTCCTAAGGTCCTTAGTCAATAGTATATAAAAATTTGGTTTATCGATTTAAAAAAAAAATGGTTTATAGATCTACGCATCTACTCTCTTATAGAAGACAAGATGCAGGATAGTAGTAGTACATACGCTCTCTTATACCATAAGTCAATGCACGCCGATAGTCTCATCACGCTCGGACATGCCCAAGGTAAGTAATCCCATGATAAAAATCAAACCCACGTGATAACATGTAATATATAGGTGTCCCACACCCCTCTGTGAGTCTACGTAAATAACGATGCTATAGGCTAAGTTTAGCAACCCTTTGGCCCACACAATATCTTTCACTACAAAAATCAATATACGCTTCATAATCCCTTAGATAGAAAACATACCCTCATTCGCGGGTGGTGGTTGTTGATTCTCTGCCTGACGGACGTTATATACACACCCGTACTGACCCTGCTGCGCGGGTGTTGCTGGAATGGGAAGTAGTGCTAGCACCGGAGCTGGAGCTGGAAGAGCAGCTGGTGGAAACACTGGTACCTGTGGCTCCTGTCGAGCATGTTGTTGCTGAGGGAATTTGTCTTTCTCAGGACAATCTTGACGTTTATGGCCATACTTGCCACACACGAAACATTTTCCCGCAAACTTTCCACCACCTTGCCCCTGTTGACCCCGAACCTGCTGGCCATTACCTCCCTTCCCTTGGCCCTGATGAGCCCGTCTCTGGCCCTGATGGCCCTGTTGTCCTTGCCCAATACCTCTATCCTCATATCGATAATCTCCAGATCGCAAACGCTTAGCATAGTCCCCTGTCTGGGAACCCTGCTCACTCTAACGCTGATGACTCTGCCCTAACTGAGTCCCACTAAAACTGCCCCCAGTAGTCTTGCCTTGCAGGCCTGACCCAAACCCCCGCTTGACACCCTGATTATGTAAGCGGTTATCCTGGCAGTGGAGCATTGCAGCATTAAGAACATCTGCATACGTACGTAGTGAAAGATTCCTCAATAAATATTGGCGAATTTTATAGTTCAACCCGTCAGTGAACATTAGAATTCTCCTCTCCTCAGTAGGTACTTCAGCTGGTACCAAATTAGTTAATCTCGTAAAATCTTCCTCATATTCCGCGACAGTTTTCTCTCCCTGTTTCAAATCAAGTAGCTTACGCCTCATCTCTGTCCGGATGGCGAAAGGAAAATACTTCCCATCAAACCGTATCCAAAAGTCTTGAATAGTCATTGTGTCCCTCTCCTCCATAGTGGTCGTAGCTTCCCACCATTGCAAAGCTTCCCCAACTAGCTTGAATGTGGCTAGTATTTGACGTTGAACCTCAGTGCATTCAGTCATTCTCAAGTGCCGTTGGATATCTTTCTTCCATTGGCTAGCAATCATAACATCTGATCCTCCCTGAAACTCAAGTGGGTGCGCTTTCTGAAAGGCATCCCTCGCTCGTTCCCATGCAGTAGGAAACACTTGCCCTTGCGCGGGTGGTACAACCGGTGCCGGTGCGGGAGCCTGCTGAACAGCAGCTACAGCAGCATTGACTACCTGAGCGACGATTGCAGCTACTTCGGCCGCAGTCATCGTACACTGAGCTGGGGCGGGCTGAGGTGCACGTCGAGGAGGCATCTAAAACGAGAGAACACTATCAGTATTTGATATCTCAAAATAACTCAAGATCGTAGGCGTAAATAGAAAAGCAATAATCCTACTCATAGGGCTCTACATCAAAGAACGCTAAGCTGAAGACACAATAAGCCGTACGGATCCTAAAGGACACCAGAACCTGATGCTCTGATACCACCTGTAACACCCCGCCTAATTAAATACAGGGTGGCCAGTCCCATACCAAATTAAAACAGAATATACAGTTGGCTCATTCTTAGCATCACTGTCGAAAACATTTACAACTCACCCAATACCCAATTAAGCTGGTGTTAAAAAAACTTTCCAAATTTAAATTTCAACAAAACCATGTTTAGTTTAAGAATACCACTACACATTTTATTCTACAACACTGATAACACAATAAATAACTCAAAAGAATTTAAATGCAATTGGAATAAACATTCCCAAATAATATAAATCCTCTACAATAATCCCAACAATGTTAAATGTATTAAAAAGTCCCGAATACAATAGTATGTTACCCCGATAGAAAAAGATAACTGAATCCTTTGGGCGACATTCCCTAACTAAGAATACTGTGAATCAAAAGATGAAAGGCGTCTAAGCAAAATCTCCATAGCTCCATAGTTCAACATAATCCGCTAAGGTTGGCGTCCCTGTTGCTGGACACCTGATACTGAAGATACAATAGAAAAGAAAATATGCAAGGAAACGGGTCAGAGCCCGAATGTGTAGATGATTTTTAAAACAACAAGTATTTAACAAGTGCAATAAAGCATTTATTATGTACATGTTAGATTCAACTCTCACTTGTTATTCTCACCTCTCAACTAGAGTGCTCATTTAACGTTCCCTATTAACCTCCTAGTTAATGGTTTCTCTTTCCCAGTTTCCATATTATAATTCCATTCCCATATCATAATCCCCGTATGTCCCATACCATACATCACATTATTATTCATTTACATTTCTCATTTATATGAATCGTTTCTCATTAACATGAATCATTTCTCATAAATATGAATTAAGCTTTTCAAATCTGTAAGAATAAACATTCATCAACTTAATTCCATTATCTTTCTCTATTCACAGTTATCTACAATTATCACTGTAGATAGATTTAACCACAATATATATCCATTCAATCATTTAATCCATTATATATATATATTCATATATAATACGGCGCCCCGAGTCACAGCTGCGGTGCAATGCATTACTCTGCTATCATGTCCCATCATCGTAGGTCGCCGAATAGGGGACTAAAGGTTCGGTAAGATTCCACGAACCACAAACATCAACAAATAAATTGGAGGCGAACATAGTTCTCGTATCCATGGGTCACGCACATACCTACGTACCCACAGTCAGCGAACTTATCAACTCCCTGATAAGTCTTTCATAGACCTATGTTCTCGAGCGACAAATCAAAGATCCCATGGATTCATCAGGATATGACTGCCCTCACGCGTAAACCTCCCACCGATAGCAAGTAAGCTAGGTATGTCATACACATAAATCATCAATCAATCAAATAGGTATTATCATACCTATAATACAATATCAATAAGGTAATATCACTACCCTAAGATATTTCCCATACGTATCATTATATTTCTTTTAAATTTCACGTATCATATCTTTACTTCATAATTTAATTATCCTCGCATCCTATAACATCTCTCCACTCCCGACGTCGTTAAGGTTCATGCGCGGAGCGTCTCGCAAAGCGAAATCCAAACAAGGAACCCCTCCAATACACTACTACTTAACTTTGTCGATTGAGGAGGTCCGACAACTTCAACTATGCGATCGAGATAACCTCATACCTTCTTTCAACCAAATGTGTTTTAAACTCCCATCTCTATTCAGGAGACATACTGCTAAGCGCTCGTATTACACTTAGTCCTTGCACAATCAATAATGAGCTTAAACTCAGTCCTTGATGTTCAAATTGTAACCCTAAGGATACCCTCACTCAAAATACATGATTCAAATAGGTTTTTCCTCAACATATATTCAGTAAGAAGTCACTAATATCCTACTGGTCCATAACATCATTTCTCCCGAATTACTATGAGTTTAGTTCTCCTTTTAATTAAGGTTAAAACCGATAGTTTCAAATCTCTTATAAACACATCTTCTTTCACTTAGAATTAAACCCTCTTGTAAACTTAAGGATACCCAGGTGTTATATTAAATCATCCCTACTGGTCCTATCTTTAATCCTCACACATCCCCATTTGGAATTTAACAAATGAATCTAGCAACCGAAATTCCATTCAATATAATTTTCATCATTTTAATCACTTGAATCCAAATCAAATTAATTCAAATCTTATCAAGGGTTTACTGATATTTTCTAAGTCCCATAATATCCAAATAATAACCACCAAAGATCCACAAAAGGTTTGGGATAAGAATCAACATTTAAAAAGAAATAACTTTACATATTCTGGGGAGGTCGATCGATCGAAGGCAGGGGTCGATCGATCGATCCCTCAGGTCACAGCCTGGTTTTTCTGCATTTCAGCAACTACGGGTTTAGCAACTTATGATAATTTAAACCTTCATCTAAACATCCCAAATGACTTATAATCTTAACTACATGATATATCAACATATATGAACGATTTCCAATACTCTAAACATCCTAGAATCATCAAGGGATTGGATTAAAAAGCATGTTTATCTCCTCATTTTCCAGAAAATCATCAACATATTAACTTCAAGAACACTTCAATGGTTTTCAGATTTTTCTTCCATATATATGTGATTATTTCGTGATTATTTTCATCCTACAACATGAGTTAAATTCCTATAACATTTCAGTTTCCAGAAATCCATTTAATACTCCATTATTTCTTCCAAACATGAATAATCTTCTGTTTTCATACTATTCTAACATGGACAATATACAAACTTAAATTGCCATTATCAAACACTTGCCTTTACTGAAGGTCTGATCCTTTGGTGTAGTATATCTCAGTTGGTTGTCCCTTCTCCGGTCAAACTCCGGTGGTGGTTTGTGGTGGTGAACCTTGGTTCTTGTTCTTCTCCTTCCCAAGTAGGCTTTTTCCTTCCCAAGCACCTTTTCTCTCTCTCTAGGAAGATGGCTTCTCTATTTTGTGTAGAGGAGATGAATAACCCACATACACTTAATCTACCAATACTTATAATAGGACAAAATCCAAAATCACTATTCACCCCCCTAGAAAAATGACCAGAATGCCCTTTCGGGTTGTCTATTCATTTCTAAATGACCCGAGACTCAAAATTAACATCCAAATAGACTTTTCTGACTATTTCGAACCTTCCGGACGCAAAGACACAGTTGAAATGACTATTAGGTCGATAGAAAATAAATTTCCTTTTTAATTTAATAAACTAGTCCCGACACGTCCCATACCGCGTCTGACTAAAAATATAAATTACCGAATTTATATCATACAGTCATATCACTGACATCACATTCATATATTACCTAAATATCTTTAAGTAATATTCAGAAGCATCCATTTTAATATCCACCGTCCGGATAAAACCCGAATGAATTAATTAATAATAAAATCCAATTAATCCATTAATTTAAAATATAACCCATTTTAAAAGTCATTTAAAATTACGGGGTATTACACCCATTTTATCGACATACACATTTTTTATATATTTGGACAATACAATATGCTTAGTTCTATTTTTGTTATGTGTATGTAGCAGTTCAGCAAAGTACACACATTTTTAGTAAAATAGACGTGATCATTTTTTCGAATGTTCACGTGTACTTTACCATATTTATAATTTTTTTACTAGAAATTATATGGAACTACATTGAATAATATATATATATATATATATGTATACAGAAAAAATTACAATCATGTGTTATGAAAATTTTTAAAAAAAACTTTACAATTTCCTCCTATTAACAATCATGGAATAAAAATTCATTAGCTATATATGCTCTTTGTTGGAGAATTTCGTCGTCTTAAAATGATGTTTTAAGAGCATTTTCTTTGGCAATTTGTTCCGTGTAGTATATATAATATACCCCACAGTCAACACTGAAATTAAAATAAAATAAATATATTAATTAGCATAATGCGAATGAAATTTGTTGAAATGTAACTTGATGAATTATGCGTGTACTTATTCAAGATTGTTTTATCTTACCTATTATTTTGTCTCGGGCATTCATGATCTTTGAGTAGTTCAAAATTTATATCATGACTCAAGACCCAGTCAATTGTTATTTTTTCCTCATTGGATAGTTCATCTTCCAATACTATCCCTTAAAAGGATCTTGTTATTGTACCTATTTGACTTATTTGTGGCGCTTGGTCCTTCAATTTGTACAACTTTTCTTTGAAAACAGAAAACTGTTAAGAGGAAAAATCAAGAGTGTATAAAATACAAAAGTGCCCGTAATGTAAATAAGTTTAGGGTGTAACCATTTTATTGGCCTCATTGTAGGATAATGAGGATTAATTTATTTTCAACGGGGGCAGAGAGTCCATATGGATAACTTTATTTGTTTCTTTGTGGATAACTAACAATAAAAAATGGCATGCATCACCTCCAATTGAATGTCTAATGGGAATGGAAAGAATATCAGAAATTCCAAAAAATTCTAAAATGTACTTCTCTATTTGTTCTTTCTGCATTTCATGATCATTAATTCGAACAGACTCCCGTTAAAAGTAAAAGTATGATAATATATATTTTTAAAATGATGGGAAATACTTTAGATTTTGTTTTCTTTACCCAAGCATATAAGTTAAAAGTGTGCGTAGGTCGAAGCCCATTTTCCTTCATTTTTATCTCCATTAAACGGGAGAAGCATTGAATTATCTGGTTCGATATTTCTTCGCCTTTCAGCAATTCCTTAATATCGTCCGCACAAACAAATGCATCCTCCGTCGTAAAGAGACAATTGTTGAATTTCAATACAGAAAATAATGTTAGAAGAATAATTGAAACATGTATATAATCTATGATCATATGATAATATGCATGTATTTTATCTTTATGCGTGTACTTTATAAAGTACACGCATAAAGTTCAACACAAAAATCCGTGTACTTCATAAAAATAAGTGTGTACTTTATAAAATGGTTGTACTTAATAAAGCACACGCATTTTTGTGTTGAACTTTATGCGTGTACTTTTTGAAATCTGTGTGTACTTTATAAAGTACACGCATAAAGTTCAATACAAAAATGCATGTACTTCATAAAAATAAGCGTGTACTTTATAAAGAGCACGCATAAATTACAATACAAAAATAAACAATTAGAAGATTTACATCCTTCTCCTCCATCAAATATTTTTTCAATTTATTTTGGCTTCTTCTTTAAGGTGTTTTGAACACTTGTAGATTTTCAGGTCCACTTCATGAGTGGCATTTGTTGTGCCCCTTTTATTCTCGTCTTTATTGTTCTACCCTTTTTTTTCTTTTAAATGTGACAGTAGAGGCCTTATTATGTTCATCTCCTTTTGACAAACCATGAATAGGATGTGAATACACAAAGTGTTCATCAATCTTGGACTTCCTGTTAACTCTTTCCTCGATTCTCAAAACCATTGAGTTCTGAATTGAATTTATTTCTTCATCCTTTTTAGATAAGGAGGATGACAAATCTTCAATTTTTTTCTTGAGATTATTATTTTCTACTTCCCAATGAAAAGAAAACGTCTGTTTAAATATTAAACATGCCATAAACCTCAATGAGAATAAACAAAATGTACTTGTGCTTTATCAAACTATGTGTGTACATTCATTATTTGAAAAGAAAACCAAAATACATGTGAAAATTTTCAAAATACAAGTAAATATAAAAATAATTCCACGTGTACTTTGTTTATAAAATTACTGCTTGTACTCTATAAAAAATGATACAACTATATTTTAATCAAAAGTACCTGTTCAACTATTTTCAATTCTGACTGCCGAAGATCCAACAACAATGTCCCCTTTTCTACATCTCCATCTCTAAATTTTTGCACTACATCTTCAAACTTATTTTTTAGATTTTCATTATTGTCAAACTTATATGAATTTTTTGTTCTAAAATTCTGGATGTTTCAGCCTGTTTTTTTAATAACTCATCCAGTTGTTTAATTCTATCTGAGTCATTCGTCGTGGCTTGATCAAGCTTTTCTTTCAAAAAATTATTAACAGGACAAGTTGGGCATTTTTCACCTCCAATTTATTTATTAACTCTTTTTCTTTCAAAAGGTTGGAATTCTCCGCCTTAAACTTCATTATTTCGTCTTGAACTTCCAAAAGTGAATTACTATCTACCTGCAACTGTACATTTATAATGGTAAGTTTGGCACTCTCCACCTCCAAACAGGCCACCTTCTTTAGTGCACAAACAAGGTCTTCAGTTGCTTTAGATGGTTATTCTTTCCAATAATTCCTTTTTCAAACTAGCAATTTGTTCCTACAAATTAACTTTCTCAGGCATTTCAGCATCTGTTGTTTTAACAATTCCCTTTGGTTGATTATTTTCCTTTCTTTGGACTCACAATATTTTTAAGGGGAATATTCAAACCTGATGAAAATTCATTGTCATTAAAATCTTCAGTAACTTTTTTGATGATGAATCAGAATGTATAAGACTTCCTGTAAAAATATTCAAAGAGTAACTGGGCCCTTCAAACTGAGATTCTTTTTGTACAGAACTGTCCTTACAAGCTGGTTATTTATAGCCTCATTCAAATTTGTTGTTGCGATGTCATTCACCACAAACCAATCTCTCAAAGAAGACAATTTCTACCTAAGGAATTTTGGCATCTGCTTTTTACATTTTTCAACAGAAGGAATAATATCAAATTTCTCATATGCCCAATATTGTGATCATGCAAAAAACAAAATGATATTAATAATTGTATTACCTAATCATTCATAATTGAAAGTACACGTGATTTTTACAAAGTACACGCAAAGTTACACGTGTACTTTGTAAATATAGCAAGTGTATTTTGAACGTACACGTGATTTTTACAAAGTAAACGTGTACTTTGTCAATATAAGTTTACGTGTACTTTATAAAGTACACTTGTTATATTTACAAAACATATAACAAGTGTATTTTGAAAGTACACATGATTTTTATAAAGTACTCACGTGTACTTTATAAAGTTCACGTTATATTTACAAAATATAGTACACGTGTACTTTGTAAAATACACGTGTACTTTCAAAACATACGTGAAAATATCACGTGTATTTTCAAAATATACATGATATTAATAAAGTACACGCGTGAATTGGTTTAAATATCATGTGTACGTTAATAGTACACGTGATTTTTACAAAGAACACGTGATTATTGGTTTGCATATTTATAAATATTAGGATGTTGTTTTGCTCACCAGTAAGGAAATGATACATCCACTTGTTGTGCTAGGTTTTGAACTTGTTGTTTTGTCAAGTGAATTTATGAGAAACTCATGCACAACAGATGCCCAATCATAGCCATTAATTTCTTCAATAATGTTGATGTATTTTACAAAAAAATCTGCTAGTGTGAAGTTTGAGTTGGAGAAAAACAACATGGTTAAGAAGTGGAGACAAACAAGTTTTTCAAAATCGGCAATGCCTTCGTCTGTGTCCAACTCGATCGATTTCTTCAAACCCACCAATATTTCTGACTTTCTTATTTTTTTTGAAGTATCGTGCAAGTAATCCAGGTTTTTGAGAAATAGTCGGTCTCTTTTTCAGTTCTATTTATTTTCTCCCCTCAACCATTGGTATGCCAAATATTTCACTTATATCTATTGGCCTTATTTAAATGCTACTCTTCATATGAAAACTTTTGGTTTCCTTATTGTACAACTTGATAATTTATAAAATATTTGTATCGATCTTCTTATGGTCCACTTTCCCAGTGTAGTAGGCATTGAAAAGCTCCCCGAATGGATGATCTTAAGAAGTTCAATATGCCTATTATTTATTTTCTCTTTAATCTGACCAAAATCATGAAGAAAGCTAACAACATTTGATCGATACTAGCCGTTCTTCTTTGCAGGACGTGTAGATTTTAATGCAACACTAGAACTAGAACTGGATGAAGAACTATCTTCAGAACTGCTCTTTTTTTTATTCTTTCCTTTTCTTGCCTTCATCTTCATCCCCATTCTATTGATCTATAAACAAAATTTAAATTACTAACCTGTAATGATAATTACATGTAAAAAAAATAAAATACATGCGAATTAGAATAAAATAATAAAATACAAGCATATTTAATAAAAGTACATGCAATATTCTCACAAACAATTCGTACAAGTCTCAACAAAATACATGCTAAATGCGGTAATATAGATCATCTGTTTCATGGTAATACCCAATAGAGGTTGTTTGACAAGTCAAAAACCAAGATGCTCTATTCCTAGCATATTCAGAAAAAGAAGTGATACAAAAGCTCCATACTAAAAGCGCCTACATTTTTAAAACCTCTTAAGCAATAGTGCTCAATTCGTTTAGATAAATCCTTCGCTTTCTATTCAGTTACTTGAAGATATTGCACATCAAAAGTGCACTTAATATCTTCATAGTAGTTGTAGAAATCAAGCAACCTTTTAGCTCCATCATTCATGCGAAGGAGAAAATTAATTTCGTCATCATTAGTACTATTGACTGTCAATGTGAAAGGTTTTGTATTGTTAAGATCTTCAAAGGTGCAAGCAGTAGTTTTGTAGTTGAACATGCTTGATGGTATGATTCCTAAACAATAACACAACAATATAAAAAATTACACTCATCGTACATAATAGTACACGCATATTGGATTGAACAAATTCAATTTCAATGTGCGTGTACTTTGTGATTTTTGCTTGTACTTTAAAAAATTATAAGCAAAAAAGCAAAAGTACACGTAAAACCCCAAAGCGCACACAATAATTCAGGGCCTTAAAATACAGCCACTAATATCATAAAATTTAGCCAACCATAAATAAATGTCGCTGGCTCAGACCTCAATTAATATAGGAGATATACAAATACATCATGGCATTATTTATTTAAAATTTGTACAACTTTTGATATAAAATACATATACATTGCAGTGTACAAAAATCTAAATAACCCAAAGTAACCAACACATTCTCTAATATCTTTAGCCCAACATGTAAGAAACTGAGAAGTTCTCTATTAGGCAATCCCAAAGTCGGATCTGTCATTCACTGCACGCTCTAATTACTGTTACAGATAGAGGGATAAACATCTTTCATACTTGCATCGCAATACTTGCAGTTCTTTGCCTGACGACGTTTGGATGTTGAATCAATGCTCTTTATCTTAATAGCCCATATAGATTTATATCATGGCATATTTTATTTCACAGAGTACTTGCAATAAAACAGGGCAAGAAGGAGCACCTAAAATCACATATGATTGATCAAATTTGGATATGAAAGATATTTTAAATAAAGTACACGTATAAAACAAAAAAGTACATGCATATTGGACAATAAATTCAATTTCAATGTGCATGTACTCTATTGATTTTGCCTGTGATTTTTGAAAGTAAAGGCAAAATTCACAGAGTAAACGCAATAAAACAGGGCTTGTACGTGTACATTATTCCAATTATGCGAAAATTGTATTTTGCATTTAAAATCAGGGCAACAAATGTATTTTTTCATATCATGAAGATGAAGAATGTGATTTCATCGGTCCATGTGCAATGTCTACAAATTTTTACATATGAGGACACAAAATACATAAGGACAAAAATGTGATATCAGAAATAAAAATACTAAGAACACAACATATACATAGTGAATGGTATAATCTTAAGTAGAAAACTTTAGAACATATATATGATAATGTATCCATACTTGTTAGTGGTGTTTAGAAGAATTTGATTGAGAATGTGAAATGGATGTTAGAAATTCCACGATTAGGGTTTGATCCCTTTAACTCCTGTGAAGTTTGTTTGTATGGTTAGGATTATATGTGACTATTAACCGAATTTTAATTGAGGATGAAAATCGTTTTGGTGTTTTGATCGAAGAGACAGTAGGGTTAGGGTTAAGGCTTTGGCGTTTCAATTTCACGCTTCGATTTCTGAAAATGGGTTTCTGTTTTCATTTCGTGGTATTTATATGTTAGACCTAATTGTTTAAAATTTGTTGAGTCCGATTTTTTGGTCCAAAATTGTTAGTCCAAGGACCAAACTGTAAAAGACCCTTATCATTTTAAACATCTCATAAGTACTTATTATTTTTTCTTAATATCATAAAAACTCAACATCACATTATTTCTTGTCATATATAAATTCAAAAAAATTCAAATCTCGCTTTTTCTCCTTTCTCTCTCTCTCTCTCTCTCTCTCTCTCTCTCTTCCAAAATATTTCTCTCAACCTTACACTATCTACTCACATTTCTCTTAACCTACTCACTATATCTCAAGATCAATTTCGAGTATGTTAGTTTAATACTCATTATTATATTGTATTGTCTGAATGGACACTTAAATAGTATGAAACCATAGCATGCAACCCCTAATATGAAAATATTTAATAACTACAATGTAAACACTTTTTAATTGTATTTCAATCATACATAATATGAACATTGAAAATATATTGCGTAAAAAAAAGACAACTTTAGAGTTTTAAAACGAAAAAAAATCTGGTGAAGCTGAACCTACAGTTACCCATCACCGTAACAGAGAATAGCCTTCGTTGCCCTTCGACCGTGCCATTATTCTTACGGTGAGGAGTGATCGTATTGTTTCAATTTTGATCAAACCTCACGGAATCAACCTACCATAAGGTTATTTATTCCAGCTTCTCTCAACCATGAGCTGATAACTTCGGTGTTAAGTAGGGGTGGCAATTCGGGCCAATGGGTCGTGTTTGGGTCTGGCCCGACACGACCCGACACAATTTTATCTGGCACGAACACGACACGACACGCTAGCGTGTTTTTTTTTGCTAGCACGAACACGACCCATTAGTAGCACGACCCGACACGAGTAATACGAAAAAAAAATATTGTGCCAAATTGGCACGATTGACACGACTGGACACGATAACCCGTTGGGCTAATTGAAGATGTGTTCTCTTTTTTCACGAGATGGAGTTTCTTATTTGGGCTAATTGGGACGCAATTGGGTTGTAATTGGGACACAATTGGGTTGTAATTGGGACACAATTGGGTTATTTTCTTATCGTGTTGCAATTGGGCTCTAACGGGCCAATTTCGGGACAATATCGGGTCAATTTCCTGGCACGAACACGACACGACCCGATAGTGGGCCAAAAAAGTCTGGCCCGAACACGACCCGAACACGACAAGCTGTTTTAATTTCGTGTCAATTTCGTGTTGGATCGTGTCGTGTTGTCGTGTTCGTGCCCAAATTGCCACCCCTAGTGTTAAGACACCGTAAGAGCCGATATCGTCGCTACGTCCAACCGTGTGTGTTCCTTATTTGGTTGTATCTCACCGTGTTATTCCTCTTATGTTTACTTATAACCATACTCTCTCTTACGGTTGTATATTTTTTTATGATTCTAGTTATATAGTGTTTATTATATACATGAATGAGTTTTATTTATTTGTTGGTCATATGAGAAGCAATTAGTGTCTATGTATCATTGATTTGACGTTAATTTGTTAGTATAATATGATCCTAAAGTTGTTTCTTTATGCATTAGTATAAATATACAAGTTGAGTTTTTTTAGTTATATCCGACTCTTTTGTTATTGCAATTGTAGGATATATAAATGGGAACATATAGTGTTGATTATATACACGAATGAGTTTTATTCATTGTTTCGTCATATGATATAGCAATTAGTGTCTATAAAGTTGTGAGTTAGGTCATATGATATAACATTGATTTGATGTTAATTTGTTAGTATAAATTTGTTGATTTGTTAGTATTATAACTAATTTTTATTTTTGTAATAGTTGTATGTGTGTTTTTGTTTAATTAGTGTTTTTTTATTCAATTAGTGCATCTTTATTTCTTTATGCATTAGTATAAATATATAGGTTGAGTTTTTTTGGTTATATTTGACTCTTTTGTTATTGTAATTGTAGGATATATAAATGGAAAGAAGCAGAAATCCTCCGATCACATCAGAGCGAAAGAGGAGATTGGAGGCGGCAAGAGGAGGTTAACAACCCTCATCGTCTAGCGGTAGTTATAGTGGAGATAGTATAGGGTATTCTCCTTCACAACAGTTATTAGATAATGTTATTGAGAAGGTGGTGAAGCACCTTATACTTTTGACTCACTTGAGTCTATACTGTATAAGTGTTCATCTAGTTTGGAAATTGTGACAAAATTGTGTCTATCCTAGAAACCAAAGAACCTCAGAGTTTGGATTGTTAATTTATTCCTCTTGCTTGATTGATCTAGATACCTTTACCAACACTCACCCACTTTAGAATTGCATTCATACATTTTATATTGTATATAAGTGTATATATATATGTTGAGTGTGTTTAAATCCCTAAAATTGTTTTTTAATAAATTTTGGGAATTTTTTAAACTTTTAAAATAAGGATTTTATTAATTAAAATTTTGTTTTAAAAAGTTTTTGGGTCATTCTTCAATTATGGTTTGTTTATTATATTGGCTGAAAGTTCCCTTGGGTAGAATCCGAAAGCGGCAGAGACTTCTGGGTGCATTTGTAATTGTTTTTGGACGCGCGTTTGTTAACCTCTTTCTGCCCAAATTCTGTTGCATTCTGATTGGTTGAATTTGTGTTTCTTATAAGAGAGTAAAATAACGAATGTTAACAGCCCTTAGATCATGCTTATCAACGATCTGCATGTGCTCTTACATAATCCATGTGAACCGCTTTTGAGCCAATTAGGAGTGTTATAATCACCGACTCTGTTTAAACCATTGGATCAAAGTCAATCATACAAGACCAGATCCTAGCCCTTGATTTTGGTCTGTGTTCTCGAATCTTCACAGCCTCCTATAAAAGGACCCCTACCCTCAGCCATCTGAGACTTTTGCCATTTTGTTCAGTCGAGTGAGGAAGAGAGAGAAGAGAGAAGAGAGAGAAGAAAGAAGAGAGGAGAGAGAGACAAAACAGAGTTAGGAAACCCTAACCCTAATTCGTTCAAAACTATTTTCAAACCTTACCCTCTTTAAAAACCAGTATATACCAAACACTACTTATGTGTTTGAGAGATTTTGAGTGATTGGTTTGTTAGTTTTGTTGCTGTAACCTCTTTGTTCCCAGATCTTGTTATCAACTTAAACATATTCTTAGATTTGTGTTTCTTCTTTTATAGAAACCTTAGATCTAAAACGTTGCATGTTATATTACACATAGATCTACATTTTTAGTTTCTCATCTTGAGAAAATATTTGTTGATTTGGTTCTGTAAATATTTTTAACTTCAAAATCAACAAAATCCTTTTCTGTTTCTAGTTCTCTTGAAACAAGACCTTTGACCTAGTTTGGAATCGCACTTGGTGATTTTCAATCTTAAAAATATTTTCAAAACCTGAGATTGATTAAGATCTTGATACGTCTTCTGATCAAGATAACCGTGGATTCTGGGATTATTGTAAAGGTCAAATAAGGTTAAGTTTTGTGAGGAGAGAGAAATAGAAAATCACAGCATATAGATCTTATATGTAATTTGATAGGACTGTTTTGTATAAAATAAGTGTGTGTGTGTGTGCATGCATGTGTTAGAAAGCACCTCCACAAACACTATCACCCTATCACACTAAAAGTGTTGGTAATAAGATCTCAAGAACAAGAGTCGACGTAAAGAACTTGAACAAATTGGAAGTTAGCAAACTGGGAGAACAACATCAACAAACAGAACTGCTGAGAAGTTATAAGGACACCAGTGGGTACATTCCTAAACTTGTATAGGTCTGATTTGTGTGTTATATAGTGTGTAACTGTTATAATTTGTTTTAGTGGAATTTTTGGTTACTCCGTAGAGGGAGTCGTGGATGTTTCCTCAGTTGGGTGAGGTTTTACCAAGTAAAAAAATTCTTGTTCTTAATCTTTCTACATCTCTTCATCTAATTCTTGGTTGTGCTGAGTTTAAAGTTTTTTAAACTGATTTATCAAACTTGTTAACAAATCTTGAATAGACCTCGTACATATTTTTAAACACATCGTGTGATTAATTCGTTTTGGTTTTTAAGAAAAGAGTTTCTTCAAAAAACAGTTCGGAGTTACTTAAATAGTTTAATTTTATATTAAACGGCTTTAGTAACGTTATTTCAATTGGTATCAGAGCTTTGTAAATTTCTTTTAATAGATCCTGTGTTTCTGAAATTGTTTTCTAAAAATCAAACATGGACGAGAAAAATGAAAGATTTGGTAACTTGACTAGACCTCCTATCTTTGATGGAACCAATTTTGCTTACTAGAAAGTAAGGATGATTGCTTTCATTCAAGGAACTTTGGGAGATGATGTCTGGGACATTGTTGAAAATGGATACATTTTTCCTACTAAACCAGCCACTGAGGAAGTAATGAGAGGGTTAAGAAAGTGTTAAGTGAATTCGCACAAGAAGAGAAGCAAGTTTGTCAAAACAATAACAAAGGAAAGAATGCTATATTTATGTCCATAAATGAACATGACTTCAAAAGAATCTCATCCTGTACCACTTCTAAGGAAGATTGGGACACTTTGGTTACTGCTCATGAAGGAGACACTAGAGTTAAGGCTGCTAAAACTCAAATGCTCATTCAACAGTATAACTCTTTAATTATGTTTGAATCTGAGTCATTTGATGACTTCTATATGAACTTGACTGATATTGTGACCAAACTGCATGCTAATGGGATAACATATGATAGACATAAAATTTTATCTAAAATTCTGAGATCATTACCACAGGAAATTTGACAACAAAAGATATGCTATTGAAGAAATGTGTGACATAAATCTCACTCCTGAATTACTCAGTAGTAAATTAAGAACTGTGGAAATGGAATTAGAATTTAAGAAACAATTGACCCAGTCCCATAGGAAATAGACTAGTTCCAATCTGAGCTTTTTTTCTAAGTTGATTAAGCCTGAGTTTAACATTCCCAATGATGACTCTGATCAGGAATGTGATATAGAGAGTTTGGATAATCAGATCGCCTTAATGTCAAAACAGTTTAAGAAAATTATCAAGTTTAGAAACAACGTGGCTAATAAACAAGGCAAATCCAATTATCCAACTCACTCTAATCATAAATCTCATGAGAAAAGTCAAGACAAACATCACAAGTACTTTCACACTAGACCTAACAGAGACCTTAAGAAGACTGAATGCTTTAGATGTAGAAAACTAGGACACATTGCACAAGATTGTAGAGTTAACTTGAACACTCAAAACAAACAAACTAGGGCCAACATTTGCAAGACATGGGATGATTCAAGTGACTCTGAAAATGAGGAACCTGAGTCATCTGATGTTTTTTATCCTTGCATGTCTTTCTTTGCCAAGATCATCTATAATGATGATATGCATGTGCTTGTTAGTGAGGATGGATTTAGTAATTCTACTTCTGTTGTGTTGAATCATGCTATTACTGGTTTAGATGCTTTAATTACCGAGAACATTGCTATTTCTACCACGAGGTGTGTGAGTCAAAGGGAAAGCGATAATGACGATGCCAATGGGTGTGTGAGTCCAAGAACTGAAGCCTTAGGGGTCACTTCACACACTACACTTAGTGACTCGGACAATGAAGACCTTCCTGATATTCACACTCTTTTTGCTAAAACTCTCAAGAAAAGTACTAGACTAGAGAAGATTGTGAAAGATCTCACTAAGAAGCTAGAAGATCTAAGCCTGATGGTCAAACTTAATGCTGAAGGGTATACTACCCAATGTCTTACTCATGAAAATGAAATCAAAATGTTTGATCAAAAACTGAAAAATTTGACTGGAATAAATGAAACTCTAGAGAAAAAATACAGAGGGACATTGTTAGAATTGGAACAAACTAAAGAAAAGGCAGCAATTGTTTTCAAAAAATTTACAAAATTTGAAAATAACTCAAACTGTTTTGATGGATTTGTTGCTGAATCAAAAACCAATTCTGATGATTGAACTGGAATAGGGTTTTGCCCCAATTTGAAGACACAAACAAAATCTTTTGAACCTATCAAATTTGTGTCAGGAGGTAAAAGACCTATTGAAACCATCCCAGACTTTCATTCTCTAAAAACTGAGTTTGACTCAAAACATCGAAATTTTGACATTGGGGAATCAAGTTACTCTAAACATGAAAGTTCACCAAAGGCTAAATATGTTTGCCCCTTCATTAGGAATAGTGAATCTACATTCAAAACTGTTTTATCTAGGAATAGGGTTCAACCTCAAAATTACTTAAAGCCTATGTTTAGAGATTTTCCTAAGGAGACTCCTACCTTGAGCAATCTTTATTGCTCTTACTGTGATATATACGACCATTGTTTTGATGGTTGCTATGCTATAAGACTTGTTATACCTGTTTGTAATCCTCCTATCTATCAAAACTTTAACTATTCTAGGAGAAGTCGTAACAATTATATTCTGCCTAGACAACCAGACAAAAAATCTAACTATAGGAAGAGAAAGACCAAACCTAAAAGAACACTTCCTAGAAGGATTCCTAAACACTTTCCTAAACCATATGCTCACGTGTTTCATAAAATTCAAAATCATGCGCAAAATATTTTTCAGCAAAAATCGAATGCTCGCAAATTTTATCAGTTGAGAGCAAATAAGCGCAAAATGAAAACAAGAGCAATTTGGGTTAGAAAAGAGGATTTATTACCCCAGATGAAGTGTAATATTGTTATTACTGCTTTAAAAACTGAACACACATCTTCTGGTTGCTATTTAGATTCTGGATGTTCAAAACACATGACTGGTGATGATACAAAACTTTTTAACAAAACCAGCTTTGCTGGGGGAAAATTTATTTTTGGTGATGGAGTGTCATCTCAGATCATAGGTAAAGGAACTCTTCAAGAAGAAGGACTTCTTGTTCTTAAAAATGTTCTTCTAGTCAAAGGTCTTAAGGCCAATCTACTTAGTATCTCGCAATTATATGACTCAGATCATACTGTTACCTTTTCAAAGAACAATTGCAAAATTTTAAATGAAAAGGGAGAATGCATAATTACAGGATTCAGGACTCCTGACAATTGTTATACTGTCATGAATAATTCTAAAATCTGTAATGTTGCCAGAATGGATGACAATGAGATATGGCATAATAGGATGGGTCACATAAATTACGAAAATCTTAGTAGATTGACTTCTCAAGAAATAGTTAGAGGAGTTCCAAAAATCAAATCCACTTCTAATATTATCTGTGAATCTTGTCAGGAAAAAAAAATTTAAAGCACCTCATAAGAAAGTCAAAGATATCCTTACCTCTAACCCTTTAGAGCTCATCCATATGGATCTAATGGGTCCCTCTCAAACTGTTAGTCTATGTGGACACAGTTACATTCTTGTTATGGTTGATGACTTCACTAGATTTACGTGGGTATCCATTTTAAAATAAAAGTCTGACACTTTTCAAACTTTCTTAAAAATACTTCTTCGGATTGAAAATGAGAAGGACACTCAAGTAAATAGAATTCGTAGTGATAGAGGTGGAGAATTCAAAGACACTGGTATAATAGAGTACTGTTACTATAATGGTTACAAACATGAGTTTAGTGCTCCTAAGACTCCTCAACAAAATGGTATCGTTGAGAGAAAGAATCGTACACTTCAGGAGATGACACGTGTTATGTTACATGCCAAGAATTTGCCTAAATATTTTTGGGTAGAATCTATTCGTACTGTGTGTCACATTATCAATAGGGTTTATCTTAGAAATAATTCTAAACAAACTCCTTACGAGCTATAGTATAAGAAAAAGTCCAATCTTAAGTACCTTAGAACCTTTGGTAGTACTTGTTATGTATGCAAGGATAGGGAACACTTGTCCAAATTTGAGAGCTGGGGAGATAAAGCTATTTTTCTAGGATACTCGCCTAACAGTAGAGCCTACCGTGTTTATAATTTTCGCACTAAAACCTTGATGTAATCCATAAATGTAATTGTAAGTTACACTACTGTAGAGAGTAAGACTGGTGACTCAACTACTGTGGAAGAGCCTACAAATGTTTTAGAAAATAACTCTCCAGAAATAGATGACTCATTACCAAATGAGACACTTGATGTACCTAACTGGGTTTCTAAAGATCATCCCATAGATAACGTTATTGGTAATCCTAGTGAGCCTGTGCGTACAAGATCTCAATTAAGAAATAATGCTCATTATGCATGTTTTGTGTCCCTCGTGGAACCAAAGAATGTAAATGAGGCATTGAATGACTCTCACTGGATTTCTGTTATGCAGGAAGAACTTCTTCAATTTGTCATTCATGATGTTTGGTATCTTGTACCTAGGCCTAATCACAAAAAGGTTATTGGCACAGGTTGGTTTTTTAAAAATAAATCTGATAAAAGTGGGATAATTATTAGAAACAAAGCTAGATTAGTTGCTCAAGGATATTCTCAGATTGAAGGAATAGATTTTATTGAAACTTTTGCACCTGTTACTCGTTTAGAATCTGTTCGTTTTCTCTTTGCCATAGCTTGCCACTTGCATTTTACACTCTACCAAATGGATGTCAAATCTGCATTCCTTAATGGAATATTGACTGAAGAGACCTATGTAGAACAACCAAAAGGGTTCATTGACCCTCAATATCCAAATCATGTATTTCGTCTTAAAAAGGCTTTGTATGGTCTTAAACAAGCGCCTAGAGCCTGGTATGAGCGTCTTTCTAGCTTCCTCTTAGATAAAGGTTTTAAAAGAGGTGGAAATGATCAAACTTTATTTATCAAACATTTTGGCAAACACATCATTATAACTCAAGTTTATGTTGATGATATTATCTTTGGATCAACTTCTCCATCAGAAGTTAAATCTTTTTCTGACATTATGCATAAAGAGTTTCAAATGTCTCTTATGGGGGAGTTGCAATTTTTCTTAGGCCTTCAAGTCAAACAAAATTCAGAAGGATTATTTGTCTCGCAATCTAAATACGCTTTAGAGATAGTCAAAAAATTTGGCCTTGAGAGTGCTAAAGATGCTAAAACTCCCATGAGTACTACGGTAAAACTATCTAAGGACGAAATTAGAAAATCTATAGATCCAACTCTATATCGTAGTATGATAGGAACCTTGCTATACCTTACTGCCTCGCGTCCTGATATAATGTATGCTGTGTGTGTATGTGCTCGTTATCAAAATAACCCTAAAGAGAGCCATTTATCTTCTGTTAAAAGAATTATTAAATATGTAAAAGGCACTATGAACCTAGGACTTTGGTACACTAGTGATACACCTAGCACTATAATTGGATACACTGATGCTGACTGGGCTGGGTGTACTGATGATAGTAAAAGCACTTCAGGAGCATGTTATTATATAATGTAGGTAATAATTTGGTAGGATGGAGTAGTAAGAAACAAAACTGCACATCGCTCTCAATAGCTGAATCTGAATACATAGCCGCTGGTAGTTGTTGTGCTTAATTACTTTGGCTTAAACAAATTCTAAGTGATTATGGTATTCAAGAAAACCAATTGTATCTTTATTGTGATAATCAAAGCGCAATCAATATCTCTAAAAATCCTGTTCAACACTCGCGAACAAAACACATAAAAATAAGGCATCACTTTATACGCGAATTAATTAAAACTAAGGAATTAGAAATCAATTATCTACCTACTGATTTGCAACTCGCAGATATGTTTACCAAACCTTTAGATTACAATAGATTTATTTCTTTGCGTAAATCAATAGGTATGGTGTGTGCTGATTAATCTCTTTGGTCTCTATATTTTTTTTCCCTTCGTCTATTTGAGACAAAATGGGGGAGAAATTTGAGTCTAATGAATCGTTTTACATATACTAAACAACTTGATCTTAGTGACTCATTGCAGGATTCTGCACAGTTATTCAGCAGTTATAATAGGGTATTCAATTGTAAATAGTTGAGTTATGTACTTTTATTTTTTAGGCAATGGGTAGATAAATTTTTTTTAGTAATAAATCTCCTTATTCTTGTTGCCCTACGAGTCCTAGATGACTCAAAGGATATTTTGTCTCATATTTCCAAAGGGGGAGATTGAATCACCTTATACTTTTGACTCACTTGAGTCTATACTATATAAGTGTTCATCTAGTTTGGAAATTGTGACAAAATTGTGTCTATCCTATAAACCAAGGAACCTCAGAGTTTGGATTGTTAATTTATTCCTCTTGCTTGATTGATCTAGATACCTTTACCAACACTCACCCACGTTAGAATTGTATTCATACATTTTATATTGTATATAAGTGTATATATATATGTTGAGTGTGTTTAAATCCCTAAAATTATTTTTTAATAAATTTTGGGAATTTTTTAAACTTTTAAAATAAGGATTTTATTAATTAAAATTTTGTTTTAAAAAGTTTTGGGGTCATTCTTCAATTATGGTTTGTTTATTATATTGGCTGAAAGTTCCCTCGGGTAGAATCCAAAAGCGGCAGAGACTTCTGGGTGCATTTGTAATTGTTTTTGGACACGCGTTTGTTAACCTCTTTGTGCCCAAATTCTGTTGCATTCTGATTGGTTGAATTTGTGTTTCTTATAAGAGAGTAAAACAACGAATGTTAACAGCCTTTAGATCATGTTTATCAACGATCTGCATGTGCTCTTACATAATCCATGTGAACCGCTTTTGAGCCAATTAGGAGTGTTATAATCACCGCCTCTGTTTAAACCATTAAATCAAAGTCAATCATACAAGACCAGATCCTAGCCCTTGATTTTGGTCTGTGTTCTCGAATATCCTCAGCCTCCTATAAAAGGACCCCTACCCTCAGCCATCTGAGACTTTTGCCACTTTGTTCAGCCGAGTGAGGAAGAGAGAGAGAAGAGAGAAGAAAGAGAATAAAGAAGAGAGGAGAGAGAGAGAAACCAGAGTTAGGAAACCCTAACCCTAATTTGTTCAAAACTATTTTCAAACCTTACCCTCTTTCAAAACCATTATATACCAAACACTAACTTATGTGTTTGAGAGATTTTGAGTGATTGGTTTGTTAGTTTTGTTGCCGTAACCTCTTCGTTCCCAGATCTTGTTATCAACTTAAACATATTCTCAGATCTGTGTTTCTTCTTTTATAGAAACCTTAGATCTAAAACGTTGCATGTTATATTACACATAGATATACATTTTTAGTTTCTCATCTTGAGAAAATATTGTTGAATTGGTTCTGTAAATGTTTTTAACTTCAAAATCAACAAAATCCTTTTCTGTTTCTAGTTCTCTTGAAACAAGACCTTTGACCTAGTTTGGAATCGCACTTGGTGATTTTCAATCTCAAAAATATTTTCAAAACCTGAGATTGATTAAGATCTTGATACGTCTTCTGAGCAAGATAACCGTGGATTCTGGGATTATTGTAAAGGTCAAATAAGGTTAAGTTTTGTGAGGAGAGAGAAATAGAAAATCACAGCATATAGATCTTATATGTAATTTGATAGGACTATTTTGTATAAAATAAGTGTGTGTGTGTGCATGCATGTGCTAGAAAGCACCTCCACAAACACTATCACCCTATCACACTAAAAGTGTTGGTAATAAGATCTCAAGAACAAGAGTCGACGTAAAGAACTTGAACAAATTGGAAGTTAACAAACTGGGAGAACAACATCAACAAACAAAACTGCAGAGAAGTTATAAGGACACCAGTGGGTACATTCCTAAACTTGTATAGGTCTGATTTGTGTGTTATATAGTTTGTAACTGTTATAATTTGTTTTAGTGGAATTTTTTGTTACTCCGTAGAGGGAGTCGTGGATGTTTCCTCAGTTGGGCGAGGTTTTACCACGTAAAAAAATTCTTGTTCTTAATCTTTCTACATCTCCTCATCTAATTCTTGGTTGTGCCGAGTTTAAAGTTTTTTAAACTGATTTATCAAACTTGTTAAAAAATCTTGAACTGATCTCGTACATATTTTTAAACACATCTTGTGATTAATTAGTTTTGGTTTTTAAGATACGAGTTTCTTCAAAAAAAAGTTCGGAGTTACTTAAATAGTTTAATTTAATATTAAACGGCTTTAGTAACGGTATTTCAAGGGGTTTGGGAAGGGGATGTGGTTGTCACTGCGGAGGAGATTCTTGAGGCATATGGAGTTGAGAATAAAGAGGAGGAGAAAGGAGATGAGGCTGGACAATAAGTAGAAGAGTAAGTACATGAGCAAGTAAGAGATCAATAAGGAGAGAAGCCAAGAGATGATACAGACGATGAGCCTTCCTCTTCGGTAGATGAAATGCAATCATCAGCGTCTGTTAAAGAGCCAGAGAAGAAATGATAAAAAAAATAAGCAACTCGGATTCACAACCACTCGAGGGGTGCATGCCTAATAACCCCGAGATGCTAAAAAAATTCACAGTCATATTGATTATTCGATATGGAACCAAGATGAGGAGAGGGGCATGATGAAGTGTGTGTACCACTTCAACAAATTTATCGAGTGGGATATAGAGAAAGAAGACGAGCAGGTGATTGAGTTGGTTAAAAACTCGGGTATGTGATGTTTGCTTAAACACTCATACCGGTACATCGACTATGTATCGGTATTGGCGTTCATCGAACGGTGGCAATCGAAGACGAATTCATTACATATGTCGTTCGATGAGATGCCCATCACCTTTAACGATGCGTACCATTTCCTTAACATCCCGTCGTTAGTAAATTGATGTATGGGACCATGTTTAGGAAAGTCAAGGAGAAGTCTACACAAATTTAATGGTTTATCAAATATATTGGTTGTAGCGAGGAAGAGGCATTGGAAGAATGCAAGTTGTTGTATGATGTCCATCTTGATTAAATAATGAATTTGTATAAGGGGAAGGTGAAGAGGTTAGGGGAGAATGTTACAAAAAAAAGGAGATTGAGAAAGTGGCAATGGGGTATATGTTGTTCATGACTGGGTGATCGTTATTCTTTGACAAATCAAGGAATCGAGTCTTGATTACTACCTACAGACGTTGCAGAAAGTTGGAAAGTGAAATGAATACACGTGCGGGATGGGCATATTGGCTCATTTGTATCAACAACTTGGGGTTGCATTCCGGGTAGACATGCGTCAGGTGGTTGGATATCTCCCTCTTTTAGTGGTAAATATTTTAAAGTTGTCATATGATAATTATTATATTTTTTATTTATATAAATTTACAAATTAATTTTTCAATTTTATGCAGGCGTGGATACACGACCACTTTAACGTCGCAAGGGGTGTAAGGAATTTGGAGTTTCATCCGTCCGAGTCGCGTCTGTGCAAATAGAGGGCGCAAACGGTGTTAGGTGATGCCTTTGCACAAATGATAGAGCTAAGGGAAACCTTGGATGATCTAAAAGTTTTTGACGTGAGTATTATTTATTTTAAACATAATATGTTAACATTTGTTGCTCTATTTTATATGCTAACATTTGGAATAACGTGTAGGTTGTCCGGGATCCCTACTATTAAAATTATGAGGCCTATCCCTTCTATGAGGTCTTGTGGTACAACAACATCATGATTTTCTATGATGTTGGTGAACCCTATAATCCACAGAGGGTCCTATGCTAGGCTAGCCGTGTACAAATAATCCCGAGACTCCCAATAGTCCTATTATTGAAGGAGAGGGGAAAGACACAGCCCGTTATAAAGTTAAGTTTAATATTGAGAAATGGTATCAACTTAACTGGGTGGACCATGTTTTATCTGACGCTAGACGGTCAAATGCGATGATGAACATGCTCTGGGAATGGGTATATGTCTTGGTACCTAAAAAGATCCCATCCATACGTTCAAAATCCCGATCATTGTATTTTGAAGCCTAAATTAAAGCACTCCCATAAAATGGTAAGTTGTGAAAATACATAAATGGATTTCTTATTTTCACGTATTTTTCTAACACAGTTGATGGTTATACATATATGGGTTAATGGGATTGACATAGTCATCAGTCAGCTCCAGGAGACTATTGACGCCAGATCGGACTAAGATATTTCGAACGTTCTTGATTCCGCAGGTGCAGTGCTTGATGCCCTATTTGAGGCTAAGGTAATGCAATCTCGTAATGGAAATTGAGTTATGCGGTGTGAAACTACCGTGTAAATATTAGACATGGTCAAGAACAACCGTGTGTTTGAGATATATGGCCTTAGGTGATCGTAGTTTATGTTATGAATTTTACTCAAACTTATTTCCTAATCTCCCCGGTGTGAAACCACCGTATGTATATTCCACACGGTCACGTTAGACCATATGTGTTAGGTAGATAGTCAAGTGTAAGCGTGGTGAAAGTTGTGATTTTTACCCAAAATCACTGCATAATTATCACGGTGTGAAATCACCGTGTGTATATTAGACACTGTCAAGTCCAACCATGTGTCTGAGATATACGACCTCATGTGCCTATGGTGTATGTTATGAATTTTACTCAAAATCACTGCTTAATCTCCCTGGTGTGAAACCACCGTATGTATATTCCATACGGTCACATTAGATTCTATGTGTTATCTAGACAGTTAAGTGTAACCGTGGTGAAAGTTGTGATTTTTACACAAAATCACGACATAATTGCCACGGTGTGAAACCACCATATGTCTTTCGGATATATATTCTGAAAAATATGTAAGCGAACCTTGAACATATTAGCCCACTCAAGGGCATCTCGAGTGGCCTCGATCTCCACTAAGAGGCAAATGGTGGTAGGTAACAAAAGCGTGTGCATTTTAAATTCACCCAATGAGTATTTTAGATGTTGAGGATAAAGAATATGCGATTACCTTCTACCGGAGATTTTTACCCAACGTCGAATGGCACAAAAGTTAAGCATTGTAGTTTGGATATCATTACTACCATAAGCTTAAGTGCATTAGTTGCAAGATAGCCAAACTCGAGAATCATAAACCAATGTCCTATAGTTCATGAGTGCTTGAAGTAGTCCAATATCCTCGCATAATCCTCAATATCATATGAATTCATAACAGTAGCCTAGAAAGGCTTGTCCCTACATAGCTCGGACAATAGTGCACTGCGAATAGCATGTGAATGTTGAAGTCCACCCCCAACACCGTCTTCTTTTGAAATGGTCCTATAACCAGAGTTCCCATCATATATTTAACATTGCATATCTCTTCCATAAATGATTGGTAGAAGTCGAAAACGTGCTTAATATAAATCTTATTTTCCCTAGACCATGTCTCTGGTTTGACGCCCATTAATGGGGTCCAGTTTGCAAATGTTTTTTTCAGCTCGGCTGTGGACGGTATATCCTCCTCCTAAGCACATGGGATTCTTTTGGTAGATATATCAATAGAATTCTTCCCCTTAATAGGCCTACCTTTTTGACGAATTTGCATAGGCTCGATCAACAGCGTACATGAGGGGTGAGAAATTTCTAATAACTTGCTTACCATTATCTTTCGGATCGTTTCGCTCGCCTCAGTCCGTCGTGTCTTAAACAATATCATCTCTTGGGTATATTAAAGCTCACGGTAATAATTGCACGTTTCTTCCAATAATCATCTAGCACCCATTGGGTAATTTCTTGGCCTAGTTACTTCCATTGGTCCAACTCGCAGAAATATGGCAGTCCGTAGACCGTACGAAGTTTGTGTGAGCATAGTAACTCTGCATAGTAGGTGTTAGCGGTAGATTTGCTCAACATCGATCTCATACAATCGATCTCCAGAATAATTAAGTCTAAGGTATAGTGCCATGCCTTATCACAGATATCACGTAATAACGAGTCGTTGTGGCCGTGTTTAGTGATTTGGAGTGATTTTTGAAACTCCATCTGTATTTGTGTCACTTAGTGGCCAAGCAATGCATTCATTCCCTTCCACGTGGTAGCAAAAGAGCCGATGTTATTAGCTAGTTTTTTTTTTAAGTTGGGCATGGGCAACCTCCACTTTGATAGTTGTGTGGTTACCAAGGTGAGGTTCCTGGCTAGTCCAAGAATGAGCAAAGCGGTACAGCATAGGCATCCGATTCTTATGTATATAACCAATCATGTTGGGTTAGTTATGCCAATTTTAACGAAAAGTCACCCACAAATTCTCAAAATCATTTGTCGTCTCCAACTCCACCACCCCAATCCAACCTTGTATAAATAACTTCTTATCTTGGTCTTTGATGTTGTGTTTCAAACATGCACCTTCTGTGTTTTTTTTAATATAGAACAAACATAACAGAAAGGGTGGCAAGTGGAAACACCTTTTGCACCGCATTTAGGCAAGACTGTTGTTTGCGAAAAATAACAACTCGTGGTAAAGGTTTCGGCTCGTATAGTGATCGCAAATATTGCAATGACCAAATAAAATTCTCATCCTTCTCATTCTTCAAAAAATCAAAGGCAATGCAAAACGATTACCCGGTCAACGTGACTCCAATCATCTCGAATAATAGCATATTATACCACTGGTCTTGTAGGTACAATCGATTTGCAGTACGATTGGGAATCACTTCACCAATAAATAAGATGTAAGATGTGTGAAAAATATATCATCCACAACATCCGTCTGCTCATTTCTCCTCTGCTAGTGAATATGGATCTTCTCCATTAGCAAATTCTTCAACTGTTGCATCGTTGTGCGCCCTTGCATCTCAATATTTTTCATCTTGTGTTTTTAATTATAAATTGTTCTAATGGATGAACAATTATATTACAACGTTGTTTCAACGTGTGGAGTACTTCCTTTGCCCCCACCCCATTGTTAATCATCTCACTTGCAATGTTCCACTCTTCTTGTGAAAGTCGTGCAGTATAAGGGTGTCCCACGAGTGTTTTAGACACCTCGTAGTTGTGTAGCCCACAACAGTTTTCGCCCCCCAACGACCATTCTTTAGCAAAACGCTTTTCAATCGAAAGGGGCAGTCATACTTTCTCATACCAAAACATTGCTTCCTCTTCTTATCCACCCCTTCATCTTTTTTATTTCTGTAAAGCTCACTGCGCTTACAACACAGTAAAACCCCTCCCTTCCTGACTAAACTGGCATTGTCGAATTTTAAAATGACAACAACAGTATGTAGTTTGCGATCAATTTATATCAATCCTCTTATCACGGTCATCGAAAATATGCACAACTATAACATTGTTAAATGAAATTAATCATATATGGAAATTACATCTATATATTAACAAGCATAACATGTTCATGTCACATATAAAGAAACTAAAACATGTTCATGTCATATATATAAGAAAATAAACATGCCCCGTCAGAAGTGAATTCGACTGTATGGTCTTGCATAATTGCATTAACATCAAATCCTTCATCTATTCCCACATCATATCAAAGTATACAATCAAATGTTAGTGTCTTCTAATTATGCCATACATTAAAAACCTGAATTACTGAAAATTATTTTTCATCGTAGACAGTGGTAAATCTAGGAACAAATTGTGCAAATATTTGCTCAAAGTTAATGTCGTTGGTTCCTCAACTGTGCATTGTTCACGCATATTCAATTTTTTGGGTGAATCACATTTAGTAGAAACACTTAATACGATAACATTGTCCATATCTTGCCAAAATGAATCATCGAGGACCAAGTCATCTATCTGAAATGCAATATGAATTGAAAATATAATAAGAATTAAGACACCGTTAAAACAAACCGTAAATGATAAACACCCGGTTGCATATTACTGTACGTGTGACACCATGGCTAAAATAAACCGTATGAGGTGAACAAACGGCTATAAGAAATCGTAATGTCTACACCCACAGTGTCATCCAATCGTAAAGGCCTCACACACGGTATTGTATACACTTATATTACAGTTTAATTAAATCGTGAGTTAATTTTCAATTACCAAGTAACCAACGTCTAGTTAACACCGAATGTACTCATCATTTATGGTTACACGAGCCCGTAAGTACATTATGTCCGATTTTTTTTACTTCTTTCTTCGTTTTTCAAATATTTTTACACACCATAGACTATGTAGAGGTGTTTTAACACCTCAAAATCATCAAGGGAGCACTGGATGTTAAACTTTTGGGAAGCTTCAGCACCTACTTTATTTTCTTCATCCATTGCAATATAGCCTCTTTAAACCTTGTAATCTGTATAAAAACAACACCACAACAACACAAAAGAATAACAAAAAAGAGCTTTGGGGATAAATGAACATGGTGAAAAATTGCTAGGTTAAATCGCATGAGGGCTTCTTTCAGTGGATATGAAGAGTTTGAAATGTGAGGATATGTGGTGTTTTGGAGTGTGTTGTTGTTCATGGTGTTTAGTTAGTGTGTAATTTTTAAATTATTTAGGGGTATTGTAACACCCCGTAAATTTTATATGGGGGATTAATTAATTAGCGTTATAAGGATTGATATTTATTTATATGAATTATATTGAGTATTACTTAGTTAACGAGAAATAAATTGATGAGAAAGTATAATGATTGTCGTGAGTGAGAAATACGACAGCTACAGTAATTTAGTCGGGACACGCGTGTGAGTCGTGTCGGGACTTAAAACGTATGAAATAAAATGTGAATTATTTATGGATTATCCAAATGGTTATTTTGAGTGTGACATTGTGTCCGGAAGGGTAGAAATAGTCAGAAAAGTGTACTCAGGGGGTTGGATTGGGTCTCGAGGCATTTTTAGGCCAAACCGACACCCCAGAAGGGTATTTTGGCCTTTTGAAATTTTAGAGAAATGGCATCTACGAATTTACTCTGTTTATATCAGTATATGTGATAAGGGAGTTAGGTTTAGAAGTTAGAAAATCAACGGAGAGGAGAGGATAGGCCATTTGAGAGGAAGAAAAGAGAGTTTGGAGGTGTAGCACATTAATCCATCGAAAAGTTTTGCCGAAATCGAAATCAAAACGAGGAGAGATCAACTTCATCATCATCAAATGAATTCAGATAATTGAGAATAATTAAACAAGTGTTTATTGCAATTTCTTTTGAAGTTATAAAACCAATGTAGTGTAGGATTTTATATTTGACGATTTTAAATGAAGTTCTTGGAAAATTGATGAATTAAACACATAATCGAGGGTAGGATTTCATGTAGATTGATCCATGTATGTAGAGGATACAAAACTAGATGATATGTGATGATATTAGATGGGAAAATCTGGGTTTTATGTTGAGTATGAATGAATAACATGAAAATCTAGGGTTTGGATGAATAAATGGTTTGATCCTTTCTTGAATATAAATCATAATGTTTTGATGTTAAATTCACGTTAGAAATCATCCTAGTACATGTATATGATGTTGGAAAATGTTAGTTGTAAGTTTGGTGATGAAACATGGAGGTTGGGTGAACGACTATGATAGGGTTGTGACTTAGTCTTAATGAGAGATTTAAGGCAAGAATTTGTCGAGATTAAATCGAAAGGTGATTTATTCGAGATCTCGAGGATGAGTTACGGGGATTTCAAATGGATGTATTATATATACCAATAGAGTATGAGTGAATTAACTACTGAATTAATGAAATGGAGTAATAAGGATTCTTTGAATTGAGAATAATACTCGGGAGTTACGATAGAGGGTTATACTTGTAAATTGATAAGTATGATAAGTGTTGATATATATATATGTGTGTGTGTGTGTGTGTGTGTGTGTGTGTGTGTGCGTGTGTACACCTATTCTGATTATATTATAGGTTTATACAGGTTATATTTATAGGTTGCGTGTATACCTACATGGATGTTATTTTTTAGCGTCTATAGCGTAAAATCGATTTTCAACGGAATGAAAAAGACATATATGGCAGAATCATAAGCATAGAATGCGAACCTAGTCCAAATGCATACATTTGTCTCTATTACATCCCAGAGGGGTTATAATTGGAGATACCATTATTTATGGTACAAAAGTTCCTATAAAAAAATGGGAAATGCCCTACATTTGAGTGCGGTTTGAACTATTGGCTTATGTAATTAGAAGTAACCAATTAGGTTTACGATGAAGCCTAGAAATCGATCACTGATCCAATTTGAGTACCTCTAGAGGATAGACCTCAACAGAAAACTGAAGAGTAATGACAACAAGTGATTGAGTTCAGTAGTTCCTCATATAAAGTTATTGACTCTAGAGATATAGTAATATGGAGAAGACAAAATAGTTTTAAGCACCGACATAACCGGAAGCGCCCTTTCTTTCAAAGAGAAAAGGACGGGTTATTCACATTTTATTTGATGGTCAGAGGCGAATTGAAAGTTAACTAGTGGTAATTCTAAATATTCCCCGAGGAAAAATAGAGATGTCTCCTACGTTATCCATAATATGTGGAAGTATCGACGTAATTTCATAGAGTCATTCGGTACCTATACGGATTATATTTATAGGTGGTGTGTATACCTATAAGGATTATATTTATAGGTTGTGTGTATGCCTATATGCAATATATGGATAGGTGGCGTGTATGCCTATTATGTGCTTTCTTATGTGTATGAACATACCTACGCTGCCTGCTATCCGGAGGTTTCCGTACAGAGGGTGATCCCACCTTGACGATTCCAGTGAAGTTTGGATTTATGGCCCAAAATATGAAACTTAGGGCGGATCACTGTGTGTGTGCGTGTATTAGTGTAGATGGCGTGTCATTTGGGTACGTAGACCAAAGGCTTAGAACCATGTTCGCCTCCATTATATATTGATTTATTTTGGGTTCAAGGAGACATACCGAACCAATAGTCCTCGATTGAGTATGAGAGGTACATGGACTTGATAGCAGAGTATGCATACTCGTACCGCGGTTCTTAGCTCGGGGATACTAGAGTTATGTATATAAATTGTGTGACATATCTATACCTACATATGTATTATCCTACTTGTGTGTGAAAGTAGTAACTGCAGATAACAGATATCTAAATGTAATGTAATTAAGGGATATTCTACCTAGTGTGTGATGGCAATAAAATTGGATAGCGTATATCTAAAAGATGAATTAAGTAGAGTAACTTAATGAAATGATTTAATGATAACATAAGTGAGATGTTAATTATGGTTAATAATAACATATGAGACATGTTATTTAGTAGTGTCAGGATAGCGCACTACATGGACTTTACGGGAGAGGCAAACTCTTTAGCGGATAGTTGGCTATTGATGAGACCTAGTTGGGGTGGGGTAGCATAGCTAGGTAGGAGACGTTAGGCGTGCACACTAGTTGAGAGGTGAGAAACTCAAGGCAGTGTACGTCAAACTAATATGTGTAATCAATAACTGATTTGGAACTGTGATAAATACTAGCTAAATATTTTCAAAAGGTTTTCTTGGGCTTTGACCCGTCTGGCAAAATATTTTCAAAACCTTTTAGGTGTCTAACTATAGGGACGCTGAGATTTATATATGTTCCAGGGATACGAAGCTGCAGCACTTGTGGATGCTTGCAAGATTTGGACTAGACGCTTCATTTTCTTCATTCCTATAGTAGGATTCAGGTTGAGTTATTCTATTTGGGCATGTCGCCCCTTCAGCTATTTCTTTTATTCAGTTTATCAGACTTTGTATGTATGGAATCATTTTATTTCAGTAGATTTTTAGTTGGACTTTTGTATTGGCAACCAATGGTTTATTCAGTATTATCTTATTCAGTATTTATCTTATGATGAATTTATATTTCTACTGCGTGGATGGTTTGGTGATTGTATTTATTTTTCTCATGTTTTTATTTAATGAAAGATAAAATTTGGCACTGGTTTATTTAAAACGTAGGCGGTTGGTAATTTAAAAAGTTTTCGACAGTGATGCTAAGAATGAACTAGATGAATGTCTGTTTTATTTTTATGAAGGACTGATCACCCGGTATTTAAATAGGCGGGGTGTCACGAGTAATTTAAATATTTTGATTAACTAAAAAGTTACAACACAGTTGGGTGTTGTTAGTAAAGTGTGTATTTAATTTTTATGTGGTATTTTGTATATATCTTTTGGGTGGAATTAACTAGACTCATTAGGAAATCTTTTACTAGGATTCATAATCCTTTCCTTGTGGATTCCTATTAGGAATCAAAATTTTATATTTGGTTCATGCATTGAAAGTGACATGGTAATGTACAATATATACTAATAGCACCGTTTAACAATTATATATATATATATATATATATATATATATATATCACTACACTAAAAACCACAATCGGGCATGGTTTTATAACGTGTCAAATCAAATTTGACACGGTTTTGTACTGTGCCAGAATCAGGTGTTCCAAAATGGCCATTTTTTCCGGCACGGTTTAAAGGTGTGCTAGATTTGGCCAAACGGGAACACTTCTGGCACACTTTAAAACCGTGGCAGAATTTGATATTTCTGGCACACTTTTGGCACACTTTATAACTGTGCCAGATTGAGTACATTTTGGTACACTTTTAGTACAGTTCAAAACAGTACCAAAATTAGATACACTTTTGGCACGGTTTTGAACCATGCCAACTTTTTATATCACAGAAAAAAAAATATTTATTTGAAAACAAGAAAATTCATAAATTGCGAATCTCACACGTTGTTGATAAATTAATGTACATACAAACTTCAAAATATTACAAGTCTTAATAGTTCACAAACCAAAAAAAAAAATTGGACAGAGCTTCCTCTATTTTCTGAATATTCTAAAACCTGTTCATATAAAACTTGCGTAATGTAAAGGCCGCATGGCCATAAAATATAACAATAAAATTATAAAATCCCGCACGGTGATAAAAGTTAACAATAAAACTACAAAAGCCCACACGACCATAACAAAAAAAAATAGAATCCTGAATTATGAAAGACATTCAATAAATAAGAAAAATTTACAATTAGGTCCCTTAGTAACAATTTTTAAACAAATAACGACAATTTACTATTAGATACACTTGTTATGCCACTAGCGTGGACTTATACAAGAAGAGAATTAGTGAACCTAACTGTTTAAAATTTGTCAAAATTCCTTTAGTGTTTATAATTTGTTTGTGAGGGGCCTAAGAGTATTTTCCCCAATAAATACTCCCCTTATTAACATTGACTTTTTCGTGTGTTCCACGTGAATAAAATCTAATGATAAAATGTTATCCTGCAAAAAAATAGGATATAAAAAGGAGATGGTATTAGTAACCAAATAATGTTAATTTTTTTTATTCAAGCTGAAAAATTACATATATGAGTTACAATTATTATAGTATTCTCAAACCGAAAGTCTTGTGACTACGTGGTCAGCTCCTACGAGTTACATTAGTCCCATGCGAGGTGTTAGTGCCTCTTACGAGGTCGTTTGAGGATTGGTTTGAGTTTTCACCCTGAAATGACATGCTTTTAAGAATAATCTAAATATTTTCAAATTATAATCATATTATCCAACCGGGAGACCTGTGACTACGCGGTCAGTTCCTACAAGTTACATTGATCCGGTGTAAGGTGTCCATGCCTCTCACGGGGCTGTTTGGGGGCTGGTTTGGGTTTTCACCCTTTAACGACTTGTTTTTAAACCTAATATATATATTTTTAATTTATTGTCATATTCCAAAATCAGGAGACCCGTGACTACCCGGTCAGTTCCTATGAGTTACATTGGTCCCGTGCGAGGTGTTAGTGCCTCTTACGGGACCGTTTAAGGGTTGGTTCAAGTTTTCACCCTCTAACGGCATATTCTTAAGCCCAATCTAAATACTTTAAAATTATCATCATATTCTCAAACTGGGAGCCCAGTGACTACGAGATCAGTTCCTACGAGTTACATTGGTCGCGTACAAGGCCTCTTTACTATGAGTACCTTTGGAAGCCGACCTCCCTTGGGAAGCATGACTCCCATTATCCCTTTAGAAGCAGGACTCCTTACTGTGAGAACCACATTGGTCGACCAAGGCCTTGATGATAAATCATTACACACTGAGCTCGACCTAGTAGATGAGCGACAAGAGTTAGCCTCAAGTTGGCCTCCTACCAACAATAAATGTCCGAGTAGTACAACAAAAGGGTTAACCCGAGGAAGTTTTTAATAGGAGACGTAAAACCATAAGATGGTAAATTGGGACCAAACTGGGAAGGACCATTCAAAGTTATCAGAGATGATCTCCAAGGAGTATATCATCTGGAAACACTGGAGGGCAGGGAGATACCAAAGGCATGGAATGCATCCAATCTCAAGAAGTTATACTTTTAGATCTTCTTTCTTATATTTTTAATTAACAGAGTGTTTTAGTTTTTTTTTTTGCAGTTTTTGCTATTTGATAAGATAATTTATAATGAATAAACGTCAGACTGACCCATCTATTCTCAAAATTTACATTGACTGCTTAACCCATCTCATCTTATTAATGTGCACCTTTTCCAACGATATCTCATATCTGCATACTTTGAATGTTTAATGAACAAGGTTAGCAAGTGAAGTACTAACACTTGAAATTACCTTCAGACCCTTGTTGTTAGAACAAAAGGCCTCATGAGTTGCCCCGGTAACAATAAAAAACCCTACCGGGTATCCTTAGGTAATAAAGCCAACTTTGGGTTGGTCGCCAACATCCATTAGTCGCAAAAAACCTGCTTGGGCGGATTACCCAATAACCAGGTACATTCTCGCCATCATCTCACTTAGGCCTAAGAAAGTGTGACGACACGACTTAAAAGTTAAAGTGAATGGAATGATACTGCTTAGGCATATTGGATTTTCAAACATACGAAAGGCAGAATGCCAACACTTAAACATCAATTAGTCGACTGCTAAAGCCAAAAATGATTCAAACTAAGTATGAGCCTACCTAAAGCCTATGATCGGTCAATCAATATCATTTTGGTCGATAAAAGTGTTAACCTCCGAACATGTAAAATCAAAATATGTTTCGTCAGCACACGCTTAAAACATAAGAAAATTCTTTATTGAAAATATAAGGTTATAATCACAAAACCAAAAAGAGATTTATAAAAGCCTAAGAAGGGCTAGGGTGTCGAGTAAGATATTCTGCTATAGCTACCCTATGACCATCGTCTGGCGTCAGAGCAAATTCTTCGACATATTCGTCGAGATCTTGATCTAAGAGTTGGGGAGGAATAGCATCGATCGAGATCCATTTCTCATCTCTCGAAAAAGGATTATGGCTATAAGCTGGACATTTGGCCTGGTACTTACACCAAAGCTTGGATTCCTTTAGGGTTCTCACCTATTTAAGAGCGTTAAGCCATCCTCGAGAAAAAGCAACGCTTTCAGCCTCTTTAAGTTTTCTTGGGGCATCTGCCCGACAACCATTATAGCCTCCCCCATACCTTTCTGGGTCTTACCTTAAAGGACTATCTCAGCTTCTTGACATTGTCTTTTAGAACTCTTATAAATTATTTAAAGCTCGCCACCTCCTTTCGCAGAGCATCATTTTTAGACTGCAGGACCTCGCCCACTTACTCGACCTAAGTCCTCACCGGGAGCTAGGCCCTCAGGGAATTAATTTCCTCTTGAACAGAATCCCCTATCTCCTCCAACTCTTGGATGTCATCCTTCAGCTTTACAATGACTTGAGTCTTATTTTTATACTATTCATTCCTAGTTCTTAGTGACTTATAGATTTTCATGAAGGCTTTATGATCTTGCAAGCTGATATCAGGTCCAAGAATTCTCCCTAGTTGAGAATTAAGAGAAATATAGTTATCTAGATCAGCAGACTACGAACAATACATATCAAACCAGAAGGAAACATTAACATAAACGCAAATAGAGGAACACATGAACCAAGGGGTAAATTTCATTATCATATAAAAGGAAAAGAAGGCCACTAACCCTACGTGAATCTTACAAAATAAGGGTACAGACCAATGAGAACTAAAAATTATACAAAGAAAATAGGAACTCCTAGTCTACAAGGGACCTAGTCTCTCATCTGGTCTTCCCCAACTTTGGTCTTCCCCTTATCGACCACCTGGTGTTCCTGGACAACACCACCCTTGTCGACCACCGGCCGACCACAGCAGGAACGACCTCAATATTGCCAGCGGCTTAGTCGTCACCCTCTATTTCTTCATCTTCAATATAAGGGTCAGGTCCAGGAGAATGAAGGCCGAAGAGTTCAGAACCTGCAGGAGTTCTAGTAG